>OY744475.1:8080589-10480589 GCA_963556175.1 Tipula confusa
AAAAGAAAATTTTTATTTTTAAAGTCCATCCGTGTTCGAACTTTGATAAACGGATTATATGTAATACTACTCTTGTATATATATATATATATATATATATATATATATATATATATATATATATATATATATATATCCAATCATCAAAACCAAATTATTTTTATTTAATTTAATTTTTGAAAAATTGAAATCACTGAAATGGAATTTAATTTTCATTTTTACGGAAAATGGAAATGGAAAATGACAAAATATTAGGATAGTGTTGAAAAGTAGGAGTAAAGAATTTTCATAAAGGAAATTTTTAAAATTAGTAATGGGTTCAGAAACTTTAAAATTATACTTGTATGCGCTTTAGTTGAATCCACCTTATTGCTTCTTATCGATATATAAGTTGCCGATATAGTAGATGCCGAACGGATACACCAGGGTCTAACATTCTTATCAAAAACAAGCATTTCACCCTTAGGTTAAGATATAATAAAGAAACAATAACAGAAATCTAGAAAACGGATAAAAGTAACCAAACAGCCAATGTTTTCTTCTGTATTATTTATGATGGCGTAGAAACCACATAATCATGCTGAAGCATTAACCCTAAAAGAACAAACGGAAGCGCCCATTTCGCAACAATCACGAAGACATTACAAAAACCTAAAAATTAGAATATGATGATGCCTATATTTTGGGATGAAGGCCATTTAAAAGAGTTCGGCTGGGGTACGACCAATGTCTTCCTTAACTGAACTTCTTAATCCAAGAAAGTCAATGGGCAATTCCTCAGGCCATTCTAAACTACCCCGCTCCATGATGGCAGCCTTTAAATTGTGGTGAAAAAATCGGAAAAAAGACGAGATTCAAATCGCGTTCCTCTCTCGAAATGTTCTTAGAATGTACCGGGCCAAGTGAAAATTTTGGTATTTGGCTTCTTAGTCGACTTGGTCAAATACGAATTGAGTTGGTACGAACCGATGGTAGTATAGTATACCATTCCTATATGACCCGTTGAATCTGATGAAAGTTTATGGGGGTTGCGAAAGTCTTTATGCACATTTGGTTAAATGTATGCTGAATCCATATTCGGCGCTTGAATAAGTTTGACTAGCAACAAAGAGGTCATCTATATAAACGAAGACGTACTCCAGTTCCTTGCAAACGCGGTTCATAAACCTTTGGAAGGTTTGCGCTGCATTACGCAATCCAAATGGCATCCTCATGAATTCAAAAAGGCAGAATGGTGTCGTCAAAGTTACGGCAATAGATGTCACTTGAGAAGACTATGGTCGACAAATCCCCAGCTTTACCATATTCTTGAATTATAGACGTGAGGCTCTGGGGCTCTGAGTTGTTCGGTCTCAAATAAATTAACGACATGATGACCAAACACAGTTGTTGACGGCTATAATAACTGCATTGGCTAGTTTTTTGATGGGGTCTTAGAATACCCCTACCTGGAGATAGGATAGTTTGGCTGCTCGAAAACTATCGTTTTTGGCTAAAAGTTTGTTAATTTTTTTATGGATCAGGATGGTTTTACCGTTCACTCTCCTAAGGTGAAAGTTAGTTGATTTTATGGCCGATTTCCAGATGCTTCTGAAATGACGCGAGTATGAGGTGCAGATAAAGTGCCACATTATGCGATTTTCGCAAAAGAAATTGGACACGTCATTCGAAAGTCTGATTATTTTTGCAAATTCTACCTGTAATTTTCAATCAGCGCCGACAAAATCTTTCAGCGTGCAGTAAATCTTTCTAGGGCTCCAATATATGTGTCACTTGGCAAGTTGCTGACGAGTTCAAGATGTACGGCCACAGTGCCTAAGCAAACAAACCAACTTACAAAAGCTTTGTCCGTTTTTAGACCTCGTCCAAAACGTTTTTAGACCTCGTCCATGTAGGAAGATAGGTCCGGCATAATCAACACCCGTTTCAGTATTAGTTCGACTAATATGGCCAATATTTGGGGTTACTATGCAGCCACGCGGGCCCATGCTACCATATAATGAATGATTCGAGTTCACTTGGAGATAAGCCTCAGAGTAGCGCCATCAGAAAGATTTTCGGTTGAAGGCATCTCAGTGTTTCTCAAAGAGTTTCCCTCATCATGAATTATAAAGACGAATAATATTTCCTTCCATATTTCATGCATCTTCTACGGGATGGATATCTAAAAATAGGATGACGACTGCTAAGGCAATTATAACCGCGATTACTACTTTTGATTTAGAACCGGTGCGTTACAAAGGTAACTGAAGTGATTCATTACAACATGAAAAACCATAAATCACAAAAAGGTAGAACATATGGCAATAACAATTTTATTGTCATACTCGGTGAATTGCGATCATTAACTTGGTTCAACCGACTACTTTGCCAGTCTATAAAGATAAAATATGTGGGACCTCAAACAATCAAAGCTACAAATTGGTTATTGTCTTGTTCTTGACTAACAATCTTCCTTAAATTTATTCTAGTAATGATAGCACCGGAACGAAATTCAAACAACCCAATGCAAAGTCTTATTCCTGTCAACGTATCAAAAAACATGAAAGAGACGCAAAATAAATCAGCACTGGCTCACTTTGCATTTTGCTTAAAGTATATAATTTTGAAGGGAGTATAACCAGCTTTAATTGGAGCTTCAATTGCAGGAACAAATTACAAAATAATATAGCAAATCCTGCTACGACTCTTTTGAGCTGAAGCTGCCGCTGTAAACTAAGAAATCATATCAGTTACTAAAACTATTGTCATTTCCAATGTCATTTCCAAATATTTCTATTACAACTTTTATAAGTGGCAACCATATTATGTGAGTGAGATGTATCTACATTGACTATACCAATAAATGCATAAATTTATCAAAAGATGCACAACTCAGTCAGAAACGGGCATCTTGAATTATCTTAGCGCAACATTAACAAATTTATGCAAAACTAACCGTCCGCAACATTTGAATTTGGAAATGGGAAACATTTCGAACGTCGCAATGAGTTCTAAACGCTACTCGTTTAATTAAATAGTACGAGTCATGTGAATACCACAGTGATCACCCACCCACAACATTTAAATCTTAATTTATTTTGCAATAATAATATTTACCCTTTTTTCCTATGACCATTACGTTCTCTGTTTTGACCAAAAAATGGAAATTTATTTTGTCCCTTTTGTTTTTTGTGTTTTTTGAATAAATTAAAAATATTTGAATTTTTTTTTTCTTTTTGAACCGCTATATTATTTTTGGTAGTGCACTTTTGGGCAAATAAATTTCCCTGTTGTTAAATATTCAATAAATGTTGGTCCAGTTATAGATATACATACGTACATATGCCGTTATAATCAAATTTGATGATATTTCAATCGACAGTTAATTCCATTATAAACGAAACAATATCAAATCTATCAAATATATAGAGAATAATGCCAAAGGGGGAGATTAGTATCTATCGTTCCATATGTAAAGTGTCGTCATATTTTAATTAAATTGATCATGTTGATAAGAAATCAGCATGACTTGAACACACAAAATAGATATCAAAAATTCTAAAATCGGATTAAAACATTTTAATATGTTCGTGTAGGTACAATTCTATGCGTTTCCATTGGTTAAACGTAACATGCATTTTAAATAACGGTAATATAGGGGAGAAACTATATTTGCCTTTATCCTACGTTTGTACGATATATTCCCGTTTGTTTTAGTTAATATTATGTATGTACTCCCAATAATTTGCGCTCCATTGGAAATCTTTTGCGTGCATGTGCGTGTGTGTGTTTGTATATATCCCTATTGCTACAGGATTAAAAAAAAAATCTGTTTGGGGTTGGAATAATTTTGGCTTATTTTTACCACCAACACTTCCTCTCCTATTAGAAGTTAATATGAACATGATGGGCTGATTTTATTTCAGTTTTGATTATTAAATTGAATTAAAATTTTTTGGCCCTGGCTTGATGTAGAAATTTTCCATATGTTTTTTTGTTAGAATTTTATTTTACTTTATTTTGACATATATGTAATCTGATTATAAAGATTTAGGGAGAATCGAGAGGAAAGCAACAAGTAGAGTAGTCACCACGTTTCTACTACCATACTATACGATAACTGAATTTTTTAATAAGCAAAAGTAATTTAAAAAACTTTTCCATCAAAACAATACAAAAAATAAAGTCGTTCGCGCGTTTATCAAATGAAAATACTTTGGAAAAACAAAATGAAAATTCACGATAATACATAATTTAATTATTATATGTAACAATTTAATAAGCTTTGTATCAAAAATTTTCTTCTTTTTCACATTTTCATCTTTGCGTTTTTATAATTTTGCCATATACATGAAACTCCTTGAAAATGTATAGAACGAGATTGTTTTCGAATTGGGAAAATGAGAAGAAAAAAACAGTCGAGTGTTTTTATATGATAAAAATAATTTTAATTTTTTTTTTGTCGAAGAAAATTTATATAGTAATAAGTACACCAACAAAAAAAATAACGAAATTAATTGATAACTTTGAGAAGTGAATTTTAAAATTTCACAAATTTTTTTTTTTTTTTTATAAACACGTGCACACAAAAATGTAATTGCGTTCTAATCTAAAAATATGAAATCCTACTCAAAAATTTCATTTTTTTAAATCGAGATAAGAGTACTCCCTTAAATCAAACTCCTGTTCTATTTTAAAATATTTCACCGCAAATGCTTTACATATTCAAAACGTGTACACTTCAAAAAAAAAAAAAAAAATACATAAAACCCACAAATTTGAAATTGTCAGCTGAAAAACACGCCCTCACACATGTTACATCTCTCAGCTGAGTGAGTTGACTTCGAGTACACACTTCAAAACCTCAAATATATACTCGCTTGATGAAGTGAAAAACTACTGTAAATTACAAGTATATATCGTGGATAGTTATTGGGGTTGGTTATTCATATAAGGATTAGGCGCGTGAAACTTATAAATAATTACAGGGTATAGCAACATTTTTACTATACGCGCGCATTTATAAAGTCTCTGAAACAAGCAAATTAAATTAAATTAAATTAAAATCGATTTTCTTTTTTTTTTTACTATATATGCACAAGAAGAAACGAAAGAAGCAACAAAAAAACCGTTAGGAAAATTTAATTGAAGAAAATGGGAAATGAATCCTTACAGTGATTTAATTGATTTTTTATACAAAAAAAAAAAAAAAAAAAAAAAAAACATAAAAGAAAATAATAATGAAAATGAAAAAAAGGTACTACGAAAAAAATCAATGTGTATGTATATGGTATATATAAGACGAGAGATGGAAAACTAAAGAAGGAAAATAATCAAAAAATTGAAACATTTCTTTTATTGTCTCCGTAATCTTCTTAAATATAAGATGGAAAATAAAAGAAAATATCAGTTAGATGTAGAAATAGATAAATAAAATTGGAAATGAAAAAAAAAAAAAAAAATTTTTTCTGCTACATCTTAGTTTTTTGTTCCATTATTTTTGGTTGATGAAGCAAATGATGAGAGTTTTCTTGTTTTTAAATGATAAATGGATAAACTAGGATTTGCTGGCCTATCATTTATATATAAGCTTCTCTAACCTCCGAGACTTGTAACAATTTTTTATTGTTATATATTCTAATTTAAGCGAATGGTCCTAGAAAACTCACCATGACAATATTTCTAGCACACATTTAAAGAGTATACGAAAATATTAAAGGAAAAAAAAAATCCGAAGCAAAATATCCTTTTTATCACTTTTGTGTTTTTTTTTAGATAAATAAATAAGAAAGCAAAAATGGAATTGTGGATGCTTTGGAATTCCTTTTGTTCGATGAGTACGCAATTTTCTTTCATTAAGAAATTTTTTTATTTATTAATGGAAAGGATTTTTATCCTCTGGCGGTGAGAGGATGAAAAAAGGGAAGAGACTAAAATAAGTTTACATGCTACAGTATGATTTGTTGATTGCTTTACAAGGACGTCTCTGGAAATGTATAGTGAGCTTTATTTCAAATTAAATTCGACCTTCTAAGGTAAATAAATATTTAGTACCTGCGTGTGTTGGAACTGCCATTCGACAGAAAATACTCATATGAAGTGTGATCTTGTACGATAACACATATTTTGCTTTGATTGTGCCCTGTCAGAGGTATTAAAGCCACATTGTATAGTTTACTATTTCAGCGACTCGTTAGTTTTAACATTACTCTACTTTGCTTTGTTTGGTACATTTAAAGCGTGCATCTACTTCTATCACTGCCATTCAGATCGAATGCCATTCAGGATCGAGAATGTTTATTAACATGACGAATGTCAAACTCGTCAACGCAATAGAGTTCAATTTATCGACTTGGTGTCATCGAGCTTTGGGTTTCCGGAATCAATTCCGAGACACTAGCAAACAGCCACTTACCAAAGCTCAATATTAAGTATTGCAGACTGCATAAGATAACTTTAGTTTTGAGCTCATGAACTTTAAAGTATATAGTATTACAAGAGCTTTCTTATCACTCGATAAGGACCTTCATATGGTGTTGTCAACCCGGTTTTTACCTTGTCCATACAAACGAAAACATTGTCGCAGTTGGTTCCCGCAAGTCTTTAAGAATAAACAGGATCCATATGTATGTGTTTAAACCTGCTAGAAGCGACACACGTTTTCTGTTCAATATTTCACTTTATACTAATGAAGCTTTTTGATGGTTGAATTAGAGAATTGAGCTCGTCATTGGATGTTTGTAAACTAACGAGATTCTATAAATCGAGGGCTCTATGGCTTATAACAGAGCCTTATAATTATCAGATCGAGATAAAGCTTCTGCTACCGTGTTGCTTTCACCATTTGTGTGTAGAACCACACATTTGTGTGATGTTATCGAGCTGCCTGTTAGTCGAGGATTTTGCTCCAATTTTGACGAGATAGCGGTAGTTAAATTTTAGGATGTGAAATAATCTACCTTTGCAGAATACCGATAATGCTGTAAATTGCGAGAAGTTTTATGTCAAAGGTATAAAATATTTGTGCTTGGGTTTGGATAGTTTTCTAGAAAAGAATCCGATATGACGATTTATCAGCTGCTCTAATACTTCGCGTATTGCTTTGGACGATGCATTCGTAGCTCTACTCGGCGCGTTTTCTAGTGGGTGAGCATGTAACGTAGCCCAAACAAGGGCTGTTTTTGTTTATAGGAAAGCGAGAACATAGTGAGAACGTAGATCTTGAACGGCTTGATGCCATTTTTAGTGATTTTATGACAGAGGAAATTACGGGATGCTACACCGAATTCACATTTGGATGGATTTATGATTAGCCCGTAGCTCGAGAGCCATTCAAAAATTTGTTTGGGGCATGGTCCAAATAATCTATCGCATTTCTGCTAGCCACCAGTATAATTCATGAGTAGCTGAGCCCAAAAAGGACCGTCATTCTCGATTTTATAAATATGTCTTCCGTACTGACTGATATTGTGGTAAGCTCAGACTAAACCGATTTTTGTAAAGGTGGTGCAGCCTTGAAGATAAACAGAAAACCTTTGAATTCATGAAGTGACCTTTTTGTTAAATTCAGTTCCACCTTTACTGACCAAAAATTTCTAAAATGTAGTAGAATAGAACCGAAATGGGACCCCAAGCTCGGATTCATACTGGCATCATTCTTGGCGCTTTATTTTATTGCAGTATACACGTCTATCTGTGTGTTTACTGACGAGTGTTCTACCATGGTACATAGTACAGCTGCACTCATTATTTTGATGAATTCATCGATGACCACGCCTTTCTTCGGTGATGAATCACCACTTACTGTGATGGTTGCCATTTATTTTTAAGGGTACTTGCACACTCCTCAAAGGGTCATTTGATGTCCTATCATAAAGTATAGACCCAACATGCATTTAGCGGTTATTCATGGTGGCTACAATAAACCGATGATTGAACTTTATCCGTTCAAATATGACAGGAAGAGAACACTCTCATTTTACTGCTGCATTGTCACCACTGGCCAAATTATATAGGACTATTATTTCAACTCGATCTTGAGGCATCATATCAGGACGTATTATTGACTTGGGCACTTCGGTATCTAGCGTGAATGTTCATTGTCCTTCTTTACTACGCCGCCAACAATTACGCTGTTGCTGTCCTTTTCAATTTTAGCTATTAGTACTTCTTTATTTATCTGGTAACGGTTGTTCGGTTTTGTCATTAGTTTCTAGCTTCTGGCATCAAAAACATCTGGACCGAGAGCAAGATCTCCATAGTTTTAGCAATATCTTCATTGCCTAACTTCCGCAGTTTGATGGAGTACAACATTTTATTAATTGGTATTGGACTGCCAATCCGTTGAGAACATTTGTGGGAACTTTGGCATAATTTGCTTGTCTGCCTAACTTTGTGAATTCCTATTTGTAATTTATGTGTCAAGTAAAGGCACAGGAAGCTTAAATGTATTTTGGTGTATTTTCTTTAGAGGTAAGCAAGTCAATCCGCTTCAGAATAGCGTTGATATCATGAAGGGCTCCTGTTTTGTTGTTATATCTTCATCTCATACCTTCAGTAGTCAAACGGGTTGACAAAAGCTGCATATGTTTAAATTGACTGGAAATCGATATAGCTGCAGCATCCTTAAATTGAAAGGCTCTGCTTGTTTAATACTAACGGTGCCCATTCGATTTATGATCTTGTCACCTTGTCACCTTGTCATTGCCATTTTGTCACTTACCAAAAAACACAAATGTAATAAATAGGGAATTGTTTAAATCGACCCAAGTTTCAAGCTTTGTATGATCTTCTTCAAATGTTTCAGTCTGTTGGTTCGGAAGATCTCCCGGAAATCTTACTACTGAATGCGAGCAATTGTGTATAGGACTGCCACATTGCCTTCTGAGGACTAACGAAAACGACATTTTCTAATTTTTTAGAAAATAGCCAATTTGGTTGTCAGCCTGCCTCATCATAAGAAACGTAGACGTAGGCAAAATATTTTTGGTTGTGATATGTTTCAGATAATTGCGATACTGTCTTTTGACAGAATACAAAATCTTTTCTAATCGTGAGTTACATAATCAGTTATTTCGAAAATTTCGAACTACGACTATACAAGTTCTCTTTTACTGAACATTTGCTTGTATCCAGCTATCTTCTGATGATGTGTTGATCGTCATCACCGATTTCAGTTAAGTGAAATTTATTTTCTGGTATATTCTTTTCCCATTGGAAAAATGTGTGTTTAAAACTTTACTTCAAGATGGAATCTGCCTCTGGATTTTAAATACTATTCCTAATATTTAATTTGCTAATTGCTCTATAAATCATACTGTATATACATTTTGTATAATAAATGTCAAATGAGTATGTAGTTTTTCGTTATATGCACGATGAATTTTGTACCCAACATAAATTTTTTTTTTAAAGGGTTACATAAATATGATTTGAATTAAATCGAGAGGAATTAATAAAAGTCATGATTAGTTACGATTTTAAATGGATGATTCGAACAAAATGTTATCATCTACGACACTGGTTGATATAATATAAAAAACATAAAAAAAAAAAAAATTGTAAGATGTGATGATGAGTTAACAGTATTCTCATATCAGGTGTTTAAACACACCCTAATTTTATGTTGTCGTCGAACAACCACAGTGCATTTGTAAACGACATGAATATTCATATACAGGTTTAGTCGGATAGAAAGGTAGTTTTCGTGTTAACACTCGAAACTTTTTCGTATGAATAACTGTACTGTAACAACTAACACATAACTTTTTTGTTGAAGTGTTAAAAAAATTAATATTCGACACTAACTACCTGTAAGAAATTTAAAACTCTTCGAAACTATATAATAATTTAATGTCTGTGGATAAAATGTACTGTATGCATGCGTCAATTACAATGTTGGGAAAATGTTTTTCTTCTATATATCGTTGCCAACAAAAGAGTATACTCTACATGTATATAAAATAAATTAGTAAGATGTACGAGAAAAATGGAGATTTTCCTTAATTATCGTTGCATAAGTGGGGAAAATTATATTTTATGAATACGGTATGTGTTTTCCATTGCATTGAAAATGCTCTCCAAAATGTTTATTCATTGTGTTTATTTTCTATTAAATAGGATATCATTATCTTAATATTATATATATATATATATATATATATATATATATATATATATATATATATATATAATCCACGCCAGAACTCATGTCGAGAGCTTACCATTGATTCCAATAAAAAAGATGAAATTTTCCTTGAATAGTTTCCCAAATTTGCCTGCAAATATTTAATTCACTCTAAAAGAAAAATCTTTGTTGAGGCTACTGCACTGACAAAAGATATGGTATTTTTAAAATGTTAGTTTGTCATTTTCGAAACAATGTAGTGTTATTTATTTACTGTTGATATCATTTCATATTTTTATTAAGCCGTTATTATCCTTTCATATACTGTGTATACCGCGCGCATCTGATTTTACAATCATTTTAACTTTAAATACAAAAGAATTAAATAGGGTTGCGATCATATACTCAAATTGAGTATATTGTGCTAAAAAAGCACGACTTTAAATAACTCTAATGAAACGTGATCAATTACTCAAATCGGATACTGCCACCTAATAGTGATAGTCGACCTAAAATATTTTGGTGCAACCCTTATGGTGGCGAATGACAATTGTGAGCTCCATGAACTTAATTGGATTTTTTTAGCCCATATTATTTTAGATCCGAACAAGCTCTTTAGTCTTTATTTTGTTAGCCAGAAGTATCACTTTGGCGTATCACTTTATCTATTTAAAACGGCATTGACTTGTAATTAGTACGTTGAAATCATTTTTTCAACATCATCATCGCAGTAACAAAAGTTTAAGTTTGAATTTAAGTTTAAATTTTAGTTTAAGTTTAAGTTTAAGTTTAAGTTTAAGTTTAAGTTTAAGTTTAAGTTTAAGTTTAAGTTTAAGTTTAAGTTTAAGTTTAAGTTTAAGTTTAAGTTTAAGTTTAAATTTAAGTTTAAGTTTAAGTTTAAGTTTAAGTTTAAGTTTAAGTTTAAGTTTAAGTTTAAGTTTAAGTTTAAGTTTAAGTTTAAGTTTAAGTTTAAGTTTAAGTTTAAGTTTAAGTTTAAGTTTAAGTTTAAGTTTAAGTTTAAGTTTAAGTTTAAGTTTAAGTTTAAGTTTAAGTTTAAGTTTAAGTTTAAGTTTAAGTTTAAGTTTAAGTTTAAGTTTAAGTTTAAGTTTAAGTTTAAGTTTAAGTTTAAGTTTAAGTTTAAGTTTAAGTTTAAGTTTAAGTTTAAGTTTAAGTTTAAGTTTAAGTTTAAGTTTAAGTTTAAGTTTAAGTTTAAGTTTAAGTTTAAGTTTAAGTTTAAGTTTAAGTTTAAGTTTAAGTTTAAGTTTAAGTTTAAGTTTAAGTTTAAGTTTAAGTTTAAGTTTAAGTTTAAGTTTAAGTTTAAGTTTAAGTTTAAGTTTAAGTTTAAGTTTAAGTTTAAGTTTAAGTTTAAGTTTAAGTTTAAGTTTAAGTTTAAGTTTAAGTTTAAGTTTAAGTTTAAGTTTAAGTTTAAGTTTAAGTTTAAGTTTAAGTTTAAGTTTAAGTTTAAGTTTAAGTTTAAGTTTAAGTTTAAGTTTAAGTTTAAGTTTAAGTTTAAGTTTAAGTTTAAGTTTAAGTTTAAGTTTAAGTTTAAGTTTAAGTTTAAGTTTAAGTTTAAGTTTAAGTTTAAGTTTAAGTTTAAGTTTAAGTTTAAGTTTAAGTTTAAGTTTAAGTTTAAGTTTAAGTTTAAGTTTAAGTTTAAGTTTAAGTTTAAGTTTAAGTTTAAGTTTAAGTTTAAGTTTAAGTTTAAGTTTAAGTTTAAGTGAAGAGATCGGACACTATGTTATAATAAAGCCGCGAAAAAAGTGATAAGTAAGTCTTTTATACTTCCATTGATTAACCCAACCTTGCATAGTTTTTAGGAAAGTTTGTTAACGGTTGGCGTTACAAATTTTATAAATTTTTCTTATTTTTAATTTAAATTTTATTTCTATTCTCAAAATAATAGTCTATAAGATTATCTCTGTTACTGCTTTAGGAGTTAATATGAATTTTTTTGATCAATTTTTATTTTTAACCTTCCCTGGGTAATTACCATAATTGTAAATTGGTTTTGATATTACATCAGTCATATAAGAAGGTATTGTGGGTATTCTGCCAAAAAATAGTTCAAAAGGGTGTATCTGGTTTCTGTATGCAGTATTATATTTAATGCCAATACGAAATATGATAGCCATTTTCTCCAATTGAAACCTTTTGTAAAATTATTGAAGTATTCATTATTAACTCTGTGGTTCCTTTTTATTGAGCTTAAAGTCTCATGGTAAGGAGTAGAGTTCATTTAGCATTTTTTTCTAATCCACAAATATTCTTTATAATTTCATTCAAAAACTCATTTTTCATACCAGAATTTAAAATTTTAAAACTCGATAGCCCCTTAATTAAATTCATAAAACAATTGTGCTTTGTGTAGCGGTTGCCCAATATAAATAAATATATTCATATATAAAAAATGGACTTGGTCCAAAAATAATTAAATCAAAAATTGTGATCAGTAAAACGATAGCACATAAAAAAAGTCACCCTTGCATTCGAAAGGGCTTTCTTTGTGTCGAAGTATTTTCCACGCAATATTATTTCACCGTCTTCTAATTGCGTTCATCTTGTTAACACTCGTTTATTATTTGTCGAAAATATGTATTACTTTTTAAAGATCTTACTATTTTTTACTACCAATCGCATAGCGTCAAAGCCGTCTTCAATCCCTTATAGGAAGCCCAAATGTATTCATATATAAGCTGTAAAAAAAAATTATAAAAATGTAACCTGTTGAATGTATTTGTGAGATTATGTCGTCCTATATATACGATTGTGAATACAGTGTAGAAAAAATAACAAAACAGTAAACTAAAGAGGGAATAAAAAAAATTAGTAAACTTGTAGTTTTTGTTTTAACTATTTGTATTTATATTTGCAAAATAAAGAATAATAAAATAATACGCTCCCACTACGAGTGTTATAATATGCTCCAACTTTTATGACGTTATGATAGTGTGGGTTATTTAAAACCTTTTAAAATAAAATTTAAAAAAATTTTCATATGGATTTTTGTCGCACAGTAAATAGGTTAGATTTTTAATTTGGCATCTGCGTACGCCGGGAACATGGCTTCTTAAAAACCTTAAATACATCTACATTTATCAAATGTCATTCTAAATGTTTTTTCATACTTTTTGTTTTTTTTTGTTTATTTGCAAGCTCAAAAAATATTTTTATTTTTTTACTTGCTAGGATGTCGCAAAATCGATCGAAAATGTGGTATTGTCATTAACAGTTCGAAAGTTGCTAACTTGGTTGCTAGAATGTTTCGAGGACATACCCAATATTCAATGATTTGTTGAGAATACAGTAATGGGTCTTATTTCTTTTTCTAATTCTATTTGATGAATCAAACTAGTAAAGTTAAGTGCGGAGAAGAATTTTACCCGACCAATTTTGTCTAACACAACTTCTAGTCTTCTTAACGAAAATTTGGAGCTAAAATTATTTTAGCTCACAATTAGAAGATTTCTTTGGTACAATTAATAATTGTGTATTAGGTACGTAACTAATGCTATGAAATAGGTTCTTTATAAGCGTACAAAACATACTTTGAAGTAGAAGAAACCACATAAAACGTTTAAAATTTAGCCCTAGCCATTCAAAAGTTTTTTTGTTTTGTAATGTGACGAAAACATTATTAGCATATTTTTAATGGTTTAATAGTAGTACACCACTTTTTAAGTAGTACTTCAAGGGTTACCATGAACCTAATTGTACTGCAGATAACCTTTACGTTTCTCTTCTACGATGTTGAAGATATTGAGTTTAACTTGTGAATATATATATATATATATATATATATATATATATATATATATATATATATATATATATATATATATATATATATATATATCAACAGTGTTTCTGTGTTTATAAAATTCAATAACGTGAAATTTATTAAAAAATTCCCAATTGTTAATCGCTTAGAAATTATTATAAAATTATTAATGATGATTTTTTGTTCACGTAGGGTGAACTTGTATATCGTTACCCTGGTACCCGTCCAAATAGTGTTTAACTTTAAGTACCATGCTTCATTAAACATAAATATTTTACACATATAAAATTTTTGGCGCGGAAAATTTTTATGCGAAATATATTAAAAATCAACCCCGATAATGTTTTACGGTTTGCGCTATTGCTGCAATCTCATTTTAATTAGGGTCTCTGTTCAAACTCATGGGAATACATAGCTATAAACATATATGTATATATATATATATATATATATATATATATATATATATATATATATATATATATATGCATATTTATATATATATATATATATATATATATATATATATATATATATATATATATATTTATATATATATATATATATATATATATATATATATATATATATATATATATATATATATATATCTTTATGTATATGTATATATATATATATATATATATATATATATATATATATATATATATATATATATATATATATATATATATATATATATATATATATATATATATATATATCTTTATGTATATGTATATATATATATATATATATATATATATATATATATATATATATATATATATATATATATATATATATATATATATACAGGGTGTCCCTAAAGTGGTTGACACGAATAGTACCGTTGGATTACTTGATCAAAGCGAATATGACTTTACTTCCACCACTTTGCACTGTGAAGGCCCCCTATCAAGTTATAGACGTTTGAAGAGGAGCCGTCCAATGTCGTATCTTGTATTAAAGATAACTCAATATCTCAATGTTTATATTGATAAAAAGCTGATTAAATTTTCTTTCAAATTAGGTATAATAAGTATGAATACTTTCGTAAAAATTATTTCAAATTAAAACAAAACTTTTAGAATTGAAATTTATTTAAGTAATTTTTTTGTTTCTGTACCGTTTATCTTTTAACAATTACTCTACGATAATAAATATTTTTTGATTGAAACATAGTTCAGACTCATAGCTTACAGAAAAGCTAACTATTTGTCATATTTGCAATAATATGTTATCTAAAAAAATTAAAAGATTACAATAAAAATTTTGCATTTTTTTTATTAGACGCAAGAATTGAGGTAGAAATAAGTACCTAATACCAGGTAATAATATTTCGCAATATTAACAACAAATTCTTAAAATGACCACCATTAGCCGTTACGCATTCGAAACACCTATTCATAAATGAATTGCGATCTTTTACGAAAACGTTTCTATCCCGTTTGATTTCGTTACAAGCTTCAAATATTCTAGCAATTAATGTTGCTTTATTTATTTTTATTTATTTATTTATTGAGATCAACATAATAAAAATTAAACTGGTCAAGTACAATAATTACAATTAAATATTTACATAATTGCAATTACAATATTTAAATATATATAGCATATAACAATAGACTCTTTATGAAAAAAAAAAACGGGAGCATACAAAAACTATATAAAATAAAATTAATTTAATTAAAACTTTAAATAAAAATAATCACAGAATATGTAGGCTGTTAATAATTCGCTTTTTAAATTCGCGTTTACTAATATTGAATTCAAAAACGTTATAAAATTTATTAAAATTATTTATAGCAATATCCAAAGCGATTTCTAATATTCAAGTTTTTTGACAAAAAGTCGAAATTGGACAACAAATGAACTGAGTCTATGCTATTCTTTAATAAATCATAGATAAAACAAGCCGAACTAATTGATCGTCTGTGGTGCAGGGGAAGTAACTGAAAAGTTTTACAACAATTCATGTAAGCAAAATTATCCTTATTTTTTAAAATACAGCGTCATAAGCGACTCGTGAATCTGCGCTGAATTCTTTCTAGACGGTTAATTCTAATATCATACTGAGGGTCCCATATAATTGACAAGTATTCAACATGTGATCTTACTAATGAGGCATAAACTGTTTTAAAAGTAGCCACATTTTTAAAGTCCTTGCAAGTTCTAAACATAAATCCCATCATTGCATATGAGAACGATCCCTAGCTCCTTAAACTCAGTAACTCGATCAATAATAATTTTGTTGAATGTATATGCAAACCTAATTGGATTTTTGTTTCTGTGAAAGCTCATAACTCGACATTTTCCAACATTAAGCTCCAATTTATTAAGTTTACACCATACAAAAAACTTATCCAAATCGTCCTGGAGATGTGCGCAGTCAGTTGTGTTATCAATTTTAATAAATATCTTCATATCATCCGCATACAATAAAAATTTAGATGAATGTATGCAGGTATCTACATCATTGATAAACAATAAAAATAGCAACGGACCTAAGTGACTGCCCTGAGGAACCCCAGATGTTGGTTCATATTCACCCGAGAGACATTCATTGAACGTAACATATTGTCTACAATTACAAAGGTAAGATTACAACCACAGTAGCAAGTTTGTGTGAACACCGACCTTCCGCAATTTAGATACAACAATCTCATGTGAGATGCTATCAAACGCTTTTTTAAAGTCAGTGAACATCACATCAACTTCTGAACCATCTTCAATTGAATTTATCACAAAATGTATTAAAGTTGGTCTACCTGGAAAAAAACCATGCTGTTGTGGGATAATAACCTTACCAAACTCAATAAACAATAAATCACGAACCATACATCCAAAAACCTTTGGAATAGCAGATAATATTGAAATAGGCCTATAATTCTCAATTAAAGTTCGGTTACCAGTTTTAATCGGAATGACATACGAAGTTGTCCAACTGTCTAGAAAATACCCAATAGACAGTGATCTATTGTTTATCAATGCCAGAGATAAAGTTAATGAATGAGCATATACACGTAATAAAACCGCGGGCACTATATCAGAGCCAGAATTATGATTTATCTGGGATAGATGAAGAATAAACTTTATTTTTTAAATAGCCCCAGAGATAAAAATCTAACGGATTTAGATCCGGTGATCTTGCTGGCCAATGTATAGGTCCTCCGCGGCCAATCTACTGCTTTGGAAACAAAGTGTTTAAGTGGGATCGTACATTTCTTGCAAAATGTGGTGGAGCACCATCATGCATAAACCACATATACCGTAAATTAAACAATGGAACTTCTTCCAATAGTTCTTCAAATTGTTTTTTTTAATTTAAATATTTTACACCATCTAATCTGTCTGGAAGTATGATTAATCAACGATGCAAACATTGAGAAAAACAAATGGTTTTTCTCTAGATATTGAATTATCTTTAATACAAGGTACGACGTTTGAAGGCTCCTCTTCAAACGTCTATAACTTGATAGGGGGCTTCACAGTGCAGTAGAAGTAAAGTCATGTTCGCTTTGATCAAGGAATCCAACGGTACTATTCGTGTCAGCCACTTTAGGTCTGCCACCCTGTATATATGTGTGTTAAAAACCTATATTGTAAAATTTAAAATATAAAATTATAAAATAAAAGTTACATTTACATATATTCACTCTTTTATTTTACATGTGCGCGATTTTATTTATACTTCTATAGTACGCTAAATTGAAATATCAAAGACGTGACACTAAAGTGCAGCAATGTTAAATTTACTTATCGTTTACAAAAAATTTACAATATGTAATTTTAAATATAATGGTATCGCATGTTAATTTTAGATACACGAATAGTTATAACAACACTTTCTTTTACTTTAAAGAATCGTAAATGTAGCTTATCTACCTTGCTACTTTTACATAACCATTGGAAAAATAAAGGCAAATTTTGATACTGAAAATTAACTAAAACTATGCTAATTTTAGATAACCATATTTCAATTTTTACATTTCGCCTATGCAATCTTTAGTACAAGAATATGTAAAATTTGAACATTAAAATAAAAAAAAATCTTACTTACACCATTTAGAAGTTATTACCTTTCTTTTTTTGTTAAATTTTTTTTTAGCATAGGGCTAGGTTGGCTCGATTCGTGCTTAATTTTTGGTAAAACTTAGTTACTTTTTCAGTAATATAGACTATATCTTTTTTCTGAGTGTATATATATATATATATATATATATATATATATATATATATATATATATATACATATATGTATATATAAGTGTGTGTAATTATAAATATGAAATCATTATAAATTTTTTTTCTCTAATATACCGCTCGCCTAGCACGTAATACACCATTAGAGGCTAATCGACTAATAAATCCAATTAATCAACTAATCCCATTATGAGGTCATATACATATGCTTAGCTTGATTCACGTATATATTTACACGCACACAAACACACATACGCGAGTATATAGAGAACTGCAAAAACCTCATGTTGACTTCAAACCCATTAATTAAACTGATTAATTAATTAATTATTGTCAAAATTAAAGGTAGAAAAAAAAATCATTTTCCTTTCGAACACGTTACAATAATAATGAAAACTGAATTACATTCGTTACAAAGCATTTTATTGTTTGATTAAACGTCAAGTGGATTTGTTACGGGTTTCAATAGGTTTGTTCAAAGTTTTTTTTTTTCGTTGGTAATTCTAAAAGGTGGATCGAAATTATTATATCGAAGGTGTTGTGTTGGTTATATTTTTAGTTTTTCGACTGCAGTTACAAACGGTTTGGATATACATATAGTTGTATATATGTAGGTATACCATGTGACTCAGCACAAATTCGAACAAATTTTTTTTTTGACTTGGAACGATATAAATGTTTTTTCATTAGTCATTGTGTCAATTTAATTTTAATTAATTGCAAAATTCTACATTACGTATAATAAAATTAAAAATTAAATTTTTGCATTTAATTTTCGGGTGATATCACGTGTTATCCAACCACCGGATATTAGACACACTCCCATCACACATTCGTTTATGTGTTTTATATCCTTGAGTACATTTTTGTCACATACATACATACATACATAAAATAATTTTGTTCTCATTAAAAATTGTGGTGCAAACAACATCAACACCAACAACAACAAAAAGCATCCTTCTTCATAAAATTTCTCATTATTTTTATCAAATCATCAGAATAAAAAAAAATTTAACAACTTCCGTTTATAAATTATTTTTATATATTTTATGTTGCTGAATCCTTTCTTGTGTCGTGTATACATAAAAAAAAAACGTTCAGCATACGCATAAACGGAGCTCTTACACAGAAACATACATACATATCGAGCAAACCCCCAACAAAAAACATTAATATTTGACAAATGATGGTACAAGGATATTCCTTTTACATATTTTAACATTTTTTTTTTTTATGTTGAAACATAATTTTAATTTTAATAATTTCAACAAAATCATGATGATAAACATAAACATGGATGAAAATGTGTGAAAATTCGTTTTTAATGAATTTTTTTCGGCTATAAATATTTTCGGCGTATATAGCAACCGTGAACTATGGCGAATGGTGGATTATAAATTATAGAAACATAAATTGTTGTGTTCGGGGATAGGAACGATTGTCACCTACTACCAAGCTAATCTACTAATTAGTATTTATGTTAAAATATTTTCACACATTGTAGTTTTTAACCAAAATGATTACCGTAGCAACTGATCGTACTATATAGTAATAAGGTATTTACAGGCCATTGCTGGCCCGTGCTATAACACAAATAATCTAGCTAGAAAAAAAAACAGAAAATGTCAAGTCTTTCTCTACTCCGAACAGCCATTATGTTTTCATAGACTGGATCTCATTCCAGTTAAAAATCTATTAAATCGAATGATGGCAACCTTTACGTTGATGAAAATAACTACACCGGCCGAAATTTTCAAAATGAAAACTGGGATAGCAAACCCTTGAATTTCTATCGCACGTTATAATGCCTTCTATATCAGCATCGAGTCGATGCAAAATTTACTTTTCAAACATACCGACATCTATCAAAGAAATTCAAAAGTTTTTCGGAATGGTAAATTATTATAAGCGATTTTTTTCAAATATTGCTGGCATATTTGCTTCCATGCATTATTTGAATGAGTGAAATCAGCTCTATCTCCGTTTTCCCTGCTAGCTCACTCAATTATTGATGCAAATCTTGCATTGGTGCAGTGTTGCAATGATTCAACTCTGAGTGCGATATAAATGGGAATCATAAATCGTTTTTCTCTCGAATGCTCGAAGCAGCGGAATCTCAATATTCTACATTTGTGTTGCTATCTATATACTCAGTTATTAAAACAGTTCAGGCATCTAGTAGAGGAGTGGTAGTTTTGTGAGTTTATTGACCACAAATCTCTCGTAAATGCAATAATGTTAAAGAAAAACAAATGGAAAAAGGGAAATATTTTTCTTGCAAAATCGAATCGAATAGCAGTTGGGTCAAACTTCATTACGAAAGAGTCGCTTTGATCCAACTTCCAATATATTCCAATATACTGTAGACTATAGTCCAACCCGACGGTTGTTTATAACACATCCACATGGACTTGGTCAGCCCTCTATTGAACCGTTATATTTATATCTGTTCGTATTTTTTTCTATCATCGATTACATCGAAGTATTTGTGTATCCAGTTTCCAGCATGCATAACTAACGAATAACGAACTAACAGGACGTTAATGCAGCACTAATTATGTATATCAAAGATGGCCTTGCTATAAACCTTGGTCGCTTTAAGCAGTTTATCGATATTTTTCAGAAAGAATTGGACATGTATACGAAAAAATTGGAGAACAAAATACTGCTAAATTGAAAAACATTGAGCACCGCTTAACAGATTTGCGTGAAAGTTCAAAAAACCAAACTTGATCTAGAGCAAAATGTCCACAAACAATTTACATTTGCATTAATCGATCGACTTGATCCCGAAAGTCTGTTCGGATTAGTTGACCATTTTCGCTCTTATTTTTAGTCTCTTCAGCCGTTAAAAAGACCAGTAAAGCAAAGGGACGAGCCTGAAGGTATGCATTATAGCATCAAAGTTAGATCCAAAAACGAAATGCGAATGTAACAATGCTGGTCCATCCACCCATCTACGAACCTTGGGTGACCTGTGCAATTTTATTTTTGCGAGAGCTCATCATATAAACTGTCTAGTAACGCGTCTCACTGTCAATCACACGCCAATCACAATATTTTCTTCGTTATTTTTCGATCCACATTCAAATCATTCGAGTAAGAGGACAACTTGATTATACCACTTTGCCTTACACTTCGAAATATCCCATTCTTTTACTCAACAAGCATCAAATTACAATAACATCAATTGCTTTTAACCATATATAGGAAGCGGCTACACGCTGGTCTACGTGCCGTACTGGCTGCCGTTTGACAGTACTATTGTTCCTTATATGGAAGAAATATTTGTGTTTTTTTGCTTGTATCGTCACAAAAGCAACATACACATAGATTGGCGTTTAACCTGACATCACAAGCATTCATGGGATGCTTGAAACGATTTGTGGCTACCCGTGGTCTATGCAAACGAGTTTTTTTGGTTTTCCCGAATGGCAGTAATTTTATCGAAACCAACTCAAGGTTGTGTGAGCTTAATGCACTAACCAAATTTCCTATTCGCCGAATCGATGATTTAGATTGTCCCATTTCGAGACATTTTCTGATTGATCGACCACTTAAGACTTTACCGATGCCAAATATACCAGACCGCATGCCGATAGCCAATTGGAAGAAGATTGACATTTACCATCATGAGTTTTGAATACTTGCGATCGCTCCAGCAGTGAAACAAATCAGTCAAACCATATGACCAAATCTGGAGGTAAGAGACCGTTTGGTTTTTAACGACGACAATCAACCGCCACTCAAATGGAAACTCGGTCGGGGTTTTAAAATTCACACGGGAGATGATGGTCTTGTGCGTATAGTAAATGTAAAGACCACACAGAGAATTCTTTAATATGGGGTCACAAAGGTCTGCCGACTTCCTTATAATAATATTGAACTGTAAATGTGTTTTGTTGATGCCCAAGGATTGGCTAAAAGTCATTTTCAATTTGCTAATATATTTTAAAATTCACACGGGAGATGATGGTCTTGTGCGTATAGTAAATGTAAAGACCACACAGAGAATTCTTTAATATGGGGTCACAAAGGTCTGCCGACTTCCTTATAATAATATTGAACTGTAAATGTGTTTTGTTGATGCCCAAGGATTGGCTAAAAGTCATTTTCAATTTGCTAATATATTTTCACAAAAGTAATCTCAGTTGCAATTTTGTGCCATTGTGATCTTATATCGCTTTCTGCAACCACTATAAGATTGGTGTAGTATATTGCACCAATCTTAAAGTAAAATTTACAAAACCAAAGTTTAATCATTCCGGAGTGGACATATATTAGTACTAAAATTAGTACTCCTCCTTCTCTTCTTTTAGGTGGGCGGGGAATAACTTTGAAATTAAAATAGGAACCCCTATTTTTCGAATTTTACGGCTAAAAAAGTACTTAGAATTTCTTTAAAACCTCTTTTTTCGATTCATGATGGCACTGTAATAGGTTGTACTGGCGCTGTACTGAGAACCTATGCATACGATTCTGCAAAAATTGCAGGAAAATTACTGAGAGATGCCTTGTCAAGAAACTACTATTTCCGTAACTCAAGAACATGCGACTAAATTTTAAAAAGTTCGATTCAGTTCGTAGATTATTTCGCAATACGCTTCGCGTTTTCCGTATAGGATTCGGTCACGTGCTTCATTTTACCAGACTGTCAAACAATTTACTACTGGTGGAAGTGTTCAACTGAAAAAAGGACTCGTCGAGCAACAGTCACTGAGGAAAGTAATGAAATTGCTGTATCGCCCGCAGTAACTCATAATCCGCATAATAGTACATGAGAAATAGCTAGCTATTCCGGATTGGTCCAAACCAGTCTTTGCAAAATTTTAAACCGTCATAAATATCATTCGTATCATATGTCTTTACAACAAGATCTTCATGGCGTTGATTTCCAAAATCAGGTAACTTTTTGTCATCTGGTAACTTTTTGTCAAAAATCCCAATTTGGCTACGTATTGAGCTCCAACGTTAAAACTCCGCACTGATTTCGCCAAGTTGAACATCACCGTCCTTGGACTGCCAAATTGGGATGTGGGATAATTCGCAACAATCTCATCGGTCTTACATTGTTGAACGCAAACTGAATGGTCAATTGTATCGAGACATTTTGGAAAATGACCTGCCAACATTATTTGACTTGACCTGCCAACAAGACTTAAGCTTAGAATTGAGACAGAACAATTGGTTTCAACATGATGGTTGTACTGCACACTATTCGTTGGTAGCCCTTGATCGTGATTTAAATGGTCGTTGGATCTGTAGAGCTGGCCTGTTAAATTGGTCTGCCAGATTACTAGATCTTACTTGCGGGTTTACCAACAAACACCAACAGCTCGTGCGAATATGATTGAGCGAATCAGAAATGCTTGAGCCAAATTTCAAGTAGACACGCTTCTCAGTTGAGTACATTTATTTTAAATGCTGATTAATAAGTTCATTGAAGTCGAAGGCCATCATTTTGATCACTTAATTTAATTAAAAATTATGAGGCAAGGGGACCATCATGTATTTTTTTAAATCCAACATCATGGTACGTGAGTGGCGAGAGTCTCATGTTAATCGAGTACTCCGAAGGGAACAGTAAACTACTACGTCCACTTCGTTGTTCCTGAATTACGCTAAAAGCAGTTTGTTCACCAGCCAATTATATTTCTAGAGATAACAATTTCCCAGAAGGCTCAAACAGAATGTATCCGTTCCGTTCCATCCGTTTCTTATCCGTCCGTTCCATCCGTTTTGGAAACACAATGATTGTGTCCGCTCCGTTTAATATTAATAACCTGACAGTTTTTTTTATTTAATTAAAATTAATTTTTATTAATTATATGAAATGTCTTCAATCTGATTTTTTGCACTTTTATTTATAAAAAAATAGCTTTGGTTTTCTGTCAAACAGCATAAATTGAGGGTATGACATCCGTAAAAAATTTAAATTCATGTCTAGTGTCCACCACACCGTTTTTTCATACGATTTGACAGTTTTTTTAAACGGGCGGAACGGAACGGATTCATTCTGTTTGAGCCTTAATTCAGTTATTTTTAAAATTAAATTTAAAAAAAAAAAATCATTTATTTCAAAGCAGATTTAATCGCACGTTCCTAGGTTACGATAATAGTAGTTTCTTGACAAGTCGATTTTCAGTAAATTTTCAGTATTACATGAATATCGTTGATTACAGCGCCATCTATCATGAATCGAGAAAATGCATCAAAGAAATCCTACGTACTTTTAGCCATAAAATCCGTATGTGCAATAAAAAATAGGGGTTCCTATATTAATTTCAAAGTTACCCTCCACCCCACCTACAAGAAGGGAAGGAGGGGTACTAATTTTAGCTACTAAATTTGGATCTTGTATATTTTTATCATAGAGTGCTTATTTTCCGAGATATTTGAAAGTTCCAGTTTAAAAAAATCTCCCAGTATTAGACTTCGTTTCTGAGATCCATATTATATTTTGAACCAATGAGTTTCTATAGGATCACAACCTTTTTTGCTAGAGAAAGCTATATGGTAAGTCATGCTACAAGCTTTAAGTGCTACAAGCCTAGATTAATCATTCAGCCAAATAAGTTTGTCCTTAATTCAAGAAATCGAGAAATTGTTTTCAGAAATTTTGGAAGTTTTCAGGACAAGACAACAAAATAGACCCATTTTTAGCAAAACCAGGTGTAATTGAACTTTATATTACCAGCTAGAAAAGATGTTGAAGCCAGTTTTATGGCACAGTGGCTTGATTTTCAAGATGTAAAAGGTTGCAATCAAAAATACTAAAAGAAAACATATGCTGGACGAGGCAGATGCTGAAAATCGTTTAAAAAATCAGAATTTTATGGTTGAATTATCGAATGGCAATTTCAGTGCCAGTTTATAAAAAAATTTATTCGACTGATACTCAATAAAAGTTTGTCAGATATATACATATATAATCATTTAAAAATTATTTAACACCAAAGTTAAATGGAAATATCCGGTAAACTAACTTGATAAAAATAAATAAATAAAACGACTTTTCCAAGTCATTACTGACCCGTACCAATTCAACATTATGGCTTGTTCTTAGTTAAAACTAACATATTACATAATACGACATTGTAGTTACAAAAAACTCCAATTGATATACATTTCAAAACACAGAAATTTTGATAAACTATCGATTCAAAAAAATTATTTAACACTAGAATTAAATGAAATAACCGTTGACTAAAATCACAAAATACCAAATTTCTAAATTGAGAAAGTATGACTTTAGACTAAAATTATTTATTTGCTTATTGTGTTGTTCTAGTAATATTAAACCAGCGTTGGCGATGGCTTTACACTCCAACAAGAGTTCATAGGGTTTTCATAGGTATCACTGATTATATCATACCACATGAAAATAAACTGGTTTTTGTCCAGCAATAACAGTGGTACTGTTACAAATAAATAGTCTTATAATGTGTTTCGCAAGCTTTATCATTATAGTAACCGGCCTATGAATATCGTCGTTGGGAAGACTTAAATGATACTAAGTTTTTCCAGCTTCACAGCAATTTTAAAGTTTAAACAATCTTCAGAAATTAGTAAGTTGATTTTTATTTTATATAAAAATTGTACATAATTTGTCAAAAAAGCCGCTGGTTTTTCAGGGGTCTCTTATTTGCCCAAATGGCTTAAATGCTCATGTTTTAACAAACTATTTAAAACCTACCTCTACAACCGGGGTTCGCATCACTTCGTTCAATTTTCATTATTATTTTGATTAATTAACATGATTTAATGCTTATAGATGTGTGTCTGTGTGTGTGTGTGTGTGTGTGTGTGTTATAAACGTGATTCGTTCATCGAACCCAAAAATAGTTTCATAGATTGATCGAAATATAAAAAAAAAAATGTTATAATTTTTTCCACATTTTCAATTATGAACAGACGCACCAGAGCAAAACTAACCGGATCTGAAATAAATAAAAAAAAAAAATGTACATAAAAAATTATTTTATTTATTTAAATTTAATAATTTATTTAATTTTTTTTTTACAAATTTAAATTTTATGGATTAACTTGATTCCATATTTCCACGAAATAAGTGACTAAATCGCTGCGTATAATATCAAATTGGAGTGATCCATTTATAATTTTTGGGTGACAATTTTATTGCAATAAAATTGAAAAATTTACCGACATTTTTACTTTCGATGTTATGGTAATCAGCCGGATGGTTATGGTGGATTGGATAATTGTGCTCGGTACTGGGCCACATATTTATATGGAAATCATTCATCTGGCAATAATTTTAAGTAACCATAGTAAAATGACTTTGTTATACCATGTTATTCGAGTATGAGTTTGTTTGCCATTACCAATAAACTTAGCTACAATTTTTTGAAAATATCTGAGTGTAAATTTTGGTCGCAAACTGAAAACTGAGGCATGTATATTTAAGTGACATGCTAGATGTGAAATTTTTATTTTGCCTGGCATGAAGTGTTTTATTTTCTGTGGCTAATCAAATTTTACATCTAGCATGTCAGTGAAATTACGTACCTCGTTTTTAAGTTTCTGACTAAAATTCACACTCTGATGAATATTTGAAAGCATTGTGGAGATGAAGATCCAAGTACCTGGTAAATCGTACACAAATTGCATCAAATTAGGGTTCTGGACTCTTGAAAGGGTAATCTAAAATTTTCTAAATTTTCTTTACCTAAGCGATCGATAGTGTAAATTAAACTGATGATAAGGTCATATGTTAACAGAATGTAAAAACTTAAGATCAGTTTCTTAATTTTGTTTTTATTGACCTGGCTACCATAATCTCATGACTGGCCTTCTTCCTTCACAGTTTTGGATAATAGATTTTTCTTAATCCATTTTCAGTTGTTCTTAGAAGAACGATTGTTTTCTTACTCTAATTGAACAATATCAAGGGTACGCCATTCTAACTAACTTCACTTTTATAGTTCCTTATCGCTTCGTTCAATTATTTTTATAAAAGCTACATATAGCTAGCTGTTCATGGGAGACAACAGGTTAAAGCCAATACAGTCCTACTTTGTCAAAAGTTTGAACTTAAGATTTATTTTATGGCATGACGAAAAAATCTATCAGTAGGCAACTGACATAATTTATGTTTAAAGTGCCAGTTCATATACCCGAAGAGGCCAATCCAATCCTTGAAATAGCAATGCTATGTCCTGCAGATTTTTCGTTCATCACTTTAGCGAAAAGAACATTCACTATCAACTTTGTGACTATAAGGCTTGTGCTTTTATAAAGAGTTCATGCTTTGAAAAGATTTTGAAGCAACATAATAATGGCAAAATCTTTTCTTCTTCTTTTTGCGTGGCGACAGTAAAGACATAAAGACAAACTTTTCTCCGCGTCCTTATGAAAACACTTGTAGTAAATTGTTGCAAATAAAGGTTTTAGTGCTTCCACCTGGACCAGCAACAAACAAGTGGAGTAGCTTTCTAGTATTGCTTTTGCTAAGGGTAGACTGAGTTGACTGTAGTCACCTTAATGTTGTCTAACGATACTTTTGATATCAAACAATACTCGATTTCCTGTTTTGCTTCGATGATAAAGTTCAGCTTAGGAACGTTAGTCGGATGTCCAAATGCACGAGTGGCGAATTGCACTCTATATTGTCAAGTAATCTAAACGACATCTTATTTTCCATGCATCTTTTACGACGATAGCTGCCGGTAAATTGACATCAGGTATTGCTTCCCTCGTTGTCATTATAGTTTTATCGGTATTTCTAGGGACACTGAAGATTTTAGATGTGCTTTCCTTTTAAGGTAACAATAACTTTTTAGGCGAGATTTCTCTTTTAAGGTTTAAAAATCCACAGCTGTGTAATCAAATGTAATCGGTCTTAGTAAAAATGGTAGCATATTGACAGAATCGAATTTTGATATTCGTGTGGAAATAAATAATTACGAGCTTACGATATACATTCTAAGGTTAATACCTGGTACTGTAGAATACCGATGGCCTAAAGAAAAAAAACACTAAAGCATCTCATAAACAAGCAAACTGGAATCGGTTCAACAGATGCTACAAAAGACATAGTAAAAGACTACGTCGACTGAAGTTCAGAAGGATTTCTGAAACCACCTACATTCGATGGCGATACACAGCTTTAAAATTGTAAGGTACAATTTCAAACTGAGTTACAACTCAATAAGTGGATTAGCGATGAACCACCTAATGCACTAATCCTATACGAGGAAAAGCAGCAGATTGAAATGAGCTGCAAAGGAATCATGAAGAAGATGGAGTTGAGGTACGCATAGTCCCATGGCATGGAATTATGTAAAACTAGCTGCATAATAAACGACAAGCACGTGGAGAAAGCCTTAAATACCTGAAACGGGAAATTACGTAAATAGGCATATGTGAAAGTTTTCACAGGTGTTTCCAATGGATTGACGATGGCTGCTTTCATTAATGCAGTGAGAGATGCACATCTTAAACTTCACCTAAGAATAAAGACCAGCACTTCGAAATAATATAGAGGCCAGAGATTTCGCTTTAGGTCCAAATATTTTCGTTTCCAGAAACCTGGGCACTACATCTGGGATTGTAAGGAATCAACAATCCCGAAACTGATGACCCAGCCAGGCAACTCTTACCAGCCTCTTCAACAACAACAAGGTAAACTAAGTTTCACCAGTTTTGCGAGCGAAAGTTGGTGAAAACGCGAGGAAAAGCCCTAGGGTTACCGTGCTTGTTGCAAAATTGGAAAAAACATCGTAACGACACAGATCATGCAACTTGAACCCGGCAGGCACCGAGAATCAAACCCCAAACAACAAGAGATGGAAGAGCAGATTGATAAAATTCAGTGTGATGGACTGATTGAGTCATCTAAAACCCCATGAAGTTCGTCGGTTGTTTTTGATCAAAAAAAAAAAGATTTTTCGGGTAGGTTTTGCGTTGACTATATGCGTAAACTTAATGACGTTGCATAATTTTCGGTAATTCCTACAAACCTTTAATTCTGCACCTGTTTAAAGTTTAAAGCATCATAGTACAGTCTTTTCGAACTCGAAATAAATTACCTGGGTCCCATTGTATCCAGTGAAGGAGTGCTAACTAATCCACAGAAGTTAGCAGCAGTAAAAAAATTGTCGACTTCAAAAAACATACATGAAGTAAGCAGCTATCAGGGAATGTGCTCGTTTTATCCACGTCTTGTTCCTAAATTCGCTGATGTTGCCCGAATTTTGTAGTTTAAAAAAAAAATTAAATCTGCAACTGGAGAAAACGTATCAGGAATATATAGTCGAGCACTATCGAAACCTAAAAAAAATGACTGCGTAACATGAAGAAAATTATACAGGTAGTAGTAGTTAGTGTTAAACATTTGAACAAATATCTGTACGGCCAAGAATTTGTTCTATAAACTAATCAAGCAGCGACAAATAGAACGCAGGAAGCAAAGCATATCTACGATGGACTAAAGAGCAGTTGAGGGAAGATCAAACAAATGGATGGTGTGTGTGTGTCGATTGCTCTTTTAGTCTAAGGGATGGAGGAAGGTAGAACAAGTTCTAAAGAAAACACACATTGATAGATCTGGAGCACACTTGAATACTTGGATAAGACTGGAGTAGGAGGTGCGCAAACCAGAACAAGAGGAAGAATGCAGAATACATCGTCGGAGGACTATTTGAATGAACAACGATGAATATTGCTGGCCCATTTCCAGTGACAAAAGATGGTAATCGATGCCATTAGACCAGTGGCAAAATTTTGAATTAGTTCCAAGAATGAATTTCGGTGAAACGAATAGTAGTAAACCAACTATGGATGAATTCAACGAGCTAAAAGAAAGGTATGGTTCATGGATGAATTCGTCCAAAAAATGAATGCAGCTGTAGTACGAATCGTGGTAGAACATTCGGCAACAAACAAATGAACATGTAGACGTAAACGCTGGAAGTTATATAAGTGGTAAAGCCAAAATGACCAAAGCAAAGTGTTAAAGTGAACATTAAAGCTTTATATATAGTGAAATTAATTATTAATTCGGGCCTAAAGGATAAATTGTGTTTTAATTGTTAAATCCAGTACGAACTGAGCTTAGAGCCTCATTTCCTAACAATATTATCAAACACTTCTTTGAGGAAAAGAAATACTGTTCTGCTGCCTTTCAGTGGTTTAAATGATATTAGTGCAAGTGTTCCATGATGCGGCGCCTTTGGACCAATGTTGTTCTTGTTATAGACATTGTATATCCGATCTACATATCAACATCATCACACAAAAAATCTTACACTGCCTCAAGAAAATTACAAAACCATCTGTGCAAAATTGAAGAATGGCCAAGGAACTGGCGAATACAAGTGAAGGATAATAAATAACTCACATCACGTTCGATACTTAGGTTTGCACCTCGAACGGAGGTTAACCTGGAAAAATCATATCGAAGCGACGCGCAACAAAACCAAAATATTTTTCCGCAGTTACGTTTTGTGGTAGAAAGCGATAATTATGCCCATATATTTACCGATGGAATTCAGTTGTAGAGATCGACCTGGGCATCAAAATAATAGAGAATCCCTCTCTCTCATCGAATGGTATATTCGAAACGTACATCGCACCGAATTGGCTAAGTAAGAGCCATATGATTGTTAGAAGCAAAAATCTAAAGTCTGACGAATTAATGACGTAGATGAATAATGATGAATTTGTTTAACGCATTGTTCTCTCCCACATTAATATTACAATCATTTGATGATCGTTTCATCCCCTATATAACCGTCTCGGTCTTTAATTTCGTATTTATACATTTGTCCATTGGGAATTCGAAATTATGTAATTATGTGGTTATTTATGTATGCCTTAATCGTTCCTATCATGTAACAGTATAAAACGAATGATGGATTATTTCAAAAATCTTAAATTAATTTATGTGCAATTTATCAAAATATATGATGGCATGTATCAAGTGGGAGTCAGTTTTTATACCACCATTTTGTCTTATCTCTCGTTTCTCTTAAATTAACTTTAAATTGCATGCATGACTTCGTTTGGTCGTTAATTTTGTTATGTTTAACCTCAACTGTCTTATGTATACAGAACTAAAACCAATTGTCTTACGATATTTTCATTGGTATATGTTCTTTCTCTTTTCGTTTACATTTTTTATGCTCTAAGACGTGTACGTCACATATATACATAAGACCATTATATAAATAATGCGTGTATATGTCATTAAGAACGAAACTATATACGCCATTTGTTAATGTTGTACGTTACATGTGGATAGATATGTACAATGTTTGGATACATACGAAGAGTTCATGTCAAAAGCGGAAATATATAAGAAAATATTCTTCGCACACAGGAGAAAGTAAGTAAAATAAGAAGTTTCCTTAAAATTATTTATGTACAGTAGTTTTTGGGGCACTTTATTTTTTGTATAAGGTCGCCTCGAAACAAAAACAAAAAAAATTTTTTTTTTTAAAGAAAAGCCAGAAGAAATAAATTAAATTAAAAATAATTTTCTTAATGTTTAAAGTTGTGAAACTGTGATGATGAAGAAGTTGGGAAAAGAAAACATATACAAGAAGATGGATAAAAAAAAATATTTAAGAAAAAGGGCGTTTCTTTACGAAAGATTTTTTCTTTATTTTCTTTTTTTAGGTTATAATTATTAGTATTCTTTTTTTGCCTTTTTTTTGTGCTGCTGCCATAAAAAAGCACAAGAACACGACTAGCTGTATATTTATATATATGGATATATACATATAAGAAGAACAAAATCGTTTTTGATTTATAGTTAAAGTTTTTCCACTCTGTGTTTGCCTCTTGTTTATGTTTTTCTTTTCGAATTTTGTTGCTGTTGTGTTCTGTTTTCTTTTGTATTGTGTTTGGAGAGAGATTTTATTTTCGTTTCTTTAAGAAAATGGTGTTGAGACTAATTGCGTTAATATAAGATTTTTATTGTTCTCGAATTTTTTTTTTTTTATTATGAATTATTAATTTTTTTAATTACTTATTGTTCATACTGCGAGACGGGAAATAATGTTGTTATATTTTCATTTTTTTTTTAAAAAAGTTTCTTTACAAAATTTTTATACCGAACTCTCTCTATGAATATAGTACGTATATGGATGTGGATGTGGAAATGAAAGCAGTGAAATTGTGTCTAAAAGGGGAAGTAATTAGAAATATTTTTTGATTTATAATTTAATTTTTTTATGAATTATAGTAGTTTAAATATTTTATTTATGCCCTTCTGCGAGACTCAGGGCCGTACTCAGATGTTAAGTAATGTATGTCCTCTTAAAAGTAATGTATTTCGCCGTTAAATCCGTTCAGCAAGACAAGCCATAAGAAAGCCTACAGATTTAACACACGCATAATACAAAATTAACCTAGGATACGAGGTGTTCTGTCCAAAAATAATCCTCGATGTTATGGCTGTGGAGAAGTCGGGCACATTAGCAAGCAACATTCGAATAAAAAAAAGGGATTAAAACTTTCAGATGCCACAATTTTGTACATCGTGCGAAAAATTGTAGTGAACCTGACACACCCAAGGCATATATTGCAAGGGATAAACGGTATTTTAAGAATGAGATAAAGAAATTTAAGATTAGTAATTTCAAGCTGCATGGATTGGTCGATACGGGAAGTGACTTAAATTTCATGACAAAAAGGTAATACAAAATCCGAGATTTAAAAGGAGTCATTATTTTATTTCTGGATGTTGGATCGAGGAACTTGTAAAATCCTTCGGAAATTCTCAATAGTAATCCAGGTGAACGATGATGAGTATAACATATCACGTTCCATATTGTACAAGACGATGTTTTTCCAGTGGACGTGATTTTGGAAAAAGTTAATAACTATTAGGCTGAAATTATTAGGATGGAACAAAGAGATTTTGTATTAATTACCGTAAATTAAATAAGATTGTGGTGAAGACAAGTACCCGAATTGATCAGCTACAAAGTGAAAATGGTTTTACAGCATTTCTCACGTCAATTGGACTATCTGAATCGCCGGCCAGGTTTCGTCGGCCAGGTCAATGACAGTTTAAGATTAGTAAGTGCCAATTTTTATGGAAATTAGTTGATTAATTGGGATATAAAGTTAAAAAGGGCAGCTTAATGCCATCAGAAAGTAAAATGACAGAGAAATTGAACTTACCGGAACCCAATACATTGAAAAAACTTCACATGTTTCTTGGTCTTACGGAGTATTCAGCCTTCTTTAGATTAAATGTGGAGCTGTTTTTGCCTTACGAGCTAAACAATAGGATGAATTTTCAACTCTGATGAATAAGGAAATGCTTATAACAATATTTTCAAAGTGGGCGATGGCTTTTCCAAACTCTTTGTTTGGATTTACCCTAAGAAGACGACAACCACATTCGAAGTGATTTAGAAGCTGGATATACAAAAAGTAATATTTGGAAACCCAGAACATATTATGAGTGATTGAGGTCCGTCTAAACTATTTTCTAAATACTGCAACGATAAGAGAATTACGCACAAAAAAATAACTAACGGTGTGCAGGCAGTAAATGGAAAACCTGAGTTGTTGAATATAAGATAATTATACCATTGCTAGCCAAAATTTCACTGGCCAACCCGAACGAGTGGCTTACGCATGTATACAAGCCACCTGCAAATGTTCAGCAATAACAACTACCAGCGTAGTGTCGCAATGACGCAAATTCGAAAACTTGAATGTCCGTGAAGCTATATTGAACAGGAAGCGGCGTGGTTCTTTAACAGTGTTCGAAATGTGATGAGGCAGTTTGCGCGACAAAATATTTTTAAAGTATATAAGATGGGACCAATTTGGTTGTTATCTTGCTACAAGTTCTAAGCAAAATGTGGGCATTAGACGTGGAGAAAATTAGAATATCCGCAGAGTTAAAACTGACGTCAACAAGAGCCGAGTTTATGAAACCCTTCTGCACTCTTTCCACTGATTGGTTCCATAAATTAACTTGGTCTAGCAGATACTTAAATTGTAACTCCCATTTACCCTTCTCATATAATAGAAATACTGTAAGTTGACTTTCTAACAAAATTCTGCAGTTATCTAATTTACTATCCTTTTCTTTTTTTGATCCAATTATTAAATCATGTATCTTCAAATATTCTACTCATTTTGATAATAACCAATTAGTGGAAAAGAGTCAGTCAATCACTTAGAAATCAGTCATCACCATTGCTATGTAAAGTTCCTATATAAACAAATTAACCATTGCTTAAATAAATTTAATTTTAGAACAGTCGGCAAACCATTTAACAATTCAGGAACAACTGTTTTTTCTTCGTTGAAAGATCCCACTCCGTTAGGTGATAACATAAATGTAGTATATAAAAACACAACAACTTATCGCTAAAAAAACGCTTTACGCTAAAAAACTTTTTTTTTTAAATATTAGTTCAGACACTGCCAGTGCCTTATCCAAACTTTTACACAAATTTAAACACGAAACTTTTATAGATAATATTAAAATTCTGAGAAGAGAGCCAAAACCATCAGTTAAAAGAGTATTAGAAATGATTCATATTAAATTAAATCCAAATTGTTTATATAAGCGATCTGACTGTGTGTATTTACAAAATACTTACAACCATTTGCTTCAAAATACATAAGTGACAGTTTCGATTTTTTTAGCATTCTGCGTTCATAGTTTTATTTTTTTTTTGTTATACCCCATCTTTTGACGGGAATTTTAATATTTTTTATACTTGTAATTTTTTTGTTGTTGTTTTGTTTTACCTGTTTTATTTTCTATGATCACAATGGCAATGGATTTCAATGGATTTCAATTGTTTTTTCATTTAATTTAATTGTTTTTGATGATGGATGTGATTAACATCCGAAACGTTAAAATAATTAATTTATATTATTAATAAAAAATTGTAAAAAATAAATAGGCTCATAACCAATAATTTTATTTTTAAAAAATAAATTAGCCTAAGAAACTTATATATATATATATATATATATATATATATATATATATATATATATATATATATATATATATATATATATATATATATATATATATATATATATATATATATATATATATATATATATATATATTTACGGCATTATAATATAATACCATGATTGATTATCATTTTCCATGACGTCCTGGATTTCTGTATGAAATTTAATGTTGGCTGTGCTTTAGATGAATAATTCATGCATTTACTTTAGTGACCATAATACTGAACTATAAAATACAACGTACGATGGCTGTTCTAAATATTCTTCAACATCGACATTTAATTTGGAAACTGTCCAATTTCCATTAATCATTCTACTGCATCACGAATATATTGAACTATTCTCGTATTTATAGTTTGGAAAATGTTGACTCTAAAATGGAAAATTTTCCATCAGTCAACTCGCAACTGACACATTTACATAACCACCCTAAAAATAAAATGGAAAAACATTTTTAATTCATTTTACGAATTTTCATCAACAGAAAAACATTTAAATTATCAAAAATCATTTTTTAACTTAAGAATAATTTCGTTTCGTAAAAGGGTCGCTCGACAAGAAAAAGGATAAATCTAACAAAAAAAAAAAATGAAAGAAGTAAAATGTTATTAATCATATAAGATTAAATATTTAGTAATGTCTCCTACGAAGTTTTTCCATTTTCCTAAAATAAATTTCCATATTAATGTTTTAAGATGATAATGCTTGTTGATGTTTAATGATAATGAAGGTATAGACTTACGATACGATACGATCTATTATATCTCTCCACTTGATAACCATTTTTCTTGCCTTGAATTTCCGTTTTCAATTTTTCAAATCGTAAACATTACAAAAAAAAATAAAAATTTTCCGTAAAGCTTAGAAAAGTTTTATTACTTTTCTTTGCGTCGCTTAATTTATTTTTATTTTTATGGGGTATATAAGGATTTGTGGAAACAAACTTTTATGTAATACAAACAAATTTTTATTATCTTAAATTATTGAGAAAGCTTATATGTTTTATAAGCCAGTTTGAGAAGATTTAGAAAAGTTTTTATATTTTTACTGCGCGCTATATATACAGCCAACTCTATATACCCTCATCTTGTAACATAATTAAATATTTCCGGCATGACGACTGTAATGGATCGACTTTTGTATACTGATATACGTACATACATAAATTTGACCACATTGTTAATACTGAAGTGCCTTTGAATTATATTTTAACACACTTTAACTATATATATGCGATATGTCATTAACAATATAAATCTACACCATTAAATTTTATATAATTACAATCAGCAAACAAAACAGAAACACAAAAGAGAGCTTTTCTGAAGTCATACAAATTTTTTTTTTATATTTAATTTAGAGAATAACTGCTGGTGCTGCTGCAGCAAAAAAATGTCTTAATTACACTAAAACATATTAAGCGCTATTTTTTGTTGTTTAATAATTCATAAAAGTCCTAAAAAAACAACAACAAATACTATACATATTTCTGTAAAGCATTTTCATGTTTTGTTGGTGGTGTGAAAAAAGCGCAGAGAGGCAGAATTGTTCATGTGAAACATCAAAAATTAAAAATCCGACACAAAACGAAGGTGTAAACTAAGCGACAATTTATGAATATATGTGTTGATTGTTGTCGCCACCGTGGTCACATGGGTATTTAAGAATCAAAAGCAATCTAAAAGGAATTTGTAACATTTATGAAACCATTATATTTTCAGAGCGTCGATGGTCGAAGTCCACAAGCTCTTCCATAATGTGTTACATAATTCCTGATCTAAATGAGGACCAATTAAACAAAAGCTAACAATTCGTCCGAAAGTTTAGAAACTATCTACAGCTAAAAACCAGATAAACATCCTGTTTGATTGTTTAAAGGATAGGAAGTTAGGAACAATGTGCATGGCGATATAAAAAGATGTGTCGAGAAAGAAGCGGTAATAAACCAGAATGGCAAAAAGTTGAACCAAAATAGGCGGAAAAGAAATTAAAAAAGATTAATTCGTCCACATCTTTTGATTAAAACACAGAGCTGTATCGTATGCTGAACTATACTAAGGAAAGTAAAAGCAAACATACTAGAACATACTAGTCTAGAACTTACTTAGAACTTAGAACTTTCTAGAGTTGTTTCCAATCAATGACTACACCAGAGGAAGTACTTTAGGCTCTTGAATCGCTGGTGGAAGAAACAAAGAGATTGCTTCTTTAAAAACGCTAAAAGCTTATTATCGCGTGGGATAAAAATGCCATTGATTAACTTTCAAGCCAAATACTGGAGAATGGCAGATCCAAAAGAAAAATAAGGAATATTTGGGTCATTTGCTAAATTTGATAATTAAAAGAGCATTCATTTCAACGAAACTTATGCAGGTGTCAGATGGAAAAATGCCTTGAACTCTGTCGATATACCAGAAGAAGCATTTGTTGTTGGCCTTACGGATGATGTGAAAGTTGTTATGGTGGCAAAACATAGTGATAAGGTAGCAGAGATATGTATCTGGAGTGTAGGAGTTATTAAGGATTGGTTATCGTCTATGGGTTTTCAGTTAGCGGAATAAAGGACATAGTTCTGATATCCAGTAGACAATCGATGCAAAGCATGAAGGTTATGTGTGAACTGCAGATTGGCTCTTAACTTTTTATTAAGTACCTGGGAGTGATTGTCGATGTTAGACTTTAATTTAAGTCCCATTTGGACACTGTGTGTTAGAAAGCTCGGAGACTAAATGAAGATCTATCAAACAAAAAAAAAAAAAAAAAAAAATGGGGAACGTAGGAGGTGCTCGCCAAAGTCGCAGATTAATATTTAGAAACGTGGTTAAATCTATTTTGATGTATGGCACACCGATCTGAGCGAGTGCTATGAAAAGTGAAAATATATAAGCAAATGGATTTTCTTTATAGGTTAAGTGCCTTAAGAGTAGTTTGTGCATTTTGAGCGGTCTCAGATAAGGCCGTGTGTCTCATATCGGGAATGACGCCAGTTAATTTAGTAGAGATTGTCTAAATATGAACTCACTTCGAGGGTACGAGAACAAGAAAGATAATCGCAATATTCTTTTCCGTGAGGAAATGGATAAATAGAAGATATGGAGAGATGAATTTCTATCTGAGTTCCTAACTGGGCATGGTTGTTTTTGTGTTTATCTAAATACAAGTTCAAGCATAACGCCATAATGCCCAGAGTACGAATAAACCTGTGAATATAAACCTGTGAATATTGATAACGTGTTTTTGAAGCTCGCACCAGTAAATATTTTTGACTGTATGCTGGAGTCCAAATGAACGTGGTATGGTATGTAGTATGACTGCACAAATTTTCAAAAAATTACGGCAACTAAAAATGATTGCAGTTTGAGTATAGCCGGCATCGTAAAGTATTACTAATCGGTAGTTCTACGATGCAACACTTTTGCAAGATTATGATTGTCACTTGTAAGACCTTTAAAGGATGCCTCCTCCACCGAACGAAAAAAAAACACACACACTAATTATACGGTTTTTTTACTGTCGTTGGGTCCAGTTAACAGAAATAAACCATGATTGCCAGTATTGGGGACGAAACGCTTATACTTATCCATGGCATAAAGGTGTTACTAGATTATACAAATGCGCACTTATCTAATAGGTAATCCATGGTTTTTAAAATTCTAGACGGAGATAATGTTTATACTTCGAGCATAATTTCGTTGGACCATTCTAATCGAATAGAATCAAAATAATGTTGGATGTTCTAATTAGCCTCTGGAGATGTTTTTTTGCAACGGTGGTTCTTATAGACAAAATCTTGGAGGCTCTTAAAACTGCAGTTGCTGTGCGGTTGTCAAGCTGCCTTGTTGTATGGATTTTAAACAAACGTATTCCCGTTTCGAGAAATTTGGCATTGTGGTTTGTTAATATGCAATTTGCTTACAATGCGATTTGTAGTAAAATGCTACGCCATTATTACAGCGTAAAAAGAGTTAACACATAGCACTTAGTCGCCATATCATGATGAACTGACTATTAAATTTAAACCAAAGATGTTATAATTTCTTTATCTAGAGGGATCTAAGCATTGATCATCACAAACTCACACGACGACCTCAAATAATATACAAACTAACAATACCAAAAATATAACGAGATTGCGAGCTTTATTTGCAGCAACAAAAAGCAACAGCTCAATAGATCGATGATCTCCTGAACGTATCGAATTTTGCAGAAGCTTAAATATACATAACTTCAACAACAATAACCATAGATTGGGTTCTTACAGGTACCACCATTTGTTATTAATATTTTTTTTTATATTGTGATATTTTTAAACTGTGAAGCTATGTGATGGGTTTTCGAATGATTTAGCAAACAATAAACCCTATAACCGTCTGAAATATTTACAAATATATGTTAACATATTTACCGTCTTCATTATGCAATTTGATCTATATAAGAAACTATAAGGTGGTTCGTAAACCGAGATCAGAACTTTTGTGCTAATGCCGTTGTGGCAGTAGACGCTCACCAGAAATATAAAATATATCTTAGAGGTTAAAACTGGTAAGTTTACTACAAACACTGTCAACATCTGCTTACACGTTTCAACCATTATGATGATAATCCAGGACGATGGATAATCTAATTCGGATTGTTAATGCGGTTCTGGCCGGCCATGGCCTTGTTAGTCCCGTCAATAATTTATATTATAGATGTATGCATATAAACATTTACTCAACAACAATAATAAATATATATACATATTTATTATGGAAGCTGTAAAGAAGAGAGCTTTTAAAAAAACTAAAAAAAAAAAAATTTAAAAGTCAACTCTATTTTTATTTTCATTCTTCATCTTCTTGAGTTTCTTATGTATATATGTACAAGTACACGTACATAGTATAACATCAAAAATAATAACAACATTACGTCGTGGTGAGAAGAAAATGGGGAAAATGAGCCTTTTAATTGTTTCGTTTCAAAAGAACTTTTGAGATTTGTAAACTTTTCCTTTTCATTCAAATATAATTTTTCTTCGGAAAAATTTCTTTAATTTGTTGTTGTTGTTGTTGTTGCAGTTAAAAAAATATATAATAACATATATTATTATAATAGTCTTATGCGGTTTGTAATTAATATAAATTAATTTTATTTGAGTTTTCGTAAGCGGAACGTATATTTTTTTTTGTGCACGCCTTTGTTAATGATTTATGTACAATTAAAGTTTATAAATAGAGAGATAGCACAGTATTTAGAATTGTATATGATGTGCAGATAGATTATGTATGTGCCATATGCATTACCCGTATATACGAAAAACACTTTTCAAAAAATCCTATTAGAGAAATTTTTACAAAAATTAACAAGGAACGGTAATTAAGCCAACGGTACCTTTTATTTTTCAGCGACTCAGAGAACCACGAATCCTAAAGGCTTAGGTCTATTGGTGCAATCCAGTAGGTTCCACAGCTCCTCGTTGTCATGCTACTGCAGTGGCAGTATATGACACCTTTCAATTTTTTGTATTTCATTGCTGACGTATCCCGTATTTAAGTCTCGATGGAGGTTGTCATTTGGAATGTATCGTGAAGCCTTCACAATGCTACTTTAGTATCTTAACTATAGTTTTCTGGGCGCAGCAGGCCCAAAGCTGAATGCCATACCTACGTTTAGATAGGTTTTCGGATTTGTTTATAACAGTAGTTTGTTGAGCGTCAGTTCGGAGTTTCTTCCAATAAGCCAGTGTATTTTTCTGTGTTTTAAATTCAGTATACCTGAATTTTCCTTCCACCTGAGCTTATTCAGTCTAATCTGGATATATTCTAATTTCTATTTTGTAAAGTTTATATATGATGATTACGATTCGTTAAGTGTTTGTTATTTTCCATTTGTTGGTCCAGTTATTCACTACATTAAAAGCATTTTGCAGTCTCCGTGTTGACTTAACAATACTATACCATCTGTAATCATAACAGCTACGTCATCAGCAAACCTTCCTATACAAGCTTCTATTATGATTGGTACATCATTTTTATACAGTTGGTATATGATAAGGGGTCCAGAACACTACCTTGTGGAACTCCTTTGAATATTTTATTTAGTTTTGAGTATTCATCTTTCTGTCTCGCCCTGAAGAAAGTGACGTTCGTTGACCATCTAAATTTAAGCAATTCAAAATATTGTTCTGGTTAATCTCGTTGAAGTCTAAATTCTAGACCACGGTACCAAACCTTATATTAATATTATCTTTTACACAGATTGCCATAAGTCTCTGTTCTTGTTTTTCGGTATAACTCACTATTACAGTAGTTGCGTGTGTGTAATATATGGCAATCTACTAGTATTCTTTTATAATGTCGCAACTTTAACTTTCATTTCAAGGATTGCTTTGATTCCATATACCCTAGCAATGCTTGGAGAATTGTCAAACACTAGCATAAAAAGAGGCCAACTTTGGTTGGTTATCTTTCACCGTTTTTTAGTGATCTTTTCCTGACTAACTTCCTCAATTATTTTTTCATTTGAGCATGTATGATGGATGTATCCCCTGGACATGAGTTTAATTGGTTGTTTACTTTTCTTACGTTTGATTATATTTTTGAGAAATAACGCCAAAAATCAACAGTTTCAAGAAACCAGCCACCTTTATCTTGCTAAAACTGTGATATTTATGATGAAAGTACAAATAATTATAAAATAGTGATGCCCTTTAAAGTTGCTGGTCTGTCAAGTAGAGAGATAAAGAAATGACAAGATTACCATAACATGTTGTATATTTCCTCTACAATTTTAGCAATCGCTAAGATCTTTTCTTTAGCAAATTAAAAAATCAGTCATCCCTTCCATGATGATGAAATTTATTTACATTCCCAGAAATCAATAAACCGTATATTATGAAGGCATAACTTGACATCAGCCTGAAGAAATTCAGAACTTGCCGGACTTGCATTCAACGTCCATTCACAGTTTAGAATAAACTTAACCCTCTAGTGCGCATTGATTCAAAAATTAATCTTTGCTTTATAAGTCTAAGGAACATTTCTTCCACACAAAAATGTTTGATTCATAATTTTCACTATATTTTATTCATAGGGTATTCCCCTTTATATTCTATTGCTTGAGCTTTAATACCTCAAGTGTACATACTATTTCCATCTAATTTGGTCTTAGTAGCTCAAAAATTTTGGTCTAATTTAGATTAGTATTGAACAATAAATCTGTTGATTTTCTAAACCAAAAGGAGGTTCATGGAAAATTAACATATTCGAAGCGTTGATTGCCAGATTAACGCAAAATTTAAGGATAAAATAAAGTTAGTCGAAAAATGCTGGCAACCCATTCCATATGATAAAATCGACTTTCAATGCAGGTGGTTAGAATTTTGACTTCGGTTTTTTGGGAAAGACATTATTAGGCTATCGATTCACAAACAAATGAGTAGCACCCGAGCTACATTATCTAAACCAGATTTTGCCACAGAAGCTTAACTAATTGAGGTCCAAAGTGTTTGTCCTCTAAGGAATATTCTAAAAGTTCGAGATTTATTCTGAAACTGAAATTTATAAATCAAACCAACACTCAAATGATCCTGACTGTGACAACAGTACAGGGCAATGCGCCTGTGTTGGTTCAAAATAGCAAATTTTTGTTACTTGTTGGAGTTGCTGCGGATTATTCACGTAGATTGGCGTCTTATATCACCGTAATAAAAAGCCTAAAGATGTTAAATCACACGATTTACATCTTGTAAGCCAATACACAGATCCATTGGACAAAATTATGCGATCGAATGTTTTCGTCAATGGAATTAAGGAAATGCGATTTTTAAGGACAACGCAGGCAAACAGTGCTGAGCCATGGCGAACGAAGCAAACATTCGATCAACTATTCTACCATATCTTTACGGTAGGATTCCAACACCAATTTCGTCCGTAATGACTTAATTTAGGAAATTTGTGCGCATCTGAGAGTGCGCTACAGGCTCAAAGAATGGATTGAAGTCACTCTCAAGGATCATGCAAGACCAATTTTAGATGACTTAACCCTAGTACAAGCTTTGGGTTTGGTTTATGCGTCAGCTTCTAGAAAGATTGGAGTTATCTTGAATTCCAAGCTATTGGGAAAATGTGACTTGGTTCAAATTTCGAAAAAAACTACTAACAAAACTGTGAACGATTGGCGCGAGCTGAAAGCGGAGGAATCATTGCTTGGTATCATTTTCTTTTGCATAACATCAATGAATATAAGGCAGCTCAAACAGTCACAATCTTACCGCTAGGTTACTTTTAACACCAAATCATGGACAAAAACACGAGATTCCAGCACATTGATGATCTCTTCTAAACAATCTCAATGTTGACTGGAAAGACCTGGAAAAATTGGACGACTCAATTCTCGGACAAAAAATGATCAAACATTGGTGGCGCAACGAATACATTCAACGCTATACGCAGCATCCATTTGATCCACACTTGGCGTATAGCTTTGAACGTCTGTCGCTGATGGAATTTTCTACGCTGTTTGAACTTCCTTACAGGAAGGTTATTGTTGAAGATTAAAGACGATGAAGATTAAAATGCATAAAAGCAACAAATGCTCTTCAAATTCTCGTTTACTGACTTTGCTAAAAGTCACAAAAGTGAAAATTAGAACCCACCCTACTGTCGTTCGAGTATCATCGCCCGAAGACTTTTTTTTCAGCTCGAGTCGTTTAAGAAACTATTATTGGCTAGAGAAGATGCGTTTAATACCTCAAGTGTACATATGGCGTTTCACCAGGCATGAGACCGGCTATCATTAGTGAAGATGAATGTTAGTCAGAGAAATTTCTTCAACCACATCATGCAAAGCATCAAAAACCTAATAACCAGATTATTAGAGCGTATGATAATACTCATCACTGGCGATGCTGAAACTTGCGATGAACAGCTTCGACGTTGATACAACAGCGAAAAAGATTCGGTAGAGGCCGATGCGCTAACCACTGCCACAGCTAAACTTCCTGCACGGTTGGAAAGCTGCTAATACTTCCAAATCTCAATGGAACTTACTAAAAATGGTTGTGACTTGAATGGCACAAGATGGAGCTTTATATCGTCGATGTTTTTTTTATGGTGCCATACGAGATGCTCGAACATTTTAACTCCAGTATGCACAACAGTTGACAAACAGCACGGTCATTGGTGACAAAAGTATTTTGCTTTTCGGCAACTTAAGTGAAGTCCAGCCAGTTCACGGTAGCACTGTTTTCAACCAACCAAAAAACTCAGCACTATTAACTTATTTGTGGCAAACTTTATTGATCTGTGAAATCTTTCAAAACAAGCGACACACTTTTCATCGATCTCCTGAATGACCTGTGAGTTGGTAAATTAAAGCCGGATAACGTCAAAATCTTAACAACCGTGGTCAATACCACATCTTCGACTTTGCTAAGGAAATAAATATCAGCAAGTTGATACTAATAATATCATCCTATAAGATATCAACTAGACAGGAGGATTGTCAAAATATGAATATAATTTTCTTGAGATGTGCGAACACATATTCAGTGACCCACGAATAATTGAATTTTTTGCAAGTTATAAAATGAGTCAAATAGCGTAATATTTATGTTGGAAATTCATTACAAGACCAGTATGGACTTCCTGAATATTTTAAAAGAAAAAACCTTACTCCATCCACACTGTCATTTATATAGCCGACCGGGTGATAAACTATAACTTTAAATTAATCAAATGTTTTAACAGTCCCTTTAACAAAAAATTCAACATTCGCTTCGACATTTCAAACATTGATTAGATTTACAGAATGTCAAATTTTCAATTAAAATTCAAACAAAGCAACAAAACGTATTCACGCCTCGTAAAAACAATCAACCAGCATTGTCGTATTGAATAAGTTGACGAATACCCTCGCGATCTGACATGATATAAAAGCTCTAGCAATTGCACAACAACTACAAAAATTGTACCATATGCACATTTTTTTTGTTTGTGTTCTGTTGACTCTATTCACAATTTACAGAAACTGAAAAAAAATTAAATAAAAAATTTAATTCAACGAACCGAAATTATTTTTCCAAACTAAAAAAAAAACGAAAATCGAAATGAAAATTTCCTCTTTTTCCCAATTTTCAATGTTTTTGTTTTTAATGGATATATCCGCAACGTAGCAGCATTCTGAAATTATAGTTTTGTCTTTTGTGTCCACCATAAACCGAATTTAAGTTTTTCGTGTCTGTCACATTTATTTGATGTGCGATTGCCATGTGTGGTGGTTAGTTACCAGTACCCCAAAATTTATGTAATTATAAAACGTTCCAAGATCAAAACTACATTTTTGTCGAGTATATATGTACATAGAGCACTTGAAATACCGCGTTTTATGTGTATGTAAAATGTATACATAGTTTTTAAAACGAGATTATGTAATCAAAGTGAGATTACCCACAATTCAATATTATATCGAAAAGGGTCCTCTACACATACGCACATATATATTTAAATATATGTTCTCATATGTCGAAGTGGATGCAGAATGGAACACTCACAATATTGGAAATTTATGTACTCGTATATATAAAAAAAGGGTTTACCATTTTCAATGATCGAAAATGAATTCTAAACAAACTTATTTCGTTTTTGTTTAAAAATCTGCATCTAGTACTTCTCTGTGGCTGATCCAATTATTCGACAAGGCTTTCAATTAATTATTGACGTTGCAAGGTTTGATTGATACTCACGCAAAATCTGCAAAATTCTGCAAAGTTCAGCTGGAGCTGACTGATTCAGGTTACAATGACATGGATCGGTTACGTTTTCTCAAATCCTACCTGAATGTGTTAGACTAACTATTTCTCAAATATGAGTCTCTTGTGAGAATTGCAAAGTGCTCGGGCAGACTCATATCAGTGACATAATTTTACTGGCATCAGTTGTTAAGGTGTCTGCTAATGTTATTCGAGAGATGCGGGGAGGAGTCTACGACTAAAAATATACATACATAGGACGGATTTTGAAATTTTTTGGAGAATTGCGCTTCTATCGGAGTCTTCTCTATATCAAAGTTCTGTCCAACAAGAACAATGCATCATCAGCTCAATTAATACTAAGCATCCGGGAAAGTTCTTCAATGCGGGTCTATTAGACCCATTAGGATAACTGTACCCCATCGTAACTCTGACAAATTTATTCTACCAAGATCTTTGGAATCAGAAGCTGGGTAGATAAAGGGTTATCTTCGGAGATGTTTGCGCGGTGGAATAAATTCCGTGCTCAATTAGGCTTACTTGGTACCATTTCAATTCCAAAGTTCGTGTGCAATTATCCCCAAAATGTCAAATTCGAGTTACACGCTTTTGCAGATACGAATGAAAAGGCTTATGTTGTCATCGTTCGTCGAATGAAATGAACCATCAATAATTCGATTGCTTTGCGTCAAGTTCCGAGTGACACAAATTTTAAGTTAAATTGATGAGTACCTTCGTATATCGCGCAAAACGGAAATCCTGGGCTATATCAATGCTCATAATTAGATTACTTTGGTTGCTCACCGCGTGGCTAAAACTCTGCAGAAATCAAAAATTAGATGTTGACGTCTCATCTCATGTGAAATTAATCTTGCAGATATCGGTAGTTGTGGCACTATGCCGAACGAGTTTTTATATTCTAGTATATGATTCAATGGCCCCAACTTTCTGTACCCAATCGAGGAAAACTGGCCTCCTCTGCACCAGCCAATTAAGCATATTTTTTTCGAAACAGTAGCTTTCAGCTTTTTATAATGATCACGCGAGGCAGCATAACAATTGTAACGTCTTATCCACGAGGCATTTGAGAAGTTTGACCCCATTGATGGGCAATAGGGGGAATTCTTCGTGTTGAATAAAGAATCGAGAAATCTGCTTTGCCATTCGAAGACCAATCCGTGACGTCATTGGGGATGCAGATACGACCGTCGGTGACCTGCAGACAATTATTAAATAGGTAGCAATTGTGATGAATTTGCATCCAATAACACCCACATCTACCGACTTCAATGGCCTCCAGCCATTAACTTCTGCAATCCTTTATTAAAAAAAAATCTGTCGATAAATCAAATCAATTTGTGCCAACATGTGACAAGATGAACCATACTTCAATTCTTAATAAAATGTTGCCATTTTGCCTTCTTTGCGTTGTTAAAAAAGTAACAGTGGAAAGTTCCTAATCTCCAAGTTTAAGAAAGCTCTATATAAGATGTGGTGGACAATGGACATTGAACTAACTTTTATCGAGTACTATTACATCGATTCTCAGTCGATGATTGGTCTCTCCGAGGTACATGTTATTCCAGTTGTTTTTTTACCAGTTATTGCGTTTTGCGGCATCATAAAATTTGTTAAAGTGAAATACTTTAGCATAGACGGATCTACACGTAATAACGGAGATTGTACGGTACAGCGATTCGAAATCTCTATAAGTACGAAACCAGCAGATATTTCATGGATAAGCGAAACACTGAATGCTTCTAATGCAGTCACTGCAAAAAGAGAAATTCACTGCCCGGATTGGTCATCAGTTGAAAAAAACCACATTACAACAAATGCGCGTATACTTCGATTAATCTGGAGCCAGCCTTAGAACTAGAGAGAGAGCTGGAGAAAGAAGCGGTAGGAAATACACCAGAATCGAAAAATTTAGCACCAAAACGGCAGAAAAGAAATTAAAAACAACCAATTCGACCGAATGCGCTTTTAATTTAAAGAAAAAAATCCAAACTGTATCGTATGCTAAACCGCTAACGAAGTGAATGCGGACTCAAAACCTACTGGTCTGGGTAAAAAGTTATTAAAATTCGTTAAACTACTAAAGGAGATATTTTGCTAGAGTGGTAAAGTATTGCGAACCAACCGCAAACAGCTGTTTTACAGTTCCAATTAGAAATAAGTATCGGTCAAGCTGCTTATGTTAGATCATCATCACATGAAGTCCTTGAAGAAAGGGCATTGATGAAGAGTTTACAAAGGTCAAACCACTTCAGACCTTTGGGTCACTAGTGCGAGAAACAAAAAGTATTGCCTCTATAAAATCGGTTAATAGCCGTATCGGAGGACATCAACGGCAGTGGTTAGCCTTGCAAGCCAAATATCAGATAATGTTATATCCAAAGGAAAAATAGAAATTGGTTACCAAGCTCAACAATTTAGGAGTTTGAAGAAGAGGTTTAAATTGTGTATGAAGTGCGCAGAACAGGGTCATAATGCAAAAATCTGGAGCAACGATCTGAAATGCTTGCTTTGTATAGTGATAAAGCTATTGAAGAGAACAGATATTCAGCTGGTATTTTGAAGTGTTCTATTTATCAGTATTTAGTATTTCTAGATCGTCTGATTAGTGACAATCGTAATCATAGCCCTTTATTGATTGCCAGAGATTTGCGAGCCAGCTTCGAAAATTAATATTTATAAAATTTACCTTGTCCAATGGATGGAGAAGATCTTGACTATTTATCTTCTATAGACATACTACTTAGATTACACTTCTGAAGAGGATTTACCTGTAGTCCGGTAAATTATTTAAAACATAAAAGTTTAGACACAAACTTTTTAGTGCCCCAAAAAATCCCTAAAACGGTCTCTACTTGCAAATTACATCAATCGATCCACGTTGTCGGCCAGTAAGCTCGTGTCGTGATTTCCATCTTATATGCTTCCAAATATATTGGCTGGGTTTTAGCATAGTATACATACACATAGACGTGTTAGATGTCGCTACTGGTACCGTTTTAAAATAATCAAAATAATATTAATAATCGCCTAAATGTCATATATTTTTCCTAAATTTTGACGATATTCTATCGACCCTGGAACTTCAATGGATAAACTGTTTTTTTTTTCTTATGATGGTAGTACTATGTGTAATTATACTATGGTTTAAGGTAGTTTTACCAATAAGGGTAACAATTTTATGTAATTAAAAAAGGCGTTGCGTTGTTATATGCAATAATTCCACAATTCGAACATTCTAATTGGAAACCCCTCTACTTATACACACAGAAATAATAAACAGCAAAATTAATAAGAGCTGCAGATTATAATTAGTGTATTTTCTAGTGGGCTTATCACATTCAACATTTTACACGAATCACGATAATGAGAAATGTACTAACAAATTTCATAAAGTATATGTATGGTACTTAGAGATCCAAAAAACCATACTGGCTGTGGAATTATGTTTTTTTTATGTAATATGTACGACCGAATATATAGATTTTTTTAAGAACAGATTAAAATCTCCTGTGGTGAACTTAATAACAAGTGATTATTATTGGAAGGGAATTATAGACCAAAATATTATTTGTGAAACGTGTGAGGGCTATTGGGAATACATATAAGTATTTATTAATTTTCAATTTCAAATTTCAAATTTTTTTTTGTTGTTGTTAAATCTTTGATGATGGATAAATCGTATGATTAATTAAAAATGAAATATTACTTGGGGGAGGGTGTACATAGTTAATCTAATACCTACAGGGTGCTGCATATTGTGTTTTTTTATTTTATGATATTGACCCAACCAATATATATTCTAGATTGATTTATCATGATACTCTGATGAAATCTTATAAACGATGAGTAAAGATAGCCAGTCAAAAGGAAACAAGTGTACAGGATGTATTTGATAAATGTGCTGACTTATAATAAGGCTTATACAGCAAATTCTTATGCATGAACATTTTGCAATCATCTATCTTGCCTCATTATTAATGACGAAAAGTACCAGCACGATCAAACTATACGCGTAATGTTCGAAACAGTACCCCGTTTGTAAATACCTTAGGAATTGTGAGGGTTGGAGAGAGACTTGACAAAACAATACTGCGTTCATAATATAAATACGCATAGTACCACCATGGTATGTTAGCCCATTGACGTGCTAGATGTCGCTACTGGTATAGTTTTAAAATAATCAAAATATTTGTATATATATAATCGCCTGAATGTTGTATATTTATACTAAATGTTGACGATATTCTATCGACCCGACATCTGGAACATCAATGGGTAAACTGTTTTTTTCTTATGATAGTAGTATTATATGTGTCTATACTATGCTGCCCTACAATTTATTTATTAACACCCCCGTCCAAACTTGTTGAGGGGTCTAGTTTGCCAAGAATTATGGGTAAAAATGTCACACTTAAGTTATTACGAAATCCCATCGAGTGTTTAAAACAATATCTTGAAATGATGAACCAAATGATTGGTCAACTTTCAAAAGCAAGGTACAGTATTCGGTGGCATTTGACGTATTGAGTTTTTCGCCCCATTTAAAATTCATCCTGTTTAGCAGATTCGATTCCAGTTAAAGCATATCTGAGCATTACCGAATCATTTATATACAGGCACATTACGAAGATGCATGAAGAGAGAAATGTTGCACCATATAATGCAATAAGGCTGTTAACTTTGTTGATGCAAAGAACCATCTTCAAGAAATACAAGATTTGTTAACTCAGTGGCGCACAATCCTAGACCCACTATCAAATGTTGAGAATACATCTTCAGTTAAAAGTACTTGCATGCAGCAACCAATGTCCTATGACCAAATAAATACAATAACAGCATTAGTATACTTTCTCGATGTATTAGATCAAAGACATCCATCTATAGTACTTCTTGCTTTAGACAGACTTAATCTCAAAGAGGCCGATGATTTTTTGTACTGAGTGTTCAAAGTCCAGAGGTTTATGCTATTCCTTAACGGAACTCTAAAGCAATATGTATCGACTGTTTGACCACTAAACAGAGAAATAATCAAAAACTCTATGGAGGAGATTAAAGATTTTTAAGATGGTTCGATTTTAAGGATTATTGGTTTGATAAATTTGAAAAGAGGCAAATGAACTTGAAGAAGTAACTCTGGCGCAATTTGTTTCTAGATACAACGTTACTGCTAAAGGCAAAATTGCGATATGCAAAACTCCAAAAATTATAAGATTTAGAAATTATGATGGCAAATGATTTAGCAGATTACAAACAAGATTTAGTCACATTGCAGGTTCTATTCTGGAAGAAACTGACATAATGGAGAATACTAAATTCCTTTGAATTTATGATGAGATGAACCTTTTATTTGTGGGGCGAAGTAAAGAATTCGAGTCAAATTTTGGTATCGAGTTAGATATTGCTAAAATATTGAAAATTTAACCATTAAATCCAAGCAAGTACCTGATCTATATGACCAAAAGGGATTTGGAGTCGCTTGTAAATGTCGATATGCGAAATAAAACAATGAGGTGGTAATTCGTCGTCCTTTTCTAATTTTCGCAGCCATACTTTTGAAAAAACATTTTAGCGATTATCGATTAAAATTTTATCAATTTACCGCAAAGAATAATGTATCCTAAATGGAGTTCCATTTCATGAATATCCGGAATATTTTTCCTTGCTTCCAACTTATTTAATAATTCCTTTGAATTCCTTGCTATTTTATCAATTTGAACTTCGATTTACTAATAATATATTTAAGTTTTTGTTTTAGGTAGATGCCTTCTTCAACTGAGTGTGCGCCTGTAAGGAGATCATCAAAATCGATTTTGATTACCTGAGTTGCATTTGAAAGCTCTTCGTCCATATCAAAGGCTGTTTGCCAGAAAGCCCTGATAGCTAAAAACGCTGAACTTGCTAAGTTAAAGGTAACTGTTATGATCATGAAATGTTTCAAAAGTTCGGTATCGTATTGGCGCCCATCAATATTTGAATTAGTTGGTCTTCTTTATCATTCAGTAGCTAAAGCAATTTTATGGTACCTAAATCTTGGCCCCAGTTTGAGGTTTGATTTTGAACACATTTTCCTTTTTTGTAACGCTTGTAGGTGGATTGTAATTGTGATTCGCCTTCTATTTCCTCACTTGTATATTACTCATGGGTTGCCATTTCCTCCAACTCCCGAAACTTTCGCAATAATTCATCGTGTTGACTTTAACATGAAAATTATTACTCACCACGCTTGTTTCGACTTCAGTATGTAAATCACTCTTTAAATATCCTGTTATCACCCATTCAAACATAGGGTTGTGTCATTGGCGCAACCGTCTCGTATAGTATAGTATCAGTCAACTCCTTTCTTGGAAAAGGTCTCTTAACAAAGGAAATTCAGAATAAACCCCCTGAAAGTATTGGAATATTCATTCTAGGTGAATTTCATCATCGCCAGGCCGTTTAGTGGACCTGGGTTTTCTAGAGAGAAACTCTAAAATATTGATAAGTGGTTGTGATGAATTGGCACAGCTATATACTTAACTTATATCGCTGGTAATTATATTTCATATGGATCTAAGGCTTCAATTACGATAAGTGACATAAACAACGAATATGATACACAAAATGATCTGACTCTCGTACTTAGCAATTGCACACAAGACACGTAATTAAAAGTTTGCAAAATTACATCCTGTATCCATATAAACGTGATATATGTACGTGTGTACGTTCGAAAAATTCAAGATTAAACCATAAAAATACGTATGAATATGTACACAAAATCCCGAAGGAGCATAACACACATACATAAGCACAGAACCATAAAAATAAAAAAAATAATCAAAGGATTAAAATATTTGGACGTATTATTGTTCCTTTGAAGTGAAATATTTTGCCGTTGAAGTTTTTATATTTAGCTCGGATTTTTTTTAATTGCACAGAAGCAAAAAAAAATTTTTTTTTGCTCGTATTGTTTATTATTCCACCATGGATTGAGATTAAGAGAGACACCTATATATAAGCTGATAAAATAATAGGGTGATTCTGTAATTAACAACTTTTGTAAAGTATTATTTTGATGATATGTACTTTGGCTCTTATCTTTTAAATGCAGCATAATTATGAATTGTTTTGAAGAGAAAACTCAAATATAATGCGGGAAGCTGCTTGTAATTAGCAATCGTGGAGAACATACAATTTTATGTAATTAAATCATTTTGTTTGTGACCTTTCACCCTGTACATACATATATATTGGAAATCCATCTCATCGCACATAAAGGAAGATGTAATAGAAAAATAAAACTATCATTATTTTAAATCAACATCAGCAACTGTATGTGTGTGTACATAATATACGATTCGATGAGAGTTTTGAGATGAGAGTGATGTAGAAGCCCAACATCAAAAACCAAATCATATATATAAAAATGTAGAATAAAAATTAATCAAAATATTGAATGAATGGTAAAACATTTCTGGTAAATTGGAACTTGGAAATACATAAATGGGCGTTGCATGTCAATCAACCGTGCATTGTATTTTCAATTTTATTATATATTTATGATGATTATGGTTGATGCTGACGATGATGAAAATTAATCGAAATCGAACATTTTCATATATCTGTCATTTGTATATATTCCACAACAATAATGATCGATCCTTTACACAATCATAAATACTATGATAATACGTACGTACTCGTTTGTTCACAGGTAGCAATTATGCGAGATCCTTAATTCCCTTTTTTTTCTCCATCTTAATCTAAAATAAATAAATCGGATAGATTAGAATTTCTAGGTATAAGCGAATGAACGTATGTATACTTAACGAGATGCGTGCGAGGAACAAAATTTAATTATGTATTTTAAGCTGACGATTTAGGCACACGGGATAAACAGAATATTGTATTATTTTTAAATTATCTTTAAAGTTTTTAAAAAACGATTGAATCATATCAGGTGTAATCAATTTTTGGGTGGTTTAAGAACTGTTATTTTAAGAGATAAGCGCAATAAGTATAATCATGGATTTAACGGAATATATCAAGACTTATAATATACACGTTTTTAAACCACGACCAGGACTGGCAGATTATAGATGATCTCGTTTCAAATTAAAGTTACAAATAAGTAGACAAACGGTCAAAGTGTTAGGAATAGCCCACAACAAAATATGCTAATTTAATATTTCAACTTTAAATTTATTATTTATTTATTTATATTTTACCTACAGTATTATACAATCGGTAATAATAAAAAATGCAATACAAAATAATACAATTGTTTAACAAAGTTACATAATTATAGCCCTATAGAAAATTTAATTTTTAATATTAATATAGAAAAGAATTTAAACAACTCAAGTTTAACCGCACTGAGCTGGAGAAATCGTCTTCACGTGAAAATATAAAAATTTCTGTACCAACGCTTCGAAAAGTTTTGGAATTGCAAACAGAATTGCTATACCGCGATAGTTACTGATATCACATATTTACCAGATTTAAAAATCGGACGAATGAAAGAAATTTTCCAGGGATCAGGGAAAATTCCAGACCGGATGCTTTCATTAAAAATTGGGGTCAAAGAAGGAGCTAAGCTCTCAGCACAACGGTTGATTAGGATAGGTGGAAAACCATCATGACCAGCTCCCTTATTAATATCAAGCTGCAATAAACCATCATAAAATTCTGCTTCGGTCAAATTAAAAAAATTAAAATTATTTTTAAAATGAGAAACTAGAGTTGAGATATTTGATGTAGTAGATAATGAAAAAGGTTCATAAACGAAAACAAAATAATCAGCAAAGAGACTGCAGATATCTGAGAAGTGACTAGCAGAAGAGCCCTGAAATGTCATAGATGTGGGAAACCCTGCAACTTTCCTTTTACCATTTATGAAATTCCCGAACCTTTTTGGATTAGAACTTAATTCATCTTCTATCTGCAAAATATAATTATTATACAGAAACCAATTTAAAGTTTTAAACTCCTTTCGAGCTACAACAGAACTAGAATGAAAATCCGCACCGTGAAGTCTATAAAGAAAATGAAATTTGTTACGGCGTTTTTCGAGACGCTATAATTCTTTGTTGTACCATGGTTCGCGGTATCGCGGTTGGTTTTTAATTAATGGGACGTACCTTTCAACACCCGTCTTGAGCAGTTCATTGAAAATTGAAATTGTTTCGTTTAAATTATTTGTTCTTCTTCCGAGAAAACTTCAATCAGAATTAATAAGAGCGTGCCTAAAATCAAAATGAAAAGAATTATTAGATGAAAACTGGGTAAAGCATTTTTCATAAAAAATAGTTATCGTAATTGGAGTATGGTATATGCTCGAACATCCGGTAAGGTCATCACACGAAGAAACTTCGGAATATAATACATCGGTTGAAAAAACTAAATCCAGAAATTTCCCTTGAGTATTGGAAATCCGATTTATCTGCAATGTATCGATACTAGCAAAGTAGTCCAATACTGCCAATGCCTTTTGATCGGTAGAAGAAGACCTGAAAACTCCATCAACAATGAACCAAGTAACATCGGGAATATTAAAGTCTCCCATAACCATTAATTGTTCTCCAACGTGCATCAACGGTAAAACATTAAAATTAATAAAATTAAAAATTTCAAGATAATTTTCCAATATTGTTCCATTGGGAATGTAAACAGCAACCATTAGAATAAATGTATTGGCAACCTTAATCCGTACAGCAATAACATCAAAAATTGGATGGCATGCAATGATTTTATTTTGAATCGAGGTCTTAAAAGTAATCAACACACCTCCTCCTTTAAGGCTAGTATCAAAATCATGTCGATCTTTTCTATGAACCACATAGTCGAACGGAAAAAATTCTTCAGAGCTAAAATTTCTAGTAAACCAAAAATAATTTAGCTTTACCACGAATACTGGAGGCATTATGGAAGTAAATTGAAGTGACTGCATTTTGTACAGACCTTTCTCAGCTTTGTAAACACCCAACAAACTTAATTTAATTTCGGCTGAGTTTAATATCACAGCCGATATCCAAAATTTTACATTTGAGGCCACTGGATGAAAATTTCGGTTATGGAATGGTTTAGTACTAAAACCAATCGGCCAAGTTTCAGCATTTAGAGCCTTTTCACGAAGTTGTTCATTTATACCCAATTTAAAACGAATGTATTCAAGATCTTCTCGAGTTTTAGTTTTAGAGATGAGCACTCCAACTTTGCTCAAACTGGTACCCAAGCATTTATTTGCGAGAGCCAAAATATCATCTTCAGTAGTAAAAGGATTGAATCTGGATAAATGAAGCCAAAATTTAGGAGCAACTGTTTTAATTTCAAAATTCGGCAAGAAACTAGATTATTAAGTAAACCGTTAGCCCTTTCTATGTATTTCTTTTTAGAACAAGAAATTAAAGGCTTATTACTGCAGGATGATATCTCCAGTTTTTTTTTCAAAATTTGATGGATTGGGTTGATCATTTTGCAAACCACTTTCACCGGCAATAGTTAAAACGAATTGATCAGATTCAAGCCCTGATGTAGAACCGAGTGCTGGCACATTAACCGATCCTAAATCAGCATCGGATAAACTCGAATTTATAATATTATTACTCACAGGAGAATCTATTAGATTTTTCTTATTAACTTGATCTTCTTGATGTAAATCTGATTCATTTTTATTTTTCATAACTTGTACGTCATATTCGACAATCATTAGCCGATTAACTCAAGATTAACATTAGCTGCTATAGCCAATTTCAAATCAGTTCTCATTTTATTAACGCATCATTTAGAATCAACTGATGTGAAATCTCGTTGACTTTCAGTTTTTCAAATCGATCTAGCATAGTTCTTTGCAAATCAGGAATAGTTGCGTTAGAGTCATTTGACTCATGCATATCCGAAGTGGTATGTAAACCATCATTTATTGTTAAAAATGTTTTGTTTTGAACACTGCAACAATGGTTTTTAATTAATGCCGCTTTTATATTGCCTATTATTTTGACACATTTGATATGCAGTAATTTACCACATTTAGCACTGCATAATATGCCTGGAAATCTATTCTCAGTAATATTGCTTAGGCAAAAACTGCACGTTTTCGAGATAATTGATTCGAGAATACTCGAATCAATTATCTATTGATTACTAGCTTGGAATGTTTGCTTATTTCATTGACGCCGACGAAAGGTCTTTGACCCAATCGAAAAATGTCTTTTCTTTAAAAAAAATCAAGTTCAACAACCCTCTCATAACTAATTGGCATTTGTACAAAGTTTAGACTTCAGTAGAAATAATAGGGTTTATAGCTGCTCGTACTTAAAAGTTGCTCAAATTTAATAATAGTATAGGAGTCGAGAAACCAGAGCTATCAAACTAATTCTTGTTCAGTTAGAACTTAGCACAAAATAATAATATCATCATCTCTAAGCGCATAGCAAATCACACCACAACCCTCTAAGTTAAGTGAAATATTTTGTGGAATCACTAGTTGGCTCAATTTGTTTTCATTCGATTTTCAGGAAAAGTTTAACAAGATTTATGGAAGAATGCCTCGACATCTAGGACATTAGAAAACAGTATATTATTAGTAAACAATAACATAACGATCTAACGTCAAAATGCCAACAGATCTTTGTTAATACAACAAAAATATCAACAATAATATTATGGAGAGAAACACCAAAGGATGAAATCAAATTATTTGAACTAAGCAAAGTGTCTTTTATTATATGATATTCTCTGGTAGAGACGACACACATGAACAAGGCGTGGGCATATTAACAACAAATAAAGCAAAGAAAGCATTGATGGAATGGCAACCAGTTAACAGCAGAATTATAGTGGCAAGGTTCCATTCAAAAATAAGAAACATTCAGTGCTATGCCCCAACAGAAGATGCAGAAGATGAAAGATGAGTTCTACGAGCAGTTACAAGCCACAGTAGCAAGAACGCACAGAAATTACGTCAAAATCATACAAGGAGATTTCAATGCAAAAATTGGTACAGACAACATCAACCTAACCACTATCATGGGAAGAAATGCATTAGACTCTGTGCAAAATAACAATGGAGAAAGACTTGTCGACTTCTGTAGCACAAATCAAATGTTCATAGGCGGCAGTAGGTTTCCACACAAAAATATACATAAATACACATGGAAATCACCGGATGGCAGAACTAAAAATCAGATAGATCACGTAATGATCAATAAGAAATTCCTCACATCACTACAAGATGTAAGAACAATGAGGGGCGCAGATGTACACAGCGATCATCAACTGGTAATAGCTCAATTCAAGATCAAGCCAGCAGCTGTAAAACATTCGAAGACAAATAGGAGGAAATTTAACACAAATAGATTGAGAGACATTGAAACAAGAAACACTTTCAATGAAACGCTCCAACTCAATCTCCAGTCTGAAGCCACCCGTATAGAAGACAGATGGAACCAAGCAGAAGAAGCCTACATCAAGACTGCCACGGACGTACTCGGCTACAGATAATACAAAAGGAAACCTTGGATCAGTGATGATACATGGCAGAAAGTTGAGGAACGCCGTCAATTTAAGTTGCAAATGTGCCAACATAACACGGAAGAGGTGAAACGTAGATACAAAGAAACAGCGCGTCAAGTAAAGAAAATGGCAAGGAATGATTGAAGAAAATATACAGAAAGCATTCTCAAAGCTGCTGAAGAGGCAGCAGCAATCCAAAATATGCGAGCACTACACCAGTGTGTAAGAAAGGTCACTGGTAAAATTACAAATATACCACCTATAAGGGACGCTAATGGTCAAGTACTAACAACAGATGAAGCACAGTTAAAGAGATGGAAGGAATATTTCGAAGAAGACGTCGTCGCCGACCCCGAAAATCTCCAGTCATTAATTGACATCAATAACGAAACTAGCAACACCCATCCACCAACGGAACGCGAAGTTAAAGATGTCATTAATAGACTGAAGAACAACAAAGCCGCTGGAACAGACAATATAACCGCCGAAATATTCAAAGGAGATTCATCTACAACTGCAAGCATATTAACACCAATAATCCAAGAAATCTGGAATTCTGGGAGAATCCCACTGAAATGGAAAGAAGGCTTGATAATTACGATACCCAAGAAAGGTGACCTAAGAGAATGTAGGAACTGGCGAGGTATCTCCCTCCTCAACACAACAATAAAAATACTCGCAATGATCATCCTTGACAGAATCTCACCTACGATCAATGCAAAATTAAGAAACGAACAAGCTGGATTTAGACCAGGAAGAAGTTGCACTGATCACATCAACACAATCCGTATCATCACTGAGCAATCCAATGAATGGAATTCACCATTGTATATGCTCTTCGTCGATTTCGAACGCGCATTCGATACGATAAACAGGAACGCAATATGGCAGACACTTTGTGAAATGGGCATCTCAAAGAAATTAATTGAACTCATACAAGAAATGTATCGGGATGCTGGAAACCGAATCCAATACAAAGGCAAACAAAGTGAAACATACTACAACACTCGAGGAGTAAGGCAAGGTTGCGTACTCTCACCAATGCTGTTCATAATCGTATTAGACAGTGTAATGCGGAAACTAGATAACAAGTCCCCTAATGGCATTCATTGGGGGTTAACTGGTAAACTCAATGATTTGGACTATGCAGACGACATATGCTTGCTCTCACACAAACACTCCGACATGCAGCAGAAAGTGCAACAGCTATCAGATCTAGCTAATGAAGTTGGTCTCAAAATTAATATCAAAAAAACGAAGGCGATGAGACTCAACACAAATATAACCACACCGATACACATCAACAATATACAAATTGAAGATGTAAATGAATTCGTATACCTTGATTGCACAATAACGAAAACAGGTGGAACAGAAGAAGACATACACAAACGTATAAATAAAGCCAGATATACATTCAACATGTTACACACAGTCTGGAATACTTCTGTCCTGTCGCGCAAGACCAAGATACGAATGTTCAACTCATGTGTGAAATCGGTACTTCTGTATGGGTGTGAGACATGGAAGCATACAGGAAAAATCATACAGAAGCTACAGGTATTCGTAAACAAATGCCTTCGACGAATACTTAAGTGCTTCTGGCCTAACACGATCAGTAACATCAATCTGCATATAACAACATGTCAGCCAGACATTGAGACCGAAATAAAGCGACGAAAATGGAGATGGATTGGCCACACACTGAGGAAGGCATCAAGTGATATAACGAGGATGTCATTAGACTGGAATCCACAAGGAAACAGAAAGGTTGGAAGGCCAGCAATGACATGGAAGAGAACGATGCTAGCAGAGGCAAAACACCTGGGAAAGTCATGGGCAGAAATAAAAACAATAGCCCCAAATAGAGTAAGATGGTTCAGGATAGTGGACGCCCTATGCTCCTAAATTGGAGATAAAGGAAAAAAAAAAAAAAAAAAAAAAAAGCAAAGTGTCTTGTGAGACTATCACTTACTTAAACCTAGATAATAACCAGGAAGTAATAAATCGTCACTACGTTTTTAGTGACTTGATGAGACGGATCCAATATCAGCAACGTTTCTAATTCTTAATATATCCATATCTTTAAATAATGGAATTACAGCCTCTTAAAATACCATTATGGAAAGAGCGTCTAGTATAATTAATTTCAAATCACTAAATGATTAATGGATGAAGCTATTTTTTTGGACTACCTTGTGGTGGGCCAGGTATCGATTCATTTGCACCATCTGAAACGGTTGCAAAATCAACTCACTTATACACTTATTCCCACCATTTTGATTTAGCCGCGCACAACAAAAATATTAAAATATGTCTCCCATAAGTAAACGAAAAATTTATATTAATTCCACTTAAGACACATCATGGCATAAAATCCATCTAAATTAAATTTAATTTCCGTTATATATAAAATTCTCAAGAGTTGGAGGATATCACTCATCCAATTGGTCTTGGGGTCATTATATAAATTATAATTTTATGACCAATTGAATACATGATACATGCGTTGTCGCTCTTATTTTCATTTTATTTATTTTAATAAAATAATTGCTTGTAATATATAAGAGCGGTTTCATTTTTTATCGTGTCTTTAAGATATAAACGACCGATTAAACGATTTAGAGGTGACCATCAATTTAATTTTTGCGTCAGCTCTCCACTACATAGTAAATTAATATCAACTACCGGATGATATATTTAGTATGGAAGATTTTCAATAAAATAATGCAAGATATGACCATGCCTTTTAGAAATGATCCCATGCTTCCCCTTAGGTCTCATGTGCTTAATTAGTTTTAATGCTATATTCTCACGTTAGAATAATTATTTTTTAACAGAATTTGATGCTTTTTAATTGATTGTTGTAGTTTTTTGTTGCTGTGTTGGTTACTTATTGGTTAATTTGGTTGGTTATTGTAGCTGGTGCAGGTATTAAGCCAATTTTTTTGATATACTTTTACTCAAGATCAATATTAGAGTTTTTATCAAATTCCTGATTTTATGATTGCAAAGAGAACTCGGATATTACCGTTATATTTGACTATCCGGCGATATTTAATTTGCATGATTCTTCTCTATAGAATGTCATCAACCATATCTCATTTTTTCTCTTCATCTTTAAGGAGGATAACGGAATTTAATTTTATATGCCATCACTTTTGATATTTTTAATTCTTTGACACATATGTTAAATATTGTGAAAACATTTTAATCCGTTTTTAAGAAAAAACAACCTGTCACATGACCAAACCATAAGCCAAACTACATTAAAATGTTCGTATCGTCATTAAAAAATAAAAGTATTATTTACCAAGCCTAGAGTTCTCTGGGAGCACCTTCTTATATTGGCTTGTTAGGATTGGTATGTTTTCTAGCACTATACTGATTCATGAGTAGACCAATTTTACAACTACTTAGTCCTTCTTTTTTCAGTTGATTTTGAATTTCAGTTAGGTACATTGCCCTACTTCAGTCATGTCGAGCTTAAAGTCGTTCCACATAGTTGTAAAGGATCTACCGGGTAATTGTGAATAACAATAGTCACAAACAACGACTTTAAGGACCATGGCATATTTTCTGTTGCAGCTTGAGCCATACAATTGTACCAATCACGGAAATCGTTCGCCAACCCTATTGCTTTTGCAGCTTCACGGTAACTCGAATACGCATGGCCGTTAAATCTTAAGAGTATTTCAAACAAGACGCGGCTTCATCTCCTTTTAAGGCCAACAGCAAGAGTCTCAAATGGTACAGTTCTATATTGACAACTGAAATATTATGTGAGAGTGTTCATAAATTGGCAATTCTTGTAGTTTCTAGCAAGCTTCTTGAGAACTGACATATACCGGCAATTATGATAAGCTGTAGGTTGGTCATGTACTAAGAAGTTGTCAGTATCGTCATGTTGAAAACCAATTCATGCACAGGTGGCTCCTTTTTTCATATATTTGTCATATATTTCAAGAAAGAATTATAGGGTACAATCCAACTATTACAAATGGTATTTGATTTCTGGTAACATGATTATCTTTAGAATTGTCCCTTTTTTCGTAAATGGTATAACCATCAAAACAGGCATCCGTATAATCGCAGAATAATTTGGGAAAATTTTAACATAATGGCCATCCCTTCGGCAAATTGGCTTTAAATTTGTGTTACACATTGTTATATCTAATAAAAATTGAATCGGCACAGGGGAAAAACAACGGAAATGTCATTGGTTCGATATGTTTCGACAAGAAACTCAATTTCTGTAACTTCGATTAGCCAGATGTAATTTGTGACACTGCAAAATCAATACAGCCTTCTAGACATCCATCACGATCCAAATCATCGATTTGATCATCGCTAGAATTACGATTGAAAGTTAACTTAATTTCACGCATTGTCTCATCGTGAGCTTGGGCTCTTAATTTCTATATTCTTCACGAAAATTCCCATAATGAGCTACATATATAGAGACACATTACATAAATCATCAGCAATTATTTGCATAATTTCAATTTTGTAATTTTGGTTAAGATTATGACGCGTTCGAGCTTGTAGTGCTATACCGCATATTTCGGAAGATTATTTTGATTTAATCTACCTACTGCTAATATTTCATTTTTGTGGTTTTAGGTTTCTCGCGGTTTTATTTTTTTTTTTTACGGATGGAAATGTTTTGACAGAATATTTCATCCATTATCCGAGATTCAAATGCCCAACTCTGAGGTAACGACTTCCAAATCTCTTCCGGCATCTTCCTATAAGGTAATATCAACAACAGTTTTATTATTGGCACTGAATGTGTACATAACGGTTAGCTTCGATCAAAAAATTGGTGATTTTTTAACAAAGTTTGGTTTACTAGTCGACCTGCGCGGTAGGCAAATTCTCGACTCAGCTACTCAACTAACTATCAATGCTATGACAGTTCCCGTATGGATACTTCAACCCCTAAATACTTAGTGGTTGAAAATAAATACGGTGATTTGTTAAAGAAGTTTCCCTCCCTTACCGAATCTCCAAATTACAACAATCCAGTACGACATAACGTGGTTCACCATATCATAACCAATGATCGACTTCTCTTTTCAAAACCACGTCGCTTGGATCCAACCAAACATAGAGCAGCACAAAATGAATTTGCACACATATGGTCGAACTCGGCATATATCAACCGTCGTCTTCTCCGGTTTCTTCATCGCTCCACATGGTACATAAGAAAGACAGTTCAGATTGGCGTCCATGTGGAGATTATCGTCGACTTAACGCCATAACGGTACCGGACCGGTACCGGTCGGTACACATACACCATTTTTCAGTGCATCTGCTAGAGTGCGACAATTTACAAAAATAGACTTAGGCAGGGTGTATCATGCCATACCAGTTACAACCAAAGACGTGCCATAAACGGCAATCACTAAACCATTTGGGTTATTCGAATTTAAACTAATGCCTTCATGAATGAAGTGTTAAAACATCTTGACTTCGTTTTCGTCTATATTGACGACAAGCAGATCTGAAGAGGGACACATCAGTCATTTAACACAAGTATTTAAGAGACTTTCAGAGTTCGATGCCTTATAAAGCCATCTAAATGTGCTTTCGGTGTTCCTACACTTGAATTCCTCAACCACCACGTATTCGAACAAGGCATTAAACCTACACCAGAGCGCGTAGTAGCCATAAAATAGTTTCCACAATCTACCTCAATCAAGTCGATTCAGAAATTCGTCGGAATGGTGAATTATTATCATAGCTTCATTCCACGATTAGCCGAATTCCTCAACCCCATTCACGCCCATTTGGCAATTTAGAACAAAAAGCCGAAAACAGCCAGAAATTTTTCTTGGCCCGATGAATGCAATAACTCATTCATCACAGTGAAAAGCGCACTTGCCAACGCAACATTGTTGACACACCCCATCGAGGATACTCGGTTTAATATCACAAGCGACGCTTCTAGTACTGCCGTAGCAGCAGTGCTACAATAATATAATAGAGGTAGTTAGAAACCATTAGCGTTCTTTTCTAAGAAACTCAATAATACTGATGCCATTGATCAACGGCATACTTTCAAAGACGGATCGTAGTCCACGACAAACAAGACATTTGGATTATTTATCCCAATTTACAACCAATATCCGACACATTTCCGGTAAAAACAATGTTGTCACAGACACCTTGTCACGAACATGTGACCCACAGGCTGCCTCAATCAACAACATACCTGACTTACAAAAATATCAGTGTTACAACGTACGAACGATGAACTGAAAACTCATCAAATTGATAAATTCATCAAGACCTACAGGTACCAAGTATAAATTTGATCTAGTAAATATCGCTGGTTGCGAATTATACTGCGAAACTTCAACAACAAATCATCGAGTATACATTCCACAACCATTAAGACCTGTTGTTTTCCAAACACTACACAATATTTTGCACACCGGAATACGTGCGTCACGAAGACTTATATCCACGCGTTATTTTTGGCCAAAAATGAATCTGGACGTGAGAAATTAGACAAGAAATTATTTATCATGTCAAAAAGAGAAAATTCAGAAGCATATAAAGACTCAACATGAAAATTTCCCTCGCCATCATCACGGTTTCAACACATCCATATGGATGTGGTAGGTCCACTACCACCATCAGAAGGAAACCAATCTATCCTCACAATTGTTGGTTGTTTCACACGCTGGTCGGAGGCATATCATATTCCAGATATGACCGCTGCTACAATTGCTAAGACAATTTTTGGAGCAATACATATCAAGGTTCGGCGAACACCATGAAATAACGACGGACCAAGGCAGCCAATTTGAGTCAAAACTTTTCTCTCAGCTAAAAAAAATTCTAGGTTCTCGTCGCATTTGCACTACAGCTTACCACCCACAAGCCAACGGAATAGTAGAGCGTTTCCACAGAACATTAAAAACTTCACTTAGAGCTCGGGGTAACATCAAGCAATGGAGCTCTGAGTTACCAATCATTCTGCTGGGTATCAGAGCATGCGTTAAGAAAGACCTTAACTGCAGCCCAGCCGACCTAGTGTACGGCCAGAGCCTCATACTTCCTGTCGAAAATTTTTCAAGTCCTAATCTTCAACCCACTCCATCAACTGACGACTTCATACAGAAACTTCGCACAAATATGCAAACATTAATTCCAGTCGATACTCAGAAATCGGCACAGTCCAACATTTTTCACCCCAAAAATTTAGACAATTGCGAGTTTATATTTGTTCGTGTGGACAGAACACGATCAAGCCTTTTTTCACCTTACGAAGGGCCTTCGTAAGTTACGAAAAATTTTCGTATTAGACATTAACGGAAAACAGCATTCTGTCTCAATTGATCACTTGAAACCAGCATACGGAATGATGTCACAGGTCAACAAACTACCAACAAATAACAAGAGAAGAGTTACATTTATGTTATCGGAGATGGAGTCGAAACACATTCGTTAACGTACTCACTGCGAAGGGAGTATTGTAGCGTCATTAATTTACGTACAAGTTATTAAGTTTTTTGTTACTTTCGTGCGAAGTCTGTTGATCCATAGGGTAGTCATATTGGTCTACTGCTGTTTATCATATTTGGTAATGATGTAACAAACTGTACGAAATGTAATGTATATTTAGACTCCCACCAATGGAGCGACTACCGGGTAGGATGAAATGCCAATTTGTTTTATAGTTATAACTGCATTGTCGTTTGCTGATTTAATAAACAACAGCTATATTTAGTTCGTTTCGAGCTCCAAAATTATTTTGGGGATGTAAATTGCGGCTAAAACAACTCAACTAAAAATTACGTTTCCGTGCAAAATGATGTCTAACCGCACGGTTAACCAATTTAAATTATGTTTCAAATAGAATCACACCAAATGTAAAATAAAATTTAAAATAAAAAACATGCGTGGTGTCCATCCCAAAAACCAAACACGAGGGCGAACCGACAAAAAGATTTCTTAAAACCTCATAATCATCATCAACATCATTAAACAAATTCTGATAACACAAAATGATTTTACAAATAAAAAAAATCACAGCGGGACACCTTTTAAATGTATGTATGTATATATGGATGGACCCATAAGAATATAAACTAAAAAGAAATCTACGATGGATAGAATATTGCTGCAGCAGACTGCTTGGCTGCTTTTCACTCGAATAAAACAACAAATCGTATTTACACCTGAAATATTTCGTTACTTTTATCGTTCGCCTATACATAAGAGATCGCTCTCGTCTATTTAAAACCCAAAAAAATTCATTAATCATTTAACAAATTCATTTCAAGCTCTTGAATAGTTTCATTGATTAAAGAAGATGAAAAACTTCATCATAAAATTTAGAAGTAAAAAAAAAAAAAAAAAAAAACAAAGAGGCTTGCCTTGTTTTTGTTTTTAAGCAATCGAAGGTTAGAAGATTTTTTGGTGCGGTAGACATAATGGAAACTTTCTACATTTTCATAGAATCGATGAATGAAAGTAATATTGATGACATGAAATGTGTTTAATTTTGGTCTACTCTAGATGATCGGCGGCAGCCAAGGTGTAATTTAGTAAATCATCATTTTATATTATACATTTATGTTGGAGTCAGTGGACTAGATATAAAGCCGCGGAGTGTAATTAGTTAAAAATTGTACAGTTGTTTGAGATTTCCTCTCGTTTTCTTCACAAATAAGTAAAATTCTTGAAAAATCATTTATAATTTTCTTCATCTCATTTATGTTATTAAGATGAATGCATTATTATTAAGAAAAAAAACTTTTTTTTTTTTTTTTTTTTTTTTTTTATATTTATTTCGAAATAAAGAATAATTTATCATAAAAATATTAATAAATATTCTTATGTACGTTCGTTCGATCGTCATATGTAATATATAAAGTGATATTTAATATTACTGATATATGCCGCTAATGATAGTTTGAAAATGATTGAAATCAAAAGGTATGAATTTATCATATAAACACGGTTCTTTGTACGCCATAAAATAAAAATAAAAATTAAGTTGGATTTTAATTTAATTTACGAGAAATAATGAAGCAAATGTTGGAATTTAATGGATTATATCGAGATTTGAGTTACAATCAAATTAAATCGGTTCATAATATGATTAATCTGTGGCAATTGATCTTTTTACGTCATATGTATACATGTGGCCTGCTTTATTTGCAATAGCTCCTCCTGCTACAGGAAGCAATCAATTAAATTTTAATATATATGTTCCTAGAACCAAAGCTGATTTACTACATATTCGGTACGAAAATCATCTTTCCGAAGAAAAAAACTAAATCATTAGACGCAGGCATAAAAGGATTTCATTTTTTTTTTCTATTTTTAAATTCTGACAGCAAAGTATAATTAATTTATGTGTATATATACCTCAAGTCGGGGTAAAACACCGAAAGAGCCGATTCCAAAATGTCTCCCACATTCCATAATTCATGACTTTTTTTTAAAAATTTTTTACATCCATTCATTGATTCAGTTTTACTTTTTTTGTCATTTGCTTTCTAAAAATTCTTAGAAAAAATTTGGTACATGCATGAAAGACGATAACAATGACAGCAAATTTTTTTTATGTATGTTTCGTCTTTTAAGAACATAGAAAAAATTCTACGAACAAAGATTTTCGTTTTTTTTTCTTCTGATTCTTTTGACTGATCTTCATATTTGATCCTCAAAGAAAAAAAAATGTTTTTTAAACAAAGGTACGAATTTTATTCGTAAATACAGGTAAGAAATAAGATATCTTAGTTCAAGCGCAAAAAAATTGCAAAGTACTTTTTTTTTGTTGAGCTAATTTATATGAAAATTGTTCACTGCAGTCTTACAATTTTATTCGGATCTTGAATTCCATTCTTGAAAATATGATATGAGAAAACTTTACCATGCATCAAATTAGCGAGTTTGCGATTCAGACGCAAAATTAAATTTTGTATTGTATTATGGATATATAGTGAAAAATGGAACCATCACTTTGGGATAATCTCCCGAGATGTATATGTTAAAATACACGACTTGAAATAAAAATGTTGTCAGATATATTATAGTTTGCTTGACAGAAGACCAGGTTGGTTCAGCAATATGTTGTTTTGTAACCCAACTAAATCTATAACGTAGATCTTGGTTCAAATTTCGCTGTTGTATTGGCCATTAAAATATTTACAGATAGTTGAGACAAAAGATTTAAAATTTTCCACGAATCTACGGAACAAGCTAAAGCCATGGTCATCAATTTCTAAATTTGGACTCTAAATTCTAAATTTGATGATGTACTCCCAACATGTTTCCAATACTATCATAGCCTCAAAGGTTTGATCAATAGTTAAATGGTTGTGTCTAAATCTACACTTAACCGAGCAATTAGTACAGTTGTTAAAGTTACAATGTTTGGGTCGGGAGGTTCCGAATTCGAATCCCAACGAGAGACAGTTGAAAAAAGGTATTTTACATCACTTGATTATGATTGACGATGACGATGAACACAACTATGATCCCCTGTTGGAGTGCGGAGTTCATGGGCCGATCCATCGTTCATGCCAGTACAGATTGGCTGGAGCTTTAAAGTGAACCTGTATTCATTTGTCCTCGATTTGGCTAGTGTTGGTGTAAAATAGGATGTTGTTAACCGCGAAAGAGTTGGGTTAAAGGCCTGGATGGCCCGTCTCTAACCATCTGAGTTCTTGCAAACCTACATGGAGAGTGAGTAATTAACCACGTGACTGGACAGTTTTTGGAAATCTCTAGGTCTTAGCAGGCTTAGAACATTTCGTATTTATGTTTATGTGTAGTCCATGTACAGATTTCGATGTCACGTTTACTGACCTTTGCGCCAATTGCTCGGTAACACAGCTTTAAGTAATTTTATTATTGATTTTCATAACTAGTCTTATCAAGTAATCCATAAAAAAATTTAGAACCATGGATTCTACATAAAATCATAAAACTCACTAAAGGTAAAAACAATTTATTTAAAAAAACTTAACAAAAATCTAGAGGTGCGATTCTCTTTCGATGATATGATAATGAAAATAAATAAATAAATATCATCAAGTTTTCATTTGCTTTTATCATTTTATTTTATCATCAACATCGAAAACGCGATTCCGGTTTACCAAAATAAAAAAATACGTTAGTTCTGAGTATTTACGCATGATGTCAGTGAAAACTGTTAATCATTTTCAGTTCAGTGTTATATATTTAAATAAATTAATTGTCAAAATTTAAAATAGATTTTTTGTATTATTAACTTCAAAACTATGTGATTGACTTTTAAATTTAAAATTTATACTAAGCTTATTACAGAATACAAGCAACACACGAAACACATAAATTTAGGCACAAAGACTAAAGATTTTATAATCGGTGATAAACTTTTACTTTTCAGCAATAAAATTTTCAGTTTTTTTTTACCAAATTTGATGCAAACCATTTATCACAAAAAGAGATTCGCGATTTATGTTTTACCGATGATAAGTTTATCATTTTTCATTATCATCGAACCGGAATTACACTTCTGGCTTATAAAGAGAGCCAAAGTCCTTCCTTTATATTCAAAAAAAAAAAAAAAAAACTTCCAATATGGCTAATTTTAGACCCATATCATTGTTATCGGTGTTCTCTAAAATTTTAGAAAAGGTTATGAAAAAAGAATTTTTAAGTAACTTTGCAAAACGAAATTTCTCAGTGATTCTTAACTTAGGCTTAGGACAAATTTGAACACTAATGATTATTTATTAAAATTCTTTGAAATAGAAAATTGGGTGGCCTGTTTATAAATGTGACCGAGGCTTTCTATACTTTCTCTTTTGCTGATGATACAGCGTTTGTTTATCATGCTAAGCACTGAAACCAAATTTTAATGAACCTAAAAGAAGACTTATTAGTTTTGAAAAAATTGTTTAGTTTGCACAGCATGGTCTTGATTTCTTAAACTCGTTTTACATTCCTCTATTTGTGTAGGTCAGCAGTGTACTGATAATTCCTTGTCAATTTTAATAGTGAAATTGTTTAAGTATTTAGGTATTGTTATTGATAACAAATTAAGTGTGGAGGTTCTTGTCAATATGCTCACCAATCAAATGAAGTTTATCTTAGAAAACTTTATATTCTACGAAACCTGTGCTCCAGACAAGTCTAAAATTCTTTATCATCTTCAACTTAAAAACCTTGCATATTAGACTTCTCTGGAATGCTGTGGGCGATTTTACTGCTTTATATAGTTCCAAAATTATAAAACACTTTACCTATAGCTATTAAATCAAGTTTAAAGCTAAATTTCTGAAAAATTTTAAAAATGGCGGTTTTTTAATGATAATCATAAGACAATTGAAAATTACATTGAATAATAAGGTTTGATGAATGAAATGAACTATTAAGGCGACTTCATGACATCGAATATTATGCCTAGCATTTTAGATTCATACTGTGACGTCATAGTTGTCATTTGTATGAAAATCAAACAAAACCCGAGGTTTTTGTATGATTAAGTTGGCCGTCTGCGAAATTTCTTCATAAAGTTAAAAATATTTTAACTCGTAGGGGAGTCTTTTTTAAATTTAGTTGATGTGGTTATTCAAGAGCATAAATTTAATGGGCTAGCATAATATTCGATGTTAGGAAGTCACCTTTGCGCATACATCCAAGTGAATATAACTTAACACTTATGCAGCTTTTACAGCAAATAAATACAGAGCAAATATGTTTGATAAACCATATGGTTGTTAGTGGCAACGGAATTTGCAGAAAAAATTCTCACAATAAATGACAGAAAATGTCACAATTGAAAGAAAAAACGAAGGTAACTTTGTGAATTATAAAACATATTCAAGTCTAGTTCAATCTTCAAAATTTTTAAGTGTTTGGCCTGTGTTTTTGAAGTCTTTTTTTTAATTAAAATGACATCTTAGAAATATGCCATGCAAAAAATTGACTAATTTCTTTTTCAAGTGACATACTGCTATGATGGTATAACCCGTTAATCACTCACAACGCCGTGTTCTTGTCATTGAACTGAAACCTCCGAAGACTCACTTTAAATGTCTAATGTGGCAAGCATGCTGGTACTCAATAATTTGTATAATCTACATTTTCCAAATTTATATTTATATAGTGGTAATCTTTATAGATTTCCTTTCCTTTTCTAGTGACTTATTTACAGCTCCTTTCTCTTTGGAAAATACATAGATACGTTTTAATAGGTATTCACCCACGGAATGCATTCGCTCTCTTGGTATATGTCCTTTTTGTTGAGATTTTCCAAATGGTTTGACTCGGCGACATCTAAGACATGGGCGGCCCACTTTGATGGCTAATTTGTTCCCATTGATTGGCCAGAACCGCTTTCAAACTGCAGACAAATGTGACCGTGGACCAATGTGTAGATATTTTCTGTGGCGATTAATTAGCAAATTAAACCAAGTGCATGATTACTGACAATCCTTGTTCGAAATCTCTGCTAGTTAGAGGGCCTTATGTTGTACAAAAAACTGGTAATATACGCCATCACTCTGGTCAATCGATCATAGTCGCTTATAACGGGTGATTTTTTTAAGCTGGAACTTTCAAATATCTCGGAAAATAAGCACTCTACGTGCAAAGTATCTTCAATCAAAATTTAATCATTCCGCGGGGGAAATATATTAGTGGTAACATTAGAACCTTCTTCCCCCCTTGGGGGTGGGGCATGGGGTAACTTTGAAATTAAAATAAGAACTCCTATTTTTTTGCAGATTCAGATTCTCCGGCTAAAAATAAGTACGTGAGTTAATTAATTTTGGCAGAAATCGGGTAACCAGAGGTGGCTGCTGCCTTAGGGAGTTTTTTTAATTTTGTAAATATTTCAAGATGTTCAGCACTCATGAGAAAACTGTTAAGTGCAAAAATGTTGTACTAAAAAAATAAACAAAAAACAAATAAAAATTCTGCCACATCCGATTAGCCGATTTCTGTCAAAGTTAACTAACCTACGTACTTATTTTTAGTCGGAGAATCCGAATCTGCAATAAAAAATAGTGGTTCTTATTTTAATTTCAAAGTTACCTCCCACCCCACCCACAAGAAGGGGAGGGGGTACTAGTTTTACCACTCATATATTTCCCCCGCGGAATCATTAAATTTGGATTTCCGACATTTTTATCGTAGATTGCTTATTTTCTGAGATATTTGAAAGTTCAGCTTAAAAAATCACACGGTATCTTTTATTTTAAAGAAACAACTTCCGTCGGTTGGATTAATTACCATCAACGTCCTTGATATGTAATATTCCGAGAGTCCGATGCATGGTGGTATATTTATATTTTATTGGAATTTCCGCCACGCAGCTTCTAAAATTGGTGGTCCTGCGAACCATAGATCAATCACTTTATCAATTTTGCAGACATCATGCCCCGAGGGAAAACATCTGCTATAAATTTTGTTTTGATTCGATATGACACCATAATGTCAGTCAATTCCTGTATCGCCGAAACTCTATTGGCTACGAATATTTGACGATGAAGTCAATGAGTTGATCACTTGTAATATCATAGTTGTGCTAATAATAAAGTAGTACATAGTTCAAACGTGGTAAAGTAGAATTTTGAAGTGATGCTACCTAAATTTAGAGTTCAGTGATTACACAATGAAACGTGCATCCGGTTGTAATCTTGTTTAGATTGAAACACCATATGCAAATTTACTGGCATGTAACTTGACCAAAATAATTGCCAATAGCCGTAGTAGTGCATAAGAAGAGCCTCGTTTCAATCCAGTTTTAACTGGCATAACTTGTGCATGAATATCATTCTCAAGACTACGTCAAGAGTATGACTACGTCAAGAGTAAATGGAACAATTTCCGAAATGATGATCATTTTTGTCAATTTTGATGGAATTTTGATGGATGGAACTTAGTTGTATTCGAAATTGGAACACATCTTGTTGAGGTTGTCATGGAATGCCCAACATTTTGATATAATGAGCTTTATCAAACTGCATCAGCTCAGTTCCGCGATGACAACGCCCTGTGTTTTAAAAGCACGAAACGCCTAACTGGCCAGTTTTGGGTAAATCATGATACCATTCAGCTCCCAGCAACATGTCTATTATTTAAACCATCGCAAATTCTGGATCAGGTAAATCGTAGATTTGCTGGAATCGCCCATCCTTCTTTATTCATCAGTATCGATGGATCAATGTTCGTGGTAGATGGCAATGCGGAAACTTCCAACTAAAACTTACTTACAATAATTTGAATTCACTAAGTATATAGGTGTATCCATCCACTCGCTGAGGATTGTACTGTTGATGAGTCTGTTCCACCAAACTTTATCCAAGTGAATTCCAGAACATAGCAATCAACACTATCCAATACTCGCACCCATTGCTTTACCCTTGAAAACGTGTGAAAGCAATGTCTTCATCTGCTAGACGCTGCAGGTACCGCATAAGTTGTATAGAATTTGCGGATGGTTGCGTAGTGAAGTGTGCTGGCGGATCAATATTGTTTTGTAGTTAGGATGTGTGTTTTGAGACAGTTAAATCGAGACACACCTCCTTTTCACTGGTTGATAGTTTTAAAAATGCAAAGCAGAGCGTCATAAGAATTCGTCATATTGTGAAATCGTCGTAAATGTTAAACGACGCGGACAAAGTTCCTCTAAAGACCTTACAGTAAATAATCTATACTTTATAAAGAGGGGATTCCCCAAATAATTTCAGTTTAATTTGAACAGCATGCCATCAAAACGAATCCGAAGAATACTGTTTGCCCACCACTGGCCTATACACACAAACGGTATATACCTTGTAAATTTATGATACGCAACTAATTTCATATCGTCGTTTTCCCCGTGCCATACATTACGAGCATTATAAAAAAAAAAAAAAATATTTACGATTCCAATCAAGTTTCCTTATGGCATCTACCTTTTGATAACAAGACATAATAATATAAGAATTAGAACCCCTTAAAAACAAAATATTTAATTTCATTCAACCAAATTAAATTCGCGTACCTGTCTAAAATGTAAAATGTTTATCTCACTATAAACAATTTTTTTTTTTTTTTTTATTAATTTAAATATAAATGAATCCCTCTAACCGTGTCAAATTCGCGGCTCTTCCAATAACAATCATCGAATGAGAGCGAAATCATAGCTAGTTTGGTGCGTATATATTCGAAAGGGGAACGAAGCTAAACAAAGAACTGAATTCGATTCAATATTCAAACAAGAATAACACGTTTCCTCCAAGACAAATATTTTTTTGTTGTTGTATATCTTAAGGTATATAAGGATATAAGGTAATGCAAGGAGACAAAGAAAAGAAACAACAAAAAATTGTTTTTCGATTTACCTCCCCTTGCCGTCGAGAATGGATGGATAAAATAATTGTAGTTTAATTGCGTTTGATGCTGCGAGTATTTGTAGTTTATGATCTATGATGTATCTCCTCTCATATATATATATATATATATATATATATATATATATATATATATATATATATATATATATATATATATATATATATATATATATATATATATATATATATATATATATATATATATATATATATATATATATATATATATATATATATATATATATATATATATATATATATATATATATATATATATATATATATATATATATATATATGTAATGATAAATAGATCTAAGCGTTTTATTATCTATGCGAGCACATAGTTTTGTCAAAATATTGCCAAATAGCACTCTAATGGTTTTTGGAGATACGAGTATATAGGAAAAAAAAAATTTTGATTTGATCATTTATTATTAAATTAAAATTAAGAATAAGAATTCACGTTTCTATATGATCGATGATTTCACTCAAACTTCAAATATCTTTATATGTGTGTTTGTGTCGGTTTGTATGTGCGTTTGTGTGTATATAATTTCTTTTTAAACGAAATGATTAACGATTCTTAAGTCTTTGATGAGGTTAAATTGCTTTTACATGCTGAGAATTTTTAATCATTTACGAGTGATTTTCACCATACCCCGAACGAATGTTTTCGTGTTATGATTAATAACCGTGAATTATGTTAATTGTGCGCTCATAATTTTATATATTTTTTTCGGAGGGGGCGGGTAGAGGGGTTCTCTATATAATATAATATATACTTATAAAATTGGCGGCACGTTTATAATTTTTGCACATGTATAAATTATGCAATATTTACAGTGACTTATTTTTATTTATATACAAATACAGTGACTCATAGTGACAATGGTCCACTACGAAAAATATCTATTCCGGATATTTTTATTTAATCGCTTAAGATCTCGTTCCGAACAATCGGATCCTGAATTCAAAGATATTAAACTGAAACAAGACAATACAATTATAAACTATCGCAAATGCCCCTTTCCAAGAGTATCAGGATATTTTCTAAAATTTTAACTATACATTAATGATTTTAGAATATTTAATCTTAAAAACTAAATTATGCAATACATCTTATACATATGACGGAACGGAAGTAAGTAAGAAATTGACAAAACAAGATGGCCACGAAAAGTCAAAAACACCAAATTGATGATGATTGCGTTTACACCAAGAGTTGACTTTGAGTTGCATCCAACACTCCTCCTCAATTTCTACTTTATAACAACTGCTTCCTCTTTCATCGAATAATAAATGAAATTAAAACAACCCGCTGTCCTTTCGAAGTGATTGTAACCGATTTATGCCCAGCCGCTTGGTGCACATATCTGCCAACATTACGTTGTTAGGATAATACTCACATCGAATCGTTTGCTTTTCGATGTGATCCTTAATAAAATGTCGCCTAGTGTCGATGTGCTTAGATCGGCTAGAGATACCTTCTTGGTTGATCAGTGCTAAGCAGCTTTGTTTGTCTTCGTATATCAAAGTCGAGTTGTTGATCTTCGCATCGATCTTCGGCCCAGCTGGCATCTGCATACCCAAAAAATATGTTCTCGCATTTAACATCTCCCTTGCGTAATTTTAAATCGTTTGTACCCTTTAGATAACGTATAACTCTCTTCAGCTCTGTCCAATCTTCTTCATTCGGACAATTTGTCTTTTGAGCGAGTATCGCCACACTTGCTGCAATATCTGGCTGAGTGTTTATTGACACAAACAGTAAGCTGCTATAATCAGTTGCTGATATTCCACGTTATTTGGCAGCAGATCAGTTATTTGGCAGCAATGAACCCTTCTGATATTCTGGCTTCAACGGGTGTTTAGATATTTTTGCACCTTCTAAATTGAATCGATTCACCACGTGATTTATGTATGATTTCTGACTTATGTTAAATATTCCATTAATGTCCCTGTCAACCTCTTCTGTCCAATGTACGTCTTTACTTGGCCCAAACTATCAACTTTGAATTTGACGTTCAGAATTTCCTCAACTCGCTTGGTTGCGTTGCTATCACTACAAGCCATCATGATGTCTTCGACGTAGATTAATATATAACACCACCCATTGCTGATTTGCTGATATATAAGCATGGGTCTGCTTCACTGCGATGAAATCCTGCGTCAACGATTACCTTGTTTAATGACATGTGCGTGCCGACTGCTTCAGTCCATACAAGCTCCTTTTTAATCGACATACCATGCTTTTAATCATCCATTTCGAAACATGGCGGTCATGTAGAATTCCTCCTCCAGTTTGCTGTTTGAGAAAGCCGTTTTAAAAGTTATTTGTCTAGCAACTGATGCAAATACCTCATCATTGGGCAACCAGACTAGCCTTAAAGCACTTTACAGTGCCGTCTGCGTTAGCTTTCAATTTAAATACCCATTTACAACCCACTGCTTTTCGATTACTTGGTAATTCAACTATTTTTCAGGTGCCTTTTTCTGCATGTGATTTCATTTCATCATGCATAGCCGCATGCCATTAATCTTTTTCCGCGGTCTCCAATACGTCTGCCAATGTCTTCGGCTCAGTAATTATTGAATTAATATTTTCGATTTCCTCGATTAATCATTTTGATTTGTCCATCGCGGCTTATAAATATGCACAAAACATTTTTTCCCGAAGATTTTAAAATTATTCAAAATTGGTAATATACTCGACCAAATTTCTTGTGGTGTCTTAAGAGCTCCTTTTGTTGGCAAACGGTTCTGCATGAAATTAGCCGTTGTAACTGCTTCCGCCCAGAACGAGTGGTCCAATTTAGCCTCAATCATCATACATCGAGCCATCTCGATTAACGTTCGGTTCTTGCGCTCTGCTACTCCATTTTGTTCCGGTTAATATGCGGCAGTGCATTATAAGTATTCAATAACCTGTTTGTTTTTATATTCTGTTCCGCGGTCTAAGCTAATAACTTTTATGGTCTTTGAAAACATAGTTCGCGCCATTTGACTGAATTTCTTCAGCCTCATGAAACATTGCGATTTTCCCTTCAGCAAATAAATTACCGAGTATCACGAAAAATCGTCTATGAACGTTATAATGTAGCACATACCACCATGTGACTTAGTTGGCATCGGCCCACACAAATCAGTGTGAACTAGATACATCACAGCATTCGTTGATGTTAATGACCTTTTTGGAAAAGGCAACCTAGTCATTTTCCCTTGTGTACATATTTCACAGTGTGCAATTACACGCAATGGTCCAATCGTCTGCATTTGGACTTAAAATGTGTTCGGTCATGAACAACATATAGTCATCTGATTTCTCAACAGCCGCCGCCTTTTTAGATTTTCCCAATGGTTGTTTGACCTTATCCTTTTAAAGCCATCTAGTATACTTATGGCATTCTGCTTTAAAATATCCCAGTTTATGGCAAAACCGACATTTTCATTTTCGCTTGTCGATCTTTAGTACAGCGTGGCCTGCGCTATGACCATTTTCGTTACACTTGCGTATAATTAAACGTTTATATCCGTCAATCAGTTTTGCCTGAACCATTTTCATGCTCATGTCTTCCGTTTTCTGAATTTGAAGTGCCGTCACGATTATGTCATAGCTGCGCGGTAGTTGCTCAAACAACAGCCCAATCTGCCATTTTTCCGATAACTTTTCCTCTCCGAGATTGTCAATCCGTTGTAACATGTCCAACAACCAATGAATATGGTCTGGCTTTTCACCAATTATTGCATCCTAACTATGCTTTTTCTTCAGCAGCATGTCTATCACAAACTTCCAATTAAAGTAATTATCGTTGTTCAACTTTTCGATGCGATACTTTTCATTGATTACGTCCGCCATCATGTGTCTCAAAAAAAAAACACACAGTGATGTATAGTTTTTGTAATTAATACAATTTATTTTATCCACTTGTTTTTAACAAAGCCTGTATAACCATCACTGGGCCCATAACCTGTTAGATTGTAATCAATCTAACTCTTTTAATTAATTGAAACAAAATTATTCAATACAACTTTTACATATGATGGATCGAAAGTAAGTAAGAAATTGATGATGATTGCGTTTACACCAAGAGTTGACTTTGAGTTGCATCCAACCATTATAAATAAGATTAAAACATTTTATTCTACTTAAGACTACTGTTTCTTAAGACTCCCAACAATCCATGCGGAATAGGTACATTCGATCTTTTATTTTAGGAGCATGCATATATGCATAAATCACTCATTTGAAAAACTCATTCCTTTTGAAAAAATTTAAAATTTTAATCTTAAAGATACATAAAAAATTATTTAGCACGTAAATTAAATGAAATAACCATTAAACAGTCAAACTCGTCACTAAAGAAAATATAATTGATACATATTTGGTGCGATAATAAAATCAACAGTAAAGTGATCCATCAGCACTTTCAAATCACTCCACACCCTAAATTGTTTATAATTTATAAATCCAAAAAAATTATTTAGCACGCAAACTAAATGAAATTACTGTTAAACAGACAAAACTCGTCCTTTGTTTTTTTTCTAAATTTTTTGGAGGTATATTTGAAAATAAAATTCGTGTTTGTAAATTTTTATGTATCAAAACGTTTTCAAATCTGCAAAAACCAGTCGCACTAAGCCAAAATGCGATTTTCTATGGCGGAAAAATAAAAATGTTGACAGACAAAGTAAAACAACAACCAAAAAAAAAAATTATGAGATATCAAAAGAATCGGGGATTCCAATTGCTATTTTCGATTTGGAAAATGTTTTATCCTGCTTACGTACACAAATTCCATTTTTGCTATAAAAAAAAAATGAATTCTACACTCACAATCTGTGATGGCGGTGTCCTACACAACAGTTCATTTGCGTAAGGAGTGATGAAAGATTCAAAAATAGATAAATACTTTATGATCATTTATTTACATCATTTTCACTAAGAGCTGGGGAATAGGAAAGTAAAGTCTTTAAAAAGAAAACCATCTTTAAAAGATCGCTTTTTGAACCAAATAGATCCCAATCACAGGATAATGAAGAAACCTCGGGAAGAAAGAAGGGAGATAAAGAAAACCAAAAAAATATTTTCAGAATCAATTTTCCCATCAAGAAAAATTTAAATTCATGTGAAATGTTTTAGAGCCGAAAACTGGCATAATAGGTCGAAGCAGCCAAGGTCAAGACTAACATTGATCAATAAGACGCTAGAAAAAAATTTAAGAATGTTTCGGAAATTTACAAAAAGAAACTTAAGATGCTGTGGTTCGCCGTCCCGGTAGAATGTTAGAAAAATACAATACGTGTAGTGGTTTTAATATACAATAATAGTGACTTGCCTTGTCGGAGCTAATATTAAAAGTATCTATATCTACAGTTATTACGCTTCTCATAGTTCATAGCTTCATTTGGAATAAAGAATTAACTTGAAAGGTACAAATAAGTTGTACACTCAGAGCAACGGCTAGGATATATCCTGCAAATTCACAGACGATACTCCTCGGAAAGTATTAACAAGTGCAGCAAAACGTTGGAGGGAGAATGAAACTTTTTATCTATGTTCTTGTGAATGTTAAAAGCTATCAAAGCTGAAAGGTAGATGAAAGGTAAAAATTAAAAGCTTTGGATTCAGCATTGCAAGTGTAGGAATAATAATGACTGCCAACAGGTGTACTGCAGTGCTTGTGATTGGTGGTCAAAACTGCCATGTTTTTAAGCAAAAAAAGAAAAGTCAACGATGAGGTGATTAAGGCTTCTAATGATATCTTAATTTTGAAGCTCAAGGTAAGAAGATGGGCCCAAAGTACTGCTGATCGACTTGGTCTATTAAAAATTCTGTTGGCTAAATCCATCTGGATATGGCAATATTACAAAACACTTTGTGTTGTGGTTGGAAAAACAACAACATGCTACACTTTATCAGTTGAAGATGATAGCTTCAATGAACAAGTTAGAATTCTAAAGGAGAGGGTGCATCACTATCCATAGAGTGTAACCGTTTGTAGAGGAACATTTTGGACGTGCAATAATGTTGTAAATTTATTATTAAACTTCCAATGAATCACTGGCCTCCTGTTTTAGGCTACTCAAAGGACATGGTTCGTCGTAAATTTCACCTCATTACCACATTTTGTGGGTATTTATTAAGTCAAATCTGTGACATATCAACTACTGCTTATAATGGGTAGCTCATTAGTAACGTACGTAGAAATGAATACGGCATTTAAGCAAGTGGAAGCCGTATTAAGTTCGTGATTTTTGACTCCACTCTCGTCAGATCTTAACATTTTTATCAAATCTTACTAGGTCATTTTTTGGTTGAACAAACAATTCAATTGGCATCAGAATTTAATCGAAGCTTTAATGATTTGTCTCGTTTTCACAGTAAATCGTTCAAGGGTAATCTCTGATAGTAATATCAGAATATTAAAAAAATATTTCAGAAACTAAGGCTATTACTAAGACTAAGGCTACAGTATTCTCTAACGTTTAATTACTTCTATTTTGATAGGTCACAACATATACTCAAATTTTAAACATAATTCACCCGTATGAGTATTATTTTTACTTTATTCCCACGAAATAAATCAAATGTTACATTTTCAGGAAAAAAACATTCAAAACTCGTACTTTAGATATTTTATCGTAAAACTCATTTTTTTATTTAAAACTGTGTTAAAATAATTATTCCAAGGTAATTCAAAATTCAATCGATCTTCAACACAATATTCATAAAAAATAAATAATCGATCAAGCGCAAGCGATTGGTTATTTATGTAGCATTCGTGCAGATAATATATTTTTGTTGTTGTATCTTTAAAATACGAATAATATTTTAAAAAAAAAAATCTAAACACTCAAAAATATTGATGATCACGATCCTCATATTATAATATGGTTATGAATTCATTCTTCACGGACATAAAAATAAAAATAAAAAAAAATTCATCTTATTAGTTCTTAGTATTTTTGGCAACAAAAATGTTTATATGTGCACATAGAAAATGTCGAAACACCTGGCTTAACAGTTATTTCGTAAAAATCTTTATTGGTATTTAGTTTTAGAGATCGTTGCAAAGATTTACTACCTGAGCATACACTTTAACTTTATCAGAATGTACTCGTTTAATTACATCAAGTTCGTTTAGTTTTTAGTTTTAAATAGTAGGACTTACAAGTAATTAATATTCAGGTGGACAAGTGCTGGGTGTCGTAAAAATTAAAGGATTACACCTCGTTTAGTTTTTTTTCCCGTTACATATACTTAAGTCCCAAAATATTTTATCTGTAGGCGTTATTTGTAACCAGCTTAAAGGTTTGTGTGATTGTAAATAAAATTGGTCACGAAACAGCCTATAATTATTAGACTCGTTCACATGCGCAGACCTGGCACGAAGTGAGAAATAAAAATACTGTCAACTTTCAATTTATATAATATGCTAATTGTGGGTAATAATTTATAATTTTTTTTTTTTGTAAAAGAATAAATCAGTTACACAATAGAAGACAGTAATTTAACCGCTTTTCTTATAGTTATCTGGTCGTGGCATGGAATGCTACATTCTGTTGTCACAGAATCACACATATTCTCGTATTCGTTGTGAATAAATTTTTTTTTTTTTACCTCATCGAATTTCGATTACACGGAATATGAAATTGTAATAAATTTTTTATTATTTAAAGAACTGGTAACACCTCTGTCATAAATCTTTCTTTTTTTTTTTGTACACGTAAGAAAATTTGTTACAGATATGTCGAATGATTTGGTGTCAGTTTAAAAACTTTTAAAGAAACCAAATATATAGAAGGGGGTTAAATTATATTTCGACTTTATGGGTTTAAATTGAATTTAAATTGAAAACCGCACTAAAATATGGTTACGGGTCTCAGGTTACGTTAGATACGAAAGGATTGAATCAAATTACTAAATTTATGCCCGTAAGGGTTATCTTATGTTCGTTGACAATTTATTTTTGGTCAATTATGCTAACCAGATTTATAAATGGTGACGTGAGAAAGATTATATCAGTAGCACATATCGCATACAATAAATTCAGTCCCAATCAAAATTATAAAATTGAAACGGCAGAGACGTCGCAATAACGTATCCATCGTGATCGTAAATCAATCAAGAGGAATTTTATATTTCTTTATAATATGTACCAGAATATATATATATATAGATATATAGGTGTTGTGAGCATGTTTTGTTCGAGGAAGCAAAGGTGTTTATACCGTTGATGATTTATGTACTTAAGTACCATTTCAAAAGGAATTCAAATCACTTTTTTTTTATGTTTTGTCGAACCATAAAAATGTGTATTTGACATCATTTGAAATTAATCGTCTTTTATATACCGAGGTGGGAATTTATTTTGGAAACCGTCGGCTATATATCTACCATCTTAAATATGATGATGATGATGAGTATGGCATTTTTCTAGTTCGATATATGGACTTAAGGAAATTGAGTTTGACGAATTATTTAATTAATCATCATTTAGTTTAGATTAGTCGTGTCGCTATAATGTACAGTGACGCACAATGAAAATGGGCCACCATGGAAAAAATTGCGTTTTGAAACTTTTAAAGTTTTGTTGAGAATCCTTTCCGATTTAAGATAAATTTAAGTATATAACTTAATGCACCCTCAAAACAGGCGGGTTTACCTGGATGCAAATTACGATACGTTATACTTGGCAAACGTATCATCGATTTCTGGCATCAATTTTTAAATTGTCTTTATGGCAGGTCGATGGAAGCTAATCAAGTGCTTAACCCAAAAATCGAAATTGGATTGTTTAGTTCGTCGGAAAAAGATTCTTTTAAATGGGTATCTTAAACATGAACATTTTAAATCATAGCAAAGGACTGCTCAGTAAGAACAGGAACTACTCATATGTCAACATTAGTTGGATCGATGAATAACTCATTTTTTGGTTAAGGACTCAAGCTAAAACGAAGCATTGCCAGCGGTATACCGTAAACACTGTTATAAAAACGTACATGGACCTGCTGGATATATCACTACCAAATACGGCTTACATCCGGAAATTCACAAATTTATTCGAATCCATTAGTGGGTCTAAATCCCACTAATGGTCCGAAGGCGGAGATAAAAGATCCGTGGCTATATATATAAACGAACGCGCTTTGGGCACAATCAATCGCAGAAACGGATTTTCCCATCTTTAATGAATATATAAAATTTCATGGAAAATCCATCGATATGATGGAATCGAAATACACAAAAAATACGAGCACACGCAGTCACAAAAATGAACCTAAGATTCTGACCAAAGATCGGGGATCGTTCGGAGAAGTATAACAGACGTATCAATTGCTTAAACGGGCATCACCGAGTGCAAGACTGCAGATCAAGAGCGATCACTGCATAAATCATCGGATAAGAGAAAAATAGTGACAGATGTTCAGCAAGCAGATCTTAGGAATAATAGCGTTGCATTAACGAAAATGAAGGAAGAAAAGGAAAATAATAAGGATCAAGAGGTACGAACACTTCGCACACTATATTTCCAACAGCCATAAAAAGTAGGAGATAGCAAAGGCAAACTTTACACATTTAGGGCCCTTTTGGATTCAGTTTCATAGGCAACCTTGATTTCAGAAACATGTTTGCAGCAGATGAATTTACGTCGATAGTAATGTGGGAATTTTATTAAAGGGATTATGTGAAGATTCGAATGTAGATTTGCTGTTACTGAAAGATTTGGATTTAACAGTTCCAGGTTTCAATAGACATGGTAATATTGACATAACCTCTAGGATTCGAAATATTTGTTTAAGCTGTCCGAAAAGCTTAAGTTAATTTTTAAGGTTAAGTTACCAAACAAAAGCTAACACGATATTTGACTGAGTATTAGCCAGGGATGACATGCATGGTCAACACATAACAACCGACAACTTATCATTCTAATAAATATCGATAAGTCTCTCCAGAGGTTCTTGGAGTTTGAGGAAATTCTTAAAGCTAAACCAAAAAAACACCAGATAAGCATGATTGAGAAGGATTATTTCATACCAATACAAAGTTGGGAGAGGATAACAAATTCATAGTAAAGATCCTTTTTAGCAACCATGAGATGTTATTGGAACGTCATATAATGATACTTTCAATCGGCTCAAGTCAATAGAGAGAAGGTTTCAACGTAACGAAGAATTCGAGAAATTATATAAAGTATTCATGGTAGATTATGGTACCTTCGGAAACATGAAAAAAATCTTCGGGATCAACCGAGGACATCAAGAGTACTAGACTAGTCCAGCAATAAGATCTACAATAGAATACTGGTGGCATGTTGTATCTAAGGAGAACCCTGATAGTGTTTCTAAAGGTGCAACCGAAAGCAACAAATTTTGGTGGCTAGAACCACATTGGTTAGTTAATGACCCAGGTGCTGTCTCAGGTAAGATAAACGAGAAACAAAAGAAAACAGAAACCGAATACCAAAGAAATACGGCCTACAAAAATGTATACTTTTATAGCCTCAACTACTTCTTTTCTCGTCTATTTCATTAAAAGATACTCCAAGTTTCACAGGATGTCAAAAGTATTGGCCTTAGTAAAGAGATGTAGAAAGATTATTAAAAACAAAAGAGGAGCGAAGGAAAAACTAGAGAAGAGATCGAAGCTGCTTAAATCATTCTTAATCTACATATCTAGTATTGAAATCCATCGAGTCGTTCAATTCCAAACTCCATGAATTTGGATAATCAGAGGTAGAGTAGTTTCCAAAGAAATAATACACAAGTTTATCAAGCAAAATTCATGACCAGAAGGCCAGCTAATGGGAAACGTGCCTCCAGAACGTGTCGAACTTGTTGATTATTGTGGGTCAGTTTGTACCACGATGAGGAAATTGCCATAGCTAAACATTGCTGATGAAGACGTGACGAAAGGCAAAATTGCATTTATTGTTCTAAGCGAAACGTAGTAGTATTTACACGCAAACAAGTTGGATAGGAGCGGCAACAAATGCCTTGGATACGGAGAGCTAGAACAGCTAGTATTCAACATTCGGTTAAACAGAAGAAATTAGGCTTTTCGACAAGTCCTGCTATTTCCATTTTCGTCAAAATCAAACAAGTCCGCACACAAACATATTTGCTTGTTTTATGTTCAAAAAACTTTTTTGAAGTGGTAGATTTTAATTATTTGGAAGCTTTTGTCAGATGATAGGCTATAATTTTAGAATATTAAAAAAAAAGAAGAAAATTATACTTTTATTTCAAAAAATGACCTATTTGCTTTCCCTCCGAAGTGTTTTCCCACTTCAACATTCCTTTTTACCCGGTTGGCATGGACAATAATAAAAGATATTTAAGATCATTCCCTGTTTTGCCAACGGAAGATGCAGAATATTTTAAATCTCTACCAAAATAATAAAAAATAAATTACATTGACCCACAACAGTCTTTGTTTCATCGTGCTCTACTTGTATTTGGTTTAATACTATGAAAGCTTTCCAAATGTTTCGTTAAAATACATCTGTCATCCATGGTAATTCCCAAGTCCTTGATGGTTATTTGCGAGGTGACTATACACCAACCGAATGCCACCATTAGTAAATATTCTTAGGCTTTTTCCAAAACCTTCAACTAAATAAGGAAGACGATTTTACAATTTTATCACGAATTGTTAATCATACCGCTTTGAATGCTTCCGCACCATTTAAAGTTGATTTTGTTAGACCCGGGTAGATTTTTGCAATTGGTCTCTTAATTGTCCCTGGTAGAGTTTTTAAAGTGTAAACTCTGACTATAGAGTCTATATCTTTCCAAAACACGAGTTCACCAATTTCAATATTTTGGGATAACGATGTTCATTTTTTTCGATGCTGCATTTTCAATAAATACTCACTGGTCCTACGAGATCAGAAGTGCTGACGAAAAACGGCTGCTAATATATTTCTAGTGTCTTGATAAAATCATCTTTATCAGGCTGCAGTAGTTTTACGTGAGGGTCTTCATGTGTGATATCATCTGTTCTTTAAACTTATTTCTTTGGGAGATATGAAGCGCTTGCTATTTTCACATTGAGGTCAACAGGAGGAGGTAGAAGCGGCACTGCAAACCTCTTACTCAAGCAACTTATTATGATAGCGATAGAATGCCTGAACTAATCGAACCAATTCTGATGTCAAATTTAATGTAATGAAGCAGTGCCATTTAATTAAATTAAAATTAAAATAATTAATTCCCACAAACATTATAATTAAGAAAAACAAAATTTGTACAGGAACACTTCGCCTGAATGTCTTTGTAATTGTCATATTACAAGTATGTAGTATTTGTTATTTTATAATATTGCATACATTGAGGCGAATTACATACAAATATGTGAAAGTATAAAAAGTACTACACTACTTAACGGTGACATAAAGTGGTATAATATAGAGCAAACGAATTTTCCAAAAACGAAAAAAGGTGAGAGGCTAGCTTTTAAGCATCATCTTGACCATACTGGATGATCATGAAAAGTGAAACACAATACGCAATTTGGTACGACCGTAACTTAATCTAGATTTCAGAGTAAATTTATTTGTATGCACCATAAACATATTTTGGTTTTGAAATATACTCCAAAACGAGAGTCCTGCGGCTCACCATTACATTAATTGCATTATACTGCAAATTTATGTAAAAGAAATTAATGATATCAGTAAAAAGAAATTTAAGAAGCTTTCGTGACCGATACACTATTTTGGGATTTACATTAAACAGAATTTGGATATATAATCAAGAGAACCAAAGATTGTGTAAAATCGGCCAGTCAATTCCTCGACATTATTTCTACACATTTACCTCCAATCGAACTATATGCATGTGCGGTAAATCAAAGTGTGTTTATTATCCGATCGTACGCTTCACCAATTTTTTCCACTTCACTAAATTATGTATCCTTTTTTTAATAAGTTTAGCTACCTAAATTATTTCGAGTAATTCCAGAAGTAATTTAGGTACATTTATATCGATATACATAACAGACCCAAGATCTTTGGTTGCATGTAAGACAAAACCTTAGATAATTATTTTTTTTTTAAATAATTTCCGCTTTACAAGATCACATAATATATAGATCGAAATAATCTTAAATTACATTCAAAACGTAATTGTAGATCGATATTCGTTTATGGTCCAATTACGGGAAAAAATGTTCCCAAAGTATATTAAATTTCTAAATATTTTGTGCAAAATATTATCTTCAGATCAATTCGCCTGAAAAATTGTACATCAATGAATGTAAGATGCGATATCGATCATCCGTAAAAATCCGTAAAAGTTGTAATTTCATATTCACGTGTATCTTGTGCGTATGTATCGACAAAAGAGATTTAGAGTTTTTTTTTTGTTGGTCCCTAAAACGTGACATTTAATATTCACTTTGTTTTGTATTTAATTCCAGGTGAATTTTTTTTTTATATGCGTACGGAAAAGGACATTTTAATAATTTCCCTATTCGTATCGAAGTGTTTCCGCGGTAATTTTTTTTTATTAAATTTAAAATTCATAATTTTCCATGATGTTTGATGAAAAACGCAAGCTGTGAATTAGAACTTAAAAACGAAATGAATAAATTCAGAACAGCGGGAGATTGAATGATTGACAAGTAAGAGTCGGTAACCAGATGAGATGAATTAATAAAAATGGGAATAGTATTAATAAATTATCAAAAGGGGGACGGCAATTTTAATTTTATACAAAACCGAACTAGGGGAATTCAATTAATTTTCCAAAGAAAAAAAAAATTGTTCGAGTTCATTTTACCAACCAAATCATCATTACAAGTATATTGATTGGTATTTAATGTTTTTTTTTCTGCTTACCGTAAAATATGTTGGTCATCTAGTATAAGTGGCAAATTGATTAGAGACTGTAATTTGATCCAATTTCGATTTATTTTTATTATGATTATTTTTAGTTCGGTAGCAATTAATATCCAACCGAGATGTTTGGTTTGGTTTAGTGATCCCACGTGGTCGGGGGGCATTCACAATTGTAAAATACATTGAAACGAGAATGATTTAGTTAGAAATTCTCTCTAATAAGATTTCCTTATATATATATATATATATATATATATATATATATATATATATATATATATATATATATATATATGTATATATTTATATATATATATATATATATATATATATATATATATATATATATATATATATATATATTTTTTTTTTTTTTTTTTAAATTTAAATTGTTTCTTTATTCAGAAAAAAATAATGATATAAAGTATACTAATTAATATAAAAACAGAAACAACTTATATAGTAAACTCCTTATTTAAACATAAATGTATCGGAGTTACGATTCTTATAATAGAGGATATAATAAAAATATTAAAGAATAAATAAAAAATAAATAAAAATAAATAAAAATAAAAAAAATATAAGAATAAAAATACATTGAATTTTTTGTTCAACTATTAAAACTAAAATATTAAAATAAAAGGTTTTATAATTGTATATAAGAAACACACAAAAACAGATTATTATACAAGTGCTGATTAAATAGTTCAAATATATATAGTAACCACAGTTAAACCAACACATCAAATAAAATTTCTATATCATTAAATGAAAAAAGCCAAGCTTTTAGACGACAACCAAATTCTTTTATATTATTGATTTTAACAATGTCGAGTGGTAAATGATTAAATAATTTAGGAGCAGTATACGTAAAAAATTTACGGAAATGTTCTTTCTTAGGAAACGGAATAAACATTCTATTCTTGTTGCGCAATACATAAGGCTTAATAGAACCATTAATAACCCGATTTCCACTCATTAAATAAAATGTCTTTAGTATTTTAAATACATATAAATATCGCAATGGTAGAATTTTCATTTCTTCAAAAATCGGAAAAGACGGTGTAATCCTAGGCAAAAATTTCATAACTTTGATAATACATTTTTGAATTGATATTAATGACTTTAAATTAGTGATATAAATTCCACCCCAACATGATAACCCATACTGTAGATGAGAGTCCACTAATGCAAAATACAGTGATCTCAAGAATTCTGAACTACAAATCTTACGTAGAAAATACATAATCCTCAACGTATTACACAGTTTATTCTTCAAATGAGAAACGTGATTCTTAAAGTTCAGTTGGTAGTCTAAATGAAGACCCAAATACTTAAAAGAACTTACAACTTCAATTGATATACAAAAACGATCACAAACAGTCTCATTACACGATAGAGAGTGACATTTCATCGGAGTTGTATCGTGAATTTTAGAACTCAAATTGTAATGCATCAATTTTGATTTCGAGCTTATAATCATGTCATGAACATAGAACCATTTTTTAACTTGACCGATATCATGTTTGATGCAATTTTCAAGCGTACTTCTATCTTGACTAGAATAGAGGAACGCCATATCATCAGCAAATGCAATAATATTTCCTTTAAAATTTAAACTAAAAATTGAATTACAATAAATCAAAAATAGGAGTGGCTCCAGTACGGAGCCTTGTGGAACACCCACATTAACTAATCTCGCATCGCTGTAAGAGTTATTTACGCAAACCATTTGCACTCTATTATCTAGATATGATTGAAATAGATTTAAAGCAGATCCTCTAACACCAATATGGCCGAGTTTACTTAACAATAGTTTGTGATTGACAGTATCAAAAGCCTTTGAAATGTCAATAAAAAGAGATGTAGTCTCCAAACCACTATTTAAAGATTGCTGCAAAGGTGTTAAAAATGAAATAAGCGCCTTTTCTGTGGATGAGTTTTTTATAAACCCGTACTGTCTCTCATCAAGAAATTTGATCTTATTGATGTATTTCAACAATCTGACTTTAATAAGCTTTTCCAATACTTTCGAGAAAGAGCTTAGGAGAGTGATTGGACGATAGTTGTTGATGTCTTTACGTGAACCCTTTTTAAATAAAGGTTTAACAACACCTATTTTTAATTTGTTAGGAAAAATTCCACTTGCCAAACACAAATTAAAGACGAAAGTGAGTACGTGCGCAATGCTAAAAATTGATCGCTTTAAAGTAATACTAGAAATCCCATCATCACCAAAAGAAGTTGTATTTTTTAAATCATTCACAAGTGACACAATTTCATTATCCCAAGTTGGAAAAAGGTAAAAATTTGAATTAATGTTATTAGAATGAGCAAGCCCATCTCTAATATTTTCACTAATGAAGGCACTTTCTTTGTTGTCATAAAGAATATTATATGGGGCTCTAACAAAATACTCGTTAAATATGTTGGCAACCGCACCATAATCCAAATCAGCATTAGAATTTCCTATATCAATAGGTGGTATATTATTGTTATTTATGATATTCCCCAAAAAACCATTGACAACCTTCCATTTGGATTTATAGTCTGTAGCTGCACAAAATTTATTTCTATAATACCTTTGGGATTTGTGATTTAATTTTGGAAGATAGTTTAAACAATTTTTTTCTCAAAAATAAATTGTTTTTATTCTTAGACAACTTTTTAGCTAGACAGTTTCTATGGTCGATCAAATTTAACAAGTTGTTCGTCATCCAAGGTTTAATTTTAAACTTTTTGTTCCTTATTAAACTTGATGATTTGACTTGATTTATACACAAAACAAAAATATTAAGAAAATTCGTAAAGGCGATATTCGGATCATCAGCGGACAAAACTGAACTCCAATCACATGTATTTAATTTAACATTTAAGTCATCATAATTAATTTTGGTTTGATGCGCAGGTTTATATATATATATATATATATATATATATATATATATATATATATATATATATATATATATATATATATATATATATATAGAATTGCTTGTAAGACCCCGAGGTAAAAATGGCCTCTAATAAAGACAACACGATATTAGCTAAGATAAGGGCGGCCCAAACTATTGATTGATTTAATTCATTGATTGAACTGCAGGACTAAGCTCTAGACCCATCTCCCAGATAATACACGGCCTATTTCTATGGAATTTTTACATAAAATAATATGTAGGGAAGGAAAGGGTATTATTTATATAACGATCCGATTAGCAATACTTTGACAATCTTACAGCACAGATAACACTATTCTAAACTACCTATGCCACTGCTTATTTGCAAGAGTCAAAAATGCCAAATGTACACAAATTACGGATTCCAAAAAATTATTTAACACGAAAATTAAATGAAATAACCGTTAAACTGACAAAACAAAAACTATTTGACTAAGCAAACCTTTCTTCGGCTGAATGGTTTATTTCCTGAGGTATGAGCAGTTATTTTGTTAAACATATCTTTAAAAGGTTGACTAATCCCGTGCAACATTTTTTTAGCATGGTGATGCCCTAGGAAAATTAAAGACCTAAATTTTCTGGGTCATTTACCGTTTGATACAATAAATAGCCTTAAGACATATGGTCTACATTTTTTTGTAGTTCCTTATTAAGCAACAAGTTGACCAATATCTGTAGTGATGAACTATTTGGCTACCTTAGTAGTACCCTTGCTAATTTATTGGGGTGAGTTTCCAATTTTGAATGGCACTTCAAACTGTATGCTTTTATCATCTGTTTTACCGTTTTAATCTCTAGGTCCCTGTGGATGGTATCATTTCGAATATACCAAGCAGAATTTGTAATACTACGTAGTATTTTTGGTGTATATTTGATGCGCTGGTAGAGCTTCTTAGTTAAATCTCCTAAGTCCAAATGGGGATTAGGATCGCCTTGTATAGTAGAACTTTGCAGTCTAATGTCAGTTTTGATCTTCTTCCAATCAGCCAGTACATTTTGGATAATTTTATTTTTATTTGTTTGCACTTTGTTTTAATGTGCCTTCTCCAAGTCAACCTTCTATCAAGATGAAGACCCAGGTATTTGACATTTGTTTCGTTCGTTTATTCAATGTAAACGTTGTGTGCGCCGTTTTGTTTTCATTCGCTTTTATGCGCCACTTTTTTTGCCAGTTCTCAATTTAGTTTATGTTATCTTGTAGCTCTCTTGGTGCAGTTTGTGCATAATCGCAGTGTCATCAGCAAATGTTGATATGACCACTTTTTCAGTGTTTGGTAGATCAACTGAATAAGTAAAGCACTGGTCCCAATACGCTTCCTTGTGAAACCCCTGCGTTTATCAGATTTCGTTCGGTAATGGCTTCATTTTGCTTGAACTGAAATTTTCTTTCGAACAGGTAATTTTCAAGAATTGCATGAAATTTGTTTGGGAGCAGAGTTTTTATTTGTATATCAGGCCCTCATGCCACACTTTGTCAAAAGCTTGTACAATATCCTGAAAAACGGCGAACCAGTATTTCTTTTTCTCTATAGAGGTCGTTTAACTGCGTTTACAACTCTATGCACCTGTTCTACAGTACTATGCTGGTCACGAAACCCAAACTGTTGGTCTAGTATAATGTGTTCTGTAGGTAATATTGGTTTTAATTTTTGTAGTAACATTTTTTCAAAAAGTTTTGAAAGTGTCGGAAAAACACTTATTGGCCTGTATGATTTATAATTAGTGATGTTTTCCATTTTTTAGGGAGATATCCATATCTCATTATTGCATTAAACATATAGATTAAGAGTTTTATGCATTTTTCTGGTAATTCTTTAATCATTTTTCCATGATTAAATCATGTTCTGGAGCTTTATTTGAGTTTAGACTTTTAATAGTAGTTTTAACACTTTTCCACTTAAATTTTATAGGATTTACGATATAATCAACCTTTGCATAATCCAGCAGTATACTAGCACTGCTTTGCTCATTTGGTGTAAATACTTTTTTTAGGTGGTTGGAGAAGACATTAGCACTTCTGGCCCAGTGGTCATCTAGTTGTCCAGATTAGTGGATTCGATAAGGCTGGCCTTCTTAATTTTTTTGTTGCCTTCCATAGTGAGTAATCCGTTTTTTCCGTTGCTGAAAGTTCACTCAGGTAATTCTGTATTCCTTGATCTGCTTCCTCTACCAAAGCTTGTTTTAGAGCTTTAGTAGCTTTATTTAATTTCCTTTTCAACAGTGGAGACTTTTAGTGCTGCCATTGCCGGCGTATTTTTCGCTTTTCTTGAATTAACTGCTGGATGTTAGGAGTTGGCCTATTGACTCTTTCAGAGTTAATAACGCCAGGTGTAGCCTTTTTGATTTGTAACTGTGAATATCCATTATTGATTTGTGGTTAATTGAACACAATAGTATGTTTTAGTAATTGTAGCTAGTGTACTCAGGTTTCTGGTTTATTTGTGTTTCAGCAGACTGACCTTAAACAGCCACACTTTTGATTTTTTCGTTAAATATTGGTAAAAATGTAAGATAGTAATAAAACTTAAAGAGAGTATCGTCGAACTAAATTAGATTAGCTGGTATAACCTTCAACTTTCATTGGTACTTCCTGCAATACAGACTTCAAAAACATGCAAGTAGTAAATGACCAGTGGTGTTTAAAGGAGCTCTTTTGATGGCAGAGGAAAAAATCAATAACATCACAGTCCAAAGTTGACCCGAAGTATATAAAATTTTACAGACCATATTTTTTTACAATTTGATAATATAGCTTTAAAAGACTTATTCAAAAAAGAATGTACATCTCAGAAGTAAACTAGGACACCGTTTTGAACTGGGCCATCCACAACTGTCATTAGGAAATCTTAGTCTTACAACTGTTGCAATTGGGTGTTACTGCCGGTACCATTATTGTAATTTAATAAAATTTTATGTTAAAATGTTTTTCATTTTGTTAGATTTAGTAATCAGAACTTAAAGAGAGTTTCGTGAGCTAATCTATAAATTAGTGAAATAAACTGGAATAGTCGAAAGGTATTACTAATTATATTACTTTTTGAAGGTACTACTAATGATATCAAAAGCAAACCATAAACTCTCCCAATCTTTCAATAAAAGAATACTCGTCAGCGAAACCTTTATCAGTTGAGGATTGATTCGAACGAAACCCTCATTGGTTTTGCCCTACAGTTTCTACCACTAGAGGTCTGACTTTCTTTATAATAAGTTTAAACTGTTGGTTTCCGAATGAAGATCCGAATACAAATTATGGTTCGAACTACAGAAATGACTTAAATCAATCGTCATATTACTCTGTATAAAAGTCATTATGATGAGAATTTCAAGAATTATACATTTTGTGTCACTATATTCGACTTCTGTCCACACCACCCAAAATATCGGATCCATTAAATAAATTAAATATCGTCCTAACATTCAAAACAACACTCAATTGATTATGTATACACAATAAAAATATGTCGCAGGCATTTTTATTGAATTCCTCTATTCATTCGATTAGGGAACACAATGGTACATACATTGGGCCGACTAAACATACATTTTAAACACAAAACAATATTTAGATTCTAAGTCAATAATTAAAATTAGAATAGCGTATTGTTGTTCGGGCAGGCTACCAAAAAAAAAACCGTCCATTGAAAAATAAAACCAAACAACAACAACATCAACAACAGCAGCAACAAAAAGGAATATGTAGACGAAGGATCGTAACACAAAAGGATCGAATTAAATATTGAAAAACTACGTTTTACAAAACTATAATATTGAACATGAAAACCCACCCCTGACATTTAAATAAAAAATAATCACAATAATTATGTTGAAGTAATCTCTGCGGTACAACCTTCTTTTTGGGTCTCTTGTACATATCCCTAAATATATACACGTACATTTTGTTGTTGTATGTTACGATCTATGAAATATTAGAACTGTTTTCCTGTTTTCGCGGCCCAAGAGGGTTATTTTTTTCACGTAACCTGTGATTTACCTGTAGTTTTTTGTTTTTTTCTCATGAACTATAAAATTTCAGTTATGATGATGTCTTTTGTGCGAGCACTCGCGCTCGTTTATAAATTATAAATGAAATCAATTTCGATTTGAATGATTATATGTATATGTTCTCATAAACATAATACCAGACTCATCCATCGTTCGTAATGTTAAACGATCTGTGTATATATAATATATACTTATGTACACACTAGACTACTCCCACAAATTTATTTTTTATTTTTATTAAAGCATAAATAAAAAAAAAATCGTAATCATACTTTATGTGTACATATAGAGAGAGATAAGTACCCAGTATCAACCAACATTCAAATTAAAATCTCATGTTTGTTCTTCACGTTCATATTTTTTTCAAATTGACCAAACACTATACACAGTCACCACACACACACCCTGTTTTTCTTGCATCCATCCGACTAAAGAAGGGGCATTTTTTCTTGTTCTTAATGATTTATGCGGGAGGATTGGTTCGATGGCGACATCATTATACACGTATAAAATATTCATAAGATAATTTGATGTGTTACGATGCTATATATGTGGACATAAATTTTAATCATTTACCACAACAAAATTGCAATTAAAAAAGGCAAATATTAAATAAATAAAAAATTGTGGTGTTTGCACGAGATCGAGACTTAATGCCCTCGGCAAAAAACACTCACTGGTATTTAACAATAAGACTATTTATAATAGTAATCGATGTTTACCATTCATTGATGGCCCTTATTGTTATGAATTATGGGTTTTATCTTGGTTTCGTCTATATTAGGGTGAATAAGAACACTTTTACTTTTAACGCTGTATAAAAAGAAAACCGAGAAGCTGTGAATCGTTTAAGTGGATGAAATGTTACTGATACTCGCAAATTGCAAATGTTACCCGATGAAGCAATATGTAAAACCAATTCTAATTAGTAAATATACTCCCAAATAACTGCAAATTTTCGTTTGCTGCCCAAGTTCAAAACGGTTGTTCTATAGACTGCCTGGTCCCTTGTTCTGAGTTGTTCTGGACTTCCGAGGGCTGCCGTTATATTATTTTAACTTGTAAACATTTTATAACTCATAAAATAATATAGCATAAAATAGCATAAAATAACATAAAATAGCATAAAATACCATAAAATAGCATAAAATAACATAAAATAGCATAAAAAAGCATTAAATAGCATAAAATAGCATAAAATAGCATAAAATAGCATTAAATAGCATAAAATAGCATAAAATAGCATAAAATAGCATAAAAATCATGAAATAGCATAACATAGCATAAAATAGCATAAAATAGCATAAAGTAGCATAAAGTAGCATAAAATGGCATAAAATAGCATATAATAGCATAAAATAGCTAAAATAGCATGCTATTTTATGTTATTTAACGTTATTTTATGTTATTTTATGATATTTTATGCTATTTTATGTTATTTTATGCTATTTTATGCTATTTTATGCTATTTAATGCTATTTTATGCTATTTTATGCTATTTTATGCTATTTTATGCTACTTTATGCTATTTTATGCTATTTTATGCTATTTTATGGTATTTTATGCTATTTTATGCTATTTTATACTTGTTCAAAAAAGTGAATTCGCGGGCTCCATTCGCAATATTACCACATTGAGGTCAACATAAAAGGAGAAGGAAGTGACGTCGCGAACTTTTTGTTCGAATAATTTATAAGGATAAGAAGTGAATGACTTAGCTGATCAAACTAATTTTGATGCCGGTATATACGTGAAAATATGGTGTAACCTTTAGTGTTTAGCGAGCTGCGTAAATAAAGCAGTAATTTAAGCATCGTAAATATAGTTATCATATCGTTCACTAAAACTACGTATGGTAATTGCTAACTGTTTCCGCTGGTTCTCGTCTGCGCTATTACCATTTACAAGTTTCAAGGTGGCACATTAAACAAGATTGTTAAGTATTCGACTTAACAGAAAACACGAATGATGCCTAATCAGATTCCTATATTTAAAAGATGAGGAAGCGATATGCTGACAATGTAACAGATTTTCGACGAATTCAGTCAACTGGAGCATTGCATACTTCCCACAGTAACAACGATGGCCCAAAACTTTTACAATAACAATGCCATCCCACTCATATACTCGTATTCTTGAAGTAAACACAGTTATTCAGCAATGTAACTACCTGGCATCAAGGGAGTGGCCATTTACACCAAATCAAGTGACAGGCGAGCGGACATCAACTTCAGTAACCTGGGCATACACACCCGTACATTCATTCATCCCGCGATAACAACGCAGAGTGTCTGATTGTTTATATATAGGGTTCTTCTCCCGCACATAAATAACTACCAGTACTTAATGCCATATATCAGCGAGAACTCAAACACCTTTAATTTAAGTTGTGTCTCTAACAAACTAATCCCGACAAGTTTTGGTGATACTTGCCCTGATCTCACATTCACAAGAAAAATTTTCGCTGAAACTTTGTCAATTAATAAATAAATTAATTTTAACAGGCCCCTACAATGTATCATTTTGTATATTACCTATGGACATTATTTCGTACATCGCCTATGGACAATAATAAGCTTCACTGTTTTCTATGCAAGCTCACCGCAGCTTCTGTTTGCTCATGTTTTTCAAATTTGTAATCTTTGACTTTCGATATTTCTTTCGTGAGTGTAGATTCTTTTCGAAACCTTAACGTGTAGCTGTACACACACAGTGCTCTCTAAAAATAGTTGGAATTTTAGGAAATTTACATTACAGTTTATATCCACTAATAAAATGTCCAGTAATCAGTAGCGTTTATTTCAGTAGGAAAGCAGATTGACGATGTATTATTGTCAAAGCCGTCTTTAATACTTTACCGGAAGCCCCTATGATGTACTCATACATAAGCTGTAAAAAAATAAAAAAAAAGTAACCTTTTGAATGTATTTGTGAGATTATGTCATCGTTTATATACGATTGTGAATACCGTTTCCAAAAAAATATAAAATAGCAAACTAAAGAGGAAATAAAAAAATGAGCGACCTTGTAATTTTTTTTTGTTTTATTTCAACTGTTTGTTTTTATTTCAAAAATATAAAATAATACGCTCTCACACTTTTGAGTGTTATATTATATTCAAATTAATACAGTCAACAGGTTACATTTTTAATATGGCATCTGCATACAACGGGAACATGGCTTCTTAAAAGAGATTAAAGATGGCTTTGACTATTGTTTCATTCTACTAATGGAATAAAACAAAAAATAAAATTACGTAATAATTTTAAAAATTAAGTAACAGAAACGGACCTAAGGTAGGAATCACACCACAACTTACATATACGTATAAATACTAAGCAACAACTACTTGGAAAAGTCGTCGCTAGTTGAAAATTTTCTAAAATACTGCTTTACCTTGATTAATAATGATATTATGATCTTTGAGCATTGGAAAGCTACGTTAATTGTGTTTAATTCATAATTAAACATTTAATAAAATTGGTTCAACGGAAGGCATCCCGATTTAATTTTTAGTTTAATTGAAGATAAATAATTTTCAAACTTAAATTGAAGTTCCACATAAAAGAAGCAGAAAATGTTCATAATATGTCCGAGTTACGTTACTCTTTAAAATTTCAGGAACATTATATCAAATAAAATGACGAAAGCCGGTTGCTTTCTGTCGTTCAAATTCTAAAAGGCTTCATGGCTTTCTATTAAATTCTATTGGCAATTTAATCATACAATGCATATAATCTATTTGCACTCGACTGACGCAACCGAAAACCGAAATTATAACCCTTAATAGAAATATGAAACTCCTAATCCTATAAGTCATATAACGTTATTTAGACAACATGGAAAATAATCATGGATAACCACTAAAATTTTGGGACTAGTAGGTTTACGGTTTGGTCTACTGGGAAAACCACTTTCTGAATAAGATCGGGCCTCATATGACGTTATGAAACCCTTGTATAAGAAGAAGCTAGTTCATCAAACAGTTCTGTAATTTTTTGAATAGGAATTTTAACAATACCTCTTCATATTTCTAGATTTCAGTAATTCCTAATATGCGGTGTCCATGGTAAGTAAAGCTTAGTAGAGTAATTAAGTCGTAGCAAAACGACAAATTCTTCATTTGATATTCTAATTTATCTAAAGGGAACATAAAGAAAATTAGAAATTGAAAGATTCACACTGGAACTCCTTAATATTGGCTGGAGCAAGAAAATAATATTTCCTATATCTTATAATGTAGTCTCTTGATGTTAAAAAGGTAAGGAAAAGGCTATTGTATCTACCACAAAACTCAACCTCAAAATATTACAAATTATTAGACTTATTTGAACTTAAAGGTGAAATATTAAAACAGATGGCTGCATCTTTCAAACTAAAGCACAAATTTAATCAACTTTCATTAAAAAGTGTGACAATATATTGCTTTTACGTAACTCATCAGTAAATTTGAGAAAACCCCAATCCATTCGTACTGTTTTAACTTAAATCAATAAAATCCTACAGGTCTTGTTATATCTGTAGGATGAACCTGTCATATCTCCAGTAAAGACATATCTTGAGATAACGAAAAAAGACTATAATTATAATGGTTCAACTGCCAAAACAATACTATAAAATTTCGTTAACAAAGACGCTGTAAAATGGTTAAATATAGAAACTGGACAGTTGCAAGTTTCTGTAACGAATTTTGGTAAACGTAAAGCCACCATTAAGTCATTAAGACAATTTTGAACTTAACTTTGCCACCCTAGTAACATAATGAAATAAAGGAATTTTGGTGAAAATTGTCCTGGACTTTTTTAGTTCCTAATAATTGTTTTGAGTAAAATATATACAAAATATTATGATTGTATGTTTATATATATATATATATATATATATATATATATATATATATATATATATATATATATATATATATATATATATATACATATTATACATATAATACATGCAGATGTCTAACTGACAACTAATTTTGTTTTTTGCTGTTTTACTTGCAAAGTTTGTAAAATTTTCGAGATAACACATAAATGTCCACAGTGGTATAAAAAAAATGTCTTTACTGTACTGTTTCCGCAATTTCCTCTTTTTCCATATCAATGTCAAAGTATTTCAAACTAAACGCAGGAGATCTCGTCCTTAATTTTTTTTTTTTTGTGAACTATAATGTGGATCGATTGGACACATGTATTATATAGGGAAAATGTTTTTTTTATTGTGAAATTATCATGTTGGGTGCGGTTCATTTACTTTTTTTGTTAATGGTTTTTTTGTTTCGTTGACGGAACTCTGGGTTCTTCCAATCCTCCAAAGTAAGGAGTTCCATTTTGTACTGTTTAATATTTTTATTTATTTAATATTTTGGACTTTCTTTTCAATCAAATTGGCTTCAGACCAATAAACATCAATTATGATAACATATTGAAGATTATAGATTTATCTGTTACTATTATTTTCATATCAAAACTATTAATCGCGATTCAACGGTATCCCGTTAAATATTTTGAATAATTAAAATTTTCACCATTGCATCTGTTCATTTTGAAATTATCTTTTGATGTTAAATATTTTCATAACATTTTCAACTAAAACAAAAAAAAAAAAACAATAATAATTTATGTACAATAGAGTACATAATATATTTATTGACTTTATTGAAAACATAATTTTTTTCCACCATAATACTTCACAGCATCACAAAAAAAATGTACAGACACCAAACAAACAAAAAAAAAAAAAATTTAATGATCATTTTGTCACTTTGGGATTTATTTATTTGATTTTTTCTATGTATATGTACATTATGTTGCCAGAGCTTAAAAAAAACAAAAATTTGTTATCGACCCATGCTTTCACAGGAAGCTCAATATTATGATGGAACGTCAATTTTCTACCGAACTGGCACCATTCCAATCTAGGACTACCAAAATCATGGAAATACAACATAAAAAAAATTATATATTTTTTATGCTACATACATGATGCTGTACGTTATTTTTTTTTTTTGTTTATAGTATGTCTCGCGTTTAATTTTTTTTTATGTTGTGTATAAATCAGTCACCAATCGTTGCAACAACATATTGACGAGGAAAAAAAAATTACGCTGGTACTTTATGCACATAATATTGCATGTGTTAATGATTAAGGTATAATATATATCGATCGATTTTGTTTTTGTGTCCCGACATATTTGCATAGGAAACGCTAATTAAATTTTATAATAATTAATTTTGTTATATACTCAGAAAACTTATACAGTTTGATCTGTCGAACACTAAGCAATCCCGGGACATCGTAAAGATATGATAGTATATCTCTTCCGGGAATCTGAGGAACTACATTTAAAGAAAAGTATGACTACTGAGATAATTAATTTGGAGAAGTATATAATATATATATATATATATATATATATATATATATATATATATATATATATATATATATATATATAAATATATATATACATATATATATATATATATATATATATATATATATATATATATATATATATATATATTTATATATATATATATATATATATATATATATATATATATATATATATATATATATATATATATATATATAAATTTTTTGGTCATAATTATCATCCCAGTAGACAAGCAATTCATAGAAAAAAGTTGAGTCTAAATATTCGCTGCTGGATGTGCCTGTGTCAGTGAGACAACAGGTTGGTCGAAGTGCCAAGAATATTGCTGCCGTTCAAGCGTCCGCAGCAAACGAATAAAACAGTCGGCGTTCTCAAGAATTGGACATCGCTCTGACCACACTTTTGCGAATTTCGTGAAATCATCAGCTAGAAAACAACCACAGGATGCTATATTGCAATTGACAGGAGCACTTAATGCCCCGATTCCCAGATTGAACTTACGATAAAAATCGAACAACGATTTAACCAATTGAAAAACCAAAACCAATCATATGTCTTCCCCACTTCAGGGAACCCACTTCATTACGTTTCCTAGATATACAGTGTGGAAAGCATTTAGAGGGACTGCTGACTCTGCAATAATATCGTACAATATCTTCGACAAAAATTGGAACTCAATTAAAAACTTTTTGTCACTTCATTACGCTGACAAATGGGATCAAAGGACACTAGCTGAGCACGTTGACCCAGGGTAATACATCTATAGACAAATAAAAACAGAGCCATATAATACAGAATCTATGAAGGCATATTGAGTGTTTGTAAAAGGACTGTCAGGTGATATATCAAATATGCTTATACCATTCAATGACCAACAAATCTACCTGAGGTATATTCATCGTGTCTGGAAATTCAAAATTTGCTAGTACACAATAGGAATTACAACCACGCAGTGCAGTGCCAGTCTAAAGTTGATCTCTTCAGCAAAGAAATGTGGCGTATCGTTTCCAGCCTCAACGAATCTCAACAGCAACAGAAACAACCAACAAGGCCAGATTTACAACCAACAACAGCAGAATCATAATCTGCCACCAGTTAGGCCATTCTAACTAAAGCCATCGACACCAAAGAACGTAGACGAGTCCGTAAAAATAAATAAAATAAATTACACGAATAGACCAAGTTATTAGATCCCCAGTTTCAAGAGAGAACTAAATTCTGGATAACTGTAACCGGATAAAGTAGATGAACCTTACGAACACTACATTAAAAATTATAATGGCAAGGAGGAAAAGGATTCTGGGGCTATAGAACATAACGAACTAAATTTTAGCAAAGAGGCCTCTCTAGCCTGTCATACCTAGAATATAAATGCCACAACAGTGGCAAAATTAAAATTTCTTATTGACACCGGTGCGAACAAAATTGTATTAAACAAGAAGTCGCAAAAGGCTGACAACCGGTAAACGATCTATTCTTCATTAAATCAGCCTGAAGACTAAAGAAAAAGCCAGAAAAAAAACTGAATTAATCTGTAAAAATTTCACAACGACACAACAATGCATTTTTTTTTATTCTGCCAGACTTAAGCATTTTCGATGGAATAATCGGAGATGGCACTTTGAAAAAAGTGGAAGCTATGATTGATATATAAGAGAACACCTTAACCTTCGCACCAGGCATCAAAATTCCGCTAAACGCGAAAATATTTAGACGGCGAAGCAAAAATAAAGCTAAAGTCAATTATCAACAGATGTTTACCTTTGTTTGGTCTACTTAAAGACGAAAAAATTACAGATACACACATTATATGCAGAGATCAATCGATTTAACATCGGGTTTTCATACTATCGAGATGTTTTCATACTATCGAAGAGGCTACCATTTGGACTCAAGAATGGGCCTGTAATCTTTCAAGGACTGACGATATCCTCAACGGATATATCGGCAAGATTTGTTACGTCTTCATTGAGGATATCATCGTTTTTGGTAGAATAACTAAAGAAGAACATCCATAGATAACGTAAATAAAATATTCTAAAAATTACTGGAAGCGCAATGTTATGGTTAACTTAAATGTAAAAGATCTAAAAGGATTTTTCGGGTTAAAATCATATTATCGTTGTTTTATCAAGGATTTTGCAAAAACCGCGCAACCCTTAACAAATTTAACAAGAGAAGAGAATACGCAGATAAAAGCAGACCAATCCAAGAAAATAAAAATTGAGCTGAATAAGGAGGAATTGAAACCTTTCGAACAACTAAATGACTTGTTATCATCAGTTACTCATTTTTTCTGACTTCATTGCGGTACATATTGACAACTGATGCTTCAAGCTTTAGCATTGGAACTGTTCTTCCCCAAGACGATATTGGTAAAGACATTATACGTACAATTACGTACAATTACGTATATATCAAGGTCTTTAGATAACATTCGGAACTATCTCTTCGGAGCGAGAAAAATTAAAATAGTAACTGATCATCAGCCGTTAACGTTCGCTCTAAGTAATCGAAATTACAACAATAAATTAAAAAGATGGAACGCCCGTATTGAGGAATTCAATTATGAATTAGTATCCAAACCAGGGATAACGAATAAAGTATAGCAGATATGCTATCAAGGTTGAAATTAAAGGTGGACGTTTACCAGCAAGGAAATAAGGACTTCTTAAATATTACCTTCATTGCTTGAAGCAAACATCACTCAACGGGGAATTAAGCTAGAATACCTACATGATCCTATCTATACATCATAATACTCATCAAAATAATAACAAAAGTGACTGTTAAATTACAACGTCAATCACAATGTTTATTCTTATCTTGCTAGCACGGATATAGGATATAGAAACCATAAAAAAAATAGCGCGGCTTCCGAAGGAAGGTCCAACAATTCCAAACAACGTGCCAATGGGGTTAAAGCCAATTTATTTATATGTCTAGTTCACGCGGATGTTTTAAAGGGGGAAAAAGTGAGTTCGTTCACTCGTCAAAGCCACTTGTACTATAGGGTTTCGAGTCTTCGTATTAAAATAAAACTGATATTACTTTGCTATAGTTATCCCAAAGCTGCCTATTCTAATTCGGTACAACAGCAATAAGAATGCTTTAAGTTGGAAACTCTCTCCCATTGACTATAGTTATAACCTTGACCAAAATACCTTTGGTTACAAACTGTGGTCTAGTTCCGAAAACTATAATAAATGTTAGCTTCACACACAATTATTAATGGGTTATTATTATATAAAATGCATAGTGTCGTCAATTCAAAGCCCTCCTTATTAAATAATACCAAAATATAATATGTACACACTACACAGTATTCTATTCAAATTTTCTATTCAATTATAATGTATAAAGCGTTTATGTAACAATTTCTAACGATATACATAATGTATATATTGTGCATTACACCTGATCTCATCCATCCATCCCATAGCCATCTATCGAAGGTAGATTACCTTTTGTTGTTAATTTTAAATTTTTTTTTTTTTTAAATTTTTTATTTTGTTCATTTGAAAAAGCCAAAGAGAAAAATCCATAGAATTCGCATATAAAGCATACCTTACACACAGGTTATGGGATCGAAAGTGCTATTGTCGAAATGATGCGATGAAATAATAAAAAAAACATTTGACTTTGTTTGCGCTTAACAATATAATCACATGGATATATATATATATATATATATATATATATATATATATATATATATATATATATATATATATATATATATATATATATATATATATAAACATTTAATAGTAATAACAACAATAATGCTGCTTGTAATAATCATAACACAATACAAAACTTTTATTATTATTATGATATTAGAACACTATTGTGTGTCAGATATTTGTAACAAATATAATTGTCTGTCTGAAAATGTTGAACGATTTGATTGATAAAAAACACAAAACTATAGCGATAATTGATAATTATATCACCATATTCATGTCACTATAATATACATCTAGATTATCACCCCACTATTATAATACACCTATTTCGGGTTGGAAGATCATTACAAATTAATTAAATTAATAAAATTGCGCCACCCTGTGTCATACACACTTCAATGTAACACTTGAAATTTTCTATAGTTTCGATTGTTACATTATATGATATGATGCAAAATATCGTGCAATTTTAATGATGCGGTACTAGTTTTAGAATCCGATATTTATTATTTTTTCCCCGGTTTTATTAATGACTTGTCACCCACCGGAGTTATAAATCACTCGAATTAATCACATTTATTTGCTGATGAATGTAAAGTGGCTTCGTTATGCTCTATCTCTAAAAAAAAAAGATCGCTCAAAATGCGAAAACTATCGCGGCATAGCTCTCTTTTGCCCTTCTATAACAGAGAAAATTTGAGCTCTGTATTATTTCTAAAAATTGCATTAAAATGAGTAAACATTTTACAATGTGTAAACATTAAATTCACTGAACTATAACAGTCAATTTCTTAAAGTCCGCCTAAACAATTGTGCTACTTGAATTACACTTTAATTAAACACAAATGTTATATAGCCTACACAATTGTGTGGTCAATACTTAATGCAGTATTTAATGCTGTTCTAAAATTGAAAAAAAAACACAACAGGAAATCAAAATAACTTCGATTATGTAATTGAGCAACAATTTGGCATATATAGGATACACAATTGTGTCGTCACTTGAGTTAGTTCCGGATTATTTCTAAATATTATATTAAAATCAGTAAGCATTTAAATTCGCTGAACTAGCAGCCAATGTCTCAAAATCAACTTACACAATTGTGCCACTTGATTTAAACTTTAGTTAAAAAGAAATTTTATATACCCTACACAATTGTGTGCTCAATACTTAATGTGATACTCAATGCTGTTCTAAAATTTTAACAACGCAACAACACAACAGGAAATCAAAATAACTTTGATTTTGTAATTGAGCAACAATTTGGCATATATAGAATACACAATTGTGTTGTCACTTGAGTTAGCTCTGGATTATTTCTAAATATTATATTAAAATCAGTAAACATTTAAATTGGCTAAACTAGCAGCCAATGTCTCAAAATCAACCTACACAATTGTGCCACTTGAATTAAACTTTAGTTAAAAAGAAATTGTATATACCCTACACAATTGTGAGGTCAATACTCAATGCAGTATTCAATGCTGTTCTAAAATTTTAACAACGCAACAACACAACAGGAAATCAAAATAACTTCGATTTTGTAATTGAGCAACAATTTGGCATATATAGAATACACAATTGTGTTGTCACTTGAGTTAGCTCTGTTATATTCCCTACACATAAATGTTATATTCCCTACACAATTGTGGGGCCAATACTTAATGCCGTATTCAATACTTTTCTTAAATTGAAATAATAACACAACAGGAAATCAAAATAACTTCGATTTTGTAATTGAGCAACAATTTGGCTTATATATATTTAAGTCGCGCGACTTTTTATTATTCACTTACCAAAAATTAACAAAAAAAAAATGTTGGTGTTCATACAAATCTCTTTTGTGTCTACATATTTACATTTCGCGGTATCGTGCAGATTGTGCGAATGTGTAGTAATAAAAATGTTTTTATGAAATAAATAATCAGATTTAATAATTTAAGATCTTCTTTCGTTGAAAGGAGCTCAAGATTTTTACATAAAAGTTTAAGCCGATACATGTTCATGTCATGATTTGTAATATAATTTGACATTTAAATTTATTAATATTATGATTCAATAATCACTTTGTTAAATTTGATCGAAAACATAAAATTGATACACCATTTAGTGGGGCAACACTTTTTGAAAAAATAAGTTTTTAAGAATTAGTAATATTTGTTCTTAGATAGCAGTAAACTAACTGAAAAATAATTACTACCCTAAAAACTTAACTCACTTTTTATTGCTTCAACTGTTGTGGTCGAGTAGATGAACAATAAAAGTCTGCACATTTTTCATCAGTATCGTCATATATCAATCAGCCCTGAAAACTGGCTAGATTTCGATTGGCCTATCATTAATTTCCAAAACAAATTATAACAAACGATTAACGTCCATTATTTTATAGATAGTAATTTGTATGCTGTGCAAAGTAGATGCCGACAAAGTATTCGTGTGTACTACTTGGAATTTTTTTGCACAATTGTGCAGGTTGACTTTCAAGTACCGGAAAGTTAGCTCTAAATACTTACAAAATTGAGTATCATTTGATCGTTATGCTGGCAGCATCGTTAAATTGTGAACCTGGAAAAAAGCTTGACATATTTATAAGAGGAGTCAGTACCTACACAAATGTGTCAGTTGGTTTAAAATGAATATTTAGATTATAAAGCATAAACACTCTTCAATCACATACAAAGTAACAAAAGAATGTTAAAATGTTATAATTTTAATATGTTTATTTACCTACACATTTGTGTATATTCAAATTTTGATAATAAGTATACCTTTATTTTTTTTGCACCATATAGCTATACTGGTATTAGCTATAGTTGGAATACGATATAATCGGTTTATATATTTGGGCTTTATTTCTTGAAAATAGAGTCTCCTTGGACGTTTCGAAGACGTGGCCTAGACAAAATTGAATCTACTTTTCGGAACCATATAGATAGTTGAGCATAATTGTTCAGCCGGAAGTTCACACGAATATTAATAGATATATCTAACCATTAAAGGACTAAAAAATGTTTGGCCTCTGGCAATTATACAATCGGATGCTGAAAAATCAAATAGTATTTACTCATTACTCTGTGCAAATCACTACATATTGTAACGGTTCGAATTTGAACTTCGCATTGCATATTTCTGCAACTCTCCATTGGTGTGGAACATAGTTTAGTCTTAACGGTGGATTTGGTATTTAAAGTAACTTTAAAGAGATTTTACTTAGTTTTGACTGCCGATTTTGTTTAACAAGCGGTTTTTTTATTTGCAGTTTGTCGTGGGAGAGGTTCAAATTTGTCTCCATTATCATATTTTATTGCAGCCACATGCATTATATATTATTGTTAAGTGGTTTTTATTGGTTCTTCAGGAGTACCGGCTTATTAATTAGCATCAATTAACAGCACGTCCAATAACAAGATTCAACCCCTAATGATTCAAAGAATGGGATATGGTTCTCTTTAGTTAGATTATGCCACGGATATATTTTGTTTCTATATTTAAAAGTATTTCTAGTTCAGGAATATATTGGACATCTGCATACCTGCTTAATATATTCTGAAAGTGTTTGATTTATTCCCTAATTTTAGTCAAATATGCAAGTGATTTCATTAGATGCCTCAACTTGAGCAATTTTAACATCCTCCCAGCGATAATTTGACTATAAATTTAATATATATTCATTTGACTGCGGATGGGAAGAATGGTGAGAAAGGCTACTCCAGTTACGCAATTAATTGTATTCTCCCTTGATCGTTCTTAGGTTAAGTAGGCATTGACGTGATTTATTCTTTCCTCCCATACTGCGGATGAGTAACTTTGTGATTTTAATGTTAGCTTCTCAAAATCCTCCGAATTCCGTGCTCAAGGTGGGATGAATATCTACTAATTGAATGTTTCCTCAAACGCCTGTTTATCATTTGTGACCGCTGATCCTGCGCTTATAGCATTGCTCTTACATCTCGAAATGATTAGCCGTTCCAAGAAAATTTGTTGCCTTATCGGAATATTTATTTATAACTTTACCTCGATCCTCGATGAATTTCTAGCACCCGAACAAATGCCTTTGTCGATGGGTCAACTACTATATCCAGATGCATTGCCTTGGGTTAAAAACAGATGAAAAGTGCCACAAACATCTTTTTTGGCATCTTGCGGCAAGTATATGATGTCGTACACTCAGTGGTCCTGCAAAATTTACTATATATAGTAATTATAAATACGCAGTGTTTTGGAACTCCAAACAGTCCTCTGAAAGGTCTTCCATTATTTGCTTCTGTTTATATGTTTATGAATCTGTGTATGACCTTTTGTATACTTGGAGCATCATTAAACGAATTTCGCCTCGGCGATAAAATTGTATGTCTCATATCATACTCGATCTGAGATCTTTTCTAACGGCCGCCACCTCCGATAAGTTCATGTTTATCTAGAAAGGGTCTTAAAATTTTCAAAGGGCTAATTATGGTAATCGCTGGGTTTCTTTGAAGGTATCTTTATTCAAGCGGAAAGGCAATCCTTGGAATCGATTGAATACACCACTTTTTGGCTTTTTTCTACTTATGCTGGCTTTAGGAATAGATATCTTTATGTAAATGGCCTTTAACTGCACCAAGTTCCCTCGTTTGACGTTTAAGTCTGCTCTGCGCGACAATTTTGAAGGCATAAGCATATGCTTGATGTGTACCTTGAAATAGGACCAAAAAATGGATTATGTGCGGATTAAGACATTGCTACATTACTGCTGCTAACTCAGTAGGATTGGGTCTCCTGGAGTATGTCTCCACTCACATATTGAGCTTGTTGTATCTTGGATATTCGATACTTATTGGGCTGTACTTTTATCTAAAAAAGTATTATCTTATAATATCAGACCAATATCAATAATATTCAGAGTCAATTCTTGTCTTGTCTAATACGTCACTTTTCAACCAAGCGACGAGATCCGGTAAAACAATTTTGTAGTTTTTGCAGTTCCACCAAGTTTATGACCAACCAGCGATGGCCTAAGTAACCGTATACAAATTTAGGTTTCTAATACGCTATTCTTTGTTTATTTTCTTTTATATATCTGCCACTCAATACACTTCTGAACAGTCGGAATCGCCACCAGGTAGTAAGAAGGTCATTTTTCAATTGAGGCTCCGAATGCAAAATATTCTTCAATTATATTTCGGTCAAAGTTTTGTACCAATTCTAACCACCGGCCCGATCCGACGACGTTTTAGTTAACGAGCCACTAACGACCCAGCCACATTTGGTTTCCTGAAGGACAGGTAAGTTGATACCCACATTGATTTGGCGGTTCAATAATAATTGCCACAAGAATTCCGATGAGCAAATCGATCTGCTGAGGTCTGTGGAATAATGGATCTTCTACTTTTACTGTAGACTTGCTCACTTCATCAATAGAAAGTAGGATCGAAAAGTATGGTCCAAATATTTTTGGTAATATTGCAGCAATAATTTCACATCTCTTCGCATTATTGAAATGAGACGTAATTGTTAACTGACAAGAATCGTTCGATGATGCTCTTGAAACGTCAATTTCAATGATACAACTATACACCTTGCTACTTTCCCCATTTAAGGATTTTGCAAACTGTTCCGTAATAAAATTTGGAGTAGTAGCACAGCAGCCCAAAAACGCACTATTTCGGCTTTCAAAGTGAACATTAGCTTTTAGGTCACTATAACACTCGCGTTGGATAGCTTCCTTATGTTTTGTGGTATAGTAAATTGAACGCAATGTTGAAGGTTTGTGTTCTACGGATTACCATTTGAACTAGTATGGTGATACATTTGAAAAGGCTATAGAGATGGTTTGAAGCTTGCTTCTGTTCTATGAAATGCTGCCCGAGTTAATGGTTCGACAGGCCTCTTCTATTTCCTGTTCCGATCAATCTTTTCTAAGGTAAATGTCCTATTTTAAAGAAGCGTCATGGAGTCTATCTATCCTCAAATATTTCGGGTATTCCTCCCAGTTTACGGCCATTTTGAAGAAAATTTCATTTACTATATACGTTCTCGCTGTTTGGATCTCGATGAATATGAAATATCTAAAACTGGATTATGGTCATACTGATAATGTCGTTTTTTCGACTATACATCGTCGTATTTAACACAATCAGAATTTTTACTGCTATAATAATATGACTAAGTAGTTTACATATGAATTTTACGAACACTTCAACCGTGCCATACAATACTCGGTCGTATAAAGCCATTAAGTTCTAATTAAACTTCATTTGACCATCATCGCAAAGTAGTATTTCCAATCAAAACCGTAATTTAGATTAGAAAAAAAAATAAATTCTAAGATTCAATTTTATTACAAAAACCAAATTAAATTTTTGCAATAGCACACAAAGCGATACAGTAATCAGTATTTAACGTTATTATCGTATCACTATAATAAGCTGTCTAAGCAGAATTAAAAATAATAAAAAAAAAATACAAAAAAAAGTTGTCGTTTCCGCTGATAAACCATTTCTTTAGATTTCTTTGTTATAAGACGAACGATGGAAAAAAAACCAACCAACCAACCATCTTTCTTTTTCTTCAACTTTATTGCTTTGCCTTAGATGTGTTTTCGTTTCGTACTCTAAATACGTGTATGCGAGTAGTTTATAGTTTCGTCTTTTATAATCGCAGGCACACATAAACATTATATACGATTTGCTGCGAGATGTTGAAGTTCAACGATGGGTGTTTCTTTTTTTTTTTTTTTTTTTTTTTTTTAAATTAAATATAAAAGAGATTGTAAAAACTATTTCTTAGTTCGTTCGTCTTATTTGTATTTATGTATGTATGAATGTATGTATACATATAGATTCGATTGGCATGAATGGGCATTTCTATATGAGATGTGACAGATAATTGTTAAATTGATACCAATTTCGATTATTTATTGTGATTTTTTGGTTTGTATACATTATTGTACCAACATACACAGAGTCACTTGTTGTGGTTAAATGTTACATTTACACGCTTCAAAAGACAAGACACATATGGTACCACTTACATATCGTTTGATCTATGTTGTTTAAATCTTGGCAGAAAATAGGGTTTCTCGGTAGGTTTTAACCGTTGGTAAAAAGTCGGTAATTTAAGTATTTTTAAATTACCGATTACCGGTTAAAAAACACTTGAAACCGGTAAAATATTCAAATTTAATGAAATAAAACGTTCACGGAAATTTTTTTTAAAAATACATCAAACCATCCATCGACGTTAATCCGCATCTCTCAATTTTCCGAAGAAGCATGATTGGCTCATTATTCGATTAATTTGCTCGTTTGTCCAATTGGAGATTTAAACAACGTTAAAATAGAGTAAAAAATAATAAAAATTCTTCTGTGAATGTTAATTGGTAGATGTTAATAGCCAGCTGTTACAAAGTATAAGGGATATATCGCTCCCATAAGATATCGAGGCGCACCGAGTAGGAAAGATGTCAATATTTTGACTGCAGATTAATTTCTCGGCGAAATAAACATTTGTTTTCTTTAACCAGATTTTTACAAAGCCATACTCAATTTAAACAAAAGCATCGTTTGAAATATTCTTACAAAACTGCTATATATTATTCCACAATCACGTCTCATCAATTGGAGATTCTCCATTTAAAAATGACCTGAAACTAGTCTAGATGATTTAAAAGAGAAAAAACAAAAATTATTTGAGGGACTAAACTTAGCTTTATTACTATCACTATCCTAGCCTGAACCAACCCAATTGAATTGACTGCTAAAAGAATTTGTGATACTTGAAGTTATGGGTAACAGAATCAAAAATATGGGCAAATTACTTAACGCACTGAAAACTGTTAAGCATACCATTGCATTCTATTGATAGCGAGCGAACATTTTTAATCATTAAAGGCAGTTTCTGCACTATAGTCGGACCACGGCTATCGGACTATATATTTAATATTGTAATATTCTATTAAATAACCGGTAAATACCGATTTTACCGGTTATTCCATTATTAGAATTAGCGAAACCCGGTTTGTTAAAAATCGGTAAGACAAGAAACCCTTGCAGAAAACATAATTATGTAACGGTAGAAATTATGTTACTGAATAATCAGAGTAATGATTGGTGATTGGCTGATGATGGGGAACAGGTTGATGTACATTGTAATCTCGCACGATATCATTGTGTCTAGCACATTTTTTCCTTAAAAAATTAAATTGGAAACATGGACCACGTGTTAATTTCTATAAGAGAAGGTCTCGGGTCATTCCAGATGTGAGATCTTATCGGTTGGCCAAATTTGTATAAGCAGTTATCATTAATTGGTCACTGCCAAGCTAAGACTTTCATAAAATTTCATAAAATTTCATAAAATTTAAAGAACGCGTACCTCATACGTAACTGTGAAGGTCTGAAAAAATCGGGTTCTGTAATACCTATATAAAATAAACGCCGTATAGCTTTATGGATTGATATTTTAGAACGAATAGTTTTGTTATTTTCTTGTGTTCCTTGTTATTGCCTCCCGATGCATCCTAAACATATATATTTAGTTGTTGATCGTTTATCATCCAAGTTTCCAGCCTATTCTGAAGCCTAATCTGCTGTTTTATTTTTCATATCGTCCATATCTGTGATTCATTTTGTGGCATCGTATTCATTGCAAACCTATTCAGGTTTTAGGGTCTAGAAAATGCCTTTAGACCTTTAGGGTCTAGAAAATGCGCATAGCCTTTTATTACCATTAAGCCTAATGTCTCACAACTCGTCCTTCGTAATTTCTTTAGGTTTTTAAAACCCACGCAATCGGTTTAGTTTTAGGAAGCAAATTTGTTAATTCCGACGTAACATTTTCATTTCAACAAATTTGCATCTGACATGGATAAAATCTTTTTAACTATCATATGATCAATCAATTTCACTGATTTTGATATATGTACGTTACAAAGTCGACATTGACTTTTGGTTTCGGAATTCTACTTGATCTTCTCGAAAGGTTCGATGATCAGTTGAATTTGTCATCCAATGACTATATTCTCATTATCATACTCGTGCTCTTCACTTTAAATCAGTTATATAGCTAAAGTTTTCAACACTTTCAGAAGCATCATTGTTGATCACAATCGAGCCAACTTGCAGCTCTTGCACTAAAGACACACTGTCAATTAAAATTGCAGTATAGGTTCAAATAGCATTTTTGCGAATGGACAAAATAATGACTATGATATTATCACTCGTTATCTGAAGTTAATGCATTTCCTTGATCGCAACATTTCGCGAGTATTCACTATGGTCTTCTTGATAGGATGATACAATCGAAAAGCTTTATAGAATTTTCATAATATCCAAGCATTGTTTAAACGCCCAGAAACGTTTCGTTCAGCCAAACTCCATCGGCATACAACGCATAAAAATTGACCTAGTCGACCTTTCAATTTCTTAGAAGTTTCACCGTTGACATGACCCTAACTTTGATGCCATGGAACTCATCATTTCTCGTATTTACTGTTATCGACATAACAAACACTGTCTGTTTCAAATAAAATCGCCAATTCGGGTCCCTGTAGTAACAACACTGTTAGCTGAATTAATCACTTTACATTCATTATAATCAAAAATTACAATATTTCGATGACTTGTGATCCTTACTCACTCATTAATGTTTTTTACATTCACCAATTTTTACTTCTGCCCTCGGTTCTTTTTTGTCACTATTTTTATGGCTTTTTTGCTTTTGCAAATATTGCGGTTATATTTGTATACCGGTTAAACTACTCAGGCAAGTCAGTCAAAGACAAAATGTCAACCCGAATTTACGGGTCATTTCTGATAGGAAAACCATCACCATCTAATAGTATGTGAGGTATATGGGCTCACTGTTTTGATATAGACAATCAACCATATCCAATAGTCAGCCAAACATTTAAGAGGCAGGTTTTATATCAACTTAAAGAGGTTGCTAACCATGAAGTACTGAAAATTGGGAAGAATTGACATTTTAATATTAACAGTACTTTTTTTATATTTCCAGTACTAAACAAAGTCAAACAAGCTAGCGTGAAATCTATGAAACAAACCTGTATACCAGCATAGTATTCCTGATCACCAAAACTAATATTTTCCTAAAAAAAAAATCAAACGAACAACGCGCAATAATTCTAACCATCTTGCAACTTTAATAATGCATCGTCAACGCAACACAACCGCTTGCCAAACAAAATACATCGAGCAATTTTTCCACTTAACAGTTATTTCATGAGTACTGTATTTCTTGAAATATTTACAAAACTCGAAAAACTTTCTATGGAAGCAGTCACTTCCGGTTAACCGATTTTTGCCAAAATTAACTTCCCTACGTATACTTATTTTTAGCCGAAAAATCCATATCTGCAATAAAAAATAGGGATTTCTATTTTCATTTCAAAGCTACCCCCCACCTTACCTACAAGGAAGGGAAGGAGGGTATTAATTTAAGCACTAATGTATTTCCACTTGGAATGATTAAACTTTGATCTTGAGCATTTTTTCGTAGAATGCTTATTTTCCGAGATATTTAAAAGTTTCTTAGTTTCTTAAAAAAACACCCGATATATATATATATATATATATATATATATATATATATATATATATATATATATATATTTATATATATATATATATATATATATATATATATATATATATATATATATATATATTTTAAGACTATATCAGTTTTTCCTACTAAGTTTTATCAAAGCCATCTAAATAAACTAAGCCTCCATGTTCAAATGATGCTTTATATTCGTTTTCAAATGTTTTATAAGGAGAGACATCGCTTAGATTTTATAACAATTAGTAATAAAATTTAGCTCGGATTTCAGATATTTTTAAACCAGATATTTTTTAAACCACAGTAAGGATTGATATCCTTATGACATTAACGGTTTTTCTGTAGCTTTTTCTATTTCACCGTAAAAACTTAAAAGAAATTAACGTATTTTTCTAAATAAAAAAGTTCAAAGCCAAAGTATTAGAGATTTGTTTAATTTGGAGAGAAAAAATACTTTTTATTCATGTAAAACAGCCAAACCAATCAAAAAAATATAGGAGAAGAGAAATATTTCTATTACGTGTAAAACAACGACAAAAATTAAAACAAACAAGTAAACATGCAAATTTGAAAAAGTGAGACACATGTATGTGCTTCTATAATAATATCATAGCAAGCAAAACGAGACAACAATATGATTTGACTATTGCATTTAACAAAACATATGATCGTGAAACATATAGAGTGCGATTATGTAAGCATTTATAGTTCCGACTTACGACTTTCGACATGTCACAGCAGGTCGAAATATTTCGATTGTGTAACCAGTTTTATTTAAAAAAAAAAATATTTTACTCATTTCGACATGTCTGTCATAAGTGCAACCTAAAAAGTATTCTAGTAAAACAACATTAATTAAAATCAATAAAATTAAAACATTTTAATTCATACATGTAACAAGCGGCTTTTATGTATTTGTAAAAATATAAAATACTTTTTAGGTTTTGTCAAGTTTTGTCAAATTTTAATTTTTCATATACGAGAAAATCTATTTGTCTCTTTTTTACATTATGCTATTTTATTTGAAGCTTTAACCAAAAATAAAACAGTAATTTGATTCAATAATCAAAGTTTCTACTTTCAATTGTTGTAAACATACGTTTGTTTTGGTTTAAGTTCCTGTCATAATTATTTCAACAAATGAAGTCTCATATCTGTCCGTATGAGTCATATGAAAACGATTATTGTTTTACGTTTTTTGTCTACTCTAAATAAAGCTTTCCTAAAATATCGTCCTTCATGGAGGCTTATATTATTAAAATGGCTTTGGTTATGTACATATACATGGATTAAAGAGGCACAACTTTTTTTCGTCTTACTTCTTTGTGCTAAGTTGTTGTGGGTTGCAAAGAACTATGTTGGGGGAATGTTAGATTCGTATCAAGTACTACTATTCTCCTTAGTATTTAATATATAGTTATCGCAATGACTGCTCTTCCCTTCTATTATTATTTGTCGTTGTTGCAAAAAACAAGATTTCCTTCTTTTAAAAGTATTCATGAGATTATTAGCAGCCTCAAGTTTATTAATAATATTCACTGGGTGTGTAATGTCTTGCTATTGCATGTTGAATAGAGTAAAACTTAATACTGCACCTTGAGGAACTCTTTTACCGCTAAATATGATTTGGTAATCTAATAGTTAAGTATAACGAAATACTAATCTTTTACATTTTGTAAATTAATACATTGTGCCATCAAATCGATCAATACTATCAAAGGCTTATTTTCGATGTTATTCAAACAAAAGTTTTGTGGGAGTGATTTCAAAATGGCTTTTTATTAAAAATAAAAAGATTTTAAATTCAAAAATGCTCAATCGTTTTTGGTTCAATGCCTAGTATTATAAAGTCTGGCCATGTAATCGAGACAAAAAAGAAATGAGAATTAAAAATATAAGTTTTAGATTAAATTTTGTTGTTGTTTACCATCATATTTTTATTCGCAAGGTAATTGATTAGACATACAATTTATCTAGTTTTAGCATAAAAATGATATAACATCAAATAATGAAAGTTTTATCACAGAATTTCGAATTTTTATACAAGTAGTTCTGTTCTGAAGAAAATAAAACGTGCGTTTTATATAAAACGAAAATTCGAAAATTCGAAATAGTATTAAACGCATATTTAATTTTCTTCAGAACAGAACTACTTGTATAAGAACTCAAAATTCTGTATTAAAACTTTCATTATGTGTTGTTATAACAGTTTTACGCAATAACTAGATAAATTGCATATCTAATTAGTACTCACTTGCAAATAAAAATATGATGGTATATAACAAGAAAATATAAGCTAAAATTTATTTTGTAAATTTCCCATACGAATATCACATTTCTCGTATTGTTTATCTCTAACATACAACTGGTGTTCATCGGCAGAACTAATTGAAAAAATTCCCTGTTAATATTTCATTAAAACGCAAAATGTAAAATTTAGTGTTTATTTTTTATGAGTTTTGTAGTTTTCCAAAATTGGGACGATGTTGCCGATATAATTTAGAGTGAAATTGATTCAAAAAATTTTTGTTCAAAAGTTTTTTTAACATCTTTAAATAAATTATAAAGGCATTATGGAGCGATAACTTTGGTTCTTCTTACTAAGTTTTTCATTTTAATTTTATCTGTAAGTTGAAGTAATTGGAAATGAGTTTCGGAAAAACTTACGTCCGTTGATTTGAGCCATGTTTCGCTAGTTAACATAATATCCATATTATAAAATGTTAAGAAATTGAATGTCTCCGCAATTTTAATTTTGAGCCCTCTGGCATTCTTTCGACATATTTTCAAGTAATTTGCTCTGTTCATTACAATATAAAAAAAATCAAATATTTGTTGCAATTGTTCAATGGTACTTTTACATTGTATTATTACTGGTAGTAATGCGCCAACAATTTCTATAATCTTGGTACGTGCAAGCAGATTTTAGTAGCTTAATTGAAGAACTTAACTGTTATTATTGGTATTTAGAATTTAAGATTATCAAATTGTAAAACATAAGAACGATTATAATGATTTGGGTTCTTAAATAGCTTTCTTAGCTTTTCTATCATATTTTTGATTAAATTCCAAATTAACTTTTAATTTGATCGTTGCTATTTTAACCATTTTTTGCTGTAGACCCTTGTAATCAAAAGAACCTTGCTATGTCATTTTTTTTTAAATTATGCTTTAAAAACAAACACGACCGGTGAGGAACCTAAAAAGATAATTCTCCTTGCAAAAGAGAGAAAATTTGACCTTTTTTACAAGGGCTCCAATTTCGATTTTTTTAAATATTTTTCCCAGCACTGGTTTTCCAACAATTTTAGTTGATAATGACCACTGACCTTAATAGATGCAACAACTGCAGTTTTTCATTCTGTAATTACTCTATTTTCGGCCTATGTCCAAGTATTCATTTGATCTAGTTGATCAAACAGTCTATCCAAAGGAATACATAAGTGGCTGAGAGTAGGAAACACAATTTGAGCTTAATTTGTTTATACTGGTGCATCATATTCAAGCCAAAACGAAAGCTTCTTCATAACGGTGTAATTTTTTGTACTTTTGAAACAGGAATATCGTCGAAATTGGTTACTTCACCGGTAGTCATTGCCCATGATTAGCGTCGCCCATCATAGAGGTTGATATATTTTCACTGAATATTTTAGATGTACGAATATTTCAGCACTGCAATTTAAATTACCCATCTGCAGTGCTATTTTTTTTTTCAAAATATCATTGCTGTTTTCACCCTGGTGCTTCTACATCAATAAGTACACTGAACTCAGCTAATTTCCTTTTGCAAGAGTTTACAAAAAATAGAAATGTTTCCTCTCGCAATATGTTTTCAGTAGCAAAAACTTCTTGTTTCAAAAATGTCTCCGGAATATTCTTAGAACAGGATCATGAAATATCATCAGTATTTATAAACTTCACCGATCGTAAACATAAAAATGCTTTTTCACCCTTTGTTTCAGGATTCAAAACCAATAGCCCCATGATCAAAACCCCACCACTTGAAAACCTGTATCAATTCATCTTTCTGCGTAAATGGAAGATCAGACGGTTATGTTAACAACTGTTAGTTTGAACTTGGTAACTTGAGTTTTAAATATTGGGCAATAAGTAAAAGAATCGCGTTTCTGTACAAAATTTTTACAAAATTCTAAACTTCTGAAAACACCTGATGGTCCATAAAAATGTAAGAACTTAACAACTTTCCTCTAAAAACACATTTCTAGCACGTTAGTTTAGAATTTCAAGATTACAAAAAACATATTATGGTTAGAACATAAAAAATTCGAATTTAAAAAAAAGGTGATAGTAGTACATGAAAATTGACAATTTTTTTAAAGAATTTCGCGTAGCACCCGTCGATTAAACTTAAAAAAAGTTTTAAAATCCAAAAAATTCAAAATTCAGGAAACACATGGTAGTAGGCACATGGTTGTCCATGAAAACTTGGGTATGTAAAATTTTTGAATCCCGAGAACACATGTAGGTACCATCATGAAAACTGTGAAGTTATTATAAAATCCAAAATTTCAGATGACATGTACTTTATTGTATAAGGTCCAAGTCAACTCAAGCTACATCTGATTTTCCACAAGACGATCTAAAAATATACAGAACTTTATAGAACCTAAACGATGCCAAAACTCTAATTGGCAATTTAGTGAAATGTTGTGAGTCAAATATTATTTACCTGAACGTTAAAAAGAGTAAGCCTTTATCATTCCACCGAAATCAACTATACGCCGCTAACGAAAGTATATCTGAGGTGTAATTTTCGTGAAAAATATGTGCAATATCAAATACATCAATGAAAGTGTTGCTAATTGAATGAGGGGCTTTATCCAACGATGGACGAGATAATCAAGATCATTTACTTTGCTTACGTCAGGTCACAACTGAAGTATGCGGTTATTGTTTGTTGTCCATTTTATAATATACAAACAATTGAAAGACGGTTAGGAGTATGATAACGATTTACCGAACCATGAAAATTTTGTGTCGAAATCGAATAGACTAGCATGAAATCAGTCCCCCGATTTAAAGTAGCGATTTAACTACTTTTTATTGTGCGATTGCCACGCAAGAGGTGATCACTAAACTTCAAAACGGACGCATACTTCAGGTAATTTTTAATTGTCAATATGATAACGGTTTTGCAATTTAAAATTCAGACAAAAATAGTTTGGCAGTATAAGAGATTTGCTTTTTACGATGATCACATTGCATGATGACGCCATTGATAAGAAATCGTATATGATTTGAAAAACTCAGACTGAGTGAAACTTTAGCTTCCAATTTATTCCAATCGAAGTTTTAGCGCTTACCGATACTCTAATTCAGTAATAAATTGATAAAAGTCTTACAATAAACACGCATGTATCAATATCACTATAATATTATGTCTTTTAACGACCATTGTTATTATATCATTATTATTTTATTGATTGTATATTAGTCACCTAACCTTTTCTTATAAATACATATATATATACCAGCCAGGTTCATTGATAAAATTCTTATTGTTTTCTAAGACGATTTTTATTATTATATTATTGTTATTATTTTTTTGTAGATTCATTCACAAACTTTTCTGTTTTTTTTTTTATTTTTTTCACTCAGTTTTTGTTTGAAGAAAATATTCAGAGAAGAATCACCTTATATAACGCATAACAATAGAATCTTATTTCATCTTAATACATTTTTTTTTTTTTTTGCTTTTTATGTTATATAAGATTTAAATAATTTTGTTGTGCTGTTGGTTTTATAGTGTTGTTATGTTGTGATTGAGTTAATTTTTGTAGATTAAGAAAATTATTTGGTGGTGCGAGGGGTATATATTCGCCATGTTTTTGTTTCTGAATAATATGGCTTTTTGTGCGTAACATTTTAAACTATGCACGAAATGGTCGAACAATATTCGATACAGATCACCAACTTTGACACCAACGAAGTAAATATTTTAGGTTATGGAATCGTATAACCGCATAAACATACTAAGAAAAAAATTGGAATTATAATCGTATGTGTCTATTGCATTTTTCTGAATCCGCAGATTGAAGGCAAATTGCCACCACTCGTCTTCAAGTTGACATTTGTATTTATAAAGAGGAATATATAGTATGGTTGATTTAGGATACGTTTGAACTATCTCCTTACAGAATTAATCTGCTGGTAGTTGGAAAATCGGTATTAACATCATCAGTATAGCATCATCTATATCTATAGCATCATCTATATGCAGTATGTGTTATTATCCAGATTGCAATCTAAATAAAGCATAGATTTATGTTGAACTAAAATTAACGGTAATACTGTTGTTTGGTTGATTATTCGATGGTCGCTTCTATAAATTTAAATCCGGGTTTTGTGGAAATTTTGGGAAACTTTGGAACACGTGGATAATATTTACTTTGTGCTTTGTTCCCAATTAATATTTTAAGACAACATTTGGAAAACTCTGCAAACGATCAGTATTGGTAAGAGTAGGACCGATGGTATAATTAACCTTGACCCTTCAAAATCAAGTATCTCCCTCCTCTAAATTATTTTTCAATCTAACGCAGTCGGTCACGATGCAATAAATCTAAAATACTTGAAGAAAATATTGCCTTTCAATATGCATATTACCATGGTTTGAATCCTAATATAGTTATTCCGGTTGTTAAGAAGCTATAGATAAGAACTTGTTGGATAATCATCGACCTTTTAGTCTAATTTCGGTCTTGTCTAAAGTTTTTAAGATTTTGCTGCGGGTTCAGATTAGTTCTTATATTGAAAGTGAAGTGTACTTATTTCGCACGATATCAATGTGGCTTTTGCAACAATCATATATAGCACAGTCACCACTCTCCTTCCAATTATTGATGACATTTCAAAGAAGCTTGATCAAAGAAATTCGTTTGTGGTTTTGACTTGATTTCTCCAAAGCATTTAGTAGCTTAAATCTTACAATGTTGTTACATAAATTGATGCTTTTTTATAGCTTTGATAATTTTGTCATATAAAAAAGTCATAATGGCCGATAAAATATCAGACCCGAAACCAATTCCTTCTAGTGTTTTTCAGGGATCCTTTGGCCATTATTATTTTCATTATTCATACTAATGATTTACCTCATGTTTTGGTTAACTCGAAACACAATTTGAATGCTGACGATTGTAGGGCCAGTCCAGGCCAGTTCGGTGCCCTGCGCAATTTTAATTTTTTTCACCCCCAATTTTTTTAATTTCTACATTACACATTTATAACATTAAATTGACATAAATATAAATATAGGTTTTAAACGACAAATTTCTGGATGAACATAAGATGCCGAATTTTATAGCAAAAAATTAAAATACCACTGCAAACAAATTTATTATCATTGCACTTTGGCATTCTTCAAAAATTTATAACATTACATGTCCTCTTTACATTATTAAGAAAAAGTTTGTTCAAATTGCACTACTCTCAAAATGCATTTTATACTGTTGTACGTTAATCAGATCTAGATCATTTTGAAAAATAACTGAACAATACAAGATTAGTAACGCAGTTGAACGTCCGAGATAACATTCATTTACTGAGATGGAATTCTTAATAGAACACAAAATACGATCCCTAACCAATTACTCGAAAAGTTGTATAAAAGCCGATATGATTGAAAGTTTGAAAAAACTGGATTTTCAAATATTAAGAAATAGCCCATCAGCAAAAGGACAGAATATGCACATTCATTAAGCAGAAGTAGGTGAATATTTCCCAGTCTTAATTTTAAGTAAAGGTTTTGATCAAAATCAAAACTAAAAATTTTTGTAGAATAAGGATTGATATTTCGATCTGAATTTACACTACCATAAGAAATATTTTGAAAAGTTAATTGAATGTGCGGTGGTGTATGAAAAACACTAGAAGAACCACCAAGATCATCACTAGGAAATATTCCTTACCATGCATGATACGTTAGCCCATCGCCCTGTTAGGTGTCGCTACTGATATCGTTTTAAAGTAATCAAAAAATTTGTATATTAATAAACGCCTAAATGTCATATATTTCCTAAATTTTGACGATATTCTATCGACCCGACATCAGGAACTTCAACGGGTAAACTGTTTTATTCTTATGACGGTAGTATTGTATATTTATACTATGATCAAAGCCATGATTTTATAGATTCTGTTATATATTTTGTTGTATACCTTTTTTAGAAAAATTAAGAAAAATAAGCAAATTTGTCGTCAAAACTTTAAATCCTTGTGTATATTTTTTTAAATGTTAAAATTATAGGAATTAAAATAGAGACATTAGTTTTGAATTTTATTAAGAGCATAAATATTATACTATAATATAAATATTACCCAAATCTAGAACTTTATTGTCTAATCAAAATACTCCGTTACCCCACAATTCCCAGTGCCTTTTTGGTTGTTCTCTCGCATTGGTGGTTCAATATCAAACTAATAACTTTTTTGAATATGTTTGACACTCAACACCACATAATCTAATATATAGCCTTCTAGAATGCATCACCTTACAAAAGCCAAATGGTATCAACCGCATTTTTTACATAATATATAGATAACTCCTTAGAAGTTTTACTTGTTGCGTCAGTGAACGGCTAAACGTTGAATTATATGTCTTTATACAGTGACAACTCGAATGTGGACATCCGCTCCAGGATGTGTTAAAGTAATTCGTCCTAAAGGCCTAAATTATACTTCCTCTATGGTAGAACCTATCCTCCTATTTCTCTATGGTTATCCTAAATATTTTTGGTATTTATTATATCTGCTTTAAAAAGGCTCTAAACAACTAGTCACTGCGGCTTTACAAAATCAATCTCTGCGTATATTAAAAAAATGCTCTACCGGAAAGTATAGGGTACCGGAATGATTCTATAGATTATGGTTGTTGGTCCATTAATTGATTTGAAACCACTGCTGTATGTCTGCCAACATATATACGACATGGATGACTTGTTTTGTTACACTCCTATGCCTTGGAGAATACAATAGCATTGTTGGGACAAACTAAACGTTAATGCTTTACCGGGATGGATATGTTTTTCCTAAATACATAAAGAGTTGCCCAATAAGAAGATTCATTTTGAATAGCCTGCTATTTGAGCAGCTGTCAATTTTAAAGCTTATATCTTTTGACATTTGACAAGTATAAAAACTACGCCATTACTATAAAAATGGTACGATACACGCTGCTACAATACGCATTGAAATTGTTAAAATTCACTACAAAAATGGTGAAAATTTTGAAGTCACAGTTCTCAAAACTAAAGCACTTTTTGGTCGTCGTGAAGCACCTCCTCGGCCGGCAATAGTGAAACTGGTGGAAAAATTTGAGCTCTTGGGACAAGTTAGTGATGTGGAGAATCGAAATTGTGTGCGTTGCTCAAGAACAACTGAGAATTTTGCTGCTGTAGCCCGTATAGTGTTGAAGAAAACTGTGTGCAACTGTTACGGTGAATGGATTGCGCTACCGAGCTATATAATTAATGATTTTTGGACATGGAAAATTTCATGAAAAGGATATGGTGTTGCAAGCGTAGCCGTGGCGGCCATTTGGCTGATATCGTTTTAAAATATTAATGGCAAAAACGGATTCTACTCTTAAAATATAATCGCCAACATACCGTCACCGGCCAAATATTATGCCTCTCATTGACATTCATTGATATTTGTGATTCTTCGTTGATTCGGTGTGCCATATCTCCGCTATAGTTGTGACGATTTCATTAATTTCTATTTACATCAAACGGTGTCCATTTTGCTGGGTGGTCGCTTATAGGTATATGCTAAAATTACCCACGAGTCTTTCCAAGCATTTATTTTTTCTACTGAAGGCATCGAGTCGAATTTTTTTAAAGTAATTTAGACTACAATAAATCACCACACAAGTCCATAATCTCGGAAAAGTTATGCCTGCTAGTATGTCCGTTATATAACCTCAGAACCAGCACTTTGTATATATACACTACTGATTTTTAAGCCATTTCCATAGACTTGACTATATATAAAAAACGGGATCACACATTGTTAGCAATTCAGAGCAATCTGCTCTGAAGTCAAAACAATTCCAAGTATAACATAACTGGAAGTTTGGTACACAATAAAGCACCTTGATGCTTATTGCTTCACTATGGATTCGATCTATGAACTTGATATTAGTTAAACATCTGTTTACTACCAAATGCATGTCCACTTTGAATCCATACACGCAAATGCAAATACACTCTTCTTATTAAAACAATCCAAACGAGATTGCATAAAACAAAAAAATATATCAATCTACATAACGTTCACAACACAGTACAAACGCGCCTTTGCTACAAATTACTGATGACATTTAGAAAGCCTTTGATGCGAAAGATTATGTACACTCGTGTTACTCGATTTCAGTAAAGCATTTCATCTCATCAAATATTCTTATCGATACACTAAAAAAACCGCTTCGAATTTTACAAATTTATGACTTAAAGTTTATAGAAAAGCTGACAAAATCTTAAGCCATAGACTTAAAATAAACCGCCCTTCTTAGCATTTAAAAGGCAACGAATACTCTGGATCAATCACGTTTAGCGAGCCAACCTCAAACTATGGCGTGATAGCCAAATGTTAAAAAATTTAGAACCTTTAAAAACAGTATCAGCTAGCGGAGAAGACGGACTAGTTCTTCGACGACTAAAATAATAGCCACCTCAGTTTATTTGCAATCTTTGAAAAAATGCGTACATCCTTTGATTAAATCCGCGAATTTTGAAATCAATGTTGAACCTGCATAAATTTCTTGATAAAATTTATTTGAAACAAAACAAAAAAATGTAAGTCTTTTAATTGGCGGCCTTCAATAGATAATTTATAATAAGTTTGATAACCGCATTCAGCGTCCAAATACCCATCGTTGTAATCTTAACCAGTGAGATATTGTCGACTATTTACCTATATGATGATTATTTTGATTCACCAATAATTATTGATTCTCAATAATTCGAAATCTCGTATTCATCTTACACACTGAGATATATACCAAAACTATTGAATAGAAATTCCGAAGATCACACAACTGGCATTAGTCATTACATCATATTTAAATTTGTAGTAATAAAAAAAAACAAATGAATATCAAACAAAACCAGTCTGGTATATCCCTTATATATTATTATAACATAGTGTAATACAACCATACACCAAGCAAATAACGGGTTCAATTTACCAAGACTAAAATTCAAATCAATAATCGATCTCGTTTTGTTATCATATGATCGAAGTGAAATGGATATAGTAAACCATAAATAGATACATATTTTCTAACTGTACTTATAGCGTTGTAATTTATCTGTCTCATTTGTTTTATATGCGATGGTCTTTTGTTTTGTTTTTTTTTCTGCTTTTTTTGTCAAAATAACAAAAAAACTCGAACAAACCACATGGAATTTTTTGAATACATTTTTTTTTATTATTATTGTGAGTGATAATATTGTAATAGCGACATAACAAAAAAAATCATAATAGTTCATAAACCAATTGAATTTTGGATAATAATCATAATAATTAGTGTTTATATTTATGATATTGTTGATAGGTAAGTGCCATAGCATAAAATTAAAAAAAATCAATGTCAAGGTTTTCTATAGACAAATTTTTGTTTTCGATACAGACGCTCGTCGATCCTACCATCAATTCAATGTATTCGTTCATCGATGGAAATTACTGTATGTATACGTTACAAAATTTGCCTATATATTTACCATTTTCACGTTCACCCGAATCATCGGCATCAACAATATCCCAAATGTGAGTATGACATTTTTTTTTATTTTCAAGGAGGGCTACGTTACGAAAAAAAATTTAAAAATATTTACGTCACAAAGGGTGCGATGTGTGTATAGGGTGATGCGTGTGTATATCATTTAAATGTACACTGTTAAATTTTGGTGACGGCAACATTGCGTCGACTTTAATATTTTCAGTGGGGAATATGTCTACGCCCATTATATAAAACAGCATGCGTCGAAATGCCACAATGTGATTGGTCCGTTATTTAATATATCAGGCGTCTTCGTCTTTTTTTATTTACTGTGATTTGTTATGTTTCGCATGTTTCTTGAGTTGTTTTATGTTTGTTTGTTTTTTTTTTTTTTACTTAGCTTATTTTTTTGGGTGGGGGAACAAAATTTTGTTTTGTCTTTTTTGGTACCTCGAACAGGTTTCAGAAATTTTTTGTCAAACAGAAAGGTGCTCTATTTGGTACTGTGTGGAGGTATTAAAACAGAAAACGTAAAGAGAAAAAAGTTTTTGTAGTTTTTATTATTTTAATTTGAGTTACGTTCGAGCATCATATGTGTGCGGACATTATTATACAGCAATTTGTTGATATATTTCTAAATATTTATGTAAAATCAGTGTGATAAGTGTTTATCCCGTGAAAATTTTGTAGACACTTCAATTTTAAGAAATTGTGTATCGGGCGGGATTCGGGATTATAAAAAAAAAAATATTTATGTTAATTATTTGTTTTTCTTATTTATTTAATTATTTTATTGGTGACCAATCATTACATATATTGAAAGTGTTTTAACTGTGGATTTTGTGTGAATATTTCGTTTATTTATGTTTTTTGGAAACAGTTATGTGTGATGATTTTAGAAAGAAAATCAAAATAATCAATGTGCGAATTGAAAATTTAAACTAAAAAAATTTTATCAAATCGTGCTTGTGTTTGTGTGTATGTGTTTATGCATACGTATGTGTTTGTGTGTCTAAAAAAATAAAAACAAAAAAATAAATTTTGAATTAAAAATATACGAGTTTTAAAAATAATTTGTGATTCAAACTGTTTGCATACAGGGAATCAGACGATATGCTAACGATGGAAGCTGATATGAAAGGGGGTATATTACATGCAACAATGCCCCCACATCATGCAACATCGTTGCATGGTCACTCGGCATCACCGTATGGTGCCCTAGGCCCATTGGGCATGATGAATTTAGGACAATCACAATTATCACAATCACAAATTACGCATCAACCTCATATGACTGCACATAATCAGCATTTGAGTAGTTCGCACGGTAGCAATAATACTAGTTCGGGAATATTAGGAATGACACAACATCCTAATCATGGACATAATACACATTCATCACCATTATCACATTCGCAACAAGGATTAAGTCCGAATGCACCGTCACAAACACAAAATAATTCAAATTCGGGATTAGGTGGCCATCATATTACATCGTCCGGACAAAATCATCATTCGGGCCTCTCTAACAACAACAACAACAACAATAATAATTCTAGTAGTAAAAATGCAAATATTGAACGTGTGAAGCGACCAATGAACGCTTTTATGGTGTGGTCACGTGGACAACGGCGAAAAATGGCATCGGACAATCCTAAAATGCATAATTCTGAAATATCGAAAAGGTTAGGGGCCCAATGGAAAGATTTATCCGAGACAGAAAAACGTCCATTTATCGATGAGGCAAAACGATTACGGGCCGTACATATGAAAGAACATCCCGATTATAAATATCGTCCACGACGAAAAACTAAGACTTTAACCAAAACAAAAGAAAAATATCCAATTGGTGTTGGCCCATTGATAACATCGTCCGAATCTAATAATACACGTACAACATCGTCAATATCGGCGGCACAACAAGCGGCTGCCGCAAATCGTGATATGTATCAAATGCCACCAAATGGATATATGCCCAATGGATACATGATGCACGATCCGACGGCGTATCAATCACAACACAATGCCTATATGAGCAACTATCATCGGTATGACATGGGTCAAATGCATAATGCGGCCGGTTCACTAAATACATATATGAACGCAACGGGTTATAGTATGTATGGTACTGTGGCTGGTGGTCAAACACCGCCCTACGGTAGTGGAATACAACAGCCCGGTTCCCCATATAGTGGAATAAATCAACAACCCGGTTCACCATACGGTATCACCCAACCTGGTTCTCAACTATCATGTCAATCGCATAGTCCAAGTGATTCGAGTGTTAAATCGGAACCGGTATCACCTAGTCCGTTACACTCGTCACAATCGACTACAAATAATATTCATATAAAACGTGAATATGGACAACAACCAGCTGGGCCGGATCTAAGTCACATCATAAATATGTATCATGTTCCCGATTCAATGCAATCTGTCGAGCAGAGAAATCTAATGCATTATCAAAATAGTGTCTCACCCGAATTACAATCGCAACAGCAACAAACCCTTAGAACAATGGCCCCGTTAACACAACATATGTGAGAAACGGCCACCCTGTTGTCGTATCGACAAAATTTCCCATCAACTATAAATAATGATAATAATAATTTAATGGACATATCTACACTTTAATTAAATTATAATTTATAAAATTATATTTAACAAAAAAATAAAAAAAAATTTAAAAAACAAAAGACAATATATTAATATTTAATTAATTCTACATAAATAATTTCTAATTTCAATTTTTTTTTTTGCAAATATTTAAAATAATTTTTAATGAAGTGATACAAATTTGTGTTTGTTTTTAATTTCAATTATAATTTAATTAAGATCAAATTACACTAAATAATTAAAGACTGGTATTAAATTAATTTATTTTAAATTCGTACTATACGGTAAATTTCCATTTTTAATTTTATTATTCGATCCTTCATAAATAAATTTATTATATAAAATTATAAATGTGATAATAATAAATTAACAAAAAAAAAATTAACTAAACACATTTAAAAACGATAAAATTAAAATTAAATATAAAACAAAATGGAAAATTTGTAGGTACCAATTTTTAAATTTTTTTTAAAAACAATTAAACAACAAAACTATTTTATTATTTCTTTATTATCTCTATATATAACTAATTAAATTAAATTAAGCCAGTGCTCAATAAAAAAAAAATGTTGTACATAGTTAAATAATTAACAAAAAAAATATAATTATAATTTTTAAAAATATATAAAATTAATTGCGGTAGAATTATTATTATTATTATTACTATTATTGAATAATTTTGTTTTATTATTCTTTTGCGATATTATTAAATATTATTAGATTTATATAAATTAAATTAAATTAAATAATTAAAAAACATTATAAAAAAAAAATAAAATAAATAAAAAATACCGAGCGAAATAAATATAAATATACATGATTATATTTATATATATATATATATTTATATATATATATATATTTATATATATATATATATTTATATATATATATATATATATATATATATATATATATATATATATATATATATATATATATATATAAACTTTAAAATTAGGTTTTTATTTATTAGAATTACAAAAAGAAAACAAATAATAATAATTGAAATGAAATTAATTTATTATATATATATATACATATATATATATATATATATATATATATATATATATATATATATATATATATATATATATATATATACATATATATATATATATATATATATATATATATATATATATATATATATATATATATATATATATATATATATATATATATATATATATATATATATAAATATTATATTTTAAACAACAAACAAAACAAAAATTATATTTTTACTTTGGAATTTTTTGTTATAATTTTATTTTTTAAATGTACAAATTAATTATAATGTAAATATAAATATAAATTAATGAACAAAAACATTAAACATAAAATTACCGTCGATTTTTATTATATATATATTTTATTTTTTATTTTTATTATAAACAAAACAACAAATAATTAACTTTGCTTTTTATGAAATGATTAAACGAAAAAATAAAAATAAAATTTTCTCAAAAAGTTTGTTAAAATTATATATATATATATATATATATATATATATATATATATATATATATATATATATATATATATATATATATATATATATATATATATATATATATATATACATATATAAATTAAATTTAATACCAAAAAAAATAAATTTAAATATAAATAAAAGTGAAGAAAATAATTATTAATTAAAAAAATTAATTTTTAAAATAAATTTGTACAAAAAAAGGAATATTAAGTTTAATTGAAAAATGAAGAAAATATGAAAAAAATTACAAAGAAACTGAAATTTATGAAATAAAAAAAAAATTATTATAATTAAAATTATAGATATATTTTTATTTATTGTAGTTATGATCAAAAGTGGTTGTTGAAAAGTGATAATTTGGTTAAAGTTTTTTGTGCAACGATCGTCGGAAGAATATACAGTTTAAGATCATCCATTGTAAGTAAATTATATTGAAAATTAATTAAGAATTACAGAAGAGCCGTATGTCAGATAGAAAGCAAAGTTATTTTGTTACATTCATCACTCTCACTTTTTTGATTATTCTAACTCTAATATCAACATTTTTTGACAATTTTTCAATCCCAATATTTTTTAACTCGTATAAATTTTAATTTCAATGGCATTTAAGTAATAGTATTATTAAATTTAACAATTAAGTTTTAAAAAGTGAAAAAAAGTATTATAATAATTCAATAATTTAGTCTTGGGTCCTAAACTTGGTGTGAATTGACCATAAATTGGGAGACTTATAAATGTTAGTTATCGCCGGTCAAATCTCTTTTAATATAGCAATTGTTTTGTAATTTTTATTGAATTGTTCTGTCGAGTCGTGAATTTATAATCTTGCAATTTAACAAAACTAAGGGATTCGCCAATCTATTAGATCCATTCTTTAATATTAAGCTAATTTAAAATGTCATATTTGTCCTATAAATTAATAGTATTATAAAACTCAAAATATTAAAAATGTTGAGCAATAATTCTGTATAAAAAGGGAAACTTGCTTAATTGTCTTTGATCAAATTTCCAAACAGTTCTTTAATTTTTGGTATATTTTTCCATTTGCAAAATTTAGAATGTCTTAGAATGTCATAGCTTGGTCAGTTCTTCATCGATTTGATCAAATGTTGGTTTTGTCGCAAATGTCACCAAAATGTTTCAAATAAGTTTCAGGCAATTTTTATAGATTTCCTTCGTAACTTAGTTAAGGACTTAGTTATCTTATATTTTATGGTTTTATTAGTTTTCACGAAAGGAAGGTTAAAAGACAAGAATTAAACCAACCAATCTAGTCGGACCTCTTAATTGATAAAAACTAAACTATCATTCCACTTAAAAATTATAATTTTAAATTAATAGTTTAAACTCCAAATATTTACTGCTCACACTTTAACTGAGGTGACAGTTGACCAATAGTTATTTTAAATTCAACTAATTTCCTTAGTTTATAATTAAAATTTTTTTTAAATTAAATTTGAATTGAAATTTTTAAATTTTAATATTTTTTTTATTTTAGTCTTAATTTGAATCAAGTGATGGCTTCCTTCAATAGTAATTTCAAAGTAACATAAAATAAAATACGACATATTTAATAAAAAACTATGATTTTTATAAAATATTGAATTGAAATAAAAATTATTGTAAATTATTAGTAACTTTAAAAATGTTGTGTTTAAAATTGTAAAAGAGAAGATTGAAAGATTTAGAAGTGTGATAATTAAATTATAGTCTTTAAGTAGTTCCTTAATTATGTATTTAGACCAAATTAAATGATTGACAATACAATTTAAAAGACTCACAGTTAAATCTCTCTAAATATACATTTTTGTGAAACATTTCAAGACCCTTTAAAAGAATTCCACCGTCGTTACTTTGGTATTTAGTTTTCTTCTAATTTTAAAGATGCAGGCTCTAATTTAAAGCATTTCAGATTCATTATTTGTTACGAAGCAAATTAAATCTGTCACATTTGTATTTTTGACATTTTTAAAATTTCGAATTTTTAAAATGTTTACCGTTTAAACTTTAATTACGATAACAGTCCACTGTTAATTAATTATTGTCAATTCAATTTTGTACTTCAAGTTAATTCAACTACTTGCTTTGAAATTATTAATTTTTTGTAAGATTGTTAAATTAAAAGTTATGCGAAATTTTCAAAGTTTAAATTTTAAAAACTTTTAGAAGTATGGTCTTAAAATATTAATTATAACCATCGTTAAAATTCTAAATTATATTACTTTCTTTTTTAATTAGTCTATCAATTTAAATTAAGCCTTCCTTCAATAGTATAATCACAAAAATATAGAATTTTTATTGTAAAAATTATTTGTTAAAGTATATTGGAAATTATTTGAAAAATTAAATGAAATTTATATTGCTACACGGTAAAAAATCGAGATTAATTTTAAAACATTTTTTTAAACAACAATAGTTTTACAGAATAATAAATCAATTCGATGCTAATTCTTAAACTTCAAAAAGTTTAAAACTTATTTAAAACTAGAAAGCATTAATTTTAAACATAAAAAGTTTTGATCTAAAATAAAACTAAAAAAACATTTGAAAAAATCCTTTTTGTTTTGGCAACTTATTAGTTAACAGTTTGATTTTAAGTACAAAAAAATTATATATTTAGTCATACAAAAATTTAAACATGAAAGGTTTTTAAAAATCTAAAAATTTCTTTTAAATATTAAAATTTAAAACATAAAAATTTTCAAATTGTCCATAATGTTCTCAACTTAAAAAAAAACAACATATGAGTTAGGTTAGCTTTTCCATATTTGAATTATTTCCATCTTATAAAATTCACTAGAGCAACGTGATCATACGAAGTATAAAATCCTAGTACGAACAAAAACATTTTTGTAAATTGGTCGCTACAACTTGATGAGAGACCGTGTTTTTTAATTTATATATCAAATATAATTCACATATTCTCATGTCATGACTCATGAATCATGATCTCGAAACCGATCTAAAATGAAACGAAGCAAATTTCGTCTCTTTTCATTGTAAACTCTTTTTTATTAAAAAAAAAAACTTTTTTATCAGATTACAAACTAACGAGTTTATATTTTAAACCAACCCTGTTAGATTTTAAACACAAAAGTTTGCTTTTTGAACCAACAGATACTATGTTACAGACATTTTTGCTTTAAAATTCAAACGTTTATAACTCAGAGTAAAACTTTTTGAGCATTATAGTTTTAAACAGTATATTGATGCAACTCAAAATTTTTTTAAACTTCTGACTGTTCATCTTGGCTTTTTAAAGTTTAAATATTAAATAGTTTAGGACATATTTGCAGTCAAAAATGTTTTAAAATTATTCTTTTTTTAATTTTAATAAAACGAAATAAGGAACCTTGTTTTAATAAAAACAAAGAATTCAATAGAAAGATTTAAGATTGTGATATAATTAAATGATAGTCTTAAAATCCTTAATTATTTATAAATTAATTACTGTTACTGGCCAATTTAAATTGTGACTTATAAAATTTAGTTATTCTTGATCAGACCTCTCTAAATAGCAATTTATTTTATGTAATGACTTTCAGGAAATATTTAAAAATCGTAATTTTTCTACCGTCTAGGTTTAAGATGTAGGCTTCGATTTTATTTGGGTTTATTGGGTTTTAAGACAGTAAGGATGTAAGTTGTGAATTGAACAGATCACTCAATTCAATCCCTTAAATGATATATAGGAAGAAAATTTAAACTGCCTCGTAACTGTAATTTCCCCTTTTTAAACATTAATTTAAAATTAATAGTTTTATATATCACTAAATGATAAAATTGTTTACCGCCTACATTTTAATTACGTAACTGAGCTAGTTACCAGTGTACCGCAACATTTTAGTCACGATATTATCAATATGTCAATAATCCGGATTTAGTTCCAGATCTGGAACTTAAAACGAAACTTGAACAAGATACGTCAATGATCCAGATTTAGTTCCAAATCCGGAACTTAAAACGAAACTCTAATAAGATCCGTCAATAATTCGAATTTAGTCCCAGATCCGGAACTTAAAACGGAACTCGAACAAGATCCGTCATACATTGATATCTGTACAATACATAAATACTGATGTCAATAAACGACTTATGTATATGCAAATTTTCAACATATCAAATCTTTAAAGCATTGAATGTAAGCAGAAAAAAACTGCTTCAGTTTATGGAACATTCATTACAAAATAATTTTCGCTACAGCAGCTTCGCCATCTGAATCGGAGTTGTCAGTTACTTCATCATTATCCAAATTGGTATCTGTAGTTTCCTCTATAGTTCTGTTGACACAGACATGTACGGATTGGTTCTGATGTGTTATGAAAAACTAAGATAATAACCCGTTGAATGCTCAGTAGTTCATCAGGCACACTATACTTTAATATATTCAAGATTTAAATTAAATTTAGTTTTTGTGATATTACAGGAAATAGTTAAAAATTATGTTATTATCTCAACAATTTTCTTAAAATTTTTATTCTAACCTTCCTAGTTATGATTTTAGAATTTAGTATTTACCCTTTATTTAAAAGATAGCCAACTAATTATGTCATATTTATAATTGAATTGTTTTAAAGATTATTAAATTAATAGAAGGCAATTAATAGTGTGGCATTATAGCCACCTCCATAGTTAGTCCATCATTTCAAAGTAAACAGTTTTTTTGCGAATTAGTTTTTAAATTTTTATGACACCGTCGGAAATAGCGGTGTAGATTGCAAAGTAGTACTAGCAAAGTTGTTAAATTATTTTTTATTAGAGTTTAGTATTTCGAATTTAAATTCGAATAATACTAAATTTTGTAAAGGGGAAACTTTTTGCAGCCGTTTAGCTATCCTGCAATATTTTTCAAGAGTTTAATCTATTTAATGTTAAACATCTGCACGGGCACGATTCTGTAAATAAAGGACGCTTGCGTACATTGAATCTAAGAGTGCCTGCCACGGAAAATCTTTACCATAATCATCAACTATATTTACTATCGCTGTGCACAAGTCTATGCACTGGATCTCTAATCGTCTAAATTTGATTTTGATTTCTTATCGTTGACCTTCACATAACTTGTGCTAACTGAATTCAAATGCTCAGAATTTAATGATGTATGATGTTTCCTGTTACATGTATTTCGTCACTTTGATCTACAAATACACCATTATGCTGATTTAACAATTGAAACACCATTTAGAACTATCATTTCTCCATTTTCATCTCTGTCTGTGATGATGAATTTTGAATCTACGGGAAACAAAATAACCTCTGATAAACAGTTTTCAGCAATAGTTTTTTCAATGTTTCGATGTAGTTTGCTTCGGTGATTGGTAAATGTCTCAATAAACTAGCCGCTCATCTCATAGAAAACTCTTCAGATATTGAAACTTTTGCAAAGGAGACAATGAGGTTGAATCATGTACTAGCCACATACAAATCATAAAAATATTGTTATTCTTTGTAATCTAAGGCATATGGAGATATATTCAGTTTTGGCAACCGAACTTCTACATTTGCTGATTGCGTGAGACTTGTCTGACTGTCGAAACTTGCATTGGACTTTTAGCTCTTATATTCCTATTTTCTTTTCAGTTCGTTTTTCAGCATGTGCTGATTTTTATAGTATTTATCTCAGACATTTTGCTTCGGTTTACAATTAAACCCTTGAATAAACTATTTGGGTTTATAAATACACAGACCGATTAATTATAAAGGACCAGAATGTTGGGGCAAAAGGCAAATCCTGCAAAGTGGTTTAAGTTTTGAGGTCAAATACCATTCATTGAGAGGTTCGTTAAAATCAAAATTGAATATTTCAAGTATCGATTGAAGTCGCGGTCGAACTTGAAAAAGTGTACGTTGTGCGTCCTTTTTATTCAAATTTTCGTATATATGTCCGATCAAATTTACCTCAGTGTAGACGGGATTTTTTCAGTAGGTCTCCAGTATATTGTTACGAAAGTCAAATATAAGCGTTACTCAAGAATTAAAAGCGCATAGCGTATAAGTTTTTTAATGCCTTTCTGGAACGCTGCCAATATATGAAACAGCTAGGGTTCCAGAGGCATAAACAAATGTACGATTTCACATCGCCGCATGTTCAAAACATAAATGATTGAATCCTAGCTTTGCTAGGTTTGCGATATCATATAGGACTAATTGACATAAATTATAAAAATTGTAATTTTAATGTTTTACACAGATGGATTGCACCTAGCGCAATCTCTTTAAAATTTTCGTTGTTAACTTAAATGGCAATTCTGCTTTGTATCCCCTATTAAAATAGAGTTTCTGTTTTTGCATAAAATCAAAAGATGAAAATCCTTCCTTTGACAGTTCGAAAATAACACATAGATTTGGTGTTCACGTAGCAACTAGATTCCATAAGTTGATTTGTAATCGAAAATTTAAAAAAAAAATTTATCGGCCGTCACTGGCAATTTGGTAAGCAGAGTTAGCATTTTTCTAAATAATAAAATGTTCTTAAACTTCAGTTAACGTTTGTGCCGGTAACAGAATGTCTTCGAATTAGTTTAAATCTGTGTATATTCTTACATATCTGAATGATCAACAGTAAATTACTAATCTATAGTCAGTAGTAGTGCGGTCATCTTTGTTGGTCTCGGTTTAGTTTTCATAAATTTTTATACACTTCAGGACCCTGGTAACCCTTCAAAACGTGATTTAAAAAAATTATGTAATGATTATATAGCCCACTAAAACTGTAAAATTGATACTACAAATCGATCGTAACTGTCAAGTAAGACAAAACAATGGGAAGTACATAGTTTGATAGTTAAATTGAGTGGTGAGTCCATTTGATCAGAATGGTCAGGATGGACACAAGGATAATTTTTAATAATATATAGTTACGGCTCTAACATATTTAGTTTATAATTGGTTAAAATACGACGACTTCCTTTTTTAATTTCGCTAAAGTTAGCAACTGTTGCTGATATCAGTTCGAAGATTGGTTGAGAATGGATTACATCTCATTCTGGCTCTTTATTGTATAGTTTAAGTACGTTGTACTTTGAAATTGAATTTTCGGTAATTCAATTATCGATATTAGAAATCCCGGTTGATCGGATTAACTAAAGTTAATGCATTACTGAGTTTTCTACGTGAATGCTGGTTTCTGTGAATCTGTTTACAGTATTTTTTTGTTGTTAAGCGTTTACCGTCGGAAATAAGGTTTAAGCCAATAATTTTATTTTTTTATCTTCGATTTTAGGAGCAAACTCTTTTTGAGGCTATAGCCTTTAGCTATCCTCCAATTTTAGGCAATTTGTTTCGTTTCAGTTGGAAATGTACCCTTCTAGGTAATTGCTAGATGTTGGATATCGTTCTATAATTTTCCGATGATATAGTTTGATAATATTCAACCGCAGAAGTTCCAACACCCACTTCCAACATTTGTTTATAAACCTACCTTACATACATTTTAGATTCGATTTTTTAAGTTGCCAATGACAGCAATGGCGATCGAATATGCACTCGAACTTTAAGTAGTAGGTACAGTGATATTCATTCGTTAGATTGTTTGATCTGTAAACACCTCTTTCCGGGTCTAAATCCAACCTGTTGATTTCTTATACGCTGGTTGATCGTTGGTAAAACTTATTCAAGTGTGATCGTGGCAATTACTTTCCTTATACTGTTGAAAAGAAAGATCGGTCGGTAGATACGTGCCAATTATTGATAGTTTTGTAATGCGGTTACTATATCAGAGAGCTTTTAATTTTTCTAATTATTTATGCAAATTTTTTCTTAAAAACCCCAGCTAGGACCAGTCCAGTTTATCCCTTTATTGGTTCTCTTAAACAAAGGTTCAGTGTTAGAAATACACAGGTTGTAGATAACTTAAAATTGACTACTGATGAAATTTGAACCCCAATCCTTTCACGTTTTATGAATGAAAATATACTATATGGTTTTTACGGGGCATGACTGGTCCGTGCCGAGTCAACAGTCTGGCTCCGTTGGATTCGATTTCGAGCTTATTCTTCGCTGTCCTTTTATTTAATGAACGAGGTCATTAATTTTCATTAAATTCCTGATCTCGTGGTTGAGCAAAACTCGGTTGACATCGTCGCGGTTGGGGCCATATATCATCATCCGATAGGGCCCAACTTTCACACCCAAACATGACAACGAGTATGATCAACACCTTGTGCAACTTCAGCTTGTCGACATTTGCATGGTATTTCGACTTTAGCAGTGGACGTAAAGTATACAAAGCACGGACCAAACGTGTTTTATATCTCCTCCCATACAAACATTATGAATTATAAGGGGTCCGAGATGTCGGAAACTTGTCACTCCTTCAAATGTGTGGTCATCACTACTACAATCCATTGCGTCTTGGTCGCTGAATCCAGTGATCATATATTTGGTTTTAGACTCATTAATTTTGAGACCAACGGAAGCTGAAAATCGTACAAGTGGATCCAGTAGTTGTTTTACACTGTTGCCATTAAGTCCAATTACACAGAGTTATCTGCATATGCCAACCGGGTTGGACTGATGGTACAAGATGTTGTCCTGAGGTGTTTCACTTTTACGAAAGTGACATCGTAGACAGAGCATTTCCTTTGCCATACACCAGAGCTAATTGCAAAATGATGAAAGTGTGATAGTGTTCCTAGTGTACATTTTGATGTACGTACATCAAAATTTTATCTCTGTATCTGAAAACAAAATGGCCGAATGAAAATAATCAGAAAAATTTACAAATAAAGGTAATAGAAGTTCATAGAGGTATGTGATGTTCATAATAAGTTTAATGAATGATGAACACAAATTTTACTATAATTTATTAGAACGAGTTAAATTGTATAGTTTTAATGTCAAATTAGTGAATGGTATAAAAATATAGTGTCCTTGACCTTGAATTGAGTAAAGAATCATGTTTTTAAACTTTAATATATGAAAAGACATAATTCAACTAAAGTAATTGCACTTCCATATAAATGGACACGTTTGCAGATTTTAGAGTGCTTTTGACAGACATGTAAATCAATCTCGTTATTTAACAGTGTATATGACAGAATTTGAACATATTGAACTAAACCTCAATAAATAAACACGAATCTCGTTTGACGTTTACTTAGAATGTAAGCTGTTATAGTTTTGGCCACATTTACAATTAGATCTAAGTTCTATCATACAAATACTTTGCTGTGCTAATTTAATAACAAAACGTATATTTTTGCCATGAAACTGTCATAAAATGCAAATTTTAGTGTTGCCTTAACAAAATTTGGTCGCAATAGTTTGTTGTTACTATCTGGATCTGCCTTTTAACCTAAACTTACTAAGGCATAGGGGCGTGCACTATCCTGGTGAAATGTTTCATATTTGAAAAGGTTTACCACTTATTACGAATCAATTTTTTGGTCAACGGGGATTACCAAATTTGGCACTGGGGCATTGTAACGTTGCGTTATATACGACCGATGACTAACAATTAATAACTGCTTTTAATTAAATTTTCACACTTGGTTAAGCTAACGATCTGATTAGCACATATACTGGTTACATTTGACGCAATTTTGTCATAAAAACAGTACAAGCACTGTTGCGTGATAACCATCGCTATGTCACTGTTTTCAGCATTTTCGCAGCTATATTATTTGTTATATTCCTAAAATGTGTTCTGTTATGTATTCTGGGGTATTACGGGCAACAAAACAACCTGGTCTGTTTGCTTCTGGAACGTCGAAGCACATTGATGTGACTTTATTAATAATTTTTCGACAAAGGACAGTGTTATTATGGATTTAACAACTAGGACCAACACTATACTCTTTTGGATTGACATTGTAGCGACTTCGCTACACAAACACAAAAAACAATTAGATATTTCGTGATCATTCATATAATTCGCGATTAGTTTTTAACAAAGTTATTCAAATCGAAACTGAAATTGCTTCGCACACCATCTACATCTGAATAATTAAAATAACGATACTTCACCGCCGTCGTTAGAACATCCCTGACATTGGTTAGCTTCAACCTAAGCTGAACTTAGCATAATTTCCACCGAAACATCTGTCTATTAAACTATATTGTACAACCCCGTAAGTATTATTGGATCACCAGTTTAAAGTTTTAAACTGTATAATAATTCCTGGAACCTTTAAAGGCAAAAAAAAATCAATTACATTTTAATTAACCATAATAATCCGGTCTTAACACCACGTGATTCACTTGGTATGTTAGTGCATTAGAGTGGTTGACCACCATATAATAAAATTCCACTCAAACCAGTTTTAAAGCTGTATATGATTGATATGGTCGTTTGACGCTCATCTTTACATACTAATGACATCATTATTTTGGTAAGTCTGATTGATATTCACAGCACGAATAATGAATATCGTCGAAATTAATTTCGCCAGATACACATCTTAAAGGTAAGTAAAAAACTTGAATATTTATGAAGACAAGGTAAGTGAAATTTTTATGCCTATACATCGCCTATTTCAAACGAATACCGATTTTCTACTGTACGAGCGCACAAAATAGCCAATAAATTCGTTAAAATTTTCCGGCTCCATTTTAATTACACTACACACCCACATCAGCAGTAGCAGAAAAGAAAATTCTATTGTTTTTATTTGGTGAAAAATAAAAGATAATCAGCCGAGCATGAAAGGTGGTGGCGGTGGTAGATAGAATCTTAATGCGCATAATCGCTGTCTTGTATTTACGATTTATAATATGGATATAATCGGATATATACCAAAAATTTTCCTTCTATACAGTCTTCGGTTTCGAATATGCGCGTATATAGTCTCATCGTATAATTCATCAATTTTCTTACTCGGAAATTATCTCATGAAATTACCCGACTTTTTATTTTATTATAAATTTGTCCAAACGATCTAACAAATTTTTTAAAATGTTAGGTATAATTAGACTTTCGTCTTACGTAAAATATGCGGCTGATTGGAAGTTATTATCCAATTAAGCCGTTCGTCTTCGACTTCCATATATGCTGCCTGCAGTTTATGTTTAATGTGACCATATATATGAATATAATTTAAACATAATTTGCATAAAATATCGCGTATATGCAAAACATAAAAATTAGCATAGCATTATCGAAGCATATAACCTAAAACCAACCTAATGCATGTCGTCTTAATTATAATTTTATTTTGTAATTAAAATAAAATAAAAAAAATTTACGTTTCGTTACAGAACAGCATCCATATGTACAGTATCGCATATATGTGTATATGAAATTTAAGATGTTGGGTACTTTAAAAAAAATAAGATGATGTTACATAACTAAGACATTATCGGATTTTATATATACTGTGGTTTATGTGCATTGCTGTTGACGACGACGTCATTTGTATTGTTTGTGTCGCATATAAAATGTAATAAAGATGCATGCAGGTCGTATCAAATTATTTATGCGAACGAGTGAACGGACTGTATAAATTTTTTTTTTATGTTAATGTAGATGTATATGCGTATACGTTTATGATTTAACATCCTGCATAATAATTATTCGTTCGCATAATATCGCATAACATGACGTTTGTGCAAATCGGGCTAACCTTAATTCATTTCCTATGGACCAAAGTTTTTGCGTCCGAACAGGGTGATTCAATATTTAAACTTAACCAGTAACTGTATAATGATTTTAAAGTGGCAAATTGTTAATAAGAACGAACATAATCATACCTTGAGCAGAAACTGAGAATTGTACATATTTTTGCCGTACGTTGATCAGATATCTCTGCAAAGAAATAATTACAAAATGATTTATATATTCTAAAAATAGGAAGCAAAACAATGATACATTTAGGAAATTCGAAAATTGTTCCAAAACATATTATGGTTAGGAATCAAAATTTAGAAATATTTAGGAAATAATAAAAGTTCTTGAAATTCTTAAACCACCAAATGGTAAACCTATATCTAAAGTTTCGAATATTTAGAAAAACTAAAATGTTTTCCAAAGTTAAAATGTCTCCCGAAAAAAGAGTTTATGAGCAACTCCAATCAACTTGCTATTGCAAGAACGCACAGACCCGACGTTAAAATAATACCAGGACATTTTATAATTGGAACAGCCAACTGACCTAACCCATTATAAGTAAAACTGCGTTAAATTCTGTGCGAAACAACAATAGAGTAAAACTTGTCGACTTCTGAATCACAAATCAGCTGTTCTTATAAAAATGTACGCAAATATACATGGGCATCACCACCTGGCAGAACTTAAAATCAGATAGACTAAGGAATTAAACAAGAAATTCTTCAATATGATTGCAAAATGCGCAGCGAACACTTTGTGAAATGGGCATCCCAAAGGCTGCTAGAAACCGAGTGCAATACAAAAGCAAACAAAGTGAAATATGTATTACCACTTTCGAGGAGTAAACTAAGGGTACTGTCGCCAGTAAAACTCCCCATAGTTGGGATCATATGGAAACTAAATAGCTCATCTTCCAACGGCATTCAATGCGGGAATTAACAAGTAAACTGAATAACGCGGGATACGCATATGATATGCATCTTCTCACATTAAATAATATACTGACATGCCCAAAGGGACTACAGCTATCAGATAAACCTCAACATTATAAAAACCGAGATGGTGACCCACAACACGAATACAACCACAACGATACACACCAATCAACTACAAATAGAAGAATTAAACGAATTCCTATACCTTGATTGTACAATATCAAAAACCGGTGGGACAGAGGAAGACATAAGTGAACGTATACGCATGAACAAAGCCAGATAAGCTTTTAACATGTTACGAACACCATAAAAAAATCGAGCTGCAAAGAATAACAAAGCAGTTAAGTATTGACAGCGGAATAAGAAAGCAGAAACGAAGATGGATTTACCGCATACACTAAAAAACTACCTAGTGATATAACAATGATGTCATTAAATTGGAACCTGCAAAATAAAAGGAAAGTCGGAAGCTCAACATTCAGGAATGACCTTAAAATTAACAATGTTAGGAGAAGCGAAAGAAATTGGTAAAACATGAATAGAAATAAAAGCAATTGCCCCAATAAAGTAAGATGGTGCAGCCTAGTAGACAATCTTTTCTACTAAATTGGAGTTAAAGAAACAAAACAAAAGAGGTTTGCAAAATTATCCAAAACGCGTGAAAAAATTGTAAAATATTTAGGAAAAACAAAAAGTTTTTAGAGTTCTGCAACATTGTGAAATATTTAAAAAATTTAAGAAATTCCAAAAATTCTTGGAAATTTTTAAATACAAAAATTGTATTACTTTCAAGTGCTAACTACCATGCGTTTTAATGAATTTTGGATCGGTTTCATTTGCTCAATATTTCAAAATTTTAACTAACAAAATTCTAGTTAAATTATTAAAATATATAAAATTTTTAAAATAATTTGGAATTTTAAAAATTTTCAAATTTTCCAAAAGACAAGATGATTTGCCTAACAAAATTAAGACTATCAAAATTATGATATATTTCAGAAATTTGAAATTGTTCCAGAATGCTCTAAAAAGCATAAAGATTGGCATATCCAATTTGTGAACCATGTTAGAGCTTTAATAAGTTCGCAAAACTTTCTAAAGCGCTTAATGGTCAGCCTGTTTAAATTGTAAAACATTTTGGAAATTTAAAAATTCAAAATTGCAAAATTAAACCTTCTAGCTAAATTTAGAAACTTATTAATATCCCAAAATATTTTCATTGTGCGTTTTGAAGAGTTTTGGTGTCTTTTTAAATTTTTAAAATATTTTCAAAATATTTTCCAATTTTTATAGTCTTAATGTTTTTTGTAGAACTTTGGAAACTTATTAATGCTTCAACATGGTTCATAATTTTAATAGGTTAATCTTTAAGTATTTTGCGAATTATTACGATAAGGTAACTGTTATGCGTTCTGGAGAATTTCAAAATTTTTTAAATTTTCTAAATAGCCTACTATTACCATCAAACATTTTAAAAAACTTTTGAACTATTTTGATAGTTTAACCGGAATACGTTTTGGAGAATTTTTCAAACTTTTAAATTTCTTAGTTGCCCTACTAGGGACACCTTCCTACTTTTCAACTTCGTAAATATTTCTTAATTTTGATAGTCTTACCATCATGCGTTTTGGAGAATTTTAAGAATTTATTAATTTTCCGAAATATTCCATAATTTTGATAGGCTAACACCATCAAATGTTTTAGAGAAATGTAGGAACTATTTCGATAGAGTAACGGTCATATATTTTGGAGAATATTGAAAACTTTTTAAATTTTTCATTATGTGTTTTGGAGATTTTGAGGAACTTATGAATGCTGCAACACAGTTCACAGTTTTGATATGCTAACTATCATGCTTTTTGGAGAACTTTCGAAATTAATTAATGCTCCAACATTTTGCACAACTTTTATGAGGTAACAACCGTCATGCTTTTTGGAGTGTTTTTAAAATCTCTTCAAATTATCTTAATATTTTACAATTTTGACCATCATGAGTTTTTGGAAAATTTTAAATTCTTAAATGTTTTACAATTTTAATGCCTAAACGTTTTGGAGAAAATTGTAAAAACAATTTCGATATAGGGTAACCATCATACCGTTTTGGAGAATTTTGATAAACTTTTAAATTTTATAATTATTTTAAAAATTTTATAAACCTTCAAACATTTTAGACAAAATTGGGAACATGAAAAATTTTAAAAATGGAAATTTTTTTTTTAAAGATAGAATTTTAATAAATTGATTATCATATGTTGTGGAGAGAATGGAACTACTTCTTTAGGGTAACCGTCGTAAGGTTAGGAGAATTTAGAAAATTTAAATTTTCTTTATATTTTGCTATTTTGATAGTATATGCGTTTTTACAATTTTGATCGTCTTACCATCAGTTTTGAAAATTTTGGTAATTTTAAAATTTCCTGAATGATATACAACTTTTATATGCTAACCATGTAGCCTACTGTATTTTGGAGAATTTTGGGTATTATTTCGATCATGACTTTTAAAGAATTTTGAAAAGTTTATAAATATTTTATAATTTTGATAGGGTAACCATCAAACGTTTTGGTAGGCTAACCATCATGGTTTTTGAAGAATTTTTGGAATTTTTAAGTTTCCTAAATATTTATCAATTGTGATAGGCTAAACATAAAACGTTTTGGAGAATTTTGAAAACTATTTCGATATGGTAACCGTCATACTCATACGTTTTAAAGAGTTTTGGAAACTTTTCAAAATTCCCTAACACTTCTCAATCTTATAGTGTAACCGTTGCACATTTTAATGAGCTTTGAATGCTTGTAAATTTTCTAAATAATTTCCAATTTCGACAGGCATCATGCGTTTTGGAGAATTTCGGGAACTTTTAAATTTATTTAATATTTTAATAGTCTAACCATGTGTTTTGGAGAGTTTTGAAGAAATTTTAAATATCCAAAATATCTTTTCAACTCCCTTAATACTTTCCAATTGTGCTAGTCTTACTATCAAGTAATTTGGAGAAATGTGGGAATTTTATAATTCCCGAAATTTTTATAAATTTGAAAGAGGAATCGTTATACGTTTTGGAGAATTTTGGGTACTCGTTCGATAGAGTAACCGTCAAAAATTTCAGAGACATTTGAAAATACTATTTAGTTTTTTATAGAGTTTTTAGAACTTTTTAAATTTCTTAAATATTTCACAATTTTGGTAGTTTTGATAGGCTAACCGTCATGTTTCTTAGAGCATTTTGGGAACATTTCAAATTTCCGAAATATGTTACAATTTTGATAGTCTTACTATCATGTGTTTTGGAGAATTTTTAAATTCCCTAAATATTTCATAAATTTGATAGGCTAACCATTGAACGTTTTTGAAAATTTTGGGAAATATTTTGATAATGTTACCGTCATACGTTTTGGATAATTTTGAATTTTTCTAGGTTTTCTAAATATTTGACAATTTTCATATGCTAATCATGATGTATTTTGGAGAGTTATGGGAACTTATTTATACTCCAACATGGTTCACAATTTTGATAGGCTTTCTATCATGCTCTTTTAGGAAAGTTTTGAAAATTTTCTAAATATTTTACAATTCTGATCATGTGGTTTAGAGATATTTGGGGATTACTATTTCGATAAATAACCGTAATATGTTTTGGATAGTTTTGGAGACTTTTAAATAAATAATAAATAATTAAATAAATAATTTTTAATTAAATAATAAATAATCCAAATATTTGAAAGTTACCATTATAAGTTTAGGAGAATTTTGAAAATTTTGAAATTTCTTAAATATTGAACTATAGTTAATAGGCTAACCATCAATAGTTTTGGGTAATTTTGCGAATATTTTTAAGATAACCATCGTACGTTTTGAAAAATTTAGAAGAATTTCAAATTTTCTAAATAGTTTGAAAGGCTAACCATCATGTGCTTTGGAGAATTTTGTAATTTGGAAATTTCCTAAATATTTTACAATTTTGATAGCCTTACCTGTGCTTTGGAGTGTTTTGGAGAATTTTGGGAACTTTTTTGATTGGGATAACCGTCGTTCACAAATAATTCACACTTTGGCTATGCTAACCATCATTGCCGTAAAGAATTTTGGGAACTTCCTAAATATTTCATAATTTTAATAGTCTTAACCATGATAAGTTTGGAGAATTTTGAACGATTTGCTAATTTCCTAAATACTACAATTTTCAGGCCCACCACCATCTGATTTATAAATATTGGGCTTAATTTTTAACTAAATGAGAAATTCATTGATAAATTTTGTTAAAATTTTATTGCATTCACCCTGTAAACATATGTGAGTTTATGTATACACACAGTGAAAGTAATTAACCCTTTCAAGAATATTATTGTGTGCGCATATGACTGATGAAAAGGGTTTTTCTGTCCCGTTTTAATACTCAATGACAAATGAAAGTTTTGACAGGTTTATTTTATTTTTTTTTGGTTATAATATAAATGACTGATTTGACAGTTTAATGATACGCCCACGCATTTAATTTCATGTAAGTTTATGTACATACATATATACGAGAGTACATAACGAGAAGAAAACACAAAAATTATTTTTCTTAAAACATCGCATCGCGCGTCTTTCACGTTGTTGTGTTAAAATTCAAAGAATACGATGAAGAAATTTTTGTTTTGTGGTTTATGATCGTTGCGATCGTAAAGTACACAAATCATACGATTGGTGTTTTTGTTTTTGTTTATGTAATACATGAAATTGGTTTGTAAAACGTTTTTTAGTTGTGTACAGTTATATGGAATTTGGCAGGTCGTCTATCCACTCCTATATGCATACATAGCCGAGGTTTAATATGGCTACGTCATTGGCACATCAATCTATGCAAATGCTATTGTTGACACATTTTCTTGATACGCAGCCCTGCATTTTCTTTTGAATTGTCTTTCGAGCTACCGTTTCTGGTAGCAAAATTAAACATCCTCTTCAATTTCTCTTATGCATCATAATGTATATACAAATATACATATGTGTATTTAAGAACACAACACTATATATAGTTAAACATATGTATAACAAACAAATCAAATTCTACAAACGAATAAAATAAATAACAGAAGTGAATTACGAGTTCCAGTTCCACTTTACATATTTTTCTTGTTGTGTTTCCATTGGAACATAACAAAAACAAAAAATCTTAAGATTTCGGTTTTTCTTATGTCGTATACACACACACATACACATCTGAAACATGCAGAAAGAACAAATTTTTTCTTCATTACTTCACACTAAATAATTTTGTAATATGCAAACAATCAAGGCGTAGGTACAATTTATAATCGTCCAAAGTTGGAGATACATATTCGGATTGTGTTTGTTGTGTCTTTTATAAATTTGTTTTTTATCGGAAACAATATCCATTTTAACATGGCATGCAAAATGTTTATTATGCTTAATATCGTATAAATTAAGATTAAAAATTAAATAAAACGATGGTTGTTCCGGGGGAAGGGTTGCATGCATAAAACGGAATACGATATGCATTCGCGATGGTCAACGTGAGACTCAAAAATCTTTTAAATTTATCGGTTCGGAATGCGTTATTCAAAAATATACATATGTATATCGATCGCTCGATTAGTTGCAACATTTTCATTAAATTTAAAATTTGTAACGCCCTATTTACATTTTACATAACATAAGTAAGGAGAGGTAATGTAATATGTGCAGCAATCACCCGCTATATAGACGCCAGATTTACAACATATGAATGGTGTAAATTTATTAGATAGTTTCGCGCTTGCTGGGGGCCAAAGCCGAACAAAAACCACCATTGCCAACAGTGACCTCTGCGCCTGCCAAAGAAGGCTCTCCTGAGATCGCTGCACCATCGTCATTTAGGTGATAACGTTACCAAGCCAGCATACTCACTGTTCTTTTATTTCATGAGTAGAACTCGGTTAGATTCGTCACCGTCGCGTTTGAGACCATATACCATGTGGATGATCCATCTCTTATACTCATACGCCTGGATCAAATTCTCCTATCCATACATGACACCGGGTCTGATCAACAACTTGACAACTGCAGCTTGTCAACATTTGCAAGTTATTTTGACTTTAGCAGTGGTCGTAAGGCATACAAAGCACGGTTACACTTGATCAAAGGATCACTCCAATATCCAATAAAACAACTTGATGCATGCTTCGAACAGAAATTAGCTGATGTTACCATTAATTTCTAAATTTGCACATCCAAATTAAAGCAACTCCAATTAGGGTTGCAAGACTTTCTTGTTTCTGTTAATTGGAGTCAAAGTCTCAAGGATTTCCATCCAAAATTTCCTCAAAATAAAATTAGGTTATGCTAATGTTATATCAAACATTAATTCCTTGACTGAGACTGATTCGACACGTCCACCTTATCTGTTCATAATTTTCCAACTCCTACAACATCTTTCACACCAAGCAAAAAGAGACACAGGCACAACATAATGTTAGGGTAGATCCGACCATTCTTTCATAAGTAACTACTCAACCAGTCCCTCAATCTTCAACTGCGCTATCTACTTTTTCAACTTCTTCTTCCATGCATATAGAAAATAATTAAGGATATAAATAACTGATTCTTGGGTCTAAGAATTCCAGGGCCGACTCAATTCCATCACTTTGCTCAAAAACCGCCCCGACCGAATACAGCAAAATCAGTGTTTACTACGAATCCGGACTTGTTCAGTAATGCCCGACGTCAATAACTTCCCAGTCAATAAATATCCAATCTTCCAGCTCTTTAATCAGCCTTATAGTAAAATAGATTACATTACCCACCCATTCAGCTAACACCAAAATTAAAAGAGCCGACAAATATTTGGAAAACAAACGAATGAAATCGAATGCTTGCTTCCTCTATTCTGGTCACAAAAATTGGTGTCATTCTGCGTATAGACGGTTATCGCTGTAATACTTACGTGTGGTGTAACAATTCAAGGACTTTTTGACAGAAGCGGGTATATAAGTGGACTGAGTAAGAATGCCGGTTTTTTTATAAAATAATATACGGGTTATTTGTGTGTCCACTTAATAACTCCATTCAAATCCTTAAAAATGTCTCCCTATGGCTACAGTACAACCAGTAAGAAACCAGATTATGTTTGGATGCTGGAAAATTGAATGAGATTCTTCGAAAGGATGATTATCCCCTGCCTCTCATTAAAGGTCTGCTTAATCGTTTGGATCGTACCCTGGTTATTTCGAGTTTTTAACATTAGGTAGCAGTGCACTCCAAACCTTGTGCAGGTTGATGTACAGATAAATTTTTCACCACTCATACATGACCGAGTTTCCGTCTATCATGATGATTTGCTAATAACGACATCCACATGTGATGAATACCTTTTTATGCTAACCGAGGTGGCGACTCAATTGGCTGAGGCAGGTGTTACCAAAAATTTTTAAAAAGCCATATCATTTAAAGAAATTGACTATATGTGGTAGGTGAGGGTTTTTTGAATCCAAATCCTGACAAGATGCTAGCCATTTCAAAGCTCCACATGCATTCTAATGATTCATCGATGGCTATTCTACACTCTCTGCGCTCCCTTAACTAATTTATTGAAAAGAGGTTCGAAATTTAACTATTGTTCGATGATGCTCAGAAATCTTTTAACGATCTGAACATCGGTCTTATCACCACCCCTATACTTACAAATCCTGACTTTAGTAAACAATTCTACATTCAATGCAATACTATAGCTCAACTGGAATGGGGCAATTTATTCTAAAAATCTGAGGCAGGACACGAGAGTGTTAATGTAGCCCAGCGCAAATATAGTGTGACTGAGTTGGAGCGCCTCGCCGGAGTTTTACTAAAAATGTAATACAGAGCATTTCAAATAAAGCACGTGGTTCTGCAAATAAATAAGTTAACTTTTTTTTTACTATTTAAGTTAAATATTTTGTTAGTTAAGTTTTTTTAGTTATCAAGTTAGTTAAGGTTTTTAGTTAAGTTTTCTTTAATTAGTTTTTTATATATATTTAATATACGATTTTTGGTTTTATTGGGAAATTTGTTTTATATTTTTTCTCTTGTGTTTTTTTTAATTTTTGTTTTTTGACATTTTGTTTAATTTGTTTTTTGGTTTTCTTTACTTGTTTTATAATGACATAAACGAAACAATCACGGTTGAAAATGCTGTGGTATATTATCACCGTCTTAATATGGTGAGTAGGACCTGTACCTTATTCCTCCCCCTAGTGTTACCTTTCCCGATATTCCATTGTTTCTCTTGCTGCAATCTAACAAAAACTTGCTGGTGTTTCAGGAAAACCCACGATCATCCTCTGAGCTTAAGTCAGCCTCAGATGACCGCTCTGAAACCTGTCAGCTAGTAATTTTTGGTATATAGTCTTTCGAATATACGGTTACAATGGATCGTTTTGTAAATTGCTCAGTTTTCTAAAGAATCGTAGTCGAAATCTTTAACAACTGTTAAAAATTAGTTTTTGAAAATCCACGAATCAAAGTTAAGCCTCCAAAGCCGTTCAATTTAAACGATGATGCACTGTTTTATCCTGGGTTTGTTCGTTCTCTGTTATCTGATCGAACGAATATACATTTTTGACATTTCTATGAAGGCATACGATCCATTAACAGTTCTGTATAGCACATCACATCTGACCCCTCTAGAGAACAAAAAGAAAGTGGCAGAATGGAAATGACTGATATTTGTATTTGTGAAATTCTTATTAATCCGCACAATTCTTTTCCATTCAGAAAATAGATCAACCATAACCAATTACTTAGATTTATGGGCCATTTACGTAGTATTATTTTATAACGGGTATAAATATAGCCATGTTATTCATTCAATTTTCAAGTCAAGGAAGAATGTAAGACCTAGTCGTAACATGTTATTCGCATAGAACATCTTGCTTCCTGATTTTTACAAATAGCAGAGGTTAGTTGGCATAACCTAAGCCTGGTGCTGCATGATAACCAGCTCGTCCGCATAACCAATGGCGTCATAACCGAGTAGATGTAGCTCATCAAGTAACTCATCGATCAGGAGTGACCACAGCAAAGGTGACAGAATACCGCTTTGCGGGCGTCCCTTTACTGCCAGAATCGTGACTGACTCATTACCTAGTTTGGATGTAATCTTCCTACTAACCAACATAAAACTAATCCAATGGTTAATCGGATCATTAATACCTCTACGCCTATATATGACCCAAATTGAAGCTAGTTCTAAATAAGACTACTCGAGTCGTGGTAATCAAGTCCAAGCCTCTTTGGAGAACGACTGGGAAGATTCTATCCCCGCCTGAAGCCTCAAACGGCTGAAAGGAGTTAATGCCCTATTTGACTTTTTCCGGAGTAAAAAGCATACCGAATAAACTATTAACCCAACCCACATTTGCACCCATATGTGTACCAAATATGGGGTTAGTAATTGTATTCGTGTCGCAAACAGTGCAGCCCAGAAAGTGCACCTAAAGCAGGGTATCGAGTGATTCTTTGCGACCTGATGTATAATTACTATCGAATTTCAGAAGAAGCCCAATCTCGTTGGACTGATACTTAGCTAGAACTGTATGGAGTCAAGCTGCTGTAGGTATATCCTCAAAACTACCACAGGTTTTTCTCCACATAATGCATTTGAAACGCCTTAGTTCAGTGTTGTAATTTGTTAGGGCTTGCTATTCATTCCACTCACTAGAATGCTTTGCCCTGTTAAATAAATTCTAAACTCTCTTTCAGAGTTTAGCCAGCTGTTAGTTCCACCAAGGAACTTTGAGATTAACTACAACGTTACGAGCCACATAGCTACTTCCATAAGAAGCAAACATCATTAAGCAAACAAGCTGCAGTTTCTAGGTCACTTATTGAACTTAGAGATGATGTCCGCTTTGATGAATAAAATATCACTGTAGGTCTTCCTTGTAAAACAAAGGACTTGTATCCCAGTATATATCGAACCTGACGTGCATGTGGTCTGGCAAAGAAGCTTCATTTGATACATGCCAGTTTGCGACAAAGTGGGAAATATACTGACTCGACAGAGTGAAGTACAATATACCTCTTGCCGAATCGTAATAATGAAAGTGGGGTCCTACGGTCCAATCAATCAATTATTTGGTCTTACGTATAAATTTAGAAGCGTAAAACTGTCCGTCCAACAGGATTTTGTAAGAAACAGTCAATTAAGCCGTTTAACTCGGGTATAAAAGGAGCAGTTTTAAAACTCGCTTTATAGTTTATAGTGCGTATAGTGTGTAACATATAAAGTCCGCATAGCGGAGGATTACTGTATAATTGAAACGAGATAATGCTAATAAGTTGGCTGTAAAATGTTGAGCCATACACAGCAACATAAATATGATAAAATATATTACTCTTATAATGAATTTTAATCTTTAATCCGTGTCTCCCATATTAATGGCCCTAAACGTAAATTAACGTTTATGCAGAAAAAAAAGTGAAAAAATTATTTATTCATATAAAAACTACTTGCTGATTGCAAATTAAAACACCAACAACAACACAAATATGTGTTTTGCGCTCGCGAAGTCGTGTGAAGGCGTTTTAATTTATACATAACGAACAATTCATTATTATATATGTTATTCGCGAGATCTGTTCGACGTCATAATATACTCGCATATTCGAACGTTTAATAAAGTTATTAGTGTTTGCCAACAATCGTATACATATTATATATGACCCTTTTTCGATAAATGCATATTTACAATCGAATCGAGTCGACTCAACTCGTCGGAATATAATCAAATTTATATGACGGATAAAGTAAATATAAGGGTTGGAAAGAAAACAAACAAAAAACTGTCATATACCAATGAAATTGTCAAGTAGTTATGGGTGTCTACAGAATTACACTTGGTGAACCGATAAATTAGTGGGAGACAACAGTTTATTAAATCACTTGGTTACAAATCCAGTAATTTTCGTTTTCATTTTATTTCACTCCTAATTTTACTCGTTTGTATATGGAAGTATTCACTCGAACCCATATAGGATAAGGGTACCAATAAATTAATTGAGTTGTTGTGTTTTTTCGAAACAAATCAATTAATTTAATTGGAATGCGGTTAAATAATGTGTGGTACATTACATACACATAGTAATTAAATTGATTGATTGAGTATACTGGAAACATATATAGGCGCGTGTGTGGACTGACTAAATTATCTTCAGGCGCAATTTACTTAAAATTTTTTATTTACTTTCACCTATAACGAGAGCGCTAGATTATGTATACATAATCGACAAGTCGAGAGTTAATTAGATTTGTTTATGGTAAAAATTAATTAAAATTTAATTTATACATTTTTTGACAGATCAATTAAATTGTTGAGTATATCGTCCAAATGTATACACCAAGAATAACTCAAAATAAAAATATATAGAAATTTAATTAAAAATTGTATGTGTTGTACGATTTCGAGGACTGGATATAAATGCCTTCACTGCACTCGATGCCTAAAATAAAACTATAAGAAGGTTAGTTTTGATTTTATTAAAATCTACGCAGATCGTACTCATTGTACGCCACTTAGTTGACTTTAGACACAAATAAACCTCAAAAATAATTTAACGTAGGCAAAGACGCCAAAATTTAAAAAAGGTCCAGATTTTGTTAATCTTAATATAGCAGAATCCATAAATATTTGTTCCTAAGTGATCAACTGATTTAAACTGTATTTTAAGAAATTATGGTATGCATTAAAATTTTTAACCTAATCTGCCTTGGTTGACTGTCGGCTCCCTAAGAATAATTAGTCGCATCTTAGCTGACCAATTTAACTTCAAGTCTGAAAAAATAAATCTTTATTCCAATCAAACCAAAAACTGCACTTTAAGTTGCATGGTCCCTGTATCACTAGAACAAAAAGCTAAACCATGCTCTGTATTAGGCGGGATCAGAGTTAAAACATACTTGGAAACGCTAAAAATGAGAAGTTTTAGTCCGTAAAATGACCCACAAACATTTTTTATTAAAACGTCACAACACTCCCAATGTATGCAAAACTTTAAAATGTATATGAATTACAGACTTAAAAAATCATTTAACACCAAAGCTAAATGAAATAACCGTTAAACTGACAACATATACCACAGCAGCATTCTATGTTTACTTGGTGTATACTATGTTTACTTAGTGTATACTATATTCACGACCTTTAATAGACATGCATCGAATCTTCATGATCTCACTTACGTAATCATAAATCATAAATGCATCAGGGTAACTTGGCTTAATAAAATAATCGCAATCGGTCTTACATCTCTCGTTAACATTGGATTAAACGTTGTTACCTGCAATTTTAATCACAGACATCTAATCATGGTAATATTCAGTCTCACATCATAACATCAATAGGTTACTTATCCGAGGACACTCGACGTGAACTTACATCCTAATGAACAATAGAGGAGCTTTATAGAACTCCTACATAAAAATGTTTCCAGAGAAAAAAGTGGTAAAGTTGACAGCTCGGGGTTATTGCGAAAAATGGAGTACTAGAGATTTTATTAATAAACAAAATATAGTCGGAATATGGTCGGAATAGTAAACACTCTGGCTGTCTTTCAACAAACCGTTCAACACAAATAATCGAAGCAGTCCGTAAGACTGTTGCTGTCAAGCATTGAGTGTTTCGAGGAGCTTTCTACAGCGTATTTTCACGATTTATGCAGATCGTGCTAAAAACCCAAAACCTATTTTCTCTTTTCCGTTATTATTAATCCCGAAGAATTATCGTATAGTTATCTAACTTTATTGACAAAAAATTTATCGATTTTCGAGAATCGACTGGGACTAAATTTTAGTTTTATGGAACCGCTCTACTGCATACCGTTTCCTTGCGTATGGTAGGGTATAGTCCGAATTCTGCGTGAATCTAAAATTTCTCTAATCTTAGTAAAGAGTTGAGACTCAAATTGGCTACAATGGTTCCTCGTTATTACAAAGGACCCACCAAACCTTGATGTGTGCATTACTTGATACATGCCTTGCCAACGGTTGCAGTGGGCATAATGTTTGGAATGACGTATGGCTTCGGCCAATGTGTGAACATGTTCACAATGCTTAGTAAATATTGCTTGCGTTTTGATGGTGGAAGCGGACCGACTAAGTTCTTGTGACTATGCTGGAAGCGTGTTGCTGCGGAAGACTCAATTTACGATTCAAATTATATTAAAAATAACGAGGAGAAAGTAGTTTCCGTGTTGCGCGGATTCCTGGATGTGAAATGCCATGTGTAGTGAATCGCAAAGTTTTAGATGCAATTTCACATTATAATTCATGACCAGCGAAATTAACAAGTTCAAGTTACTCCTTGGTACTTGTTGGTCGATACGAATGTCAGCCGTGAAGTGGGATATAAAATCCAAATGGCAAATCTGCTGTGGACTGGATTTCGTTTTTTAGTGTATCGCGTTAATCAGTGGTCTATGTAGTCTGTGTATTCTGTGTAAATTTGCCTTACTACGAAATATATAAATTATTTTATGGCTAAGTATAAAGCCCTCATTTCCCTGAAAAATGTGAAATACTTGACTTACTTGTAGTAAGTTCTTTGAAAATAACGCTAATGTTTCCCAAATGCCTTTATTAAATTGTTAAAGCACTTCTGCTACGGCAATGTTTGGAACATTACATGTGAAGTTGAAAAGTATTTTTTGAATAAGATTTTGCAGTAGTTTTACATTAGCAAGCACGTTTTTTACTGTGATATATGCTTCTTTACATTCATCTGGCCAACAGAAACTCTTTGCTCACGTTTGGTCTTTTTGACAAAGGTGACAATTGCGCGTAAATCAGTTTTAGAAACAGGGCTAAAAGTGGAATGATTCAATAATTCTGAATAGTTTTTATTTAGTTAGGGAAGGGAACTGTGTTATCGCTACTACACGCTCCTGCGAGTGGCAGAGGAATTCTAAATATAGAATGCCGAAAATGATTCATTCATGAAGCGTTGAAATGTTTGAGCAGCATTCCGAAAACCAAAAGGCATTCAATTGGTTTCGATTAGTGCAAAAGGGCTGATGATTGCCGTTTTAGGCACAATTTCGATTGTTACAGGTGTTGCGTGATATTCCCTGACTAAGTCGGTTTTTGTAAAAACTGCGAGATAACGATTTCAATCTGTGCTGTCTCCTTCTCAACCATGTGGAGTGGAGAGGAAGCATCTGAAGATGACAACTTGAATATGCCTAATTCGACCATATGGTGAAATTCGTTGGACGCTGCCTTTTGTTTAGTGAGATTTAACCTACAGGGTTTTACAGAGTTGTAATGCGCCAGGTTATGATTAACTGTGGGATGATCTAATCTGGATATGTGGTAAGTAATGCAAGTGATGCTCCATTAATAATTTCCCATACCCATTCTCAACCATCAAATGTTTGATGCAAAAGTGTTTACGGAAACTGTCATAGCGTTAACAGTAGTTTCGTGGCCGAGACGATGATTATTCTTCCACGCAGGTAAAATCTGAACCGAGAATCGTACTACCGGAAAATCAGTAACGAGAATTGGCTGGTTAACTGATGCCGTAGCCTTATATCAACCGAAATTAATTTGATACCATAAATATTTATTGTTGTGCCATTCGCTGCCACAATACATGAATTAGGGAAAGAAGATCGATTTCTATGAAAATTTGGTACTGGAATTACATAAAGATCAGACTCATGCATTTATAATGCATTTATAATCGAATTTTGTCGCTCAAGGGAATAAAGCTTGTGGATACCATATTGTTGCCTACTTGGCACGGTTTAGTTTATTTTAGTGATCTAGGAACCTATCTTAAGTGATAAAAACAAATATTAGATTTATTTTGCGATCTGCCACTGCTCCTCGGTCTTCGAATACGATTACCTGTAATAAAAGCGTAGTAACGGCTATTTGTAGCTTAGATATTTGCTCAATTAACTCAGCAATCTCCAATTTGTAAAATGTATAGATGAAATACTGGATAATGATGCAGCTTCAAATATTCAGTTTGCTTTGCAGATGAGATCCGCTGTTGGTTTGTCTTCACATTCAATGAGTGTAACTTTAATGTTTCTGTCATTTCACTCATAGTTTACGTTCGACGTCTTCGCTGATGTGTTCAGCTACTAGACATTTTGTGACCCTGTAAACCTCTGTTGGATTTTGGTCGCCAATATGACGAGTTCCTCAATGCGTTTTTCTTATGACAGTGAATACCTATGAATCAACGCTTTATTCAGTGTATGATATTTCTTGTTTTCTGCCGGTGGCTGAATGCGATCCACTATATAGATGATAATATATATATATATATATATATATATATATATATATATATATATATATATATATATATATATATATATATATATATTACAGTTGGTAGTGATTTACGGCCAAGGAATGTTTCTGAAGCTAATTTAGGTATAAATAGTTGGATTTTACCCATCTTTTGGGTAACTTTTAGTTCTGATGACAATACAACATAGAATATCCAATATCCTTCTAAATGCAATATGGAGGACGCCGCAAGATGACAAATCACCTTTTTCATGACAACCCTTTTGATATGGGTATCAAATGAAAGCTTTTGATGAGTGGTATACGATCAGCTACGTTATCCGAAACACAATGTGGTGGGCACCCCAAGGTGACGCCTTACGTGTTTCTTCACAACTTCCTTAATATGGGTATGAAATGAAAGCTCACGACCTGTATAATATGTCGTCAGATACAGTAAATGGAAATTTGGGATCAGAGAAGAGTGAATCTGAAGCTAATATTTTTTGTAATAATCGGGATTTGGGCGACAATCCAGACTACAGACCAAGTAATAGTTATTCAGAAACAGGTAGTGAAGTTAAATTCGAATATAATGAAAATACGGATGAGTGTAACTTTTCATTTTGGAAGTGACAATATAGATCCCCAGCATAACATTGACAAAGATTCAAACCCTAGAGAAGTTTTTGATAAATTATTCAAGAGACATTTGAATAATTAGCACATGTAATAATTAGCAATGTAATGGAAATGAATAAGTTTCTGGGACTTTGCCTTCTTCAACCGCAGAACAGCTACCCAACTATTCGTCATTTATTTTCAAATGACGTGTTATACTATTCCAACAAATTTTCCGGTGTTTTAATGGTCACATGACGGAAGTAAGTAATAACTCAGTCGTCGGAAAACTTAGAAAAAAATACTCTTATTCTTAATCCACTATTGGCAAACTATAATGCATCCTTTTCTCTGACAAAAGAACTTTCGTTTGATTAATCATTGCTTCTATTCCTATGAAGGCTTATAGTTTTCACCAGTATATTTAAGGAAAGAAGGCAAAATATGATACAAGATTTTATACTTTCACCTGCAGGAAAACTGTTAATTCAGACACTCTTCGAACAAGTCGCAAGAGAGATCCTAAAGACGTCATTGGAGAAAAACTAAAAAAAGGCGCCACTTGTTTGAATATGAATAGTCAAGATATTATGGTCTAAAAAAAGAAACAAACATCTTTTAGATGTCAGTGATGTCCAGGCAAGCCTGTCATACGTCCTGAGTGTTTTGGTCCTTACTACTCTAATGTTTGATTAAAAATTATGTAATGTGTGAATTTTGATGAAAAACGGTGCGTTTGAGAGTCATTTATATATCAAAAATGTAAAAAACTCATGACAGTCAAAATATGGCTGTAACAGGCTTCACTGCTACCACAGTCATTTGTAAATTAATAAAAAACAAGTTATGCAGAGCAAATTTATGCAATAACAGTCATCATTATTTTTAGTTTAGTACTTAAATATTTGTCAATTCTACACTTCTTTTCCCAATGGGAAATCTTTAAAATTGGCGTAATTACGCAAAGTGTGTTTCTGAGTAACTTTCAGTTTAAAAAAGTTGACGCGAACGTGTTAAGAAAGTTAAAATCAAAATTAAGTTTTCACTATATAGTAAATTTTAAGATTTGTAATTCTAAATTTAAAAAATTTAAAAATCTAAATTTAAGTTCGACATACACCGCAGTATGCTAAATTAGAATGAGAAGAACGATCACTATCGAAAAAGTACTGTAGCGACCACATCTATTTACTACACAATTAATTATTCAGATATTTCTTGCAAATTCATATAATTCGCTAACGCTACGTGTGCCAAAGCCAAAACCAGGGATCCACAGACCAACAAAATATTAAACCTCCTGATTAGAAACCAAATAGCCGTAAGCTTATTAGTTTTATCCAGATGGGTAGATATTTATTTCTGTTTATAACTTCAAGGTCTATTTATTTTAGTCTTGACTTCGACAAGAATTGCAAAGTAATGCATCCACCAGCGTTTGGGATTTAAATTGAAGAAGCCTAAAAAGTATGTCGATGTTCTACAGAGTACCTATACAACGAGAAAAATAAACTAATTAACAACTCTGCACACATGATGTTCTGTTAGTACATCTTAATGATGTATATACACCTGTCGCCATTCGCAATTAATCCCATCCACCAATTTGAACTTCCACACACACACACACAAAAAAAAAACGAATTCCTCTTGTCCAAATAATATAATTAAAATACATTAACATATAATAGGATAATGGCTTGGATTAAAATCATAAAAATCCATTTATGTGTATAAACTCGTATGTCCCAAATATATTTATGTATATCTATATGTATGTACTACAACAAAAATTGATACCTTATCTCTATAGTAACAATTATTGTTGTAATAAAAATCGATTTTAATTTCGAGTTTATTTATAATATTTCGATAAAAATCTAATGATTTATGTTTTTTATGTATACACACATGCATATATACATATGGCATAAAGGACGAGTGAACTATAAAAAAAAAAATATCACAAATCCACCTCTACCACCGCCTGCACCACCACCAGAACTAAAAATATTAATGATAATAATATGTAATAATAATTAAAACGGGTAGATCCTTTTTTATCACCGTAAAGTTTTAGTTTTTAATTTGGGGATTCATCGTACCTGGAAAAAAAATGTTGTACGAAAACCATCGAAACAGACAACATGACGCCGAATTTTTTGTTTTCCTTTTTTTGGACAGAAATGTTAATTCATCAAATATATCATTAATAAAATTGATTGATCCTTTTTACAAAATTTGAACAAAGTAAAAAAAAAAAACTAATTTCCAAAATATCTTATTTGCTTCATCAAATCGATTACAGATTTTAAGGAATTCGAGAAAAAGAAGATCGTACCACACACAAGCACTCAGCTATGCTATATGCTCGCTAAAATATTACAAAAAATCGTAAAATCGTAAAATCGCCGCAGGATAATATGTACATGATGGAGTTTATGTCAAATATGGGTTTTTTCTACCTGCATGCAATATTTTACTATATATTCATATGTATATAGCCAGTAGTGTTCGAGGATATTCGAAGGTAAACGAAAAGAAATATTTTTATTTATTTTGTAACCCAACAAGGATAATAAATCTCTCGGTATGATCACTTTATGTATGAGCATAAATTTATGGTTTATACATAAATACGAGTATATAAATGTAGGGATATTCCAGGAATTTATGGACAGAGGTAGACAACACGGTTTTGTTAAAAAAAAATGTATATATCGAATGGCCTTCTCATTTTGAAACCTCTGAATACATCGAATAGCCATCCTATGTTAATTATCTTCACCATTTTTTACCCATTAATTCCGCTTTACATTTTTTTGCAACATCATTTACTCAAATTAAAATCGAAATGGTGGGAATGTAACGCGGTATTTCACAAAAAAGGGCACCCACCTTACATAGACGTTTAATCAAAAACCAAGACCAAAATTATTAAATTCGTGTAGGTAGACTTCGAGTCGCCCTGAAAAAAAAAGTTATGTTCTTCTTTGTTTATATATAAATCAAGATCATATATGTGATGGGACACACACTAATGACGGTACTATTTTGAACCTTTTTTTCATCTATTCGACACATTTACTTTGGATCAACAGCGTCGAAATGTCTGCACGACCAAATAAATTTTACCAATTTTCGAGTTAAACCAAAACATTTTAACAGCCATACCACGTCGTCTTAAAGTCGTTTAAACGTTTTAGTTTTTTGTTTTATGTTTGTTGATTTGTTGTTTGTTTATGTTATCAAACGATAAATAAATCACGGTGGTGAAATGTAACGAAACAATTTTTACAGTGTTTTTGCTGCGATTTCTGTTCGTTTATAAAACAAAATGGCGTTAATTTGCTGTTAAGTGTTATCAGAAACATATATACATATATATTTAAGACGAACAAAAGAATGAAAAAAGAAAATGAAGAAAATTCATTTTTTTTGTTATGTTTTCCTTCGTGCACAAAAACAAAAACCAAATTTATATTAATTTTCTGGTCGAATAGAAGTGGCGGAATTTAACGCATGCGTTACTTTTTTTTTGTATTCGATGGGATTCGACAGTTTTAGTATATAATACACGTATATGGAATTATTTCGTCTTTATATACGGTCGTAAGATTATCGATAATACACCGTGCGATTGATATAATATACGCGAGTTTTTTTCGAAAGGGTTATGTTACATAAATTACGTATATATAACTTCATTAAAGCAGCATACAAATATGTCAATCAAATATCGTATATTTATAGCTACACTAATAGGAACATATAGTTGTTCATACCCCAATTTTAAAATTATAAGACGAAAATTATAATATTTCAACCCTTGCTGTCATACAGCAAATTGTTTGATATTTCCGTTCAAATCACGATATGTAAAAATTTCGTCGTCTACGTATAGTTTTTCTATTTAAATTGTTATGTACAGAGTACAGTACATACAGTATAACCCGCAGAGCACTAATTAAGATAACTACAGGATGTTAATGAGCTATATATACTATATGGTTTTAAACCCAATTAATCTTAATGGATGCACTGAATGAGGTCGATTCGAGGGCTTAAGACTAAAGGGTCTTTTGCGGACAGACTTGCTACTTGGCTAATTTATATATAGCATTAAACAAATAAAATCGCTTTGAGCATAAGAGACAACAGAGAAGGATTTTTTTTACTTTCGAAAAAGATGTAAAATTTTCTGGTAAAACACATTGAAATGATTGAATTAATCAAATATTTTACGCAGGAAACCAGTTCCAATCAACCATTAGCACGAGCATACCCGAAGTTCAACCGATCGGGGTATGTAAGGGATATGTAAGCACAATATACATCGAATATATGAATATGACACACACAATAATATAGACAATAGACAACTAATGGGTCAATCGATATATATAGCTAAGTTATCAATCTGTCAAAACCCGCCAAAAAATATAGAAATCTAAAATCAAACGTACAATTTCTTATTACTATAGGTTTCGGCAAAATACAGGCTTCATTCATACCCGAGTCTGCAGTATGCAAGATTTAAAACCTTCTGATTTTATCAGCCCAAGCCTTCATTACTTCAAATGGATCCGTTTCAATAAATTTATTCTATTCAAAGCTGATCTCAACATTTTCAGTCATTTACATCTCATCGATCCCATTTTCGACAAGCGTGCTTTAATAGTTTTATTTGAAATTTAACAAAAAAATATAATTTCACTCATGTTCATGATGGGGTAATTGTATTAATCGATTCTAATAACATTAAAATTGTCCAAGAACTTATAAATTGACCGCGTTAAAATCATGAGCAATTTATTTGGTCTTCATAAAATGTTTTTCACTCAATCTGTAATTGTATATCACTCTAAATCTGTAATTTAATCATTTGATCTTAAATTATTGTTCAGATTTCGAGCTCTTTGTGTTTTATGTCACTAATTTATGGGGCCCTAACTACAGTAGGAATTGAGTGTTTTTATTTACTATTCTTTAAATAAAAGGTTTAAAATCATTAAACCTACTATTTCTGTGTGTTTAAGTGTTTTCTAAAACATGGAGTGATCCAACATCCTCGTTTTATACTAAATACTCGTATCTATCCATAAACTAAACATTTCTGTGTATTTGAGTGTTTTTTAACACTACAAATTGAAGTAAATATTTCATTGATTCTTTTAAAGCTTAGGTGGTTTTTAAACTAAGCTGATCAATTTACAAAATGTCTGGGTTGTAGTAAATATCACTCATTATTGAATTTCTTTAAAATTAAGTCATTGCAGTTTTATGAATCAATGACTTGAAGTATTTTTTTAACTATATACAGTAGTTTAAATTCTTTTAAAAATCACTCAAAATTACTCAAAGAGTGAATTTGATAATTTTAGCTTGAGTGATATATTAAACTCGTTTGTTTACGAGGTAGTCATGGTATATACACGTAGTTTGATAAATATACGAAGTTTTTTAACAATTTTACCGGAGCTGTTTGAACATAAGTTCAACCTTTAAGAGCGGCTGAAAAATAGTGTAATGATTCATTAATAACCATAATAGTATAATCGAGATGCATTTTCAACACCGATATAAATTAGGAGTATATTGTGTTTCTCTCTTGGTCATCGTCAATGATCAATAGTAGAAATTTTGTAAGTGTTCTTAATTTTGAGTGTTTATTTACTCAAATATCTTCCACTCAAAATATCACTCAAAAATATGAATTCTGAAGTTTTTTGGTACCCGAGACTTTTATAAGATTTATAAGATTGAGTGTTTTTAAGAAATAATATTTTTGAAATATCACTCAAAATATTTTAACTCGTATACCACTGCATATGATAGATCTATAATTTTTCTACGACTATTAGTATTATTAAATATTATGTAAATCATACTAACATTCTAAAAAAACACTTATAGTTTAATAATGTTAATTCAATTTAACTCATTAGAGTTTTTGTCTATGTAATTTTATTATAGCACAATTACATTTTATTTAAAAAGGATATTAAGGATATTAAGATATTGTACTAGAACTGAATGATTGTGTTTAAGTTCTGAGTAATTTTAAAAATTGCTTTAAGTGATTTGGGTTCTTCGAAATATTATTGTAGTGTTAATTATTAATCAATGTGCTTTGAGCTTAAACCCGTTTAGTTATTCTTAGTTTTTTTAACTCACTCAACTCTAGGAAATTAATAATTTTTTAATATCATTATTTTTTGTAACTGTTATGTAACTTTGTTTTAAATTTAAATTTTAGTGTTTTAACACCATTATTTCAGAATATAAATTTTGTCGTAAATACTACTGAAAATTCTGAACAGATTTGTCATTCAATTTTTAATTTACTTTTAGAAATACTCAAAATTTAAAAAATCATTTTTTGTTTTTAGTTCCGTCGGATCGCTTACTTTGTTTCGAATATTCAATTAAGTTGTGCTGACATTTTTTTGAGTGTTTTTTTTGAGTGGTTTTTTAGTAAAGACTTAAATATATTTGAGGGTGTTTAAAATAAAATTACGCTATTAGAGTTAATAGTATTTTCAAACTAAATATTATATCGTTAGGATATCAGTTTTATTGTAAATTTAACTCAAAGTATTTACTTTAATGAGATTTACACTATACCTTACATTTGCAAGCTCAACTATTTCTTTTACCTTTTTAATCTTATTATCTAACCAAGCATTGGTGATGCAGTGGTTAAAGCTGTGTGACGGGAGGTACCGGGTTCGAATCTCAACGGGGAGGGTTGCAAAAGGGATTTTTCATCATCTTATTACGATCGGTAAACACGATGAACACAACAATGACTACCCCTGATGGAGTGGAGAATCCATGGGCGAGTACATCCATGGTCAGTACAGGCTGACTGGAGCAATGCAAAAAATCTTATTATCTAATAAATAGTATCTTTAAAATAATTTATAAAATCGCTCAAATTAACCCAAATTATGTTATGCACATGCGTTCATTACTTTATTTATAACGTCTATAATTGTTAACTAGCTATAGGTTTATAAACTATCATACTTGTAATTCATTTAAAACCCACATTTTTGTGTATTTGAGTGACTTTTTGAACACAACTTCATTTTTAATTACAATTATTGTATGCAGTGGAATTTATTTAAATAAGTGAGTAAATGACTTGAGTAATTTTGGTTTTAGTAAACAATTTATTTTTTTATCTTTAGAATTATCTGAAAAATCACTCAATATATCAAAATTGTAATCAAACTTGTAATGTAAAGTAATTTGAACTTAAAATATTGCAGATTTATCTGAAAGACTGCTTTTAAACATAGTTATGTTTTAAAAATTAAATAATAGCAATAGAGTGTTTTTACTAAATAAACTCTTTGTGATTCTAACAATCTGTGTATTTAAATTTTACAATTACACAATCAGTGAAATATAGTTTTGAGTGAAAAATCAGATTCAATAATAATTTTATATACGCAAAATATTTATTGAATACATTTTACCGTACTTAACTTTTTGCACGTCTGTGCCATTATTCCGTAACTCATACTTGAAATTTTTGTTAAAACCACTCAGATTTAAAAAAATGTATTTTAGGGTTGTTTTAAGCCCTTAATCTAATTATTTTTGTGAATATTTTTTTTACTTAAATCGTAATTTGTTCTGTAAGTGAATTAAGTAAATTTGAATGGGTTTGATTATTGCAAAATTTAGAATTTTCTATCAAATATAAATTGAACTGATAAAATATAATTATCACTCAAAATAAAATACAGTTTATATTACTGTTCATAGTGGAAATCTATCTATTTTGAGTGATTTATAGTTTAAATATTGTAAATAAAATTTAAAATTCTTTTAAAAACAGTTAGTTCAAATTTTCTTTAATGGAATTTAAAATTCTAATTCTAGTGTTGAGTGAAATTAATTATGTTTAAAATATATTTAAAATAGAGATTGTATTGCAAATGTAAAACGTATGTAATCAAAATAAACGATCATTTTTTATTTTCGCGTTAATTCACTTGACAATTAAATAAGTATTAACAAATAACAATGGAAAGAGTAACGCCTCCAGGAGTGTATGAACCAGGAGTGTATGGAAGTGTTTTATTTTTTTATATAGGTTGTGACCCCTCAAACTAAAGGTAATTAGATGGTAGACAAATTGTTGTAAATTATTTTAAAATCGATAACTTAGGTAAGCAATTATTACAAAAAAGATATTATGACACCATAAAATGGAAGTAACTACGTTGATAATGTTTGACTTGAAACAATGGTTTTGTAGAGCTTACTTAGATTCTTGTAACGGTTTAAATGAGAAATTTCTTCGTAATACGAAGACAAACAAATATACTTATACTTAGCTAAACTATTTTTTGACAGCGTGTAAGATGAAAGTTGATTTATTGCAATAGGGGGAATATTTCATAATTGGAAATGAATTCAATATTATGATTCAACGATTTAAGACCTTAATTGATTCTGTTCGAAATAAGGTATGATGAATATTGCTATTCAAGGTGTAAAATAAAGTTTAGTTTGTTTGTAATAATATCGAATTATTTGTTAAATGACATCGAGTTCCTTCTTGATAATTACTTATTTACGCTTTTAGCGATTGTAAATTTTACTTTTCAACTACCACATATTTGGCACATAGTCCGACGTATTTTTATTTTCATAAGCGATCCACCAATTGATTGGCATGATATAATTTGTTACTACTATAATAATTAACGGTGCAGTCCTTTGATCTCCTTTACTTTGCTTAAAGAGTAAAAACAATAATGATCATGCGATGTGTACAATGCCTGGATGTCATTCATATTTTTGATGGGGTCACGACCTTTATTATTCAATTTGTCCTATATCATTTATCCTATATCATTAAAATAAACGATCGAGATATCGTCTGTTAATTATTCTACAGATCATACTGTACCCAATTCGATATCAAAAGTGAAATCCAATCTTCGTTAGTTATAAAAATAAAACATCCTGGTATTCAACTCAAACGTATATATAATTGAGAAAAATGCGCGATTTAAATAAAATTTAAAATACATGATTTTTTTGCGTTAATGTTCAAGGGGGTCGAAAATTACATGGGGTGGTTTTATATAAACTACATATATGTATATCGAGTAGGGAAACTAAATTAAATCGACATTTTATGGCAAACTATTAAATAATTTTATATCCATATATATGTTTATATGGGATTTAAAGGTTAGATTTTTTCCTAATATTTCAAGATTGCAGCTGGAGTTTTACACTTAAAAAAATTTTATGAATTTTTTTTTTCGATTCGCGCATATTCCATCCAAAATCGAATTGGTGCTCACCTACACGACACATTTAAATATGTTTCTAATTTATCTAAATAATGTACCACAAAAAGGATGTTACGTCAGTTTTCTGGTATAGTAATTTGATGATATTCTGTTCTCTTCATTAAAGCAATAAAAGGGGTACATAAATGTTACCAAATTCCATATACGATATATAGGTACGAGATCAAACCCGACCTTCACAATTCCATTAATATAATTTATGTGTATATACATAGGTATACACATAGATATGTAATTTTTATACCAATAAAACATATAGACAGATGACATAGGTATCCGTACCCATTAGAGATCTAAAGAATTTAAAAAAAAATCTCTGCAATTTTAGTTTTCGAATAGTTTTCGAGCATAATAACACACCTGGTTAGGAAGAGGGATGTAGTATACGTATATTAAAATTGTATGTATATACGTATGTGTGCGACTGTATATATGTATTGTGTTGGGGGATGAAAAATATGTAAACGCATAACAAAAGAATTCAGATTTATGTATACGGTAACCAACGAAATTTCACCTCTTTCAAGTTTTTTTTCTACACACAGCTGCTAAATTATAATTTAGTAACAGAATTTCCAAAATTTTGTAAAAATAATTCGTATTTTAACTAATAATTTAGTTAACGAAACATCGTGTGCATTTATTTAGGGGTTTAAAGCTTTATATACGTTTAAGATACCGGATTTTTGAAAAATGTTTGATCTATCGTAAAATTGCGTTAAATTCATCAAAAATGCGAATACCAAATTATCGATGGGTCAGATATTCGTAATACGCTAATAAGTGGCGGTGTACGCAGTAAATGTATATAGGTAAACGTCAGCGTTGCGTTCTTTTTTATCGAGATAACTGCCTTAATAGAAAATGCATGACAATATAGATAACAATTAACACCCACAAATTCCATTTTTGGCACATTTTTGAGTTATTCGGTTATCTCACTCAAACTGACTCACCCTATATATAACAGGATGATGTCTAACGAATACAATCTTTTTCAACAGATCAGTGATTGTGTATACGAGAATATATTATTTTATGGTGACCTGCTAGTATTTCATTTTATTCACACATAAATTTATATTATGCAAATTAAAACTACAGTCCATATCTCCCGTATGTCTGTATAATTTAAAAAAAAAAAAAATTCACCGCGTGCGAACGTATCACCTTACCGTAAATATTTTTTTTACCTCTGAGCTCCACACGTTTTATATATACAAAAAAATTTCATATGTCGAGACTCCTATGTCTAATTTCCAGAACAATTAATCAAAATCAGATTCATAAATCCTTATATGCGCGATACAAATTTTTATGATCATCGTTTGATTGTGATTTATAATCTTAGGATAAAAATAAAAAAAAATTAACCCAAAAACGAAACCATATTTTGATAACGCAACGAATTATCCCAAAATAAAACAAAGTATCAGAGACACGCAAATATGTCGTTAGAAATAAATAATTTTAACGTAATCAAATCGAATTTATTTCGATTAAATTTTTTTTTTCCAAATTTATTAAAAGGTAAATGTAAGTAGCCATTTTCCCTTTTTTGGATGCCTAATCCCAATTTTATAAAATGATTTATTGTCTTAGCTCTGATTATACGGTTTATACGTTGTTACGTTAAGTTGGACTGCGATTTATATAATTTGATTCGAACATGAACATTTGCAATCATTATTATCAGCAATGTGATCCAAATTTAGGTAAAGCATTTTGCGTAATAATAGTTAAAATAGAACATGTACCAAACAATTTGCTGTTGATGAGTTTAGACAAATATTTGATGAGATGTATTCGCCATGTTCCTGTTTTCGGGTTATTATAACTTCGCATAGTCATAAAATGTATGAAACATTTGAAAAATCAATTTGCAATGCTTTGGCTGTTTTTGGTTTTGAACTCATTTGTTTTAAAAAACCAGCGGAAACTAACAATCGTCCGAATCGATCAATTAGTTTTTCCTTACCGTTGCATTTCAATCCAGTGGTTGACGGCAAATGGTTGTGCATAAAGTTTTGTCCCACATTCTGTGTTACACAGTTAGTTTTTGAAATTGGGTTTCTGTGGAACATAACCTGGTTACCTGGCAAACATTAAAAATTTAGGGACTGTATTAGGACTAATTGATTTTAATGTTTCAGAGACCATCAGTCTTAACATAGATAAACATAGCGAGATAAATGTGATTCTATGGCTACTAATATTCCTCGTTACAAAGAAGTCAATTAAATCTAGTATTTTGGTTGGGTCCAATGGCCAGTACTCTTTTTTAAAATGTTTGATATTTTCCTTTATAATGAATGCACTTCCACCTCTGAGTAAATTTCTTGAGTGTATGGTATGGTCAACTTTATACCTTTTAAATTTAATAAATGGTTCTTTGGTAAAATTTGCCTCTGCTGTAGGGCAAATATCAAGGTTTTGTGTATCTTTAGAACTAACTGCAATTCAAACTGATGTTGCTGTAGCCCATTGGCATTTCATAAAATTTTAAGATATTTGCACATATCTTTGTTTAGAAATACATATCTTTGTTTCCTTATTTCGAAGCATTAGTTGTTATTTGCACAAATGCGAATTTTCATTCTTCAGCTATACTACAGTTGCATTAGCTCTCAACCTTAGGTCGAAATTTTGTGGTGTAAAACAACTTGATTTTAGTGCAATCCGAAATGCTTCACATTTTCCACAAATATCTGATTACTTCTAAATATTTCATTGAAGTGGTGGCATTAAAAGCATGCTAAGTCCTTTAGTTTGCATTTGCCTGTCCTCAGTTAGTCAAGTGGAGATTATCTTTTTGGTGAATATCACACACAACCTCCTACATTTTTTGCATTTCTTTCTTAACTTTTAGACGATAAGTAAGCGAGTTTTTTCGGCAGCTAACATTTTTTCGGAGGGCGTTTCATTTCGCATTCACCCGTATAGGTTCAAAATAAAATCGTATTTTCGGAATCGGTCTAATGATTAAAAACAATTGAAAATTAATTTCTTTTCCGTTTGAACTAATTTTCGAATTTCCTTTTAACCTCACACAAGTTTTTTTTTATTTTTATGCTTTTGGGAGATAATTTTATCTTTGAATTTACGTACTCCTTACCTTTCTGTTGCTTCTGACTCTTCCAGTTTAGCACATTTCTCATCCTTTTACTATTTGTGCAAGTAGAACCATTTTAAATAAATTGATGCGTGCAGATTGATTCTACTTAGAACTTTTCTACTGTGTTATTTTTTGTCTTTAATCCTCTGCAAATTTAACTGTTTGAACTGTTTGAAATTCTACTTGTTCAAATGTTTTTTTAATTTATTACAAGATGTTGTAAGGTGTTTCCGAAGACAAATTGCGCAGCGTGGTTCTTTGTAGCAGTAAACTGAAGACTAACCATACGATTGAGACTTTTTACATTGTGGAATGAGTTTTGATTTTCTCGGTGGTTGTAAATTAACTTTGCAGCCTAATATGTTTTGTATTCGGTATATTTTTGTCAATATTTTCATCTGAACTGAAAGTTAACATCAATACAGTTACCATGCTTTAGTTTGGTTTTAAACTTGTATTTGGGAATAATTCTTTTGATTTTCTCACAAAAAGAGTTATAATCTTTCATTTTATCGAATAATACTGGTGGTGGTGCAGACACCTTTCAATTTGATTTTTGTTCGTTAACCGATTTTGTCTCTTTAGGTTCCTTTGGTTTAGATGGAATAAGCGTGTTCTTTAACTGCATTTTGCTTTCTTTGGCTTTGAACTCGAACCCACTCAGTTTCTCTGGCTAATTCATCTTCGTCCGTAGTATAATTAGTAGTCCATTTTATAGAAGTTTTTTAATTTTCCCTCGAGAATTTTATGTGTTCTTTTGTCCATTTTATTTTGTTCTTTGTTTTCTTGTCTAGATTCCCAAGAACCTAAGTTGGCTTTTAATATTTTGTTGAGCCGTCTTAAAGTTGTCTTTAGCAATAATGTGTAACTTCTTACATTTTGTGCCTTTAACGATAGAGGTCTTACAATTTTCCTGCTATTTATAAAGATGTTAGGTAAACTTTGACTAATTTCGATATTATGTATTTATCTATAGCAATAGTTGGTTTATCCTTGAATCAATGGAACGTGGATTTTCCTGAATGTCAGGCATACCATCTGGGGTTATGTTATATCATAACAATAATGTTTCGAACCACGAAAATAAGATAACTAATCCTAATGTAATTATTTTTCTATTAATTTGCAGACATCGCCTAACCAACAAACCACAGCTTGGATATTAAATTCTAATTCTAACAATGGCGTGTGAGATATAAACAGGTAGGCAAAAACGTATTTGATGATAGTAAAGATAACCAACCCTTTCAATTCAATTTTTTGGGAAATGTCAATAAAAAAAATAATTCAGATGGTTGTGCAGTGTGATACTTGTAATACTAAACATTTCTAATCTTTGCGTTCTATGATAAAAACCAAATTTAGGATCAGTGCTTAGAATATATAATCATTCAGAAGCTCAGAAGTGATTGACAGCAGATTCTTGTGTATAGTTATTGATTTTAATTTTTTTAAATTTACAGCTAAAATTTGCTTTGATAATAGCTAGGTAGGATTGACTGGTGACCTTTTGAAAATATTATGATGTATTAGACTTTATTTGAAAGATGTTGTAGAATACGGGAGGGTTGTGGTTGTAGTTCTTGTTGTTATTATTCCGAAGGCTTCGTTGCGTGTTTGCGAATGTTCAAATTCAAAGTTTCTTCAGTCATACGATGAACGGAATGCCCAAGAATTGGGAATATCCAGTAAATATTTGTTTGATATCTAGAATAAATTTACGGACAAAATTCATCTTACTAGTTATTCATCCAAAACTGTCTTGAATTAACTTAAACAAAAGTTTTTTAAACAAAAGTTCGTTTGCTGGCAACACGATACTATAGATAAAATTGGGGCATCATCTATAAATAAAGCATTTGAAATTAGAGTACGTTCCAGAAAATTGAGACCTTAAATACAAAACGAGTGCATTTTTGAGCTTTAATTCACACAAACTCATGGATTGAAGATCTTGGCGTCAAAAAACCAGCAAAAATCACGACCAGGTTCTATTCTTTAGAAAAAGCTTTTCAACTGTAAATTATTTCTATCAGGTTTTACAGATTTTTTTTGTTACGAGTACATCAAATCTTAAGGTAGTGATAAAATCGCAGTTCACTGAAATGGTAAAATTTTCGTAAATTAATTAAAATGATCAGACACGGTAATGGAATGAGAAGGTTATCAGGTTATCATTAATTTAATTTACCAAACCTTGATCTTGTGATCCAATAAATATAGATATAGATTATCCTCTATAGATTATTATAACTGTTTATGCTTTGAGGTGTGGTATTATGGCATGTCCCCTTTACACTGTTGCTTTTTCATGGTAAAGATTTTTTTTTTACGGCAACATTGATTTGATCAAGATTTTACAATAATTTAAATAATGTTTTCGATCTAGTTTCGAAATTCAGGAATTTATAGATCAGCACAGGTTTATACAAATTTAATAACTGCCTCGCGTTACTTCACAAAATAGTAGAAGGTTCAAAGAAATGTTTACTTTCTATTTGTTTATTATTACTACGTGCCGATACCGAAGCTTAAAAATTTCCACTGTGAAAGGACATGCATTCAAATTATTTTACTACATTTAATAAGAATATAAATGTTTGACTTTAGTGAAGCTGATGGTACATCCAAACTTATCACTTTAGTTACTTTATCTAATAAAAGCATAAAAGCTCCACAAAATCAAATAGTTGTACTTAGTAGCGTTTAAATATTCTTAAGAATATGATGCCCGATTGAGAAACCCGATTGACATGATTGTCTCAAAAAGCTCGCTGGAGTTCCAGGAGTTACCTTCAAGAACCATCACTTTCTACTTGTTAAGCCTTTTAGCAAATGGTTTCGGCTTGCAAATTAAGGCCATAATGGCGGAGAATACAATTTTTTTAGTTCATGGTAGATTAAACCAGATCTCTATGATACAACAATCATTTTGCACATAACTATCATTACACGATGTGTATTATTAAGCAAACAACTTAGTAACATATATTTGATATTGATAGAATATAAAACATCATCCTCTTATATACACTGATCTACATTTTTAAGTAATTTTTATAGTTGCTATACATAATATAGTATGATCCATGAAGCAGGCAACAAGTAATGTCTCGTAATGTTGCTTTTTTTATTTGGTAAAAAGCAAAACATTGCGTAGACACTTAAGTCTAATACTTAATTTATAGTTCCGACAAACAAATCATCTGTAGGGATCTTTAGAAATATCCTTAACCCTATTTGAAAAGTAGCAGAAGTGTTTTCTTTTGAATATTAACTTTAATAAGTGGAGTCTTTGGGATTAGAAAAAGTTTTTCAAAAGTTTTTCCGTAAATATATTTAAAATTTTTTAAGGAACATCCTAAGTAAATCAAAGGCATTGTTGCCATATTTTGATTTTTATTTCTTTGTAATTAGACGTAATAACATCGTAAACTTTAGCTTTTACGAATCAATTTGTATCTCCAGATGACTTTTTTTGATAACTTCAGTAGGATTTTTTGGTTAATTTGCATTAATACCGCTTATACTGTTATTAATGAGCTCATCCGGACGTGTTTTGTTAGTTTAACGTTTATTTCATTTAATTTTCGTGTTAAATAATTTTTCTGATTCTGTAATTTATGTACATTTTGATGTTTTTGTGTGTGAGAGTGTTGGTTGGAAATGTTTATCAATTGGATTTTCTTTTAATTACAATGACGTATTTTGTCAGATTGACCGTAATTTCATTTAAGTTTTTTTAAAATCTGTAATTTGTATTTATTTTAGAATTTTCTATGTTTTGGGACTCGGGTAACTTTTTTTCTAAGATATCTGACTTGTTTTTTTCGTTCCATCAAAACTTTATTTTATAAATTTAAAATTTTTTTATTACTAAAACTACTTAGTGACAGTTACTAAGTAGTTTTAGTAATAAAACTACTTAGTAACGGTGGTAACTAAATTTAATTTATTACAGCTTACGGTATATTTACAAACATGTTAATGAATATATGTGTATGCATGTATATGTTTGTGCATGTTCTTAGAATTTGATTACAGTCCATTTATCTCAGCTTATAATCTAACAAAATTTGAAAACAAGTGAAAAGACCAACACGCTTGGTGCTGTTTTGAATAAACTAATAAATGTTACTGGCATATTCTTACACATATTTAGATCTGGGCAGCTTCTGTTTTAGATTTAAAGGAAAATATGACTACGTATTCTCTACATTCAGCATCATCAAGTTAAATTAACACCACTTATAAGATTTAGAACTTATGACGGCATAGCTAAGTAGTTTAGAATAAAACACTAGTGAGAGTAAAACTTAACCAATGAACCCAAACTACTAAGTTACAAAATTAAGTACCAAATCTTACAGAAAACTCACCAACAAAAGTAATCATAAAAGACTGAGTAAAGCAGTGAAACTTCATTAAAGAACCAAGCGGACTACCCGGCACTTCTTAGGTCACTAGAAGTTTTGGTCAAATAAGATGGAAGCCCGTTTAGGAAGGTTTTACAATTAAAATTACAAAATTTGCCTGGTTTGCAACTCAAATTGTTTTAAAAAATAAACTGCACTATCCAAAATCATTTTCTAAACGAAGGTCTTATTAACTTGACTAATTCAACTAACAATTTTACCTTTGTTAGGTGAATTACAATCAGCCCGAATATTTCGATGGAGGAAGGCAGGACCTCGAACCCAGAGATCTGATTCAATGAATCTGTCGGGCACCAATTCTCGAGTGTCGACATCAGCTGGATTAGGATCAGGTACGTGCAGCTAGCTTTTCGTTTATGATCATTCTTGTATATTGTACACTCGATGTAATATGTTCCATTTTGATGAGCACGAATTTATCCTGTGTGAAGGCGCTGTGGAATAGATTGGTCTTAATCCAGTTTTAACTGTCACAATGACTGAATTAATAATTTTCCCAACATGGCAACCGAAGCCAGAAAACCAAACAAATCATATATTCTGGCAATTTGCGAGAAAATTGCGCTTTAACACGGTTGAATCATGTTAAAATACCTACATTTTTTCGGACGTTGGATTCCACAAAATTTCCAGGGTTTTTACTAAATCGTTTTCATCAATTCTGAGTTGCATTGAAAAGATTTCTGGTGCGTTTCTTAAAATTTCCTTAGAGTTGGCACGCCACTGTTTTAATTCCAATTCCACAGAACAAAATATGGCTGAATTTGGAAATTTAAGGTCTGTTGCAGTTTTAACTGAGTTTAAGCATGTCAGAAGATCATCTACGTATACAAATCCTTTTCAATAACATTGCGAACGGAGATATGAAGCGGATGTAGTTCTAAACTGTTAGGTGCAGATATCTACCTGCACCCAACAGTGAACAATATTTTCTAGGTTGCAGAATTAGGATCTGCCAGTGGAATATTTGCTGCTAGAATTCCCCATAAACATGGGAGACTTACAAGAAATCGCTCCTTTAAAGTTGATGAACAAATTATATTCAAACTTTTAACAGCGATTTAGTCCATCCCTGTTACCTTTATACTATTATGCAATATTACTAAGCTCGACATAATGCTTGTTAGGTGTTCTATGGGTCACACTGTTACATACATAACACACAAATGTGTAATACTAATAATATTATTCAGAATAAATTTTGTATTTTGTTGATACACACAATAATTAATTACTGGGCAGAACCGGAACCGGATGTATTATCTTTCATTGAATTCGATTGAGAGGAGTACGAAATGGAAAATATAAAAACTTAATTTAGAATTTTAATGATTTTTTTTTTATAATTTGGTCGTAGTTTTATTAGTAGATTCGAGATATTTTTTCATGAGGCAGAACTGAAGGTGATATAATGTACTGCACCCACGCAAGCCATATTTATATGCGTTATAGTTTGGCATATTATATATACATACGATTATCATCTCATTTCCTTTCGACATTTTTAATTTTAATGGGGTGGGAAAATCACATACTTACGCACTGTGTGTGTGTGTGCATATATACACTGCTGTGCATGAAAATTTGTGAAAAATTCCCACTAACAAATCAAACAACAATCAAACAATGTAACACATATCCTAAATGTTGTGTTAACACAACCAATTACGAAATGCCTTGGAGGGATAATTTAATTTGTGTATTTGACAACGAAGTAAAAACGACAAAAAACATTATGCAGTTACAACATTTTCTTCATACCTTCGAGGGTTAATTGTTTGCGACTTTTATATTTTTTTTTTTTGACTGTTAATCTAAATTGGTTACATTAATTCGTTATAATAACAGTAAGAGTATAGTCGGAATCAATTAAATTTTTTTTTGGGATCCAATCCAATCAAAAAATTTGAGAATCTTTAAATTCTATGTTTTTTTAAAGGGTGACATCGTGTATGCAACGACAAAGATGTTGGAATCTTTAAACATACAGTTTTTTGTTTTGTCTTGGGATTGGATTACCGTTGGTCTTGGTTCAAATCATATATATACCAGTTATCTCAAAAGCATACATGTATAGTATATATATATATATATAGGACCAGAAAATCCATTAAATTCATTAACTTTTACATTTCGACAGAACAAATTTTTGTGACCATTTGTTTCCCCCTAATTTATTGCACGTAACATTAAAATGATAAATGATTAACTTTGAGTTTGGATATTCATTCATTCGTACTCGTATGCTCGTATAAGACTACAAAAAAAAAAAAAAAAAAAAAACATAAAAACCAACATGAACATATATTAAATCGGTTGCGTGATTTATGAAAATAGTTTTGGTATACAAAGAGAGAACTATATATTATATGCGTTACAATTGATGATGATGATGATTTTCGGGTATTTTATTCCACACACACACCATAGTAGGAAAGGAAATTAATGAATTTTCAATTAAATTTTCAAGCCTTGCAGAAATATGTCAAAACATCTACTTGATAAGTTAAATATGTGTTCAAGAACTTCAAATAAATGAGCTTATATCCAATTATGATTATATATCATTACGATATGTTGTACAGGGTAACAGGGCAGCACCCACATCTTTCCGGAAACATACTAAATCTGTTTAAAATGTGCCATGGCTAAATCTTAATCTAATGAAATTTACTCGGCTTCCTTTCATTTTATAAAACAGAACAACGAGCTAGCACAAAATATGCTAATAATTAGCCGTTATCGTGCAGACTTTAGTTCGGACCAAGCTTTTACCTAAATGGTAAGCCTTATTTTTTTTTTTTAAATATTTTTCCAAATTCTCTAAAATGATGATTTTATTTCACTAAAATACTTGTGAAACCTTCTTCTTGTATTATTCTTTAAGCACTCTTTAAGTTCAAGTCGAAAAAGATTTTTGTAAAAAGTGATGTACCTGGACTAAATGTAACGGTTTATTTGCCTATAATTCTTATATCAACAGTTGAGTCGCTGTCTAAATTTAATTCTCATACCTCAATTTTATGACGTGGTTAAGTAATTTTAACGTCCGAATTTTTTATTAAATTCTTGTCTCATTAGCTCAAAACCAAAGCTATTGAAACTAAGCATTTTTCATCCCTTGAAATTTAATTCTATTATCCAGAATATCCAAAATAATTTTTAATTTTATCAAAATTTACAAATTAAAAATTGGGGCAGTATTTTTCAGCTGATAATGTTTCGTGTTAATGTTTCGGAGGAATATTTTTTAGGACCCAAGAAATCAAAGGGCAGTTTTTTTAAAAGGGCGAGTGGACACCACAGGAGCTCTCATAATAGGTCGCTTATAAAAATTCTCAGCTTGGTTCATTTTACACTTAGGACAGTAAGCAGCATATTGTTAGCAACTTTGTAGACACCCCAGAAGCCCTCATAACAAGTTCTGTAAAATTCTCATCTTTGTTTTGTTTTACTGCCTGCTTAGTGTGGGTGTGATGTAAATAAGCCTGCTGGAACTTTTGCACCGTGAGTATCGTGTCGTATCATTCCAGTTCTGTCACTGAGTAGTTACGTTAGGCTGCATTGAGTTTGTGGGACGTAAACTCAATGGGCCGTTAGCTACCATCGGCGTTTGCCTGAAACAGAACACGGCCTAACTCAACGAGTTTTACATTGCACTGTATTTAGAACGGTTTACTGTAATCGAGATAGGATGGCATGTATCGTGAATGCCGTTTTATCCCTGGATTGTGGATCTGTCAGAATAATAAATTTCATCTGATAAGCGGCAAAAGACATGTATACTGCGGTAACTTTATTCAGTTATCTAGCATTCAAGCACAGACGTACTTTATCATAAGCCTTGCACACCAAAGTGACAGGAGAACACCAAAAGCTTAGTGAATCCTCGATAACTTCTAAAGACAACATCCGCACCAACTCAGTATACATTAATTTCTGAATGGCCTTAGAAATGGAGTATAATCTTTGTTTTACTAATTTTGCTGAACCCGCATCAATATACTTGTGACAATAGAGCGGGATTTAAACCTTATTTAGAACTATAAAGTGTTCTTTTAGATCTTCTATATAAAATTTAGCACCAGTAGGGTGATCGAGCATATCATCAGACATATTAAGAGAAAAGTCTTTTGGAACGATAGATAACCGGTTTCAAAAATCATGTCTTTCATGTCAATGTACAGGGTGACATGGAGCTATGTAGTGCGCAGGTTTTGTGTACATGTAAAGTGTTGATCAAAGTTAGCTTTAAATTAAAAATTAACAGTTGTGTCAAGGTATTAAGATTACCAGCTAAGTCTAGAAGTATAACAGTTTAAGATGCAACCGGACAATCCAAATTAAAAGTTTGACCAGGCAATTTTAAAACCACTTGCGTTGTTTGATGAATTTCACATTTCTCAATTATCAGTGCATCGATGCTTAAGCAGTTTCGATTTTGTCAAAACCTTCATCACCAATGGCGTAAAATACAGTTATGATTTCAAAATGTACAATTGATGTTTATGTTATAGAATTTCTACTATCGACGTGTTCTGGCCAAATCTTTCTCCAGTAAGCATTTAAGGTAGATTTTCAAAGTAGTTTTACGGCAGCAGAAGTCATTTTTAAATGTAGGAATTATATCCTGCTCCAATGGCTGAAACAATAAAGTAGTATTAGGTGGAAAACATAGTATTTGGATATTTGGATGATCTAGCACAATGACTGGGAGACCCGTTTGTTTAAAATATTATATTTTTAGACTTCAGGAAAGAAACACTCACGGAATTATTTTTTTATTAAATCAGCGGTCAGTCTTCTTATTGGCCATCCAATGAACGGTGAACTTCCAAACTCGTGGCTTAAATGATCGGTTGATCAAAAAAGGCTTTTACCTTTTACCAGATGCGTTATTATAAAATAATACCGTTATCCGATCTTAAGCCACCAACAGATTTTTATGATTTTGCTATGTAGATTCTGGTAAGAATTTGTTTCTATGTAGGTTCTGGTAGGAAGTAGTTTTTCTGGATAGATGTTTGCCGCATTCTCATGTGCTGATGTTTTCATAATATTGTTCTAACTATTTTTGTTTTTACCACTAGCCCAAATTAATTTAATTAATATTAAAACTTTTCTTTGGAAAATTGGGCCTATCGTTCGTTACTTAACAAACCAATATACTTTGAACTATCATGGTACTTTTAGCAATATGGAGACTTCAATTTTTGTTCTAATCGAACATATCAAATATATTTTTTTTATTTCGACTTCGACCTGTCGCCTTAAATTATTCAAATGATCTTTGTGACACTTAAAAGATTTTAAGTCAAGATTTTAATGTCGTTGAAACAGAAAATGTATAATTTTGACAGAAGGTTTATAACTGAGTATTAAATTTAAATTATGGCAACCAAAAATAATGGCACGAAAAATGCCTTTGAATTCTCGCTTGTTATAAGGGTGGCACCCATTAAATGTCCCGCTCATATTAGCTCTATTATCAAGTTCTTGCTCTCAACAATCTGACTAATTGATCCTCTCACCTTGTAAAATGCTAAACGTTCTTATGAAAAACCTCGTCTGGTTGTTTGGTGGACCACCTCAAATATTTACTAAATCGCCTTGGTCAAATCGTTAATTTCCATAAAGCGGAAAATTACAGTGAGCTATTTCTCATAGCATCATAAGTACAAGCTAGTATTATGGAATAATTATTGATTCGTTTTGCCTTTTTCGTTTGTCGTACTTGATAAATTTTTTTTTAAAACAGTGTCGAATTAGGCAATAAGCGCAATTAGTCCCAGGAATTTTTCATTATTTTTAGCAAATATTGCATCAGAACATCGGCTACCTGGTATTACCAGGTTTTATCAGCTTTTCTGTATTTAGCCAAGTTGGTACAGCTTCGCAATACTTCGCATTTTGTTCGTGACACGATAAATAAGCCAAACTATCTAATCTTTTATTAAATAAGGATGCAATCGGAACGGAAATTAATTTGCAAGCAATAGACCATACTTTATCAGTACATTTTGAATAAAAGCCTCGGTTTTGTTCGTCCTCATCTGCCAATTTTTTTTATAATATTTAACAGTGAAACTTCGATCCAACTTATTCTTTAGCTGATTAAAAGGAGAAGGACCATGTCAAATTATTGTAGTTCAAATACCATGTGATTTGCTACTAGGCCATGTAGCAGGATAATCAGTTTCAAATTTCCTTGATGCTTGAACTAACATTTGAAGACTATCTTATTGATATAAGACTAACTATGATATAAATTATTAGTCCAGCAGCAACCATTTAAACATAGTTTTCCTGTATAAACTTTAGGTAGTTTGAAAAAAGATTTTCCATTTGCAAATCTTCCGCACCATTAGCAGAGACTGTTTCTCATTATCTACCATTTTACTTTCAGCTTCTTTAGGCCACGATTTTTTTTAACTGTCGTATGCTCTCGAATATTTGGAGCAGGCTACTTTTATGACTATTTATAAATTGCTTTTGTTTACTTTTCCTTTGCAATTTTCCAAAGACTCTCTTGAATATCTTATCCCGTCATGATCAACATAACAATATTTTAAAATGCAACCTAATTTACAACAAAAATTAGGTTTGTTGTAAATGTCAAGTTCCACTAAATCATTTTTTTATCGAAATCGTAATAAAAAGCCAAATTGAATTTTCAAGTACTATCAGTTTTATTATTTTAAGCAAGCAAGCACTGAGACTTCCTTGAAGCGCGAGGCTCTGTTTAGTTACCAAGCCAGGTCTGAATGGGACTAAAATCAGTTGAGTAGCAAATACGTATATTAGCCTTTTTAAGACCTTCCAAATGACTTTCCTATTGTTAGCCTTCTAAATGACTTATCGTGGAAAAAAGCTTTTTTCACCGGAAAAATTATTGCAAATAGTTTCAAAAATATAACCATCGATGTTGTAATTTTTATTTTTTTTTAAAATTTTAATTAAGCCAAATCTCGATGGTTTATTCTAAAATCATAAAAAAAGCGCAAAGATCTCATGTGGTTTAAAAGAAACGTGATTACCTTTTACGGACAAGGGTACCTGTGCTAATTTAATTAGATCATCCTCTAACTTTTCAAAAACAACCAGTTTAACACGTCGTTGTAAATCATGATGATGCCTTTACGAGCCCATAAAAATTTTAATTACCTTGCTCTTTCTAGAATCCTTGCCTCTTTTAGTAGTTTTCTGCAGTTCTCTGTAAAATTTTTATTTTCAATATACAATCGCATAAATGTGTTGAAAGTAATTTTTAAGTTAAGCTTTTAAATTCTTTAATCTTACACAATAAACTTGTCTTAGTTTGTCGTTAAGGGTTTATTATTGAAAAATCAAGACGTCTTCACCGTTTTGTATAGTTCGCGTGTTGATAATAATATCACCACGAGATACACAAACATTATTTTTTAGTGTAAAAATCCATTTTTAGTGTCAATGGTAGTGCTTTTCAATCATTTGATCCAGTAATCTTAGTAAGGATGAAAATATGATATACCAAGTAGTTAATAATGAATCCCATTTCTAGCAGAATATCAGTTACAGTACGCCTTAGAGCAATTTACCGGCAATTAAGCTAATAATATATACGTTTTAAATTTTAAAGTTTCATTAAAGATTTATTTTCAAGATATCATCTCATTTTCCATTTACATACCCGTCATCGTCATCACATAACATAACTCACAGCTTTCGTGCTAATTGAAAATTAATAATATTTTTCTAATGTAAGTAAACATAATGAATCAAGATGAACATAAAAAACAACAACAACAACAAATATATCGCGTATAAGAGCATTTAAGTTTTAAATCTACTTTTAATAGTTTATCTGTTACACCGTCTACGAGAGTATTTCTGTTCAAACACTACATACTACTATACACTCGTGTAAATATATGTGAATGGTAATTGTTTAGTTTATGAACCATGATATAGTGTTGAAGATTCATTTGCATATTTAAATTTACATATTATTAGATATTTAAGAGTTGGATGATATGTGTTTATGTGCTTAATATGGCTTCTGTGGTCGCGGGGCATTCATGGCTGAGCCAGATTAATTTTGGCATATAGTTAGTCGTTCTGGAGCCAACTAAATAACTTAACGAATACAACTCAGTCTTTTTAAAATATATTGGGTCATTATTTAGTAACGGTATGTGATATTATTTGAAAACACAACATTTCTTTTTGTTCTATTTGTTCTATTTGTTCTATTTGTTCTATATGTTCTATTTGTTCCATTTGTTCTATTTGTTCTATTTGTTCTATTTATTCTATTTGTTCTATTTGTTCTATTTGTTCTATTTGTTATATTTGTTCTATTTGCTCTATTTGTTCTATTTGTTATATTTTGTTCTATTTGTTCTATTTGTTTAACTTGTTGTATTTGAAATTTTTGCTCTTTCTCTTCTAGTTTTATTTGATCTATTAGTTTTAGTTTTTATTCTAAATATTTCTGACGATTTATTTGTTCTATTCGATTTGTTATATTTATTTTAGTTACAAATCCATATAGGTATGTTATGGGTTTTATTTTTTTTCTTCGAATATTGGTATTTGTAGCTGCTATATGGTTTCGTGTAGTTTGGGCTCCTCATATATAACGGAGAATACTGATTTATCCAAATGAATTTTGGAAATTTTTTAATTTTCCTGAACGTATTATAATTTTGATAGACTTACACAAATTATGCAGCTTCGCCATTTAGTTCCTACCGGAAAAGCTCAGTTATCACAAAACTCTGTCAGTAACGGTACTACTGTAGAACCTTATATTTTTTATGCATAACATTTCTAAAACCGTTGATTGTATGTGAAAGTATGCAATACCTAAATATCATATATCGGTGGAATTCTACTAGTGGATCGCGTGCACATAAAATCGTTATAATTATTTCCAAATTTCCGTGAATTTTAATGCGTTGACGACAAATTACAGTATATATATATAAGTAAATTCCATTGTCCGCATATACCGTCGTTTGTTGTGATTCGAGATCAGATAAAATTGGTGAACGCGCTTCCCCCAATACCAAGTTGCTATTTATATACATCGTGCGGTTGTATATCGTTAAACGGGGGGTGAAATTAGATTTCCCACGATTTATTATTTTAATTTTTTTTTTTAGGTTCAGTTTAAGTAAAACAACAAAACGGTAAGGGTTGAAATTATTCAACATACAAACATGTTACATGTAATGTTTGTTGCGATAAAAATCAAAATTAAAGAATTAAAAAAAAATTTTGGGCGATTTTGATTTGAATACATCAGGCATAAACATGTTTGTGGTCATTTGGGTGGAAAATAAATTCACTACAGCCATATAATTAACACTTTCGGACCGAACGAAATTTGATATGGGTATATAGATATGCATACGGATTTTATATGCAAAATGTAACAAAATTTATTTGAACCGGTTACATTTCACCGGTAATTAGATTTTATTTCCCCTTTTAATTTTATTTAAATATCTTTGATTCAATAACCAAACCAAAGAAACTAAAATCATGTGACATTTTATTTGCTGCAGGCAATGTATCTCGCGTTGTTGCAGTCTATTGCAAATAAACAATTTGAGATTTTGCACTCATCTCGTGTATATATTGTCATTTTTTACATGCCTGCAAGTCATTGAAAACGGCAGTTACAAAATTTTAATAGGCGCATACAAAGGATTTTTGTAAATCTTAAATCACAAATACGAGATCATCTCTGGGTAATATTTTTGTGTTATTTTAACTTAATTCGTTTCTTTTTTTTTTTTTGCAAGAAATCTTCATGGGAAACGTTAATTGCGCACACACATAAGAATTAAGATTAACCAAAAAAATTAATCTAATCGTGAGATAGTTTTTGTGTTATTGTACCAAAAGTACAGCAATCCATATTATAATAATTGTTACGGATCACTTGATCACGTATTTTCTTATAATTGTGCTAATTGAAAATTAATAATATTTTTCTAATGTAAGTAAACATAATGAATCAAGATGAACATAAAAAACAACAACAACAACAAATATATCGCGTATAAGAGCATTTAAGTTTTAAATCTACTTTTAATAGTTTATCTGTTACACCGTCTACGAGAGTATTTCTGTTCAAACACTACATACTACTATACACTCGTGTAAATATATGTGAATGGTAATTGTTTAGTTTATGAACCATGATATAGTGTTGAAGATTCATTTGCATATTTAAATTTACATATTATTAGATATTTAAGAGTTGGATGATATGTGTTTATGTGCTTAATATGGCTTCTGTGGTCGCGGGGCATTCATGGCTGAGCCAGATTAATTTTGGCATATAGTTAGTCGTTCTGGAGCCAACTAAATAACTTAACGAATACAACTCAGTCTTTTTAAAATATATTGGGTCATTATTTAGTAACGGTATGTGATATTATTTGAAAACACAACATTTCTTTTTGTTCTATTTGTTCTATTTGTTCTATTTGTTCTATATGTTCTATTTGTTCCATTTGTTCTATTTGTTCTATTTGTTCTATTTATTCTATTTGTTCTATTTGTTCTATTTGTTCTATTTGTTATATTTGTTCTATTTGCTCTATTTGTTCTATTTGTTATATTTTGTTCTATTTGTTCTATTTGTTTAACTTGTTGTATTTGAAATTTTTGCTCTTTCTCTTCTAGTTTTATTTGATCTATTAGTTTTAGTTTTTATTCTAAATATTTCTGACGATTTATTTGTTCTATTCGATTTGTTATATTTATTTTAGTTACAAATCCATATAGGTATGTTATGGGTTTTATTTTTTTTCTTCGAATATTGGTATTTGTAGCTGCTATATGGTTTCGTGTAGTTTGGGCTCCTCATATATAACGGAGAATACTGATTTATCCAAATGAATTTTGGAAATTTTTTAATTTTCCTGAACGTATTATAATTTTGATAGACTTACACAAATTATGCAGCTTCGCCATTTAGTTCCTACCGGAAAAGCTCAGTTATCACAAAACTCTGTCAGTAACGGTACTACTGTAGAACCTTATATTTTTTATGCATAACATTTCTAAAACCGTTGATTGTATGTGAAAGTATGCAATACCTAAATATCATATATCGGTGGAATTCTACTAGTGGATCGCGTGCACATAAAATCGTTATAATTATTTCCAAATTTCCGTGAATTTTAATGCGTTGACGACAAATTACAGTATATATATATAAGTAAATTCCATTGTCCGCATATACCGTCGTTTGTTGTGATTCGAGATCAGATAAAATTGGTGAACGCGCTTCCCCCAATACCAAGTTGCTATTTATATACATCGTGCGGTTGTATATCGTTAAACGGGGGGTGAAATTAGATTTCCCACGATTTATTATTTTAATTTTTTTTTTTAGGTTCAGTTTAAGTAAAACAACAAAACGGTAAGGGTTGAAATTATTCAACATACAAACATGTTACATGTAATGTTTGTTGCGATAAAAATCAAAATTAAAGAATTAAAAAAAAATTTTGGGCGATTTTGATTTGAATACATCAGGCATAAACATGTTTGTGGTCATTTGGGTGGAAAATAAATTCACTACAGCCATATAATTAACACTTTCGGACCGAACGAAATTTGATATGGGTATATAGATATGCATACGGATTTTATATGCAAAATGTAACAAAATTTATTTGAACCGGTTACATTTCACCGGTAATTAGATTTTATTTCCCCTTTTAATTTTATTTAAATATCTTTGATTCAATAACCAAACCAAAGAAACTAAAATCATGTGACATTTTATTTGCTGCAGGCAATGTATCTCGCGTTGTTGCAGTCTATTGCAAATAAACAATTTGAGATTTTGCACTCATCTCGTGTATATATTGTCATTTTTTACATGCCTGCAAGTCATTGAAAACGGCAGTTACAAAATTTTAATAGGCGCATACAAAGGATTTTTGTAAATCTTAAATCACAAATACGAGATCATCTCTGGGTAATATTTTTGTGTTATTTTAACTTAATTCGTTTCTTTTTTTTTTTTTGCAAGAAATCTTCATGGGAAACGTTAATTGCGCACACACATAAGAATTAAGATTAACCAAAAAAATTAATCTAATCGTGAGATAGTTTTTGTGTTATTGTACCAAAAGTACAGCAATCCATATTATAATAATTGTTACGGATCACTTGATCACGTATTTTCTTATAATTTTTCTGTTAATCGTGAACAATATGTTTCGGTTAATTAAAAAAAAAAAAAAAAAAAAAAAAAATCTCTACTTAGACTTTCAAACATTCGTCGTCTCAAATAGATATTTCAAACTCAATTCCAATAAGTTGGATTTGAAAAATGTTCGGTAAAATATTAATTTTATTGCATTTTGTGTTGCTGTGGTATTTGATGATGGGGTAACCAGTTTCGATCGTTTTTGTGAAGATTGCAAAAAAAGAGAGGAACACAAAAATAAATGATCAGATCCGCTCATAAAATCAAAGAAAAACAATTAATTTCCAAATTTTTGACACTTTAAAATGTCATATAAATTTTGTTGAAATTTTTGAATTTATGTATACACATAGGGTGACGTATTTCGAGTGTTACAAAGAATGGTTTAAAAAGTCATTGATTTTATGTAAGGATTAAATTTTATGATTGTAGAAATTTTTCAAGGTAATTTACAGGCCACTTGTTTTTCCCACAACAAAAACTATTATTTTTGGCTATGGAATCTTTTTATATCACAAAATGTTCGCTTGTAATGCTTCCACTGAATATTAAATACCGTTTTTTTATCTGTTGATGGGTATAACCAACACCTGCTTACTATATAAAGACTTTTTTTAACTCCAAGTTTGCTTTTCAGATCTATATATTACTAAGAAACACTTCAGCCCTTGGCACAACAGAATCAGAAGTACCTGTAAATTCCACTTAAGTTAATTTTATCTTTGGTAAAATTAGATTCTATAGAGGTAAACTGTTTAGATTAGGCTAATCGATAGTTTTTATTCGATAGTAAATTCATTAAAACTGAAAGCTCCAAGCTTTCGTTTGTGACCTTAACAGATGCAGACCTCTTGCAGTATATCGTGTTGCTAAAATAGTATCAAGGTGTTTTGAAATCATTCCCACAAAGATTTTAAAATGTTTTGTTTCCAAAATCACAATCGCGTCTGGTCAATATTGTCTTCTTCTAGTACAATTTTCTGCCTTTTCCTAAGTAAAATAAAAGACAGTGTTAACCGTTGAAGCAAAACTAAATGAGTAGGTTCTACTTGATGGGAGTACTCATTATTACCAAACTGAAAAAAAGAAATGAATGCCATTTTTCACGAACGTTAAACTGGCCTAGACGTAACTTGCCTGTAGGCTTTTTAAAAAGAGACACCTAAAACAATAGAGACTCTAAAAACACAATCTGCTTGATTTTTTCAAATGTTTTAATAATTTTATCGAACACACAAGTCATCAACTTAACGATTTCTTGCTAGCCAATGGTTTTTGTAATTCAAATATTCGTTTCTTGTCATATTTAAATCTCTTTGATTTTACTTTTCAAAACTTGTACTACTATTACTATCATAAACATGTTGACTTCAATCACGACATCTTTGATCATTTTCTCGAACTCTTTTCTGGTTCATTTATTTTTAAAATAATATTTTCTTTTTATATTTTAAAATAAAACTAAAAGAGAGTGAGACGGGAGATAGTCTGTAATAATCATAAATTAACCACCAATTATTTTCTGAATATGGAAATTTTAAAATGTTGGCTTAACTTCTCCGTTTTAATGGATCAATCTTCATGAATTTTATAAATTGGAAAAATTTTAAAAAATTTTGATGGACTATCATTAAGCATCTGCGGTATTTGTATATTTCAATTTATGCCTTAAATTGCGTACTTTGGACTAGTTTACCGTCGAACTTTGTCTGAATTCTAGAAATTCTTAATTTTACAGCTAACCAATTTTTGAGAGTTGGAAGTGGGTAACCATCATGTTTTTTCAGAATTTTGATTTGTTTATTCTTAAAGGTGCACATAATGCTTTTCAAAACCAATTTTCTATAGACTTGCTGATTTTCGATTTTATTTCTTTGTTTCAATTTAAACAGCTCACCCTGTACATTTATATAATACCGTCGAAAATATCATAAAATCATGATTTTAATCATCTCAGCTACACATAAGATCGCTGGAGAAACAAAAAAAAAATATCGATATGCTCATAAAATTAACGTTTAAGTGATGGTATTTAGTTAATAGGACCATGTAGAACATTTTTATTGGTTACAAAATGCCGAAACGATCTGAAGAAAAATTGAAGATTTTATGACTTTTCGATTTTATGTTTTAAAAAGTCAATTAACTATGGGAATATTTTATTTTAATTTTTTTAAATGTGATGACATCTTAGACACGTTTTATATGTGCAGTATTATATTTCATCGGGACGTTTTTAATCCGATATTCTGGGTTTAGTCTGAAATTATTGAAATTCCAATGGTATTTCATTTCACTTTTACTTTAATAATTTGGTAGTATACGTTTGAGCTGAATCGAATGAGTTTGTCGGGAATACTCAAATGTTTGTATCGGGCACGATTGAAAAGTAGGATAGGAGTAAATCCCAGTATTTCGTAGTTCTTGGAATTAGCAAGGAAGTTTTTGCAAATCTTTCACAATCTTTTTGTAATGAAAATTATCTTAGTATAGTTATTACAAATTGTCCGCCGCCATTTCAAAAATGTATAGGAAAATTCTGGTCGATCCAAGTCAGACATCTCTACATATGATTTAGTAATGCCGGTTAGTTACTGAGGCAGTCGCATCTGTTACATATGAAACATTATCCGCCCCTTTTCTAGCCAAAAGATATTGCACCAATTAGAAGAAGATTGCAGAGCCGATTATCCGGGGCGATTAAAAATCACTTTTATGTTGATGATCTATATTGACTGGGGTGAAGAGTGAATTAAAAGCAAAGAACTTGAAGGAGGAAATTTCTCTTGTTTTAGAGGAGGAAGGGTGACCTGAGACAAAACATTACACTAGGATCTGCATATTAGCAAAAGGTTTTAGCTGCTTATGAAGTAAAGAATATTCCAATCTTGCTATGAACCGATTCTACATTTGTACTCGCGTGGTTACAAGATTGCCCGCTATGGTGAAAGACTTATTTTGCTAACCAAGTTGCAGCACTTCACGCGGTTGTTCCCCAAGCTATTTGGTGATATATCAGCGGCAAGGAAAATCCAGCGGATTTGGCCACCCATAGAATAATGGCGAGAGAGTTAATCAACAGTGGCTATCAACGAGTAAAGACATATAAATCCAAAATTGGTAGAAAAGTCCGAAGAAACACAACCTAAAGAAGTATATTTATGGCCAGGTGAAAGATGATACCATTCATCCGTTAGCACAGAAGATATCCCATGTCTCCAAGTATTCACGATTGATTCGCTCCACAACCTACGTTCTACAATTCATACACAACATAAAAAATAAAAATAAATGTGATTGATTGATTGATAAGAGTGTACCGTCAAAGAATATTAAGGAACTCACGGAATATCCATTGCTATTCGCTCAAAGGGTGCTCCAATATTTGATTGCTAAATTCTGCCACTTATTCCAGTCTATGGCCTTTTGCTAGCTGCACATGTGTGTCACGTTTTACACCAATCGTCCACGTCTCTCCGACAGTTGGCCCAATAAAACCGATTTCTAAATCTTTTAAATTTTTTTGTTCAAAGAATTTCTATTATTCGGGTCACTGGAAGCACAATTTTTTGCCAATTGCAATTGCCGTCAGCCAATTTCCAACATCTTATCAGCACTCTTTTGTTTTTTTAATGACTGCCATTGCAAGGAAATGCCAGTAACTTTTAACGATTGCAATTTCAGGTGTGAAGTCTTGCCTCTTTGTTCTGCTACCTTCAGCTAATTTGTTCATGAGAGTGATAATTTGCGATGTAATGGATGTCCTCTATTTTGCCAATTACGGATTCACTTTTGATGACATTTTTGTTCGGGCTCATGATCATTACTCGCACTGATATTTTTGACTTGTGTTTTACCAGTGTTCTTTTGCACACTAAGTTTTTGTCGCGAAGTTCGTTGGTTCTACTACTTCCATTTTGCTACTCCTAAGATCACCATCTATTTTAGCATCGATGTTTCTTTTACACATCAGTGCAATTTCTATCATTTCTACGGTGATGACCCGTAATTCGTTATATTTGCTACGAGCCATTTTCAACGGAATCTCTACATTCTGACAACTTAAAACTTGGTTTTCCATCAGTTATATTGGCAACAGTAAATCGATGCTTGAAATGTATTCCCCCAAATTTGAAAGAAAGGTGTAGCGAATCATGTTCTCAACTTGTTCTTAAAGTTCCATTACATGACATAGACGAGATTTTCAAACTCGATTGTCTAGTGTAAATGTACAATGTGGCTAAGGCCACATTGTACAATAACTAGGCAGTTACAATGTTTCCTTAGCTGGGCTAATAAAACAATGATCTTCAGGCCTTTCCCCGATTTCACCAACTTTCACCCCGCAAAGATGGTATGGAACTTAGCTTTCCCATTTTTTTTAAGAGAAAAGACCAAACTTTTCATCTCATCCTCGTGCTATGCGTCCATCTGTCGCATTCCCTCAGTTCCCTTTCCTAAGTTTACAGGCTGCATTATTCCAGTCCTTCGTGAAGTATCCAGGTTGTTATTATCTAAAGCACAGCGGACGAGAACTTAATTGGCGTTTTCCATTGCTTTGGAAGCTTTGAGCTTGTCTTTTCATTTTATCTAGGATAGCCTCCATTTAAGCAAAGTATTCCGCGTCTAGCTTTCTAGAGTTTTAAATGATCATATCTTTTACAAAGTTTTAATAATAGCATCCACCGTCAATCCATTTAAAACATCCATAGGAGTTTTACCGTTTGCCTATCTTGCGAGCTTAGTAACCTCTCGTTAGCATTTTGTAGGCTTTCTCTGCGCTTCTGTCTCCTACTATGCAGCTATAGATTTTGCATAGCACCTGCGCGTGAGATTTTCCATACCTGTGGTCCATCTCCCTTGAAATACTTTCGCAGGCCATTTCTGTTGTGGGTATGGTTTGCAAGACATCCACGTTTGCTTTTTTGCCACCTATATTATGCCTCAAGCCTGCTTAAAATTGCACCTTGCAATTCTCAAACGGGGTCTCGCCATCGAATGCAGATGTAAAGTAAATGCAAAGTAAAGAATTACTTTGTGGCCTGCGGCTAGTGCCTCCTTTAACATGGTTTTAATATTACTCGGCTAGACTATCTCTTCGGTATTTGAGGAACGCTCCTCCTACCGGACTTCAAACGCTTTAAGCCGGCACTCTAATCGAAAGACTGGATACGCCACCAGCAGCACATTTCTTTACGCCTGCGCCAGCCATCGCAATACCTAATGCTATAAGTACGAGGAAATTTCCATATCTCGACTGAACCGTTAGGAGCAAGCACAACGGCTGGTTCAGGATTTTTTGCAATTAGGATGTTTCTTATTATTTGAAAGTTGTTTAAAATGTTTATATGTATGTATGTTGCGGTGTTGCCAAACAAACACCTTCTTCGGCCGAGTGAAATATCAGAAGGGTGGAATCAATTAAAAGCTGTTGGGGTCAACGTTCGACTATTCAACGTTGGGGTTTCAGGAGACATTTGGAGCTTTATTATTCTCTGTTTCAATTTTCTTGACCATGCATGGATCGTTAGAGAACAGGCACGATCAAACAGCACGTACTGAAGTAGTAAAGATATTGCTTGAAACGTGTATATAGGTACTGGGCAGACTATTAAGCGACATGTTACTCCTGAAAATAATTTGCTTACCGCCATGATTGAATCGGAGGAAATATACACTCTGTGCTTTGGGGGTTATATCCAGAAATCGAATTTATTATATCAACCTTCCATTAATATGTTTTGTATTGTTAGCTATCTGGGCAACTGAAACTCACTAGACCTCCTTTAAAATGCTTTAATGAGTGTTGCACGAAAAAAAGTCTTATATAGACATTTCCAGGGTCCACATTACTAAACCCGCACATACTACTCACTTTTTTAAGGGTACATTCAATTATTATCGATTTATCTTTATCTAAAATGAAATGTCAGATTAAAAATATAACCTCCAATTGTATCACCCTCTACATATAATCCTTTGTCATTACGTGACAAAGCATATGCATAATTTGAACTGAAACACCTCCTGGCACTGAACATTTTTTTTACGCTATCTAATTTATGAAATTTAATTCAAATTAAGAACGAAACCGTAAATAGCTTTAAGGGCTGCACGAATGAGAAGGCCCTCGTACAGATTTTTTTTTTTATTATTTTAACGTTGAAACATAAATGAAAATCATAAGCATTTTTTTATGTTATTTATGTATTTATTGATTAAATAATAATTATTTAAGGTGATTTTAGCTACTATATATATAATGTGCTGACTATAAGGAAAAATATTTACAGGGGTAACTAAATTTTTTTGTTTCTCAAGTGGAACCAGGAGAGAATAGGAAAATTAACCGAAACATAGGAAAGCGATTTTCGATTTTTTTATTTTGTGTTGTGTTGAAGGGTGCGATTCTTCGTGAGCTATGCAATTATAATAGTACGGACATAAGGAAGATGGATAATATACGGAGATTTACGACATTCACAGGGTGGGATGTGTTTATTTTATTACATTTTAATGATAATTAAAATTAATGTCTTACACGTCATTAAATATTGGGGTTATCAAATGGGAAGGGGGACGGTTTTATTTTTTAATTTTTTTTAAATTTTCCAATCGAATTGACTGTCGTTATTTAATTTTTGTTCTTGGATAATATAATTATATAATATGTACGTCATGTTTTGGAGCCAGTTGTTGGATTGACTTACAGCAACAACAAAAACACATGTTACATGTGATGAGCCGTTTAATAATTTTCTTTTTACGTTTTCTTTCGATTCCTTATTGTGTTGTCTTAGCCGCAAAATGAGTTTTTAACAAAATAACAGGAATATCGTTTCTTTTGTGTGTTCGCCTTTTCGTTTGAAATTTTTTTATTTTTTTTATTTTTTTCGAACTAAATTATTTGTATTTGTCACGCTAATCTTCATTATATATATCCGAGTATGTTGTACCTATATATGCTAGACAGTTAATATGGTGGTGAATTTATTGATGGATTATAAAAATATACTTCATCCCTTCGTCACATACCACGCATTACTAATTATACAAATTAATTTTTTTGTTTCGTGGTTTATAACTGTAAATGTAAAATAGTTTTGAGCTAGTAACAATTCTTCAAATTCATTCAATATTTCTTGAATGTTAGTCAATAGGTGTTATATTTGCATAAACATTTGCCATAATACAATATCAATTTAGTTTGTAATCACTACATCCATCGGTTTGGTTCTTTGTAGGCGCCTCGGTATACTGACGAATCTCGGAATTTTCCTGTTGTCGAAGTCGTTAATCATGTTTGGCAGCATAACTTTAAATTACTTTAAGTCTCGAAAGTAACGTCGATTTCATGTGGTAACCCTTTTGTGTCAATCGTGCCGAGTTTGTGAAGTTTATCTCTAGTGACCAATCATGCTTACTTTATTGATGAATATCATCTTGATATTTACCTGAATTAAGATCCTGAACATAATGGCGTTGGGAAACTCAAGTCACATAAACTTTTAAAAGCTATGATGTTTCTGGGTATGCCATTAAGTTAGTTTGCTAGGTTAGTTTGTTAGTTTCCACTCTTCACTCAGCTCCATCATAAATTGGGATCTTTTGTCTATAACAAGATTGCAGCTGTAAAACTAGTTTTCCTAACTTACAGCTAAGAATTGCTTCTATATTCGTTCAGCTTGCAATACCACTTTCCCGTAGCTCACATTTTGCATTTTTATTAGGATATACCTATAGCATCTCTCTCCTGCAGCAATATATCAATTGGTATTTCGCCAGCTATCACAGTAGTGGCATCTGTTGATACAATTCTGTAAGTTTTTGTAATACCAAAAACGATTTTCATTTTTTCATTTATCAATGTTCATCGGTGGTGTCAATTCATTATATCCACCCACCCAACAAAAGCTAAGTATTGCTACCATTAGGCCTTCGTAAATAGTCTTGAATATTCTTTCTTTTGCTACACCCCTCGACATGAAAAAACTTTTAGCTTGTTTCTTCAATCCTTTCGATATATGATGTGCCTTCGTCAAAATCTACACAAACCATTTTACATTTTTGACCGTTTTGATTCTCACTCCATTTAAAGACACTTAAGGTGGTTTTTTGATATCGAACAATCTTTCGAGTTCATTACTGTTTTTGCGGATAAAAGTTTCTGAACTCTCAGTCTTGCTGCGAGGTCCGCCTTTTTCTGATATACCTTGCACATTTTTGCAACTGTTTTTGTAGTTATCCTGTTATTCCACCAAGGTAATTTTCCTTTGTGAGCACCTTTCCGTGGTATGCTTTTGTCACAGACACAAATCGGAAAACCTTGCAAATCGGAAAACCTTGCTGGGTATGCATTGCTATCATAAACGTTAAAAGATTTTAAAGTTAAAACTTCAGCTCGATGATCTCTAGAAGTCCAGACTTCCTTTATTTCTCAATTGGTAAGTTTTACAAAAACCCTCCACTCCCAAGTTTAACATCAATATTTGATTCATTATTGTGGCAATAGAGGCATTTTCTTGCAACTAACTCTTTAACGAGGATTTCTCGTTCGTTTGTGCCCTTACTAAGTCATAGTTTGGACTTAGCATTGAAGTTACCAGCTATGGTAATAGGAAGGTTTTTGAGGTTCTCCATAATTTTATGAATCCTCTATTGTTGTAGTCCACTGCACATACAAAATATGTGTCGCAATATTGTGAGACTCTAAGCCCCTATAGGTTATTATGAAAGACGCCTAGACCACGATCGGTGACTACCCTTGTAGATGTGACCAGGCTGACTACTCTTTCTTCAGACGTATAGGATTCCTACATACAAAGTATATCAATGCATATTAAGTTGGGCAATCCACAATTAACAGGTTATGTGGGCTTTAATTGTCATAAATAGTTTACCGTACGACTAAATTTACGGCCAGCAACCAGGTAAAAGAGCAGCAAGTATGCTGGCTTGGTCTCGAATTCTGCGTGGTATTCCAAAACGAATTAAGCATCATACTGTATACATCATACACATCATATTGTATACATCTGTATACTCTGGTAAATAAGATGATCATCTTATACATCTGTATACTCTGGTAAATAAGATGATATTCAGCTTTACATAATAGTTCTATATCAGGTTCAAAATAAGTATGAACCAGCATATCCTTAAATTTAGAACTATTTTACTCCGAGTGAATCCGTCTGTAGACAAATAAATTCCGCATTATAAATGCCAAGAATCAAATTAGTTTCAATAAGTGCATATACTGGATGGGTGCCGCTCAGAACTGGACATTTTAAAACTGGATATTTCAAAGTAGGATTTGACAAACGAGATAAGGTACAAAACGAGGTATGGATATTTCAAAAAAGGATATTTCGACATGTGGTTTAAACTTAAAATTTTTTTTACGGGAAGTTCTGGAATATGGCCAGACAGGAAGGAACTTGGCGAGTTCTTAACCGATTATGATGAAATTCGATATGTAGGATGAAAATAGGATTTTAAAATGATTTGTTGGGAAAGTTCTAGAATAAGGCCAGTAAGGAATATTTTTAAGGGGAGAAATAGGATTTTCTTCACTTAATGTTTTTTTTAATTGCTTTTCATCTTATTAAAATATTTCTTGACTTGATCGAGTTTACAGTCAGTAAAATTTATCTTCATCTATTTTTTATTCTTCTACTTAATATAACTTTTCTTCACTTTAAAGAATCTATGTGAAAAACATTAATTAATTTTCATCAACATTTTCATCCTAAATATCGAATTTCATCATAATCGGTTAAGAACTCGCCGAGTTCCTTCCTAAGCGGCCATATTCCAGAACCTTCCCAAAAAATAATTTTAAGTTTAAATCACATGTCGAAATATCCAGTGTTTACCATATCTTGTTTTATACCTTATCTCGTATTGAAATATCCAATTTTGAAATATCCAGTTTTGAGCGGTTCCCACCGGATATATATAATTGCCTAAACAAAACGATAAACTTTAGTAGATTTCGAAGCAATGCCTTGAACGTACAGAAATCTTTGGAAAAAAGGAGTTGTATTTAGAATAGCATATAAGATACATTTCGTATAACTCGAGAGACACCTGTATAACTTAAGCGACGACCGACGTTATATAGATGGAATACCTCCAATTAAATCACCCTTTATTATGATTATTAAACACTTTTTAGTTTGTTTTTTTTTTTTTTTTTAACTAATATTTAAATTTTCCGTTCACGTGACAGACGATTTTATTTTTTTCAAAATGCGGTGGTTATAAAAAATTTCCATAATTATAATTTGGCATCCAACCACTACAAAAAAAATATTAGTAAAATCCGCGCAAGAGGTTTTTAATTAAAATTGAGATGTTGAATTTTTTTTTTCAACAACTCAAAGTTCTTAAGGATCGTTCTTCTTATTTGAATGACATAAAAATTAATTTTGCTCCGACTGTATATGTATACTACCCTTATTTGAGGGAATTTTTTTTTTTCGTTTTTGTCTTTAACTTATGATTATTACAATAATAATGTATCATCACGCACATGAATATAAAAATTTGAAGTTCTTAGCTCTACATATGATGTACGAAGTAGTAAACTGCAGACAAAAATTAAAGGGAGAGAAATGTACTTAAAAAAATTTCTCAAGCACTTTGCAATTTGTGGTTAACCAAATCATTCACGTTGAAAACATATACTCGATGGATATGTTTCACTATATGTGTGTATGTATGTATGTATGATTATTTTCGGTTTATGAATGATACTTGAAAATTATATAAAATTTAATATTTGTGTGTGTTGTTTCGTGTAAAGTAAAAATTTCATTTCCTTTTTACATAAAATGATACATTTGGCTGATTTCCTCTCGAAATTATGTTACGCGCATATCAAAAATAATCAATCAAAATTACGAAATGTATAACAGATGGATTTGTACGCGTAATTTCGATCAACCCACATATTATAACACATATAGTATCGACACACAACATAAATTACATAATCTAAACAATGATAATATTATGTATATAGAATTCGCGGTTCGTAATGCAATTTCCGTTTTTAATCGCATCGATTGAACTTGATTTACAATTTTTAATTTGTGTTCAATTGATTCGGCAGCATCCGGTATTACGAAAATGATTAACGCAAAATATGATGCGCGAATTATTGCATCATGTTGCGCTGGTCGCGATATCATTCGAATGTCTTAAATTATTATTTTTTATTATTATTTTTTTTTTGTTATTAACATAAACATTTAAGATTTAACGTATCGTTGTGATAACGTTAATCATCATTAGTTCGAGAAACAAACCAGAAAACGAATTTAAATTTTACAACCAAAAATCTAAGAAATATTCGAAGTGGTACAAAGATTATTATAATAATAATAAATGGTCTTTTCAGGCCATTGCTGGCCCATACGGTATCAACAATTTGGGTCGATAGAAAAATACTCACCTACCTTAACCATTTGTTTGCCATCACAAAGATTGGATTTGATCTACTATAATAAATTTCGGTGAACTTCAATCACAGCAATTAGCTGGATAAAACAATCTCATGTAAGATTCTATCAAATGTTTTTTTTTTTTTTTTTTTTTTTAAATTACCATCTTTGTAAATCGGAATCATATGGGACGATTTCCAACGATCTGGAAGTAAAAGAATTTCCAATTATCTGTTATTTAATAACGATAATAGAACAGCCAGTGATATCCCAAATCCAGCAGCCAGTGTTAATTTAGGAATGTAATTAAAAATTACTCCTGCACAAGAGTAATTGAACCCAAATTCTCGATTTCATGATTAAATACAAATGGAAGCATATATAAAAGTTCCAGAAGCTAGAAAGTGGAATGAAAAGAACTGGTGGAAACATTTCGTCTTCATCACGAGTATATAATCACTTCCAATTTGGCCTAAATTCTTAGTGCAAGGATAGCCATGAATTTCGCTGTTGAAGTTGACAAATGGAGTTCAAAAATGAGTTGAAAAATGTGAGTTGATTCTCAGGGAAAGTCAAAGTCAAGAATATTACGCCAATTAAGTAGTAGAAATGAGGTTGAACGTTTTAGAGAGGTTTAAAAAATTTTGATAGGAATACGCCACAAGTTTGATGCCCTTTTACGTTGTGGAATTTCCAAATTGTTTAGGTGCTATTGCTTCAAGCTATGTTGCAGCTCATGCTACAACTTATAAAATTCGCACAGCGTAATATTGAAAGCAGTGTCTCATGTCCAATATACATTTATTTTAGTAGGTATTGAAGCATCCGGGAGAATAATGACAGTGGTAGTTTTAGATGGAGTAATTTTGAATAAGTTATAATTGAACAATGTCCTTCTTTACGGATTTCTACTGATGAGATGTATTACCTTGCAGTACAATAATTGCACCGTATTTTTTTTTGTTGGGATCTAATAATTCACCAGCCGATGTGTTTGTATATTTTTTTAGCTCTAATATGAGCTCAATATTTAGCTCTATTATGAGTCCTTTTTGGTGACGTAAAGTTGGGGTCCTGGTAATCGGTGTAATTCAGGTCCTGCATCGTTGAATCACACGTCTAGGTTGTTCATTCGTCTAAGTTTGCGTCGAAAAAATAACGTATCCTTCATTGTCATTAACCTAAATTTTTTTCAAAGAATTCTATTCACGCAATAAAATATTTCTTTCTTTTCGATAACGTTTTTGGTGCTTCTCCACTCCTTACTTCCATGAAGTATAGCGAGGCACGGTATTTGGTCTTCAGTTCTCAGAAGCCTAGATCTATTTACCTACAAACAAATTAAATTCGAAATAAGTTTTACATTATAGCCTAGTCAGAATTGGGAAATCGGAAGCTAATCGAAGTGAAACATGTTGTTTATTAATTTAATTGCCGATAAGAAAACTAACCTATTATATTTTTCTACTTTGGATGTTTTAAATCATACCAATAGATCATGTCGGACAGTCAAGATTATACTACAAACTAAATGCTGTCATCTTATGGAAAGTAATATGTTTTACACCTATGCACTAGTGCATTGATTCTGCCGCTAGATGACAGTCAAAGTGTCTAAAATATAAACAATATATTTATGATTATCGTATGTAATATTTCAAATTGTACATAAATTTACTAAACAACGAACAACATTCCTGTTGGAATTATCTCGAACAACAACAAATTAAAAATAAGCAAAAAATCATGGCCGACTATCATTTATTTGAAACAATCTGTTGCTTTAAAATATTACATTTTTGGTACGTTTAGTATTCTTTTTTCTTTTTTATTTTGAGCTATTGTATTTATTGTTGATTTGTAATATTTTATGTTTTCCATTTGAAACGAAATGTTTTTAAGAACGATAAAAAAAATTTCCAGACAACGATTGGTACTATATACTTTGATCGTGCTGCCTCTTTCGGAAAACATAGCATACTAAATACTTTGATCGCGGCGCCTCTTTCGGAAAACGTGATCTATTCTACCAATATTAACACATCAATAATAAAAACATAAAATTTTCGCTTATTAATATGGTTTTTATTTCTGTCTCTACAGAATGATTTCTATATCATCTTAAGTTGTCTCTTTCTTCATCTTTTTGGTTAAAAAAATCAAAAGAGAAGAAACGATTGAAATTCTGAGATATATTTTGTACTCCCATAGCAACATTTTGAGAAAAAGCTCTAAACTAAACCTAAGCAGCATTTACATTTACCAAGCTAATTCAAATTGATTAAAATTTGGATTAATCGTGATCAGAACATACCGCCACGAAAAAACTCGCGGTACCTTCTAAAAACTACAAAATCGAACCTGAATAATTCTGTATTGAAAATATCCGAAAAAGCCATGATTTGGTTAGTATACCATGGAATCATTATAATTGTCTCATACTCTTAAAAAAAATAGATCGGTGTTGATACGAACGTTTGATAACAAATATTTAGAAGTGTTATAATTTTCCTTAGTTTGGCTAGCCTTACAATTCTCATATTAGCTGAAACTATGACACAACGAGGTCTTTATGAGAAAAGCTCAATACTAAACGTTCACATAATATTATATACATTTTAATGGGGCCTGAATATTATTATATTCTTATTCGTTCTGGGACATAAAACGAAACGAAACAGAAAATAAAAAATAAAATAAAAATTACGAATGTAGCCGAAGAAAAGTGTAAAACAAAATCAATAAATCATGTTGTTTTTTGTTTTTATTTTATTTTGGCGAAGTTAGGCGACACATTTGTTATGTTATCATTCGTCTATACAGTAATGTTCACAGTAATGCTACTAAAACAAAACAAAACAGCAATAACATTCGTTTTCTATTCGGCTTATCTAATACAACGTAAATGTATCATGGTTGAAACAGCAATAATTGGTGTTGTAAAACGACTTTCCAAGTCGATATTCAAGTTTTGAAGTTTACTGTTCAGGTATTTTAACACAGCATCAGCAACTGTCGAGTTGTAGAAGTTGACAGTTGCTGATGCTAGTACCTGGCTTATTCTTAAGTTATGGAGCCTCATAACTATATAACGCTTATAACTATTGCAAATTTATTTTCAGCACCACAAGAATTTTAATGATATTTGACGTAGCCAAGACCCGTGATATGACACTTTATATTGTTATAAACTCATTGATTTTGAGACCAACGGTAGCTGAGAATCATACAAGTCGATCCAGTTGTTCTTTACACTGTTGCCATTTATTTCAATCATTAAATGTCTTCTGCATAAGGGTCTGGATGAACTGGAGTTCTAAAATGTTATCCTGAAATGTTTTACTGTGAGGTTTAGGATAAATCTAAAGCATGGAGAAATCATGGAAGTACATACCGATATACCCATGATTATACACATTAGCTAACACATTAGCTGTTTGATATTTAGACTAATTTAATTGCACGAAATGTTTAACATAGTTCTTCTGTCCAACTGTCAATGCAGGGTACCGATAACGAAAGTTATAATTATTGCGTTTATATTCTTTTGATGCCTTTGTTAATCGTTGCTTAATGGTGAAACATATGGTAACGGTTTTTTGGTCATGTTTAGATTTTTTAATTTATCGCATTATTCACATTATAGCACTAGTTCTTTTATAAAAGTTAAATTGTTCCTCATAAAAGAAATTATTCGGAAATATTTTTTTTAATTTATCAGCACAAAATATTAATATTGCCTAATCTAAAAAGGCTTTTTTTAATGTTCTATTTCATTAGAGTCGCTGTTTTTTTAGACTTAACCATTATTAATTAATTTAAACAGGTTTTTGCGCCCGGAAATAAGATTTTACTATAGAACGAGCCCTGTTATATTACTAATTAATTGACTATTTAAAATAGACTAAAAAAATTTAATTAAAGTAAGAGGAGTGTACTTACAAATGGACATTTGATACTGTTGATTTTTTGTTGAAGTTAAACTTTATAATTTAAAAATAATTTAATTTTAAACTCAAATTAAATAAAAATTATAGGTCAAATAATTTAGAAAAAAAATATTTTTTTTTTATATAAAAAATTAATAAAATTAGATGTTTATCGCACGACACACTTAATAAAACTCATAAAAAATATAAAATCCGTTATACGTATAGAACCAAACATTTGCAACTTTTTCGGCTTACTTAAATCAATTTAAAAAATAAAATAAAACATTTGCAATTACAATTTGTTTTTCTTCCACAAAATATTGTTATGTGTTAATTAATCGGAATTTTCTCCATAATCAATCTCTCATTGCTAGTTTTAAACTTGGTTAACCGTTGCCACATTCGCTTTAGACAAAACAAATATATATACATGTAACTTATCAAAAACAGTTTTTTTTTTTTTTTTTTTTTTTTTTTTGGAACAAGAACTGAAAAAATTATACAAGATTTTCCTGCTTGTGTGCAGCAGAATCACATTTGAGAAGTATAGAGTACATAAATCTACAACACCCAGAATTGTAAAAAAATTTAGTAATTGTGACACATTTTACCCAACAAATAAAGGTGGACGTCCTCGAAAAATGATTACACTAGAAGAAAGTAACATCGTCTTTTTATTTTGTCGACCACAGTGGTAAATCAACTATAGGATTAGCCGTTGTGAAGCTAAACTCTTTTTAAGACGACCAGCCAAATAGTCATTAATTGTTGGCTTTAAACAAAAGAAGACGTTTGTAATTTGCACATAAATATGGTAATTGATATGTAAATAAATGGAAGACCGAAAGATCCGAAATATTATATCAAATCTGTAATATTTGGTATAATATTTCGGAAAATGCAACCTGATGATGGCCGAGTAAAGAGGTTGACAAATTTATTGTGTGTAAATTTTTCTTTAAAATTTTGTTGAAAACAAATTCTAACATCCTTTAAAAAAAATCGAAAAAATAGTTCAGTTTGTTTATTAACATTTAATAAAAGTGTAAATTATAGTGAATATCTTTTGCATATTTCAAGAAAAGCAAAATAAATTAACGGCATTGTAAATATTGTGATTACTATACAGTGTTAGGTCAAAACAATTATAAGTATAAATACGATTGTTAGTACATTTATAAAATAAATATATAATGGGTGGTGATATCCGTAAAGGTACGCTACGATCTGCTTAGCCAGAGTCCCAGTTTCTATGTCAAGGAAATAATGTGCCAAAATCATTACAACAGCCGCAAGACCTGTTATTGCACAGTAAACACCAACAAACTGTGCAACAGTTAAAACAAAATAAAAACTAAAATTGAAAAATGCCCTATCCAACTCAATGACATTTTATTTTACTCGAATTTTATTTTACCTCGAACGGTACTGATGACCGAAAGCTAAGGATAAATCTAAATAAATTTATATTTAACAAAGAACGAAACTCTTTAATTAGATATAGCTCTCGAAACTTTAGATGGATCGATTATTAATAATACTTGTAAAATTTGTAACGAATACTTTACCAACTGTATTGAGGTGCTAGTAGAAAATATCCCTATAAATTTTAGTACTGATGCACGTAACTTAAATGAACCTTCAATTTTCTATAGAGTTGATGAAATTGAAATAATCAGTAAACTGGCTCAAGTGATAAATAAAGTACTAGAATCCAAACTGTTTCCAAATGATTTAAAGTTGAATAAAGTAACTCCTATCCATAAAACTTCAGATTAATCTTGCAACTACCGCCCAATATCTATTCTTACAACATTTGCAAAAATATATGAAAATGTCTTATATAACAGGCTGCTATCGTTTTGTGTAACTAACATTATTATATCAGTATGGATTTTGTAAAAGATCGAGTACTCTATCTGCAGTTTCTTTTGTCGTAGACACTATTTATAAATCTTTAGATAAAAACTTTTCGTTGGGGCTATATTTGACCTTTCAAAAATTTTTGATAGGGTTATGCATCATATTTTGATCAATAAATTAAAAAACATTGGGATTAGAAAATCTGATTTAAATTTAATAATTTCTTACTTATATCAAAGACAACAATTTGTACATTTTTTAGAAAATACTAGTTCGAAGCTTAATGTCAAATACGGGGTGCCACAGGGGTCTCTATTGGGTCCGCTGCTATTTGTCCTAGTCTTGTCCTGATCTTGTTATGTATGCAGATGATATCATATTAATAACATCAGCTCTATCCCTTGAAAAATTAAAGATCAAAATGCAAAATGATTTAGTTAAACTTATAGCTGGGCATTTTTGAGTAATCTAAAACTAAATGAAAAAAAAACTAAGTTCATTATTTTCGAAACCAAAAATAAATTCGAAAATCTTGAAAGTAAATAATATTCGTTATTTAGGCCTGCATATAGACTCAAAATTGAATTGGTCCTATCATATCTCTTACGTACGCAATAAATTAAGATATATATATATGGTTTTTGATATACAAGACAAAAAATATTTTACCAGCTAAAGTTAAACAATTTAGCATAACACTTAATTTATAATCCTCATTTTGTAAGCCGTATCTTTTACCTATTTGGAGTTCAGCGACTTCTAAAAGGCTCATGATCTTCAAATATTGATGAAAAAGCGTTATAAATCTGCCTTATAGATATCCAACGTCAAAGCTCTATGATAAAAAATACTTACCGATTAGTAAAATGTATAAACTTGAATTATTAATTTTTATTCATAAAATAAAAAATGATTCAACTGGTAATTGCTAAAAAACGGTGGATTCGATCGAATTCAATTGTTTAATTACTTTATTAAAATTCGATTTGTAGTGTTTTTGGTTTTAAAGTAAATATAAAGTAGATTTTGATGCAAGTGCTTTGTGTAATTGCTTTTATGTATCTATATATTTATGTATTTATATATTTTAATATTTATGTATTTAGGTATTTATATATTTATATTACATTAATATATTATTAGTATAAGACAAATTAATATATTTGTATTTTCAGGGAAAACTAATCCAGTTTATTACAGTCTACGGCTTGCAGAAATTATATTATGATATTATTAGTTTATTATATTACAAATTAATTATTTTATCATTTCAGATGAAAACTAATTCAATTTATTACAGCCTACGGTTAAGAGCGGTTATTTTATTAATAGATTTTGCTTTTAGGAAACATTTGATGATACACCCGAATGGAGGCACACTGCAGTTGATGATAAAAATGAAATAATGCAGAGCAGCTCGTCAAAATTGTGATTGTCTTGTGCTAACATTAGTTGAAAATTGGCTTCCGAAAAACCGGGTCAAATCTGTCATTACTAACATGCCCTTCCTTTTCTTACACCACAAAAAAAAACACTAACTATCGATCGCTTAGGTGTCTGCAACCGGGTCGAGTCTGTCACAACTAACATTCCTTCCATTCCTTCGGTTTTGTTATATGTAACACGGGTGTACGGTGGTGCCCGGCATTCCGAGAGTTCCTGGTTCGTCCTTGGCCGTACACTCTAATCAATCAATCAATCAATCAATCAATAAAATAAAAAATGATTCAACTAAGCACAACTTTAAATTAATGCCTGTAAGTTTGCAACTTGAATATCGAACTCGAAGGAAAAGTAATCTCCAGGTAAAATTTTGTAGAACTACTAGGACACAATCGAATATCATGTATCAAGGCTTGGTTCAGTTTAATGCCCTACCTAAATACATCAAAAATATCTTACTTTAAAAAGAAGGTACTGAAATTACTAGATTAAATAAGGCAAATAAAATAAAAAATCGATTAGTAAATCTGGGCTTAGGTCTATTTTTATCTATTTTTTTTCTTTAGATTTTGTTTTTTGATGATTCTCTTATAATTATATAATTATTATCACTGTTATATTTCATATTATTATTATTTAATGTTCAAGTATATTAACGTACAATTTTTGAAATCAATTTTAACTAATTTAAAATATAAAATTAACATTTTGCTTCAATTTGTTCATTTAATCCAAATTTAATATATATACAGTTTAGAAGTATGTTCGAGGTTTAGTTTAAATAAACTATTTGCGATTTACATTTTACATATTTACCATTGTATAATAATATTTTCAATAAATTATGTATAAATAAAGTACAAAAAAAAAAATCCGAATCATCTTTCTAATAAAGAACAGCTCCAATTCTACAAGAACTGGCATCATATTGTATGCAAATTTTTTTAGTTAAATCTGGGGTAGCTAGCACATAATCTGAAACTAAAGCTATTCTGTATAGATGACTAGTACCTCAATATCTAGAGATATTGTATATTTAGAAGCATTATCTGGTGATTTAATCACCCTAAAGCTTAACGTATGTTTTTGGAAAATTCATCACCAACGACGTAACGGAAATATTTAAGATCTTTTTCTAAAGATGACGCCGTGATAAATATATCATCCAAATATACAAAGATTCTGTCATAGATGTGGCAAACTATGACATTCTGCATTAATCGACACAAAATCTGAAGAGCATTTCAAAGACCAAAAGATTTGACTTTAAACTGTTAAAGTGGCCTTCCAGTGGTCATCCTTTGGATCTGGGCTTGAGATAATGTTTTTTGGCAGCATCCATTTTTTGTTTTGTCGTAATTTTTATCATTTAGGTTCTTTCGGAAACGGTTTCTTGACGACAGCCAATCGATACTGCGATGGCATTTTACGGATATAATCTCGTTTATAAATACGTTACGAGAAACGCGAGTACCCCTCGACCACTGATGAAGATTATATATAATTTAAAGAAAAAAACAAAATAAAATTGTTAAATTTGTCAGATGTCACACTTAAATTTGAAAACGAAGCATAAGACAAAATAATTTTTTTTATTTTTTTTTTTTTTGGTGACCACAAACGAACCATCTTAACGATTGATAATAAACCATTTAGCATTGTTGTTTCGTGTAGTCATTTTGGAATTAGTTATGTAATTAATTTAAATAAGTCGGATTGTTGTTGTACCTATATACATATATTGTCTATAAAATAAGCGTACAAGAAAAACATGTATGTGTCTTTAGAATTAATCAAGTTCAAATGTTTGTAATTAATAATCGAAGATAAATTTGTCGTATAAATTGTTGTTGTGGATGGATTTAATATTATGTGGTCGCCCCGCGCGAGAAGAAGGTGTATGCATCTCATGTAGGTCTTTTCTAATTTTTATTTAATTTTTTTTTTTTTCTTAAAAATACATAATCATTAATAGGACATTAGGACAATCATTTTCATTGTTTTTGATTATCGGAATTTTAATTTTAATTAATTGACGGTTATTTGTCAATTTAAGAATACTAAATATTTTATGTGTATATAAGATAAGAAATATCTTATGCAATTATTCAAAACACCTTGAAATGGAATTCTTGGGTATTTTTTTATTTAATTCGTTAATAATCTTTCGAATAAATTGTTTTCTAAATCTGAAAAATTTTAATCTACCGTACAGCATTAGACATTTTGGGTGACATGGCGAATTTTTAATTATTTTACTTAATTAAAACATTGATCACGATGAGTAATCGATACTTGTATTTCTATATATTTTCAGATCGATATCGAGGGCTATGAAACGGAACTCTATGATAAACATGAGGTGAATCGTCAATCAATGATTATTGATGCTCACTGGTCAGCTTAAATGTCATATTGGTAATGCATTCAAACGCTTAAGTGTAACTGTAAATCATGAACTGGAACATAAAAATACTAACGGAAACATTATGGTGAGAACTATTAGCACATCAAGCATATATCAACTCATTACTCACAGTGAGCACTTGTTGCAATGGTTAACCCAATGCCGTTTGGATCGTAAGGCAATGGAAATCATCCTAACAGGAGCGAGATGTAAATGTGATTTTTTATATTTAAAATGGGATTAAGATCGGTGAACATAATTATCCTTCTCTGCGGAATATATGGGCCAAATCATCGTCCATACAAAAACATGAAGGTAAGCCAAATTAACAATTTCCAAATTTCAGAAACTTGGTTATATTTATGATAGTAAACATGTATGGGGCGCATTATTTTTCTCCATGACTGTTGTGGTTGATCGAATTCGTCTAGCTCGAGGATGTGGGTCGGGAGGGTATGTCATGCCTAAGATGCGACTGATAATTTAATTCTTTCTAGGATACAGCTATAAAGTAGGCAGTTATCCGTTTGTCTTTTTGTTCCAAAATCTTTGGACCGTCAGACCGTGCCAGTGGTTTTTATTTAACCTGTTGATGTTGACGGGATATATAATTAATCAGATAAACAAGTAACGCTACTATTTCTGAAGCCAAACAGTTTATTTAGAGACCTGTTTGAGGTTAAAAATTTGATTCTGATTTATTTTGAATACATTCTGGGTTTATATACAATTTGACCGTAGTAGATTCTATATCCTCCGCAGTCATGGAAGCGAACCTTTCTTTATGTATATTGAGCGGCGAAATATTTTGTGGATGGTTTAATGTCTTGGAACATGTTTTGTTGCCTGCTGGAATTGTTTGCTGATTATTTGAAGTCATTATGTTTCTCAGTTCCAGCTCTAGTTGTCTTCACGTGACTATCAACGCATGCACTCTACCGTGTTGGGAGATTGGTAATATAGCGTTTTGAATGTCTTGTAGCTCCGTCGTGGCAATCATTATTTAAGATTTAACTGAATTTTGTTGCTTCCATATAGCAAGCGCAAAGCTTTTATTGCTTAGTATTTGTACATTCTCCTGAAGTAATTTAAAGTTATTTGTGCTGATTTCATGGTCATGCTTAATAGTATTGCCGGTTGCATCGATAATTTAGGTTTAATTTTTCTTCAGGATCGTTAAGTGATATTCGATTGATTTACTGCGTGCGATGGCTTCTTTTTAGTGCTCGAGTTCTCTTTGAGTCAAAAGATCCAATGGAATTTTGGAATTAATCGATTTTTTTGGTTAATATTTGTAGTCTGTCTGTTAAGTTTTTTGTATACGACTTCACATCTGTTTGCCTGTCTTCTTAATTTCTGATATTTTGGCTCAAAATTCTCAAAAAGTGAGTTATTCCTCTGGGATAGCTGAAAATTGTTTTTTAATCACCAATAACATCGTCAATATGTTCGTTAGTCGGTTTATTGTTGTGGGGACACTGCTCTATAATCCGGTTAAAGTTTTTCATCCTTAAATACCACAAATTCTCCTTACTTAATATTTGATTGTACTGTTAACCACTTTGGTCTTTTTTTAGAGATTTGATAGATATTTAGAGCATCATTGTTTCTGCTGATACCAAAAAAGTGTCCTGGTATCAGCACTGCATCATCAACTTTATAATTGGGTAGTGGGGATAGCGGTTTAAAATTTGGACAAGCTTCAATTTAATATGGACTGATTGTGAGCATTTTGTAAGTATTAACTAAATTTTAGAAATTATATCCCTTCGGGAAGTCTCCATTTTAGGGGCTTATGAGTAGCTGGAGTGAAGTTAGCAAAACCCTACCTGCGGGAAATCATTTGCGGTAACCTATTAAGGTTGAAGGTGAAGTTTTGTTAACTTCACTCCTGCTTCCTATAAGCCCTAAAATGGAAGCTTCCCGAACGAATAAAATACCATTCTATTCCGCTTTCCCTAAGTTTTCCAGCGACTTTCTATTTTCATTGTTGTGTTAGTTGTTTATTGGGTACAACAAAATTTGTACCACAATTACTGAATATTTTGTGGCATAATCCTCTTCTGGATTTAAACCGTATAGGTTTCGATTAAGGTATCAGTGTTCCAATATCGGACCACTATTCAAAATGTAATACTCCCAAATCCTGAGATTACACGATGGTAAGCCGAATAAAACTGTGAAACTTCTGCAAAAAATCGCAATTTCATAAGCCCATAAAACCATGATGGTTACTCATTAAAACAAAAATCCATCAGCTTCTGGATTGTTTACTTTACGGAAGTGCTATTTCGTTGACATGACTCCGGTTTTCCAAAATCCTTAAAAATAGGATGCTATTTAGTCCTCATTTATTTTTTTTTTCATCCTCCGGTTACTTCCAAAATTTGTGCAACATAATTGAAAATGTTAAAACAAATGCCACATTTTTCCACTGATTTTGTTAATGATTCGAAAGATGTTAAATTCAATGCCAATGTTGTTTGGCAGGAGTCTTTTTTTTATATAACATTCAGTTTAAAATGCATATATTATGTTGCACAAAACTATAAAACATTTTTTGCGATATGTAGATCTGCGATATATGCGATATGAACATTAAAATATCAATAAATGCCCATCTAACATATTAGCTGTAACCAAATTTCTTAATAGTGTTTTAACTGCCTATATAAAATGCGAACGAAAACATCGAAAATTCCATTCGCAGCACCCATAAAGAAACCAAATTAAAATTATCGATGATGAATTTATGATCTCGCGCATTGTAAATTTGCACTGTACCAAACACAAACCGATACAAATAAATTCGACACTTATTCGTTTCTTAATGCTAATTCTTGGAAATTTTGGTTATTTAGAAAAAAAAAATCTGTAATTTGAATATATTGCAAAAACGAATTTCTTCACCTGCCGATACTTAACACACACAAAAAATAAAAATGCATCCATACGTACGTATATGCGGATTTGTCGAGCATAAGTCTTTAAGAAAACGAACATAACATCAAAGAGATAATACATAAATAATCTAAATTAACATAGAAACTTATGATATATAGGACAATGCGAGATGAGCGCAGAAGGATGATATTATCAATTTTTTGTTATTTTTTATTTTTTATTTTTTTTTGTCTTGTGTCCTAATCCCAAAGAGATTACAATAATAACTTAATGTTTTATAATAATAAAGAGGTAAAAGCTGATTTTCGATGAAATGAAAATAATTCATTATCAAATAAGGTTTACCGCCCCGATGCTGTATATAAACCTCTTGGCTGCTGTAGTGCGGAAGGCATTACATTTTCATTTTCTATCCATTGGTTCATTCCAAGGCTAGCCGCGCAAATCGTTCATTAGGCAATATTGCTACGATCAAAGAGCTTTCGGGATAGAAACCGATTTCTCTGATCTGGACCAAAACGAAACATTTAAAAAAATGAAATTTCTTATTTCGTCATAAAACCAAAAAAAAAAAAATTTTTTTTTTCTACCGATGATTTATTGGCTTGTTGATGGTGGCTCGATGTTATATCATGCATGGTTCATTTAATTTTTTTTTCTTAATTTAATCGTTGTATGTTAGACAATATAATAAGCACGGCCCACGTTCATTTAACGATTTTTTTTTTGTGTAGTTTTTTTTTTATAATTTTTCAGCGCCAAATTTTCTAATTAATCATTTGAACTGAAATTAGTTTGGTGTGCGTTACGTTTTTATGTTACGTTATTCTATTTATACGTTTTGAAGAGGGTTGCATTCATCATATGTAACGCAGCATTCCATCTATAAGATCAGTTACTGTTTTGATAATCGTTTAATTATCATATCATATCCCTATTATCATCAACAGTAGTTCTTTTATTTGGACTTATATAGATAAAAAAAAACGACATTGGGATCTAAAATAATCTACACTTTTGATTTCTAACAATGAATGTCAAATAAAATTAGTTATGATATTTATGATTATGATATTATTTCAATAAAACTAAATAAAAATACAAAAAGGGTCCAAATATAGTTTTAGAACATGATATCGTGTACAAGACATGATAAATCCATTGTTCGAGTTGTTTTGTTTTGATTTCGGTAAATTTTTCGAATTATTTTAATTCGAATGCACTCGAAATAGTTTAGAAATGTAGAAACACACAAAAAAAGGGTTTTAAATACATAAAATCTATGTAAATATGTTACACAAATAGAATTATGCTCCATCACATTTTAATAAAGCGATTGCGGTCGGTTGTCTCAACATAGTATGATCTCATTGGAAGATAAATAGATTCAGATCTTAAAATTAATTTCGATTTAAAATTTAAAACGTTATCTCGATTGCGGCGAACGATGAATTCGTTTTAGCAATTTAGATGAAAAAGTGGCGTCGTATGGTCTTAGCTATATATAATCTAAGAGTCAAACAACTTTTAACTTTCAACTGAGTATCGAAATTTAATTAAAAAATATCGTCTAATTTATTCAAAGCGTATGACAAATTTTACAAAAATATTTACATTTTTGATTGCCTAAAAAAAGCGACCCGCGATAGCGAAGGCGTTAAAATTTTAACGACTTTTTAATTTGAGTATATTTTTTTTTTTTGTGGATTAATACGAGACTTGGTGAAATATTTAGAATTATCCACATCGCACGTATCTAGTTCGGTCACCAAAAAGTTGAAATTATTTGAAATTTTTTTTGGTTTTGTTAAATCGGCAAACTAATAAATAACAAAATCAACGACAAAAAAAATAAAATTCTGTGCGTGCTTTATGACTCATAACAAATTACTGAACGTGTCCGTTCATAAATTCGAGAAATATTAAGTTATGTTCGTTCTAAACTACATTTGTGTTCTTGTTCGGCTTATGTATAAATCAACGATCCGTAAGGTGTTAGGTGCGAGCCAAAAATCTGTCTCAAAAATGTATAAAGCGGTCATCATTAGTGAGTCAATATGGTGGACCGATAAATTCTGTATGTGTGCTCATGTATGTAAAAGTTGTCTTATTTTAGACAGTACTTTCTATTAAAATTTAGAAGTGATCGGATCTCAAGGTGAAGTGGCCACCATATACATGTTTTGGAAATAACCAGATTGTATTTCCAAATTGTTCAATTTGTTATATTTAAAAGTTAAAAATTTTTAATTTAAAAGTGAAAAGAACTTAATTTAATAATAAACAATTTAAACTTTTAAATTAATTAAAATTAAAATTAAATAATTTAAACTTTTAGCAAAGAGAATTAATGATTATTTGTTCTCTATGCTTTTAGATTAAACATTCAGCACTTTAAAATTTAACCATTTGATATTTTAAATTAAATTATTTAAACTTTTAATTTAAATAAACTGCACTTTAATATTAACAATTTGAATTTTTAAAGTATTTTTATATGTAGTCGTTTCCAGATTGTCAGCGCAAAGGGAAAATATAGGTACAAACTGGAAAAATCTTTCAACTTGCTTATCGGTCGAGAGTGCATATCGGACTGTGACATAATGATAATTGTGACATAATTTATTTTCATAATGATACTTGACACCCATCATTTACACTTACCGCTGCTTTTAGAAATACTTGATTAACTATTTGATTAATGAGTTTCAATTTTACTGTCGTGAGGTTCTGACTTAAAATTAAGTACAATTAAATACAAACGGTGCACAAAATTAAATAAAATTATAATTTGATAAGTGATAGTATAAACCTGACATATGAGCCTTTTCCCAAATTGGTCATTGGGAAATTGGTAAAGTTCAACACAGCCCAAAGAAAATAACTATGCCAGTGATAAAAGTGCTTCTTTGACAGAATTAATTATTTCACCGTTTAATAAAAATCAAAACAGCGAAGAAAAAATTATTTCATCGGCAAATTTAGCATTGCTAAACGGGAACAATAGTAATGAACTCAGTGCGACGAACTCTAGTGACCGTGGTCAGTGTAAAAATAAACTAGTGCAAACGGGACTGGAAAGGTATATAACTGTTCATTCAAAAAGAAAATGGAGTCCGAGATCTGCTCGGTTTTTATCGACATTATGTTGACTTTATGTCAACATAATGTCTTTATGTCAATTTTATCTGAAACACATTTCACAAAACAATTTTTTTTAAATATTAGCGGCTATTCTTTTTATGACACCAAACATCCGGATGAAAAAACACACGGTGGCAGTGCAGTACTAATAAAAAGAAGATTAAAGCATCACGAGCTCCAGAAATATGCGAAAGTTCACATCTAAGGCACAAATATCTGTTCGGAAGAATGGTCTGGGAAATTTGTGATATCGGCTGTCTACTGTCCACTGAACCACGCAATTAAAAAATAGCAGTTTATCGATTACTTTAATCAGTTAGGAATCAAATTTCTAGCAGGGGATGATTTCAACGCTAAACATGTGTAACGGGGTTCGTTTTTGACGTCACCCAAGGGCAAGCAACTCTACGAAGCAATAAACGAGAAAACCCTAGATTATTTATCATCTGGACATCCCACATATTGGCCTACAGATAGGAAGAAAATTCTTGATTTAAGAACTCAAGTCGGAAGACTTTCATGATTTATTATCAGATAACTCACCAATATAAGTAACACTAAGTACCCAAGCATTAAAAACTAAACTACCTCAACGTTTAACAAACAAACTAACGAAATGGTTTCTCTATAGAAGTAAAGAAGATGTAAGTTATCATTTGGATGTCCCACTTCACACACCAGAAGACATTGACGCTGAAAAAGAAAACTTCAGACAAATAATAGAAATGGCAGCAAAAAAGCAACTCCGAAGAACAAACATTCAAAAGTTGTTGTCTGAAAAACGGGCAATTCAACGGCTATAGCATCTTTAAGAACCTCCTTTGCATAAATGGAAATTAAATAGAGCTATTAAAGCTCCGAGCGAAGCGCTACGGGAAGAATAATATTTAGGAATACAGAATTACCTAAGTGAGCTCACAGTAACAGAAAAAACAGATTACTCACTATGGAAGGCAACAAGAAATTTTAAAAGGCCAGAGCTGTCAAATCCACCGATAAGGAAACCACTGAGCCAGAAGTGCCCATCTACAAAAAGTGTTCACTCTAAACGAACAAAATAATGACTGCGTACTACCACAGTTTATTAGAGACGAATCGAACCCAAATCCAGTAAAATTTAAATGGAAATGCGTGAAAACGGTTATCCAAAAAAGTATAAATCCTAAGAAAGCTCCAGGACATGATTTAGATCAACTGGAAAAATTATTAAAATATTACCAGATATATAGATGCATAAAATATATAACATATATTTTTCACGCGATTGTAAGATGTGGGTCCCTTAAAATGGAAAATATCTCCCATCTCTTAACAAGTTGGCAGCTATACCAGATCACTAAATTTGATTTCGAGAGCAGCACGGCACAATAGGACAGGTACACAGAATTGTAAATACAATTAAGCTTGCCTTAGAACAAAAACATATTGCTCGGCATTTTTCTTGGATATTGCGCAAGCTTTCAACAAAGTATGGCATGTAAAGATATGTCTAATAATAGGGAAAATACTGCAAGAACTATCGAATATTATGGTATTCGATTTTAACTTATATATTCAACACCATTTTAGGTCCTGGAAATTTTCCAATTCATTTGAAGATTCCAAATATTATATACTAGCAGGCAAACAAATTGCTGCACTGGCTTTGTAAGATGGCACGTACGGTTTATGTGTTCTGAACTATCGCATTTTGTAACCAAATAACCCAAGGTATAATTTTTCTGTGAAAACTATGTTTTTGTTAAAGGTCTTGTTGGACCTTAACGTCCTGAACACAGTGCTCTATAGAAAACTACACAAAGCTGCCAGTAACTGAGCACTGGTTGAGAAAGGTATAAGCCAACATATTTCACTGTTTGCCCTCGAAATCTATTAATTATCATTGCAAACGCTAATTTCACAGGAAGTTATCTTTGTCAGAATTAAATCTTATTCCAAAAGACCAATCAAATGTTTAATATTTTTTATAAACGGGTTTAGGATTGCTTTATTAGCAATTTAGCACATTGTTTGATATCAGTTTGTCACCAAAGATGTTTTTAATTATATTATCAGTTAACGTGTGGTCAGGTATTCTAATAAGATCTTTATGCAAGTCTTTCATCACCAAGATCATGCAACCCACTTACTGAATTCGGAGCCGACATTGTTGGCCAATTTAATTTTGTGGAATTTCGTTCACAGTTTGAGCATATATGGTACCACAGGAAGTGTATGTCTAAAGTCTCCTACGAGAACCGACTGACGTTTTCTCCAAGTGGTGTTCCATTCCTTGGGGTGTCGGTTACATCTTTCGGTAACTGATCTATTGAATGAATTGATGCCACATTACCCAAAAGCTTGTTTTGAAACTGGACTTTAATAAGAGGATCTCTGCTCATTAATAGTAATTCAAAAATTAATAGTAATTGGGAGTAATAGGCCTTGAAACCGTATATTAAATCCAAATTAGCGCCATAAAAATTGAATTACACTACGGTACCTTAAATCGATAACAGTTTTTATTTCATTGTACTGCATTGTATTAGATTCCCGAATGTCAATGACAAGACAATCATGGCCTTTGTTTACATATATAAATAAATATTTGACACTTTTAACCGAAGCCCAAAGTATATGACAATTAAATTTTAGTAAGAAAATCTATCTATCGTCAATTTATGGTAACTGCAACTCTGGAGCGTTTCCAGCCTTTTTTTTGGCTGTTATTTCAACTTGGTCTTTTGGAAATTTTTTATTTGGATTTTGCACATGGCCCAAGTGCTTTGTTACCAACGCACAAAGTCGGGGTTATCTATCGTCATCTGGAATCTGTGCTCTCACAATTTTATCAATTACCTCAATGTCTTTCAATTTTGACTTTTGATGAAGGATTAGTAAAAATGTGAGCAGCTGTCGCGGCACATTTAGGTTTTGCTTAAATTTTATTAAATGGCACAGATTACCTATTGGGCTGTTGTTGTTGTGCTTGCAATGCTGGGTTGAGAGTTACTAATTAAAAACTGACTAATTATAAACAGTATTATTTTAAATACATAAATATTAATTGAAAGATAAAGTCAAACGTAAAATTTAAATCATGGCAAAACTATAACACGCCGGAGAATGTTTCGAGTTCGATTCTCAACAACGACGAACTCTTCTTTTATTTTTATTTGTATTGTTTTATTACATAATTTTTTTGTTTAAATGCGTGCCTACTTGATCGAAAAAATGTTTTATGCATTAGCTATTTATGGAAACAAAATTTGCGCTTACATTTTTCTATAAAGCCGACTATTTTCAATCAAAGTTTGCTTCAAAAGTTCAGTGCCTGCTAATTGTCTGACACTTTGACGAAAAGTTATGTAATTTATTATTATATTAATTCCTTATCATCCTGAAATTTAAATAAGATTAAAACATTTATTTTACTTATGACTACGGCTTCTTAAGACTACAACCAATGAATGCGTGACATGATTAACATTCGTTTCTTTATGAGCATGTAAACGTGCATATATAACCGGGTTCACCTTTTTATTCAACTTCCTCATTCTAACTTCAGGGTGATACTGTTAAATGAAACACTTAAAGTAACAATAAGTCCAACAAACCTCCAATGTAAGTAACACCAATAAATAAAACTTAGTTATGACCTAAAACTTCAACTGTCACTATAAGTAGTTTTAATAATTAAAAAATAATAAATAAATAAAAATTAAAAACAAAAATTGTGAAATAGAACATACCATGACTGATCTCTTAAAAAACAAAAGTGCACTGAGTTCCAATACACGCTTAATTTGGAAATCTAATTAAAGTTCTGATGAACATTTCCGATGAAGTCATTCATCGGATATGAGGACTGCAATACTTGGCAAGACACGTGACCCCTGTGACACGTGACTACTTTTTCATTATTTTGCAAAAATTTGATAATAAGTCTAAAGTCGGATGGGCCGAGCATTCAGCAGAATCAGTAAATCCAGATTTCTCCGAATATCTTAAGTTCGATCCATTCCAGAACAGGAAGTAAGAGACGTGTCACCTGGTAGTATAAACAAGAATAGATTGATATACTCACGCTACAATAAAACCGGTTTACCAATGCACGATGTTTAATGAAAAAGATCTTTCTATTTTCAATGTAACGAGTTTCAAGCAGCAGTCATCCGATTTTTGACTATATTACCTATATGGCAGAAATACAACACGTTTTTAAATCCTGAACAAGCTTCCAGAAAAATCCCAGAGTAATCATAGCCATAACAAAAACATATCAGTGATACTTCCCACTGTTGTAGTTGATATCGTTGACAATTCAGGAAGAACAAAGCAGGGCTCTGTTGGTCGAAAATTATTTCAAAAAGGCACCAAACCTCTTAGAGGATTCGCTATCTTCTGCAATTTAATTAATAGGAGGAGTTGAACGTCAATTCGTACGCGATCTAGGATTCGCAAAATTATATCTTGATTTTATGGTAGAGTATCAGAAACTGAATTAAATTTTCTTGCAGGAAAAACTGTATTGCCAGATTATTCATGCGTTGGAAGATAGTCAATATCAAAGTATTGCCTAACGGTCCCAATCCTTCGTCACCCATATGATATTTTTAGCATTTGAATGTTACATATGGCCTCTGCTCATTTCTAGCCACCAGATAGCAAAAGACAGTAAAATTTAAGCCAAAAATGCTTCTCATGCTATAGCCAAAGATATTTACGTAGACAACCTCATGACGGGTACCGCTTCATAACTCCACGAAATTAAAAAAACTTACAGTTCTCTCCGAAACCAGCCTGCTATTTGACCCTCTGGGTTGGGATATCATTCAGAATATTTCTGCTACTTGTTTCAATCTGCCCGCCAGATAATGGTTTTAACAGCCATTAAATAGCATTGCTTGAATCTCGTTTCTTTACCAAGTGCCGAAGACCTTGCGCTAATCTTTGTGTTGAATTTCTTTTGTTGTTACGGAGAGAATCATGTTTACAGATCCACGCTTTTCGTCAAACACAAAGTTGATTCATAACAGTCAATAGTTTAACAAACTCTGATACACATATACGTAAATTCGTTCGTAAAAGGTTTTAAGAAGCTGCGGAATCTGATTATGAATCAAGACAAAAAAAAATTATTTAAAAATCACAAGACGTATATATAAGAACAAAAATACCGATAAAGTAGCGTCTTAATTCTTAATTTAAATTCTTATGGTAAATTTATGTATTTATTCTATGCTTGGCTATAATATTTTTGATTTTAATATTTTTGTTGTGTTATACTCACGAAATGAAAAGAAATATATTCAGGTGACCTATGACATCGAACCGATATTCAAATTTAAATTAGACAAAAAATTCATTTGTTTCGAGATGCTGTCTGCGTATATATACGCGGCAAGATCGCTTATTTATGTATAGCAATGTCAAAGTAACAAAAACACGTTTAGTGCGATAATCGTAGGTAGATCAGAGTTTCAATATATGAAATGGCATAATTGCGACTGAATGTTCAACGACAAAATGAATCGGAATAACAAACAAAACGTCGATATAGATTGGTTTCGATTGTAATTACCTCGAATGAAACATGCCTAATGGCCTTCACGGTTTTATACCATCCCGATATATGTCGATATGTATAGACGTACGTACGTAGACATAACATAAATGTGTAGAATTTAAAAATTTTGTTATGGGCCCACCTACATTCGATTAAGCGTTCAGCAAAATATTATAGTGTTATGTTATGTTATGTTATGCTCTCGTCAGATGTGTGTGTGTGTGTGTTATGTGCTTATGGATCAAGATAAGGTCAAACCTTATGCAAGAATGTTGTTGTATTAATTTTGGGTGTTAACCATGAAAATAGTTAATTTAGCTGTGAAATTAGAAACAAAATTTTTTTTTTTTTTTATTATGTGTGTTGTTTCGATTTTTGTGGGCATACAGGAAGATTAATGATCCAGCAAGCGTTCGATTGTTTGTTGTGTACTATATAGCATTAAAACTAAATCGTGCATTTATACTTTTTATAGGTTGCCCAGCATACAATTTGTGTAAATATCTATTCGTGTAACAATAAAACGCCTCTAGATATAAAATTATCTCCTAATTATCCATTCACACCGTATTCCAGTGTTGTACATACACAAAAACTATTAACGTTCCTCTTTTTGTTTTTAACTCTTTAGAAATGTGCAAGTAACAATATTTTTGTTTTTGTTTTCTTATAGTTTTTACCTGCGCTGCCCGATTGTCTACCAAAACCATCTATAGAGTTTTGTTTATATTTCGTTTCTTTGGTTTTTTTTTTTTTTTTTTTTTCGTTAATGCAAAGAGGATTTCAAATCTTTAAAACGAAGAAAAAATATTTTTTTTATAACAATGAAGCCGGCTTTCTTTAAATTAAAAGAAGAAAAAATTAAATTAAATGGTAAAATAATCACGATAATTTAGACGAACCAAAAACGGGAAGCTGTAAAGAAATATTTTTCCGTTTTTTTTTAATCATTTCGCCTTGATGGAGATGGGATACAATATAAAGTTGCGGCGAAAGGATGGATTTAATTTTTTCATCTTAAATTATGGTAATATTTTAGGAATCTGTCAAACAAAATTTTAAATATGGCCGCAATGTAAAGTGAACGGGCAGGATAATTCTTATAGTAGAAGATAAAGAAATTTAAATCGCATGAAAGCACATTGATGGTTTATAGATTAGCACTAACTGCCTAATCTCATAGTTGGCTTTTGTTACTTTTCACTTGGATCCTTCCGTAAGTTTTCCTAAATCACTGGGTTATTTTTGAAAGTAGATTCCATCTTTGGATTACTGTGGCGTGGGTTTTGTCTGACTTAGAAGGTGCAATTAGTGGTTTCTCGATTAAGAAGTGAAATTGGTACTACCGGGCGAGATGAAATGTCACGTTGTAACATAATTAGCTGCGTGTTGTGCCGCATATATGTTGGTTTATTGTATATTCAACCTTACCTCTATATTTACCTCATTTCGGGCTCCAACAAAGTTAGTGCCGTTATCACTATCCACTGACCACCTCCAAGTGAATTGCCTTAGTAGAAAAACCATCGAATAAGGCGATGTACCTCTTGTATGGTTTATTTCCTCTCCCTTTGGATACAAGAATTAAAAATGGGCCTGTGTAGTCGATGCCTGTACTGGTGAATGAAAGAAAGGAGTGACCCTTGCTTCTGGTAATAAACCTATTTATTGTTCTGATGCCACTCTCCACATCTAAAGGGATTTGTCAATTGTTTGTTCTTACGCCATGATGCGCTTCTTCCGTAATAAGTTATGTATAAATTTGTTGAAATTTTTTTAATCTACCGCCAACCCTGGACCATTTATAAAACATTTTCGTCAATAAACGGACAATTTACTGCTGCTCCTAGTTTTGTTTGAGGTTTTTAAAGTTTTGATATCTGCAGAGAATTCCATCCCTTATTCTGCTATAATTCTGTTGTGTATACTCTTGTTGGTTTATCAGCAGTAAGATATAGCTTGACGTTTCAGGAACCCGGTGAATTCGTTTTTAAGGATTAAAATAGTCTGAAGCAATAGGCTATTGTTCTTCTGATTTTAAGAGCTATAATATGAAAACCTTGAAAATTCCAATAATTCTGGAATTGCTGCTATGTTGGAGAGTATAAACATACTGGTATTAACTCTTCATTTTCTGCTTACCCGCAGTTGATTCAATTATAATTTTTGTGTTTTAACCAACTCGGTCCTTCCCACCAAAGTTGATTGATTCGCAATTGTTGAGCATTCATTCCACTTAAGGTTACATTCAAAGGGTTTTTACTAGATTTTAAGTGATGTCACTTACTTAGTTATATAAGTGACTGAATTTCAGAGATCGCTTTGCTACAAAGGTTTTGTATTTGCTAGGGTTTCCCATTATCTACCCAAGCATGATCATCAAATCGGTCCATGAGTAAATATCTGCGTATTCCAACTTTAATTCTTCTTGGACTGTTTTTAGATGTTTTGTGGCACCACATAATACCAGTCTTGGCAACGAAATTCTATTTTTTTATGCGACTTTGGTTTTTGGCACTATTAGATAAATTACTGGTGTACCTTGTGCATTTTTTGATATAAAATATTCTTTATTGCTACTATCCATTTGAGTCCTGTTGGATTCAGTATCACAAGGCAGCTTTATGTTAAAGAGCGCTGCAAGTTGCATTGGATTGTCCATAAAACTATAGCAACAGTTGTAATTATTGGCATCTCCGGCAACAAGGCATCCTGTCGCATTCAATTGTTGAATTTACTTAAACATCACGAATCGATTTAATATTTCCTATCTCGTCCACAGCCCTCGGTATCGAAGGATTACAGGCAATCTAAACTTCTAACTAAAAAACATCAATGACCACACTTGGATAATTTAGAACTCATCGACTCTCGTTACTATTGTCCGAACCAGATCGATTTCTTGCACAGAGCTGATGTTATGGAAATGATCCAAAATAAATATTGCATCAACGGTTAAAAAGGTTCCTCCTTCTCTACTGACATCGTGAATTTCGTCAAAATCAAGAGACAAATAGTGGCGATGATCCGATGCGAAAGTTTTAAACTGATTTGGCGGTACATCGACGAAAGATTGCATCTGCATATTCGTCTTTTTATATAGCCACAAAAGCTTTGCATTTGGCGATGGTATTCAAACTCAACACTAATGCATTGTTTCACTGTGCGAACAGGTAACATCGAAAGCCTTTACAACGATTATGTTTCCAATTTCATCGGATCCAGTGTTCAACTGGCATTTCGACATTGCAGTAAGCAATATAGAGATATGCGGATTCCGAGATCACTGTACTATTGTCTCACGATGACACCATCGTGAACTTTATACTCCGGGCATCGCCACATTACAGTGAATTATGGGAAGCGAAGATGAAATCCGTGAAGCATAATTTACTACATATCATGGATAAAACCGTACTTACATTTGAGGAACTGACGAACTCACAACCTGTATGTTTCACGCCGAACAATCCAGATGGCTATACGGCTCACATTTTTAGTCATTTCTGGATCAAGAAGCTACCAATTACGACTCTTGAACCATCATTGCTCTAGGTGAAAACGAACCGTCCATACCGTTTTCGACTAGTTCAAAGGATCTGCCAGAATTTCTAAAGAATTGGGTGGACAGAATACCTTGCCCTTCTACAGCAACGCCCAAAGTAGTTGACAGTCTTATCATTATTGTCATTCACAAATAATTAATTGTGCTACAATAATCCATCAAGATTTTGAACCTAGCCTCGCTATCACGAAACTGATGTCAAATGTCATCGGAGCACATCGATATGGTATTTGGATTCAAACGACTACAGTGTCAAACGACTGTGGGTCAGATAAAATTCATTATTTTGAACAAATAATTGTCATATATGGGATCAAACCTGTACCATTTCTGGTCACATGAATTCTAAATGGATTGGCAAACCAGAATAAGAAGAGTTATCCAGCAGCATCTAAGGCGATAACGAGGTTTTATATGGATGATTGCTGAGAAGCACTGATAGTGTGGAAGAGATTACTACCTTAAGAACAAATATAGACATTAATTTAAAATCAGCCGGTCTCCAATAAAAAAATGTTCATTCAATTTTATCTTTAAGGACGAGCCACAAATTACTGAGGTCATTGGTGATGAAGTTGAAGCAATAAGTTGGCTAGGATTACCGAGGCTATCCAAGGAGGACACATTCAATGCGTTTACATTCAATGCGCCAAGGTTTAGTATTGTTAGGGCGGACATTGTTATCGGTATCAGCGGGATTCTTTGCCCCATTGGGTGGGTTGGTTCTACCAGCGGATCTTTGAAGATGATGATCTCAAATGTTTGAAGGGAACCCAGCAAATTTCTACTCGTAGTTTCATAAGGAATTAGGAGTCTTTCCTAGATGAACTTGGATTGTTACATTTAGATGGATGACTAAAGGCTGATAAAAAAAATATAAGGCTGATAAAAAGGGAAATAAATGGGCCAATTACCTAATAGAAAAGCGTCAAGTTTCAGTCGAGCATTTCTGAACTCAGGAGTTGACTGCGCCGGGCCGATATCATTAGCCAGAAAACGAGAACGAGGAGTTAACTTTTTGAAAAAGGTTTCCCCGATGTATTTATTGCCTGTCTGAAAAGATTTACTTCGAGAAGGGTAATACCAGCCAGATATAACAGTGAATATGCAACTTTTTTTGCAGGTGCAAAACAAAGATTAAAAAGAAGGGCATTAATGGCTGCAGGACGAATGCGAGAAGTAGCTCAGTTTGACTCATCCAAAGAATTTGACAGAGCAGTTGTTGAGTTTGCTACACATAAATTGATTGATTGTCGTTTCATCCCACCTAGGAGTTTAAATTTTTGGGGCCTATGAGAGGTGGCTTTAAAATCGATTAAAACTCACAGAAAAAGATTACTAGAGGCATCAGTTTATTATTCGAAGAGATGACTACCATGTTATGCTACATCTAAGCCATACGGAACTCGGGACCACTGATACACCTTCCAAGTGATAATGGGAATGAGGTGAAAACACCAAGCCACTTTTTAGTACACGTTAATACACGTTAGTGTCAAGTACACGTTAGTGTCATAAATTGGCATATACTGCTTAACATACCAGGAATATTGGTCATATCTAAATATAAAGTTCATATGTGGGTTTTGGCGGAAATTTGACGTGGCGGAAACATAGCATTTTTCTGGTTAATTGTGCCTCCTTGAAAGTGCTTGCTTATATTATATAAGCCTGTCTAATTTTCATATTCATTGTACCCTCTGGATTCCAGAATTGTTTCAAAATTCAAGATAAAAGTCAAATAAACAAACTGAGGTCTAATGCTAGTCGCAGAAACATCTTTTCAAGATTCAAATAAACCATGAAATCAGACAACTTTTCAACGGTTTTATCTATTAAACCTTACCTTTTAAAATAACTGACATACATTAAAAGAGCCTAACCAGACAAACTTTGATTCTGAACTTTAATAGGTGCTTAATGCAAACACTTTACCAACATTTTACTGTTATCTAATTCAAATATTGAACACTATTAGAGCATTTCTCTGTTAAAAACTTCAACAACCACCTTCATTTTAGAATTTTTTTTACGTTTAAGAAAGGTCAAGACCAACTTGAGGCTATTTGCTGAAAACCTGTTCAGGATTCATGAAACCATTAAATTGAACAACCAGCTAAGGAAACACAACCTAAACAACATCAAGCAAATTATAGGAGAGGCAAAGAAGCCTAAGCATTGCTTAAAATAGCTTTAGAGGAAAGTAACCCCACATTAATTACCCAAAGCATCACAAATAATAAAAAAAACTCATCACACACATTGTCGTCATATGGAAATTATTTTACATACGTGCGTATAATATGCAACAGATGAGTCCCCGCATAGAAATTCTAGGAAACCTACGATTTAATATGTAGCACACATTCTAGATGGCAAAGTGTGTCAACAATTCGGTACACGTTTATTTACCATGAGTTTCTATTTTTAAAATGAAAAATTCGTGGAAATTTTTTTCATTTTCTTCATTATATCATTTCGATATGACGTTGTTCACTCTAACAGCATAAGGATGTTTTAAAATGTTTATCGAGTTAAAATTCTGTACGCGTATCTTGTAATTAGTTCCACTTTATAGTTCGAACGAAATTTAGCGTCCAATCATAATTCTGCCGAATTTAAAATTGATATCCTTTTAGGAATTAATTTAATTTAATTTTTTAAATCCATTCGATTCATATTAAGATGTTTTTAAGTAATACGTCAAAATGTTCGTCCTTTTTTAATTTGTTCTCGTCGATATGTAAGACCGCATTGAAATTCATCTCCAGAACAAATCGGAATAAACATTTTTTGCTATCATTTTTTAAATGCTTTTTGACCTCATAAAATATGCCGCCTTATTGTCTAGATGGATTTTTGGTAAAAAAAACATAGCTACACACATACATACATTCCATGTGTGGATCATGATAATCCATTTGTATAATTTCGAACCGTGAAAATGGTTTTCGAAACTTTGTCCGTCGAAATGATATTACGTACGATACGAAAAATTTATTAAATTAATTTTTTTATCTTTAATTAAAAAATGTAAAATTCCTGGTAGTGGTGTCCAGCCTGAATGTGGTGATCCTATACCTAAAAATAAGGATGGAACTTTTATATTTTTGTAACATAATTACAGAAGTTTTGATTTGATGTATAATTAGAATGCATAATCATTCAAAAATTGTTTTGTGTATACAAGCACCGAAAAGTTCAAGGGTTCATTAAGGTCACTTAAGATGAAAATACAACACAAAAAATTTTAGACGTGCGTATATTAGTAAACTGTATTCCTAACCACAAAAATTATCTGATAAATTTCGAATTTATTTATCTATACGAATACATCAATTTTGTTGTCATTTTTTTTTTTTTTTTTTTTTTTTTTTTGTTAATATAAATGGTTTTCTTATTTATTTGGTACAAGTTAATCTTAAGACGACAACAAAGTGGTTTTTTATTTATATGATTTTTGTGAAACAAATTAACCTGCCAACCCGTCATTTATAGTACGTAGACAAATTAGCCAGTTATAAACTATAAAATCAATGTGTGTCTGTGTGTGTGTATGTAAATAATTCAAAAAATTCGGTATCTTCGGTGTTCCACCTAAATACTTGTATAATAAAGAGGTTTCCATTTTTAATGTTTAAATTTTCGAATTGAAAAATGTTAACAAATTGAGTGAAATTTTTATTAGTATAGCATCGTTGAATAAGTCCCGATACTATACCGGTAGTCAATAAATACTAAGCCGTGCGCATTCCAAAATACAGAGAGGTTCTCTTCACACTGATGAACTGAATTATCTGAATTACTTACTGAATTACCCACACTGATAACTTTATGATCTCCATTATCTCACGCACTTTCACTTTTCGATCTCTTATCACGATTTTTAGGAATTCTTAAGTGACTACTTCATTTGGACAACTACAGCGTACAGCATCATCTGTGTCTTTTCGACCGTTTGAAATCAGCATAGCACCGGTAAATGGTTTAAAGTTTGCTACGTTTTAAATATCATAAAGATTTTTATTAAAGGCGCCATCTCTGTGTTAGAATCGGGACTTAGGCTTAGCGTAGAGGACAACAAAAACAATATGCTCAAATTCCTAATCGATAACGGAATCAATAAAATTGTTATAACAAACCTGAATTGGCTGGAAGAACAATTCCCACTAAATTCACATTTAAAATAAAATCAGTGGGAGGCGATTTTAAAATCAGCAAAAAAACCGGACAATTGTTTAAAAGCATTGGCAATGGCACAAAAATTGATTATTTTGTATTACTATTTTGCAGTAAGAGAAATATTGACTTCATTTGTTCAATATTGAAACTCGGGATCTAGACCTTGAAGGGATTCTTGTACAATTCGGAACCCTATTATGGTCATTTGAACCAGTCAATAACTTCAAAGCGATACTAGAATAAAAGCAAAAATAAAACCTACAATCTACACGTAATCGTATCCGTATCCAGTCGCATAAAACCAGAAGGACAGAAGCATCTAGACCAATTTTCAAAAATTGCCAAGCCTTAAACTAACCTCACAAATGTTAAAAAGATGCAGGTGGAGGTAACATAATCTATGAAAGTGAACATCTACTTCGAAGAACCAGAGCCTTTACACTAACTTTATACTGAATACTCAACCTTCTGATTATGCAAACGGCACCGTAATATTACAGTTTGATATTGGGAAGAACAGACCATATCTTGATCGTTAAACAAAACCGAAAAAATGTTGTAGTCAATGAGAACGAGAGCCTTTTTAGATATTCGAAAATAAACGAATAGTCAATAACGCATGTAATAGTGTTCCAAATTTGATGACAGCTATAAAATATTGATAGATTTTCACAAATCATTTTTAAGCATAAAAGCGAATGATAATAGTAGTTTTCTACTCGCAAATCCGGAAGTTAAACTATCCTTCGGAGTCAGATGCATGAGATTATACTGATATTGGCCGATTTCTACTTAAGCTTAACCTGAAGTGTCAAGCCTAACTTTTACACAGTTTGCTAATTTTGCAGTTTTATCAGCAAATATTATAATGTAATATTATAATGTAGTACAACCCGTTTGGAAAACCCTATACTTATATATGTATCATCTAAGATTAATCTTGTTAGAATTTCAAAGGGATTTTGGTTATACCATTATTGTGCAAAACATAATGTTGTTACATAAAAAAATAAAAGTGAAGCTGAATAAATGTAACAAAAAACAAAATTATATTGTTTCAAGAAAAGTGTTAAAACATTTTGTTCCAAAAACAAAATATTTAAAGCTATACAATGTTATAACATTGCGGAAAGCCACCTAAATGCCGCCCGTAATTTAATATAATGTTCATTATATTTCTAAATCGGTCTATATATGCGAACTGTATGTCTTCTTCTTTATAGTACACAGCAATAAAAAAAATTTGGTTGCATAATCTACCTAGCAGAAAAATAAAAAAAAAAAACCAACACAGCTGTGGTGACCGACAAATTGCAGTTGAATCGATGTAGGCACTTTTCTATTGTGTACGTTGTATACGATCAGCTCGTCGATGTCAGTCGTATATTAATCCGTGAAATTTTCATTTATGTCTTTCAAATGCCGATATCTATTCATACTCGAAAAATGTTGCTGTTGTGTAAATTTGAAGAAAGGAAATATTGCACTTGGCCTAACAGTTATCGGCGCATATTCGATCTATTTTATTTTTCTAATGGGTATGTCATACGAACTGATCAACGAAGCGTCATCGTATTGGCACGAGCTATTGACTACATATCGCGGTCATATGTATTGGCTGTTCTTTTGGGTTGGTTATCATACATTGGCTGTTTGTATGGCGATTGTACATGTGTCTGGATCAATTCAGGTATATCCATTTATTCAACATTTGACTCTACCAATAATGTACTTATATAACATTTCTAGCCGAAGTCTCAATTACTTATGATATCATTGTACTGGAACTGTTTTAATATATTTTTCATCTCAATTATTTCTATGTTGGTGTTGGCTCTAAGGATGGGACTGGTTATATTGGTTTTTATTTATTATGCAATTCTAAACTTTTCGTTATTGAATGAAGTTAACAATGAACTAAATGCGTACCTTACCGACGACAACGAATGGAGCTATGAACTGCATCCATTTTATAATTGAGTGATTTTTATTAACTGTAAACAATGTAACTGATTAAAATTGATAAAAAATTGCTTGATGTTTATTGAAATTTGTTGAACTATACTAAATGATTTGATTTCGTAGGTCTGACTGACCTAAATATTAGTAGCACAAAAGAAAATTTGTTGGAACTTGTTGAGAAACAAGCGATGGAAGACTGTTTTGGATTACAAGCGATCTCTTATAAGCAATCATATATTGTTACAAACAAAATGTAAGATTTTACTGGTACCGGTAATAATCGGTCACATGACAGGATAAGTTTCCCTTATATTACTACAAAATGCATTTTATAAAATATATCCCATTTTATACATTTTATATGTAGTTTAGAGCTGTCACTTCAAATTTTCTGTCATTATGTCACTGTCAATACCATTTTCGTTACAAAAGTACCGTTTGCTGTGTATAATTTGAATATTAGGACTTCACCAGATATTTCACAAACAAGCGCAGGAACAGCGTAAGAATGCTTCGTCTGTTCTGTTTTAATATGTGACACCTGAAATTGTTTGGGGCAGATAGTAGCTTAAAATAAGTGCGAAATAGTTGTAAATTTGTATAATCACTCTAAACGTCGGAACACGGTTGCTGAGCACCGAAATCAATCCCTGTTGAATGAATTGTTGTTGATTAAGCAATTCATTTTTCCGCTATTCTATTAACACTTTACGGTGAACAATTTCGGAACCCTTACTTTTCTATAAAAAGAATTCGTATTCGGAAAATGACTACATTTAATAAAAAAACCGAGGAGGAAAATATAGCCAAATAATATTTTCGGCTAACCATGGTGTTTTGAGATTTCCTTTGCAAAGTGATTGCAATCTAAGAGAAGTTAGGAAGTTTTTGACAGTAGCTAGATTATAGCAACTCGAAATTAAGTTTGCTCTAAAAAGGCCATGTTGATATTCTCCTCCAATGGCAGACGAGCAAATTTATATTAAGAGTTTATGTTTCTTTGCAGCTGGCATCAGCTGGATGTAGTGCAAATCTAGAAACAGCTAAAATGCTGCGGTCAGGTTGTCACGTGAATGATCTATTTACTGCGAGTTACAGAAGCGAATTACGTCTAAAAGCTAAACGTTGAACATTTCCTTTCCCCAACAACTTCTGATTTTTTTATATATATATATATATATATATATATATATATATATATATATATATATATATATATATATATATATATATATATCTATATATATATATATATATATATATATATATATATATATATATATATATATATATATATTTCGCCATCAAATTGCCTCTTGCGTTACTACAGCCATGTATTTAGCCTGTGTGTAGACAAAGTAATTGCCGCATGCTTCTACGCCCATGAAATTGCTCTACCTTGCAGTTTGGAAAATATCATGTCGAGTGTCGATCTACTGAATCGCTTGTCCAATCTGAATCGCAATTTTCGTTTTCACTTTTTGAATTAGTCAATATCATATCGATTGTCCCCCTCAAATATCGGATGATCAATTCCTGAATTATTTGAATCTGATAAAATGATTAGAAAATTGGTTACGCTCTGTTGATCTAGAAAAACGTCATCACGACTGATATCCACTAGAAATTTTTCCAAATCAAAAATACGACAGCCTTTAAAAATTTTGCTGTAACTAACCATGATGTAATTCTTTGACTTTCAGTTAGAGGCTTTCAAGTTAGAGAAAGAGGGCTGTTGAAGCCCCAGATTAGTTGCCCTTTGATCGGAATACGAGTTTCTATTACTTCAAAACAAACTTCACACTTGTCTTGCTGACCACATACAAAATGTCCAATTTAGTCCATCCACAAATTCATTCCGCAATTTCATCAATCTGTCTGCATGTGCTAGAACGACGATGCCATCATTTTTTGTTAATTTGAACCTCTGACTATTCAACAAGCGTTAGTTAATTGCGCCACTCTGAACATTCCAACATTCACTTTTAACCTAAACCAGTTGCATATTGATTTAGTTGGAAACTTTGTATTCGTTTGCATTAATCTTGAGAATTAATCCGTGACCAACTAATTGATTGATTGATAATAAGTTGTGGAAAGACCCGCCACGAAAAGAACTTCTTGAACCGTTGAATTTACTTAAAGTTGAAGTCAAACATCATCTGTAATTTAGCTTTCAATTTTGATTCATTTGTAATCGTAACCTCTCCTGCATCTGACACTAATTTAAGATTTTCCATCCAGCCTTACTCACATCAGCACTTGAAACACTCATTTGCCAAGCTGAGCGAAAAAATTGAGTATCTAAAGCGACAAAATGAAAGCTAAAAATGAATGCGAGATACATGAGAGATTAGTAAAATTACACGGATGAGGATAATTTAGAAGGAACCTATGTAACGTAAAAAATAGTCCAGGAAGAGTAAAAAAAGAAAAGTTGAATCGTCACCAAACAATCAAATGGTAGCGAAACTACAATTACCAAACCAAAAGTGATCCAATAAATGTGCAAATGAAAGAAAAGCCACTAATGTTGTGAGCGTACAAAAAAACGCAGTGCTAAACAATGACGTCTGGTAAATAAATTCCTTATGAAGGAAGTTATATTCTGAAAAGTTTCAATGATTTACTTATGAAGATAAACAGGGTCGGTCTTGTTCCAGCAAAGAAAAATAGAAGGTTTACAAAGAAGAGTCTAAAAATATTAGATGCTGTGAAAATTGTTAATAAAAAAGAACAAAAAACGAGTGAGGACCCCGAACCTTTAGTAAAAGGAGACTCCATCTATTTATTGCATTGCTATAGAGTTTGGTAACAAAGAGTATATATTGACATCCGGTTAATTACCAAGGCTGTAAAGTTGCTAAAAAACTACAACAACAAAGAGATAAAACATGAAATCAACCGTAAAATCACGAAAATCGAAACACAAAACATCAAAGCAGATGGATCTCAATCCTCAACCAAGCAACACAGATTAAATAAGAACGTTCGTCCAGGTAGTGAAAGGTTCGGGTTCAATAAAATTTATAGACTCTGGACATAATAGAATCATGGCAAAATTTTTTAATGCCATCGAAGTTATTATTACACAGGGGCTAGATGAACCAGTCTAATTGAACAACATCGTATTTGAACAAAATACAACTGCCACAACACAATCCGATAAAAAATGTTAAGTAATAACGAAAACCCACCTGCTCGAACATGAAATCGATACCGGCGATGCCAGTCCATCAAACAGCGATATTATGCTGTATCCCCAAATCAAACAAAAGGAAAAGGATCAAGAAATTGACCGTATGCTAAAACTGGAAGTGATTGAGGAGTCATCCAGTCCTTGGAGTTCTCCAGTGACAGTGGTGTCTAAAAGCAATGGTAAAGTAGGGCTGTTGTTTGATGCACGAAAAGTGAATAGTATCACAGTAAAGGAAGTACATATATCATTTACCTATAATTGATGGACTGCTTAGTAGATTGGAAAACACTCAGTATATTTCCAGCCTAGACCTAAAAGATGCTTTCTGACAAATTCCTTTGCTGAAACAATCCCGACCTAAGACAGCTTTCACGGTACCGGGACGACCATTGTACCAGTTCACCGTAATGCCGTTTGGTCTGTGCAACGCTGCTCAAACCATGTGACGGCTCATGCATTAAGTGATTCCACACGAGCTACACGATAGAGTTTTTGTTAACCTGGGTGATCTTTTAGTGACATCAAGCTCTTTCATCGATCATATAGAATTATTGGAATTAATCGCTAAAAGACTGAAATGGACAAACTAAACCATCAATGTAGAAAAATGAAAAAATTTGTACTCACCCAACTGAGGTATCTTGGACACATCGTGGGTGGAGGTTGTATCAAGGTAGATCCAGGGAAGGTTACTGCTATCGAAGATTTTCCCGTTCCACACACCGTTAAATAAATTAGACGCTTCCGCGGAATGAGCGGCTGGTATCGGAAATTCATTCCTAATTTTTCAACCATAGCTGCCTCACTAACAGATTTGATAAAAGCCAATGGTAAGATAATCTGGAATGATAAGGCACAATCTGCGTTCAAGAATTTAAAAACGTTGTTGACGACCGCTCTCATACTCACTCTTCCGGATTACTCGCGTACTTTTTACATCCAGGTAGATGCTTCCACTACAGGGGTAGGTAGTGTGCTATTCCAGAAAGACGATGAAGGTACTGAACATCTTATTGCATTTTACTCGTATAAGTTGAATGGTGCACAGAAGAACTACAGTATCACCGAACTGGAATGCCTAGCCGCTGTATTGAGTATAACAAAATTCCGTTCCTACGTGGAGGGATACAAATTTGTAGTAATTACCGACCACGCCAGTGGTTAACAGTGGTTAATGAACCAAACAGACCTGACAGGAAGATTTGCCCGCTGGAGTCTGAAATTACAGGGTTTTAATTTCCATATTGAATACTGTAAGGGATCACAAAACATCGTTTCTAGAGTGTATTCCGGTGAAATGGCCGAATTGCATTCGCTCAAGAAAACAATGGAAATTAACCTACAATTACCTACATTCTCAGAAGACGACTATTTAGAACTTTGAAAATAGTTGAAAATAAAGCTAACTCCAATCCAGACTTGAAAATTAATGACGAAAAACTTCTAATACACCAGCCATCTAAGGAAACAGAACACATAGATATTCCTAACTGGAGGCTGTGGTTGCCAAACGGGATGATCCAAGAGGTTATGATCCAGGCACATATACCACCAACGCCTGCGCGTATGGGAACTGGAAAAATGATTGATGCTCAATTAACCACTACATTTGACGTTGTTTTAATCGTATCTGTACAGATTTTTATCTCACGTGATGTTTTCAGTTGAGCCTTAAATCTAAATGCAGACCAAGGTATTTTGGTGATTCCGCCTACGATACTTGCACCCCATTGAGGTATTTGTGTAAACTGTTATTTTTGTGTCCAAGCGTAAATGTCACAAGGGTTGATTTTAGCTCATTAAGTATGGTTTTCCAGTCAATTGTCCATTTAGTAACATTGTTCATTGCTCATTGAAGATTTTCCACTGCAATTGGTTGTGATTCGTCTACTGCATTAAAGCATTTAATAAGCATTAAATAAGTATGTTATCATGATGATTCCTTTACGTGGAAGTTCCTTGAATAGACCCGGTGATATTTCATCAATTCCTGGTGCATTTTTTTGGTTTTAAAATGTTGGATTGAATGTCATGGGGTTGAAACACTGTTGCTAGGTGTTGAGCAAAGAGTTCCGCTTTTTCTTTTTCTTGTCGAACCCAACTGCCTTAAGCATTTCTTATAGGTGGCACTCGAACTATACGTCGATTAAATTTTCTGGTGGCTTTCCATAGGAGTAGTTCTTATCCATTTCTGGGCCTATCCCGCTTAAGTAGTTTTCAAATCAATCCTGTTTGAAACTTTTAAATAGCCTATTGACTTTGTGACTTATTCGATTGAAAGTAAAGCTGAACGACCTCTGGCTCTTGCACTAGGATGGGTTGTCCAGTTGGAATTAAACCTCTTAATTCTGATAAAGCTTTTGTTGGAGAAATGCGTTTCTGGAATCAGTGCAAATCAGTCTATGTTGTTACAATGCCTAGAAACGAGTTAATTATTTGAGTATATGCCGACTTTTTTTGTTTGGCGGAAAGAAATTACTTTCCAGTTTTGCCACCCTTTCTGCTAAGTGACCAAGTGTCTGTTGAATTTGACTAAGGTTTTCAATAATTTCAAAGTTCTTAGACTCGTTATTAACTTCTATGTGTTTGTTGTTTTGGTTTGAGTCATCAGCAGATAATTTGGTGATTTGCGCATAGGATAATCAAACTGTTGATGGGGTTATTGTTGTTTGTAGTTTAGCAGCTTTGGTTTGTACTCGCTGTACTTCACTTATTTTATTATTCTGTTGACTGTTAATTTTGTTCTGATATGCACAACATCCTTTATAATTTGCAGAATGTCCTTGTTGTCGACAAAGAGCACATGAAGGCTCGATATCTGGTTGTTTATTGCATTTTGTCGTGTGATGATCCTCAGCACATTTAACGGATTTGATTTGACGATAGCAAAATACTTAGTATGTCCAAGTTGTTAACAATTCGTACATTGTAGAATGCCCCTTGTCTTGTTAGGAGACTCAATTTTAATTAGTAAAACTAATTAAACAGATAGGTTTGAAAACCGATTGTTAACTCGTGCTGAATCCTCAGCTTTTCTATTTTTACCCTTTTCTTTTAGTGTAGAGTTCTCTTTCTTAAGTTCAGCAACTTCATTGCTTAGCTGTGCGATTAGTTTCTCCATTTTTTGACATTTATCTAACAGCTCCCCACTGTTTATACTATTTGTTAATGCACTCGGCATTTAATGATGAAGTTCCTTTTTCGTTGGAGGCTGCATTTTTTTCAAATATTTTATCTGATTGTAATAGAGCTCGTTTGGAATGAAAATTGTTCCTCGTAATTCTTTTGATCGTTGGTAGGATTTTTAGCAATGTTTGGTCCTAGAATCCATTGGACCGAAAGAAAGTGGATTTTGCTGAACATCAGGTCAGCCACCTAGAGTATTAAGTTCCTTGTTTGTTATATCCATTGCGTTTTGTTGTTTATAGTGTTATTATACACTCGCCTCTGGAAGTTTAGCAGTTGTGATGCATTAACCATGCAAGAAAATGTTGTCCAGGTACTACCGCGTGCATGTAACATGTTGATGATTTCTAAATAGTTACACCGTTGCGATATAAACCAATATATAATTGGCTATAAACGGTTAACGCCTACCCTATTGAAATACATCTAAGCAGCGAAATTTCAATTCCATTTTAACTCACCTGGAGTTAACCAAACCTGCCATTCTTAGTTTAGATGAAGTTTAAGTTTACTACTTAGGCGATCCCAATGACTACAAATGTCCGAGTTATTCGCTTATTGACTATTTGATTCCACATCGAGGGGTGATTCTCTTTGTAAGGGATGATCTCCACTTTAATGTACACAAATCCAGCGTTTAATACTTTGTGGATTGAAATTAAATTCCAATCTCGCTCTATTTTTATTTGCACCGTAGTCCAAATCTACCACATGCAGAGTCATGTCACGAGTTTGATATAATTTCAAGTTCAATTGATATGATTTATCAGATCTCTCCAATGTCCAAAGTGGTTGTCTTGGGAGATTTTAATATTCATAATGACACTTGGTTAGGATTTTCTCAACCAAGAGATCAAACAAGTGAATATGTTGAACTGTTGAGGTCATTCATCTCTTTTGTTGGATTTATTTTTGATTACCACGCCTAACAAATATTCTATTGATGATAATGCTCCTCTAGGCCTTTCTGACCATGCATTGGTCTCAATGAAATTTCCGATTGTCTCACGTACTTCGAAGCTGATTACATGTACACCTAGACTAATCTGGAATTTCAATGATGCTGATTGGCAAAGTATCAATCTATTTTTCTCTTCTTTTGATTGGTCTGTGTGTTTTAAAAGTAATAATGCTGATACAGTATCCAAGCATATAACTTCGGTGATTTTAAAAGGAATGGAGTTATTCATATTAAATGTAGAATAGCCCGTAATAAATCGAATGCTATCATAATCAGGTCTAAATTAAACCATGACCTCAAAATTTGTAATCAAATACGAAATGTATTAGATTCTAAATCAAACAACCGAACTTTTTGGTCGTTTGCTAGCTTGGTAAAAAGGAATTTTAGCGGTATACCATCTTCTATCTCCTTATTGTTTTATAATAAAAACTATTATAAAACTACCATTCAAAAGGCAAATTTATTAGAGTCACACTTTGCTTCCGCATCGACTCTCCCTTTTCTCCCTAACCAATCCCCACCAGCATGCACTACTGTTTCTTCATCTATGCCCAAAATTTATTTTCGTTCTCGAGTTGTTTCTAAAGTTCTTAGAAATCTGAGTCCATACAAAGCTACTAGGCCTGATGGATTACCTTCAATTGTCCTAAAATGCTGTTATTTTTCCCTAGCTAAACCTCTTTCCAAACAGTTTAAATTATCAATAAACTCTGACATGTTTCCCTCTAAAAAATATTCAACTGGTTCCTAAGAAAGGTGACAAAACTTATCCTGCCAATTACCTTATCTAAAGTAATGGAATCTTTTGTGAATTTTCACATAATGATCTATCCCGAAAGGCATGCGATTTTAACAGATTTTCAATATGGGTTTCGTAAGAATCGCTCTTCAGGTGTCAAGTGTGATACTACAGTGTCTGCTTCTATTGAGTTTAATAGCCAAAAGGACTGTAATTCCCATTTAACTTGATCTCGTCAAATTATAAATAATAGTTCACTTCTTACTCGCATTGACAAGGTCATTGAATGGGGCAAATCTAATAGGGTAGATTTTAATCCACAGAAATTCCAAGCGTATCTTTTTCACAAAAAAAAATTCAAAATTATGTTCCAAAAACGGCATTCATATTAATAGATCCTCCTCTCTTAGAATGTTGGGCTTAGTCATTTCGAGTGATATTCCTTGGAAAGAACAAATATATTCTATAGCAAAAAAAAGCTAGTCAGTATCTGAGTAACTTTTATTTTACCCGTATAAAAAAGTTCTTAAATTATACAAGGCTTATGTTAAGCCCATTATGGAATTTAATTCATTTGTCTGGGGTGGTGCTCCAGAATTTAATTCATTTGTCTGGGGTGGTGCTCCAGAATCAAATCTCAAATATCTTGATAGAATTCAAAATAGAGTTATTCACCTGATTAACGATAAAAATATTGCTTTATCAATAGAGTCATTAGAGCACAGACGCAAAGTAGGTGCTTTATCGCTTTTTTACAAATATTATTTTGGTCACTGTTACCAGCGGCGTTTGTTTAAATCTTCATTTTTCCCTAGAGTCACCTGTCTGTGGAATCAAATAGATTCGTCAGTCTTTATTCCAATATTTAATTTACAGGTGTTCAAGAGGAACCTATACGCCTAATTAAAGAAACAAGCATGGCTAATATGGGGCCACCGAACGCCCTGGTATTCTTAGTGACTGCAAGTTCTACGTATTAATTCGAAAATGGAAACAGTAACCACATACATAATAATCTGTATAGTGTTCGAAATGGTTTAATGTACAACCACTTGTAAACCATAACCAAAACACTTAAAAATGGTAATGAATTTTGGTATATGGATGTAGGTTCTTTGGTTGAGTCAAGTTCGCTCGCATGATATTTTTATTTATAAACAATGTTAGCCTCTAAATCAGAAACTAACTAAACCATAACAAAATCATAACCATTTAATTACAACCTCTGTATAAAAACAAAGCATTAAACTATATATGTACGGTATTCTTTTTATGTATATGATGATGACTTTTAGAAAAAAAAAAAAAACAAAAAAAAACCGGAACAGGATATGGGAAGTCAATCTACCATAAATAATTATGCTATGCCACCCGTTACAAATGCACAATCCATATTTTTTCAATAATTTCGACTAAAAAAAAAAATTCGAAAAAAATTTATGTTTTCATGTAATTACATAATTAACCTGATGTAAACCTTTTTTTTATGTTCTGTGACGATATAAACGAGAAATTATTTTACAAGTCTCGTGTCTCAAAATTATGAAATTAGCATGTTGTACATACCATAAATGTTTTAATGTTTTGTTATTATTTCATAAACAATAAATGCAACAATACGCAACATAATACTTTGATGTATTTATTGTTCTTTACAACAACAACAACACAAAATACAATTCAGTCAATTACAGATACCTGTACGCGTGTAATTTCTTCAAGTCTCATTTTTTTTTCGCTTAAGAATGAAATAAAATTATTTGGTGTGTTACAATCGAAAAAATAAAAAAAAATGATGCAAAGTAAGACACTTGAGAATTGAAATATGTTTGTGAGGAGTATTATGTACTACACAACAGTTCACGTTATTTATTTGTGTATATTATATACGGAGAAAAAAGCCCTCGAGATATAAAAGTTATGCGTTGCAAATAGAAGGCAGATAATTTATTTTTTATTTTTAACAAAATACGAGCTCGCGTTCTGTTCTTTGTTTTGCGGTTGTTCAAAAAGTGGAACGGTATTAACAAACTAAACACTCCATATATACGATTTAGCACTCTCAAAGAATTGGTTAATGAATTTTTGTTTGTATACGAGAGTATTTAACAATTGTATGGGTGGGCCAATGTATATGAAATTCAAACTAAATCATACTGTTGGTACTCTGTTTGGAATTTAATTAGGTTACGGATGTTTGTTTTCACTGGACGGGTCATTGTTTTAAATTATTTATTATTAGCAACTTGTAATGGATATTCAGTTCAGAACCTCTGCCTCTAGGAGCCAAAATATTTATTTTAACTTTATGTAAAGTTAGTTCCTTTCGTTGTGGGACACTCCTATGCCTCGGGAAAAAATGTCTAAACGAGCATGTTATCCTTAGAATTCAACCACAGCTTCCTAAGCTTGTCGTAGGATAAAAGTTGGATAGCCTGATTGACCACCCACATCCTTAAAAACATCACTGCTAAAAAAATTAACGAAAGATGATGCAGCCAAAATGAATAATCTAGGCTCATTTGATGGCATCATATTACCCATGAAAGTGTATCGGTTGGAACTGGAGACCATGTGTCCCAAAACTATACATTGTTTAAACGAGACGATGACCTCGGTAATTTCAGTGTTGGTTTTCTTTTTGGGCACCAGGTGTAAAATCTTATTTTAGAATTAAAAGCAGTTGAAATTCGTATGTGTAAGATGATGTATGCGCCAGCTTAGTGACCAAGATGTCAGTTATAGTACAAGTCAGGGATCACTGGTTCTGATGATGTGAACGCTCTTTGGGAGGTATTGAAAACTTCGGTTGCCAGTGCTGCCCATGCGACTCTAGGTATAATTAAAATTAAAACCAAAAATACATGGTTTGGTAAGGTGTGTCATCTTGCTGTCGAGCAACAGAATATAGCCAACAATTTATCATGAACACATCAGGCTATCGATATGCAAATCAAAATATACATGCAAGATTTGTAGAAGAAGAAATCACTTGACATTTCATCCTGAGTCTCAGAATGTTGAAACTAAAGCAAGTACTTCACAAGTCTATTCAAAGAAACCTGCTACAACAAGTAGCCACAACATCATTATGAAGCAGAGTATAATGATCAATCAGATTCAAGCCATCTTACCAACTGTAAGTGTCATTATTAAAGACAAATATGGAATATCGCATCGATGATAAGCACTACTGGACTCCGGATCACAGTCATCAATTGTATCTGAATATAAACCAACGGCTACATTTTCAAAGGAGAAGAGCTAACGTCAACATAACTGGAATAACCGATAGATCAATTAAATAGGGAAGAACTTTATGATTAACTAAAGTTTGGAAATTGATGTATTAATTCTAAAAAAGCTTCCTTTGAGAGTACCAGACCACAATATTATCACTGAATAAGCAACTATCAGATCTAGATTTCTATAAGGCAGCTCCAATAGATTTGTTAATTGGAGCAGATCAATTTTTCGCTATTCTATAGAGTGAGCAAAAACGATATTGACATTGATAAAACTCTGCTACAATTTTGGGAGACCTGAAGACGCGCCTTAAATCAAAGTAATATATCACTTGAAGATGCAGATTGCGAATTGTTTTAAAACAGAACGACTGAAAGGCAGAAAGATGGGCGATTTATAGTTAAACTTCCTTTTATTAAAACATCAGCTATATACTGGGAAATTCTTTGCTGATTGTTACTCGACGGTTTTTAACTATTGAACGTAAGTTGTCTAGTGATGAAAACTTGCAAAAAAAGTATAACGACCTTAATATAAGAATATTTGGAAATGGAGCATATGGTAGAAATATCTCGTAACCAAATTTGCGGAAACTTTTTATAAATATGCAGCCAACATTTGGGTTATACTAATGCGATTTAGACGAAACAAAGTCATATTAACTGCTGATATATTACCGGACTGTGCTTTTCAATTTAGTATAGAAAATCTAGACTCCTAAAGATATTTCGTATTGTTGGATTAGTAAAGGTCTAAAAAACATCTTCTAAAAAGAGTACACAATAATTTAAAGATGTTATCACTAGCATCGTTTATCGGTGCTGCGGGTATTCTACGATTCGGTGGTCGGCTTTTTAATACTGCTTGTGGCTACAACAATAAAAATCCGGTTATACTTCCTGCTAATCATATATATTTACAGAAAAGCTGATGTGGGAAACACACTTTAGAAATATAAGTTGTAGCCTAGTCCCTTCTGGGTATGGTTATTTAATAGGCATTTTTGAGACCCCCCCTTGCACTGATAAAGTCGAAGGTAGCGGTTGATCGCAGGAAAGCCTTCCACCCAGAGTTCTTGCATCATTAATTTAGCTACTATTGTAACCAGTGCTGGCAATTCAAGGGGATCGAAGAGTTTTCCACTGTCGGGCAGCAAGTTGTATTTGGTCGAATTATTGTTGTTAGAAATTGATAATGAGATACGAAATCCAAAATTGTCATTTAGAACAACTTCTGATGCGACTAGAATCACTAATAATTCATCCCTCACCAACTGTTGCAAAATTCGCACGGCTAAGTATAAGACTGGCATTGTTCCGTAGATCACGGTTGTGAGTTTGTTGTCCTTTATAGGTGTTTTTCATTTTCATCATTTCGTGATGTTCCTGTGGACGTTTTGACCGATGTATCAAAGGCAACTCTAGCCTTGGTAGTGTAGCTGGCTTTTTTGATTACAGCGTGGTGTGGTAAATAAAAATGTTCAGCTTCTTTATGTTTTTCCTCGATCTCTTCATATGCCCTAACATTTCATTGACCAGGTTCATGGAAGGTCGGAAAATCTGCTCATATCAATTTTTTTGTGTGGTTTCAACTGTTCGGTTCAACCATTTCTTTAGGTAGGTTCCAGGTTATATTTTTAAAGACCAAAGCTTTAATATTTAGTTTGAAGTTTAATGAAAACCTTAAGCCAATGCTGAACATTACTGTTGAGTGTGCAGTTCCTACTTCTATTGATCCCATGCCGGCGACGTTTGCTTGGATAGGCATTTTTACCATTTATTTTTTTTTTCGAAGTTTCGTACATGCGATGAATTTCAGCATCTAGCTTTCTAGTCAGACTGCCAAATATTACCGCACCCCAGTCTCTGTTTGAACATCAAGTTATTAAATGCATGCGTAAACATTCAAAAGCACTGTCGTGAATTGCCCTTAGGCTACTGGCTGATTCCACGATTAGCGTAAGTAGATCTAATAGTGAATTTATATGAGTGCTGGAAACATTCGTACGTCATAGTATCTGGCGATTAAAGTGTTTCACGCTGTCAAATCATTGGCCTTAGTCAATGGTATTTGAATAAATAGCTTAGCAATTTTTTGCATCTTCTTTTAAGACGCTGCTAAAATTATTTTTCAAAAGTTTAGGTTTAGCAATTTTTAGTTTGGTATTCCTGCAATTTATCATCTAACTCTGGTAGTTTTGGTGTTGCTGCTGGAACCAATAAAATAACTACAACAGTGATGCTCAGACAATATATCACTTGAAAATTTTCAACCAACAGATCAGTGAACAACTAAGCGACCTTAACAATAGGAATAGGTTTAAAGATTAAGATTTTTTAATTCAGGCCAAAGGATCATAGGTTGATGTTCTTTTATCCTCAATACCTATAGTGCAATATATCTCGGAGTCTCGGTGATGCGTCCTGTAACAACAACTTTTTATTCACAGAACTTAAATTTATGATATTATGTTAAATTTAAGTTCTGCTTTGCCATATATGGAGCCTTTAATAATAATTGGATTTTCTACAGCGAACATCGATGGATACCAACAGTTCAGATCTATTCCGCTACCTCCGATTTTTGATATATAACATTTCCTAAAAGTTTGTCAGATGTTTCTCAAGACATCGCATTCGAAGCAGCGCCATTATATACCTTATTGAAAGTTTGATATCATTATGGCTCCTCTAAAGGCCAACGTAAGCCACTCCTAAGAAATCGGTACACGACTTATCTTTCCTTCTTCAAGAGCATCCGTGTTACATTTGCACTTGTTCACCTAATATACCTCCCCTAATTGTTTTACATTAGTAAAGAGTTTCTATATGCAACCAGGCCAAGCCGATTTGTTTTTCACTAAAAATTAATCGAATTTACATTCTCTGACGTCAATCGTTGTCGGTGATTTAAACTAAATTTAAGGCTAAGGCACACAGAATTAAACTACCCAAAATAAGAACATATCGATAATTTGAAGTTGTTACTGGCTAGAACAAACACTCACATTCACACCACACGAACGTACTTATACATACGGCACCTTTAATATAAAATCGGACACATATAGAAACCAAAACATATGTAATTTAGTAATTAATACCAATCAATTTGAAATGTCCTTCAATAGCAGAGACCACAACAACCGCATAAACATATACATATCGTCCTTTCACATTGTCTAATGCAGCACATGTTTATTTAGGGTAAACACGAACCACACGTAATTCGATCTCTAATATACATAAATATTAACGATCGTTTAGTAAACTAAACACTTTGTAGCATAGAAAATAAACATAATTTTTTTTTTTGACACATTTTCATCTCAAGTATCATGTCAACATCATCATCATTTCATGTGAGCTGTGAGACGACGACGAGATGAAGACAAACAAAAAATCTTTTTCGAATTATATTTCACATTTATATAGTTATTAGAAACTATTAATTATTTATTTACGTCACATATGTATAAATATTTTGTATTGTCCTTTTTTTTTTGCTGCGGGGGTATACAGATCCATATCCCAATATAAGATATAATATACCGAGCAGAAGAGTTATGTGTTCGTTGAACCTAAAAACAAAACAATGTAGAGAGTAGATGAATTACTTTATTACCGGTAATAATTTATGAAATCCTTAAAAATATTTTCTTCGTTTTTGTGTGTGTGAATAGGTGAGGTAGAGAGAACTATACATTTTTTTTATTTTTATTTATGTTTTATGTCATAAATTCATAAATTTTATGTAATAAAACAAAAAAATTGTTTTTGGGTTTTCATAAATTCTAGGCCCTAAAAATATTTATAGTTATGATTTATTAGCGAGTGTGACAAATTTAGTTTAAATATTTTGGATATAAAGGGTTTTCCATTTATAGGAAATGAAACTATCCATGGTTAACTATCACGATGAAACTATCGTAGGTTACCAATGTGAGTGATTTTTGGAAATCGTTAAAATACTTGTTTAACATTGACAAAAGTTATCGTTGATTTTTACAATGTTTGCACTAAGTATTCTGTTGGTGATTGTTGATTTTAGAAATAACGGAAGAAAACTGCAAGAAAACATCTTGCAACTGAAAGATGTTACAATTGTCTGAATGACTCACATAAATCTCGATGAATTGTAAATCGAAACGTCCTTGTATGAAATGTAGTGTCACCATATACGCTTCTACATAATCAACCCACTACTCCTGATAAATTCTGAGAAATAGAGCTATTAAAAAAAACCATACCATACAGTCACCACTCACCAGGAATATTTGTATGAAGAAATATTTTCCAGTTTCCCATTTATCGGAAAACTCACCACTACTAGGAGAATCCAAATCGCAATCCTTCAAAATACTCCAAGCAGTTGAACGCAAACTTCGCAACAAACCGAAGCTATAGCAAGAATACCTGACATTCATTGACGAATATTTAATACTTGGTCATACGGAAGTAATTCCAGCCCAGGCAGATCTTTCAACAATAATCTACTTGTAAGGCCAAACATATTCAGCAAACTCTACAGCAAATATTACTTCAATTTCGCTTCTTTAAATTTGTAATAATAGCCGACATTAAAAAAATGGTTTACCAAATTCTCCTCGATTAAATGAAGAGGCAGTTCATTTCAAACTGCGGCCTACGATATGTCAACTGACTGCTTTATCGCAGCTTTAAGGAGGCGATTATTTCGCAACAATGGCTCTATCTTCATCGGAGAATACAAAGTACTTTCAGAATTATTTAAGGTCGTCAAGGATAACCCTCCATTGAAGTACAGAATCCATGGGCCGAACCATCGTCCATGATAGTACAGGCTAGCTGGAGCAATGCAATGTGGATTTAAAATCGAACCTGTATTCGTGCGTCCTCGATTTGGCTAATGACATCGTAAGGTAGGACGTTAAAAATAAACCGCGAAAGAGTTGGTAGAGCTTCGGCCCCAGAAAAGATTGCCGGGTTCAGACACAAAAAAAAAGAATAATTCTATTTCTATTTTTCTTTCAAAGGCATATAGTGATGGCTAAGAAGGTGGCTTAAACACTCCAAATTGTATGGAAAATCATTCGTTGGAGCCACCTGCAACGATATCACCAGTTGTAAAAATATAAGAATATGGTGTGAAAGATCTTGTAAAAAATTCAATAAAGTGACAACTTTGGCCTGTAATGCTGTTGATTTTTTTTCAACCCACCAGCATCACCTCACTTTGATATCTATAGTATATCAAAGCAATATTGCCCATACTTAAAAACCCTTTATAACTTCATACACAAGTCTTTGAAATGTTCCTACCATATAATTCACAAACTTGACCTACCGTCAATCTAGCAGCATACATACGGTACAAACTAACAAATAAATTCCCAAAGTGTATAATCTTTCATTGCTTAACCTCTTTGATTGAACTTGAAAAGAAGATACATTTATTTCTTATTTGTTGGTTTGTTAATTTCGCACCTTCTACCATATCCATACGTTAATCAAGTAATGAATTTTTTTTCTGTGGTATTTCTGCAGAAGTTAATTATTGATCATTTTTTTTTTTGGTTTACGTTGTTTGTCAAACTTTTGTGAGAATCGATAACTTTTAATGAAAAAAAAAAACAAAAAAAAGCCACGGAGGTGATATATGAGATGTTTCATTTTTAGTGATATATGATTCGACATTAATTAAATGTCAAGTACATACACGTACGTACATAGTTTAAGAATGGAAATGTTAATATTTGATAGAATCTGGATTGATGAGTCATTTGTTGCCGCGAAAACTATAGTTGGTATTCTAAATTGACTTCCTTCCAATCGAAAAATCCTCGAAGCTAAATTAACGTTGATGTATTCAGAACAAATTTTAAGTACGATCAACAAAATGCGATCAACATGATACTGTAAGGTAAATGGGTTTGTGTCTCAAGTGTGTGCGTACGTAATGTTTGATCATAAAATGAAGATATCAAAACCCATATAGGAACTGCACCTATATAAAATAAATCACCTATTTCTTGTATCTCTTTCTTGTATCGTCAGAAATTTTTTGAATGTTACTACGAAATTGACAAAACTTGTTTCATCTTGATTTAAAGAGTTAAATATTAGGTTGAAACACAAGTTTGTTCGTATTTTAGCAGTAAATGACGACTTCAAATATCATTTATCGGGTCCCAACCCGATAAATGTTCACAAAGATCACATACAAATTTATGTGGTTTTATATTTGGAATATTTAAATAATTCGGTACTTTAATGTGGAGTAGCACGTCTGAATAGGAATGTCTATTGATTCATTGATTGAATCAGGGATGAATGAGTTTTTCCTGAGTTTCACTGTAGGAAATCATTTGACTAGAAATATAAGACCTAGCTCGAAGTTACTTTATGTTAGAGACCGAGCAATTTACACTGCAAATAAATCCGTTAGGATTCGAGAGAGTTTATGGTTTTCTTTGCGATATCTGGGAATATCAGAAAAAATGTGCGTTTATGTACTGGTATACAAATAAGTCTCCGCCATTCGACAAAAGATGGTGCCACCAGTAAGTCACGTTATGTAAATTGTGTTGGATATTTGTCAAGAACCTTAAAATATTAACGGTTTTTATTACTACCGAAAAGTTTTATTCTTGCGAAAATGTCGAGTTTTGTGCCGAATAAGTGTCATTTGTGACACAAAGGCTCTTCAATTGTTTGTAGAAGAGTAGCTTTAAAAGTTAAAATAACGGTGAATTTAATGGTCGAACACAAAGAATGTAGCGAATGACCGAAAGTGTAAGAAGACACGGGATTGAAAGCATCATTGTATAAAAGTTCATGCCAAATACAAGAAAAACTTAAAGTTTGTGAGAAAACAAAACGCCAACGCTTCCAAAAGTGATGACCCATGATTTCGATCATTTGCCAGCGGGATAAATGAAACGTTTTTAGATGAGTTATAATGGGTTCAGGAAGTTTTGAAGCCACTTGTCCAATTAAAAATGTAATAGAGCTTCTATGTCATCTGAGGACACCACGCATAGACCGATTAAGTACTGCTAGTTGATTGCCAAAACCGCATCGCTGCTAAAGCGCTAACTAATTCGACGTGCACTGCTTTGGTATCTAAACAAATAATAAAGAAATTTACATTTTGTGTTTTTTTATCCTGTTCTCTTTCCCAAGTTTACGATTCTTTAATGTTATTTAGCCAATGAGGTCCGTTCCACCACAGAAATTTGAACTTTTTTTAGAGTACATGCGGGAAAAGTTCACTTGACGCAATGTCGGCAGGATTTTCTGCTGAAACAACATGACCCAAGTGAGATCGACTGGAAAAGAGGTGAGCCAATCTAATACGATCGATGAAACTGACATCACAGAACCCGCATGTAACTTGATTTTTTCCCTTTCACTGTTTGAGTAAGTCATTGAATCGTTGTTTCTTTAACCCTGTGAGTGTGACTTGTATCTCTTTTCACTGATCTGGCAAGATCACCCCAGTCTAAAATTAAAATCCATAGCTGTTGAATATATATTTTCATTTTGATGCTGATTGAGCGATCCAATGTGAGTTTGATGAGAATGTGTAATTATCGGTGTGTGGATTCCAGCACATTCTTAAATCCTTTATAGACTCAACTTGTTCATCTTGGCAGGAAACAGGAAATTGTTTGTTGACAGTCGTTTGATCGGTGATATTTGTAGTGTCAAGCACTGCCTTTGAGTTGTAGGACCATTTTCGGAGGATGAATCCATAATTTGAATTGAAAGTCCTTTAGTTGAATTACCTTTGTTTAGCATTCTGCCGCAGTCATCAAATCGTCTACTTATATGTTATTTAGTATTGCTGCAGAATCAATTGGCATCATCATTTAGCCTTCTTTTGCATTTTCGACGCAGTTTTTGGTATTACTAGAACCTTGATCGAAAATTCTTGTTCAAAGTCAGGCTTATTTAAAAAATTAACGATTCTCTTAGTAAACTCGGCTTTAAATTCACCAAAACTCCACTTATCAGCTTATGGATAAAAGAGCATTCTCCTAAGTTTATTTTCTTTTTAAGTTTATTTTCTTTGTACGTGCTTCCCTGATGCAACCTATTTGAAATCCTGAGACTAGTAGAGTTCGACAGTTGATAATGTTACTGAAAGAATGTAATGCTTTAATAATTGCAATATAGGTAAGAAGTATAACAAATTTCGTTGTGTGAATAATTTACAACGACTTCGTTTCATGCAGACCTTGGCGAGAAATGACCTGTGGATTCTTCATCATCTTCACTAGAGTGCAACAGACTGCGATGTCGTCTACATGTCATGTATTTTCGGTGTGAGGGGCATTTAAAATGGGAATACTTCTGACCATATAGTTATAGTATGTCTCGCAAGGCTCTGAGACCAAGAATTATTTGGTCGGATATGTCCATAAGATTTTTAATTTGGCCTGCATTTGAAGTGGGAATTGTCCATTACTCAAAGAAAGTGCTGATAAACGAACTCATGATGTTTTTCCTATCATACCAATCCTTAGCGGCTTCTCTTTGCGACAATCCTTTGAGATATTGCAACTTTTGTACTTCGTTTAGAGAGAGAGAATCATGGATCGTGGCATTGAAGAGGTAAAAAATGATTACCACTCTCGAAAATGGTGGAATATTGATTTTAGGTAGGTTAACTTCTGACTGTAAGCCAAACAGTACACGGTAAAAAATCGAGACTAACTTTAAATGTTTTTTGACGTATATGCAGGTACTAAACTATTTCGGTTTAATATTTAAACTTTAAAAAATCTAGATGAACTTCAGAGGTTTAAGAAATCTCAATATAATGTTTAAAACTATTGTTCAAAAAGTTTTACTCTGAATTATAAACGTTTCAATTTTAAGCCAAAAATGTCTGTAAAATAGTATCTGTTGGTTCAAAAAGAAAACCTGTGTGTTTAAAATCTAACAGGTTACAGGATTGGTTTAAAATAAAAACTCGTTAGTTTGTAATCAATTAAAAAAAGTTTTATTTTTATTTAAAATAAAAAGTCTGTAATTTCCTGATCACTTATGCATTGGTTTTTGTTGAACAGATGAAAAAAGACGAAATTTACTTTGTTTCTTTGTAGTTCGGTTTCGATCGAGCTCATGAGAATATGTGAATTAAATTTGACATACAAATTAAAAAATTTCGCACTCTTATCAGGCTGCAACGACTTAACAACAAAATTGTCATTTTTTTTTTTATACTTAAAAATATTTAATTGGTTAATATTTACATAAATTTTCTTAGTTAAGATTCTTAGCCTAAACTTTATCATCTAGAAATTTACAAATTTCATACTAGGTTTTCTATACTTCGAATGAGCACGTTGTTCTAGTGAATTATAAAAAACAATGCAAATTTCGTTTATTACACCTTCGATGCGTTAAATTTTTTAATATGGAAAAGTTAGTTTAACTCTTATGTTTTTTTTTACTTGAGAATCATTATGGACACTTTTAAATGTTTTATGTTTTAAATTTTAATATTTTAAAAGGACACAAAAAGGATTTATTTCAAGTGTTTTTTAGTTTTATTTTAGATCAGAACAAATATTTGATTTTATCATATCTAAAACATACATTGTAAAACAAGGACGTATTTAGTATAAACTATCCATAGAAGCTCTTTAATAAAGTGAACGAATTGCTATAGATAAGTAGAGATTTTAATCAAAGATGCCGCATTTAATTGGATCCAATATTTAATTGGATCCATGTCCACTACTGCAATTAAATTCGGTTGTTCGTCCCATTAGGTTTTACGCCACTACAACAATTCGGTCTACACAACAAATTGCATAGTACTTTCATTTGATATGAATTATGTTAAATTGCATATAAATGCAAATAGCTACTTCAACAATCTGGCGGTTTTATTATCTCTTTTGATGGCATAACTAAAGATTTACAATGATTAGTTATGTAGAAAAGGCTAGTAGAATCTTAACTATGCATGTACATGCAAATTATATGGTGTGATTGAGTAAATACACATAACACTTTGTGTGTGTATACACCTCGTCTTATACACAAATATCCATATGTCGAAATAAAACACTCAACAATCATCTCTAGTATAGGACTTAAAAAGCAATTCTCTTTTTATGTGAAAACTGAAAATACATAATTTTTATGATTGCTCATAAATCTTTTTAAAAAAATGCATTTCTGTTTATGAATCCAACACAACAACATTGACGATTCATGCAAAACACTAACACTGAGGCATAGACACATAAAAAAATAAAAAAAATTACCAATAAAATCACAGCATGAAATTTATGCAATTCGTCAAATTGAACATATTAAATGTTGTATGTTTAGTAAAAATTTTCACTTAAAGCCATCCTAAAAATATTTAAACCGACACAACAAACATCGGCATGTGGTCCCAACATATAGATTTGAGCCGTAAAATGTTACAAATTTTTGAAGATTTTTTACCATTTTAACATTATTCTAGGATGGAGTAGTGCTAGACGATTTCGATCTTATGGATAATTGAAGGTTGTAAATAAGATTTGGTTTGCTGTTAATAGACGGGTATGTTAGGGTGCTGTGGCCATGTGATAAGGATCATAAAACATTAAAAATGGAATCATAAAAATTAGGAAAATCTCATGCTGTTCGTGCTATGTTTTTGTTTTTAGAAAAGGCAATTGGGAAGTGATTTAGTTTTATTAGCACAACAAATTGATTACCAAAATAATTAGTGAAAACTATAATAAATTATGGCCGAGTATCGAGTTCTTCTTAATTTTGAGTATCTGCAAGTGAATATACGTCTGTATATATATAAATATATGTGCAACACCTGTTCCCGGCGTTGATCGTAAATTTTCATAAAAATTTACATTTTGTAATTGACCCCCGTACATGAACTATGCAATAAATTTATTTTATACAATATTTCGAACATAAATTGCATTTCAACAGACCCATCCCCCAATTTGGTTTCGTCGGTTGGTCAAAAAGCCTCATGGTATATATATGTACACAATATGAAAACACACGAAAGCTCCCCAAAATCATTTTGGAAATTTATTATTGTGCTGTCCTCGATAAATAAGCGAAAAAAAAATATACGAATTTACGGTTATGGTTCAGGGTTGTTGGCGATATTTCAATTTTCATATATGTATAACACTATTGTCATAATTATAAAAATTTATTTCGCGAATTTCGACAATAAATCATGAAGAAGAATTTTTAACTTTTTTTTTTATCCAATTTATGGTATTAAGTATGCATAAATACAACATAATATATGTGCGGGAGGAATATTATGTGTATGTGCCGACGAGATTACATCGTATACCTGTTGGATAATCGATTGCACCAATAATAACGATTTTGTTTTGTTTATTTCAGGATTGGACATGAGAAGCAGGGCTGAACTATGTGCTAAGTAAATTTTACGGTGGTTATAGTGCAACACTACAATGATGTCAGTACAAGTGATACAAGATCTAAAGAGTGTCATAAAATTCACGAAAGATTGGTATTTTGCGTTATTTGTGCGGTAAAGTGTTGCCAATGTAAAAGAAGACGGAGTAACATCAAACAGTTCGAGGTTATTAAAAATAGATTGCTACTAAAAAAAAATACGTTATTATTGTCAACAAGTGGATGCTGTTTTCCCACACAATCATTTTCAGTCACAAGCCTCACTTCATTTAATGGCTTTAATCGTTAAAATTATCATAATAATCCTGTTTTAAGATAAATATTAGGACCGCACACATAATGAGTAAAAAGATTAAATTAAAGTATCAGACATCGTCATACCTGTCGTTGAATGAAAACGTCATTCAACGACAGGTATGACGATGTCTTACACGAGCCATCAAAACCGACCATTTACTTTATTGTCGTACTCGCCATTTTTAATACGCAAGAAATTGGGAGTTTCTTGATAAAATTTATTACCAAGCTTTATTTAAGTTTTAAAGCTGACACGATGCCACATCAAGAGATTCACCCAAATTGGATCGATCTTTTGAAAAGATTATAACATTCTTGGTTAGTGGGCCTAATCTTACGTCAGCACTCGGATACGACTCAATTCTCCAAAAAGAACAAGAACAGTTCTTGTGAGTTCACGTTGTGGCTGAAATGAACCACTGCCAGTTCAACAAAATTTGGTTTCCTGTAGTATTGGCAGGTTTTCACCCTAAATCTTCTAGGCATAGGAAGTAAAAGATTCTCAAACGATCCGGCTACAATCAGTAAATCAACTGTATGCGGTTAATAATATAATGGATCTAATAGATTTAAACCATCTGGATTTTTAACGAAAGTGACTGTGATGGTTAAGTTTCTAGATTCTTGAATCATAGTCTGAATCATAGTCGATAGTCTCGGCATTGGACAATTGCTGCTGATTTCCAAATCGAGACATGATATGGCTTAAGGATATCGTGCCCCCAATAGGACTAATTAGCTTATGACGTTCTATATATGAAATTCGTAGACGAGATGCAAGTAATGATTCGGACGCAGAACAACTATAAAAAGCAAGTAAACATAAAATCACTTTCTACTTTTAAAATTAGTGTAAGTATACATTTTCAAATTAACAGGAACACACGGTGAACGTCAGATCTGATCTTGAAATAAATGTTTTGTGTGGTTTTAATTATATTAAAGCGTTATGTCTTTTTATTTTTATTTTTGACACTACGAACTTGTAAAATATCCACGTGCTAATTATGTATATGGTAAAACCGCGTCAAAAAATTAATTTCCTCCTGTCAATAATAATCAAAATGATAAATCCAATCGACGTTTTTATATATAAGCACTTAACCTATCACATTGTTTTACACCTTTAATCAATCCGATCGCGTATATACATATACAACAACAAAACAAAAATCAAAAAAAAAATAAAAAATAAACGATCAATTTAAAATCTTTGATCGATCACAAAAATAAAAAAATTTCAAAATTAAATTCGAATATTTTTTATTAATTGACATTAAACTTTAGAGATCTTAGAGAAGAAAAAAAAATTCAAGTGTTCTATGTTATTCAATAATCAACATCCCTAAACATAATACATACTATAATAATTCAGTCATGATCATCATCGATAATTTAAAAAAAAAAAATCGTTATTTTATTTATATATGAATATGATCGTCCACGCATTCCAATCATTCCGAAATACGATGAATCGGCATAAATGTCAAACACTTTTAGAAAGAATGATCATTTTTTTTTCATCTTAAATAAAATATATAATTTTATTATTATTATTATTATGATCGGCTTTGAATATGATCTGTAAAAAGGGAAAATGCAAAGTAGAAATGAAATATCTAATAATGCCGCACTTTTATCTCGCGCGCTCTTCAAGTCTATGAGTATATCAAATATATGTATTATATATAGATCGTGGATATGCACGCCAGATCAAATTGAAATCTTAAATAAATATAATGAATCATCGATCGATATGGTAGGTATAAATTTTGTTGATGTAAGTATAAAGGGTGATCCAATTTTAAGAATTAATTTTGGTCTGGCCAAGTGGTAGTCACGAAGTCCTTTTTTACTTAAAATAACAATTAAACAACGCATGATCACTTGATCTTGAAGACAAATACATCATACTTTATATTCCATTTGTCTTAAAACAGTTTTCAGAAATAATAAACTATCCTACTTAAACAATTTACGAGGATTTAAGCAAGTCGGTAGAATGATAAGCATATTCAAAATGGATGAAAATTGAACTTTGTGATAGGAGAGGATACTCTACCAAAACATTTCACAAATCAACCAAATCAAATCTACCACTTATAGAAAAATGGTAACTTGCAACCAAAACATCGATTAAGAAATCCTCTTAAACCCTTTTGAGTAAAATATCATTAAGAATGCTCCGATTTTACGAATGGTTTAGGTGTGTACCAAAAAGTACAGAATTAAAGCTGCTGTAAACAAGAAATCTAAAAATACAAATCATAAAAATGGGATAAAGTGGTAAGGGATCAACCGCAACTACAAAGGTTAAGAGCCTTCATAAAAAATAAGACTGGCCTTAAATCATGAGACCTAAATCTTAAGACTTTAGACAAACTTTAAACTTTAAACTTTACACTTTACACTTTACACTTTACACTTTACACTTTACACTTTACACTTTACACTTTACACTTTACACTTTACACTTTACACTTTACACTTTACACTTTACACTTTACACTTTACACTTTACACTTTACACTTTACACTTTACACTTTACACTTTACACTTTACACTTTACACTTTACACTTTACACTTTACACTTTACACTTTACACTTTACACTTTACACTTTACACTTTACACTTTACACTTTACACTTTACACTTTACACTTTACACTTTACACTTTACACTTTACACTTTACACTTTACACTTTACACTTTACACTTTACACTTTACACTTTACACTTTACACTTTACACTTTACACTTTACACTTTACACTTTACACTTTACACTTTACACTTTACACTTTACACTTTACACTTTACACTTTACACTTTACACTTTACACTTTACACTTTACACTTTACACTTTACACTTTACACTTTACACTTTACACTTTACACTTTACACTTTACACTTTACACTTTACACTTTACACTTTACACTTTACACTTTACACTTTACACTTTACACTTTACACTTTACACTTTACACTTTACACTTTACACTTTACACTTTACACTTTACACTTTACACTTTACACTTTACACTTTACACTTTACACTTTACACTTTACACTTTACACTTTACACTTTACACTTTACACTTTACACTTTACACTTTACACTTTACACTTTACACTTTACACTTTACACTTTACACTTTACACTTTACACTTTACACTTTACACTTTACACTTTACACTTTACACTTTACACTTTACACTTTACACTTTACACTTTAGACTTTAGACTTTAGACTTTAGACTTTAGACTTTAGACTTTAGACTTTAGACTTTAGACTTTAGACTTTAGACTTTAGACTTTAGACTTTAGACTTTAGACTTTAGACTTTAGACTTTAGACTTTAGACTTTAGACTTTAGACTTTAGACTTTAGACTTTAGACTTTAGACTTTAGACTTTAGACTTTAGACTTTAGACTTTAGACTTTAGACTTTAGACTTTAGACTTTAGACTTTAGACTTTAGACTTTAGACTTTAGACTTTAGACTTTAGACTTTAGACTTTAGACTTTAGACTTTAGACTTTAGACTTTAGACTTTAGACTTTAGACTTTAGACTTTAGACTTTAGACTTTAGACTTTAGACTTTAGACTTTAGACATTAGACTTTAGACTTTAGACTTTAGACTTTAGACTTTAGACATTAGACTTTAGACTTTAGACTTTAGACTTTAGACTTTAGACTTTAGACTTTAGACTTTAGACTTTAGACTTTAGACTTTAGACTTTAGACTTTAGACTTTAGACTTTAGACTTTAGACTTTAGACTTTAGACTTTAGACTTTAGACTTTAGACTTTAGACTTTAGACTTTAGACTTTAGACTTTAGACTTTAGACTTTAGACTTTAGACTTTAGACTTTAGACTTTAGACTTTAGACTTTAGACTTTAGACTTTAGACTTTAGACTTTAGACTTTAGACTTTAGACTTTAGACTTTAGACTTTAGACTTTAGACTTTAGACTTTAGACTTTAGACTTTAGACTTTAGACTTTAGACTTTAGACTTTAGACTTTAGACTTTAGACTTTAGACTTTAGACTTTAGACTTTAGACTTTAGACTTTAGACTTTAGACTTTAGACTTTAGACTTTAGACTTTAGACTTTAGACTTTAGACTTTAGACTTTAGACTTTAGACTTTAGACTTTAGACTTTAGACTTTAGACTTTAGACTTTAGACTTTAGACTTTAGACTTTAGACTTTAGACTTTAGACTTTAGACTTTAGACTTTAGACTTTAGACTTTAGACTTTAGACTTTAGACTTTAGACTTTAGACTTTAGACTTTAGACTTTAGACTTTAGACTTTAGACTTTAGACTTTAGACTTTAGACTTTAGACTTTAGACTTTAGACTTTAGACTTTAGACTTTAGACTTTAGACTTTAGACTTTAGACTTTAGACTTTAGACTTTAGACTTTAGACTTTAGACTTTAGACTTTAGACTTTAGACTTTAGACTTTAGACTTTAGACTTTAGACTTTAGACTTTAGACTTTAGACTTTAGACTTTAGACTTTAGACTTTAGACTTTAGACTTTAGACTTTAGACTTTAGTTTTTAGACTTTAGACTTAGACTTTAGACTTTAGACTTTAGACTTTAGACTTTAGACTTTAGACTTTAGACTTTAGACTTTAGACTTTAGACTTTAGACTTTAGACTTTAGACTTTAGACTTTAGACTTTAGACTTTAGACTTTAGACTTTAGACTTTAGACTTTAGACTTTAGACTTTAGACTTTAGACTTTAGACTTTAGACTTTAGACTTTAGACTTTAGACTTTAGACTTTAGACTTTAGACTTTAGACTTTAGACTTTAGACTTTAGACTTTAGACTTTAGACTTTAGACTTTAGACTTTAGACTTTAGACTTTAGACTTTAGACTTTAGACTTTAGACTTTAGACTTTAGACTTTAGACTTTAGACTTTAGACATTAGACTTTAGACTTTAGACTTTAGACTTTAGACTTTAGAGTTTAGACTTTAGACTTTAGACTTTAGACTTTAGACTTTAGACTTTAGACTTTAGACTTTAGACTTTAGACTTTAGACTTTAGACTTTAGACTTTAGACTTTAGACTTTAGACTTTAGACTTTAGACTTTAGACTTTAGACTTTAGACTTTAGACTTTAGACTTTAGACTTTAGACTTTAGACTTTAGACTTTAGACTTTAGACTTTAGACTTTAGACTTTAGACTTTAGACTTTAGACTTTAGACTTTACACTTTACACTTTACACTTTACACTTTAGACTTTAGACTTTAGACTTTAGACTTTAGACTTTAGACTTTAGACTTTAGACTTTAGACTTTAGACTTTAGACTTTAGACTTTAGACTTTAGACTTTAGACTTTAGACTTTAGACTTTAGACTTTAGACTTTAGACTTTAGACTTTAGACTTTAGACTTTAGACTTTAGACTTTAGACTTTAGACTTTAGACTTTAGACTTTAGACTTTAGACTTTAGACTTTAGACTTTAGACTTTAGACTTTAGACTTTAGACTTTAGACTTTAGACTTTAGACTTTAGACTTTAGACTTTAGACTTTAGACTTTAGACTTTAGACTTTAGACTTTAGACTTTAGACTTTAGACTTTAGACTTTAGACTTTAGACTTTAGACTTTAGACTTTAGACTTTAGACTTTAGACTTTAGACTTTAGACTTTAGACTTTAGACTTTAGACTTTAGACTTTAGACTTTAGACTTTAGACTTTAGACTTTAGACTTTAGACTTTAGACTTTAGACTTTAGACTTTAGACTTTAGACTTTAGACTTTAGACTTTAGACTTTAGACTTTAGACTTTAGACTTTAGACTTTAGACTTTAGACTTTAGACTTTAGACTTTAGACTTTAGACTTTAGACTTTAGACTTTAGACTTTAGACTTTAGACTTTAGACTTTAGACTTTAGACTTTAGACTTTAGACTTTAGACTTTAGACTTTAGACTTTAGACTTTAGACTTTAGACTTTAGACTTTAGACTTTAGACTTTAGACTTTAGACTTTAGACTTTAGACTTTAGACTTTAGACTTTAGACTTTAGACTTTAGACTTTAGACTTTAGACTTTAGACTTTAGACTTTAGACTTTAGACTTTAGACTTTAGACTTTAGACTTTAGACTTTAGACTTTAGACTTTAGACTTTAGACTTTAGACTTTAGACTTTAGACTTTAGACTTTAGACTTTAGACTTTAGACTTTAGACTTTAGACTTTAGACTTTAGACTTTAGACTTTAGACTTTAGACTTTAGACTTTAGACTTTAGACTTTAGACTTTAGACTTTAGACTTTAGACTTTAGACTTTAGACTTTAGACTTTAGACTTTAGACTTTAGACTTTAGACTTTAGACTTTAGACTTTAGACTTTAGACTTTAGACTTTAGACTTTAGACTTTAGACTTTAGACTTTAGACTTTAGACTTTAGACTTTAGACTTTAGACTTTAGACTTTAGACTTTAAACTTTAGACTTTAGACTTTAGACTTTAGACTTTAGACTTTAGACTTTAGACTTTAGACTTTAGACTTTAGACTTTAGACTTTAGACTTTAGACTTTAGACTTTAGACTTTAGACTTTAGACTTTAGACTTTAGACTTTAGACTTTAGACTTTAGACTTTAGACTTTAGACTTTAGACTTTAGACTTTAGACTTTAGACTTTAGACTTTAGACTTTAGAAGCCATTCCATCATTTGAAAACTTGGCTGTCAAAGCAAAACTTATTACGATTTGTTCGTTTAGATCAGCTAATCAAAGAGTAGCCTAATTTGGATAAATTTCTGAGAATTGGTCGCCACTTGGCTAGGTGAACCCATCCATTCTAGAGAATTAATAAGTGACTATTCAGGACTAAGTACTTCAGACTCTTGAATGTAGCGATGGGTGGGAGAAAAAAGGACATATCTATATAAAAACGCTATAAGCTTCTTATCAGGGGTCACAAATGGCAGTGGTATTTCAAACAAAAGCAGTGAATGAAAGGAAAATAAGGATTGTTTGGGTGATTAGCCGAATTCGAGAAATTAACGAGCATTTTAAATGTTTCAAATGCCTTGAATATGGTTACTAAGCTCAACAATGTAGAAGTTTCACGGAAAGGTTTAAGTTGTATAGGAAGTGCGGAGAAGAGGGTCATATTGCAAAAGGCTGCAACAGGGAACGGAAAGGGAACGGAGGGAACGGAAATTCTGCTGATAGTTTGAAATGTCCAAAATGAAACGAAGAAAATGAGGTTGATCCAACTAAATTTTAATCTCGGTGAAGCTGCACAAGATTTGCTACACCAAACAGTACGTGATTTGGAAGCAAATAATACATGGACGTTGATTGTAAGAGAAATCATATAGAAAAGAGGTGATCGAGATATGTAGCTATGAAGTGTTAGAGACGTTTTTAATTGGTTATCATGTATGGGTTTGCAGTTGGCGGAACGAAAGACGGAAATAATTCGGATTTCCAGTAGAAAAATAATGGGTGCTCAACGGATTGTATCTTAATCTTTTATTAAGTACCTGGGAATGAAAATTGTTGCAAAATGAACAACGTTAGACTCATGGCCTAGTCCCTTCGATGAATAAATAGACAAATATGAGATATAGATAGGTCGATTTCTACCTGGGCCAGTTCTTAGCTATGGGCATGGTTATTTTCGTGCTTCTCTATATATAAGTTAAAACACGATGATTCTCTATACTGCCCTGAGTACGAAGGTAAACCTGAGAATGTGGAGCACGGAGAATGGTAAGTAGTATGAGTGCAAAAGTTATGAAAAAACTAGGACACTTAGAGAGGATTAGGAATGCTTAAAATTAAAAATGATGCCTTAGGATGAGCCGTTTGTGAAGTATTACTTGTATTAAGGACGGCCTAAGAAAAGTATAGCCACTGTGACAACTAAATGTGCAACATATATGTTACCACTAAAAAATTAATAAAACATTGCACGTTTTGAAGAGTAATATGTTTGGTACCTGTTTAAGACGGAAATTTTAAAGTGAAATTTGCGATCTTAACGTTAAAATATCAACAAAGTGATTACTATGCTAATTATTTAAAACTGTTAAAATCATATGGATATATTACCAGATTTAAATTCTGTCATCTAAGTGAATCTCTAAAATTTCACAATATTGCAACACTATATTTTATATGTCTATTAAAAAATCTAGACTAACAACTTAATTACGAAATCGCATTTTTTGTTATTGAGAAATACCCATTTTTAACTAATTAATTTCGACTTCGGTTCCGTTAAAAATAATTTCGCCATTAAAATTTAAATATTATTAATGTGAACGATTAAAAAACCATTCAAACCATGAGCATCTCATTTAGAATTAAATTATGATCGTGCACGGCACAGCGTCGTTTTATTTCTTTCAAAACGGGCATCCCAATTACGATTGTTCGATGCGGACCCACCTATATTTGTGATTAATTTTTATGTTATCACCGATCATAAGTATATGTTGTTGGTGGTGGACTAACATAACAATATAATAGTTAAGTAGAACTATAACTCAATATATAAGCACCTAATAACAATAAATGTTAATTACCGTAACATCGTAACTTTCGTCACCTTATAAATCATATACGATTAAATACTTGTGGTATGCGCATGGCTTATACCACGTTCCGAGTTTGAATTTGTAATTTTCTTGTTTTTAATTAATTGGCTATCATCTCGTTTCGTTTCGAGAGATTAGTACATTGGCTTTAGTCCAAATTTTATTTTGTTTTTGTACACAATTTGTACAAACCAAAAATATTTCTTAAAATCAGAATTTGAGACGATATAAACCACAAAATCCAATGAATACTTGCTCTTGTATCGAAAAGCAAATAAGACAAAAAACAAAATTTATTAATGATCGTTGATCTCTTTTATACATTTTAAAAAGTATAATATATTTAAAAACAAAATAGTCGTTTTTAGAAAAACAAATAGTGGGAGTTTCAAATTTTTTATTTTTTTTTTTGTTTCATATATTGCCTGAAAGATTTCTTGTCGCCCTTCTCTAAATCGTAATCAACCGAAACTACAAAAACAAAAATAATTTTGCATCAGCATAGAGTAAGAGCGCAATAGAAGTTACTGGGTGGTCATTTTGGTGCTATATCTCTCTTTTATATCATATTTGTAGAATTTTTTGGTGATAAAATGTAAACAAAAAAGTCTACATTTTCAACCCTGCAAAATGAATTTTGCGGAGAATGGGACGAATAAAAAGTGATATGTTGACGTTTCTACATAACCTCAAAATTAATTATATGAAGGTTTTTTATGAAGTGCTATACGTAGTGATATAAACATTTTTAATACTGTTGAAATTTAATTTTTTGTGTTTATTTTTTTCGTTATTTTGAATATATTAAAATATTAATTAGAATAATAATTAAAATATATAATAAATAAAGAATAAATAATTAAAATAAAAAAATAAAATTTTTATTTTTAAATAATATGTAAATATATTATATGGATATTTTAATTCAGTTTGAAACAAGACGAATTACAAATGTCGCGTGTGTAATATAAAGTTATCATGGATAGACGCGAATATTGACAATTAATTACCAAACAAAGGACAAATTCGAGTACCAACATGATTAATTTTTAGTACTAGAATAAGTAAGACAGCAAATATTTTTGTCTTTTTCATTTGCATCAATAAGCGTCATGCAATAATTCATCCACAAAGCGCACGAATTAAGTAAAGACGATTTCATTTTATATCACGAAATGTGATATAGCACCACAAAATGACCTGTTTAGATTTATTCTGTGATAAAAGTTTCGAGATTCATGAACTATGAACAATCAGTTGTGAGGTGATATTGACATGTCGAAGTCAATCGATGGAAATATCAATTCAACTATGAATATTATTCATCGATCAATAATTTTGCCTTTTTATTCAACTTTTTAGGCGCTTTATAAGGTGGTGTAATCGATGTAGGATTTATCAACTGTCCTTTTGCTATTGGTTCATTCAATCATTCAGAAAGATCTTGTGTTAAAAAGCCTTTCCTCTAAAATTGAGGGTTTCATGCGACAACAAAAATCTTCCTACAGATCAAATATTTATATGGACACAATTCATTATATGAAACGAGCAAGATGAAAACCCATTTGTAGCGACAAAAAGTTTTTTAATCAAAAAAAAAATGTTTTATGCAAAGTCGATTATTAATGTTAATGAGTCTGTTTTTTGATTAAAAAAACGAAAAAAAAAAAATTTAAATCTCGAATTTTAAATATTTTAGTTACGGTCATTAGTGGTGGCTGATAGGATTGTAGATCTTTTTTTTCTCCAAAATATACATTTGTAATTTGATTAGATTATAATTGGGAGTCGTTAAAATGTTTTTTTTTACATATCTTGTCCGAACAGAGAAAGTTATTGATAATAGCGATTAACTTAATTTAAACCGTTTGTGAACCAGTTTGATTTTGATATATGTGTTACTTATTACATAATATTATATCTGCGGCCTATTTTTATTGATTAAGATTTACATTTTTTTATTTTTTATTTTTTTGTTTTTTTTATTTGCAAATTTCTGAATAACACAAAAAATCATGAAATTATTTATAACTGTATGGTGAAGTATATGGCTGTAAATTGACGTCACACGATTGAAAGCGAAACGTAGTTTTTCACCAAGTATTGTTTTTTGAAATAAAAGTGACATTGGTATCGTAATGATAAAATCTTATCTATCCAACAATAAATGTACGATAAATTTATAATAATAATTCAGTTATTTTAACACTTTAATTTCACCAGATTAGCCACTTGTCACTGATGGGAGCTTTGACACTAATCTTTACTCTTTCGCGTGGAATCCCCAATCCCAAATAATTTGTTGATATTTAAATCCAATTACGATTTTTAGTTTCAGTGTTCGTGCCTAGATGTCACATAATTAATAATTTTCCTTCTAAATGTTGTCAAATTTAGGACCATTTTTGACGATAAGGATACCATCGAATACTATACACATATGAAGAAGAACTTGAGCGAATAATTCTTCTGGATAAGAAATCTGAAAGTGATTCTCAGTGGACACTCGTGTCAAAAAAACCTAAAAAAAGAGTAACAATAAATATGGAAGGTACTGACGAAGATGAACCACTAAGAGAAACTGCTGGGGCATTGAAAAAAGACAAGCTCACAAAGAAAAGAAAATCAGAAGCATCGCCATGATATATTGGACAAGTTTTACCCAACTCGAGTAATGATAAAACTCAGCATAAAGAAAACCAAAAGCAACCAAAAATATTAAGCAAGAAACTCGGAGATCTGTATCGGGTAATGCAACTACTCAGAGCAATAAAGATCCCAAACCAGAGAAAAAAACTACAAAGTCAAAGACTACCGGATAAAAATTACAAGCTAGTAGCATTACACAACGATGTCTGGAAGGTAAATGTTCCAGACAAAGAAACATATCGTACACTAACCATGAAGCCTAACGCTGACAAGTTTCAGTGGTATACTTATGGAAATAAGCAAGCTTGATATTCAAGATGCTGTTAATATGATCAAAAAAGACAGAAGTAAAAGTGATAAAAGAAGCCGCAAACTAAAGAAAACATCCAAAAGATACATACTATTCGGGCAATTCAAAACATGAGAGTTAGAATATAACCAATGAGGAAGAATACTTCAAAGAAAGTCTAACGCAGAAAATGTCAAAGTTATAATGATATACCCAGAAATATAGCGAGCGTGACGCAAGATGTGTCAAATGTGATGGTAAGCATCTAACGAGCATGTGTATATTATACAGAAACACTACAGCAACATTCATAAATTGTCAGGACAACATCCCGCAAATTATCGTGGAGAAGTTGCTAAAAATCAAGAATCAACCGTAAATAATACTTTACAAGTTCAAATACCAAGAGAATAGTAATATAGAATGCAAATGCGGGCTTATCCATCGTATTCCTGAGCTAGAAATATTCCTAAACACGCAAAAAACTGGCATATGTTTAATCTCTGAAAACTATTTTAATAGATCTTCATATTGCAAAATACGTGGGTACAGTTTCTACTATGCTGTTCATCTAGCAGAAAGGGCAAAAGAGGGATCTGCCATTTTCATTAAAGATAACATAAAACACCCTAAAGAGCTAAAACTAAGTCCATGCAAGTGACAACAATCACAATTCAAACTTTGAACGTTGATTCATTATTGGCGGTGACTTCAACACAAAAAAACACTTTTTGGGGCTCCAGAATTATAACACTAAAAGAAAGAGAACTGTTTAAAGCAGCCAACAAATTAAAATACAACTTTCAATCTGGAGGCGCAACTTCTTACTGGTAGATTTAAACAAAACTGATCTTATAGATTTAAATGTAACAAAAGGAATATCTGATAACTACATACGAATGGAAAACAATGAACATCACTCTCCTGTTATCATGACATTAAGCGAAACGATTATGAAAAAAAATATCGCCAAGCTAGCTTCAATTGCCAATAGGAAGATCTATATGTACGTTGAAGAGGAAATTGACAGACTAATTAAAAATATACAGCAAGCAGCGTGACAGAGGTACAAATTATCTTCTTGCAGTAAGAAAACTGGTACGTAACTAAACGTTTCTGGTAAGAAACGTAAACCACGTACAAGTTTTGACAAATAAAATGAACTGCAGCTAATAAAACCGAGCTTCATAAGTTATGTAAAAAACTGAAATATATTATCGCAGGACAGTTAAAAATAAAACAATTGAATCGTTATTTATCTTCACTTACTGGTCAAAAAGACATTGAGTACTCCCTTAGAAAAGCAAAAAAATCGATGAAACCTAAAAATTCAACAGCACCTATTAGAAATGATAACGGTACGTGGCCTCGTAGTAGTAAGCAAAAAGTGGATCTGTTTGCAACACACCTCGAAGAGACGTTTCAACCACTACCCAGACAATCTGCGAATGAAAATGTTAATTTTGTACACAGATCAAATGAGCTTGAAATACAAACTGTAACTGTAAATCCGAAAGAAAACTCCTAGATATGATTTAATAACTAGGGAAATTATAAAAGAACTACCAGACAAAGCAATACACAAACTTCTACACATAGTCAATTCTGTGATTAGATCAAGATACGTTCCATTGCAGTGAAAGGTAGCAGAAGTGATCATGATTTTAAAACCAAACAAAAACAGAAACGATAAAAATTCATTTAGACCAATATCTCTACTCGAAGATATTTGAAAAACTACTTCTGAAGAAACTAAAGCCTATAATAGAGGATAATGATCTTATACCTGCTTATCAGTTTGGATTCAGAAAAAACCATTCGACCCGAGAGCAAGTTCACAGAATCACAGATATTATAGAACGTACTCTACAAACGAAAAAGATATGTTTAAGCCTCTTCTTGGATGTAGCACAAGCATTTGATCGTGGTTGGCACAAAGAATAGAGTATAAGTTTTATCGAGATCTTCCCAAACAGTATTATGAAATCCAAAATCTTACATAGCTTACAGGCATTTCCGTGTAAAATATGAAGATGAATACTCGGATCTAAAGAAAATTTCAAGAAACAAAAAATGGTTGGTTATTTCTTTTAACCAAGAATTGAATTCCAATTTGAAATTCAATTCCTATCGCTTATAAAATACCACTAATGTCATTACGCTATTTTATTTGCTCAATTGTTGCTAATACTAATGCTTAATCATAGATGTCAATACATTTTACTGTAGAGAAATCGTAACAATATGGAACTTTGTTTAATTAATTTTTTGTAATATTTTGATTGCATTTTTCATTTTACGAATTGTATATTAACTGTAAGATACATATAAATAAATAAATAAATTCATAATAGATATTTACAACGTTGTCGAAAAAAGACACGCGTCGAAAATTGTATAATAGATCCCCAGATTCAATTGATTTCTATGAAACGAAAAGGCTTCTTAAGGAATATATGCGTCTCGAAAAAAGTGAAGTGGTAAAACATGGCAAAGGACACGTGCCTAATACAAATACAATTTTAAATTTTCTCTTACTGATCATAATGACACTGATTACTGCCTTTGGGAAGCAAAAAATGGAATAAAAAGAACCAAAATGCATGTGTTGCATATTAAAAAAGATGAACAAATTTAGGTCAAAAGTGGTAAGCAAAAAAAGACTTTATTTGCAGCTCACAAATAAAAATTTTGTTAAAAATATAAGTAATTTAAGCAAAATTTATGATCATAACATGTATTATTACAGGAGTTAAAACATGAAATCAAAAGAGAGTCCGAAAAACGGTTTAAAAATTCAACGCAGCCCTTAGATTTAAGTATGTCCTATGTCATGAGAATGTTGCAGATCTAATTATGTTCCTTAAACCAAGCAAACCAGCAAACGATAAAAAATCGTGTAGGCCGATTTCACTACTAACTGTCATTTTAACATTATGAAAAATTACTGCGCAATAAGCTTAAACCAATAATAAAAAATGGGACCTTATTCTTAAATCTTTTATCGATTTTTCCATGTAAAATAAAATGAAAATTACTTTAAAAAAATATCAACAGCCATCTCATGCTCCAAGGTAAAATATATCGAGCCCTGTACATTGTAAATCTTGTACATCAGTGATGTGTATAATGCAGAAGGAACAATTACAAAAAAATTAAAGCCATTATTGGCTTGACCTTCTGCCACATTAATTCAATCAACTCGAGATTTACAATAAAAATAATAGAGTGCCACAGCAAATATCTATCGAACTAATTAAATTATTTGCACAAATGCACAATCGAAATCCCATCTCTATAATTATTGTTGTTATTGCCCGATGTGATGTACGAGTATGAAACAACACATCATACACACATTTAATTATTTAAATCCATGATTTTTATTTTTTACCAAAGTATTGATCGTATTACGGAATTGAATTAATTTCCATAACATCAGAACGAAACCAAAATAAAAAAAAAATAAAAAATTAAATTAAATAAAAAATAATTTAAATTATTTTTAATATTATTAAAAAAAAATAAAAAAAATTTTTTTGTGCATTTTGGAACGTCAATATAAATTCAAATCGATTGCAATAAGTTTTTAATCATTTTGGGATCGAATGCATGTGTACATATGTGCATACATTTAAATGTAAATAAGGACCGGGTGACCCATTTGAGGTGATACAGTTGTACAATTATCGGGGTTAAAAAGATATGAAAGTTCTAATACCTGAAAATATACCTATATTTTGAAAGTTGGTGCCAATAAAGAAATGCATTTATGCCAATAGGATAATGAAGTCACTATTTACTTGAAAAATGGTAAACTGGTACTTTTGTATCAAATTAAATGAGCCACCCGATGCGTGCACACATTTTGCATTTGAATATATTTTCGCGTTTATGACATAAATGCCGCGATTATATAAAATCATGTATACAAGATAAACCTGTTCAGATGCAATTTTTTTTTTCAAAACGTTAATTGGATTAATGGCTTAATTTATATTTTGTTTTAGCAGCACCTGTCTGCTTGCATACTTAATCAAAAAATTTGCTTCAAAGCTAAAGTTTAAAATCGTAATTTATCTCTTCCGCACCGAGCAATGCGTTTGTAACTTTAAACATTTGGTATGGAAGGTGAAAGTTTTAATAAGTTTCAAAGGATGTTAGCTAAAAAGAACCTGGAAGCGTTTCGGCCTCCACCTGATTTCATAGAATACAACTGGATCATTGGATTGTATATGGAAATAGAATTTAGGATCTTTGGGAGTGAAGTTTAGATGACACATATCAAAATTAAATTTCGCAGTTCTAATTTTATAGCACAATTAATTCTTATGTCTCTGTACCTATATTAAAAGACGATCAGTAGCCAATGGGAAGTTTGGCCTGGTGCTAACCTAGAAATCCTCGCGCTTGAGGATAGTTATTGTAGTCCAAAAGCTCGGGCAAAAACTGGAAGATAGCCAGGGTGGAGGAAGCTAAAAATGATTATATGACGGATATAATTATAATCAACAATAAATCATTGGCAGTGCTGGCTAAGACAGGTGGCTTAATTAACTATTGTTTTGGCGCTGTCACTCTGAAAGTTTAAAAGGATGGGGCTGCTAAGTAAGAAGCATTAGTATCGTTGGGGGAACTTCCGCTTTTCATGAAACCTCGGCTGAGGATGTGTGTCCTTTAGACGAGTAGTCCTAACTGTAAAAACGAAAGAAGCAAAGGGGTTAAATCTAATTAACGAGCTATCCGGATTTATGGATGAATTCTGCAATCTCTCCACGAACTCGGATTCAGAAGGATCCGATATTACTGTGGTGTCGAATGAACTTTAAGCTGCAAGATGCTAAAGCTAAAACAAGTCTACCTACATCATTGTAAAGCATTGATGTCATCTTGGTTTAGAAACCATGGTTCAATAAGGATCAGGTTCTTGGACCTAGGGCTGGTAACTATAAATTACTGTCTGTGCAGGTTCAAGTTAGGATTCGTTCGTGCATTCTTGCAACGAATAAACTAAAAAAAATTCTGCTTGCCAATTTTAGCGATGCAGATGTGGTAACAGCTAGCAGTGAGGTCAACAATCAAAACCTCTGGCTCGTCTCAGCGTACTTACCACACAATGGTGAAATCCTTTCTCCAGATGATATGCGCAGCTTAATTACGGATGCTCAGGTACGTAAGATCAGAATCGTCGTCGGATGCAACGGAAATTCACACCACAAGATCTGGTGAAGCACCGATAGGAACGCGAATAATGAGTCACTCATTGATTACGTTCTAAGTACTAGCCTTTCTATCTGTAATATAGGCTGTAAGCCTACTTTTATAACTAGTAATAGACAGGAAGTTTTGGACATTACCCTTGTTTCAAACTTCGTGTCACATAAATTAAATATTTGGAAAGTATCCGAAGAACACTCCTTTTCTGATCATTGCTATCTACAATTTGGCTTAGATTTGAAATATTCTAAAATTCCAACCTTTAAAAATAGAAGAAGGACCAACTGAGAATCCTTCAGATTAATTCTAGGTAGCTCCTTAACAGGATTTGTCCCTAAATCTCCTGAATCAACACAGAAATTGTATGCATTGGTCGACTGGGTGTCCAATGCTTTAATTGAAGCTATCTTAGGCTCGTATCCTATTAGTAGGCCTAAAGGCAAATCTCGTCCGACATGATGGTCGAGGTAGCTTTAAGCAACACGGCTGAAAAGCTCTTCAAAATCGAGAAGAGAACAAAGACTGGCGTGGACTAGGACTCCAATAAGGAAGTCCTCATATCATATAAATACGAACTTAGAAGTGCCAAAAGTAAAGCTTGGAGGCTATTCTGTGATAACGTACAGGAGTCCTCTGGGCAGCTAGGCTACGTAACATTCTGTCTACTTGTCCTTCCATTACAAATTATCTACAACGACCGAATGGTATCTAGACTACAAAGGGGGGAGGGGAAAATTGTCAACAGGAGAAACAACTTACCAGTTTTAAACCTTTTAAGCATCTCAGCATGCTTTCTGCAAGGGAAAATAAGTGCATCCACTGCATTCCTTCGTAGAACCTATTGAAAAATCGCTCGAATATAATGAATTCTCTTCGGTGACATTATGTGATATAGAAGGAGCCTTTTACAAGTCAAACCAGAGGCGATCACGCAGGATTTTTCAGATTTGGGGCTGGATGTGTCGCTTGGATTGTGGATTAATCAAATGCTCAAGGAAAGGGTCATTTTGGGTAATCTAGGTGAGGTATCCGTCCGGAAATTTGTCAGTAGAGGTACACTGCAGGGTGGTGTATTATCTCCCCTTCTTTGGAACTTGGTTATAAATGACTTGTTACTAAACCTAGAGGGGTCTGGCTTTAAAGTGATCGCTTGTGCAGATGATGTTGCCATCGGCGCCTTCGGAAAATATTCTAACATGCTCAAAGATCTTATGCAGAATGCTCTTGGTATCCTTACCAAATGGACCAATAGGTGCGGTCTAGGTGTTAATCCACTTAAAACTGAATTGGTCCTTTTTCTAGGAAGCAGAAACTTCCTTTTTCCAATCCACTTACTCTTAACGGAGTTAGCTTGAATATCACAGATAAACTGAAATTCCTGAGTTTTATTGTGACCTGCAAATAAGCTGGAAACCTAATATATTGGAAAAGGTAAAGAAAACTTCGACTCAGCCATTTGAAATTCTCCTTCATCTAGTTCCTCTTGATATTTTAGCTAAACAAATGGCTGCGTTTATAGCTATTAGGCTTAAATCAATTTCTCCGTGGACCTGTAGTAATAAGGGACACTCATCTATTCTAATGAATAAGGTTATCCCCAAACTCATTGACCTGACATAATGCCTCGAAGATTAATTTCTGGCTACTATTCCCTCCAGAGAGGACTGGGAGGACGAAACAGTTCGGAATCTGGGTACGATTAACTTATTTACGGAGGGATCAAGAATTTACAGCAGGGTCGGTTGTAGGGAGTTCTGCAAAAAACTAAATTTAAAGCTCTCTTTTCGACTCGCTGATCACTGGGGTGTTTTTCAGGTGGAACTCATCGCAATCAAAGAGGCCTTAGACTGGATGGAGTATGATGTAATCATACTGGATGCAGTATGATCTGTTAGGGATATTTGCATTTTTACGGACAGCAGGTTGTCATTAAAGTTTTTCAGTCAGGCTTTATCATGTCGAAAGTAGCTCGGAACTGTCTCTCATCTCTTAACGAGATGGCAGAACAGTTCAACATTCATGCGTGCCAATTTAAAAGCTGATGAACTCCCTCGACAGGGTACCTCCTGTTGCATCTTACCATGCCACGCTGATGAAAAGTATCGCTTGCCATGTGTAAACTTCTCCCAAAGGAAGAAGCTTATAAAATCACAAACAATAGATGGGCAAATTGTGCCTTATGTGAAATTACTCGGAATCAAATTTGGCCTACACTAGACTTAATCAGGTCTAACCAACTAATATCTATGCAACGGTGCAATATAAGTAAAATCGTGGATGTCCTTACTAGACACTATCTCAGAGGAAGCATGCGAGTAGACTGGGTGTTCTCTCACGTGATTACTGTATAAGTTGTAGGGAAGATGAGGGCTCAATGCTGGCTCGGTACAGGCTAAAGTTTTTGGTAGGTCGCCTCTTGTGTGATCTGTCAGACCTCAGTAGGATGAGTATATTAGGTGAGTGGAATATATTAGGTGAGTGGAGGCTACGGACTGCTTGTGTTTATCCCACGTCCTTTAGTATAACCACCTTGACCTTACCTAACCTAACCTAATCCTAATGTTAAGATATCGTCATCAAAATTGGACCACAATTACGTGTGGTATTGACAATTCGTTTATTTTCGAAAATCTGTAAAGGCTTACCCCTTTCATTTGTATGCTTAAAAATGATTTGTTAAGATGTTAACTACCTTTATGTTGACTAAAAAGAATTATTGATTCGATGGACCAAACATGTTAGGGCTTTTATTGAACTGTTTCATTTGACTTTGATTAATTCTTTGGCAAGGTATTATCAGTGTGGGAGTAGAAATCAAAGAGTATCTTGGCGGAGGTATCCATGCAGTAGTGGCAGAGACAGTAACGATAAATGTTATTGGGATTGAAACTATTTGTAATAAAAAGTCGTCTCTTCATTCTTAGTTCAACGAAAATATGAAAGTTCGATGCGTGCAAATAAATCATTTGAGCCTGCGTCATATTGGCCGCAAAAATTTTACATATACGCCTCCACTATTTTAACCATATTAAATGTATGTGTATGTCTGTATCTATATATGTGTTTATGTACCCTTATGAGAATTTTCATCTCATTTAAAAAGATACCGCGCAACATGACTACAACACGACATATAAATAATGAGATCGTATTATAATAGAAAGAAATTAAATGGAGCTGACAAGTATAAGATGGACGAGTGACATTTGTCAACAGAATAATAATATTTCGTATTGAATTTAATGTTAAATTTTTTTTTTATTTCTTAAGACTACATGTATACGATTAACACGTATCTTTTATTAATAAATAATCGTATTGTCTTCAAAAAAAATTTTATGTGACTTTGATGAATTGCTTTCGATAGTTTTTTCTTCAAAAATATGATGAATTTATTTTAATATTCAAAAAAACAAAAAAAAATAAAAAATTTTCTCTTTGACGTATGGAAATATGACTTCCTGTTTATATGATATTATGATGCTGCGGCGTTTCCATCTAGGGTCGTATACCAAATTCAATTTTCGTCAAAAGCTTTAATATAAAATTCAATTTATTATTTTGCCTATAGAACAAGTTAAAAAGCCTTGGAGACATTTTAACAAAACCAACAACAAAAAATTTGTATTTGCTCCCGAACCAACTATAGAAAACCAATTTAGATACGTTACATACATGCATGCATTTCTGAGTAGATTTCGTAATGATCGTACGGCAGGAAAGTTTTCTTATATCAAACCCCCATTGCATATAGGTTTTATAAATATTTTGATTAAACTTAAATAATTTATAACGGGTGGTCTTTGTATGGGTGGCTTGTACATATAACGCTAGAAGAAAAAAAAGCGCACAGTGAGTTGAGTGATAACAATAGCAGAATTTTTACAATATAAATATATGATTACATATCGCAGTATCTAGACACCATATGCGAACTATTTTTAAGCATGAAGCGTTAAGGCTGACACAGAACCATGGTACCGATATATTTGTAATGTTAAAAGTTAATATTCAACTTTGGATATGTCACCAAACATAATAAAAACTAATATTAGCAATATATGTTGGCATTTTTATGCAAAAAGTTACATTTTTTTTATGTTTAATGTTTAAATATTTGAAGAACATAAAAAATTAATCAATCAGTCAGTGAAGCAAAACATAATAAATTTTTTTAATTAACTATTTAATTTAATCATGGTAGTGACCCGAAAATTTAGTAATATTACTAATCTGTGCGGTTTTCCACCAATAACTGTGGAGTCGATTACATTTTTTAAAGCTTCTTTGCCACATGAAATGAAAAGGACCTTACAAGGGCTCAATTTTGCAATAGTGTCCAAATCTTAGCCACTAAACCCCAAATTATTTGCCATTTAAGGCCTGCTAATATATAGCATTATTACCTGGTCACGATTAACAATTGAACTAAGACCTTACCCTTTTCCCAGTTACGATTTTCTATCTACAAATTCACTTAGTAGTTCTCCTAGGAAGAACCACTTTGTTCTTCCGTGCGCAGTTGGTAAAGGTATTCGCGCTTTTTTATCGGCTTTATTTTGTTGCTCGACAGCAAGGCAAAACTTATCAAACCAATCGTTTCTGGGTTTAATTTTTACCATATACCTTCACAGTTGAAAAGTAAGTATGATCAAATTTGCCTTCAAATTTGGCAGGCGATTGTATTTTTACTATGTGACGTCACAGGTAGTTTGATTAAATGAACTACGGGGCAAAGAAACTCGCCGGAACTGGACTTCACCTTTACAACTAGAATAATGCCATATCGTCTAGGGTAAACCTCCAGTACATTGGATAGAGACGGTGGTGGCAGATTGGTGTCCTTAATGAGAATTACAGAGTCCGATTGTATCAGCGAATAACCCGTTTTCCATTTAGTACGCTAATTGAGTAACGTGAAGTAATTTTGGTGAAATCTTACTTAGAAGCCTTTGGCATGTTTCTCAATATTCTGGTACATATTGAGCTTTCGACCCTAAATGTCTTTTAACTCTTGTTTCGGAATAGCTAACAAAAGTTCTCCTATCCACATATGTGCAGGCGTAAGAATCTGCATATCATCAATGGTGTCATAAATGCGACATAAGGGGCGAGAGTTGCATAGAGTTCATTTCTTTGTACGTAAACTGTAATTACCCGTTTTAATTGAAACATGACGAGTTTACAGTAGCCTCCCACAAACCACCAAAATTAGGGTGCACTCGGTGCATTCAAATGGGATTGAATACGTTCGTGTAAACCAAAAATTAGTATTGGTTTGCTGTTGAAGTATTTGTATGCTCAAGTATTTGGTGCACTGTGTAATTTGCTGAGCTTTATTAGGATTGGTCCCACATATCCAAGCCACAATTGAAAAGAAGTTTGTTTTGTGTGACTCATTCGAGTGGCAGATCACTAATTTTTGGATTATAAATCATTGCTCATTGTCGTATGAAGACAGTGCACTTCTGAATGTTGTTTAACGCCCTACCGTGCATCTACTATCCAGAACCACTGACGTAAAGTGTTAAGTACCAATTAAAGTCCTCCATGTAAAAGTCGATGATATGCGCCTTTAACCAATAAATTATTGAATGCATGTGGTCCCTCGGCAATACGATTTTGGGTCGTTGCATCAATACTCTTTAGTTCGCTTGTAAAATGCTGATGTTGTGTTAACCGAATTATCATGAGTTCTGCATTGGTTGATTCTTCCATCGTCACTTAGTTACGCTTTAGTATATGAAGTTTCGATGACATCTTACAAAGTGAAATGTGAACTATGGCCTTTAACATCATATAAGTTAACGACGGTTGACCGAAAACTAACAGTTGGTCAATGATGATGATGACAAATCTTTGAACCACAATTCATACTCTGCAAGTTTTGATGGATTTATATGCCTCTCATTATCAGATCGGCAAGATTATATTTCATCGATACGTATCTTCACTGTGGACGAAGTATTATATTGAGAATAAACGCAGTATGGTTAGCAACGAACGACTTCCATCTTCTAGGAATATCGGCCAACCATGGCCACATCATAATATGCATTCAACTTGTTCATTGTTAAATAATTGACCTTTGATATTCTCGATAACCTTCGCTAGGAGGTGTAAATTTTTAAAAATTATGGTTACGGGAGATAACTACCCTAGTCGATCATATGTTCGGGATATGGCGAATAATATTTTCCGTTGGGTCCAACTTGCCGTTAAAACTGAATGAATCGTTGGCTGATTTCCACATAACACCTAATATTTTAGCGGTTTCATTGTCGTCTATCAATTTAGGTGTCGTATCGATTTCTTATTGCGAATTGTTTGGAATTTTGATCGCTACTTTCGAAGGTTAAACCCATTTTGCTGTAAGACGTGGACTAGCTCATTCTTTAAGTCCATTGCGAGATCTTGCTATAATTAACAGTTTGCTATTGATAAACTTGTATTGCCTTATCTGTTGTATTTTGCTCCAGAGGATTAATAGGATTTATCTGTCAGAGCGATTAACCAACATTTGGCGGTGCATTGTTTCAATGTCAGCTACGAACTCAATTTAATGTCATCTGAAATTTGACAAAATTTAAAAAAAAATCGGTAATGAGGTAGACGTTGTAACTGACATGAAGCAAAAAAACGACACGTATAGTTTTGTTATACTGCTGCTTAATTTCTGTACACCATGATACATGGTGGAACTATAATATGCTAAGTAGTGTGCAAATTTACGTTCCATCGCCAAACGTCGAGTCCATGCAGTTACGTATGAGTTTCCAAGGTATGTTCGAGTTTTAGTGCGTCACACCATTCATTCAAAAACTCTGTAAAATGACCGATTGTTATAGGATATAGGCTTCATTGATCTCACTTCTCGCCCATTAATGTTTAGTATCATTATCTACTTGGTGTAAGAGCAGATAGATCAACCATGGATACCTCTTTTCGGCTTCGCTACTTATAATACATCAGAAGTCTTGCCAGATTTCAACTGTTTGAGTGAGTGCCGACGCCGTTCTTTGTAATTGACAATGTGACATGGTTTCTGATCCAAAAAGGTTTGATGAATGATGAAATCGGCTTCGGCTTTTCATAACATTGCTATAGTTTCTCCCAGGCTTCTTCATATAATTTTGATCTGTCGTATAGTGACATCTCATGGAAATGCTTCATCTCGCAATAAGCTTTTTAGTAACTGCAATACATTCTCAACGAACAGTTCTGGTCTCTAGTTTATTGAACTCGTCGAACAATGTAACTAAGCGTTTTAGACATGATTATGCAGAATTCGTCGAGGTCTAATTAGTAACACTCTTCCAACGATACACAATTTTACTACTCGATGATTTTGCAATGGATAATGCATCTCACTACACTGTTGGAAATTCGATTTGTTCGCGAAATACAGTAATAGGATAATATCGGTTTTATTTTCACAAACACGTGCAACTCGTATAATTTTTAAGGAATATTACCGTTAAGCTCCTCGCCTCTTGTACGGATAATAATCGTTCTGCTTAGTTGCTCAACACAATACCTTGACCACTTAAATTCATCCAACACTATATCAATTTGAATACAGCAATTGGGACCTAGCACCGAGTTCCGGCACTAAAATGTTTACTGAAAATTCACAAATTATTAATTTTGTTTACATTCGTATACTCCGTAACTATTTAGGTATAGCTCGGTAACTGATCTGATGAAAAGAAAAACTACGAAATTAGAATGATTTGACATTTTGAACAAATAAAAAAAATATAGAAAAAAAATAACATAGAATTATACACTGAACTGGATTTGATTAATGCAATACTAATAGATAAATTATCTAGCAAAATATCGCCGCGCTAGGAAAGCTACGACTAAATACCTTCGACAAAAGAAGCACTATCATATGGGATCTTGCATCGTAAACATCAGCTTCCAAGTGGAAATAGGAAGCTCAAAGGACTCAAGGGGTTTTGCTAACGCCAGAAATCTAACTAAAGACTTCCACCCAAGAAGTACAGCCATCAAAGACGGAAATGGAAAGCTGAGAACAAACGTGGCTGATGTTCTCTCAGTATGGCAAACCTACTTTCAAAATCTGCTAAATCGGAACGACGAAGTGACCCCCATTAGAGCAATAGTTCCTCCAGGTGAAGAGGTCCTTGTTGAATATCCCACAGTAGAGGAAGTAGATGCAGCTATTAGTAGATTAAAAAATGAAAAGGCACCCGGTCTCGAAGGAATCCCCGCAGAATTGATTAAGCTTGGAGGCGCTACTCTTGTAACAAATCTATACGATCTTATCGTCTCTATTTAGGACCAAGAAGAGTTGCAGGAGAATTGGAAGACCGCACTCATATGTCCGCTGCACAAAAAAAAGACCGTCTTAAATATGGAAACTATCGTGGTATCGCTCTGTTGGGCACTGCTTACAAAGTGTTGGCTAATGTTGTACTTGCCAGACTCTGTTGCGGGTAGGACGTAGATATTCCACCTAGCAATATACAATTTGTTTAGTCACCTCTTACGAAAAGCCCCTCAACCACATGGGCTAATCTAGCTACATGTAGAATGTTTAGTTTTATATCACTTAAATTTCAACCAAGAATGATCGAGCTGAAAGTTTTCGAAACTATTAATGATGGTTCGTTACATTACGGTATCACATACTGCATGAGAACATAACTAGAATCTAACACAAATTTCGAATATTTTTTAACCATTTCACACGAATTGTGAGCGGATTATGAATTTTAATATCAAACCGTTTATGAACCAACTGTAATCCACTATCGATTATACAAGACACATAAATTTATCCAAATTTTTTTTTTTAATTTATTTAATTTGTTATCTAAACCTATCTGATATTTAAAAGTGTGGCGGGCAAAACAAACGACCGACTACAAAAACATCTTCCTCAATATCTAAATTTCGTTTTTTTTTATATGTATGCTGGATTCATAAATTTTCGAAAATTAAAATTTATCTAAAATAAAAACAAATAAATAAATAATCTACATTAAATAAATTAAGATGTATCTAAAATTTTAAAACGATAAATTGTAAACCAAAAAACAAACCGAAAAAATTGGTTGCTAAAATAAAACAAAAAAAATGTCAAGGTGTTTTTAAAATGCCTAAAAACCGAATTTCTAATCGCGCATGGTTTTCGAATAACATCTTCAAAAAGTTAATAATTAAAATTGTGTCTTATCAATGAAGATATACGTGTGTGAGATCAATGGACGTTTTATTCGAAAAAATTCTAACACTTTTTTTTTTAGGTTTTAGATTTGATTTATTGTGGTATAGAGGATGGTGCGCGGGGCTAGTCTATCGCACCGTAGAAAGTTACATGTTAATTAGAATTTTGTGTTTGTATTTTTTAATTTTTTTTTTTATTTGGAAAATTTATGGTTTTATGAAATTTAATACGGGACAGGTTGTTTTTAAGATTTTCGGATATTGAACGATCAATTTATTACTAAATGTTGTTTGATTAATTGGAAGCCGTTTTTCTAATTTTTGTTTATATTAATGTTTACGGAAACATTCCAAGTTACAACCAACAACAAATAAAATCAAATGGTTCTTAATTCTTCTTTCAAAACTGGGGATCGTTCGAATGGTTTCGATAATTTTTTCACACCAATGAAGTTCAATTCAATTACTCGCATAAATGGGATATATTTGCATGGGAATTATGATATCCAAGGACCAAGTAGAACTCTAGACTTGTTTACTGTACCATGTCATTTGAAAGAGACGACACGATAAAAGTATTTTAGTAGTTGATTCATTTTCTAGAAGAGGGCAATCATAAAGAGTTGAGATGGAGGCGCAGTAGTCATCGGTAAATAATTTTTTAACCAAATCAACTTGCAGAAATGGCTAGACGTCAAGGAATCAGGATGAGGATTCCTTAACATTTGGTGATGTTTGGCTTGGTAAAGTTTCCGTGGGAAATCACCAAATCTAGATTTGCGCTCAGTTTGAGTTTCGACGGTGCATTAATTAACAAAATGTGCACCTTCATCAATAATTCATCTGTGAATTGGCCCCCAAATTCGTGTAATTTATTGCACCTACATTATTTTCTTGGTGGTTATGTGAAGTCTTTAACCAAGCGTTAATTTTTAAGGGGAGGTCTTAGGTCATCCAAGATGTGATATCTTATTGTTCGCCTTCCAAATTTGTAGGTAGTGATCATCACTTAGTCACTGCAAAGCTAAGATGGCAGTTTTCAGGATCACAGGATAATGAAACTTATGTTTCAACTGTGAAGGCCTAATAAACTAAGATGAGAAAGCTCAATATCAGAATATTTTTAGCATAGTAGCATTATGTAAACCAACCACCGTTCTGAAGCTGTGAATGGTCTATAGGAGGAATAAACTTCAATTGTCGAATTGGTATGGTAAAAATAAAACCCAAAAATGATTGATTTGATGATCTATAAAGAAGTGCAAATACGTTTTACAATTGCACAAAAGAACAATCCGGTTCTTGATGGTAGAACCGCCAAGCGAATTTGTGGACGGAAAAAGCATGAATCGTGGAAGATGGAAGTCTATAAAGAGTACAAAAATTCAACAATGGGCGATATTCTCGAAGCTTCTTTAAAGAAGTCACTGAACTGTACCAGCCCGACTGACCTAGGTCTATCGTCATTCGAGGCCAGGATCGAAACTTCCATGTTAACGAGCTCGACGTTTGGAAGGCGCATTTATCTGATTTACTATGTCAAATACTTTATTTGAAATTTGTCAAATACGAACTGCGGAGATGTGCTTAGAGGACTCACCTCTCGAGAACTCCACACTGGCCATGCAGAAACTAAAAAGAAACCATTCCCCTAGAGTTCATTGCGTTAATTCCGAGGTCTTGATGGGGATACATTGTGGAACTATATTTTCACCCTTATGACTACCACCTATTTGTGACTACCAGGGAGGATTTTGTCCAAATCGGGCAGTTACTGATCAACTTTTTCCCTGAGGATGATTCTTTCTAAATATTATGAAACATCTCGTGACGTACATCAGGCTTTCTTGGATTTTGAATAAGCCTATGACTCAATCCGTCGGGATAGCTTATGGTTTGCTTTGCGATGTCTGGAAATACCTGACCAATTTGTGTGTTTATGTAAAATGACAGTGATGCAGTCACAATGTTGGGTCATATTTGGAAACTAGCTATCAGGAATTTATGCAAAATGAGCTCTGGTGTACGGCGAGATGTTCTGTCTCCGATACATTTTAATTTCATGTTAAAATTTTTCTTTCTTAATAGTGGAACACCTCAGGACAACATCATATACCGGCAGCTCAACCAGGTTCTGGCATATGCAGATATGAACTGAACAACGTATTAATAAACTACTGGATCCAATTATACCATTCACGACTAACCAAAATTAACCAAAAATGAGGAAGTCTTCACAAAAACCTACCCTTTTAACTTCCCGACTTGGGTAAATAGGAAAAAAGTAGGCTTTCTGTACATAAATATAGAGGAACAATTAAACGATTTTGAACTACAAATGATTAGTTTCCATCTCTATATAAAAGACGTACCCTTTAAGCCTATTCAATTTTGCATTCTCATAAGCAGGTAATTATTGGCATAATCACGACTGCTGACCAACAAGCACCAATAAAGAAACTTTTAAATATGTAAAAAATTGTCAACTGAAAATTTAGCTGAATCAAAGGTGGCTAGAAACCTTGAAACACGAAAGGTGACGCAAGCAAAAAATGATCATGAAAAGATGGTCTCGGTGCTTTCTAAAGTACCTGAGACCATAATCAATTTTCATCTACATTCCGATGGTCAAAATGATTTTCGCGGATGGTTTATTCGGAATTACAAGTTATTGCACTCGATAAGTCGAAGGCATATGATGGCGTGTAGCACGCATTTTATGGATTGAAAATTTTCTTCTTTGCCGCAAAATTCAAGTGGTAGTAAATGGTGAGACTTACGTGCCACATTTTGTAAAATCTAGTGTCCCTAAAAGATTTGTCTTTATCCGACCCTTCGCCCGTTTGCCCTGTTCTTCATCGCAAAACGACATTCTTGCAGCTTGAAGTCTCAATACAATTCTTAAATGGGGTAAAGTTGCGTTTGGAGTCATGTATCATGTGAATGATTCTTCTTTCAAATGTCATTAGCTCTTCCGTCAGGATCTCCTTCTCACGCCCACAGATAACAACGAGTCTGATCAACACCTTGTACCGCTTTTATTTCAGAATCATTGATTTGAAGACCTAAGAAAGCTGAATCTATTTTCAAGTGGAGCCAAAAGTACTATAGTTCCGTTGCAATTCCGTCCAATATCACAAAGATCATCTGCGTATGCCAGAACCTGATTGGATTGACGGTAAGCTATTATGAAGTGTTTCACTTTTACAAAAAAGAAGTTCTAACATGAGTATCGGGGACAAAGTGTCGTACACCAGAGCTCATTGCACAATTTTTGTTATTTTTGAGGTAAACCTAGGTATGCAAGGCAAACTATAAGCTTCCCCGATGGGTTAAGCAATGTAGACATACAAAGAAATACAAAGAAGTAGACCATTTTTCTTCCGTTGTTCAGAAATAATGGTGTTTGCCCTCTAGATGAAGGATTGAATGCTATTAAAAATTTCCCAGCTCCAACATTTGTCAAAAGCATACAACGCTTTGTGGACATGGTGAACTATTACCACCGATTCATAACGAATCTCGCTGAAACACTAGCACCAACACTTAATGAATTGGCCGCTTTAGTGGAAAAGCCGAAGACACCCAAGATGTTTTCTTGGCCCGACGAATGCCAAACCGCATTTTTATCGGCAGAAACAACATTAGCCACAGCCACTATTTGAGCCCATCGTATGAACAATGTGAGGCTCAGCATCACTACTGATGCATGAAATACAGTTACCGAGGCAGTACTACCACAGTACAGAAATACATGTAGGGAGCGTCTGGGAGTCTTCTCAAAAAAACTCTCGGATGCCGAAGTAAAATACACCGCATTCAATCGAGAATTACTCGCAAGATATCAGGCAATTAACTCTTTCCGATATTTTGTCGAGGGTCGTGCCGTCACATTTTACACCGCCCATAAACTACTTATAAGAGCAATTCATTCTAAAACTGAACGAAATCCAAGACAATCGAGACACTTGGACTTTATTAGTCAATTTACCACGGATATTCAGCATGTCGTTGGATTGGACAATGTAGTCGCAGATACTCTTTCCCGATCAACTGAAGAAATAATCAATACAAACATACCTGCATAATCCAATGAAAACAGAAGAAGCCGAACAACAGATGAATATTTCAATAAAACAATACTGGCACCAGCCGACGAATCTAAAATAGAGGAGGCCCAAGTTGATACTTACTAGGATCTTAATATGTATAATCGCATTGGCGCAAAAAGCGGACTTAAAGCTTCAGAATATACTTTCTGGCTCCGGACGTAATCGTCTTCAAAACATGACTCTACAACTTTTTGCAATGCCTGGCCTAGAAATTACCTGCGAATCAAGCACCGGCTCAAATCAGATGATCTACGTCAAAAATTAATGTTGAAAAGACAGTTCCAAAAGTATCCTGTCCGAATAAAAAGAGCTATCCAGTCTGAAAATCTAAGCCTCCTCCACTTTTTGGCTATTGAGTTTCTTATAGATCAACGAGTTCTAATAGATCCACTTTCATGGTTAGTATAGTACCATCAAATTTGTCTAGTTTTCTTAGCGACTGCACATTCTATGTGCCAATCATATAAACCGCGTATTCGTAAACGTGAGCGGTGATCTTGTGAAATTTACGTTATGTCCATTTTTACCTTTGTAACAATACGTTTTAACGATACGGGTTCCCCCTGACTATAGGAGTAATTTCCAGTTATTTTTCATTTTATCACTTTTTTTTCACCATATGTCTATTTATTGAGTTAAACTGGGTGTAATAATTTTGATTTAATGAATAAAATAATAAATTTGCAGGCGTGCGTCTGTCCGCGTATTATGTTGCCGACTGCGACTGTTATATTAATATATAAAATGATTAAGTTTATGAGTCTGTGACGTTTCTGTCATTCGAAATGATTTTTTATGATTATATTTTGTTGTTTCGGAAATTTAAAAAAAAAAAAAACATAAATCGATAGACCACCATGTTGATAATCGATTTTGGCTTTTTTTTGTATATTTTCGGTGATACTCTATCGTGTTTCATTATATTGTGTATCGGTGGTATGTCTGACAGATTTTCAATAATAATAATATGTAAATAGGTTTGGCTAGGTGAACTAACCGTTAGTGAAATTTTTTTTTATGAATTATGGTAATAAGATTTTTTGTAATATTTGGGATGCGTATCCGAGCTATTTTCGTGTACATACAGTCGGTATATATTGCAAATTTTGTTCCACCTGTCAGTTATTTTAAACTACTTCTGTCCATCATATAAGTATACATGGTAATTTTAGCCATAACTAATAACAAAACGAAAATCATAACCACTTGAACAATAACAATCAAATGGTTATGGTATTTTGAGTTTCAATTACTTTTGGAAATTTTTTTTTCGTTTTTTTTTTTTTTGTAATAATACCGAGAAACTATCATCATCATCATCTTGTCTAATTAGAATTTTATGCCGTCAGACATTTCGTTCGTTCGGTTTAAAAATTAAATGTATGTATGTATCAAAAGCATATGGAGCATGAGTATGGAAATTTATGTATACATTTATACATTTTTTTTTTATGTTTCCAAAAAATAAAAAATTATGGTTTCCAATGTGTAGCACAATATATACATAAGTAATCATATAATATCGGAATACATAATAACAGAAACTAATTTCATGCACGTGCTTTATTATAGTTTACAGATATATGCATGTTACAAACTATTTGAATGATGTGTACAGTACAATGGAGCTTTCATGTTAATGACGGAAGGGATGCGGAGAACTAAAAAAAATAAAATAAAAAACCATCATAGTCTTCTTACCATCGTTTATAGCATAATTTCAAAGTGATGATATAATTAAACCAACAGGCAACAACATAATTTTCATTAATTTTCCCATTCATCATTGACCAACTCGCGTACACCATATACTCTCGTATATACAGCAAAGTTGATGAGTGCAGTAAAAACTTTAAGATGAATGGTAATTAATTATAAAATTTAAAAAAAAAAAAAATTAAGTTTACAGAAACGAATTTAAACAAAAAGGTGTAAAACTATAAATCTTATTTGGTGCGCACAAAATGATAAATTTATATCTGCATGGATAGCATACTGGTTTGTACATTTTAAAAGATGCGCAATATGAAAAATGTCTTAATTATAACGAATAAAAAAAATTTCAAATGTGCTATGTCCGTCGAGTGAAATTGTGTAAACGACATAAAATGTGTAACGTGGAAAATCAAATTGATTAGACCAAAAATTTTTTTTCTATTTTTCTACTTTTATCGATACACATAAAACAAAAATAATTTCTCGACATTAATTTGATTGATTAGCATGAAAGACATTCTCGCGCAAGCAATTTTTTATTTTAAATTTTTTTTCTTCTCATTTTTTCAAAGTGTGAGAAAAATATTTCTTAAAAGCTTGTGATGGATTTAAATAAGCAAAAAAAATGTAATTTAAGTTCATTTGCCTTCCAAATAGTGTAGTGTTGATGGAATGTTTCCGTCCACATCAATGTCATAACCTAAAAAAATCGCTTCCAATTAATCCACCATCACTATAGATCTACAGTAAAAGAACTATACAAAAGCTGCTATAAAATAATGAAGCTGTCATTTGCCAAGCTAAGCATAGAAATCTGGTATTTAAAGCGATAAAATCAAGAAACTAAAACTAACTCGAAATATTCAATGAAATATAGAGGTTAGTACAACAGTATTACACTGATGAGGATGAATTATTTAGATAGAGAATCGAATAGGATCCGCAAGAAGAAACCAAATCGCACAAGAAGAGAACTAGAAAATCTAAATCGTCACCTGAACAGTAACCGCAGTACCGAACCAAAAGAGATTTAACCGGAATTCAACCAACTGAAATATACTGAATCTACCAAGAATACTGCAGCAAAACTGGTGAAGCGGAAAGCCACCGTTACCTATAAATCTTGTTGGCGTAACCAGTTACCCGAAAATTAAGTCACTGATTTTTTTATTTCTTTCTACAGAAGAAACTAAAAAAAATGTTTAACAAGAAGGTTCCAGCCGGCTGCGATAACTTTGATAATCAACAGTACCACTGTTTGCTAAACTGTTTTATTAGTACTTTATGAACATTGTTAAAGTTAAACAAAAGATGTTAATCAGCACTGAAAAAACCCAAAAAAAAGCTTTTCCCCTTTAAATTGATGTACAAACTAAAAGATTTTCCTAAAGATCTCAGTAAAGGATCAACTTTGGCCTTAAATGCTGCTGAAAAAATGCAGATACAATTAATTTAGTTCCAGTACTTCTTTATAGACCACATTAGTTAACTTTTGATTATGTGGCAAGATTACTATACTGCTAGAAAGACTTCCTCTAGAAAAACCAAAATAAACTTGACCATCAAAGATGCAGTCTTCGCTCAAATCAAGTTCTGAAATTCTTAAAGTCTGCCGTTGAGAAGAACATATCTTTAGTGGAAATTGTAAACTCTTAAACTGGAATGGATACTCATGGGATTTGTGGGATGAAAAGTGATTCTTTTCGAGCATATCCAGTGAGAATTGTAGCTTCTATAAAGTTTTTATTTAACGCTACAGTTTTTTACTGTATTCCCGCTTCATTGTATTTGAAGAGTTAAGATTTCTCAATAACATTACTAGTGATCTTATTTTAAGGCGAAAAAGTCTACTGGATAACTAATTACTTTGCAATACTGTATTAATTGATTTATACTCGAACTACTACTTCTCCTACAAATATATATTGGGTAGCGCTTTAATAGGGTAAGAGTTGAAAATATAATGCCATGACTTTCGTGGACTATATTTCAATTTTGCAACTATATAAAGACCACCAAATGTGTCTAGTATATTTTCAGGAAGTAACACCTGGGCAACGTTTTTAAATATCAGCTAATATGCAATATGCGATAAGTAGAACAGAACGAAGGAATACCCAGGTGGTACACCAATAGAAACATTGGGCAATCCACTCTTCGATGAGAAAGGCTCTAGGGATTCTGGGGAGGAACGATCCTTCCAATTACAAAACAACAAGAATATGGAAATAATAAACAGCTCATTCCAAAGGCGTGGAAGGGTTACTAAATCTCCTGAGAAAACTTCTAATTTCTTGTATGAAAATCTTAACATGAAATAATTCATAGGATGATTTATTGGGTTGCAAAGTGGAAATTCAACCACTTAAAAAGCCTAAACTAATTCCGCAATGCAAAAAATGTCAACCATATGGACACACGCAAAAACATTGTGGCAGAATTTCAAGGTGTGTTAAATGTGCCGGACACCACCTTACAGGAGAATACGACAAACCGCAAGTTTACCTAAAGTGTGTCCTTGTGTACAAGGTCATCTAATTATCGAGAATATAGTGTTGCAAAAGAAATTTAGAAAATAAAATCCAAAGTATGGATAAAACTCAAATGTATGGTCAGGCAAATCGATACGAAAGGTAGATAAAACGAGAGTGTTATATATACCGAAGAAATGAGAGGAGTAGTCAATAAACCCCAGCAAAAATCGATAGATGTAGACCTCTGTCATACATTTCAAGATATTCTCATGAAATTAATAAAATTTGATGGATGAGAGGCTACAAAAATTGGAAGATAGAGCATTGGAAGCTAACCCCAAATCCACACAGAATGAACAGCACAATAAAATCATATCATGAATGCTAATGGTTTGCTCCGGAATCAGCAAGAACTATAATCAGTCCTCGACATTGATAATATAGATGTGTGTCTTATTTCGGAAACACATTATACTAAGCCATCCTACATAACATTCAAAGGCTATTGCGTATATTACACTATTCATCCAGATAATTCAGCCAGAGCAGGAAATGCAGTCATCATAAAAAAAATATCTAACATTTTGAGGAAGCCAAGTATGAAAAAGAAGAATTTCAGGCGACAGTGGTTTATATAAAAACGAACAACTTCCTAATTGTTGTGGCAGAATTACACTGTCAACCAAGACATTCTATTAAAAACATTCTCAGAATTCTTCAAGCGCCTGGGAAAAAGGTTCGTAATAGGAGGTAATTTAAATATGAAGAATACTCACTGGGGTTCTAGATTAACTACAACTAAAGAAAAGATTTACTGATTGCAATTAAAAAAAATGAATGTGAATCCATTTCAACAGGAAATACGTGGTATTGGCCAAATGACCCAGAACAAATACCTGACCTCAATCATTTTCCAATAGCCCTAACTCTAAGTGAGTATATCAACCAAAAGAGAAATAATCCAGTATTAACGAATAAATATATGGATAGGAACAATTTGAAAGTACACCTTGAACAAAGAATACTTTTGGCAGTACCTTCAAAAACTATGAACCAACGGGATATAGAAGTAGAAAAGTTCATTGGAGATATTCAACAATCAGCATGGGAAAGTACACCAGAAATCAAATCAAGGCTAAAACGAAATTTCTATCCAATAGAAATTAAAAATCTCGTTAGGGTTAAACGCAAATTCAGAAAAAAATGCCAACCTAGAGCTCTACAAGACAAAAAAAGACTAAATGGTCTTACTCAGCAATTAACAAGAGAAATTCAGAAATTAAAAATGAGTCAATTGGAAAGTGGCTGAGGTTATCATGATTCCCAAACCGTGAAAATCGCCACATCTAATAACATCATATAGATCTATATCGTTGTGCCGATAATGTCTAAACTCTTTGAAAAGTTACTATTAAAAAGACTCAAACTGATAATTGAAAAAAATAAACGAATTCCGAATCACCAATTTGGTTTTATAAGCAAATTTTGAAGCCTGTTTGAACTTTAGGTGTATAGCTGTGGGGATGTGCCAAGCAGAGCAACATGGATATTACCCAACGATTCTAAAATAAAGTGCTAAATACAAGGTCAACGCACCATGGTTTGTCAAAAATAGCGACATCTACAAAGATCTGGGCATAGAACCCATCAAAACCGAAATTATGAAATTTGCTAGAAGTCAATAACCATGGCTACTTCACCATTTTAACATAGAGGCCATCTGGCTACTAGACAATACATACTTACTTAGAAGGCTCAAAAGAGTAAAGCCTTTAGAGTTAGTGTAAAATCATCGCATGGAACAATCGCATCATTTAAATGTATGTATTCTTCAATCCTGGGTTAAGTTTGGTTATATTCAAAGCCGTCTTTATTCCCTTTCAAGAAGCCATAAAAGCCACGAAGGCTGGCTAAACCACGAATATGATTAAATAATATAACTACTATTTGTTTTATCTTTCGTATTCATTTATTTATTTTTTTTACGAATACATGTGTATAACAAAATTACAATGTATATATATATATATACAATTTAGTAGTTATTTTTTGTTGCATAAGTATTGAAACTTAACGGCTTGTATAAAACATTTGTTTTGGTTTTGATAGTGTAGAAAAAAATCAAAACACAAAACTAAAGAGGAAATAAAAAAAGATCAAACTTTAATTCTTTTTTTTTTGTTTTATTTCAACTGTTTGTTTTTATATCTAGGGAATGTAAAATAATACACTCTCACTACGAGTGTTATAATATGCTCAAATTTTTATGACGTATGGGTTATTTTAAACCATTCAAAACAAAATTTTTTTTCATATGGATTTTGTCGCACTAATACAGTCAACAGGTTACAGTTTAAATATGGTATCTGCGTACGACGAAAACATGCAGGCTTCGTAAAAAGATTAAAGACGGCTTTGGTTATATCGAACAACGTTTAATTGTTCAGATTTAATTTTGGCAAACATGTCAACCAAAAATTGACTTGAACAGTTATCCGCAACGAAGAAGATAGTTCAATTCGTACTGTATCCATCTTGACCATGGTAAAATTCAAGTGGATACTTATTCGTCGTAAATTATTATCATGACTGTGACTCCAGCTATTACTTTTATGTCGGATGTTGTTGCTTTAGTATATCGCCCAACATGCGCAGGATCAGGTATTATATTAGCGTGAATAACTATTCTTATCTGGCAGTAACATTTATTTTCCAATTAAATGATATACTTGTCGAGGAACGTCAAAAGGTGACATAAAGCCTTCGTGTATAACTTGATAAGCACCAAACGATGTAATTTGATATTTCCGAATTGAATTCATAAAATGAACATGTTCGGAATTATTGTTGTTAATAGTAAAGTGGCTCCGGAAGAGGTTAAATAAGTTTTACTTTTCCAGCACAATAATACATTCCAAGAGCCTCATTTTTTTGAATTTTCTTTTTCTAAGGGCGATTTCTTCTATCTACTCGAATTCTAGGAATAATTTAGTTATAATTTCGTTGAATTGTTCCATGTACATCAGAAAACTGGTCTTGACACTTGACGGCTACTGCACCGTGAACCTCGGAATGTTGTTTTTGATAGTTAATGCTTCCTGCTCTGTAAGCTTTTTGGATTATTTTGCAGATATTAAGAAAAGCCTGCCAGGTAAGTGGATTAATTTCAGAACACTTTAAATGGTTGTTTACGCGTAGCATTGAAGTATCGAGGTCGTCGTTTTTTTAACTCCTTTCTGGTTACCGGGCGTTGATGCCATAAATGCTGGTGATTCCTGGTTTTGAATGTCGTATACATTAAAATGGCCAGCAGACAAATTTCCGGTCAAACGCAGTCATTTTATAGAATTGTTATTGTCACCAAAAGCTTTCTAAAGTTTACAATAATTATACCCACTAGAAGTTGAATGCTGAGACGCGCAGTTTAAGAATTGGAGAAAACGGGATCATTGGTCATTCGAGCCGGATATTTTTGATACGGAATTTGGCGCTAAGTTGTATTGTTTAGGTCAGTCAAAGGTTTAGAAGTTTAATGATGATGATACGCCAACAAGTGCAGTGAAAGCTAAGCGAACTTTGATGTTTGTTGATTGGAGCGGGTTCTAATCGTTGAAAAACACATATTTGACGACTTCTGGTCGTAATATACAGAAAGATCCAACCACTTTGAATTAAAAGAAAACATATTTTGATGGGAAAGATCTCTCCTAGAAATTAAACAACGACGAGCCAAGCAGTGAATTAAAAGAAGCATTGGAACATGCCACTACTGACATCAATTATTTCTCTTTGTAGGGATTTCTCTAATTTCTAAATCAAAGAAGTTACGCCATGGAAAGTTTTAATTCAATGTCTATAGAGCTACCGAAAAGAATAGAATCATTGATGCTACAAATTCCTTGCAATGTGACTGTTATGTTCCGTCGATCATTATCTGAGAAAGTGATTTCGAGGCATAAGCCATATCCGAACGAAGCGAAAAAGTAACTGAAGCTTTATTGATCTTGAAGAATGAAAGAGGAAGATTGTTTGCTATTTGACTAAAAGGAACAGTTAAATTCCTGGAATTAGGTAGACCAACTAGGATGATTGGTATTAAACACTTTATGATGGCGTATCATAGAGTAATTCAAGGTGTGCCGGGTTATATAGAATATAACCCCGAAATTTATCTATATTATAGAACCCTGAAATTTATAATATTAAATACTAAAAAACCAGCCAGTCCCAAGTCTGGGTGCGAGGAGCCTCCTCTGAGTAATACGGCACTGGCTGTGTAAGAGGGCATATTTGTTCTTTAACTATAATGCATGAGTATGTCTTTTTTAGATCACCATTTCGGCTCACCATCTTTATTTTGAATTATAGTGGTAACTTCATTTGTTCGCTGCGGGTTTTAGTAAATTATGTATTTGTTTTACGATTACTCATTCTTTGGGCTTTACTTGCTCTCTATAGCGGTCTTTGTCGATCGGTCATGATTACCCGTCGGTATAATGATTGCACGTTAATAGGTCATTAGTTACCACTGTTTCCAGAAGAAACTCATCAGTACTGTTTGTACCTCTTAGGAGGCATTTTGAATAAAATTACTTCACTTACTTTCTTTCAACAGAAAATATTGAATCGACATGATTACACCACATTGATTAATTCAATTAGCACAAATTACCTTTTAGGATATTATTGTTGTAGTTGTCAATAGCTTGCAGAACCGGCTTAAGAGGAAAAAACAATTATTGACTAAAAACGGACTAATTAGAAATATATAAATATTATAAATATATTATAATAATTTTACTAATGACTAAACTTAAACACGCCGGAAATGGTTTCAAGCTTTTCAACAAATGCGTACTCTTCTTCTGTTTTTTTTTTATTCAAATGCGTGCCTACTTGATCGAAACAAAATTTGCGCTTATGTATTTTTAAGCATATGAGTTTCTAGATTCTTCCTTTAGGTTGTTGGTTGATCGATTGGATAAGAAAAACCGGACTGCCAACAAAATTAAAGTAAAACCTGATCTTTGTGGAAAACAACAGGTTACATCATGATTAGTTAAGATGTAGTATATGCAAACGGCATGTAAATAACCCTCAACAACATGGGTGAATTGAACTGCTTATAATAATTTCCGATTTCGAAAGTAATACTAATCGTACATGATTTCCTTGCAATCGTTTCGTTCAACACTTAAAATTAATTTGATTCAATTATCTGGTGTTGATGTTACCAAAATAAAAATTAAATTTTTATAACCTTAAACTTCCTGTTCGTATAAACATATCATAATTTCTAACAAAATTACTATATTAAGCACGTTAATGAGACGCATTATTTATCGCGATTTCTCATCGTTTGTACATAAGTGTGTGAGTACCTGTGTATGTGTTTGCATGTAATCGAGAGTGAATGAGAAAGTTGACTCCGTTGTGTTAAAGTCAAATTTGGGTTTAATATACACAAAAAATAAAAATAAAATCTCCAAGGTTTAACCCGGTCGCCTGCCTGTGGTATACCATACATAATATGTGGATACACATACGTGATATAAAAATATTTTAAATTCCAAAAAGGATAGTGAAGTTATAAAATTTATGATACATTTTTTTATTTTTTTTGATAATATACGAACGAACCAAAATTACTTTGACCTACCGCGCGCGATGGTTATGCGGTTATTTTTTAAGGTGCGAAATCTCCCGTATACTTTTTTTAGTAACAGTATGTGGTGTAATTTATATGGCATATCCACATACGCGATTTTTAATTTAAAAAAAGTAAATTTAATAATATTTTGGTATATGAGTTGTGGCTGATTCAGTAGCGGATTATGTTTTTATAAAAATTGTATGTTAAATGAGATAATTCTTAGTTCTTAAAATAAAACACTTTATAAAACACTTTAATATAATCTATATTTAACGTTGACTGTATGCTTTGAAAGGCCTAGGCCTTTGTAAATTGAAATTCGGCTAATATACCCCACCAAAACAACTATCACGAAAAATACCAGGATCTTCAAATAAATGAGTCTCGACTTAAAAGTATTATGCACCCAAAATTTTCGCTCATATGCACTAACCGAAGAAAAGTCCGACAATGCAAGGAATTTATTCTCAGCTGGGTTGGAAGACTTTTCCATAATATCAGGATTGCTCATTTCAGGATTGTAAAATATAGCAGTAACAGCAATCACTTAAACTCTCATAAGCTGGCAGTTTTCTAGTTAGCAAAAGAGTTCAACTTAAGGTGTACAACCATGAAATCTGGTTAAGGAGAACTGAGCGGAAACGTTAATGGGTTTTTCTTATTATGGCAATCCTATTTCCAAAATTGATAATTTAAAGGTTATCTACAGCTTGTGACCTTGAGTATATCGTCCCTTTAATTATATTACTATTTATACTTTGTAAGTATGTTGCCACGTCCTTTACTTTTTTTTTGTAACCGTTAAGCAAAGTATATTAAGACGTTTTCATTAAAATGTTGCGCAACTATAAAAAAAATACCGATTGGTCCCAAGAGAGTTTATAAATTGTATCGACCAAACATTGTAATCAATATTTTCGAAAATTATTTTCTATCAAATTTTTGTATCCATTACGGCCAGTTCCTTCTATAACGATGAAAGTATTAAAACTCTTATGTTATTTAATAGCCATAAGTAAATGTTGTCAAGTGCTAAGTGGAAAAATCATTATCAGCAAACCGGACTACGATCGGAGCGGAAAATGCCTTCTGGAAACAAACGAAAACGAGTATACAGATTATTTTAATCCAAACTATCCTGAATTCGACGACTATATCAAAGAAAATTTAGTGCAATGGAAAATAACATACGCTTTTCAAGTGGAAAATGAAAGAGTTCTAAAGCTTCTAGGCATACGTCCTGACAATATATTTTGCACCTATTTCGAATCAAAGTATTGGTATTTTGAAAAATCACTAGAACTTCGTTATGTGTGTGAGAATTCACTATGTAAACTGGGCGAAATATATAAAGTTAAAATGTTTGGATACGAGCTGGGCTACTCGTTGTACGAAAAATCTGATATTGTAATGTTACACACAGATTATAGCAACTTTATAATACTTTATGGATGTATAACTAATAAAAGGGAACCATCCGAACCCAAATCGTACTATGAATTTGTGACAGTATTATTTCGTGAAGGTGGCAATTACACTGCCTTTAATTTGAGCCATGCAATACATTTAATTAAAACGAAGACAACCATTGAAATACATCCTGATGATTATGTCGAAAAGGATATGACGGTAAATCTAAAGTGTCCTTGCAACCCAAAAATACATTTAGGTGGTATTAGGTGTGTGCTATCCGAACAAATCAGCAATTTTTGGGAGTCGAACGATGACTATTTTCAGTATGTTTATGTCGTAGATCTTATTTTGCTTGTGATTATAATCGGAATGAAGTTTTATGCAAGAATGTACAATCGTAATAAGGTATCATTTTTATTGTAATTTAAATGAACTCTAAATGGTGTAACTACATTAAATCTAATATACATAAGTTTGAGATTTGAATGTTTTTGTGATTTAATTTTGCGATTATTGATTGATTGATTATCAATCAGTAATAACAGAATTGGTTCGGTTTCACGGTAGCCAATATTTCACCTACCATTAGTACAAGGCAATCACATTGACAATCAACTGCTCTGTTAATCTGCAACTTTTAATCTATAATCTACAATGTTTCTCTGTAAAAAATGTAATAATATAACAATATAATAACATAATATATTTTACACTGAAGTCAAATGAAACAACCGTTTAATTTTCAGATTACATGCGATTATGCAAAAAAAAGGATCACAAGCTGAATATGGTCTGAAGGTAACCAAAAATTTCTTGCCAAATTGTGTTAAAGTACTGGTTCATTGTCTTCTTTGTCTATTGAATACTCTGCCACCACAATGTTACTTGTTCTAAAATTTAAAAACTTGAAAAAATGTAAGGCCTTTTGTGTGAAAAACTTTGGCATCAAGATCACATTATAACAAAATCAATAGCACTTGTGCAATATACTAAGAAAATACATCAGATTAAAGTACGGATTTCTTCAGATATACAAGTATCTTGTTATCAATACTAATGCGGATATATTGGCGGATATAATTATATCACTATAATTATAATTTTTATTATATCCCCTATCCATATCGGTGGTAGTCTTAAAAGGCGGTAGTCTTCAGTATAATAAACTGCGTTAAACTTATTTATATTTTAGGATGGTAGGTAATTATCCAAATAATTTACTAATTATTAATTTATTATAAGCCAGTAGCGGAAGCTTTAAAAACTAGCGGAAGCTTTTCAATTGTTTGAGTAAGTTATCGCGAAAAAGGATTACTTCATTTGAATCCCAATAATTTCCACTGTCACTCTCATTAAAAACGTCATTGTACTTTTTATCGAAATCTTCGCCCATTATGCAAATATTGAGAAATAATTTTGATCGAATTCTCCATATTTTGCTGAAATGCCCTTAAAAATATGTTGCGCCAAACGATTTACCTGAGAAAATATGCAAACAAATGTTTTCTATACACCATATTATATTTTTCCTGCGCTACATTTGAATTTTTGATGGGCGCTATTATGGCAATTGGGCTTACTTTACAGACATATCCACCTGGGAAACATTCGAAATAACATTCTTTTGGAAGAAATATTTCACGTTTATACAACGGGCTAATTAGTAACACCCTTGTATCATGCACAAATCCAATGAAACCGAGAAAAAATTTTTTACATCTGAACTGTACACTAAGCTAAACACCTGGAAATTTCTAGTAACAGAATCCTGATGTAAACCACTGTTTCTATATATCGGAACATCATCAGCGAAAATGTGAACTGAGCAATGGTGAATAAAAGATTCTATGTCATTAATTTACATAGAAAAAATAATAAGGGACCCAGCACTACACCAAACGAAAGGAAATTAGTCAAACTGTATCGAAAAACTACCTGACAATGATTATACAGGTTAAAATTCAAATTGCCAGCCGAAATTCAAAATCTAAACTGGGTGATTATTTATTACGCCTAATCTACATAGATACATAAAAATTGTCACTGACATTTTATTCCAGCATTTAATATTTTCTTATGCCTGTCATTAGTCTGAATATAAAGAAAAACTATTGGGTCACGACAAAACTGTTATTTTGAATATGAATTGAATATGAATTGAATATGAATTGAATATGAATTGAATATGAATTGAATATGAATTGAATATGAATTGAATATGAATTGAATATGAATTGAATATGAATTGAATATGAATTGAATATGAATTGAATATGAATTGAATATGAATTGAATATGAATTGAATATGAATTGAATATGAATTGAATATGAATTGAATATGAATTGAATATGAATTGAATATGAATTGAATATGAATTGAATATGAATTGAATATGAATTGAATATGAATTGAATATGAATTGAATATGAATTGAATATGAATTGAATATGAATTGAATATGAATTGAATATGAATTGAATATGAATTGAATATGAATTGAATATGAATTGAATATGAATTGAATATGAATTGAATATGAATTGAATATGAATTGAATATGAATTGAATATGAATTGAATATGAATTGAATATGAATTGAATATGAATTGAATATGAATTGAATATGAATTGAATATGAATTGAATATGAATTGAATATGAATTGAATATGAATTGAATATGAATTGAATATGAATTGAATATGAATTGAATATGAATTGAATATGAATTGAATATGAATTGAATATGAATTGAATATGAATTGAATATGAATTGAATATGAATTGAATATGAATTGAATATGAATTGAATATGAATTGAATATGAATTGAATATGAATTGAATATGAATTGAATATGAATTGAATATGAATTGAATATGAATTGAATATGAATTGAATATGAATTGAATATGAATTGAATATGAATTGAATATGAATTGAATATGAATTGAATATGAATTGAATATGAATTGAATATGAATTGAATATGAATTGAATATGAATTGAATATGAATTGAATATGAATTGAATATGAATTGAATATGAATTGAATATGAATTGAATATGAATTGAATATGAATTGAATATGAATTGAATATGAATTGAATATGAATTGAATATGAATTGAATATGAATTGAATATGAATTGAATATGAATTGAATATGAATTGAATATGAATTGAATATGAATTGAATATGAATTGAATATGAATTGAATATGAATTGAATATGAATTGAATATGAATTGAATATGAATTGAATATGAATTGAATATGAATTGAATATGAATTGAATATGAATTGAATATGAATTGAATATGAATTGAATATGAATTGAATATGAATTGAATATGAATTGAATATGAATTGAATATGAATTGAATATGAATTGAATATGAATTGAATATGAATTGAATATGAATTGAATATGAATTGAATATGAATTGAATATGAATTGAATATGAATTGAATATGAATTGAATATGAATTGAATATGAATTGAATATGAATTGAATATGAATTGAATATGAATTGAATATGAATTGAATATGAATTGAATATGAATTGAATATGAATTGAATATGAATTGAATATGAATTGAATATGAATTGAATATGAATTGAATATGAATTGAATATGAATTGAATATGAATTGAATATGAATTGAATATGAATTGAATATGAATTGAATATGAATTGAATATGAATTGAATATGAATTGAATATGAATTGAATATGAATTGAATATGAATTGAATATGAATTGAATATGAATTGAATATGAATTGAATATGAATTGAATATGAATTGAATATGAATTGAATATGAATTGAATATGAATTGAATATGAATTGAATATGAATTGAATATGAATTGAATATGAATTGAATATGAATTGAATATGAATTGAATATGAATTGAATATGAATTGAATATGAATTGAATATGAATTGAATATGAATTGAATATGAATTGAATATGAATTGAATATGAATTGAATATGAATTGAATATGAATTGAATATGAATTGAATATGAATTGAATATGAATTGAATATGAATTGAATATGAATTGAATATGAATTGAATATGAATTGAATATGAATTGAATATGAATTGAATATGAATTGAATATGAATTGAATATGAATTGAATATGAATTGAATATGAATTGAATATGAATTGAATATGAATTGAATATGAATTGAATATGAATTGAATATGAATTGAATATGAATTGAATATGAATTGAATATGAATTGAATATGAATTGAATATGAATTGAATATGAATTGAATATGAATTGAATATGAATTGAATATGAATTGAATATGAATTGAATATGAATTGAATATGAATTGAATATGAATTGAATATGAATTGAATATGAATTGAATATGAATTGAATATGAATTGAATATGAATTGAATATGAATTGAATATGAATTGAATATGAATTGAATATGAATTGAATATGAATTGAATATGAATTGAATATGAATTGAATATGAATTGAATATGAATTGAATATGAATTGAATATGAATTGAATATGAATTGAATATGAATTGAATATGAATTGAATATGAATTGAATATGAATTGAATATGAATTGAATATGAATTGAATATGAATTGAATATGAATTGAATATGAATTGAATATGAATTGAATATGAATTGAATATGAATTGAATATGAATTGAATATGAATTGAATATGAATTGAATATGAATTGAATATGAATTGAATATGAATTGAATATGAATTGAATATGAATTGAATATGAATTGAATATGAATTGAATATGAATTGAATATGAATTGAATATGAATTGAATATGAATTGAATATGAATTGAATATGAATTGAATATGAATTGAATATGAATTGAATATGAATTGAATATGAATTGAATATGAATTGAATATGAATTGAATATGAATTGAATATGAATTGAATATGAATTGAATATGAATTGAATATGAATTGAATATGAATTGAATATGAATTGAATATGAATTGAATATGAATTGAATATGAATTGAATATGAATTGAATATGAATTGAATATGAATTGAATATGAATTGAATATGAATTGAATATGAATTGAATATGAATTGAATATGAATTGAATATGAATTGAATATGAATTGAATATGAATTGAATATGAATTGAATATGAATTGAATATGAATTGAATATGAATTGAATATGAATTGAATATGAATTGAATATGAATTGAATATGAATTGAATATGAATTGAATATGAATTGAATATGAATTGAATATGAATTGAATATGAATTGAATATGAATTGAATATGAATTGAATATGAATTGAATATGAATTGAATATGAATTGAATATGAATTGAATATGAATTGAATATGAATTGAATATGAATTGAATATGAATTGAATATGAATTGAATATGAATTGAATATGAATTGAATATGAATTGAATATGAATTGAATATGAATTGAATATGAATTGAATATGAATTGAATATGAATTGAATATGAATTGAATATGAATTGAATATGAATTGAATATGAATTGAATATGAATTGAATATGAATTGAATATGAATTGAATATGAATTGAATATGAATTGAATATGAATTGAATATGAATTGAATATGAATTGAATATGAATTGAATATGAATTGAATATGAATTGAATATGAATTGAATATGAATTGAATATGAATTGAATATGAATTGAATATGAATTGAATATGAATTGAATATGAATTGAATATGAATTGAATATGAATTGAATATGAATTGAATATGAATTGAATATGAATTGAATATGAATTGAATATGAATTGAATATGAATTGAATATGAATTGAATATGAATTGAATATGAATTGAATATGAATTGAATATGAATTGAATATGAATTGAATATGAATTGAATATGAATTGAATATGAATTGAATATGAATTGAATATGAATTGAATATGAATTGAATATGAATTGAATATGAATTGAATATGAATTGAATATGAATTGAATATGAATTGAATATGAATTGAATATGAATTGAATATGAATTGAATATGAATTGAATATGAATTGAATATGAATTGAATATGAATTGAATATGAATTGAATATGAATTGAATATGAATTGAATATGAATTGAATATGAATTGAATATGAATTGAATATGAATTGAATATGAATTGAATATGAATTGAATATGAATTGAATATGAATTGAATATGAATTGAATATGAATTGAATATGAATTGAATATGAATTGAATATGAATTGAATATGAATTGAATATGAATTGAATATGAATTGAATATGAATTGAATATGAATTGAATATGAATTGAATATGAATTGAATATGAATTGAATATGAATTGAATATGAATTGAATATGAATTGAATATGAATTGAATATGAATTGAATATGAATTGAATATGAATTGAATATGAATTGAATATGAATTGAATATGAATTGAATATGAATTGAATATGAATTGAATATGAATTGAATATGAATTGAATATGAATTGAATATGAATTGAATATGAATTGAATATGAATTGAATATGAATTGAATATGAATTGAATATGAATTGAATATGAATTGAATATGAATTGAATATGAATTGAATATGAATTGAATATGAATTGAATATGAATTGAATATGAATTGAATATGAATTGAATATGAATTGAATATGAATTGAATATGAATTGAATATGAATTGAATATGAATTGAATATGAATTGAATATGAATTGAATATGAATTGAATATGAATTGAATATGAATTGAATATGAATTGAATATGAATTGAATATGAATTGAATATGAATTGAATATGAATTGAATATGAATTGAATATGAATTGAATATGAATTGAATATGAATTGAATATGAATTGAATATGAATTGAATATGAATTGAATATGAATTGAATATGAATTGAATATGAATTGAATATGAATTGAATATGAATTGAATATGAATTGAATATGAATTGAATATGAATTGAATATGAATTGAATATGAATTGAATATGAATTGAATATGAATTGAATATGAATTGAATATGAATTGAATATGAATTGAATATGAATTGAATATGAATTGAATATGAATTGAATATGAATTGAATATGAATTGAATATGAATTGAATATGAATTGAATATGAATTGAATATGAATTGAATATGAATTGAATATGAATTGAATATGAATTGAATATGAATTGAATATGAATTGAATATGAATTGAATATGAATTGAATATGAATTGAATATGAATTGAATATGAATTGAATATGAATTGAATATGAATTGAATATGAATTGAATATGAATTGAATATGAATTGAATATGAATTGAATATGAATTGAATATGAATTGAATATGAATTGAATATGAATTGAATATGAATTGAATATGAATTGAATATGAATTGAATATGAATTGAATATGAATTGAATATGAATTGAATATGAATTGAATATGAATTGAATATGAATTGAATATGAATTGAATATGAATTGAATATGAATTGAATATGAAATGAATATTAATTGAAAACTGTAATAAACTCGTAAACCAAATGGCGATTACCAAATCATAACAGTTTAGCAAGTGATATGGTAGTGCAAGTCCTCAAAAGACACAAATGTGAAAAACTACAAGTCCTAAAGGCAAGTAATTGTTTATAGTGGTATTTCTTTCTATGTATCGTAAAAGGTCCGAAAAGTAGTACATAGTCTTCATGAATGGCCAGCAAATATACAAATACATTTTGGTTTATAGAATAGTAACCCATATAGAAAAGACAATAGGCTTTATATCTCCTTTATACGGTAGCCCTTAACACATTAATTCACGCCTCCTATTTAGTTCCTATATATAACAAAATATGTACCACGATTGAGATGAATAAATAAATGAATGAATGAAAAAAAATTGATCGTGAACTTGAAATATTTCAAACACAACTACAACTACAACAAAAAAAACTAAAACAATAAATAAACAACAACAATGTTTTCAAAAGCTTTGAAGTTTTTATAGTAAAAAAAAGCTTTTTGTTGTGGCGGAATACAATGGGAATTCCATAAATTATTGTTATGTTATTATTATTATTATTATATCTTAATTTGAATTGGAATTGTTGTTGTTGTTGTTGTTAACTTTTCTTTCATTTCTAAGGTGTCAAGTGGATTTTTATTATGTGCAAGATTCGGTAATTATTGTGTGAATCACGTGCTATTTACTTTCGAAAATTGTACATTCAATTTATCATTTTATATAATATTAGTACTTTACAACGTTTTTTTCTTGTGTTGTGTTTTGTTTGCGCGACTTACACCATAATCATGTGTCATACATGTTCAATTGTATTTCCATCGAATCGTTTTGACAGGACAACGTTGACCTACATGCAAATTGTAACTTCCCCAAATTATTTATGGTGAACAACATTTTTTCAAGCAGATTTTTTTTTTTGTTCGGCTGTATATTTAAAAAAACATTAAGATCGTTTACAAGTTTTTAATGTTGAATTTTTTAATTCGGCACGAGTTCATTTTTTTTTATAAGTTTATAAAAAATATATGCCGTCGTATATTAAAATTCCGTTAATTTACTGAGTAAATGAAAAATAGTCTTCTTGTCAGATATTAGCAGATTTTTATGTATATTTTTTTGTTTGTTTATGCCTACAAAAAATTGTGACCCAATAAACTGTAAAAATTTACATACTGTGAGTTTCTTTTAGAAGTTATACACCAAGAATAACTCGAAAAGTAGACGGTTGATGAAAATACGCAGCACTTCGTGATTGGACAAAAGCAAAGCTTTTTTCGCATAATTCTTCTTGAGGCGTGAGTACTTTAAAATTAATAGGGATTTACTTGACTTTCCAAAACCTTCTCAAAGTAGCATCGATATTAAGTTCTGTTCGATGTACACTGTATTGAGGCTCATTTATCAAAACAAGTAAAGCAAAGGTAATAGTGCTATGGTATTTTTATAAATACGCTTCCCTATCAATTACTAAATAATCATCATGACATAATTTATGATTTTAAAATAAAATAAAAATCTGTTATTTCTTTACAACTAAAATATTTATATTTTCTTGTCAAACAACATCTTATAAACATACCTAAAACCACAAAATCATAAAGTGAAATCATTGAATAATTTAAAAATTCTAAAATTTCATCTAACCAAATCATAATATTTGTGTCAATAAAATTTCAAATTTATTAAAAAATTTGAACCTTTTTTTTTCTAAAAATTTTATCTTTTATCCAGAAGTCATTAAACATAATTACATTTGTCCAGGTGATTAAAACTATTTGTCACAGACGATTAAAATGTAAATCCATAACAAATCTTAATCACTTGTGTAACCCGACTAAATCATTCGTTGCATAACTAAAATGCATTTAAGACTAAACAAAATTGTTACGGTTTCTTATGCTCGTACAAAAAAAAAAAAACAAAACACAAAAAAAATTTGTTTATGTACACAAGAGATGCTTCTTGTTAGCAAACGTTCAAATACATAACCGAAGACAATACAATAAGCAGACGAGGTAAAAAAAAACACTTTGTAGCTACAGACAGACAGTACAATATAATGATGGGAACTGAAGAATATTTTGTCTATTTCTAATTTAAAATTAAAACTCTTTAAATTACAAACTTATTTTCCACCTTGTCGACTTATTTGTTTTCGTTAAATTCTTTATTTATTTCTTTTAAAACTATTACTAACTATATTTGATTCATCAATGTAATTATTGTTATTACGCTTGTTTTTTTTTCACTTTGTTATTCAAATTCAATTGAGTGTGAAACTCATTGAAGCGATAATTAATTGAAATATTTGAATTTTAATTTAAATTTTTAACACTATTATGTTTTTAATTAATATTAATATGCATTTTTTAATTAGTGTCTGATTTTTATAATTTTGACGAATATCGATTTTATAATTGGGCTCGAATCATTATTCGACAATATTAGTTGTTCAGTTTTCACTCAATTTATAACACTTTTTTCACTCTATGATTCCATTGTTTTTACTTTTAGCACTATTTTGTCTCTCTGTTCACAACTTGTGCTTTCAAGCATTTGTTAATTGTTTCTCTGGTTAAATTAAAGCAGACCCATTGCTTGTAAAAATCCAATTATATATGTTCTGCTCTTAGATATGCCATCAAATCATTGGAATGCATTGGTCTCAGCAGATGCTTATCACTGATAACAAATCTGATTGCGCGGTTGCATCAAAACAATTCTAGCTTTTTATATTTTAGTATCTCGAGGCAGCTCCTATAATATGAGGCATAGACTAAAGCGTTCACAAATCTTTTTCGAATTACTGATGCATATTCCAGCCCAGATTCCAGCTGCATTATTTCTTAAATATTAGCAAAACCTGTTTATACTTTTAGTAGATTCTTGCATAAAAATTCGGTGACCCGTATTCTTTTGGAGTGTCGTGAGATATGACTTTGTTCTATTTTCAACGAAAAGACTATTTTCGTTGGACCCATTTTTCTTGCACTTTTTTCGACTTATTTATATTTCCATTCTTTGTTCATTAATTACAAGCAGCTCACAGCGGTTGTTGTAATATATTTGTCGAAGAACTTCTACAGTGTAATTTTAAAACGTGGTAACCACGGAAAGAGTTCTGCGAGGACAACGAAACAGATGACGAACAAAATGTTGAACTCCTTGATGGTATAACGAAACCATAAATTCCCATCCACCAATGAACGGAAAGTTAAAAGAAAATTCAGAAAAATCAGAAGCTAAAAAATAAATAACAAGGTAGTTTTTGCATGAATAATATTCCAGCAGAATTACTAAACGGCGGCGCATCTTAGACGGCAGAAAATTTAACTCCGCTATTGGTAGAAGCATGGAATACTGGTAGAATTCTACAAAAATCGAAAGGGGGCTTGACTTTAACAATTCCGAAAAAAAGTGATGATGGAGAGGCATCTCCTTTCTCAACATTACAATGAAAGTCTTAACAATTCGGATATCATCAGCGAGCAACCAGTAAATCAAAAACGAACAATCTGGAACTTACCACTATATCTACTCTTCGTGGACGTTGAATTCGCATTTGAACCATCAGTAGACGCGCAATCTTGAGAACACTCTGTGAATTGGGCATTCCAAGAAACATAATTAAACTTGTTAGGGAAATGAACAGGAAATCGAGTTCAATACAAGGGGAAGCAGAGTGACAAATATATTATAACTCACGAGGAGTCAGGCAAAGGTGTGTTCTCTCTCCACTACTATCTTAATAATATTAGATAATGTCATGCGAAAATTGGACAACACATCACCAATGGCATTCAATGGAACCGAATAAAGCGATTCAACGAACTGGACTATGCGGGTGATAAATTTCTGCTAAAGGATAAATATGGAAACATCCAGCAGAAAGCCCAGAAATTAGCTAATTTTACACAAGAAGTCGGTCTTAAAATTAACATTAGAAAGACATAGGCTATGAGAGTAAACACGACCACACTCACACCCATCATCATCATCATCATCATCATGGAGGATGTTAACAAATTCGTATACCTTGGTTGTGCTGTAGCAATCACAGGCGGTCCTGAAGGACGAGATCAACCAACGCATCAACAAAGCAAGAAATACATTCAATGTGCTTCACAGGATCTGGAATGCATTCGTCCTGTCAGGAACTACAAAGATACGAATGTTCAATGCCTATGTGGTAGAAGTGCTGCTATATGGCTGTGAAAAGAGGAAACACACGTAGAAGATCACTAGTAGACTCCAGATCTACCAAGTGCCAAAACAAACCATCTCGGTAAAATATGGGGGGAACTGAAAGCAATAGCCCCGAATAGGTTACGATACTCAAACCTAGTAAACGCCCCATGCTCCTAAATTAGAGATAAAGGGAAAAAACTGTCAGACTAAGGTTCATTATTTTCAATGGTTCTTTGGCAGAAATTTTACCAAAGTTTGAAGTCACATAGTATTCCACCACATGCTGTTTTATTCGTACAAATCAAGTGTTGTGAGGGAAAATTCATATTCCTAAACTGCAGGGTCACTATAGAAACTCATCTTAAGGTCTAGTCGAACCAAGCTCTCCACTGGTTTGTGTGGCATTTTGTCTTAGTGTAACTAAGTATAACTGATTTCAAAGCTCCAGTATGTAACGAAAATATGTTTGATCCTGGACCCAAGAAACCATTGACAACTTTGATTCATAGTCTCTTCATATTCCGTATATATATATATATATATATATATATATATATATATATATATATATATATATATATATATATATATATATATATATATATATATATATATATATATATATATATATATTCAGTGAGCTCAATTAACCTTCTGCTTTACTGTTTACTTGTTGAACATCTATGTTTCCGCCTCATGCGGTTTGTTATGTGACTAATTCTGCAGTTCTGCAGTTCTGCAGTTTCTTACAGAAGGTACAGTAAAGCCCAAATGTTGACATGTAAAGCATTTTGTGCTCAAAAAGATGCCACTTTTACAACCAAAAAAATTTAAAAATTCTAGCAATATTTTTGTGCTAGCTATCGTACCATAATTGGTAAGGAGCACTGATAATTTAAAACTCGACATGTGAATCGCCGATTTTGAGGAAATGATAGATTTATATTCCATATGCGGTAACAGAACTGCATACCGATATTTGAAAGCGTGGTTAACATGCCATACTGATGCAAAAATCGTAAGATTAAAGCTTATTAAAGCGCAGCTCTAAAATACGATGACTCACTCAAACCGATTTTTAGCTTTATAGGGTACATGGTACGTGAATACCATGAAGATTAAAAATGTTTGTTTATTTAAAATATCACAAAGATCAACAGTGTCAGTCGTGCCGATGGTAATGTATAACAAGGTTCTCGACCAGTCAAACGACCATTTTACATCCCAAAATTAACACGGAGAGTTACGCACTTCATAAAACAAAATGCACAAAAAATGAGATGGGCTGCTAAATTCCAAATCAAAAGGAGACCTTCCATTAGTGACATACTAAGTTGATCATTTTGACAATCTAACTGTAATGAAGAAACTTTAGAACTTAACACCTTTTTTGAAATTCATGTGTGGTTATATTTTTTTTTTATCAGTAACTGCCAAAGAAGTAATTCAACAACTGAATAACCAAAATTTCTTATTCGGAAACCCTTAAAAAATAATATCCAATCGCGGAGTCGCTTTGACTTCAAATAATTTTAAAGAATATTTCTCCGAAGAGAAAATTGAACATCGAACCATTCTGGAATGATGTCAAGCATGGTTAAACATTTCAAATTTAACTGCAAAATAGTTATTGTTTTAGTTTTAGGGACTATACTTGGACCTTTAATGCTACTAATTTCATTGGATCTAAGTACAAACTTCAAGATCTTGGAAATTATTTGAACACTATCCCACCTAAATACAATACTAGCAAAATACTTCATAACACTTTTAGAACAAGAAGATTTTATTTCCAAAAATCGGTATTTTAAAATTGACGGTTATTTTGAATCATATTTGGTCATGACCTCCAAAAATCGCAGTGAACAACCGATTAGAGCAGCAATCTATTGGACGTATTCTTCGTTAGGTAGAAGATAGTTAAAATTTGAACTCGAGGTATTTGGAAACTCAAGAGGCTCTTCATTTCGTCTCTCCGTTTTTTCTGCCCATGAGGTAGTTGGTGAACTTTTATGCCAAAAACTACAAAGTTTAAAAACATATTACGTTGACCTTCCTTTGATGTAACCATGTATATGCATATAAGGCATCACAAACAGTATGAGATCCATCTGGACCATTATAAAAAAAATCACAGCTCAATATAAACAAATTGTCCAGAGAGGGAGAGTAACATTATTGAAGGTTTACTAAAATCGGGGTTTATTCTTTTTGTTGCCAGTGCAATACAATCTTGGAATAGAGTTCAGAACTTTTAAAAAAAATAAGGCATACAAAATAGTAATTTGAGCAAATATTTTACAATTTCTTTAGCTCTACTTTAAAGTAGCAGTCTTCAGTAATCCATTGTCAAAAATAATCTTGACTCTTTTTAATACAGGATCATACTCTCTCCAATCACCAATCAAATCATTTAAATTGATTATGGCACACAATAGAAAGAAAGCACGCACGCAATAATTGAATCATCATAAAAAAAATTTAAATCTCAAATTATTACGTTCTAAAAATGTCTTTATTTAGATTAAAAGAAGAAAATTAAAAAAAAATCCGATTGATGCGCACAAGCCCATTCATTATGCATTATTAAAAATCACAGTAAACGTAACTTTAACTTAAACCCAAATTATCATAATACAGACACCATAATATGGACCAAATTAACCACATTTTTTGTGATCATCATTAAGTTCATGAATTTCAATTTGAATTAAATTAGACGGACATAAAGCTACACGAGATATCGTTACTATAAAAGTCAAATGTTCATAAATTTTACCTTCGTAGGCAGAAAAAAAATGTATTATCCATGTGTGTTATCCGTATATACGAGTATGTGAGTGTGTGTGTGTGTGTTAGAATGTTTCATAACTAATATATAATTTTGAAGATTATGGTTAAGGTAAGAAAACTAAATAAATTAATGTCAGATTATTGAATATTTTCATATTGTAACTTATTTCATTACCGTGCGCAGTTAGATGCTGTTGATGAAGTAGGTTGATTATGAAATATGAATACGAGTATCTGTATTATAACTACTTGAAGTAATTGGAAATTATGGAATACTGTAATTTTTTTTGTTCATTGCAAAGTAACACTAATTAACGACTTTGACAAAACAAATCGAGCTTACTCATCCGACATTTTTTACTGCTGTGTTAAAATAAAAAAAACCGCATGACATCGATTTGTTAATATATCATCGCAGGTATGTGCATTTTTTTAATTGTTTGATGTGTTGACAGATGAATATTTAATATTTTTATTAAAACTATAGGTTTTTTGTTGAAGGGCAAACATGAATTTTATAAAAGTAATATTTGCTTGTGTAGGGGCGATGAGCAAGAGTTACATACCCATCTATCTGTTGACAATTAACATTTTGTACCCTAAAATTTTTCTGTAAATAAAATATTGTTAAATGTGATTTCACTTTTTACCCTGCATTAATATCTAAGCCCTTAACTATTTTTACTATAGAAATTAGTTATACAGAACTTTGTACAGAAAAAAGGTGCCAGATAATTATCACACCATTTCCCTCATGTCTGAATTATCTAAAATAATTCGTCATATTTGACTTTTTATATTTGAGGCATAGAGTCTGAATTTCTAGCGTAGTAGGCACCTAGTTAACGAATGACAGCAGCAAAATAAAATAAAATCCAGGAAGCGTCAATGAGCGGCTTCTCGGTCTGCGTCTGCACCGAATCGGTCGGCAGTATTTATAGTCTGGCCGTAGACTAAAAAGGCCACCCTTAAAATAAACCAGCAATGAAAAAAACATCAGGAAATAATACCTCAGGTGGTAGACCTGCACTGCAGGAAAATCCACTCTCTACGGAGGTTGACCCCATGGATTCTGGGAAGGGTCAATCATTACAAAACAAACATGACGTCATTTGCTCAGGCAATTCCATGAGCAGAAGTACTAGTGGCAACCCATTCAGAATGTGCAAGTTAATGATGAGATCTCTATAAGGCCACGAAGTATCTATGTGGACAATTTAGCAAATAGTAATGATTCTCGGCAGATGAGTTAGTAGTACTCAAGAAATATCTGTAAGTGATTCAAATGATAAAATAATCCAAACATTACAAGCTAAATTAAAGGAAGCACGAAATGAGATCCAAAAATTCAAACTGATGATAGAGTCAGCCACAAAAAAATGATTATACTATACCTGATTCGAGCGAAGAAGAAGACAAAGTAGCACAATAAACAGCATGGCTACTACCAAAATCCAAAAAAAAGGAAGCGTTTATCAGAAAAAGGTAATCAAGTAGGTACTGCATCAGGCGAAATGGATAACCATCTAAATTCAAAAATAAAATCTCAGCCTGAAAAAAATAACACGCCTAGAAAGCAAACAACTTTTCAAAAAACCAAAGAACCTAAAAATAGCAAGTAAAATCCTCCCCCCGAAATACTTAGCAATGTGGCAAACTATTCAATCATTAACAAGTCATTACAGGATAACAGCATCAATTTTCAAGCTAGAATGATGAACAACAATCAACTGAAAATAAATGTAGACACCGAGACAGATTATAGGAATCTAACAAAATATTTAAACGGTTGGCAGCAACAGTGGCATTCATATGAAAATAAGCATACGGGACCAAATAGGGTCATGGTTACAAATTTTCACCAATCATGCAACCCAGAAGACATTAAAAGTGAACTGTGCGAAAGGGGTTTTAAAATCCTCGATGTTGTCAATAAAATTAAAAAGTCTAAGAAAGGGGATGAAGAAATAGGAATTCCTCTTCCATTATTCATGCTAACCTTCGATACCAAAGTATATATAAGAAAAATTTACGACAATATGGGAGTGAAGATCGAAGCGGTTAAAAGTAATCATATAATTCCACAATGTAAACGTTGTCAGCGATATTGCCACATTCAAAAATCCCTGCCAACACGAACCTAGATGTGTTAAATGTGCTGAGAAATATTTAACTATTGCTTGTGAGAAACCCAGGACTACCGCGGCAAAGTGCTCAAACTGTGCACAGGCCCACCCGCAAGCTACCGAGGATGTCGGGGAAGCGAAAGAATTCCAAAAATGAAGAAATAATCAAAATGAATTAATAAGTTTACAAAAGAGTCAACCAACAGAATCCTTTAGTCATCATGTCAGGGGTGGTATATCTTATACACAAGTGGCTGCGACAGGTAAGGTCAGCTCAGGATCAGTGTTGAACCCTACACATTCGAATACTCATAAACAACCTACCTTTCTGAAAGGCTACAAAGATTGAAACAGGGCAATTCTGCTTTATTATTCTAATTATTTCTCCCAAAATGATGTACCAAGAAAAATTGAGAATTGCTACATGGAAGGCTAACGGTATTAAAAATAAAAAACATCAACTAGAAGCCTTTTTAAAAATGCAAAATATCGATGTGTGTCTGATATCTGAGACCCACTCAACAAGACAATCTTACTTAAAAATTCAGTTACCACCTTTACAGAACAATTCATTCGGATAATCAAGCAAGAGATGGAACCCCTGTTATAATAAAAAAATATATTAAACATTATGAATGCCAGCATTATCAATCACCTGAAACCCAGCTTACCGTAGTAGAAATTACAGCTACCATGCAACGCCTTCAAATAGGAGCGGTATATTTTCCACCTAGATACAACCTAAAGAAATCAAACTACTTGGCTATCCTACAACATTTCAATGGTAGATTTATATTAGGAGGTGATTTTAATGCAATAAATGTTGACTTTGGATCAAGGCTTACAACAACCAAAGGTAACGAACTAAAAAATGCAATAAATGAAATGGGATGTAACATACATTCCACTGGCAAGCCAACATATTGGCCTACGGACGCAGTTAAAACCCCTGACCTACTGGATTTCTTTATATCGAAACAAGTTTCATCAAATTTTATTGAAGTAGAGGATAATTTAGATATGGTTTCTGATTATTCTGCAGTGATACTTACCATAACCGACAAGATAATTAGGAAGGAAACAAGACCAACTCTTGTCAATCAAAAATCTGACTGCGTTAGCTTCAGATCTGAATTATAAAGCATTATTAACCTACAAACACGATTAAAAGCGGTAACGGAGCTATTAGCCGCGTGGAATAACACTAAAAAAACAGCATCTAAAACACTGGTAAAAGCTACCCAAGAAAAATTAGGAACCTGGTCTTAGAAAAAAGGAAAGCTAGGAAAAAATGGCAATAAACGGGGAGTCCATCTGACAAGACGATACTAAATAACAAATCACAGCAGCTTAAGCGAGAAATTCTGAAGCTAAATGAAAAATCGTTTTCTTCGTTTCTTGGAAAGTTGACGGCTGATGAAAATACAGACTACTCATTATGGAAGGCAACCAAAAGAATGGAAACCCCAATCATGCAGATTCCTCTATTAAGCGAAGTGATGGCTCGTGGGCCAGGGATAACAAATCAAAAGCTGAAATGTTTGCTGATTGGCTGGTATTTTCCAATCGAATGAGACCGAATCGGATATTATAATTGAAAATGGAAGCAACGACTATGGGGACAGAATCCCTCTAATAACCCAGAAAGAAGTTAATAGGGAAATAAAATTCAATCTGAAGATCGGAAAGGCTCCTGGATGTGATCTTTTAACAGGAGAAATTATAAGCAACTACCAAAGAAAGCTATAGTTCAACTAACCAATTGGTTTAATGCTGTTATTAGATTACGGCATGTTCCTTTTGCCTTGAAAGTTGCAGAAGTTATTATGCTACCGAAACCAGTTAAACCGCCAAATGAAGCTCAATCATATCGTCCGATATCCTTGCTTCCTATCATCCCAAAGCTAATGGAGAGACTTCTTCTGAGAAGAATGACATCAATAATAGAAAAAAGGAACCTAATACCGGATCACCAATTTAGGTTCAGATGTAAACATTCAACAACTGACCAGTTTTACAGAATTACAGACATTATAGAAAAGGCGTTAGAATATTTGTTCTACCTTATTTCTCGACGTGGCAGCAGCTTTCGATAAAGTATGAGGGATTAATCCATAAACTAAAAGTTATGCTTCCGGGACCATATGTTGACCTTCTGGAGTCGTACTTATCTGAAAAACTTTTCAGAGTAAGACAAGAAGATGAGTATTCTGAACTAAGAAAGGTAAGGGCAGGAGTCCCGCAAGGCAGTGTTCTGGGCCCACTCCTATATCTACTTTATACAAGTGATATACCACAGTCCGATCATGTAAGCATAGCAACGTTACTGACGAAACCACTAAACTAGCAACAGCAAAAACTGTCGAAGAGGCGGCGAATAAACTTCAATATTCAAGTGAAGAAATTCACCAGTGGACCAAGCGATAGAAAATCAAACTTAATGAATTAAAATCTGCGCATGTAAACTTTATGAACCAACTATTGGTTAATCCGCCGCCAATCAGCATAAGGGATGTCATGGTGCCATTCGAGAACTCCGCAAAATACTTGGGTATGACACTGGACGTTAAGCTCAAATGGAAAGAGCCGAAAAACCGTTTATTGACACCTTAACGATGAATAGTAAGTTTTTTTGTGGGGGAATGACAGAATCCAGTTTCTCGGTATGTGGCCAGAAAGATCTTGTGAAAGATCTAAGTAAGAGTCAACTCTGGCCTGTAATGCTGTTGATTTTATTTTCAGGTTAATCAGTGAAGCGATTATGGACAAATTTTAGTGCACAAAAATAAATTTTAAATTTAAAAAATCTTCTTATTTTGATGATATTTTAATTAATAGTTAAAAATGTTGGTAAGCAGTTTTAGTTGCTATATAAACTTTTGGGGACAAACGCAAAATTTAACTATAAAAACTCTATAAAATTTATTGGACATACGTTAAAGCTTTTCTTAAATGTTTTAATCTCACGTTTTGCCAGAAGTAAAATCACTTTATTTTCCAAAGTGTTGAAATTACAAAAAATAATAAATAAATAAATAGAAATGTGATCCAATATATTTTGCTCCTCTATTATATTTTAAGCTATGTTTTGATTTAAAATGTCAGATAAAATTTACAATTTAGTTAAGTTGTGTTTATGTTTGAAAGATGTGTAGATTAACAAAATATTTGGTACATAGAATATATCTTATAAACTTCAATTTTAAACAACAACACCTTAATACGAACTATCAATTTTTATTTTATTTGTTCAATAATTTAATAGGACAATAGAGGAGACCAAAATCAGACTTTGGTTGAAAATGATTTGGTCAAACTAAAAGCAAATAAAATTTCGACTAAAAAGGCCTTCGAGCCAAATTAAGGCCATGTTGATGAAAAATTGCTGATCCAGCAAACAACCAATTAAAATCAAAGCAGAATGCTTTGATCAAGATAAAGTCAGTTAAAGGTCAAATAATAAAGCTGACATCCTACGCAAAAGCCTGTAAAATCCATGCTACAAAAAAGTTAAACGAAACCGTGTTGAATTCTCAGGAATCGCAGTGGAATTTTAATTGAGTCACCGAAATACTGCAAACAACAGATGTTCAGAAATGAGAATCAAATTTAGAATTGAATTTTAGGACTCATCGTTCTACAGGAACAATGAAACGAACCAATCGCCGGTAAGAATTTATTTTCGCTATGCAGCAAATTTAATTTAAGGAATAAACGGACCCCGTAAAACCGTTACATTAACATTAACATGACTTTAAAGTGCTTTATCACAAGCCAGGTCCCTGATCCGATATACGGTAAAATTTAAAGTATGAATTTTTGTTCTTGCTGCGGCAATGAAGAACTCGAAAGGCACGGGCTTTGCGATGCATCCTAAACAGCATACTTAACAGCAATACCTTTTAGTTTGAATGTCTATACCATCACGCACTATATATACAATGGTCTGATTCAAAAACTGTTTGATACAAGGGGTTGTCGTTTACTGAAACTGAAAGATCGTAGTTTTGATCCCTTTTATTTAAAAGGAAAGTAAAATAACTGAAAATACCGGTTCTTAGTAAAAGACATCTCCTTCTGTATTTATTTTCATGGATGATAAAGTGGAGCCATAAGGCCTTCTAAACCCAAGACTGAACCATTCATCTATTGACTGAACTTTGGTCACTCTAACTTTTTCGAACGAGTTTGCAAAGTCAAAATTCAAATTAAAAACGTTTAAAGCTGATTCTGACTTTTTAAGATAAAATCGTTGGCTAAAAATCCTTGAAATACTAAGTGGCCTTAAACAACAACAAAAAGCTGTTTGTAAAAATTTAATTTCATTCCAAATATTTTTCTATTTTATCGCCCAAATTAGAAAAAAAAAGTATCAAATTACAATTTTTATCTAAAATTTATCTAATTTTTATTTTAATTATAAACATTTGTTGGTGCTAATTTAATTTGTTACAGAAAAAATAATTCTCAACATTGTGATTAACAGCAGAAGCAGTGACGCTAATACCATAAGAAATAATAGTGGTGTGGATTAAGGCGTGTGGGATTTATGCCTACTTTCTATTTTACTTTTTTAACCAAAATACCGCTTAAGTGCGCCTATTTTTGAAAAGAATTTTGTATATTTAAACATATTAAGACCCATATTACACAACACGCTTTGTTTGGAACTCTCTGTAGATTGTAATTATTACTTTGCTACACATGCCCAATTTTTCAAAACAAATCTCTCACACTCCAGTGCTTCATTTTCAACTTTGAATTTAAGATTTAAAATCATGAGCATCAGTGTCGATAAAACGATATTAAGAGACACAAATAATGTAGGCGGAATATAATCAGCATGATCCATATAAATCGCGATTGGAGCATTAAAAAGTATTCAGTGTACCTTTTAATCGATGATATGCTAAAGTATTGTGCAGTTGCATTTGAATTATGTTTTAATCGTGTCCCTAGAAATTATGGGAAAGGTCGTTTTTATTTTTAAAAAATTATATAGCTAACATGCACTTGTGCCCGAGGTCTTATTTGTCAAATTTTTTCCATCTCCTGCATTTCATCTTCATTGCACGGTGTCTTTGCAGCAGACAATTTTAAGCAGTACCTCCTTGCAAAAAGTGTACATCCTTGTATTTTATGGACTGTATTGGCCCAGTTTAGTATTAGTAGAGCTTCGGAGTGACTGAAACTGTATTGATTTTAAATTGATCAAACAAATTCCATCTCTGCTAAAGACGATACGAACAAATGGAGTATCTGTATCGTTCATCTGATCACGACGAAATAAACGCTAAATAATTTCAATGATTGCCCTATATTAACATTTTAGTAAATCATCATTCCCACTCGATTGAAACTTTCCAGCTTCATTAGTTATCCTCCAGTATTGTTGATATCTCCTGATACAAAGTTGCCATTTTTACATTATCTACTTTTCTTGTCGTATGCACTCGCACATCTTGAGATCAAACTATAAATATTTTCATTCCTTGGGCTCGATATGGCTCAAGGAGGACTGTGTTGTGTGCATGAGTTGGATATATGAGAATTATGCTATCTAAATCGAAATCGCCAGATAGTTCTGTCCACACTTTTGATATTAATATAGATCAAAATATGGAGCCTTCAGGACACCGATGCGTAATCATTTAAAAGATCGGCAAATATTGTGTCAACGTGTTGTCGTAAGTTCTCCATCAACTCCACAAGGATGAAGAGCCCCCACAAATGAGTTGCTTCCACAAATGAGTTGGTGGAAAATCTGTGTTCCTTGGATAAGTGACAACTGGATGGTTGATATTCCTTTTTTTCATTTGTCGTAATTTAGAATCGTTCATGCATAACATTTCATATGGAATCATGGAATTCTCTTCGATCAACAAAAATATCCTTTCGCTAATTTTGCAAGATCTTCAAATAGTTACCTGTGAGTGGTGGCAAATTTCTTACCATTTTTCCATCTTTCTCAACTGGTAATTTAAAGAATGAATGAAGCGTTATTTCACCAACAAATTATGCCTCCACAGCGGTTATTGCAACTTTAACTGCTTTCTTACTGTAACAGCGATTGGCCTGTTATTTTAATGCACTGAATGTGAATTGAAAATTGTGCACCGACATTAGAATGCACAGTTCAACGGATAATATGAAGGAATTCATAAACAGTATCGAATTCGATGACAAAGGCTTTTCTATTTTTGTACATTAATTTTTCCTTTGGCCTGCATGAATGGGAATCGGTATTTGGCCTGGAACTAACATGACTCCTTGCGAGCACTTCAAGTGCGAATTTTATTTATAGCAATTTGCTTTGGTAAATTCAATCGATATTTTACAACTTGATTAAGGTAACATTTTTTCTGATAGATATCCCTTGTCGCAAAACATTTATTGTTGAGTCAAAATTTTTCTAATTAACACCCATTGAGCATAGGCCTCACATTAAAATCGTAGTCTTGTTTCAGGTTATTGTCTCTCCTTGTGTGACATTGCGCTGCTTTCTGGGAACTTCATCGGCTTCCTTAAGCCGTTTTGCTAATCTTGAGGTTTTACTAATTTCCTAATTCGATTAAAGCGTCTCTTGATTCTACCATACAACCGGTTACCTTTAAAAACGACATTTAAAAGCGGTAGCTTAAAATAACTTAATGACGCAAACTTAAGAACTACAATATGAAGCAAGAATGTACAAAATAACGCACCACGATCAAATTTAAATTTCACAATTTTCGCAATTTATCATCCCGACAATTTATTATCCGGAAGCAATAAGGTTAAACATGATTATAATATTATAAAAATTAAGAAAATTAAGCAAATAGCAATCAGTCATCTTTATCCCAAAGTAAAAGTTATAAATCCGAAAAAAAATCGCGATAATTAATTAATCAAAATTCCGTAAATGTTTGCACGATGCGTCCAATTTATCTGTGAATTAACTTTAAATCAAAGTATCGTACCGTAACAATTCATCCAATCAAATTGTATAAAATGTGTAATTATAATTTATATCATCCAATATTTATCTAATTAATCATTTTGCTTTATGAAATAAATGAAAAAATAAAAATTAAATTTAATTAAGAAATTATAAAAATTAAAAAAAAAACTCAAGAATGAAATTTTTTATGAGTTTGAAACTGAAATTGATCGATAAAGAGGCGTTACAAAATGGATACAGTGAGTGGATTGAAAATTCGGACAAACCTCAATTTTACACTCTATTGTATAAATACAGAACAATTTGTTATAAGAGAAGTAATTCCAAAACGAGTAGAGTTATAGTGAATTGTGATTAATTTTGTGATATTTAATGCGTTGTGTTGACAATTCATTAAGAAATTAAGTAACCACACTTAAACCGAGCAAAATCGATGTATGTGTCTGTCAAATGGCGGCTCTTCTCTCAGAGCTTGTTGAACCACCCGATTAAGATCAGTTCATGAACGTCTTCCGAAGTTTCAACAAATTCCTGTTCTCGTGGTTGAATAGAACATTATAAGTATCGTCATCGTCCCATTTGGGGCCATGTATATACTCTTGACCTTCCTCTCGAACGTCATTAATGATCTATCAAATTCATCAGTCAGAGTCCAACTCTCACAACCATATATGACAACGGGTCTGATCAGCACCTCTAAATTTTTTAAACGAATTTATAAACAGCAGTAACCAAAAATTTAAATACATATAGTACTACCATGGTATGTTAGCCCATTGACATGCTAGATGTCGCTACTGGTATCGTTTTAAATTAATCAAAATATTTTTTATGTATAATCGCCTAAATGTCATATATTTATTCTAAATCACATAAATATCATCTGCATATTGGTTGGACTGACGGTACAAAATGTTCCTGCGGAATTTCACTTTTACGAAAGATAAACTCGAACATGAGAAAAAAGGGTATTGGGAACAGAGCATCTTCTTGTTAGACTCCAGAACTTTTTTCAAAAATGATCGATAGCTTTTCCTTAACTTTAACACAACGTTGTGACTGCATGTATCATTTTATATAAATGCACATATTTTTAGGTATTTCTCGACATTGCAAAGTAAATCATAAAGCTCTCCAAAAGGAAAGACTCGCTGAAAATCCCTGAACACGTAAAATCTTGTAAGAATCATCAACAGTGTTCTGTGTCGATTACCGCAAATTGAATCTGTTCAAAAAGGGCAATTATCCATAGACACTTTGTCACATTGGCAATAGTATCAATCCACAAGGAATAAAGAGATTAAAGTCATGACTTTCGGACTATTCATTGCACCTACTACATTTGAACAAGTAATAGAGCGTGTTCTTCAAGGCCTCAGTTGGAAACCTGTTTGTTGAACGGCATCATTGTGCTAGGTTGTACATTTAATGAGCACGTGAATTACCTCAAAGAAGTTCTCCAAACCATCAAATCCACTAGGCTAAAGTTAAGTTAATCGAAATGTAGATTGTTTAAGACTAAAGTAAACTATCTATGTTATAAAGTCTCCAGTGATGGAGTGCGTAAGACCCCAAATAAGTTAGCAGTGGGTAAAAATTAGCCCAATCTACGAAATATTCACGAGAGGAGATGCTTTCTTGGACTATACTCGTATTACCGGCACTTTATACTCAACTTTTCTGATATTGCACAAAACCTACATCGCCTTACCGACAAAAGTCAAACATTTAGTTGGGAGCTGGAATAACAAAAAGCTTTTGTTTAATGATAGAAGAAACTGTGCAGTTTTTTAAACATTCATCTTGGATACCGATGTCAGCACCACTGGTGCAGGGGCAGTTCTATCGCAAAAACAAGAAGACAAGAAGCGAGTCATAGCTAACCATAGTCGTGCACTACCCAAAATCTGAGAAAAACTATTGTGTAACCCAAAGAGAGATGATGTAGTTGATAGTGTAAAGTACTTTCATAAGTACCAGTACGGACAAGAATGTATTCGCCACAGTGGCAAGACATGAACCTAAAAGTGCAGTTACAAGTTACTGGTTGCTGCTAATGTTTAGGAAATCGGCTGACGGCAATAACAATAGAAAGAAAATTGTGCTCCCAGTGAACCGAATACCAGACGCCTCGCACGAAATGCGCAACAGAAAATAAAGAGCACACTTGGGAATCAATAAAACATTGGAAAAAATTGGAAATAAGTTTTGTTGGGTCAACTGAAGGAGGGACGTGGAAGATTGATATAAAGAGTGTGCACATGTGTTGCGGCTAGCATACAAACGAGATCAAGGGTCAGAATGCAGCAATACAACGTTGGAGCACCGTTTGAGCTAAAAGCAACGGATCAACCAACAAAAAAATCATACCATTTTTATGATGGGATATCGTTGTGCAGTACACAACGATATGGTAATAGCATCGCTATTACCATATAAGATTTGAGATAAGATTTAGCTCTCCAGAGATTGAATCCGCCGCAAAACAACACTAAGTAGCTGAACTAAGACGAATAATGAAGAATATTCATGCCATTGATTAGAGCAACATCGCGAACAGCAGTGATAAAATGAAGACGCAACACGACCTGCGAGCATATAGTGAAGGATTCCTGGAAGGGAGTTGGTTTGCGGCTTTACATTTTCCAGAGAAGGAAGAGATGGTTACCGAAGCTGCATTAGGGAATACCACACACGGGATAACCAAGAAAATCAACGATGTTGTGTACAGGATACAACAACGTCCCAGCAGTAAAATGAAAGTGTTCAACATGCATCGATCGCTTAACACGTTACAAAGGCAGGAGAATGAAACTGTGACTCCCAGACGTCTTACGCAAGCCTAACACAAAGAATGCAATGTCAAAGTTCATTCCTTTCCCAAAGATCGATCACGAGTTAGAGTTCGGATTAAAGTATAATTGCAGTCACCAATTACTATTTTTGCATAGTGCTCCAGACTAAATCACTCAAATTGTTGTAAAGCTTTTTAGTTGAGCCCTAGAATAAATCCAACACCAACATTGCCAAACCATCCCAATTGTAAAGCAATGTAAAGCCTTATTTTCTTGTCAATAAAATTTCTGCATGAATTATCCAAGTTTATGCATGCTGGCTTTAATACGAGACGTGCAAACACCAAAAAAATGGTGCTAAACAAATGGTTTATTTTGCGTTCGCATACGCAAATATAGTGGGCAGCACATTTTTTCAATGCACAATTTTTTTAATAGAAACATTGACACAACCACGTAATCCATCATGTTGTTAAATTACCATGTTGGGATTTAAAAGAACAGGTAAGTATACGAGTGGTATCTGATAGTTCAAAATCCATAGTTTAAAATATGCATACGACTCCAATATCCAATGGCACTTACCGAATTCATTTTCGCCGAATCTACCTCCATGAAACCATATCCTTATTTTTTAAAAAAAAACATAGAAAAAATCTCATTAATCTTCGAACTCAGCATAAACCATTCATGTATTGGTTCGTCTTATCTACGATCATACCAACATATGCTTGACACAACAGAATTAAAAAATTCTACAAACAACATAAAAATCAATCAAATATATGATACCAACAGTTTTGTGCAGCAGCTACTTAACATCTTTTCTTCTGTTGTGATTTTTTATTTTTATTTTATTAATTTAATAATAATATTATGACAGGTATGAAATGTATAAAAAATAATAAAAATCGTAATAAAAATTCTTGGAATTAATTCCAACTGAGATGAAGTAAAATGAGATTTTTACTTTTTTTTTTTATATTTTTTATCGAATTACGATATCTCTATAAAGGTGGTAAAATATTTATACTTTAAACATAAAAAAAAAACTTCTGGTTTTAGATAATTTTAATTATAATTTATCCAATTTTTTTTTTCTTAATTTAAAATTAGAATTTTTATCGAACTCTAAACGGATTTCAAATTACGTGCTCATTAGGTCGGGTTAATTACTTTTAATATTCTTATATTAATATCTCGAGGCTGAATAAAATCTGTGATTTTAATCGAACTTCACGGGAAGCATTTAATTTGATAGTCGATTAACTTGGTTGCGCGCTAATGATGTGATGAAATTTTTATTACACTTTTTTTAAATTTAATTAGTAACATTACATAGTAGTTGTTGTTGAGTGTCAATTGAGCTTACCGTATTTATGGTGAATTTCTGCGTACACAACTATAATGGCTAGACATCACACAAAAGAATCGCAATGTATATACGAGCATATCATTCATTTTGAAGAACTTTTTGTGTATCAAATGCTTGTATATATGCTGGTAACTTACGAACAAAAAATAATTTATTGGCAATAATAAATTATAAATATAAGAATTTTTATAATAATTATGGAATTTTTTTTTTATTTTGATTTATATTTCTTATTTAAGAAAGATGAAAAAATAATAATTTCTTTGATGAAAATTAATTTTTTCACCATACAGCTCAATCATTATAATGTATGTGTACAGTGAGTATATTTAAAATTCGGACACAGAACAAGCTTCTATGTATTTAGGATATAAACCTTACCTGCAGGCGTCGCTTCCAGCTACTCTCGATGGATATCAGAGAATTAAAGCAATGGAAACAAATTAAAGAGAATTAAAGCAATGGAAACAACAAAAAATGGATTTATACTCTTGGTGGTACATCAGAAAATATGCTGACCTATCCCCTCTTTGAAGGACGGACCAAAGAACCTTCACACTTTAAAGAACCCTCACAGCTAAGCAACAAAATTATGCTACTAAAAACTGGAAACGAAACTTAAAAAAGGCATTTCAAGCTATAAAATTCGAGGAACATCAAATTAGTATAAGGTAGAAACAATTGAAAGTATTTTTACTGTTACAAAATATTTTAACATTTTCACAATCATTTTTAATCTTAAAAATTGGGAATAAAATGTAACCCTTTAACTCTTAATATTTTTTTATTGATAAAAAAATAATTTTCGTTTTTGCAATGCCTTTTTTATAAAAATTCATCTCAATTTGTTAATTAGAGCTAATGCTTTATTATCACAATCAATCTCAATTAATTCAGTCTTTATTTACGAATGAAACTGTTTAAAACAGTTTCGATCCTTATTAAGGCAAAGTACAGTTCCACACTTTTCGCATTTTAGGTAAGTTTATCCTTTACAGCTGGGCAATTTACATTGGAGGTGTTTATCTTGCCAAACAGGCCAATGGCCCACACAGTCAGTTCTAATTTTCTTATGAAGAATAGGAGAGTTTGTTGCCTTTTTCTTTTTTGTTCGAGCCTCTTACTTACATCCGATGGTCGTCCACATGTAGTTCTTCTTTGCTCATATTTACAAAGTATCTCGCCTAGTTGTAACCGAAAATCAGCTAAATTTAAGATTTCTTTTGGGTCAGCGTTGTGCTTCGATTGAACTCTTTTATAGATAAGCCAGGAATTAACAACAGACATATCTAATAAATGAAATATGTACCATTTTCCATTCTCATGTACCATTCTCATGTACCATTTTTTTGATCTGAGTAGTACTTTATACCTATCGATGTAACTATCGAGTAGATCTTCACCTCCCATGTATTTGTTGTATTCTTTTATAATGTTTGAACATTCAATTTCAATTCGCTTTTTTTTTTGCTTTTTTATCATACCTCTCAGAGGACCGTATTGGTTTGCGACCAGTGAAATTTGAAATCAATCTCACTAAATGGTTATCCTTCCACACTACTGTCGTTAACTCAATGTTATCAATTTCGGCGGTGTATTCAATCGAAGCTCCTCTTTTCTCTTTTTTCATCTCGTTCTCGTGGGCAGCTTGCAGTTAGGAATCCGATTCCTTCTAATTGTGCCTAGGCACAGAATGCCTTCTTTTGACAATTCTACTACCAATGGTACTGATGAGTAGTAATTGTCAAAGTATATCCAATAATTTAGACTTCTCGGTACATATCTGAGCATTCGCATTACTACATTGGCACTGGCTCCCAAATCTTTTTCAGACGGCAATCGCTAACGGGGATCATTTTCTTGTCCCGTATATACTTCAAAATTGTATGAAAAGCCAGAGATTCCTGAGAGCACGAATCCCCATTTATGCGGCTTATTCGGTAAATATTGTTTTTTTTGAGTTTTTGCATTTGGTCGAACACAGCTGTTCATCAACAGAAAGTTATGATCGATTATCGGCAGAATTTTATACAGTCTGTCAAAATCTGGATGATTCGTTGGGAGCATTTTTTCATTGTCATTGAAATGCAATGATGACTTGATCCGTTCGAAGTTGGGTAGTGACATTGATTCCTGAATTAACTGATTACCTGCGATGGGAGACCAGTAGCGGCGGTAATTCGGAATTTGTATAAGCGACATTAATATAGAAACTCATAAAAATTTCCTCAGTTCTAGCTCATATATGCATTTCGTATTATTTATATTCTTTTGACAAATATACGAATTTGATTTGCTGGTTATCAAATTTAATAAATCCTCATCATAAAAAAATTGGAAGCAAGAATACGGCATACATAGGTCAGGAAAATCTTCAGGTAGTGATTAGTTACCTTGAAATTGTATCTCTTCTGTATCTTTAATAAAATCTCGGTATCGCCATAATATTTTATCTGTAGAAGCCGTTACAAGTTTTGTTTGGTCTATTGCTTCAACTTGAACGGTAGTATCAACCAAATCAATTGGCATATTTGATATATCAAAAAGTTCTTCTGCCGTAGCCTGATTAATACAATTGTCCTCTTCTTTTTTTCTTCGAACTTTATACCTATAAGTCTGAAACTCACCATTGTTGTCTTCGTTATCCTCAAAAAATTAATCTTCCCTGTCTGTCCAACCCTCAATGATATCTAAAATTTCAGCATCAGTGAGTTTTTTTCTAGAGTTAATTCTAGCAGGTTATTCTACATTAGTATAAAAACAATTAGTTACAAAAGCCAAAAATCAGTATATTGCAAATATGCAACACAAAGTAAGAACGATCATCAAATAATTCAATCAACATTATCTCAACAAATATATGCATAAATGTTTCATATCTGAAATTATATCTGTAATATACATATTTAAATGTATTTTTTCCATCAATACATGTAAATAATGACATAATAACACTTTAGACATATAGCACATATTTATAAATAAAAATAGTTCTCACTTCTTAATATTTGATTTGTTTTTCTGGCCAAAACACAAAAAATCGACACCCGTGTACTTAGTCGATTATTTCACCTCAGACTGACATTTATAACTAACGTTTTGACGCTTAAATTGACAATAAAATAAATATATTCCCTATGAACAAAATCAAGAGAGTATTATAAAGACACAGAAATCGTAGTAAAATTGCAAGAAAACGCATATTTTAATATTTTATAGTATACTTTTTCGGATATTGCATATATGCAGTATGAAGAGACGAAGGGTTAACTATATTCTTGTGTAATAATAGTACCGTACAAAAACAAATTTAAACATTCTTTTAATTTTTTCGTTGCTATGACAATTTTAATACGTAACGCACACTATGTACTAATATAGATGGTTTTGATTTTATACCTCACAAATAATTCAAAAGTTTTTGATTCTGTACAACAAATGCATTGGATCTTTTTAATTAAAGAAGGCTTTGCTAATACACATTTAGAAATGTACATTTTGTTTTTTGTGTTGATTAAATTTTCCGCACGACTTGTATAGACGTTTTTGTTGGTTTTGTTTTGATGCAAACAGTTGTACTTTGAATTTTGTTTTTTATTTTTTTTTATATGTAGCTGCCGATTACCTTGATGTTTTAGCAACAAGGGAAAGAAAGCAGTACAATGAAAAACCCGCATATTTCATCGACACTGGTCATTTATGGAACTTTAAGCCTGAAAAAATCATTTGATTGTGGTTGGTTTTTTTTTCTCTGTGTGAGATTGTAAAAAACATAATACTATGTGTTCACAAGACAGTTTGATTTTAGCCAGTTCAGTGTACTGATTTTTACCGCTGACCGTATAAGAATTTAAATTTCCATTAAGACTAACAGATAGCTTCGCAAGATCGTTTACACATTTTGGGCAGCAACGAGTTTCAACAAATCTAGCTATACACATGACGTTTGAGGCTATACGATCTACCTCATTGATATGTATATATGTAGGGCCGAGTTCACGGAAAGGCACATTAGGCACGTGCCTGGGGCCCGTAAATTTAAGGGGCCCGAATATCGATCAATTTTTAATATTTAGTGCTCTTCAACTTCAAATTAGAATTATTTAAATTATTTCCATACATCACAATTTTTGTTTCGGTGGGGTAATAAGTAAAACTTCACAGTTTTCTTGTTGTAATTTTTGATTGTTCGAAGTTAAATAAAAAATAAAATCAATACTTCAATGAAAAATAAAGGAAGATCGCGACCGACTGGAGAAAAAAATTAAAAATTCATCACCGGCGTAAGTCGTTAAAACAAAAGAACTGGATGTTACCTCATTACAAATATTACCTAAAGATCAAACTTGTTTAAATGAAAAAGTAATTAACGTAAATTATGATTTGATGCCTGAAACTGAAATAGTATCCGAAACACAATCTAATGACCATTTCGTGGAAAATTAACGAGGAAAACCAACGCGAACGGTGAAACATTTCAACGTGATTTGTTTGTGTATACACAAACTAATTAAAAAACATACTACTATATAAGCAAACTTTTCTTTAGGAAAAAAAGTTACTTGATTCAAGGGACTTGCGTTCGGATAAATATTATATCGGATTAAATATTAAATTCAATAACTATGGGAAAAGCAACCGATTATTCCGATTATATCAACTATGTGATCTAAATCACAACTAGAGAAAAGCTTTGCAGTAATCCTCCCGCTGATACTTTCCAAACGAAATTGGAAGAGCTTCCAAGTTTTTTTGTGGATATTTTGCAGTTTTTTTAACATTTAATTCCTTTCTTTGCCGGCTTTTATCACTCTCCAAAAGTGTACACAGCTTCGTTTTGTTCAGCTATGTTTCCTTCTTATTTATTTATCGGTAAGCTTTGGCACTCTTTCTCCGTTAATTGAATTATTATTGTAATTTCCTAAATTTTCCTCTATCACCTTCGAGAAATGACATTGAAAATGTAGTCCCTAATATAGTGAAAACTGCATCCTTCTTTAGTGAGCTTTCGATCTAAAAACTACTGCCAAATTTGCACAATGGAGGGAGGAGGTATAACAATATTATTTGTCATTAAAATAGCTCGGTTACCCGTACAAGTTATGTGCTTTGTACTTAAAATTTCTCTCGACACCGATCATGTACATCACTTTAAATAAATTATCTTAAATTTCCTAGATGACACGATCTTAAAAAAGATTTCACATTCCTGAGGTTATCCGAAACGAAATTTTTTTTCAAAAATAATAAACGCATATTAAGTGACATATTAATCGAAGATGCAAAGTACTTACATAAATTATTCGTTCACAGTAATAAATCATTGACCATATAATCATCAACTTATCAATAATTAATTAATTTAATATTCAAGAAATTTTTTTATTTTTAAGATTTAAATTTAATAACCAGATTATTATCGTATACTACATCAATATATGTGTTTATATTTTTTTTTTCGCTGATGTCCAACGCAAGTTGTAGATGGTACCTAAATAAAAAAAAAAACCAAAAGAAACTTGTCTTCTTCCACCTTCTGCATACCAATCATTTACATATTATACGAGATTTACAATTTTTTCATTTTTATTTATTTATCTTAAACCAGTCCCGTTTCCATTATAATACTCCCGCTATTATGTTACACAAATTAAATCGAAATTAATTTTCAATACACCTTTGGGTCTTAAAATCGAACCACATTATCAGTATCTTCGTAGATTTTTTTTGAAGAAAGTTAACTGGCAAAATTAAGTCATCGATACTTAACCGATTCGTTACAGTGTTAACATGTAAATTTGATGTGGCGTCACCATAACTCATATAATTTAGAAAAAACAAATATTTGGTCGTTTAACTGTATTTTTTACAGCTCTTGTCATATTATGTGTTATATTCATTAATCACGGTCAATTATGGTCATACAATTTATAAGGTGGATGAAACTAAAGAAAACATTGGTGGCTAGAAATAGAAATGCGGGCACACTTTTAAAGTTTCCGCTACCGAACAGCTGACGTTACAAATAAACCGAAAAAAGAGCCGGATAGCTTGGGTTCCAAGTCGCAAGTCATTAGTCATCTTTTATGCTCCTACACATTGAAACCGTATTTCGAATTTGGCAAAGACTTTAGCGGTATTTAGTAGAGGGTAGTATCTGCTTGTATGTAGTAGTGGGATGAGTATTTAGTTTTGGACTGACTCTTTTAAATGAATCGACGTCATCATTAAAAAGTATATAAATGTAAATTTTCACAATAAAGTTGTATATAGAAGGAGTCTGTGATCCGTATTTACAACGTTAGAATTAGGAAAGAAATAATTGGGCGATTTTAGTTTATAGTTTACAGACATACAGCGTCCACTTACGGAACATCAACATTCATTGAACAATTCACCTAAACTGATTAAGTTTTTAAAACTTCTAACCGTCTATAACCCTATATTGCAAAAGCACTTCCTTTCTCCTTTGTTCTTCATTTCATATAAAACCCTTTAGTGCGCATTGATTCACATATATGAACCAATACTGTTCAAGCATCAAGAATATTTTTTGTACACAAAATTGTAAACCATTGCCGGACGTCGAATAAGGCGCACGATGTCATGCATGTTATGCCGTTGACACTATGTGTTGAAAATACTTGGATAGTTTGCACTTGAAACGTTACTTGAAATAACTCGAAGTGCGAATCAAGAAAATATCATATTTGAAGACTACACAAACAAACAGTGCTATGCCAAGGCAACCAGAACAATCGTTCGATCAACCATTGTGCCACCATTCTGGTGAGATCCTAACACTTTCAATGGTAACATAATTGAACCAGATCTTTACGACAATCTTTACTTCACAAAACGGAGGTTTTGTTATCAAAGCAGAATGACATCGAGATTTCACCAAGTGGCTATCTTCTTCTCCACTTCAATGTCGTTCACAACAACTTAATAATGCTCGGCTTCAGATTTTAGATGAGCCACGAAAAAGATGACGACCATAAAGAGAATCTGCACTAATCGCAAACAGTATAAAGCCAGTGCTATCGAGTGCAACACATTCGAAATATTTGTCCGCAACTGCAAGTGTGCCTTTTAGGCTTAAAAAAAGCTTCTACTCGCGATTATATTGAAGTCACTTTATTAAGTCTTGAAAAACACTTCTGCAAGAGACTCAAATCGCCAACGACAGAGAGTTTATTGACATTTTATCACCTCTTCTGCTTAATCCAACTATACAATCGACTCAATATCAGTACAATCTTTGGTTATAAGTTTTTAAATGAAACCAATTAGCCTCCGGAAGAATTAAAGTAGAAAGTGGAAGAGTTTGTGTGGTATGATCAATTTATTCAAGATGATCATAGGCCAGAACTAGCGCACCAATTACCTTTCTTACGCACTCTCAATGTCTTCGAACACGAAGACGAGCATTTTCGTTTTAATATCTGCGGCAAGAAGATTTAACTTAACAACGGGATGGTGAAAGACGTTTAGCTTTCTGTCAAGAACTTGCAAGGCCCGACAGCGTATTGCACTTCTATAAGAACGGTGAATGCGCAGATCAGATGTTTGGGGCCACTTCAATAAGTCCATATATTAATAATCGGTAATAATCTTACCTGTGAACACCTTCCTCACGCAATTGTAATCTCCGTCGGAGATGAGAAAGCAGCGGTACAAAAATTGGACGTTTTGAATCTCGGGTGCAAAAGTAATCGATTATTGAGGTCCAACGATCCAGAAATTTCAGGTTTAAAGAAAGATTTTCGACAACATCGTTACATCGAGATGGTTCACAAAACGGATCCGTCGAGTCTAGCTTCAACTCTCCGCGTGTCTCAGCGAAGGAACTCACATTGTCGCCAATACTTTAGACGAGTTCATCAAAAATGGAGGTCAAATGTGAATTTTAAAAAGCTAGGCACTCAAACGTGCCGTAAATAATTAGGCAAACACAATGTTCATTGCCAAGTACTGATTAAAGAATAAGCCAACAAAGATGTCAGTTTGTAAGAAGGCGTCCAAAACTACATATAGGTCAGTAACACCTCAGCAAAGCTTCTAAAGCTCTTGATGAAGACGTGAGTAATAAGTTTCCGCATGCAAATAAGTTTAAAAATTCTGCCTTCTCCCAATAAACCATTTTTTATCGATGTGGATTCATTAACCATGAACAGCGTTACTAAGTACCTCACTTTCGAATGATGACATAGCTAGTTTTTTGCACGAACATCATTAAAAGCTTTACATAGCATAGATTTGATCCGCATTCGGCGTGTAAACAACTGCCGCTGATAGAATTTGCTGTATTCTGTTTGAAATTCTTTACACCAAGGTGATTATTGACTAAGACAATGCAGATCAAGATGTATAAAAAGTACCTAATGCTCTTCAAATTCGTTTACTGACTCTGTTGACAGCTGTTGACCCCGAGAACTACTTCTACAGTAGAAAAAAGTAGAAAGTAAAGAAGTATAATTGGCTATATAGAGAAGAACAGTTCAACACATCAAGTACATATGGCAATTCACCGGAAATGAGACCGTGAAAAACGCAACTAATCAGACTAACACTTTCATCCAGCTGACCGATCGAGAACGACTTTCAATCGTCAATGCACGAACATTTTAATTCAAGTTTGCGCATAATTAAAAGGCAACACGGATCATTATTACTGACATAAACATTTTGCTTTATGGCGACTAAAGGAAAATCTCACAAGTTGAGAGGTAGCACCGTTTTTAACCAACCGAAATTCACACACTAACCAAATTCACACATAATTAAACAGTCAATTGGCCGCGTTTTCGACGCTAGCAAGTACATCTCCAATATTAATACCGAGGAGATCATCCAGATTAATATTTCATTAAATGAAATCGATATTCTGGCCCTGCATCAATGGAGTTAGAAGGTGGTTTTCTGCTGGCTGTTAACCTGATTTTTAATGGTACACTTTTGTTGGTAGTTACTGCGTACATTTAATATAGGTAGATCTTAAGCTGATGTTTACAATTATCTGACTGCCGTTTTCTCGAGTAAATTTCTACTCGTAGGTGCTAACGTCATTTGGAAGCTAAGATTGACGAATCTTGATATAATTATTTTGTCATTTAATGGGTAAAGCATTTCACACACCGTAATAGGCTCGAACTATTCACTCAAACACACTTTCCTTGTAATAAAATTGGTGGAGTGTGATTATGGTCCGCAAGAATTCACTTAAATGTTCGCTTATCGAAAATTATGATTAAAAATGATTCGAATCATTGCCAAAGACCGGTTCTTATTTCTATAAGTTAAGAATTCCATCTCAGTAATTCAACATGGTTTTTATCCCGAAAGTTCAACTGTCACCTACTTCGTCTGGTTACAACTTGATTGTTTTGAATCCATTCTGTAACAACTCATCTAGCCATATTGAATTAATTGAAAAATGATTTTTTATGTTTGCTTTAATTTGATTCCCTCGTGATGATAAGATTCCTGCCTTTGGTTCGGAGTTAAATTTACAGCTGTTTTCTGAATGCAACGTTGATAGACTTAAAAATATCTTTAGATCGATTGGTAATTGAAAAAATAATTAGAAAATCGCAAATGTCTCGACGATTTGAAGATAGCCGTGACATTCTGACCGTAGTGCTCTATTGTAGGTATAATAAAAAAAAATTAAGTCGAGATCTGTGAACCCAACCTCCAAAAATTAAGGAAGACAGTTTAAATGGGAAGTAAAATGAAATATTGTACCATCACTACACTAAATTCAACACGGCAAGATGAGGTGAAGAATTAGGTCGAAGCAATTTCCTATATGAGCTTTGGGATCGAAAAAAAGTTAAATTAGAGTTAATTGCAAAAGGTCGACAAATTTTTCAAACCTCCATCTTAATTTAGCATTATTTATGTCATTTGCGCCATCCTACGGGTAACCTGGTACATACAGATTACTTTTCGATACAACATATGTGCGCACTGTTATCAGTTTCATTCGCCCGAAAAATTCACCTTCAATTAATTTTATGATTTATATGCTGTAACCATGTTATTTACGTTTTGGTAAATGTGGGTGAAATTCTTCTTTAAAATTTTGTTTTAAAACAAATTTCTTCATCTTCTTGGTGTTTTTTTTTTTAACTTAAGTTTAACGCGTCTTAAAGTTTTAACATTATTATTGATTAACGGAATAGCAAGTTACAAGAAAACCAAAAATTACTTTATCATGAGTCATAGAGATGTTAAAAAAAATAAAAAAATAAATAAAAAATTTTAATTTGGTTATTTCGTTAAATAAATTATTTATTTATTTGTTAATTACTTCTGACAGAAATGATTGATTGATTAACCACTTATTGTTGTGTATGGATTTTTTGTATTAACATTTTTTCGCTTCACTTACGTAATGAATTCATTAGATTTATATAAAGCTTTACACTAAGGTGAAATATTAGTGCAATTAATATTTTGCACGTCTAGTCAAAATTTTAAAAAATAAAACAAAAAAATTTAATTTAATTAATATTATTCGTTGGAGAGTGATTTTAATGATGATTAACCATTGTTTTAGCGAGTTTTTTCGCCCGTTTATTTAAAAATAGCCTGAACTTTTGTTATATATAAGATTTGACTATATCGGATTAGACTTTGACCCGTCAATTTTTTTAATTTATTTTAAAATGCATAGCTAGATGTTGAACTTATTTCATTGGCAAGGCTGCCGAATAACTAATATCTTGGCTGGCTCATATTAATTATGAGTCCTCTAATCATTGGTAATTTTGTGTTTCCTTAGTTAAGCTAAATTTAAATTTCTAGTTTTTTCTAGTCTTGCGTCTTCGATTTAGCAAGAAATGGCAGAATTTTATTCTTAACTTTTTGAAATATTTAGAAAACTTATAAAACTCCCTATGGAAGCAGCCACTTCTGGTTAGCCGATTTTGGCCAGTCCTAACTAACTTACGTACTTATTGTTAGACGGAGAATCCGAATCTATAATAAAAAATAAGGGTTCCTATTTTAATTTCAAAGTTAGCCCCCTCCTACCTACAAGGAATGATTTAATTTTGATCTGGGAAATTTTGTTCCTAGAGTGCTTATTTTCTGAGATATTTGAAACTTTCAGCCGAAAAAAATCCTGCAAAAAAACTGCAGAAGAAAAAATTCGGCATTTTCAGCTTATACTATCGGTTTGTGTACATTTTAGCCATGCAAGATGTTCATCTGGTATAATTATCTGTGACTTTTCGTTAAAAAACCTTCGGGTCGTCTTGTAATACTCGTAAGAGAACTTTATGAGGCGTTTAAATACAAAAAAATCTCCGGTTAATATTCGAAGTGGTGTACCATTCTTCAGTCGCACCGAACCACTATTGTTGGTTTCATTTCAAAGTCAGTTCATCTTATTTGACAAGATAACCACCAGAACTATGACGTTTTGAAAACTGCATCAGAAACACCGTAATTGGTTGACCGTGGAATAAAAGAAAATAATGAAGGGGCATAAATGTGAAAATAAACTCAGCCTAGCCGACATGCAATTTTTAAATGCCGTAAATGAATTTTATAGAAGAAACAATGATCGAGCTGTTTAAACTTCAGTAATATCCAACGATCATAACAAGGTGGAAGAACATATTGAGTATATTTAAAAACCGGCTCATACGGCCACCGTCGTACTTCTTACAGAATAAAATCTTTCTGTCAGTCCTCGAATCCAATCAAACTGGCCAGAATTATACCAAAATAGATCGAACAAACGCCACGGACAGTGATTTTAGGTTAAACGAGCCACAAACATGCATACTGTGACAAGCTGGTCATCTCACTAATTAGAACGATATTGTACAGTGGGGCTCATAAACTGTCAAAAAGGCAATTAGCAAATAGAGCAGTTATATCAGAAAAAGAATCTATCACTTTCGTTTAAGTATTGATATATACATAGTTTCAAAACACGGTATGGTTATAGGTAAATTCTTCCACGATCCTAACCGTGAGTTTTTATTAAACCAGTATCTGCCGATTCCTCTTTTAATTAGTTATCTAAATGATAGAACAATGTCGATCAAACTCCCACCATGCATAGAATAGAGTCGCAATCGGAGTTATAAAGCATATCGTTTAAGGATATGAGTAACTAATAGAGTTTTCTGAAATTACATTTAAAATTATTAGAATCTCGGAGTTTTCATGAAAAAATTCACAAAAATCATCATAAGCGAAGATTTCGGAATGAAACATTTTATTAGAAAACAACAGATTCCGAAGTTGGCAACAGCTATTACTTATTCGATTCATTTAAGTAGCTGAAGTTGTTGCAGAATAATCCAAAATAATCTTTTCGTTTTAATCACAGGTAAAGGCGATGTAAAAACCCCGTCTACATCAAACTATATTACATTGAGAAGAACTAAAGTCGCCAAAAAGTACAGTCAGTACATCCTACAGCACTACTACGGAATCACTCATGAGTCGATAATAACCTTGCTGTATACGATATAGTCAAATAGAAAAATTTCTTGCAAGGACAATTAAGCGAAAAATCCTTGGGTATATTTCAAATATTCAACTGGTAAAAATGTGACGGCCTAGAAAATTAATGTGTTGGTAGATATTTAAGTTAAAGATGCTAAAGCAGGCGATTCTCGAACCGAATTCCATTCACCTACTTTGTTTTACGCTGCTAATTCCCGAACAGCCTTATTAAATCCTGGAGACCTGAAATTGTAATTGTATAGCACCGACGTGATCGGTGCTTCGATTGCACGGTTTGTAAAAGTTATCATTCATGGACTAGTAACCAACTATAATAGCTAACGAATATGTTCTTATTTAAGGGACGATCTCATGTCCAGCATCTATATTGTAAAGTAACTTTTAAACTTGCCTCATCGAACCATTAGCTATGATTTAGTAGATCGTGTGAGTACCCCTCGAAAACTGGAGCTTTTCGGAATATTATAGCGAATACTATATTGCGTAGGACCGTCGCACATTATATCTACCACTTGAAATATATCACATTATGCGCCGCGACGGGTTAATCATTCAATTTTGACAAAACACGTTCGTCTGTCGCACACCAACATTTTTTTTTCGTACTTCGTATATACACGTACCATTTGAGGTGTAGTAGGAAGACAACAAAAACAAAACACAAATCCATTAATAACAAACATCTCGACTCTTGGTTTTTGGAATTATTATAATTATTTTTGTCTTAAGACTTTTTTTTTTTTTGTTTGTCTTCATGTAACAACCAGTTAAGACTAAAGAATGACTTTATATTAAATTATAATTAATTTCAAGATTTTGTAAAAAAAAAAAATTATAAAAATAAAAACAAAAATCATTAAATCTCGACACACCTTAAAGACAAAAAGAATATCGAAGAGATAAGTAAAAAAAAAAATAAAACAAATTAAAAAATTAAGATAAAAAAAATTGAAAAAAGTGTGAAGTTTTAATTTGAATCCGTAACACATTTACGAAAAACCATCATAAACGAAGAGACCCATATAAGAATTATTGGTTTGATACCAACAAAATTTTTTTTTTTATAATTTGGGGTACCAAGCATATCTTATGGATATTAGCATTATCTCAATATCATCGTTTGATGTTTCTATTAAAAATTAAATTGGAATAAATTATTTAAAAACGAAATTCCAAGGAAATGATTAAGCTTGTAGAGGCATCACATAATATATGGCCAAAAATGGACGACTGAATTGCGTTTATAGCAATTATTATATTAAGTGATTCAAAATGTATCGTAAAAAATGTCACAAAGAGCTGGTTACTACTAATACTCGACAGTTTGAACTGCAGAATATACTTATTCAGTTTAGACTTAAATAAAAATAAAAAAATGTTGTTATTGGGCCGAAGCTCTCCCAACTCTGCTCAATATCTTGCCATCGCTTAGTAAGAAAAATATCGGTTGACGTAGCTTTATACTGTTGTTCGACGTTCGATGCCACAATCACAGCTTGGAATCCACTTTTATGTAAATTTTCCTCTTTTTGTCAGAATTATTATCAATTCTTAACCAGTTTTTAAACTCCTCATCCGTTTTATTTTCATAATTCAATACATTTAATAGTAACTTATATAATTCATTTTATTTGCTTCGGGTTCTTCATCTATCTTGGAGTTAAAAACATTGCCCTTATTTCTTTACTCCGCAGAATTTGTGAACTACAATATGAGGGTGCACTATGTCATTCAATGTCAAAAAAATATTTTCTTGAGAAATGACCATATGTTAGAAATTGCTCTGCAGATGGAATAATTTCATTAAAATGTCTTCCAAAAATCTTTTTGGTGTATATAATAAACCACAAGCGTTACACATAAACCTAATTTTATGAGTAACTTATTCGTTACTGCAACCCAAAATTGCGATTCTCTCTTTCCTTTTTTATATTTAGGTGCGATATTTTTTATCATGAAGCTAGTGTAGATATTGGCAAAAGGCGGTAATATAACCGCCATTATAAATTTGATCACGATTGTATTTTTTCTTATTAATTAAAGTATTAAGAATACCTTGAAATTACGAAAGAACACCATTGTCAGCCGACAGCTTTTTACTACAAATTTTTAAATTTCAAATTCCATGTTACTTTTCTAGTGATCAAACCAACAAGACGGAATTGGCCGAAAAATCAGAATCGGACCAGAAATTTGTAAACCTTGGCTATTTTGTTGGGAAAACCGCATAAAGAGAGCTTATGTTATCATAAACGGAATCTCTTATCACATTTTTCGTTCCTGCATTATTTTTTTTTCTTTTCCACTCGCCAACACGCGACGTTATATCTAACATTTAAAAAAAAATAATTAACGATATAACTATGTAGAACCAATAAAATGAGGTTGATCTTTCCAATGGTGTAATCAGATTAAAGAAAAATTTCATTTATAAGCGAAATAGTCGTATAACTGCTAATTTTTCATCAAATTTATGCAAAATAGTTCTATCTACATATAAAACGTTCAATAGAACCTTTTTTGCCAAAAAACATTCCATTTTGCCATCAAACACTCACCTGATACAACTTTGGTATATTTTTAATGTTGTTACACCTTTTTTATTCCAATAATTCAACAAAATCAGTAAGCGTCATATTTTCACGTGATTTTCATTCCAGCTTAGAGTCAGAGATATTAATAAGATGTTTTGTGCGCCCTAAACGGGAAATACAGATTCTGCAAGAGAGCTCGCAAGTTGCAATGTGCAAATAACGAATTTTTTTTTAATTAAAATTCGATGGAACTGGCTGAGGAATGTAATTAAATTGAATCTACTTACCAGCGAATAACTACAAAAAGAAAATTGATTGAAGATCATACTTCGATGAATTCATCGGGTACAGTGTCGAATAGTACAAAAGACTAGCTTAAGAAAAATCTCTAAGGATCGACTCGATGTAGTTCTTAATCATATTGCGTGCTTCTTTTGCGTTGAATCTCATTTTTCCAAATAAAAAACATCAAAAATGTTGTATAGATAGCGGATTAAAATAATGTATACCTCGAAATTTTCGTAGTTTAGGCGGACTCTCCATCATCTCTTATTTTTCTTTAGCTCTTAGACCGAATCTTACAAATTCAAAACTATCACTTATCGAACGAGTTCGGTGCCTTATTTGGCACTACCTCAAGAATTACATACTTCTTGATAGATGAGGTGTAGTTGCATGGTTTTGCCGATGCTAGTGAGACTTCTTTCATTTTTGGTGAGTCACAGTTAGTTTTGATTCATGGCTGCATCTCTGAGACTTTAGGCAAAATGTGCGCCATAAATGTTCTAGAGTAGTCAAATGACCCAAATTGAACATATGTAGTGAGTGACCGTAGATATGCATCAAACGAGTTGATCAGATATCGAGACGAGAGTTATTATAATTTACGGTAGTGGATGCTAAAGACTCTCTTGAAAGAAAGAAGGCCTAACACTAAGTGAGTTATTATTTTGTTTTTGTTTTTTAGTAGTGAATTGGCACTTTCAAAGTTTACCCCATTATCAGAAAATATATTTTGTGGATTTCCTTTAGTTGCTATGACTTTTCCAACGCCTCAAAAAATGTACCTTTATTAGATCCACTATTACGGTCTACTCTAAACCGGTAAAATATTTTACTTCGTTAACGTTATAATTCGGTTTCTTATAACTGACTTTAAAAATAATTGTACTGCTATTTAGGTATTTAGGTTATTTGGTAGCCGTTCAGTTAGATTTCACTAGATTTTTGGCCTTAAAGCAAAATTCATCGTTTAATAGGAAATATTTAAAGCAAGCATGCATTTTTCAAGATTCAGACATGTCCAAAAGTAAACGTAACTCGAATATGAGAAGGACCGATAGAGCGATAAAAAAAATTAGATCTAAACTGTAACCGGGAAATAAAACGACAAGGTGAAACGGGAAAGGCAGCCGATAGATTTGTGATTTAAAAAAGAAAAAGGCCTGGAAAAAAATGCGTTTCAATTGTTTGGTAATGTACTTTGTTTTTAACAAAGTTTAAGTTTTTAATGACCGTTGTTTGGTTTAAAGAAAAATCTTTGTAAATCGGATAAATCTGGCGATAGGATTGAGGCTCGGAATACCCGTAAAAAAAATTAATCAAGGTACCTGAAGAAACAACGACCTCTTTTTTCATGAGAATATGTCGGAGCATATTAGTCGCCAGTAAACAAACATAATTTTAGGATCTTGTGTTGAAAAAATTATTGGCCTTAAATCAGTTACAGTAAAAAATGTATATATGATGCATCGAGCCTGATTAGTTTAACAACCATTGAGGTTATAAATCCAAATTTGAGTAAAACTCTGCGAATTTCTGATTATAGAATGAGTGCTGCTAGCACTAATATTTAAGATGGCTTCCTAATTCAATTTCCTTAAAAATTGAATCAACCCTACGTGTTTTGGATAGCTGCCACAACTAGGTGTTTGGTGGATAGATTTGTTGATTAGAGAGTTGGTGCGGATCGACTAAAAACCAAATTCATCCGGTATCGATTTTAAAAGCAGAAAAAAATTGTCACAATGCCGATTGCTTATCCCGAAGTGCGATTTTTACCCAAAAACGATATTAGATAAAAACAAGCACAGTAAAATGAATTTTTACCTATTTAAACCATCATACGTAACCATTAGCCTCATTGAAAGCAAGAAAACTCATTACCGTGGTAAAGACTTAATCTCGAAAATTTGTTCGTATTTTAACGTTTCAAATTGTAGTTTGTTAAAAATTGGTTATTTGCTAGATTTCTGGAAGTCTCCATATGCTATTCCAATATTTTAAAGTGGTGATCAATCAACAATTGATAATTAAAGACGGATATTGTCTGCTGTTTCCAAAGTTTTTAAAGTTTTTTGGTCGTTTACATGAATCGAAATGGATTGTAAGCTGGTGTGGTTTTGACTTATTTTAAAATGGAATTTGATACAATCAAAAACGGTGAACTTGATCTAATTTGAAGGCTTAAATATTTTAATAAAATTTCATTTATAATAATTTCGATGATCTTGTTTTAAATAAAGCCAACTCGAATCCGATGTAAAATCTCACTTTAACGTCCAAGTCGTGGGGTCTAGTAGTTAGAATGAGAACAATATTGTTGTGTTTGTTTGAATGGATATTTTATTCTGACTTTTATTAACTAATATGGTTGATTTATATACTAAAATTCTAGAACTAAAATAAGAGACATACATATAATATGTAATCGCTATACGATGATGCTGTAAATTCATGCGTTAGAATTAAGTTACCAAATAACTTAAAACAAATAACTTATGTAATTTATTAATTGTTAATTGAAATTTTAGGAAATATTCTGATACTTTTGGAAAGAGGCAGTTGCAGATAGTTTAGAATTGTGTTGTCTTGTGCTGTACGATCATCAAAGTTTTGGTAACCGGATCGTTCTATCTCTATATACATACATATGTGTGTGGGTGGACGTACGTCTACATAACATTTTCATGTAAAACTGCTGTAGGAACAGACCCAGCGTTATCCGAGTGATGAGCTTGGTCCTACAGTATAACTTCTACCAACTCAAACCAATCGTTTGATAGGTATTATACGAACCATACTGTATATGGCCGAAAAGTACTTATCGATGGTATATATTATGTTGCCAACCATGTTTCAATTTCAACCTTATAACCAACCAAAAATTTCATTTGACATTTTAAGTAAATGCGAAAGCATTCGATAGTTTAAGCTCATCATCATATAATACATTTTATTTGTCTTTAAGAAATCATTAATATTTATAAATATTATCTCGCTGTTTTTTTTTTTTTAATTTTAACTTTTTTATTTCATTTACAAAAATAACATTTAACATTTTTATTTTTATTTTTTTTGGTTGAGAATCAATAAATCATTGTTAAATTTAAATACGAAAAAAAAAATTATTTAAAGGATTTCCAAAGGCGTGTTATGACTTCACAAAATGTTAAGCTGAATATTTGTATATTACTTTGTGCTCAAGATACTCGGTGGGTTCAACATGTTCTCAACATTTTTGTAAAATTATTTCATCTCAGAGGCACATCGAAAATCTCATTCGGTGTGAGTTTGTTTTAACGCATAATATAATTTTAAAAAAAAAAACCGAAAAATTAAAATCGTAAAAAATTAAGACAGTAGCGCGGATACATTTCTATTCAAATACTTTGTTGTAAGTGTTATTATTAATGAAATGAATGGAAAAGGTGTGTTCTGTCGCGGTTCATTATTAAGATCTTTCAATAATAAATAGACAAAAAAAATAAAACATAATTTAACGATTCAGAAGATATTCGTCTTAAAATATTCCAGCAACAACATATATAAATTTTTTCTAGATTTAATTTTGCATAAATTATCATCTAAAATATATTATAAATATATGTAATATATTTTAATAATTTTCTATGTTGAAAACATAAAATTTATCAATTTTTTAATAAATGCATAACTTTTTTTTATGTAAAAGACAGTAGTGGTATAAAATTGAGACTACCGGGTTAGGAAGATAAAAGTAAGATAACAATTTTATATTTAAGATGATAACGTTATCATTCCGCAATTTAATTGTAGTGTACGACGATGGTCTACGAATTCATTTTCTCGCCGGAGTGTTATTATTTGACGTTATTATCCGGGAGTGAATGTCTCCCAGGCTCAGCTTTCTATAATATATAGGGCCAGTTTTTTTAGAAACTGGCACTATCTACTGCTTAAAATAGTTCAACGGAACGCCAGAACTTGAAAGCCATATGATGTGCTTCATTAAAACTAGTTTGTTGGCCACTCAGCATGCCAGTTTCATTTAGAATTGATTAAACCCTTTGTCATGTATGGGTGTGGGAGTTGGTCTCTGATTAATGGCATTCGAGAAAAGAATTAGGCGCATGATATATGGCCCAAATGCGACGATGACGACACTACCGAGATTAAGTAAATAAAAGGACAGCAACCTACAAGCCGATGATCCTAAGCTAAGAAAAAGCTCGGGATCGAATTCGATGGAGCCAAAATATTGATTCGGTATACGTATGAAATCTAGCGGTTATCATCGCTGCTTCGTATAAATTGCCAAAATGTGTTGACGCAGGTGGGACGGAATGCCAAGTTATACCATCCAAATTAATCCTAAATTAGCTCCAACAAAGTTAGTTCTATTGTCAGAAAATATATGTGAACACAATCCTCTCGTCGCCATAAATCTCTTTAGTATACCGATGATTGTGCACTGCACTACACGGCATTTTTGTTTTACGGCAGCGAGTAATGCCTGTGAACCCGCTGTAAATTTTTGTTATGAAGATAGTTAAGAAAAACGGTAGGTGTGAAAAAATGTTTGAATGTAAGGTTAAAAGAATCTAATGTTTGGAGCTATAAAGAATACTTGAGATGCTTGAACTAGTTTTATGATAGAGTGTAGCCCAAAGTTAAGTTATTCTTCACTCACATGACCTCTGGAGTATGCATTGGATGTTATCTTTTTGTAATGCCGTACGAATACACTTCACAAACTTTTGTTCCGGGCAATCCAATTGGTACCATGGCTTGTTAACATCCCAGGAATCTTTAGGATATAACACTCTGGACGATTAAACCAAATTGAAACGTTGCCAAACTCTTCAGGCATAATTCCACCTGAAATAGCATCAGCGGTATTGGTTTTGGAATCAACGTGATTCCATTAGTCTTTAAAGCTAATACCTTGTGCTAATGTCTTATATTTTAGCGATCGGCGACCAATAATATCCAACATGAAGGATGACCTCCATTTCACGAAAGTACGATTTCCGAGCCCATCCAATAGAATTACCATTTTTTGTATAAACAAGTAGAACTCAGAAAGAATTAGGTGTGGTTGGGTCTCAGAACAGACAACAGAGAAAACCACCATCAAATAAACAAAACCGATCAAAATGTGCAGTGTCGATGAACGACAACCTTATTAAAACCAAATCAGTACAAAAATAAGTAATGGCATCATAATTTTATGATCACAACATTAAAGATGAACAACTCATGAAGAAATCGACAATTAAGATAACCGAAAAACAAATTTTTTTCCAACTTAAATTTTTTTTTTTTAAATGATTGCCTAAAATTCAAAATCGATAAATATTAATCGATACCAAATAATTTAGACGTATTAATCTATCGTCGCGAGATCAATTAAAATTAATGAATCCAAATTAAGATTTTTTTTTTTTTTATTTCTTTTACGTTAAAAATAAATAGAGAAATAAATCAATATTAAAACACATATTATATGTTAATATATTATTAATAGTAGAAAAATATGTTTCTGTTTAATATTTTAAAAAAATTATGAATATTTAAAAAAAAAAAATTATTTTTGGAATTTAATTATTAAAAAAAAAAATTAAAATATTTGTTTAGATAAATTTTATTCAAAATAGATTAGAAAATATATTTTTTTCTAAACGACGATGATGATGATGTTAATTTCGATAATTTTAATTAATTAATCCACTTGTCATGCTTAACACGTATATATACTTGTAGTCTCGTACACACATATATATCTACATATATATGTAAACCGATTTTATTCATTTTTAAGACCCGCAGATGAATGATAAAGTGCCTTAAAGCAAATAGTTGTATATTAAGATTAAAATATTTACAGATATTAGATAAATTAAAATTTAAATACAAACTAATTAGAGATTATATTCGTTTTAATCAGAGGACCGATTCTCGTTCTAACCTACTCAATAATACAAATATTGATATTCGGTTCGAAATTAAAAGAAAAGAACTTTATTTTAAAGAATAGTACTTTCAATTGAAAGAATCTTGATTTTTAAAATATGCAGTTACACATTCTTAAGTTATATATGAAATGCCCCTAACGAAATTTAAACTTTCAAATATAACTTTTTTTGCGCTAAAAATTGTTAGGTTATGGCAATTTTCAGTAGTGTAAGGCAAAGCACCACGGAAGTTTATAGAATTTAACACTGTGTGAAAGTAATCAAATTTTATTACGAAACTGGCTGCCAAAATCGCAACGGTGCGTGATGTATAGGTCGATGACAAGCAACTTTTTGTGGGTTAAACGGAATGATGTGGATAACGAAGACATTTAGTTTGGTTTTAACAGAACATTCAAAAATTTTAATTCAAGACCATATGATTCAACGGCTTTATATTTCTTTCTTTTGAGCTATCTTAAATTGTAGGTTTATGCGAATAACCCGCAAATAATTGATGCGCTTCAAGTCAACATCATAAACATCTTCCAGCAAATTCAACCAAATGTATGCAAAATTATTCAAAAATTGGACCTCCCGAATACGTGCCAACAAGCAAACCCGTGGTGGACATTTAAACGTCCTTATATTCCATACTAAGGTTGCGGACCAATCGAAAGGTAAATACTTTAATAAGGTAAATTATAATTCTAGTACACCTTATAGAGCGTACCAATTTAAAGGTAAATATTTTTTTCGAAATTTGTTTATTGGGTGTAATATACCGTGTAGTATGGCAAAGAGGGTTAAATCGTTGGTGTATTGGACAAGAATGATTGTCATAATTATAAACGTCAACATTTATTGGTAAATTATCAAAATGAATCCAGGAAACAAAAAAATAGAGAAAATAAAATGTTTAAACTAAAAATTTGGCTATGTGACGAAATTGCTAAACTTTTAAACAAATATTTAGATTTGCAAGATGCAATTATTAAAGAAGTTTGCGGATCATGCAAGGTAACTTTTGTATATTACACATTTTCATATTTAAAAAAAAATTTAGGCAAGAACTGGCTATTGCATGTCTGAAAAACCAACGAATTATTATTAAAATTTTGAATGGCGATTTCGAGGAGACTCAAGCCAACATAAGAATAACATTCCAAAAGTTGCTGGAATTTTTTCCTGAAAAAAGACCTAGATGGAGTAAGGAGATTAACCTCATAGTGTTTTTGTTTTGTTTTGGGGTTGCAGGACTAGCTATCGGGTTGTATCTAAAGCAATGGTTTTGCCAAAAAATACAATACAAAATATTATCGGTTGAAGTTGTACAAAAGTCACCATCACTCACATCATTGAATGAAATTGGCAACAAATTTGCTAGCAAAACACGGTCATCAGTATTCTGTAAAGCTTTTGGTACCATAGATGGGTGTCATATCAAAGTAAAATGTCCTCCAAATCGGGAGCAGTACGTCAACCACGAATTGGATTACTCGATACAGCTGTAGGCGGTATGCGACTCAAACTACAAAATTATAAATATGTGTGTCGGGTATCCCGGATCGGTTCACGATCAACGTGTTTCAACTAACAGCCAACTATACAGATCCGGAAAATTCCTTCGTGAAAGTTATTTTTAATTGGGCGATGCGGGATACAAGTGCATAATGAATCCAATATCCATTATAAGCTCCCATAAAGGACATGCCTTAAGCGAGCCACAGACACGCTTTAATCATGCCTTTTCTAAAGCACGAATTACTATTGAGCAGACTATTGGGATGATGAAAGCATAAGATGGAGATCTATTTTAATGAAAACTTTAGAGCTCAAAATAAAAAACGTGCGTTAAAGTCGTGTGTGTATGTTGCATAATGCACAACATTTGTTTGACTACGAATGATTTCAGTAACATAGAATTTAATGAGCATAGAATTTAATGAGGATTATGCAAGTGCTACTAGAAATAATCTGGATGCAACAGAGTTCCGAGATAGTTGATGATCAAGAATGTAAAAATAACAATTAAAAATACAAAAATTCATTTATTCATCTTAATTAAAAATATAAACAATAATCACAGTTTTTTTTTTAATATTTCATCCTTTAAAGTTTGTTTATTACTATGGAGATTTTCAAATTACTACTCCAGGTCTGGAAATTCGATATCTGGGAATAATTTTTTTGTTGCAAAACTAATAATCTCTTCAATATTTCGGACGCTTGTTCGAATTTCGTCCGTAGTTCCTTTTAAAAAATCCATTTTTTTTTTTGAGCTTTTTTGAATTTTTTTGGGGTATTGGAATCCGATGAAATTTCCATTTCAGAGGACGAAGAATAACAATTCAATCTACAACAACTATTTGAAGAGCTCGTCGACTTTGATAAACCCTCACCATAATTGTTTAAATTGTTATATCGTGCTTATTATAAAAAAAAATCATGAAGCTCTTTAAATAGCTCCCATTGAGTAATGGTCCGTCCTCAGTGGAGACTCCTAACTGTGGTTGTATCATTTTCTGTTGTAAGAAAAAATATATATGTAGCTATTACGTGCATTATATTTTATTAGAAACTTAATTATATACGTACTTTATATTTTTTTTAGCATATTTTGCCATTTTTGGCTAACATTTTTTACCATTTTAGCCACGTTTGCTGCCTTTATAACTTTTCTAAAATTAAAATTAAAATGTACATAGCCAAACAAGTACTATATTATACACTTACTCCAAACAATCCTGCGGATCACAATTTTTCGATTGAAATTCACCATCAAGGCTTATTCGGGTTCGTACGAGAATTTGTTTTTCTGCTGCTGCCCCTAACATAAATAATTAATAAACGGCATTAACATTTTCAAAAAAAGTTCACAAAAAAATTTTTTGGTAAAACGAATTACTGTACTAAAAAGATGGGTAAATTATTAGATAAAAAGTATGGTTGATTATTATAATTAATACGTGAGCATATAGAAGACATTTTGGAAAATATTATTGGACTAAATATGGAATAATCAAATAAAAATTTTGACGTTTCATTTGTTACCTACAAACCAGTGATTTTAACCCTCCAAACCTGAATATTTACCTAAAGTTTGACACGACATGAAAGGTAAATTTGTACTAAAATTATAATTTACCGAATTTTACGATTACACTTGAGTATGGCACGCAGCCTAAAGCTTAGTAAAATATAAGGTTTAGTAAAATATGTATTTAATTTTTTAAAACAAAAAGTTATGTTTTTACTACAAACAGAAACTAAATCGAATGTAAACATAAAAGCATACAAAAAAGACAACGACTACTAGACAATTACCAATTTTCATATTTTATTCTACATTTTAGTACGGTATTTCCATTTACATTATACACTGTCAAAAAATTGGTAAAAGTAATATTTACCTTTGGATTGGTCCGCAGCTTCAATGATAAAATATTTTTTTAAATACAAAATTTATAAATATCTTTACCGTTATCAAAGAAAAAGTTGAATACCATACGATTTTATTGTCTACAAACCTTTTGACAACCCCTATTAATAAACTGTGGATCTAAACTGTTGGATTCGATTAATTTTTTGTTCTTCAAAGATCTACCTAAAATAAACCCCCTTCGCTAAACCTCCTTTGCCTAACCCCTTTTTCTTAACTCCTTTTGCTGAGCCCCCATTTGCTAAACCCTCTTTGCTAAACCTTTGCTAAACCCCTTTGCCAAACTCCCTTTGCTTAACCCCCTTTGCTAAACCCCCTTTGGTAAACCCTCTTTGCTGAACCCTGTTTTCTTAATTCCCTTTGCCTAACCCCCTTTACCTCACCCCCTTTGCTAAACCTCCTTTGCCCCCTTACCAAACCACCTTTATTAAACCCCTTTGCAAACCCCTTTTGCTAAACCCCCTTTACCTCACCCACTTTGCTAAACCCCCTTTATACAACCTCTTTTGTCTAACCCCTTTGCTGAACCCCCTAGCTAAACCTTATTTGCTAAACCCTCTTTCCATTCTTTCAGTTTTGTTAGATGAAACATGGATGTATGGTGATGTCCGGAAGTTCCTGGTTAATCCTTGGCTGTTCACAGTAATCAATCAATAATTCCGAACGAAAAACGACACGATAAGGAATAGTCGTGTCGATTGTTGATCGAATCGCTCATAATAATAAGGGTCAATGATCAACGGTCAATGGTTAGGTTATATAGCAGTGATATTCTACTATCTATAACCATATTCTTCGCACTCTAGGTCAAATCAAGGATTTTACGGTTGCCCTTAAAGTAAAAGAGCCAAGGACATTTATAGTCTACAAATACTGGTAAAATTAGCAGATATAGTAACCAAGATTTCATAGTAATATTTTCCATCGGCTGTATTTATTCGAGCAATTATTTAAGTCATTGAAAAGAACCCTTTGAAGGTGTGAATTATGCATCTGTTGAGCTGATCAAGAAATCTAGGAATGATATCGAAAGGTTATAGCAGACTAATAAATTTCATACGCAAACAACTGTGCACCCATCCAATACTATATGATGTATTCGCCTTAACACTTGAATGTCAAAAACCATAAAATAATGTCAAGTCACTCATTATAACGAGATTTTAAGAAGAAAATAAAAAAATCATCTGATTTTGGTCCATACATCTTTCGAAAAAAAAAACAAAAACAACAAACGAGCAGCATCCAAGGATAGATTTTTTTCTTCACTCTAATGATGACGATGCTGATGATGACCAAAAGTATTTTAATTTTAATCCATTCGATAATGGTATGTGATGGATTTTCTTCTTCTTTTTCATGACCATCGTCGTCTTCGTCTTATATCTAATCACATATTGTAATAATAATAATAATCAAAAACTAAATATCCTCCTCAAATCATCAGCATCAGTTTAAGAAAAATGAAAACAAATAAAAAATTCGACAAGATTGAGATTTGAAGCTGTACAAAAATAGTTTAATTTAGATTTTATAATTTTTCACGGTTAAAAGTAAAATCTAAAATTTTTTTTAATTTACTTTTTGAGATTTTTTCGACATTTTTTTTTTAAGGTGATGTTAAGTAAATTGAGAGTGATGAAAGGTAAAAAAAAAATGTAAATTGTAAAGTTAAGAAGCTGGATGGTAACAGCTTGAGATTTTTTTTTTTTTAGTTAATCTGCCAATTTGATTAAATATTCGTCTAATCTAATCACAAAATACGTACGATTTTGTTTATTTTTTGTCATCATCAATTTGGCGGTTTATTTTTTTTTTAACTGTTAAAAATTTCTAATTTGTTTATTTTTAGGATTAAAATGTTTTGGTGGTTAATTAGTCATGCAAAATTGAACGTGGCTACACAATGAGCGCAAAAAATAAAATTTACTGCGTCTAATCATCAGCAAATATTTGCTTAGCTAAAATTTGTTAAATCTTTTTTATATACGTGCGAGGTAAAAGCCTTTAGTACACGGTCGTACGCGGTTGTATTGCGATAAGACTTTAGATTTAATTAATCCAAATTTTCCAAATTTTTCGTTAACTCCAATTAAAACTCTTAAATGTGAAGGTGGGTAAACGCAATACTCAGCTGGTGACAGATGAAGAAAGACTTTCCAATTTCAGCAAAAATATCAGCAGTATTATGTCTTCGTTCTAAAACAAATACCAATGTGGATCCAATTTGATTCAGCGTTACTGGGTGAATTAACCTATAATTAACCGGCACATATTTCTATGACAGGCCATCAAACAAGGCAGCATTGTTAATATCAAAAACGTAAGTATCACCAATAGAAACCAAATTAACATTTCCAAAATAAAAGTTATGCAGTGCCAGTTTACTTGTGGACAAAACTTAATGGACAAAGTGCAACAAAATTTGAAGTTTGAGCAAACTCCAATATATTTATGGACAGAATCTCGAAAATCCAGAAAATAAGAGAACTTCCGTCTCAGTGTTTAGGTAGTTTATGGTGAAACGGTCCTTAGATTATCTTTGAAAAAGCCTGACTAGCGTTGAAGAAACCAGAATCGTAGAAGAAACCAGATCGACTGGAACTAAAACTGTATTGCTTAGTATTGGAATACACGATTGTATTCCGACACCATTTCTGCTGTGATAAACTTGATGTTCATTGATTTGATCATCAAATGTGTTCCGTTCCATAATCATTTTTTTATTTAAGATTAAGAAGCAAGATGATGATCGTGCCACGCTTAAGTGTCAAGATGTGAGGTGGCATTCTTAAAGATATTTGATCGTAAGAAAACTCAAAACATCAGGATCTTACAAAATGATCCAATCTGAACTACAATAAATTCAAAGATTTCTAGGCAGTTGTTCAATGATTTTCGGTTCATATCGACGATCACCTTATTGGTTAGTGCAAGAATTACTCATTTTGCAAGCTATTCGACTACCATTTGGTACACGTTCTGGCCGTAAAATATACTGACCATAACATCGACTATCATCATTTGAGAAGATACTACAATGGAATTCAGTGGCACTTCAGAAATATCTGGCAACACTCCTGAAACAATAGTCAACAACCAATTTTGATACTCAGTTCACATATTCGTCGAAATTCTGTCAAAGTGGACTTGATTGGATACGAAATTGACCGCAAATTTGTATTTAGAATATTGATATTAATGGACGGTTCTTGCGAGTTGAGTGGATTTTTGGATAAACACGAATGATATCAATTACATACACCAGAATCTGCTTGGACGAGATACTTAAAGTCACAAAACACAAAAGGGACCACTTTTTAATTTATGTTTGTAAAATTCAAATGAAATTCGATTTTTTCACCATTATTAAGTTATTAAGATTTATAGGTAAATATGATTATGATAAGCCCAATTTTGATTATTTAATCATATGCCTTATTTTGCATTCTATATCGACCTTAATAGCATTATTTGTAAAACTGTATATTCTTATGGTTTACTTTATTCTTATGGTTTTTTTCATAAAACTTTTCGACACTTCTTTTCATCCAAAGATATTAAATTCGTTTCATTTATCCAACCGTTGCCCCACAGTTCTAGATATTTAATTTTGTTCTTATCCAATAGTCAATCTATTCAACTCTACTCATATGACGTCAACATCATAATTGATTGTTTAATGTTCAAAAATTATGTATATGTTATAATAAAAATTCGGATATCCTGTAACAATCGATTTTACATGTAAATCACCTATGTATATGTTAATTTAGTTCACCTTTTTGCTCGTACAACAAGATTAATGAATTTAATATCTAAATCTAATTTCCTATAATTACACATATCCAAATTAACGATGGGAAACTATTTAGAAGAAAAAAACCTTTTAGTGATGTTGTTATTATATGATTACATTTGGGTTCTCAGCTTCCGCGTAACATAAATTAACAATTTTGATTCTTATAGATCAATTCATAATTAAGATCTCAATACTTAAAGTGTTTGGCGGTGTTATTCTTTAAAAATTTGAAATGGCTTATATCCAATGGTGTTAGATTGTTTGATATGTACGAGCACTGGACCGCTTGGTACTTAATTTAAATATTTTGCGATTTTTAAATTTTATGGTGTGTAACAAATTTGAAATTTCCTTCCTTTATTTTATTTATTTTGCTTTTTGCTGAATTTCATAATTAATTAAATATTTTATATATTACATACGTATATCACACACACGTACATATATATTCTTAATTATATTGATGAAGATGATAAACTCATTTTTTTAATAATTATTAGGTTGGTGCACAAATTGTTGTGTATATTTAGTTAGATTCGTGATTTAAAGCAATATTTGAAGTTGCCATATTGAGGTCGTGATAATCACTGACGGCTGCACTTGAAGAACTTGAATTATGACTGGAAAAATTAGGATCAAATCGGATAAGTTTGAGCCAAAACATTCCAGTGTTCAAACCACCAAGGTCAAGAAGATAAAAAAATGAAAACCTATACTAAAACTTCGAAAATTTGTGATCTGAAAGCTACGATCAGTGATACGTATTCACAACAAAGGGCGTATTTTGATTCATTTCAACACAAATACAATACTGATAGCGAAGTAAAGCTGTCAAGAACATCCTCCATTCGATGGCGAATATAATGGCAATCATTCAAATATTTATTTGAGGCTATGCACAACAATGAAGCTATTTCACAAGTGCACAAGTTTCAACTGCTAAAAGGATTGGTAAATGGAAGAGCAGCACTACCAACGCAAGTTATTCAGAACAGCAGGACAAGCTTAACAAAAGATATGACATATAAGAAACGAACTATCATAAACACTACAACCTTTTTTGGTCAAGCAGCTATTCATCATGCCTCATTAGCGTCATTTAGAAGGGTATGGAGATGTCGGACGAATTACTAACTGAATTAAAGAATGAATTGGATAAGAGGGATCTATTGATTCTGCATATATCAATAAACAAGGTATAGATGATCAAACGAGACAGCAATGGGCTTACAATCCGTGGAGAACAACACCTCAACCATGGATGATTTTCTGAATTTTCTTCATCGCTGAAGTGTTGCATTGAAAAGTTGTAACCTAAACATTAGACAGTTCAAAAATATGCCAAGGCAACAAATAATTTTCACTACCAAGAATATACGAATGCACATATGTTGCAGAATGTCACATTTACAGCATAAGTGCTATAAGTTTCAACGAAATGATGTAGAGTTTCGTAAGGCCTTCGTTAGCCAGCATTGTTTATGCTCTAATTGTTTAAGAATAAGATGATTGGTAACTAGTTGCATATCGATTAATACTTGCTATATAAGGCTTTATAAGATGCAAAAAATTGCGAAATACTTATGGTCAAAATAAATGAAGCAACCAAGGGCACAGTTGAGCGTTAAATTACACAATGTAATTTACTGGGTTTTTTACATGTAAAATGTATGTAAAATGTAAACGATTATTTTATACATACTGTAAAATATAAATCAAATTTTTCATTACAATTATCGCCATCTGTTACCAAGTTTCTTAATTAAAGAAAAATTGACTATATACTACAGTGTAGTGTATTTGTGTTTATTTATTGTGATATTTGTACATATGTATGAATGTAAAATAAAGTGCAACTTTCCTATGATAATAAATATTTTGACAATGAAATCTTGACTCCTGCTATCAATAAATGTAATTTGATGAACGCTTCATTTTTCGTGAGAGGAGTTAGCATATGGAATTCCTTGAACGGTAACTGCTGGGTTTCAAAAAGAATATTTTTCCCAAATTTAATTATTAATGTATTAATCAATTTATCTAGTATTAATACTATGGTAAGGTTAGTATAATGGTGTTGGACCTTCATAAGAAGTTTCTGAAGACTTGCAAAGTATATCCGTACCAACGATTTCGTGGGACCAATCGTTCAAAACCAAAATTGGGGTATTGCAGTTTCTTGTGTCTAGTGTAGGTTTGATTGATGACTTTTGAAAGCCGAGGCGTAATCCGACTGAGCATTTGAATCCGTATGAGCTATCTCGAAGAATTGACAGGAATGCGAATAGCGCCTCTATACACAAGTTCTGCCAAACCAAATTTTAAAATCTTCACAAAAAGCTGTACGAAGACCTAATAGCATCGATATAAGAATTCGAGTCCAATTTGGATGATCATAACATAAAATAACTGCCTTAAGTTAGCAATGCCAAAGCTAGATCATCTGTTGCATTTCAGATTATAGCCAATAGTTTGAACCATGTTAAAACCCAGAAACTTTGATAACTTTGAAAACAATTCGGACTCAAACTGTGATCCTTGATCCGTGATCACAGTTCTTGGTACTCTAATCCTGATTTCTGAGATCGGAATAACTTCCAACCAACAATTGTACTTGTCGATCAAAGCAACAAAGTAACACTGATCTTGTGATATTGGAAGAGTTCCAATAATGAGTTGAATCCATTCAGCTCAGTGTCATTTTATAACGATTCGGCCATTTCAAAGTTAGTGATAGTTTCTGCAATTGAAAGTTGTACAGAAACATTGATTTATGTAGTCTAAGTGCCAAAATTGTCCGGAACCAGCTTTATCAGTTTTCTGAGTGTAAGCATAGATGATTGGTTTTTAATCCATATACAGATGAAAATTTGCCTTTCCAAAATGTTCGATACCTAAAGCCTACTTAGGCTAGCAACTTTCTGTCATAAACGCACTATGACTTTGTTGCATCCTATCAAGACTACCGTTTCTTCGGCAGTTTAAAGTTCTCAAAAAATCTTCCGACCAGACTAATCTTTTTACCATTTATCCCATTAAATAAATGTTTAAGATGGCTTGATTACCACCTGATTGAAAGATAAAGTGTTAGTAGAAATTAACCATCCCTATGAAATGTCGTAGATCCTTAACTATTTCCGGACGTGGAAAATTGTTGTTAACGTTCGATGCGCTTAGTATATTGATGCTCCCAAACTACCGATAGAATGACCAAAGAAATCAACCAGATCTTTGGCAAAACTGGACTTGTCGGTGTTAATTATTAGCCATTAATCACTAGAAAATAATTCGAAGATGCTTCAGGTATTCTTCCAACGATCGTGAGAATCTCATCGTATAGAATGCATTAAACGCTAGAAAGCTTCGTGCTTGAGCTGCGATTTTAAGTTTTAGGAATATCCTTTAGGTTCGATAGATATTTGATGGTAAGCCTGGACAAGATTGATAGCCGAGAAAACATTTAATTGATGCAAAAAATCCTGAAAATGAGGTATCTGTCAGGCATAGTAAAATTATTCAATGAGCGATGGTCTCTCTACTAGATGCCATCGAGCTTAACATACATATCCGGTGATTTTGAAGACATGGCCATAATATCTTGTCCCTCGAAAGCGTCGAAAATTGTATCGGTTAGTTCTGCAATATTTTTAAATAGTTTCATCTAAGCATGCATTTGTTGCCCAAACTGCAGAAGGTAACTTTTGTTCTCAAAGAACTCTTATTTCCGGAAAATCTTTCTTGGCTAAATCATTCATCGGACATAGTAATTAAGATGACTTTTTATCGCTCATAAGCTTTTAGTAGTATATGTGGCTCCTTTGATGGTAGAATTCAGGAAAGTTTAGCTACCATCGAATTTGTGAAATCCCAAAAGTTCTTTAACTTGGCATTATCGAAAAAAATGTTAAATACTAATGAAGACCACCGTCCACCGGAAAACTCTTAGTTCGATAGTAGATTTTTAATGACATCAATTTGTCTTGTAACATTTTAAAATCCGAAATTGCAAAGAAGATGCGCAAGACTAAAGTGTGTCCGTAGTGCAGATTTAGCGCAAATAAAAATCAAACAAACCCATAAATTCAGAAGCTGGAGATTTTTTGTTTTTGTTTTTTGTGAATTAAAATCCAATACAAACCTATCCAAACAATCGACTTAAGCGCCATAATAATATAATTAATTAAATTATTAAACGAATAAAATAATCCAACTAATCATGTTTAAGTAGACGCATGTCAAATAATTTAAATTCCATTTTGAAAGTTTCTTTAAAAAAAAAAAAAAATTTTTATCAACCAAATGGACACTCCAATATAACCAATTTGAATAACAATAGACATATTTTGTTTTCGTGTTGTTGGTTAATGATGCTTAAGATTGTATATTAAGTTACAAACCATATAGTGTTGTGTGTCTTATTATTTTAATACGAAATTTTTTTTTTTTTTTTGTAAGAAATCTAAATAAAAATTATTAAGTGATTTAAATTGGAATTTAGATGGGTAATTTTGTGTAAAAAAAATCAAACAGGTGAATGCAGGTATATGATTTAAAAAACAATCGTGTGCCATTGATCTCGATATATATTTGATATTGACCTTCTAAAAATGTTGTTTCTGAATTATGACTCATATATACAAAAATATTTTTTATCTTATCAAACTTGATCAACGCATATAATAAATTACTTTTAATTACTCGTTTAAACTAGATGTCCACCCACCGCCAATTAAGAATGTTGGATTATATCAAGATTAAACGGAAACTGATCAAATTTTATTTTAAAAAAAATTCTAATCGAACAATTTAACATTTTATTTGCATAAAATATTTATGATTTGACAAACCGTTTCATAATATTTATTATTAAATCCCTGTTAAAGAGGGTTTACCAATAAGAGTCTGTAGGGTAAAAAAAATGTCACTGTGACAAAAATAGCTTAAGCGTTGGGTATACTCATCTTTCGATTTAGAACAAAATGAATAAAACATCAGATCAATGGAAAGGCCTGGTCTTGTCTGGGGAATTTATTTCAAAATGCAATGCAACAGACATCACAGAATTATTATAAATGTATAAACCGTTACGCGGAATGACAATATGACATGTAGCAAATTTTCTTATTCTGGGCATCACTGTTAAAACTATGCTAGAGTTTTAATTGAATAGAGTCCTAGACCCGTGGAACAAATTCGTTAATGAAGCTTTAACCGTACAGGGCTACATTATTTTTTACTCCTCTCAAAATTTTTACTATTCTTATTTGAATTAAATTTTAAATTTCAGACTTTAAATTTCTTAGCAGTATTAAGGCCGACGTCAACAGCTATCAGTGGATTGGTTCCATGCTGAAAATAGAACTATTACAGCTCAATTAGATACTGAATCAGTAACTTTCAAGGCTGTAAAGGCATATCTCGAAGGAGGAGTATTGTCTCCATTACTATGGTCAATGGTTGTTGATGGACTGCCGACCCTTCTGAGTAGCCATGGGCTTGATGTCTAAGGCTACGCGGATAACTTTACTGTGATAGTTAGAGGGAAATTTGACATTATCATTTCCGAGCTTATGCAGAATGCACTTGGGCAGGAAGGACTTAGTGTCAATCCGAATAAAACGGTTACTGTGCCCTTTACCAAAAGAAAAAGGTTATACGCTTACAGCTTTCTTGTTAAATGGTTTTACTGTTAATTTTTTCAGTGAGGTTAAATATCTAGGAGTCTTTCTCTATGGACAAACCTGGGGTTTACATCAAAAAATAATCTATTGGTCATTTCTAACAATCATTAGACCCATGGTTACATACGCTTCAATAGTGTGGTGGCCTAAAACTGAGAAGAAGGCAGCACAAACATTAATTACCCTAAGTAAGGTTCAACATTTAGCTTGCCTCGGTATTATGAGAAGAATGAGAACATGCTAGACTGCTGCAAAGGAGATGCTCCTACGGCTAGCTCCATTGCATCTGCATGCCTAAAAGGAAGCTGCAATTGTGGCCTTGAGGATACAACCAGAAGGAAATCAAACTGGGTTTCGATAAGCCTTTCTGTGTTTTTTTGCCGGATAGGGACAGTTGGAGGCCAGGGAGCCATCTTTTGAAAAAGGGTCCATGGTATTGTACACAGCCGGTTCCAAAACAGTGGACTGTGGAAATGCCCTATCCATGTCCTTGGGATCCAATGCTACTGTTTTATTGTATCGGACAGTCAAGCAGCCTTAAAGGCGCTTAGGTCCCACACCATTGAATCAAAACTGGTGTGGAATTGTCATAACGCAGTTAAAAAACTAGCGACCACAAATAAGGAAACACTTTTATGGGTTCCAGGACATACTGAAATCGCAGGAAACGAGGCTCTCCATTTATTGGGCCAGAACCTTTCTGCAGTGTGACTAAGGCACACTGTAGATCAGCGATGAAATGCTGGGAAGACATTTAAATGTCCTATATTTTTATTTCACCTTTGCCAAATCGAGTTAAAGAACTTGGCAAACCTGAGTTGAGGCTACTAACTGGCTTTCTCACAGGCCATGTTCCTCTAAGATATCATCTTAAGAATATGGGTCTAAGTGCGATGATTGTTTATTGCTTCTGTAATATGGAAGTGGAATCAGCGGATCATGTCATGTGCCAATGCGCAGCATGGGAATAATGAGCCCAGACCAAATGATTCAAGTACGATCCAGAGATATTGTTGGGTTTATCATGAGCCTGAATATCGACTGGACGGTGGTTTAATAAGGGTTTAAACACAAAAGGTCTTTAAGATCGCAGTGCTAGTGGCTACAACGTCCACATGCCCCAAACAAAAAATAAAAATGGATATTTTATAACAGTATTACTACTGATATCGAGAGCCTAAAAGAGAGAGTAGTGAGCATGAACATGGTTCATATTGTGCATGGTATTTTTCATTTACAAAATGCTTGATATTTAAACTTCCACCTTTGGCTGAGTTGCATGGATGAATGGTATTGTAACTCTTTTGATATAAAATGTATTGCCACACACACTGTTTAAAGATCGATCGCTCATATTAGAAAACCCTGAAGAGTATAAAAACAAAATCTAAATGTATATCCCGGTCAATTTAAAGTTCATAAAATTATCAAAAAGAAAAAATTCAAAAATTTAACCAACATATTTTATAATCTGTCTCGTAATTAATTATTCAAAAATCCTCTTAAAGAATTCGTATAATTTAATAAATTAGCATATTAATTAATATGCGTGTGCGCGAGACTTGAGTCTTCTCAAAATGTTTCGTTTTTTAAAAAATATATTGATAACTGTGTTCCGTAAACTAACCAATTGAGATACATCACACTATGACCGACGTTAAACAACAACAAAAAATTAACCGCGAAACTGACCATAACAAGCCAAAGAAAACAAAAGATCGCGTCTTTCATAAAAATGTAAATAGTAACACTAAATAATTCAAAGATCAAATAAATTTGATCGAGATCTTTGGGCGGCTTATTACAGTTAACACAACATATCAAGACAAGACATTACACAAACAAATTTTTAACAACAGAAACACAAAATTAAAACAAGTTTTTTTTTCGTTAATTTTATCGTTTTTTTGTTTTTGTTCTTAATAACAACAATAACAATAACAATAGTAATAACAATAACAAAAGTATGTAACGATCGGACAGAAAGAGCGAAAATGTTATGGGCATCGTGTTGGATATTTTTTGTGTGAAGTGTGATTTCTTCTTTAGACCAATAAAAATACTTACAGTCATCTTTATATAGAATTTTTTTTTTAATTGTAACATGTCAAATTAACATTAAGAAGTGTTAATTGTCTTACAGTCGACGTTCTTTTGTATTCTCTTCGATTATTTCTCTTGTACGACTAAATGTTACAATTACCATTGAAATGTGTATCACAACAACAATGGTCATAGCGTTGAGTAGATCGATTTACAATTTTAAAAATAAATTAAATTAAAAATAGGAAAAATAATAGTGATTTTGTTATTTAAAGGCCATGACTGGCTCAGATCGTATCAACAATCTTCAAGGTGATCTTATCTTAGGTCTACTAGTTGTTCTATATAAATAGACAAAGCTCCTTCGTACTAATTTTTTAGGGATCCAGATGAATGTATTGATCTATTCATTATAAAGGCCAACTGACAATTCAATGGCGGTTAGAATACTGGAATTTGGGACTTTATCCCTATTTGTATTAAAAAACTCAATCACTGTGGAATGAGTTTTTCTACTTGGCCGTTTGATTCGGACGAAGAAGCCTACTCCAACTTAACGTTAAGTTTATTTAGATTTTCCCTGAATTGGATCGACTGGAATGTCATCTCATGGTCTGAGACGATAGTACTGGGTATTCCGTATTGTGTGAAATATTTGGTTAGAGCACCGGTTATGTCTAACAAATGTGTAAATTTGAATCATATGAAGATGTTTCGAAAACGCATCTATCACTGATAAGAAACTTATTCTATTGATACTTAAGATATCTATATAAGGATTCTTTCAAGGGGTTACTGCGTGGTTGGTAGAGGGGATATTTTTATGTTGTAATGGAAACATTACATATTTATGCATATGACTTATGTTGCAAAAGTTAATATGGTTTTGATTTTCTTTGCCATATTTAAAAAAAAAACATAATATGGCTTTTGATTTTCCAGCCATATTTCGAACGTCTAACTTGATTTTCCACTTCACTTATGCCCCTATGAGCTCCTTCATGTTCTTTCACGATGATGGTATTGTGGCGATGGTCGTTTGTCAAATCTTCGATTATTGTTGAGGCAAAAACAAAATGGCCGTTTATTGAGAAGTTTTCCTGATTACTTCCTGGTACAGAGCCTCTGGTTGATGGCTGACTATTTACCATTGTAGAATTTTTCCAAATAATTGAGCATATCTTTCTTCTCGAACATTTTCTTAGAAATGTTAATTCTATTGAAATTTTGAAATATTTATTCTGTGATTGCAGTTTCTAATTTGAATATTTTAAATATGATTTGGTTTCTAGAGTAATCAACTGGGCCTTCCGAGTAGAGTATAAAAGAATTATCTGAGGTTTCTGCTATATGAACCGTTTCTACTTCACTTGCATTGCTTGGCGGGTTTTCCTCAGTAATTTCTGTGTCACGTGTATTGTTTTCTTTACCCTCATTGAGGTTGACTTCGTTTATGATTGGTATTCGACTCAGTGCGTCTGCTACGACGTTAGTCTTCCCCACCTTATACAAAACATCAGATTCGTAATTTTCCAACTCTAGTCGCTACCTCAGAATTTTCGCATTCTTTTCAGAGGTTTTAATAAATGTTACGAAGCTTGTGGTCAGTGATCAATGTATATCTATTACCGTAAAGGCAGGGCTGGTATTTTTTGACGGCCTAAATTATGGCCAATGCCTCTATTTCATTCGTGGCGTACTTTAATTCTGCATAAGACGACAATTCATTGGTTCTGACAATTATAATGCTATAAGGTCGAGAAAAGCAGCTTCCTTGGTGTATGCCGTTGATTGTTGATGTTAGTCGGCCAATTAATTCTTCATAGTTGTTTCAGTTGATGATGTGGATTAGCTTGAAGTTCCCTTTTATAATTCATCCATTCCCATGTTTTAAAGTTACTATCGGGGCATTGTACTCATAAATAATTATAGTTGATGTTTGTTAGGTAAATTAGAGTGGACTCTCTCAAAAATCACATTTACCTCACTTTTTTGTGGTGGAGGATAGCCATTCGTGGAAAATAGTACTTTTCCAAGATTTTTTTCCTGTATTTTCTATATGATTTCGGTAAGCCTTTTTATGATCTTCTTTCATAATTGAGAATTTATTTTCTTCATTGCAGATATCGGTAACCATTTTTTGAGTGAGGCGAATTTTATAACTGGAGAAATTGTATCCCATTGATAATGTTCTGTAGTCTCTGTTGACAACGTGTTTGTCCCTAGTTCCAATCTTGATAGGGCATCAGCAACTTTATCATTGCAGCCAGGCTTGTAAACAAATTCGTAATTATATTTTTCCAAACGCGCCTTTTCATTTTGGCAATATGATTTCTACTTATAATTTCTAAGAGCAAAAGTCAAGGGTTGGTGGTCTGTAAGGATTTTAGCTATCTTCGTGCAGTATCAGTAATTCTGAAGGTTCCTTAGGTGTCAATCCCGATGCTTTTATAAAATTGTCCAGGGATTTTCTTGCTGATTTAGATTTTCCCTCCTGCCGATCTAATTTTGAATTAAGCATTGGTAAGAATAGTGTTTTAGCTAATTCTCGGTTGACGAAATTTGTATTGGCACTCGCATCAATTAGGAACTTAAGGTTATTACAATTATTCGTTCAATATTCTATGTATGGTATACGGTAGAGAGGTACCCATCATAAAAATGAATTCCGCGTTCTCCTCTAGTTCCTCCTCGTCTTCAAAATCCTCAATGTCTGTTTTCTCGCATAGTAACTGTTAATATCATCTTTGTCCACTTCCTCTTGAGTCTCTAAGTTGTAAGATATTTGCTCGTTTAACGGTTTGTTGACCTTGTTGAGTTTGTTGCTGCGGACGGTTCATGTAGTTGATTTGTCTGCTCTGTAACAATGGATCGATTTTCATTGGTTCAGATGCGGTTTAAAGTATGTTGACCTGTTTGGTATTTTCACGTTTCAGTACTGAATGTAATACGCCATATTCCTTTGTAGTAAAGTCATTTGGTATTAATTTCTCCGAAAATCTGATGTTACTAAAATGTCAAAATTTTGTTAATTCTGGATTTCCAGGCAAGATGTGTAAGTTTCTAGTAATGTATGTTACTTTTGAATGATCAGCATTTTCACTAAATCTCCATTTAGTGCACTGATAAAGACGCCAAAGACTCGGTTCCGATATGTTTTAATGAGAACGTTGATTATGTCGGTTGAATATTCCTCGGTTTTAATTTTGTTGACAATTAAGGAAAATTGATGGTGGACATTTGATTAGAACTGTTCAACGTCATATTCCTTTGAGATAGGTCCGTATAATGGAGGAAGAGCCATTTTCTGATTGCTATCCATTCGTCGTCGAACATATTGTGCGAAATTAAGGCAGAATCGGCGTTTCCTCTTATCTTCTGTCTGATACTCTGCAGAATTGCCCGATAGATAGGCCTATCACGCATGATGTTATAATCTTTTAGTATGTTTTCGATGCTTTGAACCCAGGAGATGCTTTGGACCCGTCCCATGATTGTAACTTTTTTACACAGTCTGGCAACTTACTGATTTCTTTCAAATCCTCAGCGTTTTTATGTATTCTTACATTTCTTACTGTTTCCACTACAGTAGATAAATTCCTGGTGATTCCTGCTTCTCCCGTTTGGCTCACTTGTATCAGCCTACTAATAGTACGAATTTCACTCCGAATTTCACGAATTTCAACTTTTAGTTTTAGCACTGCTTACTTTTATTTAATTTTTATCGTGTCCCGATTTGTATCCCGATTTTTATCGTGTCCCGATTTGTTTCGACCCCAGTTAATGAGTTTTAATGGTAGTTTTGGAAAAAAGATTTTATTATCTAAATTAAAAAATTTACTAAATTACAAAAATACAATCTTATTATTCTAAAAATTTTGCTTTACTAATTAATCAAATTAATTATGTTTATTTGGTCAGCATTTCTGGAGTAGTGTTGTTAAACCGGATAAGCGTGTCCAGCAATTTCTTTGACTCTTGATTGATTTAATTTTGCTGAATTATATATATATATATATATATATATATATATATATATATATATATATATATATATATATATATATATCAGTTTCGTCAGTTTCACCCGAAGAACAAAACTATATGGTTTGACAAACACTTACGCTTGGCCAAAAACATCGATTGCGTAGAAAATGCAACCCAAATGTTTTTTCTTCAGGCTATGAATTGTTTAAAGTTGCCCGCGCCCAATCTAAAAAAAATCCATAGAGTAAAATTTCGCCAATATGTTCATGATGTATAGAGGCCGCGAAATGATCCCAAAAATGTTTGGTCCTTCATCAATACAAAAAGGGGTACTTTCGGTTATCCCTGCAGCATAAAACTGGGTAACACTGAGTCTGAGTGCGTACACGATATTCTCGAAATATTCTCATTACAATTCTCATCTAATTTTATAACCTCATCGACATCATTTAATTTAAATTAATCCTCTAATTCTAGTCTTGGTGTTGGCAATTTGGGATATATATATATATATCAGTTTCGTCAGTTTCACCCGAAGAACAAAACTATATGGTTTGACAAACACTTACGCTTGGCCAAAAACATCGATTGCGTAGAAAATGCAACCCAAATGTTTTTTCTTCAGGCTATGAATTGTTTAAAGTTGCCCGCGCCCAATCTAAAAAAAATCCATTGAAACCAATGCTATACACAACTATATGTTGAAATTAAAACCAAATCATTGTCCTTGTCCTGATCTTGTCCCTACAACTATTGTACGTAGATGTACACCGTCTCTGGCTTTGCCATTAGGTCTGCTGTTTAACATATCGCTAGAACTTGGTTATTTTCCCGATCATTAGAAGTCGTCGCATATTATTCCGGTTTTCAAAGATGAAGATAGATCTTTAGTGGCTAATTATAGACCGATTTCCATTATGTCGGCTATTCCTAAAAACTTTGAATGCATGGTTCGTGATATTATGTTCATTGGATTTGGAAAATTTATTATTCCACAGCAACATGGATTTTTCGCGGGTCGCTCAACTCCTACTAATCTCGTTGAATTTACCCAATTTGTGATAAATTCGATTGAAGGTGGTGCGCAGGTTGATGTAGTGTTTACTGACTTCAAAAAGGCAGTTGATAGAATCTCACATTTGATTGTTTTATCTAAATTGCAGGAAGTCGAACTTGTTGTTGTGGTTAAGATCTTATCTTCGCAAACAATCTGTGAAGATCGGCGATTGTTATTCGAGTTTGCGGGAAGTAACATCCGGAGTTCCCCAGGGAAGTCATCTAGTACCCTTACTATTCAATATATTTATTAACGATGTTAATCTTAGTTAATCCAATTCTAAAGTTTTACTTTATGCTATGCTGATGATATGAAAATATACGTGAAGTTAAATAATGTAGGTGATTGTTCGCTTCTCCAACAGGTTCTGGATAGATTCTGCCATAGGTTTGTAATAAATTAGAACTTAATGTAAATAAATACAAAGTAATTAGTTTTCATAGAAAGAAATATCCCGGCATAAAAAAATTATGACTATAAATTTAAAAATGTTAATATCACTCGCATGAAAGAAGAAGTTGACCTTGGTATTGTTCTTGATGAAAAACTAACATTTGCTCGTCATACCGAAAAAATAATAAACAAAGCTAATGCTATGATGGGATTTATGTTTCGTGTTGGTAAAGATTTTAAAGATTTGGATACCTTCAAGACCATCTATAGTCCTTGGTAAGATCACAAGTAGAATACCTTTCTATCGTGTGGGATCCTCTGTATGATATTCGTATTAAGCGAATTGAGAAAATTCAACGCAAATCCACTAGACGTGTATGCCATTATATTATTAGAACGCCAGATTATGTTCCATATAATGATCGTTGTAAAATGATTCAGTTGCTTCCGTTAAATATAAGGCGTTCTATTAACTCGGCTTGCTTTATATTTAACTTATTATACAAAAAATTAAATTCTTCCGAGCTTTTAGCTAGCGTTGATTTTGTACCAAACAACTTAAATACAAGAATTCGATGCTTTATTCAACCTCGTTACCACAGAACCTATTACGGTACTCATAATCTAATGATTTTGTATTATGCGGGTCAGATTAAAACAGTTATGTTGAACCCTTAAATAAATAAATAAGAAGACTATATATATATATATATATATATATATATATATATATATATATATATATATAATCTGAAATAAATAAAATCATAATTAACACAACATCATAATATTGATGAAGTGCTTGCAGATCACACGTTTTAATCGTCGCCACTGACGAACATACTTCATGCATATACATATATATGATTTGATTTATCTCGGATGATCATTTTCGATTATATATAAATCAAATATCTGTCGAATTTTATTTTTTTCGTTATACCTAAAGTCCTAATTTCAATGTGATAAAACGAATTTCCATAATTTTAATTTTAATTTTATTTAATTTTTATTAAAATATTCTAATTTCGTTTTATGTTTAAATTAAATTAAATTTATTACACAAAAACTTAAAGAAATAATTTATATTCTATCTCATTAATACCACTAGGAAATTTTTTTTTTTTTATTTTTTTTTTATTAATAAACTGTGATAACAAGGTAATTCTTGTTTTTGTCGTAATCATTATAATTTTCAAGAAAGTTAAAAGAAATTAACATTATGACCCCGCCGCGCCGTCTTGCTGAGCCACTCACGTATTTATATCTCAACTACTATATGCGCTAATAATTAATTATTCAAATTTTAATCTCAAATTGAATTTCACTTCATTCGTATTCGTATACGACATACACACGTTTCTTTGTACGTACAGATATGTGCAATATGATATTGTGTAGGTGTATCACACAAATAACGTTGCGCGGTTTTATAAAATTCGTCATTAAATCTCAACAGCTTCCAGAAATTAAATAACTAAAATCTGTAACAAAAGATAAAAAAAAAACGAAAACTGTCGTCATTTTTAAAGTATTAAATTATAATTGGTGTAATCGGTTTAATTAGTATACGAATAAAAATTAGACATTAATAAATCATTAGAAAGCAAAATAATTTAAAAAAAAAAATTCCAAAAATTTGTTTTATGGATTAAAATTATAATTTCAATTTTTGATTGGTATAAGCTGATTAAATGGTCCTATTATACTGTTTTTATTTTCCTCCCGAATATTTAAGAAGTGGTTAACGTACCATACCACACGTATATATTATAGAATTGTATGCGGTAAGAACGATTTAAACATCTTCAGATCTATGACACTGCGGCATATTGTAATTCATATGTTTGAAGATTATTATTGCAGATTTGATAGGGGAATATTTTAGTATTTGGCTTAACGAATAAATATACCCCTAGTTCGGTTTCATAAATCGGAAGGTTTTAAATTAGAAACAACATAAAATGAGGGTGGAATTAAGCTATACCACAGATTAGAATTAATTAGAATAAAATTATCAATACTAAACTTGCTCTTTGTGTTGATCTAGACAACCAACAAAAAGAAATATCTTTTAAAGAAATTAGAAATTATTGCATTCACTTTTAAGGCCTTTTTTATAGCTTTTTAAAATCCAGAAAAACTTTACATTTGTTGAAAACTCAAATTGACTCAAATTGAAAAAAAGTGCAGCGCTGGTTAATTTTTACTTATTTTTTATTTTTTGGAAATCGTACTTAGTTAAGCGTGTTAAAATTTTTTTTTTTATATGATGTGTTAAATGTGAGGGTGGGTCTTTTTTCTCCGAAAAATATTCCAGTTGAACAACGATCACAGTCAATACAAAATTTAAATGATCAACATATAGTGAACGCTAATGTAAATAGCCCAAGGGCAATGACTTAATTCTGGTCATAAAAACAATGCAGTGTTGACAAATTTGTTAGAAATATCAGGTTTTAAAACAAAAAGTGCTAGCTCATCAAGGAACGAAAAAGATAAAATTATGCAAGTCAGTGGAATAATGGAAAATGAAAATGTATCTCCTACAGTGCAAACCGGAATTGAACGTTATATTACAGTAACGACAAACAGAAAAAGAAACCTAAATCTACTACATCCGTATCTGAAACCCGTTTTGAAGTTCTGCACGTAAAAGGTGAAAACAAAGACGAGGAAAAACAGCCTAAGGAGAAACCTCCTGCAATCTATTTAAGAGAAGCGCCAGCAAAACAATTATTGGCAATGCTAAATACTGAAGCAACTTCAATTTTTTTTGTTGTTCTTATTAAACATGGTAACATTAGTGAAACCAGGATTTAAGCAAAAAACATCGAAGGATACAGAAAAATTGAAGCCCCATTAGAAAAAAATAAGAAAAACTTGTACACATATTGTTTGAAGAGCGAGAGGAATCACAGTTGTGATAATATTGTGTTTAATTGTGGCAAACTATACGTGAAACTAGCAAGTGTGAGCTAGATAAAAGCTAACCAGAGGCTCGAAAATGTAGTAATTGTGGGGAATGCAACGTAAACTAGAAGCATAGAAAAAGAATATAAGAATGATAAATTTCGTATGTTAATATGGCGTTCGAAACAATAAAAAATATATAGTGTATACTGGTTATTGCATGCCAGTACAAAGCGAAACAACAACATTGTTTTAAGTATGTTTTTATCCTTGTGCAATTTTGCGCATAATGTGCAATTTTGTATTAGTGATTTTTAATTTCAGTTTTGTTTGCATTTGTTTTTCCTTACGCAATACTACTGTAGAGGTAGACGAATGCGGGTGTAGTTAACAAAATGGCTAAAGAAAAAAAATGTTTTTGCTATATTTTTGTGTTGGTTATGAACTATGTTAATGCAATGCAACTATGATTTAATTTTTTTTTTTTAGGTTAATAAATATAAAAAAAACAAAATAAATTGTATCGGACTTACACACTTTTTTGGCAAAGTGGTGATGTTAATTTTTTTGTTTTTTTTTTTAAATTTTCTAATTCGTATACGTATATATTTTACTTTATATTTCGAACCAAATATTTAGTGAGAATTCATATACTTAATTCGCTAGCACTTTACGGATACAATACAATGAATATATAGAGTTGTTTGACATATTATTTGATTATTTACAAAATTTTGTTTTTCTTTTATAATCAATATGATTTATTCTTGTTAATAAAAAATTAAATCATAATACCTCCGCTTTCGTCTACCTCTACAGTAGAAATGAATGACAAAAGAAAAACAAACCTGAAAATCAAAATTTCTAATGCAAAATAATGTGCAACAAGGATAGATACATAATTAAAAATATGTTGTTGTTTCGCTTTGTACTGGCATGCAACAAACAAGTATACACTATATATTTTTTTATTGTTTCGAATGCCATATTAACATACGAAATTTATCATTCTTATGTTCTTTTTTTATGCTAGAAGTACAAAATTTTTTTATTAAACCACATTGATGTTATGCTGTTTTCTGAAATACATTTTACGATTACGAGTCATCTTAAAATCAAAGGATACACTTTTTATAATACTAAGCATCCTAGCATATCCCGCACAAGGTGGATCTGATATCCTTAAAAAACAGAATACGACATTATAAACTCCAAAAATTTGGCGAGAAGGATATTCAAGTAACTAGCATCTACCTGGAGGAATGGACTGAGAAATGTATCATATCTGCAGTGTATTGTCCAATTTAAAAATTACTTTAAAATTCTGGGAGATAATTTCATTGCAGGAAGTGACTACAACGCCAAACATATCCAATGGGGTTCAAGGTTAATGTCCTCGAAAGGAAAACAACTGTTGGAATGCATGCAAGAAGAAAAACTGGCTCATATATCTGCTGGTCACCTAACCTACCGGCCAACTGAGAGGCAAAAACTTCTAGGATTCTTGGACTTTTGAGTAACAAATGGTATAGCTAGATCTCTTGTAATGGGTGAAACCTTCTTCTTATCTTCTGACTTATCTTCTGATCATTCACCAGTATTAATAACACTTAACAATCAAGTTCTAAAATTATCGTGACCTACCGTGATCATTTCAAAACATTCAGCAGCGCTTAATAATAAAACGGTCAAGAACACGATGAAGAGGTTCAACATTATCTCAATGGACTCACAGCGACTTCCTGGCTTCGGAAATCCAGCCAAATAAATACAATTAACGCCAAGTATAAAATATAATCAAGGAAATAAAATCAGCGGAATACTAATTAAAAATCTGCCGGAAAAATGTATCAAACTTTCCTGAAACCTTGAAAATATCACAAACCATAATGATACCAAAACCCGGCAAAGATGAAACAAGCGTAAACTCATATCGTCCAATTAGTTTACTCCCGCCTCTCTCAAAGCTATTCAAAAAATGCTGCTTCAGAAACTTAAGCCAATTCTACATGAGAAAACAATAATTCCGGATCATCAATTTGAAGTTAGAGAAGAGCATGGAATCGTGGAACAAGTTCATAGAGTCGTATCTGGAATCAGGAACTCCCTAGAACAAAAAAAGTCCTGCTCTGCAGCGTTTTTGGACATAACACATGGTTTCGATAAAGTAGGGCATGAAGGCCTTCCATACAAAATTAAGATAAAGTTACCGGCAAAGTTTTATAAAATCATTAAAAATTATTTGCGAATAAAATTAATTCGACCTACATTTAGATAGAAGGCTCACTTGGAAAAAACATATTGATACTAAACTTCAACCAATCAAGTTAAGGTGTGTCAAAATAAACTTGTAATAGGCATACATTTAAACTTTAGCCTGGAGTGTAAGGTGTTGCTGTATAGAATCGTACTTAAACCTATTTGGTCGTATGGCATTCTACTACGGGGATCCGCTTGTGCTTCTAATATAATTAAAATGGAACGAATGCAGTCAAAAATACAAGCAGTACAGCAGAAAATATAGCTTGAAATTAGAATAACATCCCAAGGCTTTAGCCAGGAAAATCCTATAATGGCCCCCATAATGGCGACTTAAAAAAAAGATCCTTTGGATCTAGCTAGGTAATTTCGAGTAAATTACTAATGCTGTGTGCTTTAATCGACTTTTCAAACTAAATTTTTCAAATTGTTCAAGATTCCGCTATTGCATTAAAGATGGTAGCTAAATAGGGTTTTCCGAGGTAAGTTTTGTCTACTTTTGTGTACTTCCATCTATCTAGAAATAGCATGAACTAACTCGTTATAATTTAGTTAAGTCGATTAAGGCACACAGATTGGTTTGAAAATACTTTTGACGAATCGAACAACTCTGCTTTAATAAAAGTTTACTATAATTCAAGTCAAAATATTTCTGTTTGTGATAAAAATTAAATGCTTGTCCCTTCAACATTTTGTTTTTGACATTTTTTATTAGTATTGGCGTCATCTTATTCCTGTAAACGTAAACATTTCAAGTAAACGTGTTTGTGTTTAGTAAACCTCTGAGCTGTAACCATATGAGTAGTTTTTGTTATAGTCTTTTTACAGTTAATACAGTTATCTTCTATGGTAAATAAAGACTCCCAAGGATATTAAGAAATTTTACAACTGCCTGTTGGTGTTTCGCCATTTACTTAATAGTCTCACTATTAATTTGTGGTATTAGGTTTTGGCATAATAATCGTATAATATCAGTTAGATTTATCAGAATCAGCGGAAACAAAAATATATACGGCAATTAAAATTGCTGGATGGATTCGAAAAATAAGGTCACATATTATTTAAGACTTTTTAAGATTAACAGATCGACTACAACAGATTTTTCACACAAATATTTTTTATTTACACAAGATGAACATAAATAATTCGGAAGTTGAGACAATTTTTAGGTTCATTTATACTCAAGATCAATACTTGATAAGGTCGTTTTAGTTGATTTTATACTGTGTAGAAGCCCATAGTCCATTTTTCTATGCTTCTATTAAATTATAAAGCCGCTCTGGAAGTGATGGGTTAATTTTCAAGGTTAGTTTAACTCTTTGAAAATGATTTGTTATATCCATTGTTTTGTTTATGTTAATATGCTTTGGCTGACTTTCTATAGTTACGTAAATTTATCACCAACAATGTTGCGAATTGATAATTTTCCACAAGTAATTTAAGTTTTGCTTGAAAATGTTGCCGTTCAACGCCAAAAATATTCGAACACTGTTTATGAAAAATATCGTCGCTACTTGGATCTATACCAATAATTATATTCTGTGAGTAACTTTCATAGTAGCTACTTGTAGCTTGAGTAGTTTACATAAATTTGAGTGAAAATTTGAAAGTTTTTATTCGTAGATAATGACTGAAACCCTTAAATTTCAATAACAGGTAAAAAAAAGAGACTAACTATAAAATACTGTAAAGAATCACATTTCCCGATGGTTTTGACCAAAAATTTATCAGACCAACAAATTCGCCAATTTCGCCGAATCCTAAAAAAACATATTTTATTATGTTTAATTTTTAATAAATTTACAGTTTAATCATAAATTAATGAAATCGCTGATTTACAATTTTTTTTTTGATACCGCGAGGTATCGGATGTTATAATAATTCCACACCGCATTCGTAAACGTATAAGAGATGTAAATAAAAATGTTTGTATCATGATATTTATTCGAACAGCGGGATATCCTCACCATCATTTCATTTGACTACTGCATTCCATATCATTTGTATATCCCAAACACAGATCAGATTGCAACACTTTTTTTTATGTTTTGATAGTTTCTTGCCGTTGAATGGTAATAAAAGTTATGTTCAATAAAATGGAAAATTTATTGAAAAATTTAATCAATTTAATCATGGAAGGTAATGAAACGGTTGAATTCTTGGGCAATTTGTGTAATTAATTTTGTTGCCCAAACCTAAGATAAAAATATTGATAAAATTTACTCCGAATCTACTCCGATAACAATATAGGATGTCGTACTTTGAAATCACACAAAAAGCTACAAAAAAGGAAAAGACATTTTAGAATACACATAGTTGGAATACCAACTAATTCTGATTAAATTACAACGGTGCTATTACAGTGTTGTGGTAATGATGAGAGTTAGCTATTGGGTAGTTTTGCAGATGGTGAAAGAATGTCGATCGAGAAGAGACAAACTATGGTAATATGTTTGGAGTGTGTTATAATTGCTTGAGAGAAGGGTACGTTATTAGTAACTGCCCAGTGAAGAAATCATGACGTCATCCAACTCAAACGTGTACAGCAACTAAACCGTATACTAATGCTGAGTTAAATTTACAAAGCTCAACCGTAGTTGCAATGAATCCACGCAAATCGCGAGTTGGGCTATTACCAACAGCACTAGTATATGTTCATGTCTCAGTAGGAAACTAGCATGTAACACGCCCATCATTAGATTAACTCTTCAAATTCGCAGCACTAATCCTCACCAAACTATCAATCATCCTCACCATTAGATGCAAGTTGTGTGGAAGAACTGGACAGTTGAGAACTCCAGTTAGCAGATCATGCGTATCATTCACCTGGCCACACTGACTTGTTGCTTGGAGCCGATATATATTTGAAGTGTTGAAATCTGAAAAAATCATTTATCGGGCAACCAAATTCGGATGGGTGATATCTGGAGCCGTAAAACAACAAAACTGTGAGCCAAAGTCATTCCCAGCTTTTTTACAAACAAATGGTATATCCAGATCTCTTGAGAGAATTTAACGTTGGAAGAGGTTCCAATAGCTTCATGCATATTCCTTATATAGACGAAGCTAAACACAACCAGAAACATGTTTTATCTACCGCATCATGCTGTATTAAAAAATCATAGTTCGACCATGAAACTTTGAGTAGCGTTTGATGGGTCGTGCACATCTGCAACCGGAACCACTTTGAATGACAATATCTATTTTGATTATGTTCCGAAAGTACGTTAGCAGTTAACGACTCGTGTGCACCATTTTTAGCCGACCGAACGCTTCATCAGATAGCTGACGATTATAAAGGAATATTTCCATTATAGGTTCTATAACCTCAAAACGGGATTTTTACTAATTCACTTGAGTTTTTTTTTTTTTTATAAATGTTCAGAGCACTTAGGATATATATATGTATGTATATCCTTTATATGAAAGTTTTAGCAACAAACACACAGCACTACTGCAAAAGGTAAAAGGAAGGATTAGGAGGGAAAAAGGTAAGAAAGGAATAAAAGGAATAAAGGTTTTCAGTCTTCTAGTTGTTTACTTTTGATATTAAGTTTGAATCTCTGTAAATTGTATTCCAAGGGAAACGTCTCGTCGTTCAGTTTATTCCACATTCGCGTACTCCTAACAAAAAATGAATTTTTAAATTTATTGGTCTTCGCGAATTTAATTTCCAGATTGTATCGGTGTACCAGGCGTCTTAAGTTACGTGCAGGCTTTGACAAACCAGGCATAAATTCATAAAGTTCCGATGAACAATGACCATGAAAGTACTTGTAAAACACGCATAAGGCTCCCACATTACGCCTATGGGAAAGAGAATCAAGATCAGATAATAATTTTACGTCTCTAGTGATGAGCAGGATTCCCACTGAAACTCAAGACATCAACAGCTTGAACAACAATGACAAGTTCGGAACGGTAAAAACATTGGCACTGCAATAGACTCCCACGATCGCCACATTTTCATATTATATAAAGATAAAAGCAGATCAAACAGGATCTTCCAAACGAGAAATGTTGTCTTAAATATCACGAATATTTGATCCGTGTTCTTGAGAAATTATGGGTCAGGAAACAAATTAATGGATTTTGTGACGCGTCAGAGCACGCATACACTTCAGACGTATATATTTGAACAAGTGACAAAAGTGAGAACCCTAAGAAGACACCTTTGAAACAAGTGTCTTTACCAAGATTGGATTTATGTAGGGCAGTTTTGCTAAGTAGATTACTTAAATTTCGAGCAGCTCCATGATTGGTAGCATTTATTTTAATTAAATACACAGCTGGAAGCTGTGAACTTCCTCAGGAAACCCGAAAACTTTATTGTGAAATTTGCTCAAAGGTTAGAATTTGAAATTGAAATCAGCTCAGGTTAACCTGATGTTCAATTATGGTTAACCAATCAGGTTAGCCATAATTGAACATCAGGAGGTACAAGTGAAATGGTGGATTTATTATCTCTTAGAAAGATTACGATCCGCGATAAAAGGTAGTTTAACGCGAATTGCAAATTCCATTATTACCAATGAAAATAATAAATACAAGGTTTCCATTGATGAGTTGAGGGTTCGAGTAGATATCGTTAAAGAACAAAGAAGGCGATTTTTGGAAGTTAAAGTCAAAATGTATCTGATTGATTCTGAAATCGACTCTAAAATGGACGAATTTGAACCAAAATGTTACGGAGATCGGAAAGCGTAACAAATGGTTTCGAAAGCATATGATTGGAAATTTCAATCAGCAGAAATTAAATTAAGAAATTTAAGCATACAACCTTTCTCTATAGTTATTAATATACCGAGTGGCCTAGCACTTCAAGGATTGAACCGTGTGCAAGAATTGAACCGCACGAAAGGGAGTTATTAAAGCTGACAGCCGATTCATACATATAAGGGACATTTATATAAAAGCCGAGCAAAGGGTAGATGTACGTTGTGTCATCACAGCTTTTTCCATGAAAATTTTGGTTATGTAAACGCACCCGCAGCCACCTAACGTCATTAGTGGTTACCTCTAAGGAAGCTAAGCCATCAACTAGCGGAAAGGGTGAAAAGGATATTATTTACTATATGCCACCTGTGCTACCAACAGCCGTAATTAAAGTGAAGGGCGCAAACGGTTAATTTAAAAGTTATGCCGCAAACTTTTCGATTCAGATTTGCAAGTTACTTTGCTTGCTGAAGCTTGTTTCCAAAAATTGGAATTATTAATAACTGACGGGCTTGTCTTATACTGATTGGCTTAGGGCAGTCCAAGTTAGGGCGAACTAAAGTAGTTGCTCACTAGAAATCATACCTCGATTAAACTTGGAACCTGAAATAAAAGTGCAAGCTTACGTCATTACAAAAATCACAACGTTGGTGTCGTTATCTAAAATAGCATACATTTGGGGAAATTGTGAGCATGATGAGCAATCTCACTGAAGAAGTTAAGCAAAAGTTGGTTAGCGAAAGTGACGAACTTTAGGCAAAATCCTGAATTTAAGATAGAATACCACAATTTCATGCATGAATATTTGCAACTAGGACATATATAAAAAATAAATAAATTACCACGTCATGGATTTATTAAGAAAACCAGCACTACAGCAAAGTTAAGAGTTGGGTTTAGTGTATCTTCAAAGAATATAAAAGGAGAGTGACTAAATAATTTATTGGAAAGTAGACCAACAATCCAATCATCACAGTTGGTTATTTTAAGATTCCGCAAACATCGATACGTCGCATTAAGATGCATAGGTGTTGTGGTGAACCAATGAAAATAATACCATTAAACAATATGCATTGAAGACGTTAATTTACGGAACTGCATCAGCTCCCTTCTTATCTACAAGATGTACTGGACAGGCAGCACTAAAAGACGCATTCAAGTATCCCAAAGACACGGAAATAATTCAAACTGATATGTACGTTGATGATTTAATGACAAGAACTAATGAGGAAAAGGTGCTAAATAAAATAACGGAAGATATCATCGGTGTGCTGAGATCTTCCTGATTTATGATGCGGAAATGGGTTACCCAATGGTTACTTAATGGTAGCCCCAAGATACAAACCATATCAAGAATGCAGCATGCATCGAAGAAAATCTATTTCGGAAGATTAGCCCATCAAGCGTTTAATTCATTTCTGGATGCTGATGATAAAGATCGTATAGCAACGATACAACGCTTTACGATACAACGCGCTAACTGAATTGAAGATGCAACGGTTTCTGAGAGACAAAAACACTATTTGTTAGCCGCAAATGTAACAGTCAAAGAATTTAAGCAACAACAACTCTAAAACGTTCCAGGCGATCGTTATTCGTCGTCTATACGAAATTTAGATCACATACCATTAAAATACATGACCATTTCATGAATGAAAATAAAATAAATTTCAATTTTATCGGCTCGTGCCAGAAATTTGAGATCTCATTATTTATTTTAAGACAGAGATCAAATAAATAAAATCGCCCAGCACAACACAAACAAACTGCATAAATTTGTAATTAAATTATAACTATAATCGTAACCATATAATAATGATCTTACACATCACCGTGGCTCCACCACACCTAAATTTCATAATTTTTTTGCATTTTTATGTGAACACAGAAAATAAATAAATTAATTTGTCGTTGATTCCAAATGATCATTTCAGATCGTTCGATCCTAAAACATACAAAATCGATATTAACGGACACACGATGGTCATTCAATGTGTTCGTAACAGCGATTTTGTATTAACGATACCACGAATATGTTGAACTACTATCGATCACTGAAATTTTCATCTAATTTCAAAGTTGATTTTATTCGTTGTAATAGTATAAATTATTGAATTTTCAATGATTTTAAATTGATCGGCATTCTCAGCCTTTTTTTTTTTTTTAAATTTGTTGACGATCATATTAATGAACATAATTTAATAAAATTAAATAACCACCAAAAAGAAATATAAGTCTGTAGGTTTAACATGAATGAACGTAGATGAGAGCATTAGCGCTGTCATTAGGCTGGATCGACAAGTTATTTTTTTTTTCTAGTTTGGTGATATACAAGAAAACTACCGATAAGTGATCTTATGTATTGATTATACAAATTATATTATATGGGCGAGTATTTAATGATCTATTTAAAATCGACAAATTTTTTTGATTAGCAAACTAAACGAATTTCCTGTTACATTAAAATGAGATTAAATGTATAATATGGGTTTGGCCTTGATCAGTGGGCGAGCGCCATGATGATTTAATTATTTAAGCTTGGTTTACCGAAAAAGTTCCTTGGCCGAATAATGCAGCATAAATATGCTAAACTATTTTAAAAAATCATTTAAAAACTTTCAATATCCACTCTTCATAACTTCAATTTTATTATTCTGTCAGGTTCGCGACTAAAAGAATCTAAGCATCGTTGGACGTCAGAATACTTAAGTTGTTTACAACAATGACCAAAGTGGATACATAACCAATCTAAAATTGTTGTTAGCGATTCAGTATTACTATACGAATACAATTTTTCATCGTCCAAATGGGATGGAAAAACAAGAGTCGATACGCTCCAGGTTAAATCAAAAACCATGAAACTAAACCTAAAGCTTGTTGGGTTAATAAATAATATTCGCAAACGTTAGAACTAATAGTCATGCTAGTTTGGAAGCACCAGGAACAGAATACTGTTGATTATTGTGTACGGCAATTACGGTAGCGTAACCGAAAACGATGCTTTTTGAGGCATTTTGAGCAACTTTGTGTATATTTATAAAGCTATTGTGTTTGTGATAAGTTAAGCTTTCATAAATTGTGATTTCTTTAGCAAATGAATTACATTAACTGTCTCCATAGAATTAGGTCTTTATTGAAGCAGATCAACAAACTCTTCAAGCATAGGAAAATCACTGTCCGCGGTATGACTGGCCCACAGAATTCTTGCCTCCGAGTTTATCTTCTAAGATGTAAACTAGCCATGGGTCTCGGAATTAAACAACAGGACCAAGGGCCTCTAATGATTTATCTGCAATGTCGACAACTTCACAAAGATTTCAATGATCGGCTTGTCTATTACTCGCTTTATCGCTTGAAACATTTTGATAACTTTTCATACTGTAGTTTTCATAACTTCTTAAAATGATTTATTAAATTTTCCAATCCAAAAACCCTCTTTAAGGTCTCCGGTTCCAAAGCAAAGGTTCGGATGATCCATTTCCGAATTAAATAAAACAAAAATGGCTGCTACTTTGCAACAAGCTATTAAAATAAAAAGAATCGCTTGCACATTAAATGCTCTCTAATTTTAGCTAAAACTAAGATGGCACCACCTAGTAAAGCTACACAACAACGCCTGCAGTTGTATGCTGCTGCACTTTTAATGAAGCTTATAAAATCAGTTCAACAAGCATTAGAAGTAAACATCGATAGGATATATGTATGCTTGGCTTGATTCCAAGATCGTGTTGGATTGGCTTTTGGCGAAGCCCTTACTCTAGCCTACATTTGTAGCCAACAAAACGGATAGCATTTTAAGAACAATCAAAAGAGATAATTGGTATAAATGGACCTTCCTGGTTATTACTATCATTAGAGTATTGGCCAGCGCAAGAGCCAAGCCAGATGGCCACAAACTACTACGTGACTCAAGTCCAGAACTTTATCAATTTGTGTTGAAAAGGTGGCCTCACGATTTTCTAACAGGCACATATTTCTAAATACAATGGAAAGCATAAAATATTTCAGAAGCAATGTCAGACCTTTGCGGCAAGAATGTAAATGAAGCACCAGGAATCAGTAACTGGATCCAGTAAACTGAAGTTTCTGAAACCATTCGTCGATGATAATGGTCTAATCATAGCCGGAGGTAGGATGCAATTTTTCATTGCATCGTTAAAAAAAGTCGGTGAAATTGTTGTACATATGAAAAAGGCCGTGTGCAGAAGCCAAATATATATTTATATTTGTATTTTTGGATGCCTAAGTACAAAAGCTAAACATATTGAACTCGTTGGAGATTTAATCAAGGACACGTTTTTGGGGCACTTAACTAATTTACTCCACGTCGTGGTGTGTGAAGTAATATTTTCAGCGACAATGCAACCATTTCGTTGGCACCAATTTCGTTAGCTTCGAGTTTCTTAAACTTAATAACAGTGCTATTGCCAATATACTATGTCATTAAAATACCTGTAAAATGGCACTTTAAGATGGCCAGATTATACTGACCTAAAATAAAATGGCAACTCTGCTGGCTAAAATAGAAGGAATTCTTAACTGAAAGCCCTTATGTATGTTATCAGCTGATGCTCGTGGTGCTCCAACTCCCGCAAACATTCCATTTGGTAATCATCTGTCACAATTACCTAAAATTGATTTCACAGAGGTGAAGGTAAACCGACTGACAAGATGGCAACTTGTAAAGCAAATTACACAATGCTTTTGAAAGTTCTGGTCTGACCGTAAATCTCTTAAATTTCATTAGTTATGACTGTGAAGTATTTTTAGCGCTGATTCGATGATCACTTTTAACTGCCAATGTAATATTCTGCTTTCTGTGAATATTAACTACAACTGTGTTTTATGGCCAAATACGGAATACTCTTTGTTCCATAATTTGCGACAATTTTTAATCGATAATCATAAATTCGCTCATTAGGATACAATTTAGGATACAATTCACTAAAAAACCGTGTCCTCAACTCTCCACGAAACCAATTACAATCTGAAAATGGCCGCATATTGGTTTCCTACAATAAACCAAACTCTGTCAAAATATTACTAAGCGTGAACGTGATTGATGATTTATTACTTGATGGTAATCGATGAAAAGCCAGTAAAAGTTTTTCTAACAGTGTTATGAGTTTTCATTCGTGCATCGATATTTCAGATCAATTGACCAATTGAAGTCATTTTGGTAAATTGATGAATTGACTACCAGAGTCGTAACCTCGGAAGAATAAGCCTGCGAAAAATTCTACATATCATCATAAGGTAAATATAAGGGTTACATAAGGTTAATATATCATTAATCTACACATAGCCAATGATTTTCAAAAATGGCGTGAAAATGGTGCCATTAAATTACCAATGTTGTACTCATAGGGGCTCTTCGTCAGGTTAGGACAGCCCACAAATTTCTAACATTTGATCTCTTTGTTAGAGGCAGTTGTATATAAATTTGAATAATGGCGTAACTGGAATCTTAAATCCGTAAGGATTTAAGATTCCCAATCACCAGTATGGGACCGCACACAGAGGTTTGAGTGACAGGCTAATCACACCATCTCATAAAACTCTTTAAGTTATATGAACTGCAGACAAAGGCATCATATAACTACCTTGGATTCACCACTACAACGACCTCGGAAACTGTACTTGTACCACGCTATATAAATGGGGACATGGAACATACTAACCCTGCTAAGACAATGATCTCCAAAAACTATATTCAGTCAAGTGGATAATTATTCAATCGATGTGTTAGTGTATATTGGACAATTTGGCATCGGTTTCCTTATAGATTGCCGGGTTAATCAACATATCATTAACTCCTACCCAATTAATATGTGCTACGTCATTTAAATTATCGTAGGCGATTTCAATGCTTAAAGAATTCACTGATTTCATAAAAATTCAGTAACATGGAGATCGAATGATAGAATTTTGAAACTTGAGCCAATCATCACACCGAAAAACGATTAACTCGCGCTTAATAAAACACTATCGATGCTTACCTAAGGAAGCAAAAACTGGGCCTGACCTACAATGACTGAAGAATTATCTCTACATTCGATAGGATGATCATACGATCGATCTACATGGTACCATAAAGGTCGCTTAGAATTAGTATCAGATTGGAATGATTTTCGAGATTAGGTAACTCCTCGAAAATTGCAACATTATCGAATTTATAAAATCGAACCGAATTAGATGACTTGGTCCCGTTTAAAAAGCTTATCATATAAAACCTATTAAAAATCTGATGGCGTGACGTCATTGAATACAATATGCGTAATGGATGCGTGTGATGGATCGAAATAAATGGAGGTTGACTGTGCGGGCGGTAAAATCCTTTTATCGAGTTGAATGATGTCTCTCATTCATTACATCGTATAAGCTTTTTGGTGTTTGCACACTCACTGGTGTAATGGCCACTTTTGAACTGATTGAGTTTTACAAGCTCCCGACAATACCTCCTACTTGTTACCCCATAAACTGCATAAATTGATTGATGCCTCGCGATGAGAATGGACGAATGGTTAATGACGGTTCTGTGGTGATTGATTTCAGAATCTAATTGCTGTACTATTCAGTTGGCAACCTAATAATTTTTAAGCCTCGCTTGTAATGTCTAGCTTGTTGTGTCTAGGAGTTTAAATGGTTTTGGTCAGTGAACGAGCGCCATGATCATTATTTAAACTCGGCTTACAAAAAGTTGCTTGGCCGAATAATGCAGCATAAATATGTTAAACTATTTTAAAAAATTAATTTAAATAAGAAAACGTAAACTATCAATATCCACTCTTCATCATCTCATAACTTCCATTGTTTGTCACCGTTTATTATTATTCCAGGTTCGCGAATAAACTTTTTATTCCATTTATATAATTTTTCCGTTTATTCTTTTTTATTCTACTTTGAAAGTTTTCATTTTAGTTTGATTGTTTGTTTATTTTCCAATTTTTTTTTTTTTTTTTTTTTTTTTTTTTGCCCGAGAAAAGCAAACTTTTTTTTTTTGTTTGTTTATTTATCTAAGACGGCAAAACGAAAGAAAAAAACGAAACTTTTCCAAAGATCTCAGGTAGAAAAAAAAACGAAAATTAAACTTTTATGCTAGGAAATTAAAATAAAAAATAGTTGAATCAATTCAATTGTTTTCTTTAATTAAAGTTTAGTTTTGGAAAAAATTTTATAAGAAAAACAAAAAAAATTTTAATTTAATTTTCCATTTTCCATTTTCCATTTCTTTTTTTTTTATTTTCTTGTTAATCAAAACTTTAATCGGATTTTATGAATGTGCAAAGAATTGATTTGACTTTTCGTCGAACAACGGATTAAATTGCACAAAACGTATACCCTTTAAATTACCCCCTTCATAACGAAATGTTTATGTAATTCAACCCCGTAACAATACTTAAAGTCAATAAATTAAGACATCGTTAAAACACTGATTTTATAATTTAATCAGCGCAATATATGCACCCCACAAAAACCTACAACGATGCTATGTGTATATGACGTGTACGTACAGTGATTTCGTATAAATAACGAAATTAAATTAAAATTCCTTAAATATCAGATGAATGGCCCTAAAATTAAACAACAACAATCAAATTATTATGCAAAGTGTTAGGGCAGGTCCCTCCCACACGATTATCGTGTATAAACCCTCCAGAGATTTAAACCACCCTACAAAAAACTATGTAAGCGCGTTGGAATTAAATTCAGAATTTTCCAAAAAAAATGAATTGGCAAAAAGGGTGCATAAATTTCGAATTGGTTACTAAACTATAAAGGGTGATTTAACAGATAGCGTGAATGTTGATGAATATAGTTACTCGGCAATCAATAAATCAAAGTGACGACAATAAACTTGGCCATAAGGGATTGGCTGAATATATCAACATTTAAAAAACTAGGTCGATCGAAATTCTATTTAGTATAGTCACTTACAATTTCTTCCGCAAGAGGAGAGATTCTCTACAGTAAAAATAAATAAATTAAAAATAAAAGTTTACATCTAGCAAAGGATACTGTGGTCGCACTCTAATTGCTAGAGGTCTGATTGTCAGAGTGCGTAATAATTTTAACACTCCAGCTCAGGATTTAATTTTAATTTTACTTTAGCCGAATGCCTAACATATTACAAAAGATTTGTACCTTTGCCAACGATTTAGTGACCATATCTGCCACTTGTTCATCTCTCGAAACGTATTCGAGTTTAAAATCTCCGGATTCAAAGTGAAATCGAAAAGTTTTTTTTTCGGAAACTCCGGATATTTTATCAATCGTATTGTAGATTTTTTATCTTTGAACAAATCTGCCTTCAATAGTTTTAACCAGATTATCTTCTTTACAGATTGAAAAGCCGCCATATTATCGCGTCCTATTGTTAATATTCTTACTAATCTCTGTCTTACGGAAGTCCAACTGCAAATTCCCAAACCAACAAAAAAATGTAACCAGAAGTTGAGCATCTGGTTTTAATATTAGTAGCATAATTTACATCGCTTGTGTTTCAATGCCCCTGTAATAAATGTCTAATAGTGATCGTACCTCTAACTAAATTAAGTATATAGGCCATGAACGAGCAGCCCTATCTTAGAAAAGTCCGTGTACACCACCTACATCTGTATAGCCTATACATGTAAGTTTCATGTCACCACAAAATGATATAAGACTAGTGACCGTCGTTCTACCAGAATCAGAACCATGCTGAGAAGGAAAAATAAATCATTTTAAGAACAAATACTAATTTGTCTACTAATGGCTCGAACAATTTTGGAATAGCTGAGAGTATAGCAAGCCTAAAGGAATTACTATAATCTTAATTCTTTTCCTCGATTTAAAAATATGAATGAGATCTTCCAGGTTCATAAAACTGTCACCACAGTTTTGAATATAGATGAGAGGAATACCATCATGTCCAGAACCTTTTCTGTCCAGAACCTTTTGATATTAATACTCATTAATGAGCATTAAACATTTCATAAACGTCAAACCTCATCAAATTGAAATACGACCAAACTCGAGTTATCATTGAAATAGTGCAGAGGAGCCTGAGATGGCTCATAGACAGACATAGAGAGGTTAGCCAAAGAATTGCGGATATCAGATGAACAACTCGAAGAGGAGATCTGATAAAACATATAGGCGAAGAATGTCCAGCCAAATTTATTCTGCTGTTAATGAGCTTCCACAAAATGTTCGGGTTAGAAGAAAGATCGTCTTCATTCATGGTTCGCCGACGATTATTAGCTGTTCGTTCAGCAAATACGATCACTGAGAAATAGTTAACCTTTATACGAACGGCAAGTACATCTAGATGAACACTTCACGGCAGTCAAGGAAATGCTAATTGCTTAGGGATGAAAATTTTACTAATAGCATTCTTATGCCAAACGTTGTCGAGTTCCTGAACGGCAAAAGACTGACGTGTACTAATATTATTATTGTAAAGTTAAAGATGCAGCCGAACGAATTAATGAAAGGTTTAATAGCGAATTTTACTTCCGTCGTAAACTTTATCAAACATATTGGACTCCAGACCAATTTTGAAAGAGATAAAGTTCAGGTTAGCTTTATCCACTTCTCTCGCAACATGTTCATGGCATTCAATATTACTAAAAGGAATCTGTAGTTTGTTGAAAGGATGTTTTGTATATCATCACGTAGTGTCATCGTTCTGTGTATTAGCACGTGGTAGTTGGTTTTAAGATTGAAGTAGTGGCGCGGTGGTTAGAGCGTCGGCTCTTTGGAGCAGGAGGTACCTAGTTCGAATCTAAATAAGGAGCAGGATGCAAAAGGGAATTTTTCACACACGATTACGATCGGTTATATTGATGAACACAACTTTGACTCCCTATTGGTTGTGCAGGGTGACTTGGAGCTAAGCAATGCACAGGTGGTATACTGTAGTTATGTGGATGTGTTGAATACATTTGTGTGAATGTAAAAAAGTATTAAAGTATCAGGCTTCAAGGGACTTTTAGTCCACTGGCTGATCAAATACTTTAAAAAAAAACAAAGTATTTTTTAGGCTTCTCAATCACCTGATCAGACGGTTGATCATCAGTTCCAGCAATTACGAATTTCTGTGTGTCTAATGGGTCCGTAGTATTAATGGAAACCACCTGAAAGTCTGCAAGCAAATTCGTGAACGAGTTGCCACAACATCTCTTAGTTGCAATATCATCGATTGCAGCATCTCTTAGTGCTAGCAGTGATGGTTTACGCAGTCATAACACACAAATTTAATATTATTTATGTTAAAACACATAGTTTGGCATTTGCAATAGGCAATAATGAGCAATTAAAGTGAATATAACCACCTAATAGTTTAAATATTTTTGTACTGTTGCTGCCATATACCGTCAGACCGCGTATTAATGGCTGACAGTGGAGCCAACCAATTTGGTATGTAGAGAATTCACTATATTTGGCTAAAATTTGTTCGACCCCTGATTCAGGTAGGGATGACGAACTATCGAAACAGACGGGAAAATAATTATTGCGCAACGCATTCCTGGTGGTAGTAAATAGCATATTAAGGAAACGCGACTCCATGTTAGGCTTAATTAATCATCTGCATCTCTAAATTAAATAGCGGCGTAATCATTATAATGCAGCTTAGTCTACTGTACAAATTGCTCCTCAATTCGAATTCAAATTAAACTGCATGCAATAGGGATAAAATTGGCCGACAGATCAAATCCATCTAAATTGTAATGCGGTGATATCTTTTTAAGTGGAAATTACTGTTGCATAGTAATGCAAACTGAACTGTCAAGATATTTCATTAGAGCGTGTTCTTATAAAAATAAAATTAACCTAAACAAACCAGTTGTGAAAGTATATGGGCCCAAGTTAACAGAAGCCAGACTGCTTCATTATTGATTGGACAATCATTTACGGAAGTGTAAATGTAAATTATCAAATGTGTCGTGTTGAAAATCAGTGACTATGCGATTTGGAAGCAGAAGAACGATGTAAGACGGATCTGACAGTATCAAAGCCGTGTGTATACCAGGGGTGCGATTTCGGTTCGATGATAATAATAACTGATAAACCTATCATCGATAAAACAAAAATCACGATTCCCTTTTTGGGTTAAATATTATACTTGTGTCAAATTTGGTGAAAAAATTAGATATTTTATCATTTCGATTTTGTTGCTGAAAAGTGCTGAAAATTACTGTCTTTGCGCCTAAATTTATGTGTTTCGTGTGTTGTTTGTATTCTATGTGTGTCTTCTATATGTTTGTTGTGTGTCATTCTTTTAATGTCATATTTTAAAAAATAATCACGTAGATTCAATTTAATATTGTTAATACCAAATAATATTTAATTTTACCATAATAATAATAATAATAATTCGCTTCAATTTTACAAAATAATACATGTCAATTTTGACATATATTTTATTTAAATATATAACACTGAACTGAAAATGAATAACAGTTTTCACTGACATCATGCGGTAAACACTCAGAACTAATTATTTTTTCAATTTGGTCAACGCGTTTTCGATGTTGATGATAAAATAAAACAATAAACGCAAATAAAAGCTTCATGATATATTTTTTTTTGCATTATCATATCATCAAAACAGAATCGAACCCCAGATCAATATGTAAAAACTTATGTCACGTATATGTGGCAACATGCGTTAAAAGTGAAAATTTGCACATCGAATCAAAGGTGTGCTATCTAACCTGGGTTAAAGGACAATTCAGTTGTCATACCAGTTATTAATTTTACGGAAAAAGAAAGTTGGAAAGGCAGGAACACTTTAAACCATAGCAGAGATACTTGAAGAGAAAACATTTTTTAAAAATGATATTTGTATTTTTAATAAAAATAGTGAAAGATTATATTGAACAGAATGAAATAATTACTTAACAGATCAAATAAAAATAGATCCAGTCATATTCTATCGTCCATAGAAAATGAATTATAGTGAGAGGAAGTTAGTTTCAGATATATAGTCAGAGATTTTAAATTTGCTAAAATAGTTAAGTAAGATAGTTGACTCATTATAATGAGTGAGAGTATTAAAAAAAAGTGAAAACTAATAGAATTTAGAGACCGTTAAGGATCACTTCCCGATATCACGGATTGATGATCAACTCGACAATTTAGGTACTAAGTGTTATTTTTCAAGGTCAGTACAGACTATTAATAGTCAAATTTTATAAAGTGGAATGACAACCATCATAAATTGTGATGATTGGGACAAGGTACTTTAAGAAGTACAGTGGTCTATTATAGTTCATAGTGTGACGAAACAAACGCCAGCCAATATTATATTTTTAGATACGTACCAGCTGGGCCATATGATGATCCACTAACGGATCAAGTTAACTGTATCAACTTACTCTAAACTAATTAGGTATTATTTAGGAATAGTCTTCAAAAAGTCTTAAACCAATTATGTAATTTATCTCGGATTCTCTGCCGTTCAAAATTATTGTGTAAAATTCAACCGTTGTTTTTATATTCAAGAGAAGGTACTATTCCCAGCGCATGATATGTATTCATGGCGCAAAATGACAATGAGAACACTGACGATTTGTCATTCATAATTGATAATTTGAAAATTAATTCACTGAAATGGATTTTCAAACCAGTTCAAAATTTTTTTTACTATCACTGTAATCAATCTACTTCTTACGATAACAGTTAAATCAAGTAAAAAAATTTAACATTTTAATGATCCACTGATCTTCCTCAACAAAATTAAATTATTGCTAAATAAATATAAAAATAAGCCTATGTCCGCATATAATTAACACCAATAAAATAATCTAAACCACTTTGGATTAGTTGTCGATCGTCGATCAACAAATTTAATGGTTACTCATATCTTGTCGCATATCTTAAATTGTATCTAAGACAAAAGAGATTTTTCTTGTTATTAACAATTTTTATATTCATTTTAACGATCGAAATTATTAAAATTTTTTTTTTTTTAATATCTTTAATAAATTAAATCAAAAATTAATGTAAATTACCCATCTCGCATATAACGTGAGCATTAATATTTTATTAATTCTTAATTAATGGATTTTTATGCGTGTCCGTGTGTAACGAGATTTCTAAAAAAAAAATGTTATCGTTTGGACGCGCGATTCTCACATTTCGCCTAACAGCAGTGTGGTGTTGCCTGCGAATATGGGTGTCTGGTTTTGTATATATGTATAATGTTATGTATGGTTTACGACTTTAAAATTTTAAATTTTTTTGTATTTTAATATCAAGACGTGGTGTATCATATAAGCCGATTAAAAAGCTATATATATGTGATCCATTTGTAAAGGATTGTTTTGAAAACTTTGTACGAAGCTTAAAAATTACTGTGGTAATTATGAAATGGATAGGCGGTGAAATGAGGGGATTATTATACCACATGTCAAAATGAAGCCAAAATAATGATGTTGTTTGTGATCTGAATCTATCGTAATTCGAAGAAAATGGTTTTAGATGTGTTGTTGTCCTTTATGTCTAGGAGCCACATACATGACTCGTTAAATACAAACGAGCATGAGAACCATGTAACCCCATGTCAGTGTCCACCCCTGTTAGATTAATCGCTGTTTTTGTGCAGAACTACTCAAGAGGTGATTTTCAAATAGTGGTCTTAACTTTTTTGGGGGTTTAACAGCTAACTTGTTTTATTCAAGAGTATAAAACAAATGAATTCCTCATCGATTTTATTCTAGAATTTTATAAGTGTTACTAAAATAATGCTTGAATTAATTTTTCTGAAAGTTGTGAATATTTGCTGCTTACTGAGTGTGGACTTCAATCATTCTTTGTCACAAATCGGCAACATAATCTTGTGTGGAAACCCACCCTCTCTAGTATTCTAAATATAATGTCACAAGGGGGATGAAGTTCCCTATCAAATATAACCATTGCTATGAAACAGGGGTCCCAATTGTCCTGATTAGTATTAATTTCTCTTTGCAAATGTTGTTCTAAGGTTGCATTGACTCGTTCTGCCATTCCACCAAATTGTGGATGCAATGAGGTGTAGTTCTCTTCTTTTTGGTTTGGAGTATTTCACTAAGTTCTTGGAACACAGCTGATTCAAAATTTCTCCACGGGCCAGAATGCAATTCTACTGGTACACCAAATCTACATACCCAGTTGTTGAGTATTGTCCGCTCCAAGATGTTTCTGCCGTCCGTTGATGTCCAGAGTCGGATGAGCACCCCATCTTATTTAATGATTGCCACTGAGCTCAACAGCTTTAAACCATCACGCTTTCCGCCGCAATCTCTTGCTTCTCTGGTTTTCTACCTTACTCCATCCATTGTACTATTGAAGCAATCGACACATCATGTTTTTGATCTTCCCTAGATATTCTCTTTGGCCTAGCGTTTCTAACGTCAACTTTAATTCGTACAATTTTGACGGTGACATTCTTTGCTTCCTGCTTGCTACACTGCTTACATTGAAAAGCACACGGCCTTCTGGACATCCCATCAGCGTTTTTGTGAAAGATTCTTATCTGATATTTCAAATGTACACGCCTGCAATCACTCGATTCACCTGGTTACTTATCCTTCTGGTTCCTTGAATTGCAAAAGCCATCTGAACGCCACATGGTCGGTTCGTAGAACAAACTTTTGTCCGTGCAGATATTTGTAACATCAGCAAAGTAAGGAACAAATCTTCGATAATACGAGCATAGCCCCAGGAAACTTCTTAATTCATGTATATTTATTGGGTCGACCATTTTTTTATACTGCCGCTAACTTCTGTGGATCAGTTCGAACCCTTTCACTGGATACAATGTGGTTATAGGTTTACCATGTGGCCATAGAGTTTTTTAGTTACTGCAGAGAAGAAGATTTCTCACATGCAAAAAAAAGGCCTCCGTACTAGACGCTAATATCAACTTTTAAAGCCCGAAAACAAATACGAGTTACGGTTAATAACCTTGTCTACTCGATCAGTTCAGAATTCTATCAATGCAAGCAAACAGCGATGATTTCAAGAATTGTGTGAAAACATGAATCTTTAGGGCAAACCTTATACATAAAACGTTTGCCCTTCGTACCCAGAATTGTAGGAAAATAATGTCTCTATACGTTTTAATAATGATAAAAATCCCAATGTAACTGCGGTCCGGAGAATGTATATCCGGTGGCTTTTTGGCTTGTATAATGCTTGCCTAGAGGGTTTCTGCCGATAGGAATGGAGACGTTAGATATCACGTCATGATACCGCGTAATCTGCTTGCTGGATACAGCTGGTAAAAAATAGAAATATTCCAAAGACTAAAGGACGTTATTAAAAACAAAGCGGACCTGTCTGAAAATCAATGAATTTCGTAAGGTGCTGTCTACTTTTGACGCGATTAAAGCTGTAAAAATGGAAGGCACCAAAATAAAACTCAGATGGTAGCATATATTAGGCACACTACTAAGTATAGTGGTTTCCAAATATTGAACAAGGCTGGTGGTTGATTACTTTAAAAATACTTTAGTGCTAGCTCCTACGTTATGGAACGCCATGTATGATGGCATTTTTAAACTGCTAATACCAGACGAAGCAAACATTTTCGTCTTTGAGGATGATTTGGCTAAGGTTGTGGTGGCAAAACATAGAGAGGAGGTGAAAGAAGTCCCAAGAGTTCAAGATTGGTTGTCATCTATCATGGGTTTGCATTTTGCGGAAATGACGACATAAAGTTTATAGTGGGTAGAAAACAGATGTGTGTAAACTTTTTTTAAAGTAACATTTAGATATTATGGTTGAGGAAGCTGGGAGAATGAATGGGTCTTCTGGGGCTGAAGAGGTGCTTACCAGAGTCGTAGATTGTTACTTACTACCGTGCTTACATCTATTCTGATGTTTAGCATGGATTTTGGAGATTGCTAAGGAAAAGTGCCTGGATGAGACCGTTTGTCTCATCGCGAGAATGCCACTAGTAAACTATTGCCAGTTGCGATGGGACCATTCACCAAAAGAACGATGAACCCATCGAGTAATCCGTTCGATGAATAAGTTGACAAATAGAAGATATAGAGAGGTGGATTTTAACCTGAATCAGTAAGTAACTGGAGATGATTGTTTTTGTGCTTATATCTTTATAAGTTCAAGCATGACGATTCTTTATACTACACTGAGTGCGGGGGTAGTTCTGAAAATGTACAGCCCTTGTTTTTTTACTGTCCGTGCTTTGGCGATAAAAGATCTGACCTGGTAGGTCGGGTTAACCTAGTCCAGCACCAATTATTGATTGAATGCTATAGAAGGAGGAAACGTGGAGGATGGTATGTATTATTACAGAAAACCATTATGAAATTACGACACTTTGAGAAGATTAGGCTGGGAACCCTAATAATTAAAAATTAAAACAGCTTAAGCTAAGCCGGCCTCGAGCAGTAATACTCAGGTCATATGACAAAGGAAATTGGGATTAGGGTTTGGTAAGAATCCAACACTCTTGCAAGATTATGAAGGTATCTTGAAAGGTTTTGTAAAGACCACTTTGTCAGGTACTTGTAAAACAACTCTCGTAACCCAAATACGGCATTGGTGACATCAGATCAAAAATCGATCAACAGAATTATGGAAAACCCTTTATATACCTAAGTCTAGACAACACAAAAAATAATCTCCAGCAATAATAATAGCAATACTAATAATAATAATTATTGTGTTTATTTTTTATGTTTAATTAAAATAATACTTCCGCTTATAATTTATTAATAATATTACAACAACAAAAAAATCCAACCTGTAACACATTTTTTAACTTTTGATGAACAAATTATGTGATTTAAATATGATACAATCAAACTACAACAACACCAACCAAATTGTTTATAACAATAGCGATTTAATATAGTGTTTTTATAGTGTAAATGTGTTACTGATAGTATTGTTAAATTTAATAATTCATTTAGATCTACAGATAGATAAATCGCACGATGCGCGATATTTGTGGCTAAAAATTTTAATTTAAATTTGTGGCCCAAACATTTTTTTTTTTTATTGATTCCTTATGTGTGCATCATAATTTGAAAAATTAAATCCCCCTCTCAACACAGAAATATCATAATATTTTGATTGTTGAAATGGTGTGGTTTGGAATGCGGTTGGATTAATTCGGTTTATTTGAGTTTTACCACCCAAATAGGATTTTTATCGTTTGCAATTTTGTATATGTGCCACAAATTTTATTTTTTCTGCCAATGGCTTTATTCTTGAATCTTGCTATAATTAAATTATAATTCTTAACATTTAATCTACTTTGTACCATGGCTCCAATTGTCAGCAGTAAAATTATAGGCATTTTCGAGGCGACTTCACTTATGTTTTTTCCTGGTTTTGCAATCAAGGATTCTTCTTCACTTAAAGCTTCTCTAAATGCTTTATAATAGTTCTATTTAATTTCCACCTTAGCAATAGAAATTTTTGATGCTACCATAATGACCTAATTATTCGAATTTTTTCAGTAATTAATGGTAAATATTAAGTGTCAACGGCCAAAGATTAAATTTATGCACACAAAGAGAAATAACCATTTCAAAAAAGGAACATTGAAATTTGAGATCTGTCTTCAGAATCCAGACAAAATTATTAAAATACTATATATTGAAATAAAAACCTCAGAAGGCCAATTTACACGAAATCAGTTCCGTATCCAGTTATCCAATAGAGCAAGTTGTAAAAGTTAGAATTATAACGCAATCTAAAAGCCCGGAAGCTCACCAGTTTAAGAAGAGAAAAAACTATTAATTATTGTCCGTATAGACATATGCATGTTTAATGCACAGTCTAGTGTCAATTGTTTGCGGGAATTAACACTATATCTATTGCTTAAAACAGTGTAACTGTAACAGGTTTCATGATGTTTCTGAGCATCTTTAAAGTTGGTCTGCTGACTGATTATTTCGCACTAAGCTCGTCATTATAGTTACTTTCTTTTGTCTTTGGCAAGCTGGCAGATGTCAAGCAAGTGGTATATGGTTTCGTCATCATAGCTACACTGACGGTTGCTCGTTTTGCTTAAATGTTAACATCTGTTAATATCTGAGTTAATGATGCATTAAACTCTAACATTTTATTCAATTTTTCTACATTGTTTGGAAGAAAACTAAAAGTCTTACTTCCATCCATCGAATTGTTCCATCATTTTTGCCACATTGAGCGTCCTTTGTTTGAGATCGCAAATTTCTTTTGCTATTCGTCACTTTCTACAATCTTTTTCACATGTGATGTGACATCCAGCCTTTAGCCAAAATCTACCCAAAGCTATTTTATAGTTTTGCCCATCATAATTCACGCTTTATTCACTGATAAAGGTGGCTATTAAGGATCAAGTGACCCTTTAAGTTTGATCATTGCTGTTTTAGCAGACGAAACTCCATCTTATAGCTGCAACACCAATCAGTCATTTAATTTATAGTATTTTGAACTATTTCTTGAACGTTTTGTCTAGAGTTTCCGGCAAAGATTATTACCTTATCGTCAGCGAATGCTACTTCTTGGATATTGGAATTCATACTACTATTGAATACGATGTTCCAGAAGTATGGGCCCAGCGTGGTCCCTTTGGGCAACCTTTTGTCTCAATCTTTTGAATTGTGCCATAATTAATGCCAATTGTTGGGGGTCTTTCAGACAAATTGCTATTTATAGATGAGTAAAGATTTGCTGGACAGCTAATCTTTTTTAATACTACTAGGTCACCACTAGGATTCTCGAAAGCGCTAGACACGTTTATATGAAATATTATTTTTACCATGGGATCCTCTGCGGACGGATTTTCTCTGGATCTTCTTTGGAAGAACTCCTCTTTTTAGACAATCCTTCAGAAAACGCGTGATTCTGGGCTCTATTTTACGCCATTCCTGTAGTTTTAAGCCTCCATGCGTTCGATTTATATACGAAGACCCATTTAACATTACCATGCTCTTTAATAAATCTCTCTCGACTAAACTGGCTGGTGTTGTTCACATTTCTTTAGCATTCTTGCTGTGGGGTCCTTCTCTTTTTGATATGCATTTCTCATCTTTGCTACTCTCTTTATGGTTAGCCTATATTGTTCTTCCAACGTAATTTTTGTGGTATGCTTTTGTCACAGACACCCATTATTGAGCTCCTGATTTTCTTTTCTAATACATCTGCCACCTCATTGGTTGCGCATGTTATATTTTCCGACCATCCCTGCCAAGTTGTTTCCATCAAGTTATCGAATTTTTGCAATTTGCGCGTTTGAGTGCATATCGAGGAAGCCTTGCTTAAGGCTTTCTATCATTGTTATCATAAGTACGGTGATCACTAAAGATGTCTAGTCTCCTTTACTTCCCAATTGGTAACTTTTAATATTTCACAGAGTAGATCTTACTTCAACACTTATACAATGTGAGTCGCAGAATTGTGAGACGTTGATAACGTCTACGTCATTTTTAAAGACGCCTATGGCTGCCTTTGGATTGGCACTTCCACCAGTGACAACTCTTGCTGTTGTCACCAAGCCGCATAATCTGCTATTCGACAAGTAATCGAAGGCTTTGTGAGCATTTTTACAGCTAACACATGTAGCGCCTTCTGCTTTCTGGACAAAATTTGTGATCACGTCCGATCTCAGCACAGTGCCAGCAAATTTGGTCTTTGGGTATCCAGGACTTGCAATATTCCCAGATACATGGCATTTAAAGCATCTTGAGACTCTGACATAGTCGGAAATTTTGCATGCAGACCACCCGATATATACTCTGCGTTTATTAAGAATAGCGCCGCACTTGCTGTTTCTATAGCCAGTTTTAAAATCAAGCTAAAAATTTTCTTTTTTCTTAAGTGTTTCCACTATTTCTATCCGTTCCTGTAGTCGACCTTCTAGGCCAAAACATATTTTCGGAAATTTAGAAATTTAATTTACGTGTCAACGCAAGAGTCACGTAAGCCTTAAGAGCCCAGAAAGTCTAAAAAAACTTCAAATCATTTCTTGAACTTGCATAATTTTGCCAAGTGGTTACCTCACTTCAAATGAGTTAAAATAGTTTTAGGAAACAACCAATGAAAGTTAAAATCTACTTTGAAGAAAAAAAGCTCAAAGTGTTTCGTCAAATCAAAGAGGTGAATATTCTTATGATGAAAAAGAGACCGCAATCATTCGTCAAACAAAACGGATGAAAACTATATGCGTCAATGAGAAGGAGATGCTAGCAAATATTTGAAAATTAGATAACTTACCTAATTATCTGTGTGAAGGTAAAACAATTATAATCCACCACATCCTCTAATGCTTACCAAAAGCATTACATCAGCCTACTGGCTATAAATAAACTCATGCTAATAAATGCTAATAAATAAAAGGATCGATCCAAAAAGGATCGATCCAAAAAGGATGCATTAAGTGCTTGTTAGTGCGGTAGTTCATTTAAATCTTGCATTTCTTAAAATTTTAGTGTGTGAAGCAGTTAACACGTGATTCGTATACACACACGATTATAAATTAGTCATAAATTTACCGACAATATAATTAAATTCGATCCTACAATAATCTTATCGATGATACACACCGATAATCTAATCAAAATTTTTAACGACAAATTTTTTTGTGTTTTGCTTAAATTACTATATACCGTATATCAACAAAACTATCAATTTCATAATGTCACATAACACAAAATACTGTACAAGAACATTTAAAAAGCCATAAAACTTTAAATTACGATTTGGTGACATTGGAATCACAACGACCAAGTATTTCGTTCAGAAAGCTTTTCAAAAAAATCAATAAAAATTTCATTTCAAAGTTATAAAAATTAAAAAAATTTATGGTTATCGAATTAATTATTATTCGGCCATTAAAACTTTTTATGGTTATACCATTTCAAACACTGATCAATATTTATCGAATATTTCAATAAACTATCGACGAATTGTCATTTTTATTACTGAACTCGTAACCGAGATGTTGAACGAAAAATTATCTTAAGTTGATTTATCGTTATGAATCCGGCAAGGCGTCTATGGTAATAAAAATAATAGTCAATAGATGTTACAGGCTATATATCTGGTTCTTACCCTATATCGCAATGGAATCAAAATACATTAATGTCGGTGCCGAGCTAGCTCTTCGTTTTGCAAAATGGATACCGCTGTGTATATTTCAATTTACTGAACGAAATCGTTAACATCAATTTTAGGTAATTGCAATTATAGGTTATCGCATAATTGTTCATCCACAAACATATTAAAATGTAAATAATTGATGGAGAATTTCTCGAGTCAAGCTGTTTTCGCTCACAACATAATATGTAGGTCTTGGAGATAAATATCCTTGATAATCGATTAAAATTTTTTATAATTAATTTTAATGATATAATTTTCTCCCATATATAACCTAAAATTTTTTAATTTCTTAAATATTTTCAATTTTCTGGCAAAACAATAAAAAATCACACCAAGCATTAACCCATTGCAAGAAAATTTATTTTCGACCTCCCACTGTGTTAGATTATGAATATTGACATGAAATATCATAACGTTATTATAATATACAGACAGCCTTTGCACTATGTGGTGCTCACTTGATGCCAGTGTTTTTAAGGTTATATGGAAAAAAAGCGCTTTACGGCAGTGAAACGGTTTAAGATGAGTTTAAAAATCGCTCTTTGATTGAAAATGTGTATAAGGATTATGAAATGTTATTTTTATATAAGGATATTATAAATGAAAAAAATAAAAATTAAGAAATGATTTTTAAAGGCCATTACCGAATCACAATTCTGGCTTATTCAATCTTTTACATCTTCCTAACTTATGATAATGCCTTTGCCGCTTTCCACGGTTTATTCCAATCAAAGTTCAATAATAGTGCTTTTTGCACTTCTGAATTATTAGCCACACTGGAATCAGGGAGCCGCGTATTTAACAAATACTTTGTCCAGTTACTCTAGTATGTAGTTACCTGGTCATAATTCTTTGTTAAGGTACAAACTGGGAGCGTCCCGAAACAATGCATTACAAAATCTTGCAAGTAGGAAATTTTGGCGTTTTATCAATACATCTGGATCAAAAATCTCCGTATTTCACTTTATTTATTTACTGCTATTCCACAGTAAATTCCTAGGCTTAATGTTCAATAATTTTATAAACTCCAGTATGTCATTATTCGACCACACTACAAAATACTGTTTTGGGTACATGAAAGTATTTCGGAAGGCCAGAATTATGAACTATATCTGGATTTAAAGTTATCTCCCCCAATATGTTTTATTGCGAAACAACGTCCTATTAGGTGTTGATATGCAAAGATTCCACTTTGCCACACTAATTGAATCAGGTCATAACGACAGAACCTTAAAGTATCCCCTCCGAATACAAAGAGCTCGAAGTATATGCAATCAACCCCAGGAGAACGGTTTATTTTTAGGCTCTGATCAGTATGTATTCTCCGTAGGATGGGTTCTCTATGCACATCTCCTCAGTGTGTATGTCAACTTTGAAACGCAGCATTTGAATATTTTTGGATCTTGAGTAAATCAAAGAATTGCGCCTTCGAAGCGTTAAAAGGTTTCTATACTGGTTTTAAAAGGCAATAGACCTAGATCTAAAGGTATAAAGCAATCCGGTGACTCTTCTAAAGAAGTTACATACATTTGGCGCATTGCTGAGTTGTTTTACTCTTAAGAGTATAGACTTTCATCATTCACGCTTTTCTATTTATTCTTTCCAAGTTATTTCTTAAACGTTAAACAACTTTTCCTAACCAGCACTAGTGGCCGGTATATAATAAAACATGGTGGCTTCTAGCATCGGAAAATGAAATTAACACTATGAAATGTTTCCGAAAAATGACAGTTAATGATAATATTAATGAGATACTTTGCCAATCACTTAGTTAGAAAAAGATTTTCTAGGTACGAATCTGCCGCGTTGCAAGAAGGCAACCTGTCGATATGGCTTTTATGATATTTATTTTTGTAATTAATTTTAGTTGTTTACGGTGTTAAGAAAAATTCACAGAAATCTGAAAAACAAAAAACAAAAACGCACACACGAATGATAATCAAAACTTGTCCTTAACAGGTTAATTTATAAATTACCATCGATTAATTATTGAGAGATTTTATATTTTTATATTTGTGGCATGTAAATTATTTGTCACTCCGTTTATTTTTTTTGGTGTCGTGTGGTGGTTGTGGCTTGTATTCGAATAACTTATTTGATTCACTCTCGATGGGATTTTGTATATAATGTAAGTTGAAGAAACTTTCACAATCAAATGATCTATTGATAAGAAATAAAAACGGTGATGAACTTATTGTGACACCAAAGATTTTGTTGTTGTTTTTTGTTTTTGGGAGGTCCAATCTGGTTCTCAAACTAAACTAATTAATTTTGATTATAGTTGTAGCTATATATGGTTGTTTTTATCAACCTATTATATATATATATATATATATATATATATATATATATATATATATATATATATATATAATATATATATATATATATATATATATATATATATATATATATATATATATATATATATATATATATATATATATATATATATATATATCGAAAAACAGGAAATTATATGAATAGTAATGAAGACTAATTGACCACAACTGTTAATCAAAATGTAATGCGTAAGGCCATTTCCATAAGGGTATTACGTAAGGGTAGAGTCTATCGAACGGTTTATAAAACTATTAATATTAACTTGATAAAATAAGAAAGCACATTTCTGATTATAAGATGGGAAGTAATTTAAATGTAATAGCAGGTAAATTGAGTGCAATTACTTAGCACTTAAGTCAATGAAGCAACATGCAGTCCAACAGGATTAAGTACTTTTTTTGTTAAATCAATATAAAAAAGAGACACTTCCTGCGGCTTCTGAATAAAATTACCGAGCTTACAATTAGATTTATTTAGAATCCTAGATGCAACAAAATCTGTACCATACTTTAATGATACCAAAAAGCAGGTATCATCATTGCTAAAACAGCCGAAAACATTATGATTATGTTTGACGGGAAACATAATTATTCATCTTCGACAATTCCAAATGTTCCTTGAAGCAAGGAAAAATAGGATTAAAGGTAAAGCTATGGACATCCCATGTCTTGCTAGAGATCTAGAAATTTTCATCGATATTCGTCATCGATAATGATGAACTCAAAAAAAACAGCAGGTAGTATAGAACCAACAGTTTTTCTCAGAAAAAGGATAACAACTCTAACAGTATAAAAAAATGTTTTGGAAGTTACTAGTTACAAATTTCGAGAGGCAAAGTTATTGTTGCAACCGGGGCCTTTAGTAAAAGTATAAGACTAAAGCTATATTATCTAAAATAATATCTTAACAAAAACCCATGTGCCAATTTAGATCCTGAAACTCTATACGGGATTATTCAAGAAGCATGCAAATAAAGTTTATAACAATCGGGACATTTTGTAATGGTTACCATACCAGGTTGTGATAATCACACAAAAAAGAAATTTTTTTTCCAAAAGTGATTGATGACTAGTATTTTTTTTTGAGGGAAAGAGAAAAGAAAGGTTAGTCAGTAATGTCAGAATTAGTCCGGTTTCCTGGTAGCCAATATTCAAACTACTGTTAGTTAGCACAAGACAATCACAATTATAATGAACTACTCTGCATTCTGTCATCTCTTCCATCATCAGCAAATCCAGTATGCCACCATTCAAGGTAGTCTGCAAAGGTTCCTGAAAACGAAATCTAAATCATTAATGAACTAATTGTTCTTAGTCGAAGACTATAATAAATAGCATTAATTTTCCCCTGCAATTTACAAATTAACAAATTAATTATTTCATCCCATTAATTCTAAAATTTTAAAATTTTACGTGTAAATTTTAGTACAGAACTAGTACCGTAAGCTTGACATTTACAATTAACCTATTAAAATATAAAAATTTAATAAATATAAAATATAACAAATATTAAAATATAAAATACATAAAAAATATTAAAATTAAAACATAAAAAATATCAAAAATATAAAAAATTTAAAAATATCAAAATATAAAAAATATAAAAAATATAAAATATATAAAGTATAAAAAATTAAACAATATAAAAAATAGTTGAAGCTGTTGAAGCTTCTGTATATAAATAAAATGATAACGAACTTGTCAAATGGTGTAGCAAAGTCGGTGAACACTAGTTCAACATTGTCATCATCCTCAAATTACAAAATGGTTGAAGAATACAAGATTCATCACCGTTGCCGCTTTGGTTTGTGGAGCTGGTAATCTGTGAAAGACAGTGAACTTGGATTGAGTTAACCAGAAGAACTAATACTTGATCACCATTAAATGTTAGAAGAATTCCATCGACTATATCCCATGTTAGATTTCATAGGTTAAAATCTCCCTAAATCACAATTAAGTCGCCATCAGCAATTGCAAGTGGAAGTGTAATAGATAAAACCCAAAGACTACTTATCGTATACATCAAATGAATACATATGGAATATAGATAAGTGGTGCTAATACCATAGTTTATCTTTGAACGGTAATTGAACCCCAAGAATATCCCACTATCTCGGACCATTACATTTGCACTCATATCCTTAAAGATAGCCAGCAAAACACCACCCCTCTCTTTAGTCGTTACTTGTTCCTATACTAATGGTGTTTTCTAAAGATCTTGTAGTTAGAAGGGAAAAATATTTAAGAATTGTTCGAGCTCGTCAGCCATGTTTCTGTGATACCGATGTCGTCATATTCATTTTTGACTGCATCGACAAGTAGTTTAGGAAATCGATAGAAGTTAATATTTGCTAGAGACGGCAAAAGTATGTGGGCTCGAAAATTTTTTGGATTCTGTATAAATTCACGAATCACAAATGTATGCGGGAAAATACGGTATCAGCAATTTAGAAGCCAATAAACGTTCAACTTTGCTAACTATAGGATTATCCTTCTTTACTAAATCATGGCAAACCAGTTCCACTGCCTTACAACTATCCACCTTCTTGCAGGTATACATTTGGCAACTTGCTCAGTTGTTGTTAAAGGATCCAAACGACTGACATAAAGATATATTTCAGTACCTCATTGGCGGTTAAATTATTATCAGGTAGGGATTTAATAATAACGGCGGAGTTATAATCTGAGCTGGAATAACTTTGTTACTTAGTTACTACTATACACAACCACCGATATTTCAAATTTTGAAATAAAATTACCACGAATCAGTTAGCCATCATCTTCTGGAGTTGAGGTCTTTATACGCCTCTTATTCCGGACAATAAATCTATACTGTTGCTGTAAAAAAGCTACATTACCTTTAATCAAAATTGGTTTGGTGAGGCGGAGCAGCTACTTTAAAACATCGAAACTACCGAAACCACAATGCCAATTATGAAGATGCTTGGCAAACTATGGTTAAACTTTATGACAACAAAAGAGTTATAGTTTATCACCACTTTAAATGCTTAATGTCCTAACCCAACTTAAACACCGCAGACTAGGTTAGGCAGCCATTAAATAACTCTTGATATTAGGACGATTGGATTGTTTACATGATGGAACAGAAGATAGATAGGGAAGTTTGAAACAATGGGAGATGTTGAAAGTACCTAATGACGCATATTTCTGATTTGGCAGGTTTACCTCACTTCTAGATTTACAACACTTGAAGTCATAGCACCGTATAAACCCAAGTTCAGATCCTGCTTCGGTTCCGATGAGACCATTCCACACAACATCATCAATGTCTTATACTTCCTCTCTATTCTTGTTTTATATTTCGAAAGATGAACGTAAATGACCAACAAAACTTTGTGAGAATCAATATCTACCGATAAACATCACATCAATATCTATAAAGGGAAGCAGTTTAAAAATTGTCATTACGAAGAACAAGGCCAATTCTGTAGTAAAACTGGAAATGCAATCCATAACAAATGCGGACATTAAATTATCGAGTAGTGCGCTGTTGCTTTATCTATTAATGCTTAACTTCCTTCAAAAACTCAACTTCAGAAAACGATCCTTTTGCACTTCACAAAATGGAGCAATTCCTACCCAACTTTCGTTTGAAAGGCGTTTTTGTCAGAATCTTCGTGAGGAATACAGCAAATTCATAAAAGATTGTCTTGAACAGCGACACAGGGTATCGCCATTGATACATTTACTAACATCAGTCGTACATTTTATATGTCACATCATGCCGCCTTTAAGCAGTGTAGCGCTACCACTAAATTACGTGCAGCCTTTGGTGCATCCGAAAATCATCAAATGGAATCTCACTGAATCAAACGTTAATGGTGGGACCTACTACATATAACCCGATCTGGTTTCTGTATTAATGAATTGAGGTGCGTGCTCCCTAATTGGCTATAAGGAGATGAATGGAGAGCCAACCAGGAAGAACAAGTCACAGTTTTTCCTGGTTGGCTCTCCATTCATCTCAGAAACCGAATCAACAACATATAGTGGAACAACAACATTTAGCTTGAGTTTGCGTTCAGTTAGAATATAGCTTTTTACCATACTCACCAAAACATTATATTATTATACCTTCGATATACACGTCGGAACTATTGGATCATTAACGGCCGCAAGCATTGGATTGCGCAAGGAACTTACGACCTCCTCCAATACCACGCGTGTATTTTAGAACCGTTGTGACAAGTTCACACGTCCTCATATCGTACATGCCAATATAATTACAAAGATACGAATCAATACGAAATATAATTAATATTTTTTGACACATTTCAAAAAAATAAAAATAAAAAAAAATTTCTTAACGAACGTACAAGAAACGTGGCCATAAGAATAAAACCTCAAACAGAATTATACTATTTGACCGAAATTGAATTTCAAAATTATATAAATGTTTGACATTGATACCTATCATATTCATATTGACCATTTAACATTAAATTAAAACCTTGTTATTTTATGTCCATAAGCCCCAAAAAAATATACTGATTCATCGATCGGTACTATAATTTGTTTCTCTCTAATGTAATTCCAATCTAACACCTCTTTGATCATGATGATGTTGATATTAATGATTATTACTATTATTACTATTATTATTATGATTACCAACAAAAATCTATTTTTGGTTCGAGTCAATATTTTAATTTTGCCACGTCATTTTCGGAAAATATTCGAGATCAGAACACAGAAATCAAAAAGTCTAATATTAGTTTTAGAAAAGGTGTAATTTCAGGTGGGTTATCGTATATATTATTTTATGTTTTAGAGGAGGTGATCATTGATCTTCCGACATTTCATATATTTGTGTATAGAGGTAATCCCTTAATCAATCAAATACGAGCCGATTGATATTTTGGGGGGATGGTGATGACCCCAACATTAATAATCCTAAATTTGACATCGAGCACACCTATTATCTCGATCGACCACCCGATCAAATGATGCCGTCCGTCACTATGCCATTATACCAAATTCTATTCTAACATTTAATAATCAATCATATTCGTACATTATGTCTGTCCGTATTGAACAAAATTGTTTTTGTAGACGTAATTTAATATCGGTAGTCGCGTCTCTCGAGATCATCAGATTAATGATTTGTCATAAAAAAAAATTCTATAAATTTCCGATGTCCAATTATCTGATTAAATTATTTTAATCGATTTATCTCTGATTGTCTTAAATTTATGATTGATCACATTCGTGTTGATATTGTGACAGTGTGGCCCCCATATCGAGCGTGTTTCTAATTAAATTTCGAGTAATTTGATATTTTAATGCACACACCTAATGGTCAGATAATTAAAAGATCTCATACATACATACATACATACGAAGATGTGATCCGACTTCTTAATAAAATTACATTCTTACTATTTGTTTACGCCATAAACATATCCATGAGGTAACTTGATATTTCGTGTTAGAAGTTCAATTAAATGTCAAAACATGTGGCGTTGGAATTTTGATTGGATATCAAATTAAATTTTTTTTTGTTGGTATTCGATATTATGATGCTCGCAGTGAAATTTAAAAAAAATATTTATTCGCACAAATAATTTTACAAACTTGTATCGTGTAGGCCATACTTTATAAAAAATTTTGGGTGGATATAATATTTATTATACTGATAGATTTTGAAATACCCTTAGTCATTTCTAAGTCGTTTGACATTTCGTCTATGAAACATTTTTTCTTAATCGTTCCAGTCATCTAGCCCAATGGTACATGATATTATGTTTATATATGACGGTGCACAATTAGATTAGACGAATTTATATTAATTATTCTAACTTAATTTAGAGATACACGTCGTGTCAAATTATCGAAAATATTTTTTTATTTTTTCGATTTTTAAATTCAATAAAACACCATTTTGATTGTATTATGTATACCTCGTTTCATGTCAGCCTTTATTCCGTGGTCGTCAAATGTTTTTTTTTTTTTTTTTTGAGATTCAAAATAGATGCACGAATTAATTTAATTGACGGTAATTTTATTATAACATTTTAGTTTTTTTTTCGGGGATTTTAGTTGGCTTAAAAGGATTTTGGTGTGGAAGTGCTTGGATGCGTGATCACTTGGCCATTTAGTCCGAATATTCAGGCTGAATATTCGAATGGTCTTAAAATCTACATGATCTGACTACCCATATAAAACAAACCTACGCCTACGTTAACGGATACGTGATTTAGGATTGGTTTGTAGAACTTGCAGTTGTCAATAAAACAGGCGCGACTGATGGCACTGTAACACCTATTAACTCGTTTGGAACTCGTTTCTCTTCAAGAAACTCGATTGCGAACAACTGGAGACCTTGTATCGCAAGGCCAAACGATGCTTTACAATGAAGTATTGACCTCGGCCATCTTGATGTTGGATTTCTTTTCTACCCAAATGAAAAAATCTGTTTAGGATTTCAAAACAGTCAATAATTGTATGTGTAAACAATAACCAATTGGTATTTTTAAGCAATTTTGCTCTTTCCAACGTTTGTATTTACCGTGTGGAATCCGAAACCAGTTTCTTCGTTAATATGAAGACCACGAATGCTTCATATGTAAGCTCATAATAAGTTACTGAAGGTTATGCAGCATATTTATTGCTGTATCATGCATAGCTCAAACTGCTTGCTCTGATGTTGTTTGCAGTGTCGGCCAGGACAATGACATCAGGGAATTAAAATAGTTATTTGCTGGCAATCTTGGATTTTTTTAAAGTGCTTGCTATATGCTCCTGGCCATCTCACAATTCCCCCTTTTGGTTGCTAAGTGGTTGATAAGTTGTGCTTGTACAATTTATTTATTTAAAAGATATTCTATCTGCCACAGTAAGGTGGCAAATTCCTTGAAGGTTAGCGCTGTTTCTATTAGTGTGTATAAGATGCCTCTTAATCGATTAAACACGGGCGTCTCAAATGCCGTCAAAATGAGGTGACTAAAGCGGAATGAAATGCTACTCTATCTGGTCCGTAGAAAAAAAAATTGAAGCTCTTTCTGCGAAACTTCTTCTTGAGAAAAGTCTCAAACCCAATGATTTCAGTCTGCTTATGCGTCGTAAGTCGGTATTTGATATCTTCTAGAAAGCTCTCACTTTGAGAACACATTTCGCCTAACAATGTAGCCTGTTTTATTTGAGGGCCAGTCAAACATAAAGGAATATATTATAAGTCTTAAATTTATCATAAAAACTGAGTAAGCGTTCGAATGACATAAGAGAGCGATGACGATTTCTTGAATAAATCTGCCTCCTCGGTGAAATCAAGTGATACATCTTTTGTTACGACGGTATAGAAATAGGAGTTTTTGTTTTTTAAGTCATCCAAGGTCATAATGAAGTTGACTGTTAGAAAATTTCAGCCAATGATCGCGTTATTCACGTAAATTTTGGATCGACGCTCCTAAGCGAGAAGTGTCCAAATTCTAATGGGTATAATTAGTCTCCAAAATCGGAAGAGTTTGATTTAAGTGGTGACCAAAAATTGCTATGGTTTTTACTTTATGAGCTTATCACTCAATGAATTATCCACTACTTTTTTTGTCGTATCTTGATGGCAGCTTGTACGAGGCCTCTTCGTAATTAAGATCAGTTATTCCCTATGGTTTTGAGCACTCACATGCCTCGTAAAATATTTCTGAACAAGCATGCTTTCCTTAAAATTCTACCACAGCACCCTTGGCTTGTCGTAGGATGCGACTAAACAAAGGTTGGATCGCTGGGCTGACTCCCCGCACCCTTAAAAACTTTACAATTAAAATAATTAACAAAAGGCAATATGGATACCTCCAAAAATCATGCTACTATTGAATATGATGTTCCAAAGGCCATAATAATAGGCATAATACTAGGCCACCACAAGGATTATCGAAAGCGTCAAAGATTATTATTTTCACCATCGCATCCTCTGTGGACCTCCTTTCTCTGAATCTTCTCCAGCAGAACTCTGCTTTTTAGACAGATTTACAGGAATTGCGTATCAACTTCAACCTCAATATTATCGAGGCCGAATGGCCCAATTGTATTTACATTATTGAGTCCATGATTTCATCATTGCTGAATTGCTCCAAGTTGCAAATTCTTAGTGATATGCAAACCTATGTGCTCTCACTTCTTGATGCGCATTTATACCATTAATGCTCTGTAATATAATTATCCTGAGTAATCTGGCTCATTCTATTCACATCACTGAAGTATTCATTATGGTTATTCATTCATGCATTTCTTTTGCAGTATTGTTGTTGAGTTCTTCTCCCTTTGCGCATCCTTATTACGGTTGCACTTTTTTTGGGAAACCTATTTGTAATTTTCCTTTGTAAGCCCGTTTTAGTATTACACTTGTATCACAAACACTAATAAGCGGGCTGATTACTATCCTTGTCAAGTTGAGCTCCACAAGTTTTTGAGCCTTTCCCAATTGGCACATTTCAGTGCATATCGGAAAATTTTACTTTAAAGTTCATTGCTATTATGTGCTTTCAGATTTTAAAGTGAAAATTATAAACCGCTGGTCGTCCAGTTTGTAATTTTCCTTAATAATCCATCACTTACAAGTATAAATGCAATATTTAGCTCACCATTGTGGCACAAAGTTCTTGGCTAGCTATCTTTATTAAGAAGAAACCAGCATATTCTTACAATCAACTCCTCTACGAGGATCCCTCGTTTGATTATGCTCTCATTACACCAAAGTTATGTTAAGGCAAAATGTCGCAAAATTATGATAATTAGAAGATTTCTGAGGTCCTCTATGTTTTTATTAAGCCTTTTTAAGTAGTCCACTGGTTCATCGGAGTATTCCGATGAATAGATACTGATTATAGATAAAAGTTATCCAAAACAGTCCTTGTTTCAATTTGTCTAATTTCATGTCCAGATAATTTGGTATTTTGCATATTAAGTTGGACAGACCTAAATTGACAGTTAATGCGGCAATAATTATTACAAACAGTTATCCGAATTATTACCTTCATTGTCCTTTTGTATTCCGTGCATACTCTGCTTTTCGAGATGTCATCGAAGGCTTTATTAGATATTTTACAGCTAGTACACTTAGTTTTGTTTGGACATGATTTGTGGTCATGTCCGTCCTATGAGCAGCGTTTGCAATTTTGCTCCTAAAGATTTCAGGATGTGGTAATGTCCCCAATTGCATAGCGTTTAAAGCACGTTATGACTCGTGCATAATCGGTAACTCGGCACAATGATTAGCCAATAAATAAGTTTTCTGCGTTTTATAGCAGTAAGGTACTACGTGCTTTTGGTGACACCTTGAAGACCCAATGAGCGATTTTGTTGTTTCTTAGATTGGTTTTAAAACCAAGTTTAAGATCCTCTTTATTGATTTCTTTAGATTAGGTCATGATTACGATTTGAATATCATCAATATTTTCTGAACATTCAGCATCATAAACAATTATTCTGGGTAATTTTTTCCCTAGTAGCGAAGCTACCAGCCCAGCCTCTTCCAAATTCTTGTTTCCCAATATGAACTTGTTTATTTTCATTAAATTCCTGAATTCGTGGTTGAAGAGAATGGTACTTTGGTAAGTGTTGTCATCGTCACTTTTGGGTCCATATATCATGCGCATAACTCTTCTCTCACACATCTCATAAGCCATCTAACATACTCATACGTCAGGATTCCTGTGTGTCTCTTAACCCTGTGATCATATATTAAGAATTTGACTCATTTATTTTGATACCATAACGGATGTCTAGAGTTGTACAAGTAGTTATTTTACATCGTTGCCGTGAAAAAAAAACAATATTGTAATATCTTCCGGAAGCCTCTAATGTTTTTAGACGAATATTAACATTTGTGTAACTAACTGAGAAATTTTGAACCATCTTTCCGATTAATTTTCTCATTTGAAAGCAATAGTTAACGTGTTAAAGTGCTGAATAACTCATATTGCTTTCGATGTAATTTACGACATATTACTACTGCTCCTCATCCATCATCTTATAGGTTCTATTGTAATGCATCGATACTCGTTACCGAAAGTGTCATTGAATTGTGTGTACAACACAAAATGATCAAACTATATTTGCGGTAAGTGAAAAACATATCACCACCAGACTTTAAAATGGAAAATTTTATTTTATTATACCGGAAGGAAAACATAAAAAAGAAAATTACGATTTTCTTTTAGTTTATGAGTTTAAATTTTTAAACAGTTTATTGTTTTTTCACTTAATGTGGCACAGTTCAAATTGGTTTTAAAATTGAAAGGGGAAAATAGACTTACATTGTCCTATTTATACATCATTTTTCTCCATGAACAAGGTAATTTTCACTACTTAAAAAAGAGTTGTCCATAACAAAACTGCCTGCTGTAATGGGAGAAGCGATATATCCTTCGCGATCTTAAAAGGTTTATACATGGCAAACACCTTTTTCTACCCGTCTTTAGTGTAGGCTATAAATACTATGATTTTAGTTTTCAGAGATCCACGTATAGAATAAAGATAAAGTGACTTCCAAGACAAACCAAGTCCGAACATTTGAACCAATAACAAGCGATTGCTTATTTAATAACCACCTTTTACGACTCATTCTATAAAATATTGCGTGAAAATTGTTCGACAGTATAATTTATCGATTTTTTAAAATAACGATACTCACGATGTACGTGATTTATCGTCTAACCGAATTTACTAAATAGTGTGCGACATCAATAAAATTGAATTTTATAATTAAAACCAGAAATCTGATACATCAACAAGAACGTTACTCGTACGTTCTAAAAAAATACAACAACATCAGTTGAGTGGACTTCATACAACTTTCAATTACATCGCTATAGTAAATATCACACTGTTCACCACAACTTCCATATCGAATTCATCCAAATTTATAAAAAAAAAAATTTATAGAAATTTTATGCTGACTAAAGGCGACATATTAATCAATGCTAAAACACACGTATTAGAATGTATGTATATATGCATAGGCATACGTATAGTTCACAACAACAACTTTATAATAACCCACCATCATCGTCTTAATAATCGAAAAAAAACTAGATACAATTTTAATAAGATGACTCTTAATATTTAAAACTTAAAATTAATAATTTTTTTCATTCGAATCTAACGCGTCGAAGATTAATCCAAATTTTACGTATTTATACCGAGAACATGAAAAATTCAGACCGGCCGGTAAAACTGCCATAAGTACTTTATCTTTATAATATATATGAAAATACAAATATTTTGTGTACAGTATGATCCGTAAAACACACAACAAGCGAACTATATCCTAGGAGTATCCTTCTATAGTATCCTAATATAGAGACTATATCGTGTGGTTCTATTACAGCTCATTACTAAAATGCAATGAAAAATTTGTGTCACCTGCTAATTTATTATAAAATATTTCTGACCATTATACACAATTGTGTATGTTAAATTTGTATATAAAAAAGAAAAAAAACTATGTAAAAAAATTATAGATATATGCATTTTGGATACCAGATACATATATGTTTTCGCTAAAAACCTATCACTAAACATATAGTTCATTATACACAAATGTGTAGGGTAATTTTATTAGACTGCAGGGTTCAATAGTTTAATTTAAATATTAACAAATTACTAGTATTATGTTTATTTTGTGATAAATCATTAAGTTTTGGACAAAAAAATTGTAGTATTATACATACCGACACGTTTGTGTAGATAGAAAAGACCACATTGTTCTTTGATTTTGCACCGTCAAACGCTACTAGTTTTTTCAGCTACTGCAAATACTACTTTTAAATTGCATATCAGTATGTTTGAAAACGAATCCATTAATGTTTTGGTGGCTTCCCGAATTGTTATTAGTCCTAAATCGATCAAAATCTAACTTGAAAATAAGTTATAAAAAAATACTGATACACCAACCTAAAATACTTAATTAAGATTACCGAGAGTAAAAATTTACATGCCAGATTTGCAGAAACAGGAACTTTTGGTCTTTAATTTTTTTTTTTTTTTAAGCAAGTAATCCTGATAAAAAGGCTATTGCAAAAGAAACGACATTTTGTTACAGTGGTTTGATTCATTTACAAAATTATCTATTTGATACAGGATAGTTCTTTTCATGTGTCCCTTGTCTCGATGGTTTTGGTATACCAGTGAACAGATTGTGAAATTTCAACTGTCCTATATAAATTCGCATTTTTTAATGATATGGAACAAATTAAAAAAATTCAATGGCTTATTTGCCCGTTGATCATCTATATAGAAGTAGCACGAGATTAATTCAAATGCGAAATTGGTTAGCAATTTATTTGCCAAGTTTATACTCAAAATGTACATTTTTTTTCAGTTAAAATTGACAGTATTCACAGATTGATTTCACAATTAGGTCTTCGAATTGAATCGTTCATGTTCATGAAAAATGAGGCACCCAAAAAATATAGCTTCTCGTTATCCTGAGAGATTGCTTGTTAAGTGTTTTACGGAACATACTGTTATAAAAAATATATATATATATATATATATATATATATATATATATATATATATATATATATATATATATATATATATATATATATATAAATCTTACACACGTTACAAGACGGAATAAGAAGAAACAAAAAAAATTGTTAAATAAATTTGAAGTGGAAGTCAAAGAATTGGATTGAAATGTCGGTTTTTATGTAAAAATACAAGAAAAAAAAATCAAAGTTTAGTTCGAGATAGGATCGTGATTTATAATTTTTTATTTTTAAAATTTAGAATAATAATAATAATAGATTGATTTGAAGGATAAAATAAAAAATGTGTACGAGTATAAATCGGTTGTCTTGTATTAGATTGTCAATTTGATTACAAATTTTAAATGAGAATGAATTGTTATATTTTACTTGGCGTGTTGGAGTTGACAAATTTATTATCTAGCTTGGTTCTGTTTGAACTCTGTAATTAAGCGAAAATACGATAAACGATGGATTGGTCATATCTGTTGAGATAAATTTGAAAGCAAGCTATCAATATTTACATATATATATATATATATATATATATATATATATATATATATATATATATATATATATATATATATATATATATAACAGTGAATAAGCGCCAGTGGAAGCAAGGGAAGCACTGCTTCCGTTAACAAATAAATCTGTTCAAAGAAATTTTTTATTAAAAGCTTTCATTATTAGTAATTTATAGTATGTAAATAATATATAATAATATATTATATAAATAACTTATAATAATTGATTAATAATTTTAAAATCATTCAATTAAATAAATCTGTAGTTGCATTTTACTATTAAAATTACCATATGTGAATCCAACATGAAAAAATATCGTATAAACATTCAAATTGGAAAAGGCAAAATTGTAAATGTTTCATACAAAATATTTCAATTTTTCCCCTAATTTTTTGTTGCGTTCGTTTTATTTTTTTTCCCCTTAAAAAGAAGCACTGATTATTTTGGTGAAATTTAACATACGAAGCAAAACATGCGAAACAAAAACGAAACAAAATGTTAACTGATTTTCTCTGTTTTAAAGGGTGTTTAATAATATAAAATAATATAAATATCCAAAACTAATAATATCTTTTGTTTAGTATTTTCTTTGTTTAATTATCATGCTGTTGAATAGACAAAGCATAATATAAATACGCATAGTACTACCATTATAAGAGAAAAATAGTTTACACATTGATGTTCCAGATGTCGGATCGATAGAATATCGTCGACATTTAGTATTAATATATGACATTTAGGCGATTATAAATATAAAAATATTTTGATTATTTTAAAACGATACCAGTAGCAGCATCCAGCACGTCAATGGGCTAACATACCATGGTAGTACCATGTGTGTTTATATTATGGACAAAGTCAACTAGTAAATTTTTGAGTAGCTTGCTTTTTTAAATATTTATACGAGAAAACATCAAAACTTTATTTTTTGCTGTAGTTCGTCGATTCCTGATACTACAGACAAGTCTTGAAAGTGATAGGAATATTCTTGTGGTTGCTTGGTAATTCCTGTCGAGAGATTAAATGTTGGTAATATTGAGGAGTTTACCTTCTGATAATACGATTGTTTAGCTGCTTATGGTTCTTCGCTTCAGTGTACAACCAGAGCCTAAGCTTAGTATTCCACTTCAACAGGAGCAGTTCACATAAAACGTCATCTTCTTGATTCTGATGGATAGCCTGGGTTAATTGGCATATGCTAAAATCGTTGGTGTTGATACAGTTTTGCCATTCAGAATTTGTCATTGAAGAATATGTGTTGCGATGTAAATCTGTCACAAGAAGTTTCATTTGTGGCCGAAATACAGATGGACTGTTGGAGGTAGGCAGCGGTATGGGCTTATATATTTGGTATATTTCCTTATATACTAATGGCAGCTTCACTTTAAATATCAAATATTTTTCTTGCAGCCTTGTCTTGGCCGTCATGAGCTGGTATAGTGCCAATATGTCATCAGTGTCTTCGATATTGGGAAACATAAGCACAGATTGCAGATTTCTATTCAATCGATTTCCGTTTTAAGTTGTTGGGTCGTCAAAAGCCTTGTGGTAATAACTCTATTGTGCGTATCCAATACTGCTTCTATCAGTGTATCTTGAGTTTCCTTGAATGCAATCAAGCGTAACATTGTATGTATTGAGACAGCTAGAAAGTTGCCTTTTTCATCGTTGTTCTCCAATATCTGCTCGAACTGATTCTTGAATACCATCCAATGCTTCTCGACATCTTTTTGTCTATTTTTGAAGACGTTTATAGTCGCGTCTAAGATTGACTTTTGATTCTTTAATTATGCCGTAAAAAGTTTGTTGTTTAGCTTGAGTTTTTCTATTTCCTCCTTATAACGCACCGCGGCCCTATCATTGGCTTTATTTCCTCCTAAGTTAAAAAGTCCCCGTTTACTTCTTTCAAAACTCGCCTTATGGTGGTGAAAAAATTCATCCTTGTGCTTCATTTCTTGTAAGAATTGCTCGAATGAAAGTTCTATATTAGTCCACAAGCATTTAATTTTGATCTACTAGTGATCTTCGAGTTTGTGGAGTTTTCGTTCGGATATAAACTATATTTAGCTAGTCTGTCTATGGAGGCTTATAGGCAGCTAATTCTGCATAATAGTTGGTTAAATTATAATACACTATTATGTTCCAGCCATTGTTTGTAAGTTTGTAAGTTTGAGCTCTCCAATGGATTCAAAATAGATTCCTGGGATTTTTCAATGTTGTGATATTGTATGGTAGTGTGCTCAAATTACAAAAACTGAACGTAATTAGTAATATGAGCAGTGGTGCATAGATTATCTTGGTGAGCATGACAACTGGAAACCTACAATCCTTGAGTTGTCCTACTTTATTGCCGTCTCTTGTTACTTCTTGATCTGATGTCCTTGATTATCCTCAGTTGGGAGAGGACTTATCTTTCCAATCGGTCTCTTAAAATTGGTGTTTTTGGGACCTTTTATTAGACCATCTGACCCTGGATGAGTATCTGTTATCCTTCCTATTGCCCATTTCGTGATGGAACTTGTTCACCCGTTATTAGAACTAGCTGCGACCAATACTGTAGTTTGCTTTTGGTACTTTTCATTTGTACCTTTGTTCTATTTAAGTATTCCTTGGACCATATTTTTCCAAATCCTTGAGTCATTTTTGAAAGCAACGTTCACCTCTGTTTTGAACTTATGTTGGTTTTGTCTGACTCCGGGGGTGAAATCAGTGGTCCCCTGATTAAAAAATGCTCAGGTGTCAAAGCATCAAAATCATCTAAATCGTTTGACAGTGAAAGAATCGGTCTGAAGTTTAAACATGCTTCAATTTGTGCTAATACGGTGCTGAACTCCTCGAAGGTTAGTGTTGTTTCACCGATAATAAATTTTTAAGTGACCTTTCGTTGATTTGACTCCAGATTCCCAAATGCCCCCGAATTGGGGACTACCGGGTGAGATTAAATGCCAGTTCGTTCCATGGTTAGCTGCTTCCTGAGCTGCGATGTTGTTTGTTTGTTGTAAAGCCACCTGTAACTCCTTCCTTAAAGCATTGCGAGCTCCAACGAAATTGGTACCGTTGTCACTGTATATGTTTAAAGGTGTTCCCCTTCTTGAGGTAAATCGTCTAAATGCTGCCAGGAACGCTACTGTTGTTAGCTTACTTACCAGTTACAAGTGAATTGCTTTAGTAGAGAAACAAATGAATAACGCGATATATCGCTTGTTGTTATAGATACACGGATTGATATACATATATATATATATATATATATATATATATATATATATATATATATATATATATATATATATATATATATATATATATATATATATATATATATATATATATATATATATATATATATATATATATATGTATATATATATATATATATATATATATATATATATATATATATATATATATATACATATGTATGTAAGTATAAGCAATACCAGCATTAAGTAGCAGCAATGATGCTGATATGTTCTTGAAAACAATTTGTCTTCTTATTAAATGCAACATGATATCTTTATTATTTCTCTTGCCTTGAAATATATCATTCTGCTTATAATTTATTTGGTACAAAATTCTATCTGCTCATGCATGTGGATTAAAAAAATCCTATCCTCGACTGCTTGGGACAAAAATATAAAACGTCATTAACAATAGTAATAATAATAATCTCTCAACCTAGTCGGTAATAGAGTTAAAGTAGCAAATAGACCTCACAACGATTTTGACACGACAACAAATAGGGTTACATATTTATCTGATTGTAAGATGGAAAAATGAATGCAGAATGAGCGTAGAAGAAGAAGGCATATATTTATTATCTATTTTTTATCTTAATTTTATAAATTCATATTTCATCTTTAATTTTTTTTTTTTATTTATTCGTTCATCCAAAGAGATGTAGAATTAAATATATATATGTAGATATAAATAAATACAGAATTCTTAAAATTTGTAAACAGCATCCTTATGTATAAGATTTTCTGTCTTTTTTTCGTAAGAAAATTTTATCTAGTTTTTATCTGGATGAATGTGTAAAGGAAATATGTTTTTTTTCGTACAGTTTTTTTTTTGTGAATTTGATCCAAATGAACTGTATGATCTGTATCATGGAATTTAATTTCTAAAATTATGAAAATTCCGATGAAAAATTATTTTACTTCTTGCGTTTGCATGACAGTCGTTCTGTTGTCCAAAATTATTTTTGCGGTAGATTATTCCTCTGGGCAACATTTATACATAATCTTAATTAGAATTAATATTTCCTCGAAATTTAAATTTTTTATAGCATCGCCATTATAGGCACGTGTCTCTCTATAATCTGTTAGATAAAAGCAAAACTATACGGAAAAAATCTATTAATTATTTTAATTTTGCACAAATGATATTTAAATTTAACAATAAATTTAGATTTAAATTAGTCGGTCTTTGGAATTTGACATTTTATCACTATAATTAAAAATACATAAAAAAATCGAAATTTGCTTAAATATTTCAGACTCTATATCGAAATAGTATATACGTTTTGGAAAGATATCCATGTTGATGAACGCACTTAACACTTAATTATATTCAAAGTTAGTCAACTACTGCTGATATTCTAACCGAAACATTCTAAGATAATATACCAAATAAAGAATAATCGAAAACTGCTTTTGTTCAATTTTAATTAGCTAATGATCAAAGATGAAACAAAACATGCCGCTACACTGTCCGATGTTTGTTATAACCCAATATTGTATAATAAAATTAAACAAAACCACAGGAAAGCACTTGGAAAAAGGTTCCTTGAAAAAGTGTACTCAATGATCAAATTTTGTCTATTAGTGAATAGTGGTCACAGCAAAAGCCATTGAATATAATTCCTTCAGACAAACTCGTGTATTCCATAGTTTCCTCAAAATGTTCCTCGATCTTGACTTCTTTCTAAGGGCGACATCTTTCTTTCGGAACATTATAATTCTCGACGAATAATTTTAGTTGTTCTTCAATTGTCTTTGTTGCCATGATGGTGGTTATTGATTGATTGGTTTTTTCACCTAAAGGTTAACAATTATGGTAGACTCGAAATCCGTGTATGGAACCACCGGCCATTGTGAAGTTATTGGTTATTATTATAGAAGGAAGTAATTATTAAGGTTATTAAATTTATTTATGTATTTAAAATTGATTGCCTACAGTAAAAATATACAATTATTGGTAAAAATAAAAACCGACTAAAATCAAATTAAAACGAGAGAAATAATTTATGTAATAATTTATGTAAAATCAAAGACTTGAAAAATTGCGAAAAACTGGCTCTGAAATACCATTGGTGGTTTGTACTGAATCCATCCGGAGAAATCCACCACGTCATCGCAAATGACGTTCCGGAGTGACAAAGTTCAAATGAACCAATAAATCAAAGCAGTTGATGCGAGTTAGTAGAATAATTTAAACGAAGATTATTGATGCAACGTCACATCGAAAATCTAGTCGCTGTAACTCTAATAAACTGCAACGCTCTTGATACGGCGGTATCTGCCGTTCGGTAATCATCGTAGTGCATGTAAGACAAACTGCTTTTGAACACTCTGAATTCTGTTCGAATGACACTTATAAAACGGGGTCCAGACTAGTGAAGAAAACTCTAAGACAGACCAAACGAACACCACATACAGCGTTTTCAGAGTAATATTACGTCACCGAAATCATAACAATTTCTTTTAAGGTAAGCCTTATTTATAGCATAATCAGTGTGTTCGGTGAAAGTAATGTCAGTTGAAAAAATAACAACTAGATCAGTCAAACAATGTACTCTATTATAGCGTTTTCATATGGGGAAGAATGGTGGGTTAACGGTGAACGTGCGCGGAAAAATTAAATAACCTTGCTCACATTCAAAAACAACTTATTATGTTTTGACCAGCCACAAAAGCTAACTAGTTCTCTTTGTAACAACCGGCATTCGGTTACGTTAGCGATTGCACGCTCAAAGTATTTAACTACATCATTCATGAATATGATAAATAACAGTGGACCAATACTGCCTTGAGGAACACCAGAAGTTGCGCGAAAGCAATGAGAAAAAGAACTAAATATTATCCTTGATCGGAATAAACTCACGATTAATTACCCAACTTAGCTATAAGAATTGCTTGATCGATTTTATCAAAAACTAGCAAAATAAGTGTAAATAACATCGAACTGTAGTTTGGAGCTAGTGCTGTTAAAAAGATCACCGCAGAATGAGACTAACTTTGTAACTTTTAACCTACCAATAAAGAAACCGTGTTGCTCATGGGAAATATATAAGATCTAAGATTAAAGGGCATGTGCTTATGTACCATAGTTTTAAAGAGATTAGGTACAACCGACAAAATACCAATACCATAGTAATTAGATACCTCATTCTTTTTGCCTGATTTGAATAACTTGAAACCGAATGAATAACGAAAATCTGTCAGGGGTCCGGAAAAATGCCTCTACGAAAACTTGATGAGAAATTTGTAAAGCCAAACTCATCGCACAGCTCCTGAATGGGTGAGAATCCATTATGACCGTAGCATCCTTAATAATATCCAGGTGATAGAAGCAGTCATGTACTTCCTCTACGCAGTAACATTAATACGATTAAAATAGTGGGTGAGAAGAAAACTATTGGACGGAGGGTGGGTTCATAAACTGACACAAAAATTTAAATAAATAAATCGCTTATGCCAGAAGGGGAATTAGCAACCAAATTCTGATAACACAAGGACGAGGGAAACGCAGCAACTGTATCGGGTTCGATGTTAAGCTCTCCTCAATGCGCAATATATATAGTTATTATAAAGGAACCAATTAAGGTTTTTAAATTCCTTGCGGACACATGCAAAAGCTAAATAATATCCGGCATAATGTATGGAGCTTATTACGACGTTTCTCAAAATTTACCAAATCTCCATTGTACTCCATGTTTCACGAAAGCGCTGTTTGAATTTAGTCAACGAAACGCATCTTTCGATTCCTGTTTCGAGCAGTGCATTAGAGGATAAAACGGAATCGTTTAAATTGCAACCTTACCGGAGGAAATCCCAGTCTAAGCATTGATGAAATTCGTTAAGATATGGAGTATGATGATAGGAGTATAATGAACACTGGTACAGCCGGTCAAATCCACACAAGATGAAATCTCAGAGAATAAGAGTTCATTCAAAAACACCAAATCAAAGAATTTTCCTCGGTTATTACTTATTCGATTTATTAGTGTAGTCGATATGCCTGCACAGTAGTCCAGTATAGCAATCGCATTTTCGTCTATTGACGATGATACAAATAGACCATCAGCATCGAACCATGTTACATCCGGAAGATTTACGTCTCCGGCATACACAATATGACAGTAGTGACTGGAACCTTCTTTTCATAAAGTCGAAGTATTCCAATATTTTCGGTATTTCTCTGGGTTTGGCTAGTGTTCTATCATATATCCTAGCATATTCTAGCTCCAATTATTTTATAAGAATGAACGTTATAAACTACTTAAACGGAGAATTCATATGTATAGTCGCTACTTCGTACTGCTCTGGCTGTTTAAACTTGTACCGTTTGTAGTGATAGCAGTGAGCTGAGGTATATTTGCTGGCAAGCGATCTTTGGTGGTTGATGCCAAAATTTTACATGTTCAACGTCGGTAATTTAATTTTGGGACATCCGGATGTAGATACTGTTGCTCTCTCTTATTGTTGTATTCAACGAATAATGGTTGCTAATACTTCATCCTGAGAGATCCCGTGATAATTTTTTTGTTAGTTGTTTTTTGATCGTCATCTAGTTCTACCATAATTTCAGTGTGTAACTGTTCAATCTATATATTTCTGTATTTGATCCTTAAATTGCAAGCATTCCCTTGAGTGATCTTCGATGTCTAATGCACGTTTATTAGCACATTTTGTTTTTTAAATAGCTAATTGCTGTTATCTCCCTCGACCATTGCATCTCGTTATTTAATATGGCATCTGCAATTATTTTGATATTTGGTAGTGACAGTAGATGTGGTATCTCTAACATCGATGTTCTTGGTGTTCTAGGAGGACCGGCATTTAACCGTTGTCATAACTCGCCTATTAAACTGATATGATATATGTTATACAAATTAAATTTAAGGATGTGCTGATGTAGAGAGAATGTGTTGTTGTTTGTTGACCCTGTTGAGTTTCCCTTCAGAGACTCTCCTATTGAGCTGCGGAAAAAATCCCGCAATTCGAATGCTGCATCATCCAGGTTGTCAGAAAGATATATTATAACTAAACTTACCACCTAGAAGATCTTGGTTCCATAAACCAATACATCTCAATTCTAGTATTATTTGTGAAATAAATCAAGTTCACCTCTAGAAATGTTTATTTTGTTGTAATAATTCAACTTAATTGAATTTTGGACAAATTTATAAAAATTTGGACACGCATATCAAAGATTAATTATCCATTTAACAAAATTATTAATCAAAATAACTGTCCAATTTATACACGTCGAAAAAAAAAAGTTTAGGAAATATCAAAGATCATCATGATAAACTCATGATAAAGTTGATTACAACGGTGTAAATAGATAATTAAAAATATTTAATACTGCGTGATTGATATCATTTTAAAAGGCGCGAAAGAAAGGTTAAAGTTCACCACAAATATTATTCGTAAATTAAAATGTTTCCCCCCGAACCAAAACAACTGATTTAAGATTAGCTGTACTGGTTACGTCATCTGCATGGTACCGTGGTATGTGTAGTAGGCGAAGTAAAATATACTGCACACACAAAGATCCAGCAAAATAATTGAAACAATAAATTTAAATTAATCGAGATGCTTAAGCAAACATGTCGAGGAACATTTCAATGATCTCATATGCAGAAGTATGAGGTGGTGGTTACTTATATAAATTGTGCACACCTTGAGATGTTTCTTTCTTCAAAATACCAGTAGCAACTTCTACAATTTTTTTTTTTTTATTATTTATTAGGTAATTTTATATCCTACGTGAGCTTATTTGTTTATTATTTTAGTCTTAAGGTGATATAATTTTTCTTCTTAACTCACTTTAGTGTTCTTAAACTTCCAAGTTTATTATCTCTAATTCGTTTTTATGTACATATATGTTGTTGTTGTCTTCTCAAATCTATGTTTTGGATTTAAACGGTATTTATTGTACACGTATAAGAAATAGTCTAAGAGTTTGTTAATGACATACAATATAAAGATGATGTATGTAAGATAATTACGAGTCTGAAACCTATATATACACCAGGATTTATTGTTTTATACGAAACCAACGTAGATTTATACCAGACTCTGAAGTTGTTTAAAAACAACATAACGCCTACAAAATTGGTTGCTATCTCAATCTGGTAATCTCACTGTGTGTACCACAACAACAATTTAAAGACTGAACTAAATAATATTGTCTTTGAGTTAAGTTGATAGAAAGGCATAATAATTTTTGTTTTTTTAACATTTTTGGGGTGTGCCCTATAATGAAAGTAAGTTTATTAATTTTTTTTTGTCTTATCGTGTTATTAAATCTGTATACACATATAAGACATCATAGTCTATATTGATCTTCTAAATTGTTTGTATTTAATTTGTTAGTTTTTAGCCTTCATAAAAGGTGCAAACTGAGTTTTTCTATTAATTTCACTCTATTAGCCCTTTGCATCAATGTGTTCTGATTTTAAAACAATTTTTATATCGATTCTGGTTTTTGTTATGGATTTAAAACCACTGTCTAAATTCGACAATTTTTTGTCTACAGTATTCGCTGAACGTTTTTCCAAAAGCAGACCAAGATTATGTTTATTGTCCTCAAATTATATTGTCCTAAATTATACAATTTGTCCCAAGAGAAAGCTTTTAAGCAGATCAAATGAGACTGCAGGTATTCCATAACAGTATAGCATATTAATGAGAAGGTTATGTCAATCAGAAACTTTCTGTAGTTCCAGAAAAGTGTTATAACAATTATTTTGATATTAAAAGCTACATATAAATGATATTTGCTTTGTTAAACCGAACTAATTTTACATCTGAAAAAATTAAACAAACTGGAGAATAGCCTTTTTGACGTGAAAACATATTTAGCGGCAGCATGGTTACTAAACAAATGTTTATAGAAAAATGTAACGGAAAAGAAGAAATGTTCACAAAAAGCCTGTATAAATAAAACATCAAAGCTCAAGGCTCAACGTATGTACACATATGCTATGATCCAAAACGCAAAATTTGAATCAACGGTCGAACCAAAATAAAAAATATTCTAGAAAAACGTTTGTAAAAATATTTAAATTTTTCGCCTAATTTGTAAATTTAACCTTACCAAAGAAGTATTTAGCTGTGAATAATCAATCAGAGATGTCGCAGTGGGCTGCTGTCATTTAAATCTAAAAACACGGCATGACATTTTTTTGTTTTAAATTTAGAGGAAGAGCTTTCGGTTAGAAAAGTAATATAGAAAGTGTATAGTTATAGAGATGTTTTATCATATGTTCATTAAGTTTAAAGTAGAAATAAAGTAGACATAATAAAAAGGTAATATTATCTACCATTAAGTGTAAAAAGTGAGGAAAATAAATCGTGTATATAGCCGCGAACATACGACTTTGTGTTGTGTAGATTTTGTCGATCGGCTTTTGTTTGTCCGCCATAATATTCGTTTTATTAATATTTTGTCAATCTATGTTGTATTTAAATAATTTATTTTTATTATGATTTTTGTTCCACTAATTTTTAAATAGCAACCCTGTGTAGATCCTGTTACACGATTCAAATCACTTAGCTGGTTCAGTTTGCTTTGTCTGCAACCGCTTTTAGTACGCTTTAGATTTATGTAACCGGTATCATGTTACAACTTTTAAGAAAAGAATTGACAGGCACTACTTGTGCTCCTTTGTACCAGTTGCTTTATGCGTCAGAAAGTTGGCGTCATGCGAACTCCTTCAGAATCAAATATAGCTTTTACTGTTTTATACTGACGACCTACTCTCCTTCCTGAACTTGATTTAATGACGGAGCGCTCTATTTCTACACTCCTGCCCTTTTTGAAAATCCGCCGTCTTTAAAAACGACGGTAAGCACGTGGCCTAGGTCAATGGATAATTATTATTGCATAAACGTTTACAATAAACGAAGACAAATTCACGACACTGCTGCGAGTGAGCTGGGCCGAGTTGATAGACGTTGCTCGATTTCGAATTCTATACGTATTACTGGAGTCAACGTAAACGAGATCTTTCTACTATGATCCGGCAGCGTATAGTAGGCTCACTAATATTAGGTGCTTGAAGTTGATGAAGCTGCTCTTTAAGCTACAAAATCCTTACGATTAGTATTGAGGTATTAGCAAGATGCTAATTTAGTTTCGCCATCTCCATGCATGCACTGGCCTTTTAAAATTGCAGCGTCATAAACGTTGGTTTATTTGTTATAGGAGCATAGGAGAAAAGAAGCACAGCTCTGTCGCTTTGGAGCTCCGTTTATCCCAATACGACATAATATTATTTTGTTTAAATGACTAACAATGACAATCGCATAACCGGTTATGCAAAAAATACAAGAAGTACATACTAGCAAAATTTGCAAGATAAAAACTATGCCAACATAGACGCGTTTTTCGAGAGAAATGGAATTCGATCGGTTGTATACTATGAAAATATACTTAAATCCAGTATTACAAAACCAAAGGTCTTTATACAAAGAGTATCTTCAGAAATATGGATGAATCCATCTAAGTCATTCATTTTCAGTTTGCTTGGTTCTAACATGGCCTTGCAATTTATAATTGAGAGTACTCTGGTATTGCGTATGTCGTAAAATAAGTCAATAAAACTAATAGAGGTATCAGCAATCTGCATGATTTTGATATAATTGGCCACATGTTATCCTGTAACTCGGCAAAAAGTGAGAAAATCAAATAAACCACAGGTTGGCAGTGGCCAAACCTTTGTGATCAAATTATTGATGGGAATGTATAACAGGTTTACAAATACTGATGGACCCTGTGGCAATGATAACATTTGCTGTACTTTCACGGCAAAGCATCAATCGCGATCAACGGTTTTACTGTAAATACTACTCTCAAATTATCAATTTCTAAAAATATGCCCTTAGCATGCGAGTCTTTTCCACAATATCGGAAAGTTTTTAAGTATATATACGCGTATACAAAGTATCATAGTGGACGAACCTAGTATGTCTGGGGCGAAGTTATTGCAACAAGTAGGTGGGTGATTAAAATAAATCACAGACACATCATCTTCTTTTAGAGCAAAAGATATTGTTTTAGTAGAAGATCTGAGACAACTATACCGCCAGTGCGCGCAAATTTGATTTATTATCAACTCAAGAACAATTTAACTGGTCCAATATTTTAGAAACAAATTGAAACAAATTGGAGACAGGGATATGCTGGGTCAAACTGGGCTGTGCTTAATACAGTCCCGCTTTGTATATGAAGAGTTTGCTCAACAAAAGTGCCTAAATGCTATTGTTTCTTCGAAATACTTTGGTCAACCAATATATGCCCGATCTTTGAATTAATTTTCTTTAGTTTTTGCTTGTGCTGTAACCATATCCACAAAGCTCCCGGTGGAACCATTGATGCGATTCAGAACGTTATTTAATATCAAACCCGCAGGAAATTGTATTTATTACCTCTGATCGAGATCTGCACATTCAACAAGTGTCTTGCGCAATGTATTGAGTAGACTGCCATCAACCCACAAGTTACGATGCAAGACAATATCCTTGAATTTATTAGTAATAAAGTAACAAAATATTACTCTCATTTAATTGTCAAAGTTAAAAATCCTATTGTGAAGATCTCTGAGATATATAGATACACGGAGCTGTATACTCATGTCCTTATAGTTCCAACAAAACTTTGGAAAATTTTGTTCACCCTTTTTGGCTCTAAGGAAAAGGCTAAAATCTACAAAAAAGAAGAGATGGAAGAGGGAGGGTACTATTAAAAATCTAAGTTCCAAATTATTTTCTATAGAATAATCTCACATTTCGCATTTTAATCAAAAATAAATAAATAAGACCTATCGCGCCTCTCAACCATGAAAGAGTATCGGGTAAAATACGCTGCTCTCCATAAAATTCGGCGACCAAAAACATGATCATATCTCCTAAGATAACTTTACAATGAAGATGATTGGTTGTGTATAACAGTAGGCAGGTTTGGCTCGAAAGCGATCGTTTATGAAAACCGGCTATTAATCTTATTTACTTTCAATAATTTGACAGTAAACTATATTATTTTACCGTGTGATGATCACTTTACTAACACCAAATATACTTTTCACACATCGATTACGTGTTAGCTGTTTGAACAACATTTTTAATTAAAATATGTCCACCAATACAAGTCAATTAAAAATAAACATTTAATCACCAAATTACTAATAAAAAAAATTTATAATGTAATTGACGTGTGATAATTTTATTAAGCCCAATTTTAAACATACATACATACGTACACTCATGTCGATTGAATTTTTTTTTTTTTTTTTTGGTACATTTCAAACTAAACTGGATCTAATTATCTAGGAGATAATTTGTCACTACAAAAAAATGGTTGGAGTCAAAACCAATTTAAAATTGATTAAAAACTATTTGAACGATTTTTTTTTTCGATATTTTTTTTTAATCAAAATCGATTAAATATTTAGATTTGTTCATTTGTGATTTTTGTTCAACCTAAAAAAATGTTTGCTCTAAGCTTCATTGAATTTTCTAGTTTATGTTTGTTAAGCCAATCATGACGCTATTTTTTATACTATGTACTTTGTTTAATTATATTCGATTAAAAAAAAATTCGTTTGGATTAGTTTTAATTTCCCAAAACCATAAAAATTATTTGTGTGCATTAGAGGCATCCACTCGTTGCTTTTTTTATGTAATCGTCTTAGATGAATTGAACTGTGTGTGCGTTTGTTTATGCCTTAAAACTCTATGATCAATTATTTACGGGTACTTAAGATTCAAAATGGTGGGATATTGTTGAAATGGGTTGTTGTTGTTTACGCTTCAATTTGTCTTCATTAATATACATTTAGTATAGGTATCTCCTTGCTTTATGTGAGTTAATTAACTATAGCCAACATTTTTTATACAAACTAATACGAATTGGAAAACGCAGTACTAAACCGATCCTGGCTCGGGTATATCTGGCATGTTTAGATATACCATTTCCTTTGCTAGCACAGTAGTTACTTCCAATCCAGCCCTGTAATTTGTAAATGTTATTATATATGAATTGTGAACGGTTGCTTGTGAATCACCATATTAGGGCATCAGTTAGCAAATATAACAACAGATGGTTGATTTAACTGGTGATGATTCCTGTGTAAATGGTTCTATGACTTCATTAATCAAACAGGTTAGTTGAAAGATAGCGTATATAGAAAATACTTAAATTGTTTACCCTTCCATGATTTACTAACTGTTGGTCATAATTTTAAAGCATTTAACCACATCCAGCTTCCTTTTTTTTGGCGTGATCTTAATGGCTGATTAGGCCATCAAATAACGTTTCGATAAAAAAATGACGGCTCTTTAACCACATCGAAATCGAAAAACCACTAAATTTCGATATATCTACAATATTTATATTACAAGCTTATTAGTTTCCCCAGATGTTTTGGTCTTTTAGATTCCATTCAAAACTAAACAAGCCTTTCAAAATGGATCAGAAATCATTATATCACGATTTTTTGGGCCTGCCTGATTTTAAATGTCTGTTAATGCTCAAATATCAAATATAATTCCTATATACATAAAAATAATAGCTAATTTAATCAAAAAATGTAAAATCAACACAAAATATTTATTCTATAATACCATTATTGTTGGTGGTAGGCTAAACAGCATTTGTTTAATTGTTGTGATATTCCATTTCACAGATTATTCTGATTTCTTTAGTTGCCTCAGTATGACATATTGTGCACATTTTTTTGCGTATTGATCTTAGTAATCTAGTAACGTTCTGAACTCAGCACTGGGTTAACTTTGTGGTTAAATTTCACTCCAGCGATGACTAAAATCGAAGGCTCAGATACCGTCCTGTATGAACTACACATCCTGATGCACCACCACGTTGTACAGTTGCCACTTTCTATCTATATTTCTCCATTTTAAAAGTATCCGCCCATATTTCACATTTGTCATCAGTCTACTCAGCAAAACTTACTTTGGTTGCTTTCTCTATAACCAACGTTAACCAACTCGGTTTGCCTTATCTGTTCTCCAAATTTTAAGTTTGTGTCCAGATGTACCCCCATATACTTAACTGCTATCATCATCATCAGACATGGTGTCTATTGTACAAGGCTACGTGACACTTGCTTGTATTAACCAGGTGGTTGGATTAAGGGTCGTAAAAACGTAATTCGGGGTCGACATGGTTTTTTCAAATACCATGATAAGTCAGTTTAGAGGTCCTTTTTACACTGCCCACTTACAAGATTACAATTGCTTTCACAAGGAGTATATTAAGTATATATTTTTTATTTATTTATTTATTTGTATAAACGATTTCAATTTAGTGTGTTACATTTATGATTACAAAAACTAGACTGTGTCCAAAACCCATGATAAATATTTGTGAATACCAATTTTTGACAATTATTGGATAATAACGGAGACATCCAAATTATCACGGTCAGTTGCTATGATAATTTTTGACAAATACTAAAACTTTCTATAATAAACGCCAAACTCATCGCGTAGCACACTCGGATATACTATAAAACATATAAAATTCACTTCTTCTAAAGCCATATAAGAAAAATTTTAACTTCATCGTTGCTATGACAATTTCAATAATCAATGTACACAATTAATTGTAATTTTTATAATTCATGTTTTGTGCCTCAAAAGACTTTTCAAACTAAACTTTTCATATATTGTTAGTTCAAGCAATATGTCAACAGATGTAACTAGTAGAAAAGTCTTTGTGTGTGGCTTACATTCGACTAAGCTTTTCTGAAATAAAATTTAAAGAATTTAGAAAAAAGTTAAATATTTTAAAGATTGTAATTCTTACTCCTATGCTAATGCTAATCAAATGCACTAAACGAAACGTTTGCGCTTGGTAAAAAATAAAAACAAATAGAATTACATCGTACAGAGTACGACCCGGCCATTTTTCTTTATTTGACTTTTTTTATACTAACGTCAAAACAAATTCATTCACACAATAAAATGAAAAGTCTTTGAAAAGTAATCTCAAGTTTGATTTTTAAAGTTTCGCCTATGAACCAGTAGCAGAAGCTTCGAATTTTGAAAAGTTTAGTTCGGAAAGTCATACCACACAAAAAATTAGTTTAAAAACAAATAAGGCGGGGAAATATTTCAATTAATTATTTTACTTTTCGGACAGCGTATTAAAAAATTTGGAATGTAGGGGAATATTTTTCAAATAAACGTCAAAAATTTTATTCACAAATATTTATCATGGGTTTTGGACACAGTCTTAGAACAATAAAAAATTTAATTAAAATTAAATTGGGATGTGTAATATAAAAAACAATAAAAATGATCTAACAAAAAATATAGGTTATTAAAAAAAATGGTTTTTGAAGTTCTTCAAAAAACTTGGAGGAATCAATTTGTGGCATCATATATAAGAAAAAATTCTTTCAGGTTCTTCTTATATCGGTATTCGGATAGGTGGAAGTCAAAATGCGATTCTGCGATGTTGAATGATTTGTTCATAGGGTTGTTATCTCCGTAATTAGTGGGATGATGTTCAATGTCCAAAAACCGATGATGACGTAGTATTCGGTCCAGAACATGAATTGAGATATTTTCCATGGTGTATGGTGAGTCAATATGGCCAAGTAGGACGTTATCCATAAAAGCGACATCCAAACAAATTCGTCGATTTTTGAGAGTACAAATTTCATAATATTGACATCTTGTCTTATGCAATGGTGGTAAACGAGCCACGTTTTCGTGAAATGGTATCCCTTAGTCATAGCTTCAATTGGTTTTCTTTAACATAAACAGGACATATTTTTTCTGAATGCTTTCAATTCTCTTGATGTGGACTGAATAGTATGGACTCCAGAGATTTGAAGCATACTATACTTGGATCCTACATATGCAAAATACAACGTAAATAAAGTTGATAAATCATTGAGATCACTTGTCCGCCTTTTGACAAAACCAAACATGAAGTTTGGTTGATGTTGTCGAAATTCCTCTGTAGCAAATAAAATCATCACTTTTCCAGAATTGAAGATTGATGTAATTTTTGAGAATTTCCATTTATCAGAAAACACAATGGTTGTAAGAGAGTAGTTAAAGAGAATTCGCAAAGGACTTACTAAGCTAATAGCATGTCATATCAAAATCAAAGACGGTATGTCATCCGGCCTACATTTGTCTCCAAAATTGAAAAGTGCAGATAAAGTATTATCATCGTTTATAATGGAAAGATTAATTGGATATTAGTGTTGTTTAATTGCCGTGACGTTTAACATCAATGTCTTGGGTCCTATGGTGTTATTGTAAGATATATTGGTCGGGTAACCTTCAATTTCTCGTTTAAACCTAAAATATTTTCAAAAATGATTTGGATTTTTTTCAATTTTTCCCGAACTCTAGCTGGGGATGATGTGAGCTTTAATTTAAAGCAGGTGTCAAAAACACCATTGTATTGCCGAAACTTGGTTTCATCCACCTTAAGCTCACTTTCTAAGATTTATGAGTTGATCCTCAAACCATGGCGGATAATTATTGATTTTTTTGATGCTTAACGGATCAAAATGATCAAAATTTTGATGCTTATATTATTTTCAAAACCACGCATCAGTACCTTATAAAATCTGTTCACTTTGTCGTTTGTGTCTTTGGAATTTAAAGTATCATTCTATTTAACTTTTTCCAAGTATTGTTGCAAATTTAAGTAGTTGGCTTTGTTAAAACTGTATCTGTAATGATGATTATGAGACATCTTTTCTGGTATAAGATCTGTTAAATCAAATATAAATTCAATGGCAAATGGCAAACACCCCACATTCATTAGCAGTATTGATTTGGTTTAAAGCAGCACCAAGCACAGCGTCAGTGAATATCCATGCTGCGTCTAATTTGATATTATATGGAAGAATGGTGTTCATTCATTGGTTATATTTCCAGTTGGCATACCAAGTTGAAGATACCAAGTAATAGAACAAAATCAGAAGATTTAGGTTTATTGACAAATTCCCCAATGGCATCACTACATCTTGCATAAACATCACTGCTTGCATGGGGTAGTATGTAACCGGTGTAAATATGTATATTAGTTAATTTTATCGATGTTGATCTTTACGGCCATACATGTTAAATATTTGAAGGGATAAATTTAAGATAAGTATAAGAACACCACTACCAGATTTTTTTGAACTTGTCACCTTAACTCCGATTTGAAGTTATGCCGTAAAAATATATGCACATTGTGTCCAGTGTTAAGGAATTCTACTAATTTGGCTTATTGCAATATTGTGACGAATTCATTTCAAGTGGAGAAGGACGAATCTTAAGATGAGAGTTATACGTAAGCCATATTACGTCGGAGTCACCAATATAATACATATTTTGGGAATGGCATGCGCAGTAGTTTTCAGTTTCAAAAATTTAAAATAATCACCATGACGAATGATTACTATGGGTAGGCTCTAAAATAATGTTAGCGAATTATATGAATTTGCACGAAATATCTAAATAATTGTTTTAGATGTGGTCGCTAGAAATCTTTGTAATCAAGTGTCACAAAATATGTTGTCGGAAATTGAAAAATTCGAAATTTATAAAATAATGGTACCTGTTGCCCCTACTTCGTTCAAATTACTAACCAATGAAGCAAATTATTACATAAATGATCGACATTAAAATACGATCCGATGTATTATTTGTGGCTTTGGTTTTAATTTCATGTTTCCACTTTTGGGATCATTGAATTAAATTAGACGGTTAGAGACATTATTAAATTTATTTATTACCGCTCCCTGTAATTTAATAATAACACTATATATATTGATTATATACCTTTCCTATATATACCTAGAGTTATATTGTCTTTATTCTTCTTGTGGACTTCTTCTTCTTCTTTTGCCTTTTTATTTTCTTATATATAAAACATACAACTTGAATCCAACAACTATGATTAGTATACAAGGCGTTATTCTTATTTCTTCGTTGTATGGATGGGCACGCGAACTATAATTCTGTTGTATATAGAATTGGGTTTTTTATTATGAAGTCTTATAATAATTAATTGCATTAAAATGTTAGGTTACATAAATAGCACCGTCGGATATTTGCTCGGTGAACGCTTCCATTACACACCTTGCGATTCACTTAAATCGTTTTGTGCATAAATATTGCGATAATGATGGATCGCAAGTCTAGTGTTTGATACTAATAATCGTTGATTTGAAACAAATACATCGTTAGTCAGTCGTTCAGGTCTAATGACGGTAGCAATTAAGAATACGGAACGTTAATTGCAATTAACATTATTTTTTCACTCTATCATTCATCGTCTTCTTGTCTTTGAGTTTTTTTTTTTTTTTTTTTGTATTTAATTCAAAATTATTTAAGTTAAAACTTGTGTAAGACAAAACATAAAAACAGAAAGAAAAAAACATTGGACGGTGATGAATGGTTAAGCCAAGTGTAAAGGTGATGAAGGTGGTGATTATTTATATAAATCCTCGTATATACATTTTTGTTTTTGTTGAAATGGCGGAACAGTTTATAAAATTTAAAATGGATGTTAAGCTTCTGCGATTAAATTACCGTTTTCTAATTATAAAAATTAAAAGTTTAGTGTTCGCATTTTAATTAAATTTAAAATTTTGGTTTTGCATTTTACAATAATTGAAAACCAAATCAATTCGGTTAATATTAATTCAATTAAATTTAAGCGAACTTATAATAAAATTTTGCGTTTACCACAAAAATTTATTTGGTACCAAATCAGTTAATCAAAAAAAATATTACCGCAGAAATTACAAGTCGGTTAAGAAGATTATGCAAGTATATGATTTTTTTTTTTAATTAAATTTTTATTATAATCAATTTAATTAAATGCGAGACAAACATAAAATCTACAAGATTTATATCTGTGATGCGGGTAAATTATTCTGCAAAATGGCAAGGACATATGTATAGTTTTAACGTGGCTTGCCAGCTCTCAAAAAAATTTGGTAGTCGTTAATTTAAATCGTTCTGCTTACCTGATAATATATGTTGTATTCGTCTGTCGAAACATTTTTATTCCACTAAAGTTTAACAGTGGAGATTTATCTCAAAATGTCTATTGTCTAACATCGTTATGGATAATTTAAAAACTGGACGTATATTACGAATAATTCGACGAAACGTTCCCAATCTGCGCAAGCATGGATCTCAAGCACCAAGCCCTGAAATATAGGCAAGACAAAACATATCGTGGTCGCTCTTTTTCAATTGTTTGAATGCCTACTTAGGCCATAGACCACAACTGCTGTTCAAGCTCTCTTGTATACGACACAACAAGGAAAATCACTATTCGAGGAAAATTTTATTACTTGGCACATTGGACGTGAAGAATGCATTTAATTCTTCAAGATACAGTCGAATATTTTGTTAGCGATACCAAAAGATTTCCGTATGCCACACTACACCTGCTGCGAATAATACACAGTTAGCTTCAAGAAAAAGGTTTATGTACGGGGCCAAGAAATGTCAATGTCCTAAAAATATTACGGGAGGAGTCACTCCAGTTTCTATTCTAGACCCTGATTTATGGAATAAATCAAACGATCGCGTGCTCGTACGAAAATGACTGATGATTGCTGCAGTGATACTCGCCCGAAACATAGACGGCGTATAATGCAGTCCGGTGACACTTTTAAATATATAAATGTTTGAAGGAATTCTGTAAAGACGACATGTTTGGAAACTTTTGTAATATGGAGTTTTCGTAGCTTTTAGAGCATCCTGTACTCATTACGTTCATTATTGAAATTTAACGAACGAATGGTTTTCCACAGGTAATTTTTACCAATGTTATACATTTAACGTGAAGCATAAGTATAGTTAATAAGATCATAAATGCACATTATTAGTTCATGCTACAAAATTATGCAATTGTAATATTTTTCACATCATTATCGTCCCCTGTTACCATGTAAACGTGCTAAACGTTAAATGTTTCAAATAAATTAAGCCGGAGCCCTAATTAAGTGCAATAAGATGGGAAAATTTTAACGATTCTCAGGAATAGGATAATGATGCGATATTCAAAATAATAAATAGATCAATAACCTGTAAATATTTAACTCGCGAATATTCCATTGATTGACTAAAGAGCTGTCTTACGTTTTTCAATGTCTAACACTTCATTGAAGGTAATAAAAAAATGCCATTATGTGCAGCAACACCAAAACACTTTATGTGCAGTGTGCGTGTTCTAACTAATTTTCCAAATAACACAAAAAACAACCGACGATCGATTTTTTTATATTCGATCTCAAAAGATGCCGATCATAATTTGCACACTTGCTTTGAATTTAATTGATATACGAACAAAATGTGGTGTTCGATTATTGTCTTATCTGGATTTTATTTAAGAATATGACACAGTAGCATATTTCACGATTTATACATTTTTCATCTATAACATATAATGTACGTTATCAGTCTTGATTCTTCTCATCTTCATGTCCTAATTTTTGTGAGAAATGGTGAGAAATTCATATAATTTTGGCATCAGTTGTATAACGTCTAATTATTTGAAGGAAAAAATTTGTGCTGATGCATTTCGTTTTAGTTTTACAGTATGACCTATATTATACAGAACTTTAATGTACCTTTCTTAACGGATCGGTAAAAGTCGCAAAGATCGATAACCTGCAATAAGCAATCAAAACTTCCACAGAAGGAGTCACTTGTTCACGTCTAGCTCGAAGCTTGTATTATATGTCACAGATCGTATAGTGCTAGTTAAGGTGTTGGCTTAAACACCGTGGTTCTGAGTTCGATCCCCGCTGCTGAATACAACGACGTAATCAATTATGTGTAAAATCGTTCTTTGAGCTTACCACCTTACAACCTTTCATAGCTCCTTGAATGGTATGGTCTATAGTTTAATAAGAATATTATCCTAATTCAACGAATCTCTTTACTTCAAGTAAGTTTCTAGATCATTTAGGTAAGCTTATCTTTCATGTCGTCCTTTGGGGTAACGATCAAGTAGCGGTTATCGATGAGTCTTTTCATATGTAAACATCATACATGCCGGCTTTACTCTGATCTGGTTTTATGATAATATTCGATAAGCTATTTGTGATTGAGAACCTACTTTAAATTAGAGCATATAGAGTAAATTCATCTTTTCCAAACCGCTCTGAGTTTTTCCAATCGGGGCGTGCAGCTACGAATTTGATAACTCCCATTCAAACAGACACATTTAAATTTAATTTAACCGTTACTGATAAACCGGAGTCATACCTATGAGTATTATTGAAATTTTTGATATAAAGGCACTCAGTGGTTCAGTAGTTCGATCATGTCAAATTATATTGATGTTGATGGCATCACATAATAAGTTGTCAAAATACAATAATGCCATTACTTATTTATGTTTCATATCATCAACACTCATGTATTGCAGACATGGTATTTTATTCTCGTTGGAAAAGTGAATCAACACGTGTCGTCTTATAGTAACTAGTGGCATGACATCTCTTAGTGTTTTGATTGTTTTATCTCAAGAGATTGATATCATTAGAACCTGGAAACTTATAGTCTAGAATCAACCATGCTACAAATTGCAGATCGAATATTTATTGCTTGTTAGACATTTCTCATTTTTCTGATGATTTCGGTGAATGGCCTTTTAAGCAATCCTTCATTACTATTTTTTATGCGGTAACGACTCAATTTAAGCCATTTTTCACTATGGCCCTCTTGAACTTTTCCTAAAGACCATTTTCCAGTAAGTATAGGTTATCATTTTCAACAAGGATTAGTTCCCTTTTTGATATATTAGCTTGTATTTTAGTACATTTCTTTCGTTCTTGTAGTAATAACCCATAATCGGTTATCCAAATTGTCCAATACTCTTGATACAATTTTTTGCAGAAGCTTCTAACGTGTTAAAAGGCTGATATTTTCGGTTAAAATGTCTGGTTCTGGCAATTTTCTCGTAGCTTATCAAAAAATGTCCGGGTGTAAATGTAGTATGAAAATAGTGGTCGCGAATTCAGGCATGCTTCAATTTAGCAAACTACAGTAGTCATTTTTTCAAACTTTAAATGATGTTCTTAAATTATCCCTATGCAAATGGTGTTTAATGGATTTAACGGCTGAATCCTAAATTCAACCATATGTGGAGATCTTGGTGATATATAATGGCATTGTGTTCCATCTTTTACCAGGTTTTCTGCCTATTTACCCGATAGTTGTTTTACGGCAAGTGTGATTATTCCGCATGATTTTTGCAGCTCCGTTGAAATACAGTCACTATAAAGTTCGGGCAAACCCATGGCATGCTGTGAAGCATTTAAATGTCACTATGAAACCTCGTGGTGACAATTTACTTACTTATTCTAAGCATATAAATAGCTTGTACCGCAAAGCATATTAATACTGCTATAGGTAGTCTTATTCGAAAGCTCACTGAGCTCAGACCAAAAAAAAAAAAAATTAAAATACTTTCTAGTAAATAATAAAACAAAAGTCTATAAAATAAATTTTTTTTTTCGGTGAATTAAAATTTCAAATTTCCTATTTTTCATAATTGAATTTTATCATATTGTAATTAATTAGTAATTTAATTACATTTTCGTTTTCACTTTGTATGTGCTTTCTAAAATATATACCTAAGATAGTGTAAATAATTTAAGTGTGTGCGTGTTTCATAAAACGGGAGCCCTTGTATGGGGCTACCCATATTAGTACTGACGTGTTCTTATATCACAGAGATATTTGTGTTATAAAATTTCTTAATTAAAAAAAAATAAAAATCTATAAATTAAGGGACAATTAATTTAAAAACTTAAAAATATAAGTTTTTAATAGTGATCGCGGAGCTCTCGTATACTTCTCTATATATACAGAGTTTATATATATAAACTAGAAACTGGAGACACGTATGTCTTTACAAGAACAAAAGAAAAGAAATTTTTCTTTCTTCGAAAAGCTTGCTTGTGTTTAAAATACTTGTTTTCGTTTTTTTTTTTTTTTTTTTTGTGTGTGAAAACTCTCAATTTCCTACGTGTGTTTTTCGTGTTGTAAACATTTAATTTAGTAAAAAAAATAAATAAAATTAAACCAAAAACTAATTATATAAACAAAGACAGTTATGCTTCAGCATATAAAAATAAATTAAGATTAGTTTTAAAAAAAAACAAAAATAATAATAATAATAAAATAATAACTTCCAATATTCTAAATAGCCACAAAGAAAATTATAAAGAAATCATGGGCAAACAAGACCATGACCAAGAAGGGAATATATACCCAGCTACATTTATTACTACGGCAACGGTCCATAGCAATAAAAATGAATCAACCAACAACAACGAGCTTATCACCAACGATTTGACTCTATCAGATTCATCATCAACAACAACTACAACTGTTGCTAACACACAATCAATGCGAGGGAACAAACGGACACATAAAACAAACAATGAATCGGGTGAGTACTGTTCATTAAAAAATATCATAAAAAACATGTCCAACGAAATTAAAATACTAAAAGATCAATTAGCAGAATCGCTAAAAAACAACAATAACAATAAAAAAGTCCTAAATAATAATAATAACAATAATAATAATAATAATATAACGACCAATAATTCCAACAACCACAATAATAATAAAGACAATAATAACAATAATAATAAAAGACATATAAATAACTTTCTATCAAAAAATACGTTTGAGGCCCTAATTCCTGAAATCGAGGAAAACGAGACCGAACTAAATATGATTGTCGACACAATGCACAATCATGAACATCAACAACAACACAACAAAAACAATAACAATAATAAAAAGAATTTCAACATTAATAACAATAATAATTCCGGTAACAAAATCAATAACAATAAACCATCGACATCAACAACGACTGATGCTCCAACGATTTCAGCGGCTGATGCTAAGACAACTACACTAACTTCAACATCAAACGTGTCTAAACCAAAAGGTCAACATAAACCTCCACCAATTCATATTTTTGGACAGGAGATCAAGAATACAATTGCTCTGGCAAAGGGCATTAAAATTCAACATTTCGAGATAAAGAGAATAAATTCCTCTAAACATACAGTGACGACCGATACGCTCGACAATTACAAAGCACTGAAAAACATTTTCAGCGAAGTCAACACTCAGTATTATACGTATACACCAAAAGAGCTTAAGCCAAAAACTCTTGTACTACGTGGACTGACGGAGTCGGAAGACCTCACCGAATTAAAACAAGACATTGAGACTGTTGACGAACTTATTGAAATTTTCAAAATTATACAGATGCGATCGAAACGGACGGACCAACAGAAAAAGTTATTGCCCCTATACATCGTACAATTCGCTCCAAGTACTCCACTCAACCTGGTGTACAATATCAAACACCTTAATCACCAGAAAATTGAGTGGCAAACACTAAATAAAACCAATGACATAATGCAATGTCGCAATTGTCAACGTTTTGGACATACCGCATCAAACTGCAGTCTTGTATTTCGATGTGTAAAATGCGCAAACTTGCACGAACCGGGTGATTGCCAAGTTAATGCTGAAATTACAAAAGAAAACATTTATTGTACAAATTGCAAGAAAATGGGGCATCCAGCTTCGTATAAAGGCTGTCTAGTCTATCAGACATTACTATTGAGACTTAAAAAGAGAATTGAAGAGCGTAAAAGATTGGCAACGGCATCAAAAACTGTACCAAAATATTTTGATTCTATCAAGGTGACCAAAGAGAACGGTACGTTCGCTAATATGATGAGAGGAGGACCTGCTTCTTCTGCACCCGCACCTCAACAACAACAACAACAACAGAACAACGACAACAACAGCATACAATTATTAACGTCTAGAATCGACAAAATGGCCAAACAAATGGAACAACAAGGCGAGCAAATAACTCAACTACTCGAAATCATTTCGCAAATATAAATTTTCAAAATTCAACAAACACTTATCGACATCAAAATTCGCATTCTTCCAAATTCAAAATTATCTCGTTGAACGTGAACTCTATAGTGAGCATTCAACGCAGACTCAACCTTCTCGATTTCATTAATAAGCATAAACCGGACTGTCTTCTCGTGAACGAAACGAAATTAAATGACAAACACAGAATTGACTTTAAAAATTATAATATTATTCGACGCGACCGCATCCATGCGAAACAGGGAGGAGGAACAGCCATTCTCATTAAAAATGGTATTAAATTCAAAGCTATCGATCCACAAATGGTGAGCAATCGGGAGGGGATTGAGATTGCCATCATCAGATTAAATTTCAAATTTTCGGCCAACAAAATCTATTTAATTTCCATCTATTGTACGGGCAATCAGTCGCATATTTCGGACGAACATTTTATGAACGAGTGGGGCAAAATTTTCGATAAATTAAATTTAAGTAATCCAAAAAATTACTATATTATCGCTGGGGATCTCAACGCTAGGCACACGAATTGGGGAAATGCGGGGAACAATTCTCGTGGCAACCGCTTAAACAAATGGATGGAAGAATATGCTTTGGAATATAGGGCAAAAATAATTCATTCAGATAAACCTACCATGATTCGATCAGGAAACTTCCTAGATTTGGCCATAGTCGACGTACGAGTCAAAATTCAACAAAATTCCAATCAACAAATATCAACACTACACTATGACAGCGATCATCGAGCGATCGAAATTGTGGTTCGAGGATTAGAAGAGATCGAACGTGGCACCAATAAAATCGAAGATGATGACAACGAGGACGCAGAACATCAAATCAAATACAATTTTACTGGAATAGACTGGCAGACATGGCAAACAAAATTAGACAAAGCCCATCATGCAACGATAGCGCGTCTTCAACAACAACTTTGGAACGATGACGATGACAACACAACGCAAAATATAATCCCATCAGACCGAAATCTCACGGATGATGAATGCAATAATTACATCTATCAATTAACTCAGCTCATTTTGGACAGCTTAAAACAAAATTCACCGAAAAAACGTCGAGTTAACAATATGATTTGCTATTCGAATCATATCATCGAAAAATTATACAGGCATAAATCTTTTTTGATTACAAAAATTAAAACTTTAAAAAGAAGCTTGATCAATATCAATCAAAATTCTCATTCAGGAAATTACCATAATCAGCTTCGCATCAACATTTTAAACGGGAAAATTTTGGAATGGAAGGTCGAAATCAAAAGGACTTGTCAACTTATTGAACAAAATGTAAAGATTCAGATTGAGAAATATTGGACGGACGTTATGAAAGGGATTCGGCCGGGTGCCAAAATGTGGTCGGAAATAAGGAAATTTAACAAAGCTAAACGTCAAAATTCAACAAAAATTAACTCTTTGGAAATTAACGTAACAGACATTAACCGATATAATAACCTAGAGATTGATTGGAGCCAAACGCACAAAAATATTACAGGAGATAAATTCCAAATTTTTGACAAAATTACCAAACTAAATATTCTCGGCCAACATATCCAAGAACACACTTTTCAAAATTTAATTCATTCCATCTCCACCACCTCGGTTCTGCAGCATCAGGAGCAAGAACGTGAAGTTCAAAATTTATTATCGCCTATCATCAACCAACACAAACATGATAAAGCGACTCACATCACTAAAACTACATTTTCAGCCTCAAATCGTGCGTTTGCACCTCAACAACCAAGTGACGATCAAAATTACTTTATCACCATGGATCAACTTTCGAACATTTTAAATTTGGCTAATAATAAAAAATCTTTTGGACCTGATCTTCTCCCAAATTGCATTTTCAAACACTTACCAATCTCAATAAAAAACGAAATCTGTACATTATTTAATAATTTGTTGAATAATAAAACATTTCCTGAATCGTGGAAAATTGCTAGGGTGTTTCCAATCCTAAAAAAAAATAAACTGCCTACGGATCCGGAGAGCTATCGACCCATTAGTCTTTTGTCAAATTTCGGAAAACTTTTCGAAATTATAATTTATGAAAAAATTAATGACCATGTAGCTGAACATAAATTAATGCCAGACAATCAGTTTGGTTTTCGACAAGGCCATAACACTGCGCATGCCATCACAAAAGTGGTCAGCGATATAACACACAATCTAAAATTTAATCAACCGACAGGAGCAGTTTTAATAGACATCAAAAAAGCATTTGAATCGATCTGGCTCGATGGACTATTATCAAAATTAATTAAAATGAATTTCTCGACCGACCTTATTGAATTACTCTACGAACTTCTTTATAATCGAAAATTTACAATCACCACTGGCGGAGATATTAAAATATCTTCAAAAATCTTCAAAATTTCAAACGGTGTACAACAAGGCTCTATCACCGCTCCAATCCTATTTAATTTATATACGGCCGACTTAATTTTACACGATAAATTAAATTCAAAATTTACACAATCATGTGCGTACGCAGATGACATGATTGTCTATTGTTCGGCATACCATGTGGGAGAAATTCAAAAAAATTTACAATCATCTTTAGATTTTATTCAAAATTACTTTCGACTTTGGCACATAGAAATAAATTCATCAAAATGTGAAGCTATCCTCTTTCGACGTCCATTAAAAAATGCGACGCGCGATTTAAAGAGAAATTGGCGTAAACTTTCGGTCAAAATTTCAAATCAACCAATAAAATTATACGAACAAATTAAATACCTGGGAATTAATATAGACAACATGTGTTACATGACACAGCATACGACGATTCAATTAGAAAAAGCGAGACGTGCGTTTATGGGAGCGCGGCAACTTTTTTACAATAAACGTTTGGACAAACGGGTAAAAATTATAGCGTACAAAGCACTAATTCGACCTATACTGACATACGGTTGCCAAGTATGGTTTAACCAAGTTCCTCGTTATATTGAACGGTACAGAATTTTCGAACGGAAATGCTTACGCCACTGCAACGGACTTTACAGAAAAGCCGAGACGGACTATACTCATTATATTTCAAATAAAATACAATACGAAAAATTTGACTCGGACCGTATTGACTTACACATGCTCAAATTGACTCGTAACCATATACGACGGGCTTGTCTGAATACTGAAAATTCATTGATTTACGGACCGTACTACGTGGACGAACAACTTGCTAAAATTTACACGACAAACGAAACGGTACCAGGACCGAATTTATTCCTTTATCTCGACAGATTGGGCTACATCCAAGATCGGAAGGCGATTCCCCTCATTTACCACGTGACAAGGCGGCCTAACGAGAAGTGGTTCGACGTGGCGAAATTTAGAAATCCGTCGGAACATCTTCGGTTCGACACCTCCTTCAAAATCAACGACGACGAATTTTCAAAACGTTGTGAGGCATATTGGTGGCTGAATGATATGGCCCACGACGATGATGACAACGATGGAGACAACGACTCCAATCAACAACCGCAGCAGCAGCAGCAGATATAACATTTATTTTTTTATTTACATATTTGATTTATATATATATACTTGTATTGTATAATTTTTTAGACAATCATTTTAAAATCAAACATTTACATTGATTTGCCATATAACTTATTTTGTTATAACATTTATGTTAATTTTAAAACTGTATGTATGTTGTGTAATTGCTTTTGTATATAGGTGTGCTTGTGTGTGTGAATGTCTTTTCCATTTATATATTTAGTTTTGTAAGCTCAACACTTGAGTCAATATAGCCATAAATTTTTTAACATTTTTGTTTATGGCAATTTAATTTTTTACTCTTTGATATTGTATAATTTTTTAATGTATTTAAATTTTTGCAATGTTAATTCTTTTTGAAGTTTTTTACAAAAATTTCATATTTTATTAAGCATTGAGCCTGAGCTCCCATTTTATATAGGGACAGGGGCTCTAATTTTGTATCTCTATAATGATAATATATGGACGGCATTTTTATTATTTCCTACGTCCTTTTTGTAAAATTTAATTTTTGATAAGTAATCTTTGATTTTTAAATTTGTAAAAAAAAAAATGTTTTTCAATAAAGGAAATTTTGTTTAAAAAAAAAAAAAAAATACTGCTATAGGTAACTCTTATAGATTTGGCAACTTCGGCTTGGTGAACATCGAAGTGTGAAGAGTCCAGCATAATCTACCCCAGTGTGCGTAAAACATCGCATCATAGTTGAAAATTGAAAGCAATCTTGGCGTTAGACAAGCTTTTTAAATACTATCTGTATATAGTGTTAGTTTCAATGCTAACATTTGGCTCTCATAGAGTTCGTTATAGTTGATAGGTTAGTAAAGATTTTGTTGTTTCTATTCTAAGAACATAAGTGATGCTTTAGCCAATGATGAACAGTGCTCTGAGACACCTAATACACCGTTTTATTATTCAGAGGCATCCTGCAAATACTAATAAGCCAGGTTGGGCCATTTCACCACAGTTAGTGATTTAGTTAAGTTGAGGCCACTTGATGTGCAATCTGCCGGTTTATTATTTGATTTTACATAATTCCATTGTATTGGAGATAATATAGATTAATTTTCGACGATCATTTTAGCAACAAAAATTTTAAACTTATTTGGATTTCCTCTAACCAAGCCAAGGTCAGAAAAAAAGGATTAAAAAGGTTGGATAGAATCTATTCAAACAAGTGTTGTAATATCGGGCAATTGTAACGTTTTTTTTCTTAGTAGTATTGCTTCTAGCACAGCGGCGCACAACTCTTATCTGGGAATTGTTAACTTTGCTTTTAATGGTGCCACCTTTGATTTCCAATCACTATGGCCACCTTGCTATCATCAACCTTACTTTATCCCAGTCTAAAGTCATTTGTTGCATGGTAATCTTTGCTTTTACGATAACAGGAGCAAACCATCCCATTAGATAAAACAATTTGGATGTTTCGGATAACTTCCTCTTTTCTTATTGCTATTCCATTTTCTTAGATTAAAACCGCCTTGGTTTAATAACACTGTTAATTATTGTTGCAATAATACCACTTGTTCTAACGTATTAGCACCCGATAATATGTCATCCACATAAAAGCTTTATTTAGTGCCTTTTTAGCTGCTGGGTACTTTTCACCATCATCTTGTGCTAACCGGTGAAGAACTCTAGTGGCCAAATATGTCGCTGCAGCATATCTATACGTCATCGTTTTCACATTACAAATCCTTATTATGCAATCTTTTCTCTATAGCATTAATTGGTTATATAGGGTTTTCCAATAAGAGGTTTCATTTTGGTATTAAAAAAACGAGTATTTTTTAAGATAAATCAATGAATGTTTATTTCATTGTAAAGAGAAAGGTATGCCATTAGCATTTGAAAACGATATCAGCCAAATGGCCTCCGTGGCTACGCTTGCAGCAATTTCATATTCTTTATATGAAATTTTCCATGACCAATTCGCACATTTGCGGCTGTATGTCCTCAATAACTTCACGAATTCCATCTTTAAGATTTTGAATCGATTGTGGAGCATTGACATAGACCTTATCTTTCACGTGGCCCCAAAGAAAAAAAAGGTGTTAAATCGCAAGATCTCGGTGGCCAATTGTGATCACCTCTTCGAGAAATAACACGGTCAGGAAAATTTTCTTGTAAAATTGCGATTGTTTCATTACTTGTGTGGCATGTAGCGCCATTTTGCTGAAAATAAACGTCGTCCACATCAATATTTCCTAACTCCAGCCACAAAAAATCATTAATCACAGCTTGCGGTAGCGCAATCCATTCACCGTAACAGTTGCACCAGCCCAAAAACCCCACGAAACAGTGGCAGATTGAGAATGGAAAGGCTTTTCAACGATCATTCTTGGATTTTCTGAGACTCAAATGGGACAATTCTACTTATTAACGTAGCCTCCGAGGTGAAAATGGACCTCATCACTGAAGATGGTTTTCGATGAAAATCTAGAACATTTTTATGCATTTAAAGAACCCAATGGTTTATGGTGATCGACTAGCTTGAAATCTTGTGTTAACTGAACTTTAAAAGCCTTAAAACCTCAGTCTTTATGCAAAATACGGCGTATAGTATCATTTGTGGAATGTCTAATTCCAAAGATCGAGCAGCAATATTCTCAGTTGTTCTTGAGCGACGCACACGGTTTCGATTCTTCACATCATTAACTTGTCCCAACAGCTCAAATTTTTCCACCAGTTTGACTACTGCCGGCCGAAAAGTTGCTTCACGACGACCAAAAAGTGCTTTAGTTTTGCGAACTGTGTCTGCAAAATTTTCACCATTTTTGTAGTGAATTTTATCAATTTCAATGCGTTGTTGAAGCGTGTATTGTGCCATTTCCAGTAATGGCGTAGTTTTGACTTGTCAAATGTCAAAAAATGACAGCTTCAAAATTGACACCTGCCCAAATATCAGGCTATTCCAAATGAAACTTCTTATTGGGTAACCCTTTAGATTTGATCTTTTGGGGCGCATTCGCGCCGGCCTCAACATCTTCTCGATGTCAGTTTTAAACGCGAATTAGTGTTCTCTCCATCTCAGTAGGATAATTTTTAAGCCTCTCACTATTTTTTGTCGATCAACTTTTAATGTTTTTTTATGAAAAAGGAGAGCGTGGGTGTCCATTTATATGACCGTTTTCTAGTTGTATATATATAATTTGATAAGATTACTGGAAATTGACTGCATCAGTAGAAGTTTTATTTAACTCAATTACTTGACTTATCAATAACTTGTTGCGTCTACGAGCAACAATTGATAATTACTTGATAGATAGAAAGGTAAGTATTTCGGTTGTCTACTAAAATATGTCGAGTTAACTCGTTCTATCTAAGCGCTCTCTATATCTCCCTCTGAATCTCTCGCTCACACACGCACTCTGTATCTCTCTCTCATAGGTGGTAGGTTGTGACTTATGATAGTCTGATGCACATTTTTAAAAATAAATAAATAAAAAACATTCTGAAATATTCCATGTTTAGAATTCTACTGGCCATACTGTAAACGAAAACCCATCATTTTCGGTTTAATTGGGGAATTTCGTTATTAAATATTTGTTCATCTCTAATTAAAACCATACATACGTACATACGTATATAATTGTATAGGGCCGCATACTTTACTTTACTTTCATCATAATCAACGCACAGAATGCATATACATTTCGTAGTTACAGTTCAGACAAGTCATTCTCGAGTTAGGCTATACGGATAAAATACCTGACTCTTATACTAATCAAATCCTAAATTAAAAATATTACAAAAAACGATGACCAGTCAAAAATAATAATAATAAGAAGAAGAAGAAACAGACGGTAGTAGTTCTCATTGTTTTATAGACGCACTCGTTCGTCTATGTGTAATTTGACTATGGTGCAGTAAGCTAAACTATAATTTTCTAACAACATATCTATGGGTGTTACTCTAATCAAAGATATTAAATTATAGATTTAATTGATTTTTGTTATTTTTTTTAATTATATATAATTAATAGTTTGGATATATATACACACTCGTATATACATAGAATTAGTTTGTTATATTGTTTTTGTTGCGTGTCATCTACTCCGCATATGGTCCATATATACTCGTATACACCGAGTATAGTGTAATGAAATTCCCTCATATTGATCGATAATGTTGTATGTTGGATATCAATAATTTTCGATCATCGCATATAACTTTACCGCGCCGCAATTAAACGTTTCGTTATATTATATGCACACTTGTATACAGACTTCATGACTAAACAGACTGTGATGCCAGAATTAAAAAAAAAGTACTGTAATTACAGACAATTTAATTTAACATAATACGAGGTATACAAAAGAAAAGTAATTTTTCTTGAGAAAAGAATAAAAGAAAATTTCTTTCACTCAGGCGATGAATATACGCTGTGCTCTTGGGTGAAATGTGCGCGTGGCATCGATCCAATTATTTAAATGTGAAATAGTATTAAAATTCATTAATGGTCCTCTGATCAGCACTTTGGAAAATGTCAGCACTTGTCAGGTATAGGTAAATTTTATATTATAATATGTTAGGATGGAAATTAACGACATAGAGCAACTTATTTTGGGAAGGCCAAATATTCATAGGATTGGGTAACCACTGGATACCTATCTTCCTTGGAGTACAATCAAAGTGCTGTATTGTGCTCCTTTTAGTATGCTATTTTTGTTACCTTTTTTTAACTTCAGGTTGATAGTTTCGGTTATTGCAAGACCAGGTGAGAAAATTGGGTGAACATTTACTTGCTGCTTAATGAATATTTCTGTAAATGTACTCTAGCTAGTTTGTCTTCCAAGTGTAGTGGTGTTTGTCAATTGGTGTTATCAATTAAAGGAGTACATATTTGCTCTTGGTTCCAGTTAGTTTTGTAATTCGTCAGATCCTTATACATTTTTTCCGTTACAAAGCAATCGATGAGAATTTTATTGCTAATCGAAGGCCTATATGTTGGTTTGATGATGAATTATGATGATGAGTCGGGTAAATTGTGTATATTGACAATTATGTCATCTTGTAAAAAGATGTCCTGTGCATAAATTCGAACTCTTTAATTTATAATCCATATGGCTATGGTTTGGAATTTAAAATTGTAGAAAATGATTCATCATCTACGGTAAGGAGATGTTAGTTGTATATTTCACAATTTCTTGCCCTATTAACCTTTCTAATGGTATTTATGCCCTTAAGTGTTGGGAGGGTTTCCTTATTAACTCATCGTTTGTCATGGATGGGTCAGTTCTACTAATAAATTTCCATTATCTGCCACTTTGCTTATTACTTATTAGGAGTTCTGGCTGGATAGACTGTTGTTCTTGCCTCGTTAATTAATCTATCATTACAGCGTCTATTGACGTATTCATCATTTGGGTTGGATTAGGTTGGCTATTTGCATTTTGACGTAAACGAGGGCAAAGCAATTCTTGATGTCCTTCCACTAACTGAAATTTTGGACACATTAGCGTGAATGGTGAAAGGCTGAAGTCTTAAGAGTTTAGTGTGGTTTATTTGAGAAGTCGCAGAACGGTATCTTGTCATAAACCTCCGTGTGAACATTAATGAAACTGCAGTGCTCAGGGGACACTCCATTGCCTCGTTTTTTATCACTGCAGGAAATCGGCTCATTAGTCTACTTAAGTCAGTTCAACAATCCTCAACAGAATTTTGTTTTGCTGTAACATGGCCTACTGGAAGTGTTGTGTGGAAATTGCCAGTTATTTCTAACCATCGTTAATCAGAATGTCATTATAGGTTAGTGACATATACTGTGACGATTATGATCCACGTAACACCAACTAATAAAAGGTACGTTCGGACCAACGCCGGAATTTTTTTTAGTTAGCGTTACGTAGATCATAATTGTCATATTACCCCAACTTAAGTCTATTCGTCCCGAACAGATTCAACTTTTTCTCCAGGATTGTAACGTGTCAACCTGTCGATGTGTACACAACGTCATTATTCTCTTTATTCTTTCCAACTCTGCTGCAACTTCGGAAATTTACTTTTCATTCTTTTTGGATTGTATAGCCAAACCAAATCTCCATCCAAAAATCTATTACTATATATATTTGTTATATTTGTCTTCCTTCGATCACTGGCCTTCACTATATTGTCTCTTTGGGCATTAAATTAATCCTGTTTGGTCACTGGTTCTGCTTTGGGTGATCCAAATTTGATATTGCATATATGACAATCGAAGTTCCTTGCAAAAGAAGACGATTGATGATGTGTTTCCTGTCGTGTCATATAGACTACACTGAGATACGCCATCGTAAAAAGGGTTTATTTCTTTCTGTAGAGCACTTCTAATGTTCTGTTAAATCTTTCCACCATTCCGACTGATTGTTGGGTAATGTTGTATTCCTTTTTCCTGGTGTTGATGATTTGACATAGCTCCTGGAATTCAGATGACTGGAAGTTTCGTATACTTGATCGGAATGAAGATTAAATGATACTTTGGATCTGCTTACTCATTTGTTCACAAATGTGTCGACAACTGTCCGATCTTCTTGATTCTTGATCAGATATGCTTCTACCTATTTACTAAAACAATCTACACACACGGTTATTTATCGATTACCACTTTGGGTAGCTGGAAATGGACCAGCATTATATATTGATATTCGTTTGAATGGCGCTTGAAAGTTGTATTGTTCCATCTTTTATATCTTGTTCTTGTTAAGAATCCAATATGAATCTCCTACAGGAACTTTTTGACTCGGTTTGCTAGGAGCACGATTTGCTGTTTAGTGTTTTTTGCCACTGAGGTGCAATAATCTTTCCTATGTTCGATTTTAAACCAATTGCATTAGTAGTTTAAGTGCATCATGGCCTCCTCGATTTATCAGGTCCTTTTGAAAGTGTTTGACGCTATCCACCACCTTCAGCAGTTATGTTCAAGTTAAGTAATAATTCTTTTCGGGATTCGATAGTGCCCCACTGTAGTATAGTAACACTCGATCTATACCGGGATCTATACCTGGTTTTATGATATGACTGTTCTATCCCCAGTATTACTTGCCTCGTTGTTTAAGATCAAAAGATCACCGGCTCATGCATGCGCCAAAATTGGAGAGCTTCTTCTTTAGTTGTACGAACACATCTCGATGCTCTTCTGTCCTGTTGAACTTTTGAAATTTTTCAGTAAATTTAAATAGGCTTCGTATAGGGCATCTGCGAAGCTCGACGAATCGTCGATAATTCGAGCATATAGTCTTCTAGAGCATATCGTTCAAACGTAGCAGTGGCGTTATATAGTCCAAAGGACTATATAACGCCACTGCTACGTTTGATACTTGATATTGTTGAATAGGAGTAGCATCTCCTGTATTGAAACGACGTTGAACGATACCATTTTCTTCCATATATCGTCGTCATTGATGGCAAAGACATCGGCTAACACTTGTGGAGCCTTCGTTGCTGCTTTTGGGATATGATTGAATAATGAACGAATAATCCGCTTCCTTTCAAGATGTAGTGACTTGCAATTTTGTCCAGAAGCCTCACCAAATTATTCAGCTTTCCTGATCATCAATCCTTCACATAGTAAGTTCTGGCCCATATTGACCCATACTCCATTATGTTCACTGTCATTTATTCGTAACGACACATATCTTTAGGGCCGTGGAACGCATTGATCGATTATACAGGCAACTATAAATCGATGTTTAAACTGTATTCCTCCGATTGCTACTGGAAGGAACACTCCCCTTTTACTGCTGCATCTTCACCAGTGGCCGTCCTCAGTTTGTAACGGACAACAATGTCAGATTTGGAAGATCAACCAAACTGTTCAATCTTTGCCGATGTGAGCAACTAGAACAGTGAATTTCCGGCACTTTCTCACTTTCCCTAGCTTAAGCCTCGCAAAGCCGATGGAACTTAGTTTTCGGTTCTTTATCCATGAGGCGAGATAAATATTCTCCCTCACCATCTTCCTTCTGGGCGCAAATGTTGTCCCAACTAAGGAATATATAAAAAAAAGTTTCACCGTTTCTTTCAAAATGGTATGGCTCTCCTCTTGAATTTTGTTCCAAAAATTACCATCCATCTCTCATACTCATTCATCAATGTACAACAATCCTACTCGTATATACATGACAACATCAGCTTTTAGAATACAGAGATATCATTTGCAATATCGGGTCCTGCTATAGTTAAACCTAAACAGCCAATCAACATTGCTATGACATTCAACTATGTAGTTCGAATAAATTGCTTGTAATCATTTCACAAATTTGGACGTTTTGTTAACCCATCTTGACAGCCACACATAAATTAGCATAATCATTTGACCAGGATATGTGCGCGCGATCATGCAATTGCATATTTCGATAATATTTAAACGGTACCATAAATATAATCTATCATAAATACAAAATCGCACTTAACAATCACGGCTAATTTAAAAGTTAAAATTTAAAACGATCAATATAAATTAGACAGTCGCGCAGCATGCAATCAACGTGTAACTAAACGTATTTAACTGATAGTTTGACGCGATATATAGTCTTGTTTAGCAATAATTTAAATGCAATTATACATTGACATCACACAAATCAGGCCGAAGTGAAATTGAGTAATCGAAGGAACGCGAACGGCTTCCGGATCTGTGGTGTTATGTAACATCTTTTTGATGTAAATGTAATAATTAAAATTTTTGGTTGTGCGTGACACGATTTACACAATTCAATTGATTTACCATATGTTGCGTCATATGTGATCGATTTTAATTTTTTTTTTTTTTGGGGTTTTACTTATGACGTCCGTGAATATTTTTGAGAAGACGATTTAATTTTTATGTGTACAATCTTGAATGGGTTAAATAAAATATGTGAAATTGGCGTTGGCAATTTAAACTTTTAAATTGCCGCTGTGGTTGGGAGGGGCTTTAACCTGTCACGTAATATAAAGATCAACATATAGTTATGATTGCATTGCACTAAAGCTATAGCTTAGAATACCACCATGAACTATTATGCAAGATAAGCATATTACATTCCTAGAAACAAGAAAACCCAACATCAGCATAATGCGATAATCGTACAAGTAATTCGAATGCGTAACGTGACATCAAACATAATAAAAATCGCATTAAACAAAATTAAATGTCGTTCTAGAGCAACTGACAATACTAAATACCAAACGAGAAGAACACGATAAAGTGTTACTGTACCTAATCAGTCAAAATATAAAATGGTTGCAAGCCCAAAAATGCGCAAGCAGCCAAACTACAAAGCATACAGGAGGCTTACACTTTTTATGCAAATTCAGATGTAACGAAGAAATCCCGAATGATGTAAAAGAAACGTAACTGAAAATCAAAGTTACCATCATTTAATCTAGAATTATTTCACAGACAATGGAACAGGCTAAACCAAAAAGACAACAATGGTCAGTTCAGAAAAAAAAAGTAACGCCAATGAAAATAGTACCATCATTTTGATCTAGCAGATCATGTAACAAGCAATTCAAAAACACCCACGAGATTCCTGAAAATACTGATAAAGACGATAAAGGCAAACAAAAATTTAATCAAGCCCAACATAAAACCACATAACGTTTTAAGGCGCAAGTACGTATGCGGATGTAAAATATAAAAAAACATATGCATACTAGGTATCAAAGCAACACATATTAACCATGTGACTAGTTTCACCAATCAAACCATACGTATGCGGACAAAAATCTCCGTTTTCTATTTAAAAACAAATTGAAAACATTTTTATCTCCGTTTTTACTTTGTTTTTATTTTGCTACGCAACATTATCGCAAACGTGTGATTTGATTGGTGAAACTATAGTCACATGGTTTATATGTGTTGATTTGATTGGTTAGTATGCGGATATTTTTTACATTTTACATACACATACGTACTTGCGCGTTTACAACTAAATTCAACTTCAGTTAAAAACATTTTAGGCACCCAAAACTTATTTTTATAAGTTAAAAACGAAAAATTAACTTTCTTGACTGTAACTTGCCAGCACAAATGTGAATTCAAATTTCATAAATTTTTCGACGGGATATTAGGATCCTAATTCATGGCGAAAATGATCGCCAAAATTGATTAGAAATCTGCCACAATAAATTTAAATAATCTAACAATTCAATTTTATCGATATTCCCTTCAGAAATGTTTTACAACCATATTGTAATGTTCTGAACAAAAACAAATGGTAACTGAGCAGTACTCGATTCTAAGTAATTAAATAAAGATATCACTATAAGTCCAAGCTTCTATAAAGCCAAAAATCTTAAAAAAGCTGATGCTTCAGGAACGAAAAAAGTGAGAGTGGTACTTGATAATCGAAAATTGAATGAGAAAATAATTGACGATATAAATTTCACATTCCTCAGATAGAAGAAATCTTAAATATTTTAGAAATCTGTGTTTTGCTCTGGAGCAAAAATCTGCGTTCCCTCGAATAAAGGACATTTTGAGTTTAATTGGATGCCTTTTGGCTTAATAAATGGCCCGGTAATATTCCTAAAGGCAAAGAACAACGTATTGAACGGTCTGAAGATCATATAAAAAACCTCCGTGAAGTTCTACAACGAATTTCACAATTTAGTCTCAACATACAATTAAACAAGTGTGAGTTCATTAAAAGAGAAACCAAATATTTTAAGCACTAACCCGGACAAAGAAAAAATCCTTAAATAGCCACTTTCAATTACGCTAAAGCAAATAAAAGAGTTCTTTGAACTATCAGTATACCACTGCATATTCATACAAAACTAAATTTTAGTTTTAGGATCAAATTTTAACTTACCCCGATTTCTCTAAACCTTTTGTATTGACGACACACGCAGCAGGATACGCTTTATGTGCTGTTCTAAGTCAAATAGACCATAAAAATGAAAGGCTAATCGCGTTTGCATCTAAGATATTGAATTCAACTGAAACCAATGAGAAAGGAGCATTTGAAATTATTTGGACAACACAGACTCTTCAATCGGTTCCATTCAAAATCACGCTTCTAGTAATTCAGGTTGAATAACCCCAACCAATACTTCAGACGAGTATTTCATTCACTTCGCAGACAAAACAATAAACTATTACTGGAACCAAATAATTTTCTGAATCTCGTAACAGAACCTCGTAACCTTATAATTTCTGAAGAAGGTTTTCCAAATGTTAAAATAACAAAAACCATAAAACCCAATTTCGACAAGGAAGAAATAACCCTTTAAACCTTAAAACTTACCATAAAGGAAAGCAATCCACGATCCCTAGCTCTGGAGATCATTTACGAAATTATTCAAGACTCATTCCAAGAATAATTTCTCTCAAAAACGACAAATATTTAGATGTATTTATTATCAACAAATATCAATTCCTAACCATTATAGATTCGTTCTGAAAGGATTTACAGGTGATTTACATTGAAACAAAAAATCTGATAGACGTAAGAGAAGCCCTAATTATAAGTATATCACTTTTTTTGGAATCCCTAAGTTGATCATACCAGACCCCGAAACTACGTTTCGGTCTATTCAACTCAAAGAATGTAAAACTCGGTTACGCATTATCATCAGAATCGAGTGGATAAATAGAAAAAAAAGACAAATAAAACAAATAAAGATGAACTTCCAAATGCAGACACAAGACCCATTATTGAACTTTTAGTAGCTTTATATAACGATTCAGTGCATTCTGCAGCGGGATTTACACTAAACGAGATAATATTCAATCAATGTAATATTATAAGGCCTAATGAAATTATTAAGAAAATGGCAGAAAATATTTAGTAAGAAGTAAAAATTAAATTCACGAATCGAGTGAAATATTGATAAAACAAAATAATGTAAAACAGAACCACCCAGTAACCCAGCCAAGGAATATTAAGGCAAAAGCTGCTTGTATAAAAAGTAAAACAATTTTGTCAAGTCGGAACATAAAAAGGAATAAAAACAAAATTAAAAGGCAAAAAATTAGCTAATCATATTTTCCTTCTAATTTCAGGAATGTTGTTAGCTAAATTATTAATTTTCATAATTGCAAATGTTTTAAATCTAATAGCCAAAATTTAGAAATAAAAAATATACGATCTTAAGACTGTTTGTCACACTATTAGTATTAAAAGTAAATGATTGTAAAATACAACCAGGGGTCATTTAAATAATAAATCCAATAAATCGATTGAATTTAAAACCACTGAATATCAAATGATGGAGTTTCTGCAGGAGATTAGTCATTGGTGGTCATTGTTTTCTGCTATCTAAAATTAAAAAAAAAAAAATTCCCTTTAATATTTATTTTGCAGGTTTGCGTTAGTAAACTTTTGGTACTATTATTTTCTAACCAAAAAACCTGTATTTGTAATTGAAATGCACCTGAAAATGGTCACATTGTTTATGTTTATTTTCCAAATAACTTACGTTATCAAATTACATATTAATAAAATTAAAAGTTTGAAGTACAGTCAACAACAGCGCTGCTTTAAAGGGCGTTATTAAGCAGTTTATCGCTTGTGTTGAGTGCTCGTCAACACATCATTTTGAGCATCATTTTTTTTTATATTAAGACTGTGTCCGAAACCTATGATAAATATTTGTGAACAAAATTTTTGCATTTATTTGAAAAATATTTCCCTACATTTCCAATTTTTTAATACGCTGTCCGAAAAGTAAAATAATTGATTGAAGTATTTCCCGGCCTTATTTGTTTTTAAATAAATTTTACAAAAAAATTACATTTAATTGTGTGCATTGTTTATTGAAATTGTCATAGCAACGAAAAACTTCAAATTTTTCTTATATGGTTTTTGAATGGAACTCAAACTATTACAAAACCAAGTTTTGCATTTTATATGTTTTATTATATATCCAAGTGTGCTACGCGATAAGTTTGTTTCTTATTTTATAAAGTTTTGGTATTTGTTAAAAATTACCATAGCAACTAACCGTGATAATATGGGTATATTCGTTTTTATACAAATGTCAAAAATTTGTATTCATTTAATATATATCATTCCAAGTATTTTTAAATCCGACTTCTTTTATTAATTTTCGAATATGAGTTCGAAACGATGATTTGAATTATCCTTCGTTTAAGTTTTAAATTATCCTAAGAAGTCATATGAAACTTGTAGCGAAAATTCGTAATTCGACGAAATAATTATACGCATGTATAAAAATAAAAACAAAAATTGGCAGGAATAATTCCGTTTGAACGTCAGATTGGGAATTGGGAAAAACAATAGATTGGAAAAAATATGTATGTATTATTATTTCATTATTAAAATATTATTTCATTACTTAATTAACGTTTCATTATTTGGCAACTTTTCCAGAGTGCAATCTAAAATGTAAAACGAAGATGCGTCACCTCTCATTAAACTAAAAATAAAGTCAACTGAAAACACAATTAATATTTATAATATTATCACATAAAAAACTTATAATATGTATATTATTTTAATAACCGACATTTTACAAATTATTATTTTAAAACTGTTAACTATAATGTGTATTATTAAATTTAATTAGTAAACAAATGGCGCTGAATCGATATATTTTCGTACACTAGGATCGTTTAGTACTCGTTCGTGTTTTAAATATGTATTATGTGTACATAAGCATGATTATATCTATACAAAAAACAACAACAAAATAATTCTAATTTGCTATGAAGTAAACATTCGAATATTTCGTCAAAAACCAAAGGAAAATACGATACTTGGTATGGGTTTCGGACACTGTTCACGTAACCAATCACAACACAACCTTACTTACATATTTTTGTTTACTGTTACAACTAATAATGTAATAGATTATTATTAAGATTAGTTACCAAAATTATTACCAAAGGTGCTTTACATGGATAAATAAATCAAAATGTTAAATTCAAATTTCGCACCAATATTTTAGTGGTCAAACATCCGTTGCTTATTAGACCTGGTTTGGCACCCAATGAATTCTTTTGAATCCCGCGCATCAAAAAATGAGAATAGAGTTATGTAGAATGGACCCAAAATTAAGGTAATCGTGGTTATCAAATGTTCCTCAATGGTAAAATGCTTCATCGGAAACAGGACTCCATAAATTTTGATACATTCTTCTTATAGAAAGAATTGGTTCTTCTAGAGGAAACCCATATCTGATCATCTACATAATCATAAAAAATTTACAAAATGCTCTACGGTAAAACTTTCGTAATTTCCAAAACGTCTAATAGATGTCGATGTAAAATAAAAACTTCGTAAATGTAAAATTTTAAGGTTTGAGGATAAACTAATAAACTTTCAAGAATTCAGCGACTGCAAAAAAATTGCTAAATTTCTGAATTTGCTGAATCCGTCTGGCTTCTTACCACATACTTTAAATCTAAAACAAGTATGCATAGCAAATAACTTATATTACTATAAGGGAAATCGCGTCGATTTTATGTGCCAACATGATATTAGTTGGGATAAAAATAGTAGATGGCACTAGAGTAGTTGAACGAAATGTTTACATTTTTTTATCTACAGTTTTTTATATTGAACGAATTATTAACGAAACAAAAATTTTAAATCTAAAAAAAAAATTTTAAATTTTATAATCGGGATTGGAGTACATGGGCTTATATTTATATACAATAATAAATAAATAAAACCAAATTTTATTTTTTTTTAATTATTTCATTTCATTAAAATGAATTAACTTCGTTAATTTTTTTCTTACACCAATTTTTTTTAAATTCTCTTGTTTTGCAAAATGAAAAAATCTTATTTTATAATATATATTTATGATAGTTTTAATTAACACGTAAAAATGATTTTCTATATCATTAATATTAAATCTAGAGTATAAGTGATTGCTATTATCTATAAAAATTAAATCGATTAAACTAATATTTTGTATTGATCGTAAAACTAACTTACTATATTCTAATTTTACATTAATATTAACACTACTTTTAAAAATTTTCTCACATTCGACTAAAATTTTGTATGTATTTAATGATGGGGTCATTAATTTACCCCATTTTTTTAAATTTTTTTAAAAAATAAAAAATAAAAAAATTGGTTGACGTGCCATCTATTGTTCTCGTTAAAAACGTTTGGTATGCCATCTAGAATTTTTATCCGAAACAAAATTGAACGAAATCATGTTGTCGTTAGCATTTACTATGGAAATGTTCACGATTTCCCTTATAGTAATATAAGTTATTTGATGCATAGTTATGCTTTTAAGAAACCTGGCTACAAAGAATGATTATGCAATGGCACTAGATTTTTGGTTGAGTCACTCTGGGTCAATACATTTTATCTGAAAGATTTCGTTAGATAAGGCAAAGGATTTTGTGTTACCTTTCAACTTTTTCGATGGTCAATTTCCCCTTCATTTGGCTTATGCAAAAGCAGTAAATAAATCTCAAAGTCATACATTCAAAAAATTAGGGGTTCAAAATCCAATGCAAGCACCGACATCTTTCAGAACATCTTTCCGAATGTCTTTCTGAAATATACGGCACAGTGAAATTATGCAGCTGAACAAGAAGATAAAACTATTGATGAATCTTGAAATTTATAAGCGGCTGTGTCGAGCCAAATTTGAGGAAGTTAACGTTCGGAGTAAAGAAATTGGCTAAAAAAGAATGCAGAATACGTCTGATGACACATTTTACAAAAGGAACCATTCACAGGTTCCCGCCTAGGTAGGTTCCTGAAATCTACAAAATAAAGGAGACTAAAGTTTAATTTTTGTTATCAGATAGCCAAACTGGTAATAACATCTAACAAATACGTGATGAACGATTGGAAGGTGGAGTGTTCAAAATAATAACCGCTTTACATGAACTATTATAGGAATATTAAGGACATATGCGTTATCTTTCAATTTTTTTTAACCAACTGTAATTTATATTTTATATACGAACCTGTAGCCTATACGGTAGTGACATCTTATATAAATAAATATAAGTCTTATAAGCGAAGACAATTCTAGTTCAGACACACAGCCAGAAATTTAACAAATTTAGTACTCAAGCTTTTGTATATTTTAGTAGATTTTTAGCTGACTTGCAAACGTGTGCCAATCAGTACATATTAGTTTTTAATTACGCTAGAACCATGGATTGCGCCATGCCATAATTTGCCAAACGTTTTAAAAATTAAATGCAATAAATAATAAATCTAACCATCTACTGACATCTTCACAAAATATTTAGTAATTATATAATTACATCGATTTGAACTAATCTTGACGAACATAAATTATCTTCGTTAAAAAAAACATTGCTACCAACCAATAAGACAAAACAAGTTTTCAATTTATTCAATCATGTTGACATTGAAGCATTTATTTTGAGTGAAAAAAGAAAATATTGTGAAAAATCAAATAAAATTTATAAATTTAGATTTAATATACACAAAAGTGACAAATTAGTGATAAATAATTAATTTTTAACTTCTTAAACATAATGGGTAGATCACGTTCACGTAGTAGAACACCTAAAAAACATCATAAAAGTAAACATAGAAAGAGGAGCAAATCAAGGGATCGATCGGAACATCGTTCATCCTCACATAGTAAACATGTTAGTCGAAATCATGAGAAAATACGTGAAAGAAATTCCAAATCTAGGTCTGTTCTTTTTCACAATCTATTTTATTACAAAACGTTTTGAATCGATTAAATAAATATTTTACAAATTAAAAAAAAAACTAGGTTATGTCGTAATTAATTCATATTCATTGCGTTGTTGCAGGAAACGATCGCTTTCCATTTCATCAAATAGCAGTAGTGATATATCAATTGGTGGATCTCATCATCGTAAGAAGAAGTCTTCGAGAAGTAAGAAAATGGATGAAGTTGAACGTTTAGCTGAAATGGAGCGACAGAGAAGGCAGAAGGAAGCCGAACAAAGGGTAAGAATGGTTCTGGGAATTTATGTTTTTTATCTCATTATGAATCCACAATAGTACTGATTAACCCCTTAACTGCCGTAGTTAGTTATACGTTTTAGTCATATTTTATTACATTCATATTTGGAGTGCTTACATTTTGCGAAGAACTTATAAACATAATACTATCTTAAAGAGATTGTTGTTAAAACATCTAGATTCTACGGATTTTCCTAATTGTTGATGTACCGTTCTTTTAGTAAATAAAATTCAACTTTCTATCGTTTTTCCGTGAGTTAAAGGATTGTAATAAGTTTTATCGTTACGAATTATCTGTAATCAGAAATATTTTTGGCTTTATTTTAACTAGATTAGATTAGATTTAGAATATATGTATATAGCGCATAATTCAAGATAATAATAATTTAGTTCAAACCATTGCTGGCCCATTGCTTATCAACAATCTAATTTATTCGTTCCTATACATAGATTTTGGAGAGCTAGTTTTATGCTATTCTAGGGTGTGGGTCGGAAGAATACAATTCGGATTCTAATTTTTGAAAGGGGGGCTATACCATCTTCGACGTCAATCCAGGATGACTGGTGCTCTGGAAATTACAGATTGATAACAATAGCAAACTTGCAGTCCTCCGTCACCAATTGAATGGCGACAGCGTAAATTATGACGATCAAAATTGAATTAAAGTTGATGATCTTCGGTCACTAAGGCTGACTTTGCATTTCAACAATAAACTCTTCAATTTCTCCCAACTATTTAATTTATGATGCTTCTCCAATTTTTTTTTTTTATCTATACGAATGTTATGTATTGATGTTTAAATTCATCTTCATCCAGAAACTCTTCAGTAGAAAGATATATTTATAAATAAATATAAATATTAGAAATATAATCATACTTAATATGGTCACTTGAGGAACAGGAGTAGTTCTTTATTTTCGACGGTTAATTATTGAACGTTTAACGACATGAATTCCTTGTCTATCGTTTTGAAAGCTCTACGATTACAGTTTTTCGATGGATTTTTTAGTATGCTTTACAATTTTTTAATTATTTTGGTTTCGGTTGAAATCATATTTACTGGACGATAATCATAGCATTTTCCAGTCTCCCATCGTGATAGAAAAATCCCATATTAAAATGTTAAGTCATTACATTTTTAGTTATCACCTGAAAGTGCAACGGTCACTTAGTAGTTTTAGTAATTAAAAATTTAAACAAAAATATCGATGGATTGAATAAAACAAGTCCAATATTTAAAAAAGTGTACCGAGCTCCACAACCCAAAACTCTAAACTATATTTAAATTACAGGTTGAAGCAAATTAAAATTAATTTAATTAACCGTTAAACTGGCTAAATAAGTAATTGTTGTTACAAGAAAATCCAATTTATATACATTTCAATCTAACTTATAAAAATCCTCACTGCTATTAAAACAATTACCGACCCAACTGGCTATTTCATACATTATTATTGATACTGCAAGGGCGAAATTCAATTTACTCAAAGTACTACTTAGGCAACTTTTCTAAAATAATTTTGACCGAGCGAGTGGCGCAGTGGTTAGAACGACGGCGCTTGGAGTGGGATGTACCAAATTCCAATCTCAACAGGTGCAGGATGCAAAAGGGAATTTTTCACACGATTTCGTTCGATGATATTTTATGGAACAAAACTTTGACCCCCTATTGGTGTGCAGAACGTTTTACGGAGTCCTATAATTATAACTGTCAAAATTCAGTGGATACTTGTTAACATTACCATCTATACATTACAATCCGCGCAACTACCGTTTTCTAATTTTTTAGCGTGAAGCTGCGTATCGATCAACTAAATCAAAAGATACATTTAAAGTTTTTTTTAGTAAGCTAAATTTTATGTCAAATTTGTATGGACAATTTATCTAAGCTCCAATAAAAATTAAGGGAATATTGGACTGGAGAATTACGGTTTCCCATTCTTCAAAATGTCCTTATTTAATTTCACGGTTGTTCATTTGAGTCTCAACCAAATCTGTTTTTTATGGATTTAACAGAGGCGTTTGATATGATAGGGAACAGCATTTTGTTGGAAAAGCTCTATTATGCAGGTTTCCAGGGTTTCATTTTGCAGAGGTTTCTCTCGTACTTATCTGATCGGTATTCGGGTTTCTCAGGAGTCAGCGACGAGATTCAGTTAGGCTTCGGCAACAGTTTGAGAAATAAGCCAAATAGCCGGTAAATTTACAAACTTGCTAAAAATTAAAACATTTAAGTCGTAATTAAAATTATTCTTATTTAAAGCTTCGGATATGGATTATTTGTTGAATTTACAGGTCTTGATTAAGCATTTGTGTTATATACATTTGAAGATAAGGATTTAAACGTTGGATACGTTCCAGAAAATGCGTGTATAAAAATACATTGTATCTATGGAAAAATAGAAGATTGGTTTCTCCACTCGAGAAATCAGTAAAAAATTAAAACAAATGCCATTAAAATGTGTGTAAAAATTAGTATCAATTTCACGAGTTTGCGCTTTTTGTTTCATAAATTGGCACATATACTATTTGGAATAGTAATTGAATAGCACTTAAAACAAGGGTTTCGAACCGAACCTGAACCCGTTCCGGTTCAGAGATTTTTTCATAATTTAGTGAACCTTAACCTGAACCAAATTCGGGTTCGAGTTCAAATTAATTTTTCTTTTCAAAAATAAAAAATAAATTAAAAATCATTGCAAATGGATCGACTTGACAAGCAATTAGGGAATATAAGAAGATCTCTAGAATTCATCGGATGATGAAAATAACCGCAACGTGTTGGAAGAAATCTTAAAGACCAAAGAAACTAGTTTGATGCCAGCTACAGAAAATGATAACGACAACTGCTTTGCTTTTATTGTAAAAAATGAGTTTGCTGTATATCAAAGTTTTCCTAGAGTTTCAAAGTGAAAAAAGTTCTAGAGTTCCGAAAATCATAAATTGGATACCGTATTATTAGACGAAGTACGTTTTTTTAACCCGAACCAAATATATTCTTGTGTCAAGAATCTGTACTCGAACCCGAAATGGTCGAGGTACGAGATCCTGCAAGTTAAAACCAAACGAAATAACAAGTAAAACTTTTATTCACTGTCACTTTCTGACAATAGACATTTTCTGACAATGTTTACGTTACAAAACATAAAAATGTCGCTGATATCACTACAAATGACGACCTTTTCTTCTTCCATGGGTGAAATTTTTTCTGTATTCTCTCCAACGAAATTTGAATTAATTTCTGGTGGCACCGAAGCTTCATTGGTTCTTGAAACAAAGTCTGTTATGAGTTGTTGTGTCCTAGTTTTGGATGTCAATAAATCATCGTATCCTTCGCTGCCAGTTTTATGTGCCAATGCTATTATGTTTGGAAATTGGGATGTATTAGAAATATCAGGATCTTTGCTTTTTACGCATTCTGGCTAAATAGATTTCCAACATCCATTCAAAATTGTTGATCTTAATTCGGATAACGCTGATTAAACTTAATCGATACAATCCATGATTGTAAACTTTTTCCACGCATCAGGAAATGTTAATGTTTCATTATTATTTAGTTTATCCAAAATGTATTGAATTAAACGATCCTCTTACGTAGCATGGTTGCATGTTTTATTGTTGCGATTACACCTTGATCCCAAAAGTTGAATCAAGGATGGAGTGTTAGGCGGATAAAAACACAATTGTTCGTCCGGATGCTCCAATACCGGATGACCAAATGCATTGCCTTAAAAAACAGAAATTAAAATTCGAGACCCTTAAATTTCGCTCAAATAACGTAGAATCTGGTACGAAACGTTTGTTAAACCATGCAGTAAAAATACTAGGATTACTCAGGCTTTTTTGTTCGTCATTCAGTGATCAGATAATTTTTTTCATATGTATACTTTTCAATGATCTTGATTTCAGGATTCGATTTATAAGCAACGGTTTTAACATGCGATCTCCGGAAGCGTTAGAGCAAATTAAGAGGACTACACGATCCTTAGGTGATTTGAAACAACCAGCAGTTGTTGCGATTTTGAAACCGCGATTTCCCAAATAGGCTCCTGGCTCTTCGTTTAATCTGTTTGTACAAACTTAGTGCTGTTTGTTTAAAAGTATTTCCATTAACTGGTATTTTTTCATGAGAGTTATCTTCGATCCACACTACCTTCGCTTTTTCCCATATCTCTTTGACAATTTTTCTTGTGTATGATGATGATTTAGCATTAAGATTTGTTCCAGAACATACCGACATCCTAATAGCAGCTTCTTTCTTGCACCTTTTTTATTTTTATTTTTGACTTCGTAAGGACTGCATAGTGGAAAATATTTCAATTATATGCACTTCTATTTATTTTACTACATGTATTGTAATTTTAAGCGTCCCTTCAAATTAGCAAACAGGGTGCTACAAAAATATTTTTTTCTTTTGAAAAATAGGACAAACAGAGGTTTAAAATAAGTGTTTAAAGGTTTAGTCGATCGTTTTATTCCTAATTCGTGATAAATCAAAATCGTGTAAAAACAGAACTAAGTATATTGTTATGTTAGGAACTTTAATAATTTAGCAATCGCTACTGGATTATTTAAAATCCACTGATTTCATTGTATATGTTAAATTAAAAATTCTCAAACCATACGGGAGTATGTTTCAAAGTAGACAATCTCTCGGCCACAGTAGCAGGTGCTTCTATCTCGTGTCTAGTCTTTAGTTTTAATTAGGGTCGAGCAATATTTTTAATGCCGATGGAATTCATAGGCTAAAGTAATAGCATTGTCTGCTGTCTGTTTCTCAACTCAAAACAAAATGTTTGTCCCACAATCTGATTTGTTTATAAAGCTACGCTAGTTCTCTTTCCATAACATCAGTTCAGTATCACGTAGTTGGTATAAGATTATCATAATCCCAGTATCATAAATATTTTCAGACTTAGCATAAAACATATTTTATAATTTCAGGTGGTCGAAGAAGAAACCGCTAAACGAATTGAACTTCTTGTAAAAAGGCGCGTCGAAGAAGAATTAGAAAAGCGTAAAGACGAAATTGAGATGGAAGTCTCAAAACGGGTCGAAGCAGCTAAAAAACAAATGGAAAAAGAAATGATGCTCGAATTAGAAAAACGTCGCGAGGAAATTCGCGAACAAGAACGTAAACGGGAGGTAGGTGATATCATTAATTTTAATCTGTTAATTTTATTATTTTGATATAAATAATGCTGCTGCTGTTATAAATTATTATTATTATATAATTATTGTTTAGTAATGAGAACTTAATTTTTATTTATTATTTAAATCAATTATTTATTGTATGATGGAATATAATTTTTTATTTTTTATTTTTTGTTATCTCAATAAAATATTAAAACCTTAAGGATTTTAACGTATGATAATAAAAAAATGAGATTAATTATACTCATGTCTCAAGATTTAACAGTTATTGTCTTATTTCTTAATTATCGTTCGTTTTAATTACAATTTTTTTTTTAATTAAATTTAAAAACCTAGCAAAACGTAACTAATTATTTTGCTTAATAAAATTTTGATCAATAAAAATGTCAAACCGAACCCATTTTCAGATGTTTTTATAGGCTGTGCAGCTCTTTTTATTTGTTGGTTTTTGTTGTTATTTTTTATTTTATTTATTTCAGATTTTTATGATTTTTACGTTTGTTTCTCTTACACACACACACAAGTGAAATATTTAATTGTAAATTTGTAATTAAATTTAAAATTAAAATAATTTCTAAATATTATAGTACATATATGGGGTTATAATGTCCTATTGTCTGAATGTGAATTATTTCGCTCTATTTACTCGTAGAAATATCTGTCTTCCTGAAAGTTTGGTGTCAGACAATAGTTTTAATCTATGAACTTATTATTATTTAATGCTTAATATGTATATTCGTGTTAGTTTAAATAGTGTTAGTTATTATTATTAAACTAAATATTATATAATCAATTAATTAAATTATTTTCACTCGATTATTTAAAAATAAAATATTAAATTATTTTGTTATTTAATGTTGTTTGTGTATAAAATATTTATGGTGTATGAATGATTTAATTTCAATTTAGTTTATAATAATTAATGTTTCTATAAACCAAATAAATATAATTTTACATAAATTTGTGTATGAATGTCGGCCAGCTTAGAGATTAAATTGATCAAGGAATAAATTAGGAATGTTGACAAAATTAATTAAAATAAGGATCGTCGTTATTGGATGTGGTATATAAAAAAAATAATTACGACAGGAGAAAATACAAATATCATCTTGAGCATGTTATGATGAAGTAAGGAGATCAAATGTATAACAAGTAGAAGACAAAGGGATGGGAAAGACTAAACATATTTTTATTTTTTTCGTCAACATTTAATTTAATTCTTTGGCAATGTTTTTGTACAAATCTCTAATATCAACATTGCGCCATAGAATTATTCTTGGCCTCAACTTATTCATTTATTTTTTTACATATAAATATGTATGTTATTAATGATAGAGACAACAGTGTCATTGTGGAAATAACTCAACATCTCAATAATACTTTTTTATCCATTGTGAAATTTTCCCCAAGTAATAAAATGTATTTCCAATTTACATTGAAATTTTGTTGTGGTCAGTTGGAATTTAACTAATTTGTATAAACCGAAAATTAATAACATAAAAAAGACATTTTTATCATAATCAAACTTTTTGAAGATATCGTACAACCAAAAGCTATTTAAATTTTATATTATTATTATTTAATTATTTTTGTTAAATATATCTCAAGAGAATGCTTTTCATCATTAATATATTATATAAATCTATCAAAATATATTATTAAAGAAAAAAAAAATTTGGAATTGGAAATTTTTTCCTTGTTAATAAAAAAAAAAAAAAATCTAAACATACTATAAAATACTATAAAACCACAAATCACCGTCGTCTTCTCAGGTATTATAAAACAAAATAATCTTATTATTTAATTAAATATTTATATTACAATAAATATTTACATTAATAAAATAAAATATTAGAAATTTAAAAATATATAATTAATTTATTTTAATTATATATTTTTTATTTTAGATTTTTTTTTATAATTAAAAAATTATGTTTGTGGAATGGAAATCAATGTACGGAATGAAAATAACATTGATATATACATTTTCAATATGGAAAGTAATTTTTTAATTATAAAACAAAATTTTATAAAAAAAATTAAATAAACAAACCATTTTATTTAATTTATTTTATTTTGTTAACCAATTAATTTTGATGCGATTTTTATTTTTTATTTTATTTAAATGCTATGTCAAAGTTCTTTAGACGATATTAATCGTGATATTATTTTTATAGGAAGAGGAAAAAATGAAGCGGGAAGAGTTGGAAAGAATTTTGGCGGAAAACAATCGAAAAATCGAGGAAGCACAAAAGAAACTTGTAAGTATTTATCGTTTTGTTTTAAATTTTTATTTTTTATTTTAACGGATGTGGATAAAATTTGAACATGGGAATGTGTCAAAAATGTTTCGCGATTTAAATGCCTTATTTGGTATATCAATGTACGTAAAGACGAACCATACTCAGGCACATTTTTTATTCACCACCCGTTAAAACATATTAGACATTATAAAAAATCAAAAAAACAAAAAAAAAACAAATTTATGTTATTTATAAATAATTTTTCATTAATTTACTTTTTATAATTAGATAAAATTTTATATCAACAGCGATATTTACAGATTTTCAGAAATTTTGGTTAAAATAGTAAAAATAAAAGTCGATCCATCGTTTTAAAAAATCAAAATAGAAAAATAAAAACCGAAGGGCTCTAAATGTGTTCATAATTTTTTTGTAATGGTTTTTTTTTAATTTTAACCGAACAAACAAATATATCCTGGATTCGTGAAATTTGTTGTAATAAAAAAAATAAATCAAAATCGTTTACCTTTCCGGATTCAATAAATTGTAATAAAAAAAATTTCACGATTCTATTGCTAATAAATAATTTTAACAGGTCATCGAATATGTAACGATATAAAGTACAAATTATTAACAATACATGTTTTATTTAATTATTTATTTATTTTAATCATTTTATTGTTTATCAAATTTACTAATTCAATATTTTTATTTTTCCATTATTTTCACTCGATTCAACCAAAATAAAAACGAAACCTTAAAAAATAAAAAATAAAAATAAAAAAAAAACGAATATAAGGCTGAAGAACGGCTAGCAATAATCGAAGAGCAAAGGAAAATGGATGAAGAACGACAAAAAATGCGAAAGGAACAAGAAAAGCGAATAAAAGAGGAACAAAAGATAATTTTAGGGAAAAATAATTCTCGACCAAAATTATCGTTTTCATTTAAGCCTGGGGCATCTTGAAAACATTGTGTTACCTCAAGTAACTAAAAGATAATTAATTAAATTTAACGACATCAAAAAAATATTTAATTATTACTAAAATTACAAATTTCTTTCTCAATTTCTACTGCATTGATATTTTTTTTTAAATAGTGATTTATAAATTTTTAAAAATCATATGTACTTTTTTATAAGTTTTAAATCGAAATTGCATGATGATATACCTAAAAACAATGAAATTTGATGGAAATTTCAAATGAATCGTTATTAACTAAGTTTACGAAAAAAGCAAGCAATTTTAATTTTATAGGAATTTATTTTTATTACTTAAAATAATATTTAATTACACTTTTAATTAAATATTTTTTTAAAGACGGTTTACCCAAGTTTAATCGTAATTTAAAAATTATTTTTTATTTAAGGTACTGTTGAGTGGATGGATTGTTTTGATTTACATTTTTTTTTTTTTAATTAATTGTGTGCTTCCATATTTTGTTCATAATTGTATAGTTTAGTTATATCGCGTCTATAGTTTAAAATTATGATAATATCGAAAAATTAAAATAAAAGAGTTAGTTATTTAATGTCTGTTGTCCCATAATCTATCTTTAAGTTACATTACAACGACGATTATTGTTTTGTATTAAATTTTATATTGAAAATGGTCTTATATTAAGACCATCAATTATATAGGATACTTTGTAGCTTACATATAATTGACATTTCCCAAAAAAACATAACTGGTAACTATTGAATTTATAGATATTTAAATAATAATTTTAATCGAGAATGTAAATATTAATTTCATTTTGTGAATAATTTACAAATTTGTTGTAATTATTAATATTTCAAAACAATCCTTTTTGATTACATCAGTTTATTTTAATTATAAATTATTAAAAAAGGACTTTTATTTATTTTAAAAGTTAAAATATTCTTCAGAATTTACATTTATAGTTGTTGAGAAAATATTACTTGTAAACTATTTTTCGATTATAATTTAATGAAATCGTAGATTAAATCATCGTATTGTATTGTCTTGTTGAAATTTGCTGTATCACAGAAAAATGTTCAACCTTCGGAAAAGAGATTTTTGTACGTTGTTTCTCGATTCAAATATAGTTTTACCAAAATTATTTGTACATCGCAAAAATTTAACAACTGACCTAATGATAAAAAAAAGTCACGAGAATAACTTTAAAGTTTTGGCCCAAAATTTAACTTAAAAGGAAAACTATTTAATTGTTATTTTAAATGACATTTGTTCTGTAATTAATTTGAAAAAAATAAAAATTGCCTAGGACCCATCAAATTGACTAAATGTCGAGGAATAACGATTAATTTCAAATAGAGGCACTATAAACACCGATTCTAGATATTTTTACTACAGCAAAAGTTATTTTTGTCTGTCTTTCAATTTTTACCACCATTTGTTCTTTTAAATAATTCCACATATTTCTTAGAAACTTCGTGATGAATTTATTTTTTATTAATTGGAGTGTTGTCTTGCTGCAATATAGAATGCTGGCCGACCATTCACTGCCGTTCAATATTTCCAAGTACGTCGTTACATTTTAAAGTAGCATTATTATCGCTACCACTATACTATGATGAGTTGAAATAACGGTACGATTTTTTTTATTAGTGAGTGGAATAAATATATTATTTATAGTAGGTTCCATCCAAACACACCTAACACACTCGTAATAATCTCTTTTTCAATTAAATCCTTAACGAAAAAATATTTTGTGTCTATATGATTTGATCTGTTTGATCAGAATTTGTTATTTTCAATCAGCTTTAACCAGCTTTGGTTTTCCGCCATGATGGCTGTCGGTCTATTTATTTTAACACCAAAATCTTCAAGTAATTTTTGTATCCACGTGGCTTTCTGGCACGCCTCTACTAGCGCAATTAGCTTTGCTTCGGTTGATGATAGTGCTATGCAGCTTGGTTTTCGACATGCCCAGCGTATGACAACTCCATTTAATTTAAAATACCCCGAATTCAACTTTCTATCCAAATTATTTTGTTCCCAGTCTGCATCAGCAAATCATCATCCTGGCTTGCAATCACAACACCGTCTACTTATTTAAGATCATAAACGCCTTTACTTCCTTTATACTTCAAATGTGAACATTGATTGCTTTACTTTGAGCATAACCATTTCTAATTAAAAGGAATGAATGGCTTGGTTCCAACTTCTTGCAGACAGTTTCAATCCATATATTGCCTTTTTTAGTATTCCAGTGATAAAAATGTCCTTAGTGTAGTATGCTTAAGGATACAGGAGCAAACATCTCTTCCTAATTTTCCCTATGTTACTCTTAATACTCGTGAGCAACAAGACGAGCTTTTTACCTCTGAATTTTTCATGCATCATCTATTTTTATGTTATAAACTCACGTTTATCCGATAGGTTTTCTATCTAAATCAAGATTACTCCAATGTAATGTATTTCCTTAATATTTCTAGTTCGTCATTCAGGCTTGTGCCTTCAACACATTACCAAATTTATTGTTTTACCATTCAAAACATTGCTTGCATTTATCAAACACCTCCGATTTTTCTGTGAGTGGGTATATTATAGTATATCGAATGAATCGTGAATATTCTTTTTACCAGTTGGTGTTAATTATTGCATTGGTCCGCACACATCTCAGTGAACCAAATCCAAAGGGAATGTGGTTTTAGTTTCTGATCTTTTTTTATTAACGGTAACTTGTCCAAAAATACAATACCAATAGAACACAACGTTCCTTATGAGTTTCAGCTTTCAATGCCTTTTCCACAAGTGTTTGTCGCAGTTTATACCCAGCAATCTATCTCTCCCATTAAACTTAAATAAACGCTGTGGTGATACAAATTGGACGACGAAATTCGTTTCCGTAAGACGATTTACGTATAATAAATTTGCATTTAATGACGAAACGAACAATACATCTACGCGAGCTGATAATAACATATTTTTGTCTTTAAGAAATTGTAATTTACAAACAGCTCTCCTGGCCTATTCAACCTTGGCTGTTGTTCAAGTTGGCAGAATATTTTCATTAATGTTCAACCGTTATATGGAAGTTATATGTTATTTTGTTACTAAAATTTGATTTTTACTTAACCGTAATGTTCATTTTTTCACGTTTCACTTATCAGTAACTGGATTCGGCTCTGTTTCTTCAATTACATCCCATAGCGTATCCTTAATGAGTAATATCTTTTATTAACTTTATTCATCTACAAACAAAAAAAACATTAAAAGAGATCACATTACATTATAGGTCTATATTACATTACATTATTCATTATACGACTTTATGTATTATTGGTCAAAGATGTGAAAGTTTAAAATTCTGAATTAAATTCATATTGTCAACAAAATGTTGGGTCAAAACTTTAAATTTACTTAAGTGATTTGTTAAATTTTGGCGATGCACAAATAATTTTGGTAATGACTAAATATATGTCACAACTATACGAAAACGATCCTAGTTTTAGTCGTATAAGGTAGGGCGTTTCGCGATGCTTTCTTGAAAATCAAGTGATATCAAGTTTCTTGAATTTTTTTAATGAAACGTACGTACATTCGATCATCGGATAATATTTTTCTAACTTCATTTTCTTTTCATTGCAATTCAATTTGATTATCGTAAGAATTACTTTTTTTAGAATTATCCCTTTTCTCTTTAATTGAGCGAAAATAAAATCATACATAACGGGATAGAAAACTACTGATCGTATTTCAAACGCAGTTAAATGTCTCCCGATCAAGCATGCGGTTAATTTTTCTCTCACAAAATCAATAATTTCTGTACTCAATAATCAATGATTTTTGTACTTTTAATGACATTTGCTGGGATTTATTAGCAACTTGAACTACAAAGAAGAAGTTTTGTTTTTGTCGTCAAGCTGCAATTCACGTGCAATTATTTTGCACAATTATTTTCCAAATCTTTCCCTCGTCATTGTATCATACCGGTTTTCCACATTAAAACATTTACTATCGGTATTTTTTTTTACTGTGAAACCAGAAGGAGCAAAATATACTAAATTACTTTAGAGTGACAAATACAATCTTTTTTGTTTTTATTTTGTTGTAACAAAAAAAAAAAAACAAAATAGAAAAAAACTAAAAACGGTTGTCTTTGTCACTCTAAAATAATTTAATATTTTTTCCCCTTCTGATTTCACAGTAAATGTTTCATTGTGGGTAGGCGACTTTAATTGCCCTAACTGAAAAATAATACATAATATATTGCGCAAAACATGACATCGCTCAAGTATATTGCGCAAATTAATTGTACGTGAATACCCACCCACCTTAACATTGTTTTCGTGATCTACGCCCCCTTTTGACAATTTTTCGGTCAGTACGTTGATCAAGTTGAAAATTCTAGTGTGTTCATTTTGAATAACGATAATGTATAGCGATAAAGCCTTCTATAGTACCTATTATTATAGAAGGTTTTGATAGTGAGTAAGGTACTTATTTACCTTCATTCTTAACACCCCGAATATTAAGTTTACTTGTAATTATAATAGATAGCTTCAGGTTCTAAAACTAAATTCAATAGCAATAATTTTATATTACAATTATTTTGCATACAATAAAACGAGACGTGTATGTATTCAACAACGGTACATAAATTGATACGTAAAAATCTTTACATTTAAAAAATCATTAAATAGAAAAGTATAGGTTCGGGCGAAAATCCAATAAACCAGTTTTCTACCAGAATCATATGTGAATAAAAATATACATAATTTTAGGTTAAAATTGTTTTATGAAGTACGATAATCTTTTCCAAAAGCTTTAAAATTTAAAAATATTTAAACTATCGAGTTTCTGTTTTTTATCAAATTCGAATATAAAAATACATTTAAAATTTTCGAAGCATACAATTCTTGTAAAATTAATTATACATATTACACAAAATCTCGTATGATATGTAAATAGTGTTGCCAATATTCATATAGTTCGACATTGTTAAGTATAAAAAACGAAAATTTCGCACATTTAAGGTACCTTTAATAAAACATCATAATTACTATAACGAAATTAAACTTGTGCAAATCAGACAATTATTTTAAATACATATTATTATTTTATTCTATTTTATTTTTTTCGTAAAAATAATTATTTAAAAATCAATATTCAATTTTTCATATTTCAAAGACATAAATTAACAATCCACTTCAATTTACAACAATTGTATCACAACATTTTTCCTATTCCTGTATCATCCGCACTCACGAGACTTGTCTGAAAAATTCATGATCAATTGAATCAAATTATAAATAATAAAAAACTTATAAAAATAAATAATAAATGAATAAAAAAAAAAATGAAAAATCAAATAAAAATAATACAAAAAAAAAAAAATCCAACAAAATATGTTTTTAATCAAATTTTTAATTTTTAATTTTGAACGTGCCACGTAATTACAAAAAATTAATTCCTTCAAATTGAATATGATGGTTGCAGATTAAATTAAATTAAATAATCTCTATTTTGATGCATTAATCTTAAACTAAAAATAAAAATATATAATATATTTATAGCAAATAGATCTACGATACATACTCGTATTAATTAATAAAAAAAAAACTTACTTTAATAACTTTAGTCTTTCAAATTCAATTTTTCTTTTATGTATCTGCTCCTTGTTCCGTTCGATAAAATCAATTTTTTTAATATCAGCACTCATTCGACGAGGTGGAAGTGTCTTTATCGGTTGTGGTTGCGATTTAACAACCGAACTAATTTTTCTTGTTTTATTTTCTACGGGCTTAATGGTTTCTTTTGTGATCACCTTTAAATTACCCGTTGAATCCGGAATTAAACCAGCTTCTCGGAAACGTTTATTATTATAAGCTACTATGCTCTTATTTAAACTTGGTGTTTTATGATGGGTTGTATGATTTGGAGCATAATTAGGTTTAGTTAGCACGGTTTGAGATCTCTTTGTCGGCGATTTAATAGCTTCACCATGCACAGACAAACTACCACAATATGTTGGTAATTTTGGTATATCGATCCGATCGATCAATTCAAAATCTCCAGTCGATGTTGTTGGAAACTCATATCGATCGACAACAACTTTCACCAAATCAACTAACACTTGTTTACAAATTATTGCGGTTACATGTGTCGAGTGTGATAAATCTGGACTAGAATTTATCTCGATCAAATATGGTTCGTAATTTTCATCAATCATAAAATCAAGGCCGTACAATTCAAAACAGTTTTTTTCATAGTCCACCTCATCGAACGAACACAAAATCGTGCCGACAACGCTCTGCTTCATGCCCGGATAAATTTTCTTCTCCCACACGTCGCCCTGATCGATAGATGCTAAATAGCTTTTAAATTCATCTAAGCACCACATATTGTGCGCTGGTAATGCGCTATGACGAATGCCATTGGCATATTTTCGTTGAACTGCATGGTTTGTTAAATGAATTGATTCGCTGCAATCTTTACAACGAAATTCTTGTGAACTAAATCGAAAATAACAATTTTTGTACATCCATATTAAAACGGCACCATCCACCGTTATTAGAACATATTGCCGAATGTCGAATTTTGTCTTGTAGACAAGCAATGGTTTTTCTACAAAAAAAAAAAAAATATTACAATTTTTGTTGCCTAATAAAAATATGATTATATGTAATAGCATACCTATATACTTTTGAACAACATATCGGTATTGTCGCTTATTCTTTTCCACAAAATTTAAAATTTTGGTATCGTCGCTCATAAGCTGAATTCCATTGCCACGAGACATTTGACTTGGCTTCACTATCCATAAATTAAAGTAACCGTCGACCTTATATTTAGGATTTAATTCTAAAAATGTGTCGACCGTTTTTCGAGCCGATATCATATATTTTTCCATAACTTCGGGAAACATTTCATGGAAGCGCTCATCGAAATGAACAACACCGCGATAATGTTTATAGAACGCGTGCCAATCAATTGAATATATTCGATCCGGATTGTAGTACGGCAGTACATCGATATCATCATGATTTTGCATATTTATCCATTCATTTAGCCGACGTATCGCAAATTCAATTGATGTGGTTGGAATTAGTCCACCTTTCGCACACAATTTATATACATCATCTTTTTTATCCAACAAATAACTTAGGAAGCATAAACAAGCTGTGATCCGATAGTCCTCGAGGAAATCGTGAACACTTTCCGGTATTGACAGCCGATAGCTTCTCGGACAATTTAGGTTCGATCGATTGGGAATGTAATACCAATGGCTGTAGTCATTACATTCGGATAGTCCTTCTTTTGCGGTAAAATTTAATGTTTTCCGAGGTATTCGATTCCTTAATGGATAGTAATTATTTGCATGGCTATGATCCTGGCAATATCGTGGTTGCCATATAAAATTTGGAACACATCCAACCAGTAATTTACTTAAAGCGATTTTTTCATAATCATTGCCCTCGTGAGCTAACCGTAGCAGATCATATTGTGATAACGCGGTCAAATGATCGTTGCGATTGTGATAGTATTTCTCGACCCAACCGCGCCTTCGAAGTTCTTGCCGCAACGTGCCAAAATTGCCAACGATTGTGAATATTTTTTCGTTTTGGTACGCATCCATCGCAAGTTGCTTAAATTTTTTGTATTTCTCATACGAAAACGGTGTATAATACATATTCGACGGTGTTCGGGGCCGATTTGGATCAGGTCCACCTGCGGTAAGCGGGAAAAATTTATTCATCGTTACAAAATCGATGCTCTTTTTCGTTTTTGGTATAGTTCGCTTTCGTTGCTGATTTATTGGTTCCTTTTTTACGTCATTTCTAAAAGGAACTACAGGTTGTATGTTATTAGGTGGTTTAGCTGCTGAGGTTGGTGATTGTGGTCGCTTTGCTTCGACCGGTTTTGATTTTTCCTTGCCAATTGTCATTTTATCATCGAGTGGTGAACAGAATATAGTTGAAAGGATTCTTTTAATTTTTTGCATTATTCGAAATTTAGAAATGAATTTTAAATATTTTATTTAGTCGAAAAATTAATGGTAACGAAAATTTTGTACGAATTAGAAATCCAAATAAAAATGCATTTTATTCGGTGGAATTTGGATAACCAATGGCTTTTTACAGAAATTTGTTGGTATCAAACAAAATATTTTTGGCAAGCTTCGATTAAGCGAAAATAATTTATAGACTTGAGAAAATTTTTTTTATGCAACTGTTGCCGATTTTGATGGCCTAAGTAAATGATTATTTTGTGTAGTTTCTACGAAAGATTTAACGCCGGATTCTTTTAAAAATGCATTTCGACTAAGACGATTTGGACTAACAACCATTGACGACGACGATGGACTACATTGTACCACCGTCGCCGATTTAATATGTAAATTACTTTGCTCTCGTTTGGCTTCTTGAATTTTTGAAATTTTATTGTATTTAGCACGCCAAGCGCGTAAACTAAGGCCAACCGCAAAAAAATTAGTCGTATAATTTGATTTTAAATTTTTTGTATTGATTAGATCATGTAAATTATTAAAACTATTTTGTGGCACAAGTCGCCGAAAATTATTATGATTATTTACATGGTTCTTGTGATTCTTCAATTTTCGTAAGCTCTTCAAATGGCCATTGATTGAGGTGGTCGATTTTGATTTGTAGAGATTTTCGATAGATGGCTTACGCGACAATGACGACGACGATGATGATAATGAGGTGATGCTGTTGTAATTATTTCGGGCACTATTACTACCATGCTGGTGATCCCAAATCGCATCCGATTGTTGAACGTGTTCAACCTTTTCTAAACACTTGTTACCGACACATTCAAGCACTTCTGAATTTTTTGGCGAAATTAAATTTTCTTCGACTGGCTGATTATTTAAACTGATCGAGCTATTATTATTCTTACGACCGCAACTAGCATGGCGCCTTAAAAATTCGGACCTTACATTCTTATCGCCATTTTCGACAGATTTATTCGATGAAATTCTGCTGATAGAAGAACGAATTTTAGTTGAATTAGTAATTTTGTTATGCGAATTTTTATTAGACGATATATTTGATTTTTTTAAAACGATCCCACCATTAATTGCCCTTGTTAGTTCTTCGGTTCCTTGTTTGGCACGCAAATTAAGACATTCCATAAAGTCAACAATCACCGGCCCAGTTGTTTGGACCACATGACTTTTTGGCGCTACACGATTTATTTTTGCCGGCCGATATTCTTCACGATGTTTTTCTTTGCGCGTTATTTTCGGTAAAATTTGTTGGCCCTTAAGAAATAAATTTAATCCCATGTATGCCGGTGCCGGTGGAATAATTTGTTTGTAAATCATTTCAAACGACCCGGTATCAACGTTTGGATTACTTTTTCGATCTACAACAACTGATACTGGCCGGTTAGTAAATTATTAGAAAATTGTAACTCTTTTTTTTTACCTTTTACTATGTCTTCGAGACATTGCGGACACAAACGTGCCGTGACACTGGTCGATGCATTTAAATCAGGACTGGCATTTATCTCGATTAGCCATGGATAAAAATCTTCGGATATCATAAAATCGGCACCAAACAATTCATACGAGTGTGGCCTTCGATCCATATGCTCTTGACTAGCCAACATTGTGCCAACAATGGCTTTTTGCATACCAGGATAAATTCGTTCGTTCCACATTCGCATTTGGCCAATTTGTCGTAAATACGCTTGAAACGTATGACAGTCCCACATATTTTCTTGCGGTAGCCGTTCGTCTCGAACACAATTCGTGTATTTTTTTTGTATGGCATGATTCGTTAAGTGGACCGATTCATGATACGATTTAAGATTATAATTTTGTGAACTAAATCTTAAGTAGCTTTCTTTATACATCCAAACGACAAGCGGCTGTACACTCGTCACCAAAAACCATTGGCGTATATCAAATTTGGTATTATGAATAATTAATGGCCGTTCTGCAAAATATTAATGTTAGTGATAGTTGTACCACTAATGAATGAATAAACAAATTTAATTTATTTAATTAGGCCTTTAGGGTGAATAGTTATTATAATCGAATTTATGCAAATAATAATCAATTGATTGAAAATAAAATTTCATTCGTTCGTAAGGGGGAGGGGTGTGGAAAATTTAATCAATTAGTTTGATTTTCTAAATTAATATAACAAACAGTTTTTCATGTTTTTGTTGTGTTATCAACAATAATTAAATTTTTATACTTGTGACTATAACAAATAGAGTGTCAGGGGGATCGTGCGTGTGTAAGGTTTTTTTTTTTCAAATGTTTCAAGGATAATATTCTAATCCATTTATAGATCAGTTGTAGTTTTTACGTTAAAATTTTTTATCAATGAAAAATTAGGTATATTTTGTTGATAGTAACGAAATGTTGGTTTAAATATTTATAGATTTTCGTTTTAACAATAGAACATACAACATATTATTTTGCATTGTCTGAACAGTTTAATAATAGAAATATTTCGATTTTGTGCATGTGATAGGAAAATGCTAAAAGAAAATTGTTTATAATGCCAACCACATTTTCATGCATAACAATTTAGAATTATAATAATTTTATAATTGATACAACTATAAAATTTAAATAATTATTAATTTATCATGTATTAGCAAAGCACAGTGCTTTTTGGTAAACGATAAAAATAAAAGTGATGTTGACGGAAGAAATTAATTAAATCGAAATATAGTCACGTAACTGAATGGAAATTAGGTGATGGTATTATAAAAACTAAACCATCGGGAAAAATTAGGAGTCTATTTTTAGAAAATCCTTGAAATAAATTTCCGTTGAAAGAATAGAACAGAATAATAATTTATGGGATTTACTTTTAAAAAAATATTTAGGGCATGTACTCTTTTATGATACATAAAAGTATAAAAATCTATCGAACATATATGTCACTTATCGTTTCTTTGCATGTTATACAACATTTTACATGTTAACCATGTCTTGTTCATTAAAGCTTAAAAAAATATTATTATCGCCTTCGAGGAAACATAAATCTATTTTCTTTTGATTGATCTACTTACCAATATACTTTTGGATGACATATCGTGTTTTTGAAACAATTTGAGGATTCACCATATTCATGATATTCTTTAAATTATTCATAACGTGTATGCCCCGACCCCGACAACGATTACCTGGTTTAACAATCCATATATTTAGATATCCGTCCAAATTGTACTGTGGCCAATAATGTTTTACGTCCATCAGTGTTTTTTCCGCCGATGATACTAACATTTCGATCGAAGTGCTCGACACTTGAATCGTTTGATTTTCGTGGGTCAACATAAAATGATGTGTATAGAACACTTCCCAATCGTGTTCCCATATCTTTATTCCAATATCCTCGTTATCAATATCGTAATGGAGTGCACAATTGATAAATTCTGTACATCGCGTTATTGCAAACGAAATGCATGTAGGTGGAACTTTACCCATAAGCGATGATATATTTTCGATGCCTTTTTGTTTCGAAGTTTCGACCACCCAACGCAAAACACTCAAGCACGATGTTAAACGAAAATTATCGATAAATTCATTTAGTTCTTCGGGATTCCATACATTATAACATCGCGGGAAATACAATTCGGCCGTACCCTCCTCGTAAAACCAATGAAAATCACGTAGCACATTACATAAACCTTCTTTCGTCGTATACGGCACTTTATTAAATTTATTTATAACAAGAGTTGGATTTCGAGCCATATCGACCCAATCACTTTTTTCTTTACGACATGTCCATAAAAAATCAACAGCTATATACTCTAACATACGAGACATTAAATTACGTTCACATTTCGCTATATGTTGTCGACGAGTTTCACCTGGTCGACGGGCGGGTAATTGTTGTACCAAATCTTCGATCATATAATTTGATTGAACATTTTGCATTGTTTTACGATGAATATCAAGTTTTTCGACCCAGCCCCGTTGTACCAACGATTTACGTATTGAATAGAAACAGCCTCGTATCGTAAACACTTTATGTAATTTAATGGCTTCTTGAACTTTTTTACGTAAATCGTTAAGCCGATCGATGGGTATTAAACCTCGTTTATCGAACGACATTTTAACGGGGCTGTTCCGTTTCGGTGTTATTATATCCATTACATTGCATGGACAATTCGAATCGATCAGTATGTCGGTACAACTAAGAGAATTACCCTGTTTCTTTAGCTCAAATGGTATTTCTGGTAACATATCGGCCACATTTTCTTTATCCTCATCTTTCCCATTCGATTTATCCACATGTTTTTTAGTATTCCAATTTTGTTTGCTTACTATTTTATGTCGCGGGCTCGACAATTGCGAACCCGGTTTATTTTTATTAAGTCGAACCTGTTTTGGTGAGGTGGGCGCACTTTTAAATTTGTTTGAAACTTTAACTTTCTCACACAAATTATCACTCGACAACGACGATTTTAAATTCATTTTACAATTCGTTTAATTTAAATCATCGCTCTATTATCACAACAGAAAAATTTTATATAGAAAATACTTAGTTTGAATTTTATCACAACGGTAAATTTTGAAAATATGAAAATTTTTTCATTTCCCGTGTCAGTTTAAATTGAACAAGGGTTTACTATATGAATTATGAAATAAGTCGAAAGTCAGTCAAAATTTGTTGCCATATCACGTCTGACTACAACTAATAGTGCCCGATGACTGAAGTTTTTATTTTGATTTTATGAAAAAAAATTTCCTTTTTTCGCTTTGATTTTGATTTTTTGATTTTATACATTTTGCATGGTAAAAGCGCTTTCAAATTCGAATAAAACAAAATAAATTGTTGTGAAAAGTATGAAGGATTTATTGGTGTTTAATGCTTCAAACATATTTCCAGTGGTGGCACTTAACTCTTTTTACAAATATAAAATCATATAATTCCGACCCGCTTCTGCATTCACCAACCAAATCCATAAATTAGTATCACAAAAACACGGATATTTCCACTCAACTGAATATAAAAAATTTCATTAATTCCAATCAATTTCAACTAATCGGCACGATTTTCCAACCAATAATTTATGTATACGTTGCCGATGTTTGCCTGAAGAATTTATGTAGGTGCTTCTATGAAATATATAATGTTATGTATTTTACATAATTTTTCTTTTCCCATATCATCAATATTCCTCGTTAACTGATTGGTGGTGCAACAACCTAAGAAAATTTAACCCAATTTTATTTATGTACGAAAATGTTCGTCGTCCTGTTCTTTTTCCTTGAATTTCGTACTTTGCAATACCTGGTACATGTAGAAAAAATTTGTTCTCATCGTTTTGGATTTACAGTGAACGACGAACACTACAAAATTATGATGGTGTGTGCCATTTGATTTAGGAAACGACCTGTAAATGCATATAATATTTTTAGCCATTGCTGCAATATGTACAAATTATAAAATGTTGTTGGCCAAACAACAAGTGTTCGTAATAAATTTTACACATCTGTGTGCATTGACGGCGTGGTGTAGATGATAACACGAACAATCTACTAAACCATAAATAAAAGTTTTTGTTTTATATTTCACATTGTCGAAAATAGATTGCGGAAAACTTAAATCGTATAAAATAGGTCAACAAAATCGCGATGGGAAAACTAACACGATACGTATTGATTAAATTGATAATTGTGACACATCGTAAATATAATCACAACGAAATGATACAATTTGGAAGCAATTCGTATCTGAATTAACGGGATTAATAAGATTTAGGAGCATACAACTTTAACTAAGCTGGACCAAATTACTTTATTGCGGGGTACTGATTTTATTTCCTTTTCCTTTTGACTTTCGTTTCTCTTGTGACTAAATAGGCTTGCCACCTTTCGAAAATACCAGAGGAGGACAGTTAAACTTTTGTTTTAAACACTGCTAGCGACAAAAACATTTTACCATTTTGTAAGTCGAAAACATCGAAACATCCATTTTGGCAAATCTTCACTAAGAATTATGATGATAAAGCTGCCAAAATAATTATAGTTCTATCTATAGCAAGCAATAAAGACATCCATCTCGTCGATATGTGCCCAAGAATTTCTTTAAATTCAATTTTCAGGTAATTACAAAATCCAATCTATTTTGGCCAAAGTTAAAAACGTCGTATCGGCATTAAAAACGTTTCATAAAAATAAACTTTCATTAAAAATCGATCTTCGCTCCCTCGTGATCTCCATATCACCCTCGTTATAGTTCCTTAATTTCCGGTGTTTACTATCAAACGTCTCTTTATTGTTAACCGCAGCATGATCCATTTCCTTAACAGCCATATCTTTCGTTGGGGTTGCGTGTAGCACATTCTTTATATCATTGTCTTCACAATACCTTTGGAACAATTTACATGTATTAGCGTATTACGAAATGGTCCAAGCTGGTCGATATGCACGGTATTGAATGGTATTGGTTTCGGATGTAATTCCCCTTCCTTTTATCCTGATAGTGCTTTTGTATATATCCGCTCGATGCAAGCTGCCATAAATTTTCATTTTTGGAATCAAAACATATTTTTGGAGCAACCAGATGTCTTCTGAACTCCACATCGCTTTAGTTAGGTAAATCTTCACTTGATCATTCTAGGAAAGACTCATTTATTAGTCCTGCGACAGGCTTACATGTAAACTATTAAACAATTAAACCGTGTCGATAAAGGCACCGTAGGTTGAGCTAACCAATAGTCGTTGATTTTCATTTGCTTGCGTCTATTGATAGGTGATAGAGAACTCGTGCCCCCTTTTGCTAGCTGTTGTCCATCCTTCTTCAAAACCAAGCATCGATAAGGAAGACCGCAGGACATTTGGAATACTGGAATCGTTAGATGGTTCCGATTCTGACATAAGTTGCAATGTTAGTGGTATTCTTTTTTTGGCGACGACAGGATGGATATGACAGTAATGAAGAACTTCTTTCTGATTTACTCAACGTTCAACTTGTGTCAAAGGCTTCTTGTAGCTATACAAACAATTGCACGTAGACCTTGTTAAGACGAGCTCAACAGCATGTGAAATCATAATTTTTCAGTCATAATTTTTATTTTTATTTTTCTTTTAATTTAAATACCGGATAAGAAATAATATTAATGTTTATGTAATTTTGGCCATGTCGGCAGTAATTTACAATATATAACAACTGTATTTGCATTAAATCAGATTCAATTTAATTATCAAATGAATTGTGTTTCTCTATAATTAGCTTGGCCCCACCAGTGGTAACCAAGTTTTTATAAACACTCAGTTCCAATCAGTGATTGGAATTGTTCATGGTCCTTCGAGCCATCAAAACAACAAAATTGGTAAATTAGGCAGTATTCTAAAATAAAAAAGAAAAATTGGAGACCATTCAAATCATCATCAGCTCATCAAAATGGAGAATCTTCTGCAGAAAAATGAAGAGACTGGCGAAAAAATAACAACGTTATCCAGAAACTACAATAAAGACGCAGATAGTCGAAAAACAAAATCCTATCTCGAAAGAAAAATAAACGAGTTGAAGAAGCTCTACTCCGAATTTCTTGCCGTAGACGACCAGATAATAGCGATGGATCCTCCAATTAAAGTGGATCATCAGTACAGAACAACAAGGAAAACAATTACTGAAATAAACAACAAACTACTAATAGAGATGCGTCATCGCTTGAACAATGCGCCACCGGTAATTCCAACAGCATTATCAACACCATTGTCTAGTCTGGGCAAACCGCAGCACTTTGACTTTCCCAATAAAGAATTGTCAAATGATGGGCGAGCACCAACCCCGCCACCATCAATAAGTAAAGAGACTCGGCTACAGCTTGACGATCAGAAGTTCGGAATGAAAGAACTGTCACACACCAACCAAAAACAGCTCAAGAGGCAAGATGTGCTAATGAGGAACATGTACCGGAAAATGGATCACATCGAAGAAGCTTTGGACAACGGCAACAGCCCAATAGAATACCTCAAGTTAAACATAGATCAATTATCCAAAGAGATAGAGGTAATTGATAACTTACACATAGAAATTCAAGTTACCGAGCAATTGGCGCAGTGGTTAAAGCTGCGGTGTTTGGGACGGGAGGTACCGGGTTCGAATCCCAACGGGGGAGGGTTGCAAAAGGGATTTTTCATCACTTGATTACGATCGGTGATGACGATGAACACAACTATGACCCCCCGCTGGAGTGCAGAATTCATGGGCCGAACCATCGTCCATGCCAGTACAGGCTGGCTGGAGCAATGCAATGTGCAGATGGATATTTGAAAACGCGAACCTGTATTCGCGCATCCTCAATTTGGCTAGTAATGGCGTAAAGTAGGACGTTAATTAACCGCGAAAGAGTTGGGAGAGCTTCGGCCCCAAAACAGATTGCATAGAAATAAACAAACAAACAAACAAACAGATTCAAGTTGAAATGGAAGAAGAAGAGCAAACAACTAAATAATTCGAAGAGAACTACTACGAAGCTCTTAAAGATAAAGTAGACACACTAATAATGCGATTACAGCGCAACCAGAAGAAAAAGACAACGAACACTTCTGAAGAAGCCAGGGTACACTTACCCAAAATACAACTACCAACGTTCTATGGCAATTATGAGCAGTGGAACACGTTCAACGACATTTTCACCGAGCTTATCCATAACAACAATCAACTATCTGACACAATAAAGATGACTTACTTAAAGTCAAATCTACAAAAAGAAGCAGCCCAGTTAATCAGTCATCTCTCAACAACTGGTGACAATTACAACAAAGCCTGGGAAATAATGCAAGCAAGGTTCAATAACCCCAGGTTGCTGGCAAATAAGTATTTTAACTCATTGATATGCTTACCAACAATACATGCAGCATCAGCAGGAGCAATTCGAGCTTTGCATGATACGGCAACTGAAATACTACACAACATCAGCAAGTTACAGATAAGCTCTCCTTTCGAAGCCCTAGTAATGTTTATTATAGGCAAAAAATTAGACCCTGAATCCATCAGGCTATACGAAACATTAGAAAATCCGAGAGAAATTAAACAGATAAATGAATTTCTCAGTTTTCTAGAAAGAAGATTTCAGTCACTGGAGGCTATGGGGATATCCAAGGTGGTAAATACACCACCACAACCAATGGCACCGCTGAAACGTGTACATACCACAACAATAAGCAACCAGTGTCTGGTGAAGAGATGCCAAGGAAGGCATCAATTGCAAGACTGCCGTCAATTCAAACTAATGCCAACACTAGAAAGAAACAGGTTGGTCAGCGAAACAACTACTTGTGTACATTGTTTAACACAACATCCAAAGGACAGCACATCAAAAAATGCGTGCACATCTACAATACGATGTATTGTATGTCAAGGTCATCACCACACTCTTCTGCATGGTAATAACATGGCATCAAGGAACAAGGGGGCATCACAAACCTTCATAGTTAAACAACAAGGCGCTGTACTTCTTCCAACGGCTGTGGTTAAAGTAGCAACAGGCACTGGACAGCTCACCACAATGAGGGTACTAATCGACTCAGGCTCACAAGCGACATTAATATCATCAAAAGCTGCCAATCTACTAAACATAAAAAAGAAGAAAGCACACGTCAACATTTCAGGGATTGGTGGTAACAAGGCAGGAATCTGCAGACATGCGATCAACATAAAGTTAATGCTAAGATTCAATGGAGACTTTAGCTTAGACATTGAAGCCTTGTTTTTCAGCAAACTAACGCATCAACTGCAGGAAGTTGATATTGACACTAGAGCATGGACCCGATTGTGATGAATGATATTGACACTAGAGCATGGACCCGATAATACTAGCCCGATTGTGATGAATGATACCTTAATTAAAAGCTCTGGTCATGAGAAAAATACAGCATCAAAATATGTGTACATTTCAACAAATAATTTTTATGCCAAAAAATCAGCAAAGAGGTTAGCCTTTGCAAATTTAAGATTTTTTTTTTAAATTAAAATTAATACAAAACGTAAGCACATTTTAGAAGGTGTCACTTTCAAAGAAAAGGTCATCACTTGTACTACTTGTCATGGTACTTAACTGAAGTTTTCGACTATTGAAAATGTGTCAGATAAAATAATTAAAAAACTGTTAACTATATTGCCATTCACACATCAATGATAACGTATTCAATCGAATTATGAACGAACCAAAAAACATGGATACAGTCGAACAAAAAATTGTTATGAAATAAAATTCAAGTACTTGAACCACAACAACAACAGCACAATTTAAAAATCCATCTATAGACCACATAAACGCGTTAATTTGTTGGGAATGTATATTAATGTCTCCACATCTCGTTATTTATAATGATGTCCACCCCGTATTTACCAGGTACGAGTATCACCTACACTGAATAAATACAATTCATGAATAAAATACTCGAATATTTAATATAGTTTGTCGAATTATAAAAAAAATTTAATTAAAATTATTTTTCCCATTTTCCCACAATTTTAAATAAATTTTCATTTGACGCGTGGTGTAATATCATTATACTTCAAGGACCCCGTACTTTCACACGTACAGTAATTAAAGCAACTAAAAATTTCGATTAATTTGAAGTTCGTAGTTAAAGTATTTTTTATCGTTCTAATTTCGAAATTAGGATTAGGTTTACTACTTTGCATTTGATACATAAATCTAATTAAATTTTAACCGAAGTATTAATGAAAATTTTGATGTTGATTGTTGCGGACCACTGTGGGCCCGGGTGCAAATAAACAAAATATAATAGAAACATAGCCTTTGTTATTCGGCATCTGATCGGCTCGTTACTCTCCATGAAACTCACTGTACGCTTAGAATATTCGTCCAGTTATCCTCATTACCAACCTGATTCAACCATTACCAACTTCCATCCTACATGAGTAAAATATTTGGTTAAAAGTCATCTTCATGGGGTAAATAGAGTAATGTACGTCTAACTAGAAAGAAAATCTCTGTGTATTTTTTGCAAATTCCCTCTTCGTGATGTAAACCTGATGAGAGCTAGTCTACAATTTCTATGAGTATACTGTTTTGTTACCCAAACGAATATCCATCAATTAGCATTATATAAGCTGCTTTATATACGGATTTCTATCTTCACTTTTCAATCCGTCTTTAAACCGAAAAACATTCGGCGATTGTTTGGACCAGACCAAACACCTGGGAAAACTTCCAATATCACGAAAATTAGTGATGGTTAGCCTATCAAAACTGTGAGATTTATGACACATATTAAAAACTTCCAAAATTAAGAAATTCAAAAAAACTGCCACTATCATGAAAATCAGTGAAGGTAAGCCAACCAATATTGTGAGATCTCACAGTTTTGATAGGCCATCACTGATTTTCAAATTCCCTTGGACTATTTTCTTTTTCTGATTAAAAGTAAATATTGTATTCTAAATGTTGGTAACACTGTCATTCATTTATTTATATTGTTACTATCTTCAGTCTGTAAAAAAAAGAAGATTTTGTCACTTCCGTTTTAGTTACAACAAGAGCAAGTTGTGTTTTAATTCGATATACGACAAAAATCTCTGTCCATCAGAGATGGACGCAACACATTACAAGAAGCCTATGCGTTGCTACAATTGTAATGAACCGGACCATTATGCCAGTAGTTGCAGAAAACCAAATAAACGACAACAGCAAATTAAACCGAAAACTGAAAAGTCGTTGTTAAGTGTATTCGCCGCGAATGATAAATTGAATGATGAGAGTTGGTACATCGGTTCAGGAGCATCGGCACATATGACGCTTGTTGGCAAATTTGCTGAAAAAAAGTCAAAGGGTGAAAAATGGCAAGCGTGTTGTTTTTGATCAGCTAAAGAAAAATTTGATGAGAATATTTCAGATGGAGGATACCGGTGAGGCAAAATATGTACTAGGAAACAAAGGAATCGAAAGGAAGGAAAAGTAACGATATGTCAGGAAAGTTATATAAACGATGTTTTGAGAAAATTTAACATGAAGATTGCAACCCAGTTGCGACTCCCCTAGATGCTAAACAAATCTTGCCTAAAGAGATGAGTCCAAAAAACGTTGAAGATAGTGAAAAGATGAAACACATTCCGTACCAAGAGGCAATAGGCAGTCTACTTTATGCAGCGCAAGTCTCAAGACCAGATATTTGTTATGCCGTCAACAAATTAAGTCAATTTAATCAGAATCCAGGGATGGCTCATTAAAATGCTACGAAACGAGTAATGAGGTATTTGAAGGGAACATCAAGTTTTAAATTGGAATTCAGCAAAAATAGCAATACAGATATGATTGGATACTGTGATTCTGACTGGGCGGTTGATCGTGAACAACGACGATCAACTACTGGATATCTATTTGCGATACAGGGAGGACCAATATCGTGGCTCTGCCAACTACCGAGGCAGAATACAAGTCTAGGGTAGCAGCGACACAAGAAGGTTTATGGCTCAACACTTTACAATGCGAAATTTTTCCAGAAACATCGATTGTGCTCAAACTTAATTGTGACAACAAAAGTGCAATAAGCTTGAGTGCTACGAATACATATCACCCAAGGACGAAACATATTGATGTCAAATATCACTTTATAAAGGAGTTAGTAATGTGCTGTTTCAAAGCTATGGGTCTAGAAAAATAAAAATACAACATTTAGGGGGAATGATGAAAAGTTAATATTGTATTCTAAATGGTGGTAACACTGTATTGTTACATTCATGTATTTATATTGTTACTATCTTCAGTCTGTAAATAAAAGAAGATTTCGTCACTTCCGCTTTAGTTACAACAAGAGCAACTTGTGTTTTATTTCGATACGACAGAAATCTATGTCCATCAGTTTCCAAACGATAAAAATTGCCTCGGGGGTGGAACATTTAGCAACAATGAAGAGGTGGAGTCTTTGGTTGATGGCTCTTTTGAGGGGCTCAACGATTTTTACTATAAACAGGGTATGGAAGCTATTGAACATCGCTAAGCAAAGTGCATTGAGCTAAAAGAAGACTATGTAGGGAAATGAAGACATTTTTCATCAAATTTTCATATTTTCTTTGTGAGGTCGGGTACTTCTGGGACTACCTCTCATTCTTGTGTGATTTTTTTTACAATGTAGAACAGAACATAACAGTTTTTAATCCGTTTATCATATTTGTATGCATTATTATCTTATCCATAGTGAAAATTTTTAAAACCGCGTTTTGATGACCATGACCCATATTTCACACATTAAGAACTTTTATCTACTATATGAAAATCCATAAAAGTCAACCGTACGAATTTTATATTTTTATAATCAAAATTCTAAAAATAAATAAAATACTCGTATAATACGTTTCGATTTAATTCAAGGAGGGATTTGTGTGTCGTAAATCGTAACAAATAAAAACTAAGAAGAAAAACTTTTTTTTTTATTGAAAAGGAAAAGCGGAAAATACAAATTTAATGGTTAAAATACAACAACGACAAAATATAATGAATTGTTCTTAAAAATCTACGATGGAGATTTTAATTTAGTAGAGTGTGTAATGGGGCTCATAATGTACCGACATTTATAGGATGAATATTATTTTACCCAAAATTATCAAATTGATACATTTATGGTATTTGAATATTTACCCCAAAAATAATATAAAAGGGTGGAGAAGAAGAAAAAAATTTGTTAAGGAAGATACGATCCCTTCTAATGGTTAAGCACGCTTTTTGCCTCTGAAGAAGTTTTACCACAACACATGCAACCGTATAAAGTATAAGCATATCGCTTACACAGAGTTTAAACCATCCTGTTAAACTAAAGCCGATTAATAGTTTTTGTTTTATAATAGAGATTGCCTAATGCTGCTAATAAATATTCATACATTTTCACAAATCATTTTCGTAACTTTGTACTACCTCAATATGAAACCCCCCCCCACCTTAATTACTTTTGTAATGACGAAGTATTTTTTATAGCGAAGAGCACCAACCAGGCCAATGTTATTTAAACAATTTTCTCTAATAAAATTCTTATTATGCTTTTGACAGCTCAAAGTAGAGCGATAATGCAGTACATTAGTATAATATTTCGCATGCATAATTTACACAACATTATCCTATCTCTTAATGACACTAAACGATACTAACGCATCCGACGAAAACTATTCAATGCTATATACAAACTAAAACTGGGTTAAAATATTTTCAAACACGCAAATGTTCGTTTCTTGTTGACTGTAAACTTTTTATTAACATAGCATTAAACGCCACTGGTAGCTCGAACTGTGTTAATGATTCGAGTATTCGACACGACGAACAGTGATTGCTCATCTTTTGAAAAGGTGCACTAACTGTTCGTATACCCCGAACCGACAACTGGAAATTACTGTATAAAACATTAATAATAAAAAAGCTTTTGAAGGTCATTACTGGCCCGAACCGAATAAAAATTCTGACTCCATTAAATTCGATCCCGAGCTTGTTCTTTGTATTGTTCTAGACAACCCGAAGAATACAATTCGTTCCTTACTCTGAGGAGCCACCGTCGCCGATAGCGACCACTGCGCTTGCAAAATTGCGGCTCTCCTCTTAAAGATCATTGCACCTCTCGCTTTTGATTGGCTCGCAGAACGTGCACTGTCCTTTTATTCAATGATCCAATCTTTGTTTAGTCGCCCTCCTACGACAAGCCAATGCTGTGATGGAAATCTAAGGATAACATGCTCGTTTATAACATGCTCGTCTTTTACGAGCTATGGGAGTGTACCCATACACAAGGTCCAATAGATGACATTTTCATATATGCGGCAACAATGGAGGAATCCCAAATATAGTAATGAAACGTATGAAAAGATCAGGCCTGGTATTAAACGAACTAAATGTTGTTTTCAGGCGAAAGTAATCGAGGTAGTTAATAAACTTGAAGTGCCTAGTAATGTACAGCAATTACAACGTCTGTTGGGCATGTTGATTAACCTTGATAAATTCGTACCGAATCTACAAGAGCTGAAAAAACCATTGGTCTTATTGAATAAAGATTCTCAATGGATTTGGGATGGCCAGCAAAAAAAAAACTTTTTAGAATGTAAAGCAAATGCTTACCGTACATCTAGTATTAGCGTTTTATGACGGTACCAAAGATGTCATATGTTATCAGTCCATGCAAGTGGAAAAACAGAGCAACATCTTCACTGACTGAAGCTCAGCAGAATTACCCATCAATACAAAGAGAAGTACTCGCGATAAAAATGGCTCGCCAGAAAATTTCATCAATACATATACGGTGGAAACTATTTTTAAAAAATCGATACATCAGGCGCCAAAAAGATTTCAACACATATGCACTGCTCGAAGTGGCACTATACAACCCAATGGTAATTTACAAAAACGGTATACAAAGATACGATCGAAGAAACGTTAAGTTCCAAAGGGCTTTAAGAACTAATTGAAGTACTAGAGCAAGGTTGGCCAAGTCTAGAAAAGAAAAGGAATTACCAGAACACCTTCAAAAGTATTAGAACTACAGAGAAGAATTGCGAGACACATTACGAGGGTTTAGTTTTTTAAAGAAAGAACGTTGGTGGTTCTATAATCGCAACGAGCCAGAATGCTTAAATGTATGCATCATGGTGAGTATACATGTTTGGCTAGGTTTTACAAAACACGTTAGGAAGTTTATCGAAAAATATCCTATTTGTGAGAGAAATCAAAGAAGTCATGTAAAGGATCCTATTTTGCAAAAGGGTATACCTAGGTATATCTTTTTTCGCTCACGGCGAAAAAAGTTGTTTTTAAAAAGGGTACTCTTTTTGCACAAACACAAACAGTGTTTGTTGTTTTCCACAAACAGTTTTGTTTTTGGTTAAATTACCAGGTACATCAATTTTGCCAAGAATTGTATCAATGATCATCTAAGAAATACATCGACTGCCAGACTTGTGCAATATCCTAGAAACAGCAGAACAATATTCTTTTTCCTCTAAAGTGTGTTTGACATTCCACAGACTTGCTCCATAGTACCATGTTGATTTCGCCATCCAATTTTATGACCTGGTATAATATGCAGTTCTTCTCGTACTGGTTTCAGTTTTCTTAATAACATTTTCTCAAATATATCTTTGAGATTGTGGGGAGCATGCTTATTGAGCGATATAAATAAATTCGTGTCTCATCTTTTCCAGACTCTCACTTTTGAGGAATGTACCCTTTGTACTGGGTACGTATTCTGTTGAAAATCTACGTTGCTGGTTAAATGCATTTGTCCTGTAACTCTTTTATCATTTCCACTTAAATTTAATAGGCTTAAAATTATAATCATCCGCTATTTTGTCTGGTAGCATGTAGTTGTTAACCTGTTCATGTGGTCGTAAAATGTCTAATTGCTTTTCCTCTGTTTCCGAGAGTTCACATAAATAATTTTGAACACCTTATTCGTGGTTGTATTCTTTCAGGGTGCTAACTGCCTGATTTAATTTCCATTTTAATTTTGACTTTCTTTGCTGTTTTCACTTTTTCAAAAACACAGAATGCAGGTGCTGCTTTTTTTGTTGCTTCTACAAGAAGAATCTAAGATTTGCTTTAGCTGCATCAATATTTGTTGGTGTGCTTCGTGAAATATCCAGTTGGCAATCCTCTTCATTTTGTCTACTATATTGATCCCATTAGATTTTTTATTTGTTCAACTTTTCAGTGTTTCAGTTTGTTGACAGATGTTTGCTGCTTGGATGTGATCTTTGTCATATTTCTCAACTTCATAGTGGTTTAGTCTTCGTTTGATCAATACAGCTGACAGCTGTACCACCATGTACTTTATCTTCTGGCTGGTTAGTATCCTATATCGAATACCCATTAATTTTGAAATAATTTTTTTGGTGAAGAGTGTTCCTGATACTTAATGTCAAATTGTTTGACTTAATGTCAAATTGTGTTCGATAAGGAATGCTTGAACCTCAGTTTTATGTTGGGCAAGGCCATTTGCATTCCATTCGTCTATTTTGAAGACAGTTATTTTTGGTTTTCCACAGCTAATTTATATTTTGTATTTATATTTTGCATCATTAGATCCATGGTTCTCTCCTTCATTGACATAAAGCTTTTGCTTTATCAGTTCTGTAATTTTGTTTAAAGCAGTGGACATCTTTCTTTCATCATATGATTGAACTTTTGCAGAAATGTCTTTTAGTATACTTGCATATGAGAAGGTTGCATGTTCAGTACTATTGACGCCTAAGATTGATTTTATTTTTTAAAATGGACAAACCTTGTAGTTTGCTGTATGGTTTCCAGCGCAACTTTTTGCAGACACACAGTTCTAAATTTATTGCATTACTCTAAACGACCACAAATAACGCTGTCACAAATGACACTTAGCACATTGTATTGGTAATCGGCTCTTCGGTATTCTTCTCTCAAATATAAACGTTGCGAATTTCCATTTTTCATCGTGTTTTCTGATGCTGGAATGTTTACGTCAGTTTGCAAGCCTGAAAAACGATTGCCGTGCACTAACTTAATGCTAGCCACTCTGCTAAAGTTGTCTAGCCCCAGTTTTGAATAATGGCGGTATTCTGGTTATCTTCCATTTTTGGGGGAATTTTCCCATTCTCAGAGAATGATTGAACAGCATTTGGTAGTTTGAAACTGGTGTAATTTTTCAAAAATCAAGATTTTCATGATTTTTGATTTGTGGTATAAATCTCACAGATTTCATAGGCGTATACTAACGCTGTGGATAAGAGAGTGAGACGCGACTTGCTGGTGTTGAATGACGTATCAACTGTGCTTGAATTTTGGTGAGGATCTGCTTAAAGATTGCCAGGTTGTTAGCCAAAGGAATCGTTTTTAATTTGAACGATAGTACTAATTGTTGCTGGCTCTCGCACCAGCTTCAAATCCTAGATGAAAAGTGCTATGATTAGCTTTGCATATCCTCTTTTTTTGTGTCATTCAAATCGCTTTATTTGGCATAACATCGATAGTTTAAAAATGATAAGGAATCTTCGAATTTTAGGAATTCTGGATTTTTCTCCAATGTGTCTCGATAATTTACTTCTATTAATAAGAAGTTAAGAGTTACATTAAGTGGTGCACTCACCTGCAACCGAGAATATGTGAACTTGTCCACACTATGCACTGATGACATATAGAGATCGAAAAATGAAGGCTAGAATTCATAATCTCCAGAAAACTTATCAATGGAAATATGTGGCAATTTAAAATGTTCCAAAGCTTGGCTGATTGATCTGTCATTTGTCAGTACGACCAGCCGAAATTTCGAAATATTTTCATTGTTATTTTAATAGTAGGTCAAAATTATTTGTCGAAGGATTTGCCGTAGGCTGTTTTTTCCGGAAGTATTCTAATAAATCAGATTTGGCTTTAAAAAATATATTTTTAAATTCATGTGGCTTTAGTTCGATAGATGAAGTAGGGTTATCTTCGACCACAACAACTAATTGCGTTTCGATGTCTTGAAACTTCTTCCACAAATCTTCAAGTTTATTTCAATATCACAACTCGTGGTATCGGACGGTTAATGATGACAAAACGCGACCACATGCTTGTATCAAATTCAATGCAATGTTGTAAAAGGGCTATTTGAACTTTTTTACACTTTGTTTTGTTTTCACAAAGTTTCGATTTTCTCAGTGGTTGTATAACAACTTTGTGGCCTAATATGTTGTTTATTAGGTATACTTTTTAAACATTTTCTTCCTAACTGGAACTTAATATAAAATGGTTTTTCATTGTAATTAAAGCTTTAGCTGCTTTAAAGCCGTGATTTAGAAAACATTATGTTTAATTCTAAGCTTTAGATGTATAACTGTCTTATAGACTATGAATTTCTATAAATTGAATTTACTAGATGTTAAGGTGTGAACCAAATGTTGGAGATGAAAATTATTTGAAAATCATTCCCTAACTAACGAATTTGTTGATTTTAAAAAGCAATATTATGTAGCCAATCCGGAAAGAACCATTTGTATAATATTATATTCCCTACTTCAAATAATTTCAAATGGTTATTGTAAATAAAACCAAACTCATTGAAAGTGTATATATTAGTGGTTGTTGTTGTTTCGTTTCAATTTAATTTTAAAGTTCGAGCACCCTTATTGAAAAACCACAATTTATAATAAAAATCAATACCTACACCAAACTGTCTGGTCGACCAAATAAAAACAAACAAAAAATAATAAAAGTTTAAAGTTTTTTTTTTAAATACAACGAAAAAAAAAAAAAAGTTTACCAAAGTTCAAGAAGCCAAAGTGTAAATGAAACAGCACAAAGAACTTGTATTATTTTTATAATTATTGGAAAAAATATATATGTATTTTTTTTTTTTCATTTTTATTTAATTCAATTTCAATTAAATAATTTCATTTTTTTTTATTCTATTTACAAATAAACATAATATTATTATTGTTTTGTTTTAACAATTAACTCATTTTTTTGTTTTTGTATTTAATTTTAAATATTTTCGATAATTATTTTGGATTACGATTTATTTAGTTTATAATTTTTGAAACAGTTTGCAAATGTAGCAATTTTTTATTTTTTTTTTTGTTAAAATAAATTGGTTTATTGTTATATGTAATAAATACTCTTTTATTATACTTTTTAATAAAATATATGATTTTCTTTTGTTTTTTGTTATAATAATTGTATTTTCGATATGATTATTAAATGGGTTTGAGCAAGTTTTAGGTATATATATCTATCGAAGAAACCATGGATTTATAGTTGTTATATTTTATTGTATTTTTTTTAAAGGATACGACACCTAATTATTGAAGTATATATGTTTGTATATCCAAGTATGGTAGCATAATTTTATCTAATTATTCAATCATCCCGTTAAAATATTTATAGTTTTTTCTTTCTCTATAGCACTGACAATATTTTAGGGATTCTATTCATCTACTAATCTACAAAGTTCACATCGAAATCTATTCCTCTAGAATTCTAGAAACACGTCGTAAAACACTAAACATCTATCAGATAAAATGATTTGTCCTTTGGTTTATTCATTATTCGTTAGAGAGAAAACGAGCTACATTACATTACAGAAAACTTTACGTGTGTGAAACCATGGATTTAAATAAATGTCTGTATATATTTTTTTTTATTTATTGTACTTGAATTAATTTTCCTAAACGGTAAATAATACTTTAAAACCTATAAACAAAAAAAAAACGAAATTAATTTAAAATATAAATATTTTTCAATTTATTTATTTTTATATTGTCAAAAAAAAAACGTAATTAATAATAATAAAAAAAATAAAACAATAATTTAAAATTAACTAAAATAAATAACAAAATTATTTGATAAAAATTATTTATTCAATTAATTTTTAATTTGTTTGTATGTTGTTGTTTTAAAACAATATTTAAAAAAAAAAAAATGTTACAACTATTTTCATACATAATTTTTAATTATTATTTTTATTTTATTTTTTTGTTGTTTAAAGGCAAACCTACGTAAAATGAAAAATTATATAAAAAAAAAAAACTAAAAATCAACAAATTTTTAATTAATAACAAATAATATATATAGTGCCTTTTTATTTCTATCGTTTTTATTTATATTTTCAAATTTAGTTGGAAAATATAGATTACATATTTTTTTATCTCTATATAATATATAGATTATAATAATTCATTAAAAACAAGAAAAAATAATGATTATATTAGAAATAAAAAAAAAAAAGAAAACAAATAATTTTAAATTATTTTTTATTTACATTTCAATGTGATTTTTGATTCTAATATTATTTATGTATATTATACTGAAATAAATTAAATAAACAAAATATTATTATTTTTTTCATTTATTTATAAATATACAATGTTAATGTTTTTTTTTTTATTATTTTTATTTAGTTATTTTAATTTTATTTATACCTAAAATAATTATTGATTTTTGTTTCTGTTATTGTTTAAATTAAATTATTTATTTATTTCAATCTAACTAAATAAAATTTGATAATATATATATATATATATATATATATATATATATATATATATATATATATATATATATATATATGTATATATATATATATATATATATATATATATATATATATATATATATATATATATATATATATATATATATATATATATATATATTTATTTATTATAACAAATAAGTTTTATGTTTAATTTCTAAATATTTAGTATATATATATATGTATATATTTATATATATATATATATATATATATATATATATATATATATATATATATATATATATATATATATATATATATATATATATATATACATTCCTTTTATATATTTATATGTATGTACTTCTATAATTCATTATTTATTTAATTTGTAATTTTTTTTTATTTATTTTTATTACTTATTACTTACAAAACAAAAATAAACAACAAAATCTCTACCACCAAATTTAAGTGAAGACATTATATTTCATTCTCTTAATGTTGTTAGTAGATACACTTGTCTCATGCTTTGTCTCTGAAAAGAAAAAAAAAAACACAAAATCTATTAGTTCTGGATGAATGAATACTTTAGAGGGTGAAACAATTTTATAAAAATAATTATTGATTAAAAGATTAAATTAAAATTATTAAACGTTTTTAAGACTTAGTTTGCTGACATTTCAAAATTTATTAGGAGATAAAATATACTGATAGAAATCATTATCAGCAAAATCAAACAAAAAAGTTCAATACCACAAAAATGTATGTTAAGTGCCTTAGGGGGATTACATTTCGGATTTTCCGGTAGAAGAGAACTCGGTAAGTGTCGTCATCGATGCGTTTGGGCCCATATGTGGCCATATATTAAGCGCATGACTACTCTTAAAAGAAATAAACCATCTTTCATACTCATCGCTAACTGTCACACACAAACATGACAATGGGCTAATCAAAACCTTATATAACTTTAGCTGGTCGGCATTTCCAAAGTATTTTTGACATGCAAGACATGCTTATATATCGCCTTCCACACAGTTAAGAAAACCCATCACTTTTAAACGTGTGGTCATCACTTCTAAAACCAATTGCATTTTCCTCCCTAAAACCTGTCATCATATATTTTGTATTCGCAGACATCGCAAAGCAAACCACAAGCTAACTCGGTGGATTGAGTCATAGGCTTGCTAGAAATCTTGCTAGATTACGAGATGTTTCTAAATATTTAACAAGAATCATCATCAGCAAAATAACTTGAACAGTGACTGACCGATTCGGACGTAATTTTTCTTGGTAGACACCTACAATTTTCTCCGCCAAAGGAGTGATTTTCTTTAATATTAGGTAAGACGGTAATTTGTATCGAATATCAAGAGCTCAGGATTATTGCAACCAATCCCAGAGAAACGGTTTCCTTTTAGTCTCTGCATGACCAGTTTGAATTCCTTGGAGGATGGGCCCTCTAAGCACATCTTTGCAGTCTGTATTTGAAAAATTTTAGCAACAGCATTTGGCACAATCATGTTGAACATTGAGTAAATGCTAGAAATGCTCCTTCCCAAGAATTAACACGGGGTTGGTTTCTATCCTGGTCCTGAATGGCACTAGACCTAGGTCTGAAGATATGGTGGAATCCGATGACACTTTTAAACAAGTTAACTGCGCTCATCGCTGAGTTGTTGTTTTCTTAAGACTGCAGCCTTCTGACACTCACATTTTTTCCTTCTACAAATTCGTTTAGCAGCTTTCCTAGGAAGGACTGCTTAGTTTTTGCTTTTGATTGTAAAACGTATTCGCACAGCTCTACAAGGTTGCTGAAAAAAATTGCAACAAACTGCAATGTGTGTTAGAAATTAGTCGATAGGTTAAAATAGGAATTTTTCGCAGTGGTAAAAAATGGCTGCAGAGCTGAACATAATATCCAGAGAAAAGATGAAACACTTTCTGAAAAATGAGCTTGGATTAATACCTTGGAAGTTCAAAAAGCCACACGATTTTACTCCCGAATATCGACTTTTCCATTCCACAATGAACAACACTCAACATGTAAATAAACAAAATGACCGAGTTTTTTTTGCCAGAGAGGTCATACAAAAATGTACACCTCTAAATGGTCACTACCAGTAATGGTGATGGTTTGGGCCACCGTTACTGCCGATGGACGCTTTACAGTCGTTTTTAGGAATCGTGGCGTGAAGATAAACGCAACTGTTTATCGCGATACTATTTTGGTTTGGAAGCTGACTAACTACTGACCTGTGCTCGCAAACATTTCGACTGTAGACCCCGGCCACTCCAACAGAATTTTGCACCGTCTCACCAACCAAAAACGGTAGAAAACGAACGATCCTTACTTTATTTTTTCAAATCAATGTCTGGCAATTTTTCTGGATGCAAATCCGATGGACTTCTCTATCTAGGGCATTTCAAAAAGCAAGGTTGGCACTAAAAATACCAAAGTATCTCTAGCAAGCTATTCGCTGGGAATAGCAACGCATTCTGGCTGCCTACATTCAAATGAAAATAATACAGTGATTTTTGCAATTTTTCCAGCAGATGACACTCCTTGCCAAACCATTCAATTTTGGTTTTAATTTTCACCATACCTAGGGTCGATTGGATGGCACTGATCACTAAATATTCATTTTATTAACATGCTTTTGTTGTTTAAACCAATTCATAACGTTAATGTGGCTATTACGGTCATTAAGCCGTTTTAAGGAATTAAAAGTTATTTAGCAATGATAGCTGTCAATATTTACAGAATGCCGGACCATTTTTTTTAAAGATTACCATGAATATATGGTTGCCAATTAGCATATAATTTACGAAAGGCTTTATATATTTTTGGTTTACCAGAGTTGAAAATAATACATAAATTTAAGCCATACAAATGTAAAATATGTCACTTATGATTCAATAGTTTTAGGGGCCTGACTATCAATTTCAATAAATTCTTCCAGAACATTCCTGGAAGAAATTGATTAAGTATGAACAATTAAAACAAAACAATCACTTTAGTAGTATAAATAGCACAAAGAACTACTCCAAAAGCCCAAGATGCAGCTAAAATTTTAGCAAACGTTAAGCGTGAAACGCAATTTATTGAACAGGCTACTATTATGATATCTGACTTATTTTAGTCAGTAATTTAGTCACAAATGAACAGTTTTTCCTGTTTTTAAAATCGAATGTTTTTTACGATTCGCTGTTGACTCATTTAATTATTTGTTTGATTTAATATTTTTCTTTGACAAAAAGCGATAATGCGGTATCAGCAAAACTACGGAAGGTACCCGTAAAAATTAAAAAGCGACTATGAGAAATGAGTATATCGCTGCTAATTTCGGTTCTGTAATCAAATCTGATTTTTCGCTTAGTGTTAGAGTTCCAATGTATAAGCCCAATTCGGTTTTAGGTTAATGTATTGATACATGTATTGTAATAGTAATGAAATCCCAACTGGAATACTCAAATTCAAAATCTCAAAAGACAAAGTCCTAAAACACAAAACCCAATGGGGATCCATGTTGATTACGGCCAGTGACCAATTCAATTACTAGGTTTATATGTATCATCTAAATTTGATTGGTTCTGCATGGGATTATGAGTACATGTTCTGGATATATAAAATAGAAAAAAATCTTATAAGGACTAATAACTTTTTAACTACAAACTACCCGGTCAGTGATCGATTAACTAGATCATTAGAACTATATTGTCCTCCCAATTTAACTTTTAAAAATGTCTTGAAAAACGGTTTTTTTAAAGGTATTACTTTGTACAACCAAAAACCTCTGAAATATAAATCCTTAAAATCAGCCAATTGAAAAATTATCTGAAAAAAGTATTATTTGAAGAATTTTTCCTGGCATATAATATCGCTCAAAGTAAAGATCTCAAAAAGTTTGAGCCACAAACGGTTACAAAATACAAATGGTTCGTCCACATGCACAGATAAAAGTATAAAACTTTATAAGTTGGTCCCTGAAGCTGTTCAAAAGCTCGGAAAATTATTTTGTAATTATTTACAATTTAAAATTTTAAAATGAAATACATATTTGGAAATATAATATGTGAATTATTTTTTTACATAAATATTTATTTTCGTTTTCCATTTTTTACTATTTTTTGAATATGGGGTGATCGGGGCATTCTGAATATTTTCGATTCATCATTCTGAATAGTTTTCCCTGAGCGCTGTTTTATTATTAATAGCACGGATTTATCTGTTAACGAAAAAATTTGAGTTGGATAAAATTTCATACCCCCTGCACCGCTGAAATTGTTTTAACTAATTTTCCAATAATTTTACTCCACTAATTTTGTCGTGAGTTAGTTGGTTTTACTAATTCTACTAATTTTATCATAACAGAATCCGCCGAAGGATTCTGCTTAATCTTGCTTACTTTGATAATTTCAACCAAAATATTATGCCAAATTACAAGTGAGTTGAAGTTATATCACAGGCAAGACTATTAACTCCATACACGGCAACCTCAATTGAACTGAAAAAAAATAGAAAGCTGTTCTTGTAAAATATACTTGTACAGAAAACTGATAATTATAAGACTTCTACTCAATATTATACCAACTATTTTATTTTGTCCAAAGATAAGTCTTAAAGCATTCTTAATTTTTTATTTGTCTCAACTGCTCTACTAATCTCATGACTAGATCGAACTTTTCAAAGAGCTGTGCCATTTTAAAAGCGCGAGGCCACAGGCAACTGCCATGCTTACCTTTGTTGAAAACCTCCACTGATTCGATATCTTTAACTATAATCACACAATGCGTGTTTTGTGAATCAGATAGCTCAATCGAACAACGTGAGCTCAATAAATAAAATTTAAATTTATAAAAAAAAATTAAATTTGATTGCTTGGTCGTACATTCTAAATCAATCAATCAATCAATCAATTCATCAAAATCGGGCCACTTTTTCGTGTTTTAATGAATTTTCCCATTTTCAAAGGCTAACCCCTTTGGAAATTTTTGACAATTTTTTTGGATACAAATTTTTTGTGGAAATGTATTAGTATTTTATTGCAGTATTTATGTTGATGACTAGAGCTTTTGATTAAGGTATCATTCATCAAAATAGGGCCACTTTTGCGTGTTTTATTAATTGTATAATTATGTTATTATATTAAAAATTAATTAATTATAATTTCAGAGCAAAATTAATTCAATTTATTACAGCCTACGACTAAGAGTAGTTAGTTTGTCAATAGGTTTGTCTTAGGGAACCTGTGCAGATTACATATAAATGATGGCACACTAGAGTTTTGGACAAGAGATTTACTAACTATTGGCCGCCATGGTGTCTGTAACCGAGTCGATCTCAATAATTTAACTAATATCCTGCCTCATCCTTCCAAGCTTATGTAAAACGGGTGTACGGTGGGCCCGGCCAAATATCCGGAAGATCCTGGTTAGTCCTTAATCGTACTTTCTAAATCAATCAATCAATCAATCAAAAAAAATAAAAATAAATTAAATTTGATATTTAACTGGCACAGAGAGTTTAATGCATTACTCAATTTTGTTTTAATTTTCTTTCACATGTACTTCAACCTTCAAATCGGTCTTCCAACATAATTCAACCTGATAATAAACTCAACCAAGTTAATCAACATTTTTGCCGAGTGTAGTCTACTTTAAAATTTTATCAAAATTCTTTAGTCTACCGCATAGCCCTCAAGCACTAAATAAAACAAATTAAAAACCGCCAGTGAAATATACAGTCCATATTACAAGTTTATAGATAAGTCAGAACGGTTGGTAATTGGTATAAATAGTAACTTTAAATTTCAGTATTTAAATTTTGATGATGTCTGTTCTGGGAAGCACATACACTTTTACGCTTTTTAATTTGTACGAACTACATTTCTGGGAGTATGTTCGACTCATTGGTGGACCACTATGTTGTGAGATCATAGTTATGTATGGCATCATCCTGACGCGAGCACCTTTTATGATAAAATAAAGAAACTTGATCCATGCTGATGACTACATCAGCATGGTTCAAGGCAATACTTCTATAATTTTTTTCAAGGGTGACATTTCACTTTATCAAAATTAAACACAAGATCAAAAGGCTTATTTATAGAACTAAAGATTGTTGTGATTCTCTTCGCATTGTACTACGTATACAGACAACTTAAAGCCACAAACATATTATTTAGGATCCCACCCAGTAACAGATTACTATATCGATTGTCTCTAGCGGCTCAAAATGTATGTGTCATGCGGTCAAATGTGCAAATTTATGGTAGTTTTATTATGCAAATATAATTTTTTAGGCTACAAACACGAAGATTACATCATGTCTACTGGTTATTTACATTTCTGAAAAGGAAAATAGCGTAATGATATCAATCAAATTATATTCATAATAATGTACAGTAAAGATGCAGTAACTGTGTCTTAACCACGACATAATAAAACCCCACTTAATTTCTTGGATTGTGTTTCTTGGCTGCAGTCCGAGTAAAAGGTATAATATCTGACATTGGCCAACATTAAAAAATCATTACTACAATAAAATTTTGTCTAGTACTCTAAAGTTTATATTAAAGTTTAAACCATGTATTTTATCCGAAAACTATAATTAAAAAGTTTCACTGCTGTAAAACGAATAATATAAATTTGTGATTTAATTCCCATAAAAAAATTTAATTATGTTTAAAAATAATTCAATGGGCTATTTCGTCTCATTAAACCTTTAATGATATCATAATCGTATTTTATAGCAAAAATGTGTGTCATCATAATAAATGTTTTTAAATAACATAAAATTTGAACAGTAAAAAATTTACTAAAAATAGCGTTTTCGAATTAAAATTATTTCTACTATCGGAACCATTAATTTATTTAAACATTTTAATCGACACTTAAAGGTGTGCAATCATACCAAATATATTTGCTTATTTACCCAATTTGTTAAAAATTACATTTAAATTTGAACAAGAAAATTAATTCTGTCTTTGACAATTAAATTAAAAATTTATCAGAATTTTGTTCGTATTATTCGAATGAATTATTTTTTTTTACAGCATATAAATTAAGCAATCAATATTTAAATTAATTTTTTATACGATCGATTTACAATAGCCAAATTAAAAACGCCTATTAAATTGATTAGAAAGTATTCTAGCACAGGATTACTCAAACGGGGTTTTCAAAATATATTTCACTTCAATAAAATCGGTATATATGATTCCTTTCTAATATTGAAATTAGTTCAAGGAGAAAAATCATTATGCAAATTGTTTTTCTTTTTTTTTTATTGATTTGTCAATTTTATACGAAAAATTTGCATAAATCAATTTTTATTGTTCAAATCGATTTTAAATTAATTTTGACATGATAATACTCGTACAGTAATTGTGTTATGTGTAAAATGTTTATTACGTCATGAAGTGGTTAGCTAAGATGCCATATAACACAATAGAAACAAAATATGTTCCCTCATCCAAAGTTAAAAAAAAAAAACGTTTTTCAGTCATCAAAACCAACGAATAAGAGTGGAAGATGCCTTTTTAATTTATCCGATTAGGCAATATTTTCTAAGACTATTTTCCAATTTATTTTATTTTTTTTTTGCTCCATTTGTGAACGACTTATTTTCATTCTTTTATTTTTCTAAAATAATTTTAAGTCGAATTTTATTTTTAGTATCAATAGAATTGAATACCTTATCAACCCATGTATGCATGATCGACAATTATATTGTTGTCATTCAAAGGTACGGAAAATTATATCATTTATATTATATAAGGCTTTTGAATAAATTCATTTCAAATATATAGTAGCTACATAAGTATTTTCCGGTTATGTCAATAAATTCAAATATTTTTGAGAAGGGTGGAATTTCGTAAACATCTCTTTAATACATTAATCTTCGGGTAAGAATAGAAAACGATTTATAGAAATTGTTGAAGAAAAAAAAAATTAATTACATCGATTATTTACTAAACGAACAATGGACTTTTAAACTCTTTTCTTGCTGTTTATATCGCATGTCTATTGTATAATAGTAATCAATCTTAAAAAATAAGTTCTCCCTTGCTTTATCACAAAATAATTTTTATTTCATTTTGCCCCGACAACTATAATTTACAATTTGTACTATACAAAAAAATTTACCAGCCAAGATAAATATATAATATTTCTTAAGTGGTTGTAATAAATAATTCGTTTTAAAAAATAAAAATTAAAGTTGAAACCATCGCCCGTAATTGTCATAAACATCGCGTCATAATAAATTGTAATCATAATTTTAATAATACATTTTTGTTAAAATAATGTTAAAGTTTTTATCTCGATTAAACATTTTTTTTTTGTTTTTTTGACAAATAATTTGTCATTCTCAATTAAGTAATACTGACACAAGGAATAGCTTTATAGAAATGATAATACAAATCAATCTAGTATGAAACGAAATGGGAATAAATAGAAAACGTCTAGTCAATAAAATGACAAGATATGACCGGAGAAAATACAAGGAAGACATTATCGAGATTGTCGAAATAGAAAGCGAAGACTACACCATGTGTTAGAAGTATAGATAGCACATAAAATGATCATCTTCGAGAAGGTTACCATAACGAAACTATCAACACCCAAACACCAAGGGAGTTAGAAGCTAGAAATGTCTTACATTAGCTAAAAAACCACAAAGTCACTGGAGTTGATAATATATCAGTTAAAATCTTGAAAACCTTAACATTACTATTGGCAGAAGTAACGAGGGCAAGTGTTATTTTTGTGACAGCAATGAAAAGAGAGCTTATTAACCATAATAATTCCGAAAAATGGGATATTCAAATTTTTCAGATTTACGCATTTTTCTAAATATGCATATTTGTTGTTTGTGAATAGTTTTTTTTCCCTGCCCAAAATGGCTAGCACTGCGACCTGAAAGATCTTTTGTGCTATTGGGATTTGTTAGTCCAGGAGCTTCTGTACCTTCCTAATAAAGGCGATAATGCCGCCTGTAGAGGCCAACCTTCATTTTTTCGGGGTCAACTACCTCTCTTCAAAATGAAGTCACCTCAGTGTGCACAGAGCAACACACTTACATAGTATGTGTTCTGCAGTTTCTATCTCTTCTAAACAGAGCCGGCACTCCGTCTCTGTCGACAGGTTCATTTTGTTTAAATGATGTTTCAGGTTGCAGTGACCTGAAAGAAAACTCACTAGCTTCCTAATATTTCCTTTACTTGAATTGATTACCAAATCCTTGTGATGAAATGGTCTGATCAAAGATTTGGCCTGTCTAAGGCCGGGAATACAGTTCCAATAGGTTAAGCACTGCATTGTGAATAGGTTAGGTCGGACATAAATTGAATGCTGGTTAATATAAATAAACGGCTTTGGAGCATGTCTCCAATTCATATATACGGGTTGTAATATACTCAACTTGTACACCTTGAAATTGGACAGCCTAACTCGACGTTTTTAATACGAGGAAGAGCTGTTACATACAAGCCATAGTCATTGACATATATATGTATTTAGTTCATGTTACTTTACTTGATGTCAAGTTTCGGGTTATCGTGATAAAATTATAAGTCAAATTATGGGCATAGAATTAAACTTTCGATGCCTCCTGCAATCAGTGGCGTACCACTAATTCAAACCCTCCCTATTGAGCTTAGTCGAACCAAAACAAATACATACATGCCAAAAAGAAATGCCCAAACATACACAAGTTGATCTAAATATTCTTAACTACATACCAGTAAAGTGTTGGTACACTATATGGGAAAAGTGGCGATCATTAGATTAACAAAAAAAACGAAAATTTAGCACGAAGCAAGTAAAAACATTCGAAAATTTTCTCGTTTTTGATATTCATTCAAAGAAAACGGAGTCTGTAGAGATATTGCTTGACTCGGCTGTTAAACAGCAAATATTAGAAAATCGTTCCAGATTACATCCAATAGATAATTTTTTTTTTGGTGGTCGCCAATGCATTTCGTTACGAAGGCATGTAGATTCAGGGAGTCTAACTGAAGTATTGCCCGTTTACGTTTTATATTACAATCTGGAGATGAACCATTAAAATTCGATCTTGAATTATCTGCGAGGAACGCCACATACATTAGTCCAAAAAAAAATTAAAGAAATTATTAGTGAAAACAATCAAATGTTTACGGTTCTAACAAATAAGATATGTGATGTATCCAATGTTGAGTAGTTTTCTGCATGTGATCGAATTCGAGAAGATTTCTTGTAGTTTGCTTTGGTTACTTACCTTACTGGAAAATGACTGGTAAATGTTATATTACAAAACATTGCAAAGCTGGGCATTGATACTCAAAACCTCACTGGAAAAGGCTATGATGGAGCGCCTTCAATGGTGGACGTTTTATCAGAATTTGTCGATTTATCTCGTATAAGAAATTGTATGGAATCTCTCTCTAGTATATTTACAACTTTTTTAACACGCCTAACCGACAGTCTGTTTTAACACAAGTTGACTACACTTCCGAAATATCAGCCACATGCTTAAAACACATAAAACAAATCCATCGGTGTAATATTGTTAATGAAATTGCAAAACAGTACTACAACATATCAAATTACATCCCGTTTCTGGACTCTATGTCTGGTCAAATTGACAAACAACTTAGTAAGCACAAAGAATTTTTTTGCAGTAGCATATGTATTTTGCCGATTAGAGAATCTGGAGTTGACCAACAAATTGAAGAAGCAGCAACAATATTTAACAAAAAAGAGCAAATCTTTTAAATTATAGTGTAAAACAAGGCTTAGGAGAATTGCAGTAGTATGGTGGAATTTTATCTAGAAATTAAAAGTTGACTTAAAGTAGTTCGATGCTCTGTCAACACGAGCATCGAACTACTATCGAGCTCCTATGTGTATAACTTTTTCGCAAGCCATGTTTTTTAGATTTGAAAGCAAAAAAAGTCACAAGTAACTATATCTGGATGCTTTATCTGGTCGATGTTGAGCAATTCCAACAAATTATCTTGCAAACAACTTTTTCTCCTTTACCATTTATCTTATAAATGCATTATGCAGTTTTCTTATAATTTTAATAGATGTAGCTGTTCAAGACACACCCGATGAACACATGTGTTCGTTGTAAGATTCATAAAGTTCAAAATTAATGATTGAAAAATTAAAGTTACTCAACGATGTCGCGTCACAGAAATCGAAATAATGCGGCAGGAAAGTAAAATAGGGAATGAGAAATCAAAAGAAAAAATAAAATATTACTGGGATCAATTGAAGAAATGAAACCAAGTAAAAATCGCTCGATATATTGCAGGAGAGCTAACAAGAAATGTTCACTCCTGGTCAAAATAGAAAAAAGCCAAATCTCTACAGTAAAAGACATTGCACATGTAATAGCTTTATATTCAACTGGACCCAGAGGGTATAATGGGCAAATAAAATATATAGATTCCCCAGCGATTTTAAATTTTGTTTATCCGACCTTGATAAAGTATGTGTTATTTTGGCCGATAAAATGAAAGTAAAATGAAAAATCTTATGATTATGATCGGTGACACACTTTTAAAACCATCCAATTATGTTCATGTAGTAATGGCGCGTGGAATATTTTGCAACTGGAAACAACCGCTATTTTATGACTTCGACCAAACTTTAAACAAGCCAATGTTGTTCCAAATAATCAAAAAACTGAATACAAAAGGATTCAAAGTAATTGCAATTACTTACTCATCGTGTAACCGTAATAATGCTGGTGGACAAAAATTGTAATTTGTTTGCTAGAACTTTTGAGGAGTAACGACTGACCGGAATGTTCCAATTTGTTAAAAACAGTAAGTGAAGTAGAAGAAAAATATTTTCCAATATTACTAGTTTTATTTTTTAGATTAACGACTGGTTTGATATTTTCAATAGCAGATTTCCCAAGATTAAATCTTGGAGAAATGAAAATAATTAAATTCTTTAAAGAAATGAAAATAATTAAATTCTAATCTCAAAGAAGGAAAATCGAAATCCAATCTTCCTTTCCAAAAAAGAATTTTGATTGTTTGACGATCTCGTAAAGAAATATCAAATATATGTAGAAATACAGATTGAACCAGGAACCACCGAAAGAATTTTTTGGAATTATACGAGCAACTGGTGGACAGTCAATGAATATAATTCCTGAAGTTGCGATTAATTTTGAAACTGAAGTGAGCCTGTAAAAAACATTTTCGAAGCTAGAGATCCCTAAATAGCCAGGCTGTGTTTGAAAGTAACTTTTCAAAAACTGGAATGCAATAGTATTGAAAATATTGTTGGGCTTTCAGCTACACGCCAAGGAAAACCTTGGATTCCAATCAACCAACAATCGGTTTCCAATAATTCTTGGTGTACGAATTTATCGGAAGTTGGCCTATAAACACGGATTTTTTAAATATCACGATTTTAATATTTGAATTTCTCCGCGGCTTTTTGTTGAATTATTTGATCTTCTAACAATAGTAGATCCTAAAATGTTTAGCGACAATAAAAGATTTTTTTATCTAATTTTTTTATTCCATTATATGAGTATTCAAAATGTCGAATCCATTAAATCATTTAGAACGAAATTTCTCAATAGAAACACCCTGGATAGTATGGAAATTCTTCTTGCAAAATAGCTCAAAGACCTTGGATAATAAGCTCGAATTTGTATCATTGACATACAAGATTATTCCTTTAACTCTTCGAGAAACTGCCAGCCTACGAGTTTTAAAGTTGTGGTTAACAGATGGATGTGAGTCCCGCGATTTCAATAATGTTAAAGAATATTGCCAATGGCTAGCTGATCTTTCTCTTGGTAGTGTATTGGGAAACATTTTGTCTATTGATTCCACCTTTAGTTGTGTTATAATACAAAATTAGGTCTTTAAATTTTGAACCGGAAACACCAGGATCGCAATACTGTGTAGATAGTTACAGACTTATTGGTTTTCCCAAACCAAATTAAAACAAATTCTTCCAAACAAATGTAGAAAAATTTCATCCTATTACATCATTAGCTAGAAAAAGAGACTTAAAAAAATTATCCATCGTTACGTTCCTTCCGGTATTTTTGTATGGGTCAACCAAACCAATGACGACACGTTTATCGGTATATATTTACCTATTCAAAGGGTACGCAATATCGGTTCGCTAGTCCATCAAGTATATATTGCGTGAACTTCGTTCGCCCTCTAAAAGGATACCGCACCTTTCTCATCGACTTTTATGATTTTATTATCGCTCAATACATCGGGTAAAATTTGCTTTTCCAAAGTTGCCGAAAAACTACATAATTGAATTTTTTCGTCTCAATGACATAAAATAATTTTAATAAAGACCAAGTCAAAAAGCTTCTCCTCTTTCAATGGCGCCCAAAATATTTGTTTTTTATTTTGATTTACACCATTTAATAAATTCTTTTTCCCCCTTCTTATTTGGATGTCTACCAAGGATGTTCTGCATCAATGCGTCAAACCAAGCGCAACTTCGTAAATTCATTTATACAATTTATATTTATATACCTAGGTATTTGTAGTGAAGATTTAGTATTTTTAATTGGCGACCAGGTGAAGGTTAAAATGATAATGAAGTCCCCTACTAAAACTGCCACAATTTAAAAATTAAATTTTTTATCAATAAAAGTTTATTTAATCGATAATTCGGTTCATTTATCCTCGAACACGCATTTGATTAGTTCTTATCAAAGAAATGTACCGCAATGCTAGAAATATATATGGCTAGAGTCATGCTCAAGCTAGATAAGGCCCAACCTAGTTAATGTCGCGTACTAAATGATTATATACCTCCTAACAAAAAATACAGAAGTTAGTTCTCAACGACGGATGTGAAATATGGAAGTACACAAGTGGTATTTGTAAACAAATACTTTCGGCGGGTAATAAAATACTTCCTGGTTAAATACCATCACGGATAAAAAATTCGATGTCTTAAATTTTACCATGTGTTTACTGAAATATAATGAATATAATTTAAAATTGTCGACTTACCTCGTAACCTTTTCCATAAGCGTATTAATTCGGGTCTCTGAAAAACCAGGAACCAATTTATGTATGATCTCCTTAACAAATAAATCACTAACACCGGGACAATTTTTCTCCGCAGATTCAAAACCATCACGTAAATCAACAACGTCTAAACTACTTTGATTTTTACCAGAATAATGATACTTTCTCTGTATCTATAAACAGCAGATGAAAAAATAAAAAAAAATAATTACAATTTAATGAGAATACTCGTCTCGATAATCGATTAACATCTTACCTCTGATAATAACGGAAATATTAAATTATTTAAACAAGAACTATTGATACGACTACCGTTTTTAGCATTTGTAATATTAGTAATACTGCTGCCTGAATTTGCATTTCCATTATGTGAAATTTCTTTATCTTTTTCACGGCGCAAACTACTTCGCTTTTCTTCCGTAATTATACTACTATCACCTCGATGATCTAATGAATTTGCACCATCTTTTGATAATCGTCGTTCTCTCACTTCTTTGGCATCGATTTTTTCTTTTTCTCGTTCGGCACGTTCCATTTCACGGTGTCGTTCACGTTCCTGATCCCGTTGTCGTTCATTGTCACGTTCATCTTTTCGTTCTTTTTCGCGTAATTGTGTTGAAGACATTTGTGATTGTGATATAGCTAGATCACGTTCACGTGATTCTTTTCGATTGTCTATATTATGTGAAGGCGGTGATTGATTTGTTGATGGCGGTGTAGTTGACGATGGCCTTGATGATTGATTCTTATAATGATTTAAATTTAAATCTCTAGATGGTGATATATTTGTACCATTATGTTTTAATAGAGGACCTAACGATTCGTCTAATGAACTATTTTGTTTATTAAAATTATTGTAATGTAAACCTTTCACTGTCATTATCCATGGCTCATCAAAATCACTGTCTTGTTTTGAATCCTCTCTGTGTAAATTAAAATTAAAATTTAATGATTTCTTATACATAAATTAAATTTATTTCTACTTACGAATCGGAATTTTCTGATTCAGTTTCACTCTCCTCACCCTTTAGTGTTTTCCATTTTTTATATCGATCGATTAAATCAATTAGATACGAATTTTTTTTTGCTTTTTTTATAAATGGAAATTTTAATAGTTCTTTTGCTGTTGGTCTCTAAGAAATACAACAAAAAATAAAGACAAATGAACATAAATAATTTATAAATTTCCATAATTGCTTACATTTTCTGGATCCTTATTTAGACACGCTTCAACAAAATCTTTAAATGGTTTCGTATAATTTCCGGTTAATTGTGGCGGATTATTTTTCGGTATTAAAAATAAAACTCTCATCGGATGTAATTCTGAATTGGGTGGTTCACCTTTGGCTAATTCAATTGCTGTTATACCAAGTGACCATATATCAGCTTTTGAATCATACATCGATTGTTTTATGACTTCGGGCGCCATCCAAAATGGTGTACCAACAAATGTATTTCGTTTCGATGTTGTATTTGTTAATTGGCCCGCAACACCAAAATCAGCTAATTTAACATCACCCATTTCACTTAGTAATACATTAGCAGCCTTAATATCTCTATGTAATTTACGTTCTGAATGTAAATAATCTAAGCCTTTTAATACTTCACGTAATATAATTCCTATATGCATTTCTTCAAAAGAACCCGCCTTCATTAGATCTAAGGCGGATCCGCCACCAAGATATTCCATAATAATCCATAGTTTAGTACCCTGAAAATATAACAACAACAAAAAAATTAAATTAGCCATATTTTACTAAATTCCTTCCTTTTGCAACTAACATTTATGTTTTTGTCGCACAACACAAAAGATGGATAAAAGGATCCAAACTCTAATATCGTTAATAATTAAAAATGTTTATCATTAGTTTTTTTGTCTGTTCTTCCCTTCTTAATCTCGGAAAAAGATAAATGTCATTGTAAAAAATAAAATGTTTTTCCTTTTCTAAAAAGCATTAAGTAATTCATGAAATTAACGTAATAAAACGACGGCACACAAAAAATAAAAGGAAAAAGTCACGAGCAAAAAGGGTTTCCACACCATAATGACATGAATAGATTATGATAGGTTTTCACTATTTTCGAAACGAGAGAATGGGGATTTTATTTTATTTTATGTGTTACATATTATAATTTAAAGTAGTATATATTTTTACCAGTTCGAGATAATTAAATATTTAACGTTGCTTAAGCACGAAAATATGTTAAATCCACGAAAGATTTTGATTAAGATTGAATTTGAATGAAAGTTTTGTTTTGTACTTATTTCTTTTAAAGCTTTTTTTTTCTTTTTTGCTAACCATTCAAATGATTCTATATCCTAGCCATGTTTGGATCATTTATTTTTGTTTGCCCTGAGGCTTTTGATGGTTTGATAAAAAAATCTAGTTCATTACCCTTTTAAACAAATGTATAGATTAGTCGCTGTGGTCGGAGAGGACTCCTTTATGAGTATAAAAATGCTACGTTCATAAAGGTGTTAAAACATTAAAACTCTTTAAGCAGTAGTCATTTGACAATAATAAAAAGAAAGAGAACCGATTACAGATGTGGGAAAAAGTATTTACAGCAGAATACCCAAAACAAGGAAAAGGATTAGTTTTTTTAGACAATACGAAAATTTGCTCGAACTAGTGTAGCTTCATTAGATAAAAAAACGTAAAAGAATCCATTTTAACGTGACTTACACTATAAAACTGTGTGTTAAAAAAAGAAGAGATCGGCTTAAAGCTCACAATTAAATCACAATTAAAGAAATAATGCAGTATCCGCATCTAAATATTAAAAATTGGGCCATCAAATGTTAACTGGGAACCAACCCATCTAAGATAGAGCTGAATCATCAGTACTCGGGCTTGGAAGGCTTAAATATAAAAGCTTTTTACTTTTAATTTTCACATTTTGCAAGGAACTCTTATTGAAAAGTATCAACTATAGCTGGTCTCTGATATGTTTATGGTGATATGAACACTCCTCAGTTTATTTTATTCAAAGTAGCGGTGAATAAAGATACATTTCAGGAGCTCCTCGTACCAGATATATGACCTAATGGTTGCGCGCTTCAATAGTATCAGAGATTATAAAAAATGATTATAAAAACGATTGGGTTAATTGCTGTAATGGGTGCTATTACTTAAGATTGGCAAAATATATCTATTGCTATCGCCGAAGTTTATGTTCACTACGAATTAACCATCGACTATTACAATGTGTTTATCATATCAGCTTTATGGATTCAGATGTGATGCCTTTAGTATGCTTTAATGATCAAATTGTGATTGCCGGAGACTTCAATCTTCCGGAAATAACATGGTTCGATGAACAGACTAAAATGCGATTGAATTATTGAGTTACTGTGCAGACATATCGACTACTCAAATAAATCGAAAAAGTAATAGCCGTGAAAAATACCTAGATCAGTGTTTTCGAATGAACACGAATTCTCATCTTGTGAGAATTTCACTAGCTATACGGGTGCGTTCATCATACTCCAATAATGAATAATATTTTTATCATGCAAATAGCGTCAATACTCCATTACCTAATAATTTTTTATTTAATTACAGCAATGCCGACTTTACATATCATAACGAATTTCTTCAATGCTCGTACTGGATATCCTCCGGCAAAGTTGTAATCTAAACGATGCTGTTGTATTATTCAATAAGCTGCTCAAAACAGGGTTCGAAAGATGCGTTCCATTGGCTTAATTCAAACCATGATGGTGCCGAATATTATTCAGCTTTTGCTTGTGGTCGCAAGGAATTTAAAAACCTGAATTGGTTCCTTTATAATTAATATCGATAATTGAGGAGCTCAACATCGACCCTAAAAAGTTTTGAAGGTTTTTAAATGGTAAAAAAAAAATTATGGGTTTTTCGTCTATTAATTTTGTTGCTAATTTCCTTTTCGACTTTAGTGTTTTTTTTTGCTATCTTTTTTGCTTCAGTTTAGTAGGTCTCTGTCTAATTCTTTGACAACTGGTCTTCCTAAGAGTGCCGATCATGATGGATTTCCACCCATTTTGTCCAGGAACTGTGAGGTGAGTTTATCATCGTAGAAAAATTTTTCCAGACTCCTGCAAGATTTCCGCTATTCATCTGGTTTTTATTAGTTAGGCAAGAAGAACGAGATATTAGTTAGATACCTTCCTTTGTAATTAAACTTTATGAATCTATGATCCATAAGTGTAACTTAGCTCTTAAATTTCCTCTAAGCATCACGGTTTCTTTACTGGTAGGTCAATTGATCTTTCTAACAGTACTAACTCCTTAATACAGCTCGATGTTATTTATACCGATTTTGCTAAAGCTTTTGAATAACGCTAGATAATTTTAATTGTGAGTTTATCCCAATCAGGTGCTTACTATCCTATCTTTCCGAATAACTGCAATTTGTTAAAATATTTGATTCCTCTTTCCATTGCTTTTGTGCAACATTTGGTGTTTCTTAGGGCAGTCACATTAGTCCCCTGTTATTTATCATATTTGCACGCGATGTGGGTTTTTTTTCTTTAATAAAACGTAAACCATTTGAGATATCTCGGAAATTGTATTATTGGCTTGAAGTGCAATCAATACATTTAGGCATGGAATTCGATATCGTTCATATGTCCACCACGGACACGTTTGAAGGTGGAGATTCGTTGAATCGACGGAAACGGCCGGTATCTCTCGTCCAATATTGGCTCTGAGATATCGACGCCGGCTTGTTCGCATAGACCAATGATTTGACGTAGCTACATAAAAAAAAGTCAAGAGGTGTTAAATCACACGATCTTGGCGGCCAATCGACAGGACCATTTCTCTCTGATTGTTAGAACTCTGTGTGGCATGTCGCATCGTCTTGTTGAAACCACATATCATTAATGTCTAGCTCATGCAATTGACCAAAGAAATAACATTGCAACATGCCTGTGTATCGATATCCATTGACTGTAACGTGATGGCCATTTTCATCAACACAAAAAAATTGTCATATGACACCACCAGCATGAAAAGCACACCATACAGTTATTTTTTATGGATGACGTAGTGTTTCTTAAGTACCTAGGAGTTTTTATTTGACCAATAGCGCATATTCTGTTTGTTGACGAAGCCGATTAGCCAAAAATGCGGTTCATCACTGAAGATGATTTTGCGATGAAATTGGCCATCTTCTTCTAACATTTCCAGAACCCAATCCGAGAACGTACTTCACGTCATATGATCGAGCGGCTTTAATTCTTGGGTTAACATTGCCAATATTATTTTACAAAATTGGCCAAAGTGCGGTCTGAGCGATGCCAAATGAGAACGCCGTGGAATCCATTGTTTTACGAGTGATTGATTTGGCAGTGGTTCCAGTTGGTTTCTGTACTAAATGATGTGGCATATAGAACGAGGCGGTTTGATCGGTGATTGCTGTAATTGGGAATATGCGTTAGATATTATGCCGTAGGGTAATATATGTACCCCCTCATGAAAATTAGATATTCTTGTGTGAGATGTGAAACTTTGGTAAACTTGGTTTCCATAGTAAACAACCGCCTGATGGCCATGTCTCTGGAACGATTAATATTCAACTCTGCAAAGTAAACGCAAGCAAGATAGCCTTGAGAACGGGTCTAGATTGGAAACCGAAGCTATATGTAGTTCTTCACGGATGGCTTCAAGCTAGACGGTAAAATCGGAGTGGGCACGATCTGTAATACATTGAATGTTTCTGTTGGTTTACCTGACTACTGCACCGTGTACTAAGCTGAAATGATAGGTCATAATGTGATGTGGACGAATCACATAAAGAGAAAAGCAGTCACTAGGATCCGTTTCTCTGGCGTCAAGGTAGAGTTGCCTATCATCTCTAAACAATATGAGTGAGGATTTCAACAACTAGATCATCATGGTCCCTATGAGGGGTACTCAAAGAACACTGCCTTTTCGGTGAACATGCGAGAAGTCTGCGTTTGGAAAGTATTGACTTCTGCAGAAGCTGTATATGGACAAACAGGTGGAAAATACGCCGGTTTACTTCATATGTTCATGTCCAGCTTTGGCAAAAAAAAGATATAGACACATGGATAAATATGCAACCTTTCAGATCTTGCGGACGTACAGGGGCGAGACATTATACGCTACATCAGTAGCTCAGGACGGTGCTAATCCGAGTAAGAGGGAAGTAGGATTCTGTGGTATCACAATGGGCCGATATCGGTCTAAGTGTGCGGTAGCTATAAATTGAGAGTAGATTCAAAACTAGAATCACTATTTGGTTTTAATGACCCAAGTAAACCCAAGTAAACCTTTTGAAGCATATAATTATATTATTTAGCAAAACATTGCGTTAATTATACAGCGATAAACCAAAATAGATCTATTATCTTTAGAATTGTTGAAATTCAATTGAAGTTATTATATTGGCGGTCGTTAAGTTGAAGAATACATACTTGGGATTGATATTGATCGAACAAATTAGTCATGCATGAGAAATGTCTTTGTTTGTTTTGTGATATATTGTTGATGATTCAAAATATTTTTTTTTTTATTTTGAACGATACAATGTTCAAACTCGATTAGAATTATTTCATAAATAGTTCAATGTCATTTTAAAACCAACTTTAATATTCTCTTCAAATGAGAAATTCATTCAATAACCAAAAAACATAATTCATTGACCATTTTGAAACAAAAAAAAAAAAAAACTACAACCTAACATATTATTATTTTTGTACTTGGAAATTAATTATAGTTATGATAATATTTAAAGCAGTTTTTTTTTTGCTTGCGGCTGCTAATTTATTTTATATTTACATTACATTCCGTAGTGAAACCCAACTAAAGAGCTTAGTGCCAAAAATTATTTTTTCTTATAATCACATAAAAAAATATTTACATATTAAATTATGTGAATTTATATGGGTTTGAGAGATTGCCCTGCCCGAATTGTGTTTACAATGTTTCTTCTACACACACACATCACCAAACTATTATAAATACTAATATGATTTTTATTTAAATTTTAGTTTTTAGTCAACCAAATGATTTAGTAGATTTATGTAAATGTGTAAGTAAGTCATTAGAATAGAATTTTATATTGGCAAGCTTTACGTTTGTTTGTGTAATTTTTATTTTCATAATGAGCTAGAATTAGCCTTCGTCTGCGACTTCTAAAATGCGATTCTCATTTCAGAGATCCGCTGCACAATCCGTGCACTGTTTTTTTACTTCATAAACGACGTCAGGAATTTTTCTTAGACACCCTTTAATATCACCTCTCTCACAGCTATCAAGAGTGACAAGTAAGAGATCCGAGGTAATGCAAATCTATCACAACCTCAAATGTGTGGTCACCATACCAAAATCCATTGATTTTTGGTGTCTAAAATCTGTAATCATATATTTTGATTAATTTTTGATCGTGGGGTTCCACAGGGTTCGCATCTTGGACCAAGTATTTTCATTTTATTTTTGAATGATGTAACTAAAAGTATAAAATGTTCCCGTTATAAAAATATTTTCCCACTACATAATATAATTTTTCAGATGCAGCCAAGTAAATGTAGCTCGCAATGTTCAGCCTCGCAACTTATATATGAAAACTTATAATGATTCGGGAACTTACAAAATACAGAAAGAAACGCCAGGATGAACTTGCAGAATCTTTGGAAGTTGGACGTTCAACCATTTCAATACGCAGTGGAAATGATTTTAATGAATGGAAATTGGTTACCATACGAACTGAAGCAAAAAACGTGGAATTCCGATTTTGCATTTTTCAACAGCTACTTGTACCTGGCGATGTAAAGTGGATAAGTTGCGATTGTATGTTGCATGCTTCAATATCGCCGGTAAGGCCAAATATCTAAGGCTTCAAGCCCACGCTCTGTATTTGATAGGCATAGTGGTCATATAGTACATTAAGAGCTGCTTAAAACCAACGAAACAATCAATCGATATCGATTACAACTGATGTGATTGAGCAGACCATCAAAGAAAACACTACTGCAATATGAGCAGAGATACCATTATGTTAGTTTTCAGCATGACAATGCTCGAGCCCATAAAAACCAAGTTGTTGTTCGAATATGGTATCCGGATGCTATCAGAAAAAGGCGAAGCACTAGTGGCTAGCGATGCATATTATTATTTTAAATTATCAACTTAATTAATAATAAAACCCGTTAAAATTAATCCGCGTTCCATAATAAATTAAATTCGAACAACAAAGATTTCGACAGTCAAACGGTTAATATACTCAACAGTGATAATTTAAAATCACAGCTGTTTAAGGAATCTGCTCCATTGAAATTTTTCAATAAGGTTTACAATGGAGCAGCTGCATTTTTTTTAGAAATTACAAAAGCTTTTGATTTAAGAAATTGAGCAGCAGTTATGTAAGAAAGTCATTGAAAACTTTGCTCAAATATTGGAAGCTTGCCAGCAGCAGGACGTTACTTATAAGATAATTGCTTCTGTATTTGTCAACAGGTTATGGTCAAGGCAAAGCAGTTTCATGTTTCATGCAAACCAGGGAACCGTAACTTACGTTTCAACTGTGAAGGTGTGTTAAACCAAGGCAATTTTAGTGAATACGGTAGCAGACCATATTGGCCATATTGGGGCTCGACATTTTGACATTTTGGATATTTTTATTTGGATAATTTCGTGCAAGTCATATTAAATTGTGTGCGATCGTTACCTACATCATCTTTTCTCCACACTAGGTCATTTGTTCGTCTTACATAATTCGTTATTTTTACTAGATCTAGCATTAAAGCCAACAAAAACTATTCTGATGTCGTCTTTGCGTATGAATTCGATTAGAGCATCTAGATTATTGTAAAATAAATCTTGATCTTTGGTTTGACTAACACTCAGGGATACCCAAGATATACAACCTCAAAATTGACGAAATCATTGGAGACCATTGAGTTAAATTCTGTACTCTTAAATAACCAATCCTATGACCCTACTCCCTTTAATGGAACTTACTTCGAAAATTCGGTCTTGTGGAGAATAATATAAAGATGTAAATAATCTAATTAAATTTTAACCAAGCTTCAATTCTTGCAATTAGTTTTTCATTGATTTTGTAATGCCTAACACCTTCATAAATTTTGCGAGTGAGCTGACTCCAAACGTCAATAATATTCAAATCCACTCGCAATCCTACCACATTGAATAACTTCACCACACGGGCGATATGAATGGGCTTATTATTATGTTTAAAACTCCATTGGAGAGGGCCAAATAGTTCACGAATTTCAGTAAAAAACCTGATCTCAGTAACGTCCTTTTTTTTGATACAAAAATAAATTTATCAGCGCCCCAATATAAAATCGTGCTCAATACTATAACTCGTCCTGGTCTGGCATAAAGCCGGGTCAAAAATCGTATTTCTTTTCGAAGATCATGGAAATAGTAATTGTAGCCTGGACCGTCAAAATATTTTTTTTTCAATTGAAATTAGTGTTTTCCAATTATTGCAAACTCTTTCAGATTGCACATGCCGAGCCATGTGTTGTTTTGCAAATTTTATTCTTTGTTGTTTTAATTTCGGCATCTTGTGCTGTTTTCTTAATAGTTGCTTTAAATTTAAAAATGAAGCACTAATAATAGCATAAGAAACTGTAAGTTTGCTGGCATTAAGCCCAGCCTCAACCTTGATTTTATATTTTCTGAATTCCTTTCTTGAAGAGTTAGAACAGTCGAAAACCTTTCCTGGCTAAATCATGGTTTGAAAAGTCTTCGATATTTACCTGCTCCGCCGTAGTTAAAATTTGTTTTTTATCCAATTTATTCCTAGACCCGAAATACAATTATTTTTAAAATCATCTAATAATTATCAGTAACTTAAACTGAAATTGTAAAGCACATCTAATCCTGAAAAATTATGACAATATATGAACATATTCCAAAACAAGTGAAAAACTATTGTTAGTTTCCGCTCTCAAAAAAGTTTTTCCCTTTCGTTTTACAGGGTAACAATACTTTTTTCTTCACAGTGCAAATAGTTTTTGGTTAAGATAAATGTGTCCAACAAAAGATGCGCCAGTGACCAAAGTGAGTGTATAACAATTGGTTAAGACGAACTCTTTTAAGACGCGGGTCTCTATACCATAGTGAGTTAGTAATATTTATTGAGTTAAACTCGTGAGACATACACATATAAAGAACAAAAAGCTAACAATTAGAAAGTCCCACATTCAAACCAATAATAGTAAGCATAATAATAATAAAACTCACAACAGTAGTTTTAATAATAATAAAAAAAACTAACATTTTAACCTTTCAATTGTGCCATATGAATCGATAAATCGCAAAAATATGAATCATCAACACATAAAAAAAAAAATTATATAATTAATAGTTTATTGTACTATTTTATAAAGTTTATAAACTAAAAATAATAATTATAGGTATGTCTACAGTATTATACATTTTTACATTCAGGCAAAATGTTACAATAATATGCCGGTTAAAAGATGTTTTAGCAGTTGGTTTGAAGTAGAAATGTGCGACTGATTGAATTGCATTTTGTTGACTAATCACAGCTTTTATACCATTTCAACGACATTACATCATAAGTACATACTTCAATGAATTATGACAAAGGGTGAATAATGGTCTATACTATTTATTTTTTTTTAAACGACATAATATGTGAATATCAATTACATTCGAAACGTATATGGACTGTCGACTTTTTTTCCATTTATTTATTGTTTTAATGCTCTACAATGAGTGGAATATGGAAATTAATATATTGTTGCGGATGAAATTTGATAATTTTTTGGGGTAAACATAAATCAGACGATTTATAAAATTTATTTATGTTTATATACATATTTAAACCACTATATGGTGATTTACAATATGTTTTAATTTATGTCGAGTAAATTAAAATAAAACTGTTTTTAATGAACTTTAAATTATTGTTCGGTGGATTTCTAATTTCACTTCTGTTTTTGTTGGGCAGTTTTTCCAATATACTTTCTTTTATGTATCGAAACGATGTTTTAGAAATTATAATAATCAATATGATTTGAAATACTATGCTGTAAGCATAATTGGGATGGTTAAATGATGAAATCATAGCAAAATCATGCAAATTGAAGAAGAAAATATTAAATGTTACAATTTTGTACAATTGAGCACATTACGAGACCGATAATTTAGCACGAAAAAATTGTGTTTATAACCTGAATTAAGTTCTGAATGGTTGTGCCTTAATTAGGAGGTACATTGACTGCTTGATCTTAAGAAGAGTACGAAGAATATAATTTGAGTATTTCGTTCAGATTTACCTAACAATCAACCTATGTAATGTTACATATGTAACTATTTAACATATCGAAGATAAAACTAGAAACACTTATGGGAGTCGCATATTATATATATATATATATATATATATATATATATATATATATATATATATATATATATATAAACATACATATATTTATATTTGTGAAAACCAATAAAAGAACTAAAAACCCGTTTTGAGATTTTAAAACGTACTCGAAAATCTAGATCTCGTAATAAAAATTATTCAAGGTCAAACTTTAGATTTCGATCCGCAAATCATCCATTGTGCTGGTACTACTACAGGTTTAGAAATTTGGCGCTAAAATGCAACAAACCTCATTGTAGTTTTAAACGTGATGAAAATTACGAAAAAAAAGTAATATTCTCTACCAGCATGCCATGGCAGATGCTGAAGTAACCGATGTTCGACGTTTATTCAATTAGTGTAAAAAACTTTAACTTAATTTCACTAGTTCACATTGGGGCTGACATTTCCATCATACCTGCTACACCACTTAAAAATCTAATCGAATACCAATATCTTTAGCTAACTGCTGCGAATGGTTCTCTGATAAAAACATACGGTTCTAAACTACAACCATAAAATTTTATCGACCCTACAACAATCATATCCACTACAGGAATAGTTTCATCCATTCGCTCGCCATATGACTTGCTGGGGAAGCATAACGTAGTTTACAGAACTGAGACAGAAAACAAACTTCCGTTCTGCAAACCACAAAGTCTTGAACTTGAAAAATTTGCAAGCAGAAAGGTCATTGCAAACAATACTCACCTGTTTTCGCTTCATATGGTCTCAAAAAAGGAAAAAATGTTTGGAGACCATGCGTTGATTATAGGCGCTTAAACCGCTGTCATAATTCCTGACGGATGTCCACTGTCCAATGACGTGACCGTTCATGTCATTTACATGGATGCACATTTTTATCAAAAATTGATCTCTAACGTGCTTATCATCAAATTCCAATTGCACGAGCAGATTAATTTACACTGCCATTTAGAATGTTTAATTTCTGTCGTATGACTTTTGGTTTGAGAAACGCAGGTCAAACATTTCAACGATTTATTGATGAAGTGACTAAACATTTTAGTTCCGAGTAAAACGTCCGAAGAATACAGCGGACACTTACAAAGATTATTCAAGCGTTTATCAGATTACGATATCACGATCCGATTGCCTAAATGTGTGTTTGGTGTTCAAATTATCAATTTCTTAAGCCATGAGCTTACAGCAAGTGGAATTACACCTTCGAATGACAGAGTCAATCCATTTTTTATAGACCAGGTAAAAAGCTATACATTTACATGGCTATCAGAGTGTTTTGGCTGTTCTAAAAGCTAAGTGGGGGCAATTGGGAACCTTTATCTTGCTTTTCAAAAAAATATTTAAACGCTGAAGAAATATTCCATTATCGAACGTGAACTTTTGGCTGTCTTTGTTGGAAAGTTTAGAAACTTTCGCAATGGGCGTAAATTCCGGCTTTACATGGATCATAAACCTTTGATAACAGCAATTGATTCCAAAACAAAACAAAAACCGAGATAAATGCGTCACTTGGAATACTCTTTCACGATCTGACGTTATCTCTGTTTTAAGTTTTATTGGTTTCGACATCGACAAATTATTTCAATGTCAGTGATTAAATCCTAAATTGAGAGAAATCCTAAACGGCACGAAAGTTCTCAACAAAAGATTTTACCTTAAGTGAGATTTTCAACTTGTGCCGGCTTGAGGTTGATATGGTGTAAAACGTCCAATACATCTCCTCGACCTTATATTCCAAAATCAGTGAGATCAATAAATGGTACATGAATTATTTTGTTGATTGGTCGTTTATTCCTCCTTTATTTGTGTGAACGGATACAATTCGAACCAACTCATTATCACCAGGAAATATTTGATTAATATTTGATCGCAGTGCCCACCTTGACGGAGATAAGTTTTCGACTTTTAAAATAACGATATCGTATGCCCTGTAACGGAACTAGGTGCGAGTCCCAGTAATGTCACTGAAATCATTTTGTTGATTTTTAACATTATTGATGATCGATAGAAATAAAGTAATAGTCTTGAGAAACCGCTTAATTAGAATTCCACCACTCAATCCCAGGAGAGTTTGCTCCTTTAACTCTTCAATCTCAGATTTTTGCATTGGGAGTAGTTGAATGCTAAATATTGCACATAACTTCATAGTATTGCATGGTATTGTTGTTAGCATTGATTTGGCTTTAATTGTCATTATATTTTGTCCTTTTTGGATTTAATTATAACTTTTTGTACCGTATCGGACCACCGAAAAAGCGATTTGAAATATTTCCAAAGCATACTCTATTTTAAATCTATGCTTCTCTCATCGTTTTAAATCGGTTCTTAAAGGTTCCTAATCGATAATAGTAAAGACATAAATCTTTCTATTAACTATTAGCGCAGTTTGTCATATATGGAAGGACAGATAGATTGCAAACTGTAAAAAGGGTTAAATTAAATATTTTACAAGCTGTATGTCCGCCCATAAATTAATGTTTGAAACGTTAAATTTCTAAGTATGTGGTCACACTAATGCTTTTGTCATTTCAACACAGCATATTTACAGCAGGTGACGTGTTAATCATAACAAAACATAACAAAAAATGATAATATTCACACAACATCAAAGAAAGTATCATTAAGTTTATATCGAAAAAAAAACCAACATACAATCAGCATGGATTTCCGCAGATGAAATTAGTAAAAACTTAAAACCATTAGAAATGCACATTTACCGCATATGCATATACAATTTCGCAATACCTATATACTTTCATCGTGAATGGTTAATGATTCATAATAATTAACCATAATTTACTTCCCATAACAATTTTTTTTAGTTTCAATTACAATAAATTAATAAAATCAAAGCATCATCAAAATTAAAAAAAAAGTTATGCAATAATTTTTAATTAGTCAAATATTATTTCTAATCCATATTCGGAAAGTTCATTGAATTATATTTTAAATGCCGACGTATTATAATACTCGTGTATCTATTCAAAATAATTTTGAGGCCATCGCATAGTGAAAATGTCAATTAGATACAAAATTTGCTTAAATTTAAAATTTGGATAGACCAGAATCTTGGTCTAACACAATGGTATCTAAATTATATGTTTGTTTAGATTTAGTTTGCGGCTATATCCAATTTAGTTATATGTTATATGTGTTATAAAACGTAATTGGGATTTTAAAACTGTAATTACAGCACATACTCGTATGAATATGAATTAAATATGAATATACTATGTATGTAATCCAAATTAGTATGATTCGTAAATATTTGAACGTAATCAGAGTGTGAAAAAATATGGACTGTAGGTTTGTAATGTGTACACGTTTTTTTTTTTTGTTTAAGATTGAAATTGAACTAAAAAACATAATTCATGTTTATATCAAACAAATCCCACAAATCGAATTAAAGCGGGTTAAATATTTGATTTTCCGTTATCAAAATACAATATCACTAACATAACATAAGAACATAATGTATATGAAAATGTTCAATTATCTATAGAATAAAGATTTTTTTATTTCGATATGGCAACACAAAAGTGGGAAATTTTAATTGAATATTTCAATACAAGATAAATATTAGGAAATATTTTTTTTTTCAAACACTAAATGAAAACAGGATGAAAATTTTAATGAAAATGCGATTTTAATTATTTGAACACTTCTCTTATTAAATGAATTGAAATAAATTGAATGTCTGCAATGATGATATTGTAAATATTAGACAATAAAACAGAATTGTACTGTGTTCATGATGCTGTTGGAAATGATTTTTTTCTTTTTTAAAAGAAAACTAAGAATTTTAGTTGTAGACACAATATATGGAAAGTGACAAGAATAAACAGCAATATCATACATATATAAATTAATGTTTTGTTATAATATAACACCAACGCTGTAGTTTATATACTAAATAAACAGTCATTCAATGTTTAATTACCAACTAGATAACAGTTTTGCTGTTTCGTGTGCAATAACATTTTCATGTATTCGTTAGAAAATTTCTAATCAAACTGAAGTTCAGCTAAATGTTGTTCAGATGTAGTATAAATCGAGTATTAAATCGAAATTAACACAAAATGTTGCACACGGAATAGTAAAGCATTTACATTTTATGAGTAAAAAACAGTATCACTACACTCATACCTCGCTTTACGGTCTAGATACGTACCGGGAAACTTGGCCGTAAACCAAAATGCAGTAAAACGAATCATATATTTTCACAAAGTTTATTTTTTATATACACAAAGTTTATTTTTTAGCTAAAAATGCATATTTACATCTACACATTTAACTATTTCGATATTACTTACAATTACAAAATGTAAAAGAAAAATTATTAAAAAGAAACTTAAAAATATCCAAATTAGTAACATTTAATTAAAGAAAAAAGCAGTAAAGTACAGTGGAAAATTAATTTAAATAAAATTCAAAATTTCATTTAATTTAAAACATAAATAAAAACTACTGCTTCGGAAGGACCAGCCTTAAGAAATTTAACAACGTTAGCTGTATTACCTTTTTTTTTGCTTTCATATGCATATCCTTGTAGCAACTAATGGCTGTATCAATGCCTCATGGAACTTTAGTGATTCTTTATTCATCGGAGTCATTTTGACGTAAGATGTTTATTTCTTGTTCGAAACAAGAAAGCGCTTTTGATAAATCCTTTAACGTTAGTTTTCGGAAAACATTTGATTCCACCTCTTCATTTAATGATGAAACGTTTTCTAATTGAAGCAGTTCTTCGTCAGAAAGAGGTTGCGATGTGCTTCAAACAAATCTACCACATCAACCTTTTTTAATATGTTTCGTCAAATTGCCAGAAAAGACTCAGCTTCATCATCATTTGTTGTTCTGGCATGTGCATTATGCCCAAATTTTTTTTCAAACGTTCATTGTGGTTGATTGATTTTAACTTTTTCCATGAATCGCCAATATTTTTAACCACATTCTGTGAGCGAAGGTTTACCATCTGTCTCGTTAATCAGTTTCCGAAAAGTTCTGCGTAAATAATTTGCTTTAAACGTATAGCATAGGCCAGATTAGGGCTGTAGTATTTTTAGGCGGAAATTTAATTTCCACATCTTTAGATAATTCAGCTAAATTAACCTTATGTCATGGAGGATTATCTAAAAGAAGCAGAACCTTTTTGCTTTGCAAATATTTTTTCACTTCAGAGCAAAAGTAATTTTTAATCCAGCCTTCAAAGAGAACCTTGGTCATCCAAGCTTTTTGGTTGGATCTCCAAATGATTGGAAATTGATTCTTGTTAAACCCTTTAAAGTGTCTAGGATTTTCTTACAGGTAGATCAAAAGCGCTTCAAGCTTAAAATCACCTGTAGCATTGCCGCCTTAAAGCAAAGTTATTCGTTCTTTGGACACCTTATACCCCGATGCGGTCTTTTCGTTTTTTGAAATATAAGTTCTTTCGGGCATATGCTTCCAGTAGAGCCTAGTTTCTCCAACATTAAAAACTTGTTCTGGAACATATACACATCTTTCAATGAGTTTTCTCAGAACTTTAGGATAAATTATGTCGATTTTTAAATTTTTCAAACCAATCTCAGCTTGCAATAAAATTTTCTTCTTTCGAAGAATCATCTGGATCATCACTTTTCAACTTTTAAAAATGTTTTTTGACTTTTCTTGAATAGAAAACTTTTCTTTTCTTGAGTCATAAGGCTATTTGGAATTTTCCGTTGGTTGTTGTCTTTAATCCAAATGCCTCATAACTTCTCCATTTTGTCCATTACACTGCTTCTTTGACGAGTTACTTTTGAAACACTTAACGCTGCGGCTGGCTATAAATGTTTCTTTATTTTCTCCTTATTGTTTCGAATAGTTTAAACAGTAGATTTTGCAAGCCCTACACATTTCTACAAAGCAACACCGAAAAAAATAAATGCATTAATGCGGAAGTTATCCGATTTTTCTCTTTTTTTTGGCCGTATAAAGAATTTTTTTGACCGTATAATGAAACTGTACCATAATTCTAAGAGGCCGTTATAGAGAAAAGCCGTATAAAAAGCGACCTTATGCGAGGAATGAGTGTATTGAGGTTAACTTTTGTCAAACTTTTGTTGATGTACCAACATACCAGCTGTCCCAACTAACAAATTATGTCGATTATAGGTAGATTTTTATTTAAAAGTAGTCTTTGAAGACGAAAAAGACTAACCAAATAGGAGTAAAATTACATCGGATCGACTTCGAATCGGTTAGTCTTACGTCGATTTGACGTAAAATATAAGTTGTTTTCTCATAATTTTCTACATATTGAAAATAAACAGATTGTCAAATTTTAATACACTTTTTATAAAAAGTAAAACATCTTATATTATTTTAAATTAAATGTAAAATTAAATTGACAAATAATATTACGTGAAAAATAAAAAATTACATTTTAAATATGCACGAAATTAAAACATAGTGCCGTTGGGATTTTTTCGATACAACCCACTTTCTGCCTCGAAAAATTGAAATATCCTTTAACAATAATTTATATTATAATTTAATTTTTAAATATAATTATCAAAAAACAATTATTTTTTTTTGCATTTCGGTGGTCAAATTACGCTTCATCGCCATTATTAAAAAAATGCATTTTTTTAAAGCGAATTTTCAAAATGCGGGCCTTAAAATCGTCTTTATTTTCCATAATTACTAAATTTTTCTATTTTAACGACGAAGTGTCCTTTGGTTTAAAACGAAATTACTTACTTTAGGTCGAAAATTATTATATAAAGAATTCCTACTTCCAGGCCTACTGCTTGAAAGGTTTGAAGTAAATCACTAACGATTGAATCAGTACATTTGTTCAGTACAGCCCAATGCATTGACTTTTGTTGTAGATGATTTTTTTCGGAAATGCAAATTCGGAAATATTCATCAAAAATATATAGTCGTCAATTACTTCGGTAAAAAAAATGTTTGCTGTGCAACATACTGTCATTATAAAATTCCCGATTTTGAATATAGAGGTGACCCAACTGAAGTTGACATGATAATTCATCCGTAGCAATTGTTAGTGAGCCGTTCGAGTTTTCATGAGTCGTTTGTCCTGTAAGTGCTCTCAGTGATGATGAGACATTCAAATTGACATATGTTGAATAATTTGAAGGACTTAGAGAATCAAAACCATATTTTCTTTATTTCGATCATCATTTTCTAAAAAAAAACACTAGAACCATAGAGAAATTATATAATAGTAGTTTCTTTCATATAATAAAATAGCATTCATTTCATTAAGCAGCTTATTTATACGGCTACTTATTTATATAGGGAAAAGAGACTATAACAACCTATTTCTGTATATAACTAGTGGGCAGTTATTTTACTTTTAAAAGATGATTTGTTTGAAGAAATAACTGTACAAATGTTTAAAATATGTTCTGATGGTCTCTTTTATTTATGGTAGCCTTATGAATATTATAGAATAAGCTGCTTGGTGAAATTAATGCTATTTTAATGTATCTAAGAATCTATTAATATAGTTTGTCTCATTGTATATCAGCTAAACACTGAAAAAAACAAAATCCAATTAAAACTCAAATCGAAGTGAGGTTATGTCAATTGTTTGTGTTAAAAGAAAATCTTACGAGAAAAGCTGATGATGATGTAATAAAATCAAAATGTCGTAGTTTGGTAGATAACTTCGAATTTTCGACTATAACGAAAAGTGTGATGGAACCTTTCGAGAAATTCGTCTTTAAAGGGACATTTTCAGGTGGTTTATGTCTTTATAGTCGATCAATAAAATTAAATTTTATCATAATATTACTTTAAAGTAATTTTAACCTTAAGATAGAAAAAAGTGGAAAATATAGAAAAAAATTTCCTTATTTTTCGTTTTTAAAGTACAATCGTTTTCATGGTTGAAAATTGGTGAAATGTAGTTAACGAAATCTCTTAAATTTGTTATGTAATTTCAACTTAAAAGTTAAAGTAACTTTGAAGTAGAAAATAAGCAGAAAAAGAGGAATATTTTCTTTATTTTAAACCCTATTTTCTACTTCCAAGTATTTTCGATTTTAAACACGATTCGCTGGTCTAAAATAGGTCTGCTAATCTTAAGATTCGAGTAAAAACTTACACAAGGTAGAAAACCGCTAGACAGTTTTCGTAAAATATCCCCAAATTTTTACCAACTGGGTAAAACTGGTTGATAGTCGAAAAAAAGACAAAAAATATCGTAATTTCTACGTAAAAAGAACAAATTACACCAGACGATGGAATAATCTACCTAAATTGTTAGTTGGGTTAGCGTTTCTAAGTATTATCACAAATATTGTCTAAATGGCAAATCCTCTCAAATAACGTCCTCTAAAGTTGAGAAAAACTCGCTTTATTTGTTAGGCTAAAAAGAAGTGTTTTGTTTTTAGAAGGTCAACTATTATTTTCTTGATAAGTTTTTTTGAAAAAATATTACAGTCATTTTTTGGAAAATAATTAAGTGAACATATTTTAGTGACATTTAGTAATTCGAGAAAATTACTAAATAAAAAATCTTAAATTATTGGAAAAACTTAATACCGACGGCGAACGTGGTGACGTGAGGTGACGTGGTGACTTGTAGCGTAAAACAATGTGCTATACAATATATTTGGATAATTTCGTATACATTCATAAACATTTATGATTTTTTTGTGTATTGAGAGAGTTGGTAAGTCATTTTACAGTTTTTTTTAAATAACCCACCAAAGTTGTCTATATTTAACAATTATTTCATTTAATTTTTGTGCTAAATATATATATATATATATATATATATATATATATATATATATATATATATATATATATATATATATTTTTTTTTTTTTTTTTTTTTTTTTCAATCTGTAATTCAAACTTTGTGTGTATTGTAGCACTCGATTGACATGGCAATTGATTTTTATAGAAATATTTAACCAATTTTAGCACAGAAAACTTTATTAACTTTAAAACTTAATTGTAACCTGGATTTTCACACTTTGAAATATTATAGAATGTCATAATGAATGTTTAGCTAACACAATTTTAATACTAATTTCCATTGCAGATATTATTGCGAACAAATTACAAAATCGAATGAGTACCGATACCTTAACGCCTTAATATTATTAAACTATTATTTTATGAAATAAAAGGACAGCGGGTACGCTGGTTCGGTAACGTTCTGCGAGCGGATTCTAAACGAATGGTTCAGCGATCACTGAAAGGAGAGCCGCCATGTGGCAGGCGCAGAGGTTGCTGTCGGCGACGATGACTCCTCGGTTAGAGAACGAATTGTCTTCTTCGGATTGCCTAGAACAATACGAAAAACAAGCTCGGGATCGAATCCGATGGAGCTTGTTGCTACGGTACGGACCAGCAATGGCCTGTAAAAACCGTCTTATTATTTTATTTTTATTTTATTTCATTTGGCTGTTTTCATTTCGCTTTTAATTTGAATTACCCGGGTTATCTAGGTAATGTAATATTTACTACTCGATTTTAAGGGTAGTTAAAAATCGAGTAATATGGAACCCTATTTAGGAATCCATCTTTACGTATAGTTTTACTTGATATAAACTTTTTCGTCAAAAATTAAGTTGCATAGTTTAACAATAGGAAAAGGTAATAGGAAACATAAACAGCAAAGGTTTATGGCAAAGGTGTAATGGTCATTCACAATTATATGAAAGGAGATTCCCACATTATCAAGTAAGCAAAATGTTTATATACATAAACCAAAGGTGATAGAACATAATTCTAGAAAAGTTAATAGTTATTAGAGTCCCACCTATTCTGGTACGGCTTATATAAATATATTTATTCGATTTCACTAATCAAACTTATTAATACATGTATGTATGTATATTTAAGATATTAATATATAATATTTCCATATCCACTGTGTATACATATATATTATATAATAACCTCCATCTAAATCGCGATATCATTTTATGTTTCCAAAACTCTAATCCATTAATTTTCTTCTATATAGAGCCATATGTATGAAACATTGAAAATAATAATTGATCAATTAATTTTTTTTCTAATTCATATAGAAGCAAAAATACAAAAATATAACTTTAATTTCTAATTATATTTTTATTTGGGAAAAATCATTAATCAAATTGATATCGACATCTATACCAATGAAAATTGATTTCTTGTGTAAATAGAAAGTTTAACATTACACTAGTATTTATTTTATTTTTTACTTGTCCTTCGCACTATCGAACTACTAAAGTGAAGGTTACTTCCATAATACTCCTATGTTCATACAGTTATTTTTATTTAGCATAGAGAATAAAGAAAACCGAAACAAAAATTTTCCAAGGTTATGTATTACAAATATCCTTTGAATAAATAATGATTTTTAATTAAAAAAATAAAAGTTATGTGTATAATAAAGGAAAATTAAAACACTTTTCCAACATATGGCCCAAAATTTAATAAGCAATAAAAATATTATACATATTGAGTTATTTTATTACAAAAACATATGTTAGAACATAAATCTAAACAAATTTCATGCCGCAAGCTTTTACACATTGTTTAAAACATTTCTTTTTACTTATCCAAACCAAAGGCAAACTAACGAAATTATTTTTCCATTTTCTTAGGAATTTCTTTATGGTTTTTGGTTAACATTTTCATTTTTAATGAATTAGATGGATTAGGTTAGATAATATTTCTAATTAATCCTTTTTGGATTATTACTTTTGTTGTTGTTTTTTGCTGGTATATTATGGTCGATTTCTTGTACCTGTGGTCGAGGGGCGCTTGCATGTCTCGTAAAGTATTTATGAACTTGGCATGATGTACTTATAGTAACACCATAGTATGTTATGCTTGTCGTAAGAGGTGTGCAAACTATGATCACAGACCATGGTCTATGACCATTCGGGACCATGATGGAAACCTCCGTAGTAACATTGATTCGGTAATCGAAACTTGAAAAAAACGTTTCTCTGATTTACAGTATGTGTCAAATGCTCTAAATAAAAATTATGAAATACAGACTGCAGATATGTGCATAGAGGTCCATTCTGCGAGGAACTCACCTTGCATAAACTAAACAAGAACCGTTCTTCTGAGTGCATTTATATATTTTTTATCATTAAAAAAAGCACACATTTTTAAATATTAGGTGGTTATTGTAGGGATATATGATTTTATGGTAGCGATATATGATTGCAGGAACTATTGTTTCTAACAAAAAACATTTGCAAAACTTTGTGGAAGTACATATAAATATTTTAGACCCAGCAGGTTTAATTTAAGCAATAGTGAAACCCTATAGGTATAAATATGGGAAGGCGATATATTAATTTTATTAATTTACTAAAAAAACTTACAAATTCGAAATTCGTATAATTTAGAGCAACCAACCAATAAATAAGTGAAGTCCGGAATGAGATCGAATATTCTTAGCCTAAAAATATATCTCAAACATACATTACGTAAAAATCAACCTCAAACCATTATAATATTTTCCTTGTAGGTCAAACAAAATAATATCGCCATACCAGATGAAAAAGAACATAAGTTTCTACTACTTATATAGGTGAAGCCCAAAGTTAACAGCCAAACATTTGGTAGTTGTCCACAGCATTCGTAGCATAGAAACAACTTTTTTTGCAAATAGCATATAAGTGATAATTCCAACATAACGTTTTATCAAATATATTTACTTTACGTATATTTTCCACAAACCACTGCGTTATTGAAAGGATATTAAAATTAACTTTTGCTATACAATGCTTTGGAATGTAAAAATTATAAATTTGCAAATCATCCGCAAAAAGATTATATTTACAATGGGACATCATAGAAATGATTATTTCTAATAACCTGCAATTATCATGACGTGTTACCACTAAGATTGAGTAATCGATTTTATCAAATGCCTTGCTAAACTCGAGTAATACCAGACAGCAAACAATGCTGCGGACAAGAGCCCTTCTAATTTCAGCACTAAAATTAGGTAATGCTGTATTGGCACTATGATAACATCTGTACGCTGATTGGTATATAGATTACAATTTTTGTAATCTATCAACATGATCTACGTTTAAAGTACCCTGTCAAATACGGTGGACAGACTCGGAAGTAAACTAATAGGTCAAAAATCAGGTACAACTGTAGTTGTATCTGATGTAATAGAACTGTTAAATTTAATAGGAATTACATCAATATTTTTAAAACTAAAGCTTCATTCAGTATATTTGAAATGTACGCCGTCATCAAATTTAACTGACTGTGCAGTACCATAATATTGTTACCAGTATTAAAGCCATTCGCTGTGAATGAAGATGGAAGTTTATCGCTAGCCGATGAAAAACCAACAAATATAAGGTTTTTTCAAAAAACTTTTGACGGTAATGAAGGATCCAACACTGAGGAGAAATATTCAATTTTAACGAGCCTAATAACATATGCAGTTTTTTTTCTAATAATCTTGTACTCTTGGTACAGCTGGTCACTCCACGTATGCTTCTAATGACTAAACACATAATTTTTAAAAGTGATGAAATTTTTTTTAGCTTCAGGTTAGATGATTCCTGTCTTTATTTAGCTTGTACTTCGGTTCCTTGGGAGGATATCTTTTCTGTTAGTTCTTCTACTAGACAAATCGAAATTTTAAACGGTTATCTTGGTTTCGTTTTTGAGTCTTGTATTCCGTTGAGAACCATTACTTTAAAACCAAAATCTCCACCTCGGTGGTGTCAGGAAATTTCTAATGCTATTTGTGTTAGGGTTAGCAAATACCGTTTATGAAAAAGAACCCTAATTTCCAGTCCCACTTTGATTATAAGCAGGCGCGTAATAGGGTTGTAGGGTTAATTAGGTTATCTAAATATACGTTTTTTAAAGATAAGATAGTTCCCGCTCTCCCTCCTAAGGTCTTTTGGCGTAATGTTCGTAATTTGGGACTTGGTAGATGCAGAAGTATCATTCATTAGGTTTTCAAGCCAAATGAATTAAATAGATTTTAGCGCCAATCTGAACTCTTTCTGACGAGTCCTTTAATTCATTTTCGTTCTCAAATATTTCGCTCGATGAGTTACATTTCTCTAATTGGAAGGTTAAGTCGGAATCTTTTGGTTTGGATAATATCAGTTTAAAATTCGTAAAACGAGTTTTCCCTTTCGTTTCAAAGTACTTGTTACATATTTTTAATTTTATCCTTACGTCCTCTTCCTTTCTTGACCAGGGAAAGCTTAGTAAAATTATGCATATCCCAAAGATTAGCAATCCTTCTGAACTATCTCATTTTCGACCAATAAGTATGTTAAGTTCTCTTTCTAAAGCCTTTGAGATAGTTGTTAAGAATCAAATTCAGGTATACCTTAATAGCAATAGTTTAGTTAGCTGTGTTCAATCTGGGTTTAGAAAATATCATAGTACTACCACTGCGTTATTAAACGTAAGTGACGGTATTAGGTGTAATCTGAGTAATAGGGAGTTGACCTCTTTAACTTTGTTAGATTTTTCCAAGGCCTTCGATTCTATTAATCACGGTATTTTGTTCAATAAGCTTATTTCTTAATTTAGATTTTCGTTTTCCGCCGCCAAATTAGTTTTCAATTACTTTTGTAATCGTTCTCAGGCAGTTTATTTCGGTGACAGCTTATCTGATTTCTTTCCAATTACTTCTCCGGCGTACCTCAGGGCTGGGTCGCTTATTGTTTTCTATGTACATTAACGACATAGAATCCTCTATTCACCATTGCTCTCTACATATTTTTGCTGATGATGTCCAAATATATAGAAATAGTCGTTTAGATCAAGACTCTGTATTTAGGAATATTTCTCTGTATTTAGGAATAATTCTCTGTATTTAGGAATATTTCTCTGTATTCGGTATTGAATGGGCTTAGATTAAATGCGAGTAAATTTCAGTATATTATAATTTATAAGAAACCTCTTGATACTTCGGCCTTTCCTGGAATTTATCTAAGCGATTCTCTTATTCCGTTTTTAAATACTGTTAAAGATTTAGGGTTAGTTTTAAATAAATCTCTTACATGGGGTGACCATTTAGTTAATATTAGTAGAAGGGTGTTTGGCAGTTTGGCATGCTTAGTTGTTTGTACAAAGTGGTAGGGTTTACGGATAGTCATTTTAAGAAAATAATGTTTATGTCTTATCTTCTCCCTCAGTTTATTTATGATGATATAGTTTTGTTTGGATTACTTCAGGAGAATTTGAGTATTCTCCAAAGATGTTTCAATGCTTGTACTAGGTTTTTTTGGTATTAGGAAATTCGATCATATTTTTCCTTATTCTAATGTTGTTTTAGGATGTAGTTTATCTACCTTTTTAGAACTTCGCGTTTGTCTTTTTATTTTCAAACTTCATAAAATTAAGCAGTCAATTTATTTGTATAGGAAGTTGTTGTTTAGTAGGTTTCATTCGACTAACTTACGGTTACTTCCATCAAAAAATTTGCGTAGATCGTTAAACAAATCCTTTTTCGTTAGAAGAATTTCTCTCTGGAATTCAATTCCACTTGTAATTAAAAGACTAGGTACGTCCAAATTATTTAAGTCAACATTTTTAGAGTGGCGTGGCTAATCCCTAGTTTTTTTTTTTTTAATTTTTTATGTTACTTGTTATTTTATTATTATTATTATTACTTCATCTCGTGTAGCGCATTTCATTATAAATGAGCCCTAGCTCAAAATGAGGTGTGCTGTATGGAGTGATTTGTTTTGAAAAAATTTAAGAGGTCTGTATGCCTAATGGAAGCAAATGTCAGTTTTGATGTTATTATATTTGCTTCCATATGTGCATTTCCTCTTAAATCTAAATTCTAAATACAAATAAATAAATAAATAAGTATATCAATAGTTTTTGCTATATTTAAAAATAAAGCTGTACACTTATTTATTTTATCATTTGCATATGATACTTAGAAAGTATAACAATGCTTTTTTCGTTGATCTTTCAGCCTGAAACCCATTTGGATACTCATCTCCATTTTTGAATATTGAAAATATATAACAGCTAATTTCACATCTTGAAAAACACAACTTCCAACATAAAATAAAAAGTTTATTTCCAGCTATTTCTTGAAGACTTTTTTTTAATTTTATGATTTCCGATATAATTTCTTAAAAAAATAATTGGTAACTGTTACTTTTATTGATTGTTTGCAACAGTTCTTTCAAACCGATACAAAAAGCACCGACACTTTTGCTATAATAAACATCAGTATCTAGAACAATACGAAGAGCACATTCGATATCGAACCTATTAGAACCGGATTGTTGATACCGTTCGGGCGAGCAATGGCCTATAAAATCACTGTATTATTATGTTCTTTCTCTATTTACAATTTTATTTAAGTAAGGGATTTGATTTAGATGAAATATTTATATAAACTGATGGTGATAATTAAGGTAAATATATAATATCTACGATATTTCCTAACTATATACAATTTTTTTAAGATGGCCACTTTAGCTTAATGGCTTGACAGGATAAAACGAAAAAAAATCAGCTCAAAGTCTTTATTATAGTAAATAGAGTAAAAACAAAATTGGAATCGATAGTCAACATCAAATTTAAACTAATTTATGATTGATGATAGAAAATGAAAACTTACGACCGACTTTTTAGATCCACGGCGATATAATCCAAACACAAACAACTTTCAATTTATTATATTTATATAAACTAAATATACTTCATTATAATAATAAACAGTACGAGGTAATTTAAAATAAGAAAACTGTCAAAATCTTATAACAATAAAGAAATAAATAAGAATAAAAAAATTTACGTTAATTTACATTAAAATAATAATAATAATAGTAATAATAAAATAGATCATGATCGACTGAAGATATAATAAATCACATTGTCTCTTTCGTTTTTAATTTTTGTTGTAAATATTCTTGTGAAATATATTATAACTATATATAAGTATAATTGGTCTTACCTTAAGATATGATCCATAGTATTTTGTAACAAAGGGTGAATCACATTGTGACAATACCATAATTTCTTGTTGTATATCTTCAATTTCATCTTCAGCTTCTTCTAAGTCTATTATTTTTATAGCAACAACCTAAATGCAAAAGATAAAAAAAAAAAATTATAATCATACGATAATTTTTGCAAGATTTTTGTAAATTTCTTAAGAAAATTTCTATCGTATTTTGCGACAACGATACATTTTTAATTGTCTTCTGTGTATTTTCGTTTGCTTCAATTTATTTAATGAATAATTTCTCTAGTGTCAGTCATCTGTTCGTGTGTGTGTTTATCGCGAAGAAAATTAATTTCAGTACTACTAACTAATAACCAACAGGTTGTGGTTGGTAATAATTATTTAATCGTGAAACGTACAAGGAAAACTAAAGAAAAAGTTTTTTGACAACGGGAAACTTACTTTTGTCGTACAATAATTTATAATTTGTATTTCTAAGAATTTTACCCGAAAATTATTTATACAGTGGAATTCTCTTCTACGCGGAAATCTAAAATTGCGGAAACATCATAATGCCGAAAAAACAAACGAAACAAATTACCTAAGCGGATATAATTTGCTTTAGGCGCGTACAGAAATTTAATTTTATAAGGAGAAAAAATACTACACTAAGAAGGGATTATGAGTAACGGGTAAAGTCTACAAAACTTTGATAAAACTAGTATGCATTTGGGCACTTGAAGTTTATAGAAAAAAGTGATCCCTTGAAAGGGAATATTTCAACTTCGATATATAGCTAAATAAGCCATCAGATAAACCACAAAATTTGAGGTCATGCGAACTTATGAAATTACCTATACATCTTAAAAAATTAGTTGATATTATTTTAAGAAAGGGTCAATGCTTTTAATTTCGGTAGCAATTAACAGACTAATACCCAGATTGAGCTTATACATTCTAGGCTAAGGAAAACCTGTTTAAGCATTCATTCCTGCTATGTGACACTATTACTTGAACTATATATTGCTTATATCAGTATTACAGAATCTTACGAGAGCCATAATGTTTTAAAACATCAATAAAACTATTAATTGCTGGCCACATTCAGCGCTCATCTTTAATTGTTAGTTCGGTTCTTCGGTAAGATTGCATCTGTAATATCCATAGTTTCATTATTATAATCTCTGCCACAGCTGCTTGTTTCGGTAATTAAGAATTGTAGCAAGTAGGATTCTATTTTACCATATCCCGTTAACATTTGAGTAATAGGTATCCTTTTTATTTCACAAACTTACTTTTATTGTTTCTCTTTATTTGTTCAGCTTTCAACAGCGTGATTCCAATGAAACACTAAGACAGATACTTCATCTATTGCTACAGTTTTGTAACCTTTTGTAATGCGCCAACAAGGATTCTTCTTTAAATTAAAGTTCTACGTTGGTGCATATACAATACTTAATATATATAAACTTGAGGGTATTTTGTTTTAGATGTCAAATTCCTTTATCTACTCGTGTTAAAGTAAAGAAAACTTATTTTTTGCAACGCTTTTGAAATGTGAATTCACTTGAAGTTCAAACCTTATCTTCTTTAGCCCATTTATAAACCACTACATATTTTGGACAACGGCGTTTCACTTTAATTAGTAATTACTTTTTCATTTCTCCACACTTTAAAAAAAAACGTTAAAGTATTTAGGAATCATGAGATACCGTACCTTATTAAAGGCTATGTCCACATATTTGACTTCAACATTATCGATGCCGGATTTCTTTCCTTTTTTATTGGCATTATTACGTATTTGGCGCTGAATGTCTAACTTCTATTATGTTTTTTTGGGTGTCATAGTGATTTGTCATTTGTGGTGTCATTTCAATAGAAGCTTGCCTCCGATATAACTGGCTTCTTGTATGCAAGCCACTAAAGTATTTATTATATAAAGGTATACCACATAGTTGGTTTCCTTTGTAGTGTTGCAGTTTTGTGACCATTTTGCCAAGATATTTCTAACACGTCATTCAATTTCTCTAAGTTGGCATGTCTAAATGCATATTGGGGAATCTAGTCCCCAAATATTTTATTGTTAATAGGCGGTTACTTTTCTTAATAACTCTTTTATCAAATAAATTCATCAAAACGAATTCTTTTCTGGTTTCTGTCCTTATCATGCAATTGTATGGAGACCCCATTTAGATTTTTTAGACCTTCTATAATTTTATCAATTCTGTTAATGTAATCCCCAGAGTATTGAAAGTAGATACTGATATGTTGAAGCGAGTCGTATTCTGGTGCTATTCTAATTATCTGGTATTACTCTAGTAATAACTTTCTTTGATGTAGGACCCCGTACTCTATCTCTTATTGGGTGAGGTTATTGAATTCATAGTGTATCGACGGTATCCATGTAACCTTTTTTTTATTACGACTAAGTTGTTACAACTCAATTAGCAATTTTTCTTTCTTACTTTAATTCTCTGTTAGTTGGGCTATAACACAGTAGTTACTCCCAATGGGCTCAGTTCTTCCGGTTACATCAGCACCTTTCAGTCCTGAGGTACTAAATCAAGCAGCTTCGTTCTTTTTAGCCGCCTTGAGTCTACGCTGTCGACGTCGTTGTTCCGTGTTTTCATAGAGTTGTAAACGCTGGATATATTTTTTGTCATTTTTTGTGATTTTTTCGTTGACGGTTTCCATCTTTAGATCTCTATGTATATTATCATTTCTAATAAACCAAGGTGCATTGACCATGCATCGTAGAACTTTGTTCTGGAATTTTTGTATAATCTTAACGTTAGTTTTCTTTGTGCATCTCCAGAGCTGCATGCTATAGGTCCAGTGGATAATCTCATTTACAGTCTGCTGTAATTTGATAGCTGTCTCTTCGATTGTACTATCAACAAGTAAAATTGCTGTATCATCCGCAAAGGTTGCAATATCTGTTTCTCCAGTAAAAGGTATGTCATTCGTATAAAGCAAATACAATAATGGTCCCAGCACGCTCCCTTGTGGTACTCCTGCTTCAATTATCTTGAGTGATGAGAACTCTCCCTCGTATTTTCCTCTGAAATATCTCTCTTCATTGTATGATTTTAATATCTCATAGAACTGCTTTGGGAGGTCGCAATGTAATTTATATTCCAGTCCTCGATGCCAAACTCGATCAAAAGCCTGTGCAACATCAAGGAAAACTCCAGAACATACCTTTTTGTTTTCAAGCGTCTTCTCAATCACGTTAGTGACTCTGTGTACCTGCTCTATGGTGGAGTGTTTCTCTCTGAGCCCAAATTGGTGAGATGGTAAAAAGTGTCTTTCTTCAATCAGAGGTCTCATCCTTTTGAGGAGTAATTTTTTGAGGAGCTGTTTTACTCCTCAAAAGGAGTCTCATCCTTTTGAGGAGTAAAACAGCTTGGACAATGATGGTAATACAGATATATGTCTGTAAGACGTTTTCTCATTAGGTGGCTTATTAGGCTTGGGTATCATAATAACTTCTACTATTTGCCACTACTGAGAAACATATTTCATTCTAAATGCTGCGTTGATTATGTGTAGAAACTTCTTAAAACATTTTTCTGGCAATTTTTTAATAACTTTTCCTGTAATAAGATCGTATTCAGGAGCTTTTTTTACATTTAGGTTATGTTTGTTTCATTTTTGAATTCTTTCATTTTAACTGGTCGTATGTCTAACTCGTCTTCTTTTTGCATTAGAACGGTATTTTCATCTGCTGAAATCTGCAGTCGAAGTTTTAAACGTTTCTTCCAGATGTTGAGCAAAAGATCAGCTTTATCTTTGGGGATTTCGAACCCAAGTACCACCTGCTTTTTTTTATTGGTGGCATCTGCGCTTTTGATTTTTTTAGTTTTTTTGTAGCTTTCCATAAAGAATACTCACTTTCTTTGTGGCCAGACAGACTTATTAAATATGTGTTGAAGCTTACCGCTTTGATTTCTTGTATTAACTTCTGCAGTTTGTTTTTGAGCTTTCTGCTTTTCTTTGACCAAGTTTCTTATTTCCTGCGTATATGTTACATTCTTGTGAGGTTTGTTTTTGGCAGGACGAGTGCTTTTCTATGCTGCGATCTGAATATTGTTTATGAGCAGCTCTACTTCTTTTTCAAGTTGTGTTTGGTTTTTGATTGGGACTTGAAGATCAATACTTTCTCAATTAACAATGCGAAGGTTTTCCAGTTGGTCTTTCCGCTTGTTAACCTTGATGGTTTTTCTTTTTCAATTACTGTTTCACTGACCGTAAGTATGATTGGAGAATGATCCGAAGATAAATCTTCATTATTTTCAATATGGATATAATTTTCTGAAATACCTTTAGCTATGAAGAAGTCAAACACGTCTGGTATTTTGTTTGTGTCCGTTGGCCAATAAGTAGGAATACCACTTGAATAAAAACAGCAATTTATTTGATATTTAGCTTTAAAAAGTGCTTTACCATTAGGGGATATTAGTCTTGAACCCCAATGGGTATGTTTGGCATTGAAGTCTCCTCCTATGATGCAATTTGAGCCCATCATTTTAAACATTAAGAGGTAATCATCCTTTTTAAGTTGATGCCTTAGTGGACAATATATCACAGCAACCCGCAGCTTCTTGTAATTATTTAATTGCCCGCTAAGTGATCTCTATTTCGAGTTTGACATCTTCGTGCTAACCTATAATCTCTCTGTGCTGTCCACATAATATGATATAATGAAAGACGTACAACCAACCGCAACGGCAATCTTAGGTATGCATAGCTAATTTCCAGAATATGTACAAGCAAATATCAATCTACCTCGGAGTGCGATTAATATTCCAAAATTATACGCTGTCCCCATCATGAACGATTATATTGGGCAATTTTTTTTCGTTTCGCAGCTACAATCCCAGGCGAGTTGCTCACCTAATACCTTTTGAGTTAAAGGAAGCTTTATTACAAAGCTTTACTTTAAAAATTGGAGTTGGTTTCTATTGGGCCCTCTTTTTATCGTTTTTCCTCTTGTTGGGAACACTCGGATATCTTAAATACAGACATCTGCAAAATTGCCTTTTTCAGTGTTGAAGCTCTTCATTTACAATAGCAATTCTATTTCGATTAGGAATCGAACCACTGATTCATATTTTATTGAATCAGTTAGGTGAATTTATAAATACGTACGTGATGAACTGCCTTTTAGAATTTTTAAGCCAAAAATATTTTTGTAAAAATGTACAGTTGTCTCGTTGCAAAATTGATTTTGATGATGATCCGAATCGAACCATTTCTCCATGTTTTGTTGCACATTTAATTTATTATGTCAAATTATTTTTTGTTTTGCGTTAAGTTTCTTTAGTGTTTCTACTATTTTAACCAATTCTGGTAGTCGATCATTTAAATAAATTTTGATCCTAAGTCCTAACATCTGTAATATAACCAAGACTTTCGTAAATCTTATTGCGATTAGCAATACTAATTTTCCTAAACGATTTCATATCGGCTTTTGATGACATCTGTTAAGAGGTTCCCATCGTCTTTAACTAATTTGTTCCTGTCTCTCTATATTTTCGTGGTCTGCAGGACATGTGATTCTTTTATAAACATAATCAATATTTTTGTTGTGTTGTGTAAAAGGTAAAACTTATCCTTGAGAGGTAATTAATTAAAGTATGTACAAATTTCAAACAAAGAAGTTAAAAAACACTTGACAGATTTATTGCATTATTTAATAATATCATTTATCGGCATAAAATTGACCTAATAAAACTTTAAATGAATTTAACAAGAATCTAGCTACGGAAAATAAGAAAATCAGTTTGTAAGAGATTTTATTACAAAGTGCCCATACTGCAGATTTAACGACCCCCAAATTCATTTCCTATATCCCTGTATTTTAAAATCCTTCAATTTAAACTATAAATAACCTAACCTAACTGTACATAATCTAATAAAAATAACGCTCACCTGTTGTGTCCGATTGTCGATTCCTTTAAACACTTCACCAAATGAACCCTTTCCTATTCGTTCTTGTTTGGTAAATATCAGCTCAGGATCCACTCGCTAGAAATACAAAAAAAAAACCACAAATTATTAATTACAAAAATAGATAAATTCTAAATAGGAAAACTTAAAAACTAATTTATCTGTTATTGAAAGATTTAATATTGTACTAAACATTTACGTATCTCGATTTTCATCTCAGGTATATAATTTTTTTTTTCGATTATGAGATAAGGAAATTTAATAGAAAATACGAACATTTCATTAAGAAAATTGTATTCTTGTGTGTAATTACATTTAATATATGGTAAAAAAAAAAGTTTTGGCAAACCACATAATATTATTACACAACACCAACCACCAACCCTTAATATACAATAAATAAACATTTATATAGCAAGAAAATTAATGATATCGTTGATAATGTGGTGTAGAATATCTTCTTAACTCTCACACACACACACACACGTCTGCATAATTCATTCTTAATAAATAATTGCCTTAAAAATTTTAATCATGACATGAGAAGTATTTAAAATTAATGAACTTATGGTGATTATAATAACAACACATCACATATACGATATACATATACCCATATACGTAATGAATTAATGATGAATGGCCATTAATTTTATAAATTTTGAAAAATTACAAAACAAAAAATTTCCCGAGCTACATATTAAAAACTCGTACACAGAGAAAGTTGTGGTGTGTTCTCCGTGTAATTTGTTGGTAAAATTAGGTTAGCATAGAACATAATATACATATATTACCTTATATAAGTATGTGAGTTATAAATTAAAATCAAATCATGATGTTATAATTTATTCATAATTTTGGTTTTGCATAAACATACAATTACGATATAGAATTTAATTTTTTTTAGTAGGTACACATATTAATACTTTTTTTAAATTTAAAATATGATTTGGATACAAATAATAATAGAATTGGATAATGTATAAATTATTCATGATAAAATTTTGGATAAAAAATTTGCAAAAATTATATTAAAAATAGAATACAAAATTTGTTGATATTTAAAATTTATAATTTATTTGAACATATTGTAAACATAAATTATTGTAAAGTTTTAGTTGTTATCACGTTCGATTTAACAAACTAAGAGTTTTAATCATTTCAGCTTCATTTTAGGTCGATAATTTTAGTTTTCCAATAAAAAAACCATTGTTGTTGCTTTTTGTCAGAAAAATAGTTCCTGTCTATCGATTATGAAAACCAAATGCGCTTGTTCGGGAATTTTTATGTCACCGATAGATATTGGATTACTTGTTTAATGGCAAACGACCATTATCTTTTTCTCTGCTATAACTATAAACCAAGGATGTGCATTAACACGTTAATTATTATTGTTGACGTTGAACATTACGTCGACGTTATTGTTTGAATTTCCTCTCTAATTCTATCCGAATTTTTCGTGAATTTTTTATTTTGTTTTACTTTACAAAAGTGAGATGCCATAATTTTACCATTAATGGGCCAACCAGCGATTCAACAACAATTTTAAGTAAGAATATGATATAGATTGAGTCCGCATGTAACTTAGAATTACGGAACAAACTGTAGGAAATGACGCAACCTCAAACCAAAGCAACTTGTTGAATTTGCCATAAAAAATAAGATTCATTCAATCCCGCAATGGTTCTTACGGATACGCTGGTTAGTCTATAAAACGTTATCATAGATAAACCTTAATTTTTCTTAAGTTTGGACGAAAAATGTTGGATCTTTAAGTTTTTTTAATTTGTAGATCAAATTTATTGATTAATGATCGGTACGCAGTTCAAGCTAAGATACATTTTACATACTAATTTGACATAAAATGTAGCTAGCTAAGAACGAGGTAAAAAATTTTCCAATTCCGAGTAGCCAATTTCGCTACTCGGTACGCAGCTTGACGTTAAAAAATAATGGAAATATAGTTTTCATATTGTATAATAGATGGCACTATTATGAAGTCTCCAATATTTTCGCATCGATTTATTGTCATAAATTTTAGCAAGATAATAATAAATTAACCTATAAGCTGTAATTTATATTAAATAATTAAATTATTCATAAAAACCTAGAATTTATTGTAAAATTAAACACCTTACATTTTCTAATTACAACAAACTAAAACTAGGATTTTCTTAAAAGTATGAATTCTGCAATAAACCTTTAATCGCTTCGAACGTTCTCATTATAATATTTTTGGTGTTTCCAAATTCGGAATTTGATCACCGGTACAAAATGTAATTATTGAATTTCTGTTTTAGCCGAAAATTGTTTGTCAATGGCGAAAATTGAAAATTGACCAAATATATTGTTGGATCATCGCAAAATGATGCTGTTGCGAGTTAAACATATATATTCGATCTACCGATGTCATTGGCCCGTTCTGTTTGAATTATGCCCTGCACTTGGAAGATCAAATCTTGAATAGAAGATGACAAAATTATTTATTTTAATGGCTGATGGAATGGGAATGAAAGTGACAAGCAACGTTGACTGTATACACCCGGGTATAGATCGGAATTTTCATTTTTGAATAATTTTCTAATTTTTTGATGGATTTTAATTTCGTTTAGACTGTGTTACTAAATTTTGTAGTTTATTTTAAAAAATTGTCAAAATTTAAAGGAAAACCAAAAAAAATTTTTTTTTTATTTTTTTTTCAAAATTTGATTTTTTTCTATCACCGGAATTTAGGTGTAGATTTTTTGTAATTTATTTTCTATGGAAAAAATAAAATCAACCTGTAAAATTCTTTTGATAACTTTTAAATTCAGGCTTATATACATAAACAAAAACCAACTTCAGAAAAACCACTTTATCCAATATTGTTCTAAAATCTGCTATAAATAAATGGCCGAGTCTAAACTTTTGCTACTTTAATTCCCTCAGTATGGTGCATAAAATAACTGAAATAAAAGCATTGATGAGTGGGATTAAATTAGGTGAAATAAAAAGAAAGTTACATTCCTTAATAAATTAAGTATTGGCTGTTGTCATCAGAGACTTGAGTGGAATAACATATTTTACTTTTTCTGAAGTCAATCGTCAATTTGTCCTGTTCAATGAACTTTCTGTTTACCTATTTAAAAAATATGTACCTCTAGAATCGTTTAAGTTGAATATGAGGAAGCCGCATGAAAAGAGATTCAAAAGCGAGAGTTGGCTTTAGCTTAATGAAAAACTGATGAGAAATCTGAATCTACAGGCATGACTTATGTTAAAACGAGAAATAAGGTTACTATAGTTTGATTCGCATAGAAAAATCTAGGCAATTTTAAATGTATAATTTGATTCTGAACTTTCTTAAGCTCAATTTTTGCTAGTTAAGCAAATTGGTTGTAATATCAAGACGTTAAACCAAAATAATTTGCCTGTTAATTTGCCTACAAAATTATGTGGTGTTGTGCGTGATCCCGAGTTTTCATTTCATTGGAAATTACCGATAAAATTTCTCAAAATATTTTGCCCAGTACAGTCCATATGTAGTTATATTTTATTTATAGTTAATAATATAATAAGATCGTAGTGCGTTCCGGATGTTTGGCAGCTTAGTAAATTAATTCGGCTATCTAAGACCAGAAACCCAGTATTCTCAAATGATTATCGCTCTATTAGCATTCTCCTAAGTTTATCTAAGGTGATTGAAGAAGAATTAAAATTACAAATAACAGAACACCTGAATTGTTACAATATGTTGGATTGTCAATTGTCAATCTGAATATAGGACTAGATATGGTACATCTACTGCTGTTTTACACATAGTTGATGATTTACTTCGTGCTGCTGATTAATATAAAGCTACTGTGCTGACATTATTGAATTATAAAAGCTTTTAGTTCAGTCGTGTTGAATGCTTGTCAATAAGTTGATGCAGCTACAAGTCTACTACCGAGTATATTTGGAAATGACATTTAGACCAATATAGAAAACCAAGAATTCAATATGGAAGACCAAGAATCTTGTCCAGTGTAACGACTGACCCTTTGGTTTTATTATAATAGTGTTATAATAGTTGACCTTGGTTGATATCCCTAGGGTTACCGATTTTACCGGTGTAAATCTGTTCGTCTAACAAGTAAGTGGTATCCGAATCTCATGCTTACCACATTTTGCTGGATTCGATGCGCAATATACTGTATAAACTAGGTACGCTTTCTAAATGGAAATAGCATTAACTGCGTTACTAGCATTAACTGCGGTGGAAAATTTGATTTCAAGTTGTCATTTAGCTTATAAAATATTACAGTGATGAGTGCCGTCTTGTAACTTTTCCATTCCAGCCGCATAAAAATCCAGCCAAATAAACCACATTATATCGTAAAGGCCATGTTCTTTATCCAGGCTTTTATCGGAATATAATTGGTAATTCATTTTTAAAATGATTTATATTAGCCTTTCTATTAGTGTTTCGACCAATTAAAAAATACTTCGATGTTTCGCACAAAATGCATAATGTATCTATAACATTTGGCAGTTTTGTACTTGGTTTAGAACCCACAAAAAATAATTCGCAAAAAAAATATTATGGCTTGTGCTCACTGCATATTTAAGAATCATAAGCATATCGCAAATTAACTTGTAAATAAATCATTTCCATATAAAATATAAGCGATTTCTATTTTTACATCGCGGGATCAAAGATTCGATTTATCGACAAAGTGAAGGTCAAGGAATTCAAGGTGTTGAATATAATCAAGATATTTTGAACTTTTCTGCTCTAAAAATACTTCGTAAGGCAAAGGAGACCGGAACATTAGATATCGAAAATCATCTAAGTCGTGATGACGCAAGATTGGTGAGCGCCGAAAAAAATGTACATTCACAAGAAGCTCTCTGACACTACCAACGACATTAGTTATTAGCTCATGCCAAATTAAAAAATTCTTATGTAGATGACCAAATGAACGAAGATGTCATGCAATTATTGCGAAGCCTCACGGATTCCATAGTCACTCTCGTCTTTTTGGTGTTATCGATGTAAACGAAAAATTGTCGTGGTAAAATGACTTGGATCGTCAGTACAATTCGGGTAGTCAAATTTAAAGTGGCTCAAATTGGAATTTCCACTTTTCAAAAATACTAATATTGCTCAGAAAATCTGCAAAAATTTAATCTGCTGCAAATTTTAAACAGTTTTCAAAAACTTCAACTACAACCAACAGTGTGTGACTTTGCAACCCTCTCTTATCCATTAAAATCTACTATATAGTAATTCTATAGTCATTCAAAAAGGATTTTCGTGGATGTAACTACTCTAAAAAAAACTTACAAGGGCATGATTTATTTGACAGCGCAAGGAAAATGTGTATGTTTCGAATTGGAAAGATAAACGTTATGCTCTTTGTATGCAATAGACATTGTGCGATATATATACCAAAAGTAGAAAGAAATGAACAGTGTGATCATACTACATAACTTCCGCTGGTATAAAAGAGTTATGATCTATTTATTGGATATTTTTCCTGGAACTCCAACTTTTTGTATAAAAACCCACAGGATTAAGTCACAGTTTTTTACAATTTTGAGATACGTTCACAAAACGGCAACATTTTTTTTTGGTCAAAATAATATAATGATTTTATAGAAATAATACCTTTTCATATAAATCGAAAACCTTTTATGTTAGATACAACAAACGCGCGACACAAAAATTTGTTGTAAATAAAGGAAAAAGCAGTAAACGCAATTTAACCCTAATCAGCATAGGTACAGTCTCACAGACTCATTTTAATTTTATCTGTTAAAAAACTAACGAAAAATTTCGTGAAACCCAAATTTGGTAAATCTTATACGTTCCTAGGAAAAACCCTAATGGTTAACGAGCAGCTTTTACCGTTTTGTGGCAGGATTTTAAATAGTTTATTTCTTCCAAACCGGACAAATATGGAACGATAATCTGGTGGCTTTGTACGATAGTGCAAATAGCTAACTATTAAAAGAAGTATCTTATTTAGGAAAGGAGTGACTTCAAAGATAAGCAAGTTTGGCATCGAATTTTGTATATGAACTTTGCACACCATTTTTCAACAGCAATAGGAACGTGACATATGACAACTTTTTTACTAGTTCCGAATTAGCACAAAGATTGAATAGTGTTGGACTGAGGTGTGTAAATGCGAAAGAATAAAATTTGTATTCCTCCAAATTTTTGACCCGAATCGTCAACGCTCGATAGAACCAAATGTATTCGATTTTGAAAAAAAAGACTTTTGGCAGCTATGTTCCAAATAAAAATTGAGCTATAATTTTGCTATTGTCTATGCATTCTGGCGATAAAATAGATATTGAAAACTACAGCAAATCGGATGTTAATTGATACTACAACTTGGCCAATAAAGAAAAGTAGATACTCTGGACCAATAGTAGGTCATGCATTCAAGGCCAAAAGTAAAACTAACAAGTGAATTATTTTTACAAGATTAAGTACAAGAAAAAAAAAAGTACAGGAATTAGTGGGCCTAAATATTCAAAGTCGTAGTACATCACGTATATCCACCATACAAAGGCATTAATGGCTGAAATTATATCGTCCTGTTGTTCAGAGCGGCAACAAGTTCCACTTTAAAAAGTAACCAGTTAAAATAATACAAAAAAGTGAAGGTGCTACATGTGCAACCCAATGGTTGGGCGAATGAACCAGCAGTTATGTTACATTTACCAGAAAAACGTGTGTACTAAATACCCAGATAAAGTACAGTTATCTGCAAAACCTGCATTAATAAACCAAAAATTAATTTTAGATTGAATTTTAGTTTATTACCAAAAATGTACCTATGAGTCCGAAAGACTCATCGCATGCTTTTATGTAACTAAAATGACCCATGCTGATTAGGGATAGTAAAACAGTAAAACAAAATTTGACAAGATTGATTTGAGATTCTGCAAATTTGGTCCGACAATTCTATCATTGATAATAAACGGACTTTGCTGTATGCAACATTTTGCATGATTTCTGTAGCAAATAGAGCCTGCGAATGCATTAAACAAATTCTAAGTTTTTAGAATGGATAACCGTCTATTTCTAAAATTAAATATTTTCACAGAGTAATTCTTTCCCAACCAACTTCTCAACTTGAAAATTGATAAACTCTTATATTTTTTCTGTAATTAAAACAAAATGCTTACTTATATTGGAAAGAGATGACTCGATACTCTATAAAGAGTACTATAATAGTACATAGTTAGTCTTGCGTTAAAATAATTATGACCATTAATTAAACGTCCTAATCGACACTTTAATTCATTTAAGCTTGCCCCATAAAATGACATAGGTTTATTTTTGTTTTTTATCAGAAGATAATTTTATCAATCTGATGATAACGAGTAAATCGTTTTAATTTTTTTTTTGTTTATTACAAAATTCCGTAGAATTCTACAACCTTTAATTAATTTTGTTCTTTGGCCGTTCTAATAATGAGCAAATTTCCAAAGAGCACATCTCTTTGAGCCACGCTCTAATCAATATACCACGGTTTAGTACACAATTGATCAGAATATTTATTTCATTTACATATATCTGTATGCACATGACCTGAGATGATATAATTATGCATACTAGTTGTAATTATGTATATATATTTTAACCGTTGAACAAGTTCACAGATTAGGTAAGTTATATGATCGTTAAAGTGTAGACTGGATTTTAATAAGGAAATGCAAAGCGATTATCTATGCAAATATTTCTAAATGTAGGAGTAGACAGTTGATTCGAAGCATTAACATCGATTCTATTATATATATATATATATATATATATATATATATATATATATATATATATATATATATATATATATATATATATATTTATATTATATTAAGTTAACTCATTGTTTATTTATTTACTTTGCAACCCTGACATTTTTTTCTTGTTTGTCAAGCAGTATTTTTGTACTGTATAATATTACATAGTTTGTGTACTTGAGATTAAGAAAAGTTGAAGTAACTTGTTTTTTAACTTTACTTTCTCTTTTTAAGAACTAAGCATGATTTTGATGTATGTATATAATATATGCGGTGGTTTATATAGTCTATGCTGGTTGGTATGAATAAAAAAAAATGTGTATGGTTCGTTAAAAACCAATCAAATAAAATTGATTATAACTATAATATCTAAGTTTTAACTAAATCTGCCGACGAGACATAAATAAACTTTTAATATTATTATCGTATGTGTATATATACAAAAAACATTTAATCGAACGAAGTGTTATATTACATTGAAAATAAAGTTTATTTTTGTCTTATAACTTCAGTGTACATATTTCATTATTTTTGAACATATTTGATAAATAAATAAACTCATCTAAATCGATAAACGAATTGAAAATTTGAAAACATGAAAAACTAAAATATATAAAAAACAAAGAAAAATGTCTTAAACTTTAACTTATTTAAAGTTTCTATTTTGGGGTAAATTGAAAATAGAGAATTAAAAAAAGATTTTCTTTCTTTTATCATTTAATTGAAAATATAAAATGAAAAGTTGGTTTGTTTTAAGATGTCTTAATATGGGTTATTGATTTTTAACAAAAAATGTTGGGATGATTTTTGTTGGAACGTATATAGAGCTACATATATAAAAATGAAGGGATCAATGTTGGATATATTTGTTAAATTGTTAGCTTTTTTTATATACAAACACGATAAATCGATTTACTTCGTATATATTGAACACAATCGATTCAAATTACATTTTACATCCAAAAAAAAAAAAATTGGTTTTCATCTCGTAACACAAATTCGATAAACTTTGCCCTAATGATACACATATAAAATAATCTAATAATTTTCAAATCATTTTAAAATATCTTAACAACGATCTTCTTATTCAAAAAAATAAAAAAAAGTGAAAATAATCATAATTTCAATCATTTATGCCCTGATTTTTCTTCTTCATAGTTTTTTGAAATCCGATTTTCTATCCGATATTAGAATAAGATTGGATTATAGTACATATACATACTACATAATATACGAAAAAAGAGAAAACGAAATTTGTATATTTTTAAGATATAAATTTATCTATCGAATTGATATATTCTAACTCTATACAATTGCAAAAACTATTTATAAAATAGTTTGGGACACATTTTTTAATTTAACGTTCTGTAACGAGAAAGAAATCGTTTCTTGAAATACCATTCGCACTTTTAAACACTTTATAATTTTCTATTTTACTTCAAGTACAAAAATTATTTAATACTTTCACAAATAGTTTTTGTTCAAGCATACTTGATTAGTTATCGTAATAATAATAATAATAGACACCCTGTAAAAATGAATAGATTGTTAGAAATAAAAAAAATGTAATTACTTAAGAATCTAGCTAAATAAGTGAATGCTGCTTTAATAACTTTGTGTGACATTCACTTTTGATGATGGTGGTGTACGTATATAATGACTAGAAATTTTGTGTCGAAGGATTAATGTAAATTAAGAGGAAATTAATGAACAGGAAAAATTAAAATAATACAAAATGTGTAAATAAGAAAGTTTTTTATATAAAAATTTAAAAAACATTTAATCATTATGTTTGTATGAATTGTTAGATTTAAATTTATAAATTTATAAAATTTCAATCATAGATGTCAGCGTTTATGATTGATTGAGTTCTAATGTTTTAGTTCTGTCTTAAACAAACAAACGAATAAAGTATTTAATTTATTACATTTATGGTTTAATGTTGTACTAAAATAATGAACATTTCATTTAATGGATATAGAACATATAAAATATGTTGCCAAATTGACACTATACACCTACATAATTTCAACTTTAATTTATCAAACGTAAAATTAAATTAAATTCCATACACAACACCAATGTAATATCAAAATGATGTTTTTTGATATGATTAATGGTAAAATTTTATTCATTCAATACGAATATTATGTAATATGGAATATACGAAAGGAATAACATACGTCTAACACTCTAATAAATAAAATAAAATAATTTGATTCAAAAAAAGATGTGTAGTAATATAATATATTAAAGGAGCCGTACGAACCATCATCCTATATGAACAGAAACAGGAAAATAATTTTTAAGTATAGAAATGGATTTTTATTAACTTTTTACATTGGCGAAAATCTGAAGACGGGTTACTTTATGTTAGCTGTGAAATAAACATATTTTTTTAAACTTTGAAACTGATAAGATATCTGACATTTGCCTAAATCCACTTTAATCGGTTAAATATGCAGAAAATATCATAATATACCTATAAAAAGGTTGCTGTACAATTTTTGGTCTGATTTGACTTATATTTTGTATTACTTTCGATGCTTATATTTTTCTTTGGTTCATAAAAAAAATTAGACCTGAAGAAATTAATAAAATAATAATTGAAATCCCAAAAGCAGACAAGCAGAATATAATAGTGATAGAATATGCTCATTCCAGACATCGTAATCACAATTACTGCTGATTATTGATATCCATATCCAAGATATAAGTTTCACGCAAAAAATTATATAATGAAGTATTGATAGAGTTTGTATATTTATGCATGATCATTTCGAATGAAGCACTCTTGAAGTTGGGAATGCCATAACCTAATTTTTAGAACCAAATTTAATTTACGATACAATTTTTGAATACCATCAATGTGGCAACCACATTATTTGGAATTGCTTTAACTTCATTATATAGAGGAATTAAATATATTAAACATACAACTATGTTTGAAAATGTTTGAGGATTTCCGAAAAAAAAAACAACCACTTAAAAGTTTCAAATTGATCCATCTGCAGAACGATTTCCACACAAACTCGATATTTTTGGTCGAAAAATGCCTGTCAATCCAATAAATCAAATATTAAATAGCATTTTTTGGAAACAATGAAAAACGGGTAAATAATAGTGAAAGAGCTAATTAACACACATATTTTTTTTTAATTTGCTGGACCTCGACAAAACGTACATTTAAAAATTAGTTCATCAATAATTTGTTTCCGTAAGAATAATGTGACAAAACTATGCAATAAAACGATAAATTTTGAAACACATCATGGAGGCAACAATCATTAATCGTACTTTCAAAGCACCCAAGATACCAACATTACAGTTCCCTATTCTTTTGAAATTTGCCATAAACATCAATGAATCCAATAATCCATCTATGGAAATGTGTGGTTGGAATTTTCATAACCCATGCTGCCCCTTCGGGTAGCTGTATGACAAAATATTTCAAACAAATTATTTTTTGGCCAGTACAATTATGCTTGCCTGGGCAACTGTAAATGCATGCAAAGTTGTACTATACAATGAATATATTCGATTGCAATGATGAATACTCCTATTAGAAGCTATTTCTTGAAGTAATTTCAAATAAAAATGTAGTTTCATAAAATTTTGTCTGACTCTTATATATTTCCAAAACACATTGGTACGGTAATACAAGTTGCAGAATTTTGTGTTAAGAATTTGGGCTAAAGGGTTTGCTCTTCTTCAATCTAAGTGAACATTTTAAAACTGCCACTATAAAACCGGTGTTCACAGTACTATAAAAATCGGGTTTAAATGATCGAGATATACATTTTAATGCATTTGTAACGAGCTATTTGAAGGAGGTATATACTCTTCAAATCTAATAATTAATTTATAAAATTAAAATCTGCACTAAATCTCCACTCGTAAGTTGCAAGTATAAAAAAAAAGTTGTTTGTAGGTTGTTAGTCAATAAAATTCGCTTAGGTTGCCTAAATTTTTACATTTTATGCAATAAGACATGCAAATACCATATTATTCAATTACTGTCGATGAATAGTTGTTTTCGTACCCCTCAAAACCCGCAAAATACAGAATTACAATTTGGTGGATTTGTGATTCAGAAATCGCTTATTAGATATTATAGGAAAATACGCATATTATAGGAAAATACGGGTAAAATTAGAATTGGCTATAGTATTTAAGTGTTGTGTGACAAATTGCTCTAATATAAAACAAAAAAAAATATATTAATAATAAGTCATGTTTAATCAACTTTTTTTAGGTAAATGTCTATACTTTTAATTCTTACGAAATTATATCAGGAATCCCGAATGGATATTTAAAAAAATCATGCCGTCTTAAAGGGTATTATAAACCTTATTATTGTGACCAATTGCAGTGTTGAACTTTTTAGTTTACTATTAAAAAAATTAAAATCAAAACCTTTTCATCAAAATTTAGAAAAAATGGTGGCCATTTTGGCAAATTGATATTGGTATAAAAATGTTCCGGGGAAACAATTTATTGTTTGTGGGTTTTTTTGCCGCATACAATGTGTGAAAGTCTATTTGATTTTTTTGTTAAACTAAACTAACATCATTTTTTTTTGTTTCTTGTGACTAAAAAGATTTCTTAAAAATAACAATTTAAAAAAAAGGCTTAAAACTATTGAACAAAATAATATAAGTATGTTTCAAATTTGTTCGGACCACTTCAAGAACAGATTCATTCGGAAGAAGAACGTGACCATAATAAGCGATTCCCACAATAATATCACCTTAATCTAGCTTAATTAGAAATTGACTTAAATTTGACAAATCCAAATTTGAATGATCAACGAATTTTGTTATCGAATGTTGATATACAAGAAGAAACTCTTAGTAGTTAATCGAGTAGTTAAAGATATGGACAAAACTAATGAAAGAAAATTAAAAATATTTAAACAATTTAAAGCAAGTTTTTAGATTATATCTTGTTTATATTACTTATTTTCATAAATTGTTCTATAATAATACCTCTAATGGCAGCAAGTAAAAAAAAGAGTTTTAACTCTTTAAGAAAAAGATACGAAAAAAAAATCGTCATAAATTAAATTAAAACTGCTAAGATCAGCGTACCACGACATGAAACTATAGACAGGACTCGGTTAACCTAACAAAATGTTCGGCGAAATAGAAAAATAGCCAATTATTAGAAAATATTCGGAACCAAAATTTTTTTTAAGATCAGCGTACCACGACATGAAACTATAGACAGGACTCGGTTAACCTAACAAAATGTTCGGCGAAATAGAAAAATAGCCAATTATTAGAAAATATTCGGAACCAAAATTTAATTCAAGAGGAGCGATACGATTAATTTATTATATATATATATATATATATATATATATATATATATATATATATATATATATATATATATATATATAATATATATTTATTATATATATATATAATATATATATTTATCATATATATGGTCCATACGGTTTCTTCCACCGCCTTGACATTATGTAGCTTCTGTGACGACGTTTGTTTACCTGTTTTTGGTCCCGAATAGTAAAATGAGAAAATATAGAAAATCTCATGAAATAAATTAAGTGAGCGTTAATGAAATAAACTAAATTTTAGACAAACATTTAGCTGAGCTATTTTGGTGAAATTTCATATAAGACTGTTAAGCATTGAAGTGTCATATCTAATCTCCAAAACCATTTACCATTTAAAATTGAGAAGTTTAGTTTAGACTTTGATCAGACCAATTTTCCGTATAATATTTTGGCATCCTTGGAAATGATGTAAATTTAAAGCTGTATAAAGATTAACATTTTTCATGAGAGATTTATTTATTGTAAATTTTATAAAAACATAATTTAAAACCGAATAACTTACAAATAATTATGTAATCGCATTAATAAACGTTAACTATACACTATATCTTCCGGATTTCATATACATAAAATTCATAAAAATCTCATTATTTACGAGTTTAAGTTATCGTTTTATTTTATTTGTAGGCAACAAAGCAGACCATTAAAAAAAGGGATACCAGAAATAAATTATATACAGAGATCGGTAAATAAACATAATTCTTGGCGTTACATCACGTGCAATATACTTTGTCTTATTTCTTTCCATATACCAATTTACAACCATATTATATGACCTTTGGGAAATAAGGGCTCTACATATATGTATATAATATAAGCACATACAGAGAGCATAAAAAATGTGTACATAAGTATAAGATGTAAGTTAATATTTATTTATTTATTCTTTACATGCAGCATCATCATCCTAAAGAAGATGCGAAGGACAAATAATCATTATTTGTATGTACCAAGTGATATTCGATTTTTTTTTTATGTTCGCATATACGCGGATTTGTACTACTATAATATATTTTCAAGCCGCTAACTAAAACATTTCGTTTCAATGTTAAAATAAATTTTATTTATTCTAAGTACATCAGTAGGTTGATATGACATCTGAATAGACTTATATATTTATCCTTATATATACAATGTACATATATACATAATACATTTTTATCTATTTTCATCATTTTAATACAAAATTAAATCGCTGGGAAATTGTACATTCACGGAAAAAAAAGGAAACAGATTGAAAATAAAAATGAAATGTAATTTTTTTTTTTTTTTTATTGAATTGTAGACAAATAAAATATATTATGTTGTATGGAGGAAATTTTTTACAATTTTTTTTTACTCGTAAACGAAATTAAAATTAACTTTTTGTGATTGATTATACTTCTGACTAATGAATTTTTTTTTTTTATAAATTTTAGATAAGCCTTACTTTTTAAAAATGGCGATACACTAAAAGTGTATATCAATAAATTTAATCGGACTAATATTAGTAGTTTTGAATAGAGGACAGCTCGAATTTAACTCATAAACATTGAAGCGATTACGGATATTTAATGCTATTTAAGTTAACTTTGGTACAATGAACTTATCGAAATCTATCAATAAGTCTAATCTGCAATATTACAGGTTTTGCCAACATTTTGCTCACATTTAAATCAAATATTAGATACTTTTTTGAATCGATTGAATAGAAATATTAAAGCGACTTAAATTTACTTTGTTACAGAAACCTATAATACGTTGAAACTTATATATGGTAATACAGGTAAAAGTATAACTGTAATATTTGCAACCAATTTCATGATCATCATTACTCCAATTAGTTAATTTATTTAATTAAAAGTAATAAACCACTTTTGTGCAACTTTTTTTTAAGGCGAATTCAGAGTCAAGGAGATTCAGGATATAAAAAATATTCATTTTAACACAACCGGCCTAAAACAAATTCATCATTTTTATGAAGTTCTCAGAAGTCATTGACACTGACTGTTATTGATGGTTGAAAACCGAACAAATTGGATTATCGTTGACTGAATAGTGACAAAGAACTCTCAAGGTATGTTAGGAACTATTTGACCGGCGTGTGTTTAACAGAATGAACCTATGTCATTCATTTATACAGCGATTTCCAACATCATAACATTGGCAAGAGAAATTTGCAGAGAAAGATACAGTGATGTGTCGTCTGTTGATATTGAAGAATTGATAATCGATAAACTTCTATAGACAAATACGAAATACAAGAGATTGTTACCAGACTTTTTTTTATTTATTTTTTTTTATTTTATATATTTCATCAAATCCCATTTGCATATACATATAATTGTTTACAATTTTACACAAGAAATTTTAAATTTAAAAGTTTTATAATAATGAACATGTAAATAATTTAAAAAAATATATTTATTGCTAAAAAGCAATTGGAAAAGATGAATATGATTCATTCTGTAGTTAAAAACTAGAGGCGAATGATCCCTTATGTTAAAAAATTATTTATATGGTAAAAAAGTGTAATTGGGTAATTTTATTATTATTATTATAAAAATGATATTAAAATTTATACAAATCAAAAAGATTAACTAAATGTAATTACAAAGAAATATACAGTCTTATAATGATTAAAATTTTAACAATTGTATCTTACCGAGCAATTGGCGCAGTGGTTAAAGCTGCGGTGTTTGGGACGGGAGGTACCGGGTTCGAATCCCAACGGGGGAGGGTTGCAAAAGGGATTTTTCATCACTTGATTACGATCGGTGATGACGATGAACACAACTATGACTCCCCCGTTGGAGTGCAGAATTCATGGGCCGAACCATCGTCCATGCCAGTACAGGCTGGCTATTGCAATGCAATGTGCAGATGGATATTTGAAAAAGCGAACCTGTATTCGCGCGTCCTCAATTTGGCTAGTAATGGCGTAAAGTAGGACGTTAATTAACCGCGAAAGAGTTGGGAGAGCTTCGGCCTCAAGAACAGATTGCATAGAAATAAACGAACAATTGAGGACGCGCGAACATCTTAAAAAATAGGTAAAAAAAAAAACAAAATAAAAAGAATAAAATTCAAAATGAATAAAAAATGGATATGTGAGCTTAAAACGATCAAGTGTTTACTTTAAATATAGTATCAATTTTTGCAATATCAAATACCTTTATGAATGCAGGTAATTTTCTCGTATCCCAAATGAACTGATGAGCCAATGAATTAAATAAAAGTGGAGCTAAAACTGTGTAAAAGTTAAAAAAATGTTGTTTGTTATGGCTAGACACGGTTACTAGAGATTTAATATTAGTTCTTAGATTGTAGTTATATGAATACCGAAAAGATAAATTGCCACTTCTAACAAAAAAAACTTTCAGTACTTTGATATAAATGTCTCAGTGGTAGTACACGCAATTTACAAAATAACAGCCAACTACTGGTTCTCTTTTTCTTTTGACAAATTATTGTAATTATGTGTTTTTGAGCCAACAGAATTAGTTTTTTCACTTACTATGTATATAGTAATGTAAACCATAATTTATGCTGTTACGATTATCATTGGTATAAGTAAAAGCTAGTTCATCAGCAAAAGCTGTTACACTACCATGAAATTTTTGTCAACCATATCAAAAGCTTTCGACATCTCTAGAAATAATCCAACACTGCAATTATTTGCATTTAAGCCACCGTATAATTTCTCACAAACTCTTAGTAAGGCATTTTCAGTAGCGTTCTACTTCCCTAAATCCAAATTGATAGCTGCTAAAAAAGTTAATTTTATTTTAAAACAGTAAAATACCCTTTTTCATTAGTTTTTCAAACAACTTAGCAACGATAGATAATAGAGATATTGGTATATAGTTAGACATCAATCTACAATTACCTTTCTTAAATAAAGGAATAACTTCGGCAGACTTTAATCCTGTTGTGAAAATGTCGCTTTTTACGCTTAAATTTAATAAATAACACAATACGTCGATTATAAAATAATAGTTCTGTTTAAGTATTGAATTTGTAACGAGATCCGAAGTACTTGGATTTTTATTATCTAAAGTCCGAATCATGCTAAACATTTCTAAAGCTGTGAAAGGCTCAAAATAAAAGCTTTTTGTTTCACTTGTTTCAAAAGTTAAAAGGTCGTAACTTTTACACAGGTATGGTTTGTTGTGAGCTAGTGGTAGGGAATTAATTGAGCAATAAACAAAATAATTGTTAAATTAATTTGCAATATCGGTTTTATTGGCTATTATATTTCCATTAACGCCAAGTTTAGTGATTGTGTTGGTGTTGTAAGATATGTTTAATATTTTATTGACTTTCTTCCCACTCACGTCTAATATCCCCTGAACTTACCTCAAGCTCGGTAAAACAATATTTGTCCCGTGTTAGTGTAATGTCGTTTTTTACTTTAGTACATAGTTTAATATAATATTTTTGGATATCATCGAAGGGCATGCGATGGATGTTTTTTTAGTTTCTTACGTACTAAGTTTTTATTGTTAATCTCCTTAAGCAATAGACATCCATGGTTGTAAACGCTTAAATTGTTTATTATTTAATTGAACTTCCTCTTTACAATTATTTAAATGTTGACGAAAAATACTAGAAAAATGGTTATATTGATTTACAGAGTACACCGGCTCCCAAAATTCAAATTTTAGTTGACTCCTTAGTTTTGAAAAATTAAAGGTTTGCCGAACTTTAAATGGAATATATTTGTTTTTAGGTTTCAATTTATAAGCGTTAATGTAATATTGATCATGCAGTGATCAGTAATACCATGGTCTAATATTGTACATTCAACTAGCGATTTACTTTTTTTTTTTGCGGACGAATAAATACATGGTCGATGCAAGTTTTTGTTACACGGGTAGGCTCATTGATATTTGATTTCAAACCATGAGAAGCCACAAAAAACAAATAATTGTCATTATCTGAACATTTATTTAATAAGTCTAAGTTTATATCACCTAATACCAGGAGATTTACAGCATTAATATTTAGTAACAACTTACTTAACTCATCCAAAAAAAGTTTTTGATGGAGGTCATACTCATGAAACCTATATATACAAAGCAAAGTATAATCCTCGTTTTTCCAGGTTAGTTCTAATTTTAAAACATCAGTATAGTTAAGAGGCTATAGCTAGTTGGTGAACAAGTACGAATTGATTTACAAAAAACAGCTACACCACCTGATGCGTACGAAATATTGCAACACCCGTAGAGATAGTAACCCGGCAAATTGTAATCTTTCAACTCCGCATCATATATCCAAATTTCTGTAAGAAATATTAAATCAGGCAATTTTTTAAAACTATTTAGGTGTGCTACTAGAGAATAAAAGTTGCTGCGCAAGCTACGTATATTTTGAAACAGTATAACGAATTTTTATTGAAATTTGCTAGGATCAGTAACGCTAGAGGCAGGATTTGCAGACGAAGTATTGTCAGAATCGAAATTATTTGTATTAGTTGTAAGACTGATCTATAAAATAAATTGAATTATAAATTCAATAAATGCTTAGTTAGCCTTATACGGTCAACCTCTCCACCTTTGTTCCTGCACCACTTATACTTAAACTGTTTAGCAACCTTCAATTTTCGAGCGTCATTAAAAAGCTGGCATGTATAGAACGATAAGCTTTCATGTATATAAATATTTCTAGTATTGTTGCTTCTAGTTCGGTGAATTGAATGATGCAAATAAAATTATTTACATTAAAAATAACGTGCTCATTTTTACTGCCTCTTGCGTTTTACATTGATTTTTGGATTGTCTGAGAATCCATTTATCCGAGTTGCCTTCGGTCGCGACCATCTCGGATAATCAAGATTTTATACTGTATAAATATATATATATATATATATATATATATATATATATATATATATATATATATATATATATATATATATATATATATATCAGAGGCGGCGCGTCGATTTTTGAGTTCGGAAGCGATTTTTTAAAATTTTAACAATTTTTAACAATTTTAGTATATTTGCTTCTTTTTAGTGAAGAAATATTATAGAAAATATTATTTTAGCTTTTATAACGACATTCTTTATTTTCTTTGAATCAAATTAGACAACAAGTGAAAAAAGTGCATTTTTATTTTGTCACCTGACAAAAGTTTGCTGACCAAGTTGTTAATTCCCAGTTGAGATATACCAGAATTCCGACCGTTTGATAATAATTATTCATAAAAGGACCCAAAACAAAAATTTTGTTTTAGAAAGCTTTTTATTGTGCACTTACAATGTGCATAAATGCTTCTAAATTCTTAAAAATAGAATTTTAAAATAGGAAAATAAAACTTGTTAAAATATTAAACTTTTTATAATCGATCATTAGCCGTATTTCTTGACGACTGATCTGTACCAGATCAGATCATGTATCAAGAAAGGACATGAAACTATTAAACTTTTCTATACGGAATAAATTTTAACGAACCATCCCGAACAAGTGCTTATTTTTTTTAAACAACACAATATTTTTGTGTATGTTACTAGTACATGTTAAAAAATGATTGGAACCAATTTTCTAGATGCTTAATGAAGAAATGTATAACTTATTTTGTAAAATAAGTACTTAATCGGTAGTTCTTGTTTAATTATCAATAATTAATTTAGGATTTTGTTTATTAATTTGTTAAAATTTGTTCATTAAATTCAAAAAAAGTTATAAAAAAATTATTTCCGCCATAACAAAATAATTTACATTACACTGTTAAATATAATATATTTCGTATGGAAGTGCATTCAATTTTTTTTTGTTTTTGAACCCTGCAATCTTTTCTAGGGCCAAAGCTCTCGCAACTCTTTCGCGGTTAATTTTTTTACGTCGTACCTTACGCCGCCACCAGCCAAATCGAGGACGCTCGAATTTAGGTTCGATTTTAAATCCATCTACACAATGCATTGCTCAAGTCAGCCTGTATTGACATGAACGATGGTTCGGCCCATGGATTTTGCACTCCAACAGGGGGTTAAGTTGTGTTCTTGGTCATCACCAATCGTAATCAGGTGATGAAAATTCCCTTTTGCAACCCTCATCTGTTGGGATTCGAACCCGGTACCTCTCGTCCTAAACACCGCAGCTTAAGCTACTGCGCCAATTGCTCGGTATTCAATTTTTGGATTGCTTATTTGAGTATGAAATAATCATTTTTCCTTAATGGAATTTTTGAGATTATAATATATGATTGAATACTTTTAATTGTATTGTTATTAGGCTACATTCTAGGCGTTTACATTTTAATAGGTTAAGTATGTTATTAGTTTTATTAGATTCTAGAATTTGAGAATATTGAAAGAATTATCTTTAAATGAAGTGTAATAATGCAAATTCTTACGGAAGCATTGCTTATATGACGCTCCGTCACTGATATATATATATATATATATATATATATATATATATATATATATATATATATATATATATATATATATATATACATATATATATATATATATATATATATATATATATATATATATTATACATATATATATATATATATATATATATATATATATATATATATATATATATATATATATATATATATATATTTATATATAGATTTATCCGATTGATGACACAATTTAAATATGATGTCGAGTTATAATTAAATAAAGTAAAGTAATTGAAAGCGATAAGAGCATTTTTATAACAAAGGCATATGAATAAAGATAACATAAATATTTTAAGTGCATGTAATATTTGATTTGTAAATTATCGAATGATTATGAGTTTTAAGTTTACATATGCTTTTAATAAAAATGTTTATCAATTAACTATTTTAAAATTTAAGCTATGTCCTCATAAATACGAAATAAATTTTTAAAATCATTCGTGACATAAAAAATAAAAAAAAAAATTCCAAAACAGCAATAAAGACAACGATGATAAATTTGGTTAATATCAAACCAAATATAATATAAACATAATAATCTCATGATTACATAATATGCCTATATACTGTATAAGCAGCTCGACATAGCCAATTATGGATATGGTGCTAGGTAGATATATAAGATATAAATAATTTTATATTAAATATTAATTTTTAAAATCACGCAATCACGCATCGCGCGCGATAATCTTTATCAAAACGTATAATATAAATATATAAAACGTAGATACAGAGGGAGGTAAGTAAATTAATAATTATTATATATAAATAAAATAGATTAATTTTGATATATTTCATCTAAGCCGTATAATTTTCTGCTGACTAATAATAATAATAGTAACAAAACTTACGTGCTCTTTAAAATTAAAGGCATAGAAAACAAGTTAACGTGACCACTATTTATTATTATAAGACAAACGATACATTATGTGGATACGAACCAAATATTTTGCAATGTCAATAAACTCATATTTCGATCGTAAAATTTTAACTATATATTGCTATTTGTAATATATTATGTATACATACATATAAAAAAACATAACAAATTTCATAATATCGAATATTTTTTCTCGTTTTTATCGTTGACTAATAACAGTTAAAATACATTAATTTCAATTAAATTGAAAAATAATATATAAATTAATATTATAACCAATTGTCATTGTCAACAAAAATTGGATTATTTCGAATAATCTTGTCTGCGGACTTTTCAGGTAACCGTCACTCTTTTTATCGGAGATTCAATAAATTTCATGACAGTAGTATTTTTACAAAAACAGGGATTAGCAGCCAGATTTTCAAAGTTTAGTATTTTAATAAAACCAATCAAAAATTGCAAGATAATAATATATTTGTATTGGTCTACTATTAACTTAACTTGTAAGTTATGTATGGGTTTAGTTTTGATCAGTTTTTGGAAATCAATCAATTTTTTATAAACAACTATTTCAAGGCATAAGCGAAGATCCAATAAGGGGTTTTTTTACGTAGAGATATAGAGAATTTTAGCGTAAACAACATGTAGAGATATACATGGCCTCTCTACACACACTTTACGTGAGAAAAATTTCTAAAAATTCTACAGTACATACGCTATTGTTTTACGATTTGTGGAGCTCTACACTCTATCTAATGGCAAATTCAGAGTTGCCTTCAGAGTTTTTTTATAAAGATGGTTTATATTTTACTTGTCTACTGACCGAAAATGGTGAGATAGAGAAGTATTGAGAGGTGTGAAAAAGATACAAATAAAACACACTTTCGATTACAAATATAAAACGAAAGAAGCAAGGAAAATCGTTCAATAGATTTTTATCAATATCAAGAACCATTAAAAAAAACTGCAAAAGAAACGAACAAACAAACGAAGATAAAACAAAGAGAAATGCTGAGAAAGCCTTTGCATTTAGGCTAGTGTGAGGAATGGTTAGTAACCAGTCATAAACTAATTTTAAATTATGTAAAATGTTCCTTATAGTTTTAGATAGATATTTTGTGGTCTCTTACGCTTAAGAAAAACCCGAAATTTGTACCACATCTTCATCATTTTGTATATGCCAACCAATGTTGGCGTCCGGTTCAGCAGCTTTAGTGTAAACTAGTGTCGGTTTGACAAGTTGATGAAAATATATGGTTCTTCGGAATCCTCTTTTTAATCATCTTGACAACTTTTATGTAGATATTGCAACACACTGGCCAAGTCGGTGCGTATAAAATTCGAAAGCCAATGGAGATTTTGATTCTTTAAAGGTTGTGAGTAGGGTCACGTTTTGTCGATAAAGAGGATTTACTTCGAGTTTTAATGACAATAAAATAGATGTGGGGTTTGAAATAAAATCAAAATCTCCTAAAGAAAAAACCAAGGAAACTTTTAAATTATTTACAGTTACAGTTTTTTAACTTACAAAAAAAAGGTTCCATCATATCAAGCAAACAGCTCCATCTCGTTCGTAAATCTAAAATTATTTGAATTTCTTTCCAAATTCCTTCCGACAATATCTTTAAAGTATTACATCAGTTTTAGTCGGCGATTTGTTGTAATAAAGGGCAGGATAATCGTGCGAAAGAGCACTCACTCATGAATTTAAATCATCGGTATCACACTGTTCTTGCTCGTCTAAATTAGGTTGCGTGGAGCTTTTTCTATAAAGTACACTAATAATTAGATACCATAGGCTAGACACAATTATTGCGATGCAGTTATTATTCTCCCAACTTTGGTTGACAAACAAACCTAACTTATTATCTAATAATATACATTTTTTTCTGAGGTCAAGAATCCAAACGCGTGAACTAGATATAGATTACATACTTGCTTCTCTTCATGTATATAGATTAATATTAATTCGTACGAATGTCCAATCTAAGCTTAAACTAAATCTAGAACTACTCAGCACTCGGTTTGGTGACTGAATTTTATTCCCATTTTTTGAATGGTATTATGAGGTTGGGGTAGATTGGAAATGCCTCGTGCTATGCATCTCTTCCTAATGTCAATAGACGTACAAATTGTATGGAAAGATAAATCATCTTTTGCAACGATCTTGTACTAATCCTTTTCTAGTGTCAATAAACCGGTATTTCGAAATGCCGGTAGTTCCAATCCTAATGATTACCAATACTAAAGAATGTAGATTGTTAGTTTAACATTCCATTAGCAGCTTTAAGAAAACTTTAATTAAGTGGTTCATTGTATGCAATACTTGCTCGCTGGTATTTTAGTTCCTACGTTACAGTTGTATAATTGTTTTTAATTGGCCTTTCAAATATAATATAATAACTTGCTTATTATTTGTATAACGTCAACTCATTTTATGACGTTATACAAATAATACAAATAATTTGAACAATCTCAGGATCTTCTAAACAACTGTTTATGCATCGCGCCACATTTTAATATAACCTTAATCAGCCGGCAGGAACCACGGCTGCTGGTTTAAAACCGAATATTTTACAACGAGTGTAGTGTTCTAACTATAACCTAAATATGTTTAGGTTATACTAATAATAAAAAATTATTTTTGATATTTGAGTGTGGGAATAAACGAAATTTTTGGCATGAGGCACACAGCATAAGTAGCAAACAACTATATTTTCGAATAAAAGCAAATATTAATTCCAAACAAGGCTGAAGCTCGTACGAAAAATACAAGGAGAATAGCATATCGATACTTAATTATTGCTCTAAAATATTGCAATTTTCGGTTTGATTTTAATGACGTCATAAAGATAATTGTATTCTTCTGATCGTAACCTTTTATTTCATACCGATATTAAGGGGGTTGTAAAGAAAAAGGTAATCCACCATATCGGGGTGCCTACCATATTGAGTTTGGAATGACGTCACGTAGCTTATAGTATACTCTAAATCGAGGGCTTACATTTGATACCCCATATTATGGCATCAAGGGGTTGTCAAGAAAAATATAATCCGTCATTTTTGCAGCGTCCGTCATATTGTGTTTAGAATCGCGTTACTACTAATCGAAAAGATTATAGTGTTCGACTCATCGAAAGCTTTCATGGCTATCAACGGTTTCGAAGGGTATCAACCATATCAAGGGGGTTATCGAGAAAAAGGTAATTCGCCATCTGGCAGCTTGCACCATATTGCATCTAGAAAGATATTGGATATACTATGTTGTATTTTTTCATGATCCAAAAATTAGAAGTTTGTTAAATTCGATTTACAAGATTCCTTTAAATACATCGTTAGTTACAGGAGAAGCTAATAAAAGCGTATTAAAAATAAAAATAAAATTCCACGAAAACGGAAGTTAATTTAATAATTAAAAAATGATAAAATTTGTTTTATTTTTAATAAAATATTTTATCGTGGAATACGTCACACAAGGACACATTAAAAGATGAATATTTAAATATTTTAGGTAAATGTTTGAAAATATATCCTAATTTTATTACAAAATTTTTTGCTGTCAACCGCAACATGAATGAGATGTGGGACATCTGTGATGTGTAAGAGATTGGATGTGTTTTCACCAGTTTGTATTTGACTTATACGTATTCCGCGCTATTCATTTGTATGGAGAGCATATCGATATAGTTTTAAGCAATTTTGGATAAAACCTTTCTTAATGCTTCTGCAATCGTTGTTTTAATCTTTACTAAAAATAATGAATTATTTGTTGAATTTTATTTTAAAAAAATGGGAAAAAATCGGGTTGAGTCCGAAAAGTAATACCCTACTAAAATTTTTTTTTTTTAATTCATACAATCTTTTCTGGGGCAGAAGCTCACCAAACTTTTGCTCGTTTATTTAAACGTTCTACTTTACGCCATTGAGACCAAAATCGAGGACGCACGAATACAGGTTCGCTTTGAATATCCATCTACTCAATGCATTGCTTCATACTGTACTAACATGGACGATGGTTCGGCCCATGGATTCTTTTATCGTGGAATACGTCACACAAGGACACATTAAAAGATGAATATTTAAATATTTTAGGTAAATGTTTGAAAATATATCCTAATTTTATTACAAAATTTTTTGCTGTCAACCGCAACATGAATGAGATGTGGGACATCTGTGATGTGTAAGAGATTGGATGTGTTTTCACCAGTTTGTATTTGACTTATACGTATTCCGCGCTATTCATTTATATGGAGAGCATATCGATATAGTTTTAAGCAATTTTGGATAAAACCTTTCTTAATGCTTCTGCAATCGTTGTTTTAATCTTTACTAAAAATAATGAATTATTTGTTGAATTTTATTTTAAAAAAATGGGAAAAAATCGGGTTGAGTCCGAAAAGTAATACCCTACTAAAATTTTTTTTTTTTAATTCATACAATCTTTTCTGGGGCAGAAGCTCACCAAACTTTTGCTCGTTTATTTAAACGTTCTACTTTACGCCATTGAGACCAAAATCGAGGACGCACGAATACAGGTTCGCTTTGAATATCCATCTACTCAATGCATTGCTTCATACTGTACTAACATGGACGATGGTTCGGCCCATGGATTCTACAATCCAACAGGGTGTCATAGTTGTGTTCATCGTCAACACCGATCATAATCAAATGATGAACAATACCTTTTGCAACCATCTCCCGTTGGGGTTTGAACCCGGTACCTCCCGTCCCAAACACCGCAGCTTTAAACCCTACTAAACTTAATATTTATTGGTACTAGCAGAGGGAAACACTTGTAAATATGAGTTTGGTTTTAGTATTAACTAGCTTTTTTGGCATCACTCAGCTTTGACTATATGGCTTCACTTGGAGAAACTTCACTTGAAGTTTTTAACGCTTAAAACCATATTTTGCATAAAACGTCTAATATAACAAAATATTGAATAATGATATTTCAACATTTTGTTGATGTTGTAGCGACCATCGCTACACACACAATTAAAAATTATTCAGATATTTCGTGCAAATCCATATAATTCGCTAACGCTACATGTACACTGTACATGAATATATATAGAGCGTAAAGTAGCTATTACACATAGCACTCGGTCGCCATGGCCTGATGTGATGACAATTATTTTATAACTAAATTTCTCATCAGATAGAAACTGAGCTTTACTTCGCACAACATGTACATCTGAATAATTAAAATAATGACATCATTCGCCGTCGTTATAATGTTAAATCAACTATCATTTTATTATTTCAAATAATTGTCTTTGTTAAATACAAAGTATAATTGTCTAGGGGTTATTTTTTAGAACCAATCAATGGTTAACACAATGTAAAACCACCTTCGTTATTTCGATTAATGTTGATCGGAGATTTAACATATTAAATGCCTAAAAAGAAATAGGTATTGAAAAGATGAACAGCCAGCACTTTATATTTAATAGACTTTAAAAAGGAATATGTGAAAATTTAGAATCAAAATATTTTGGTATAGTTTAGGCACTTACAGATCTTAGTAAAGAAACAACGCCATAAGAACATTTAAGGTATAAACTAAAGATACAAGGTAAAATACAACGCTTGTCAAATTAGAATACAATAAAAGCATATGCTGCTCACAAAACCAATGACATTATCATCGAACTTTATATAAGAATTTTTAATTTTGTCATCGGCGCGGCATAATAACATTATTATGTTAGTATCAAATTTAAAATTTAAATTTATTCTAAATGTCGAATTATAAAAGTTTATAACATTTAAATTAAACATGACTTTCGAAACTGTACGAAGTAACCCAATTCTCTGTAATTTATAAGATAAGAATTATCAAAGAGTGGACATTAATTGAAAGGTGAATACAGTATTAAAATAAACTCATTTTTGGTTAATAATATTTATGTAATTTTGCCAAAATAAATTTAGATATAAATTGCAAAAATTGATGGAAAATCTTGCGAGACGCATATAGATGCCAGATTACGACTTCTATAAGAGCTAGAAGAGCTAATTGAAGTATTTTGAATTAATAAATTTCGAATAATTTCGAAATTTCGGGGCCGTCTCGCGGGAGCACGTGTAATGTTATTTTTTATAGTGATACAAAATGTTTTCACTAATATATTGACGATATATTGACAAGTACGAGTAATTTAAGGTTATGTTGTAGAATAGAATACTACATGAAATGTTAGGGTAGAAATAATGCCATCAATACCCACTATTTATCGTTTATCGAATAATTTTTAAGAAAGAATTGCTCAACCTGTTAATTACAAGGCTGGATCACATAGTTCGGGAAGCTCAGCTTAAAACATTTCTGCTGGTTCAAAAACACATCAGTCAATACAAAATGTATGATTAAATAGTTAAAGCCTTATACCTATACGTTTTTTACTTAAATTGAAATTCACAGTAGCTAGTTAAAATATTATAATTTGCCTAATTAGCAATTAGTTTTTTGGTGATATTAATTTGTAAAGACATTTTGCGGTCATTACGTATCTGCTTTGCAGATTTAATAATTAAATATTAGGTTTAAGGTAGTGAATTTCCAAAAAATGTAAAGCTCTTTCCATAGCCCAAAAAAAGAATTTCAACTTTTCTCCATCAAATAATTGATGGAAAAGTGTGAGTCTTTAATCTGAAATTTAGTTCTAATTTCGTGGCTGTCTAATTACAGAAGATGCTATGATATAAATGTTTATGCACAATTATTGATGCCCCAAAAGGATATAACACCTTGAATCGCAATATAATGTCACTATTATGTTAAACCTATACTGTGAAATTTTCCAGTAAATCCCGTTTTTTACTTGTGGTCCTAAAGAAATCTAACACCAAGATTTCCAAGGACAGCTACACTGTAAAGCAACGTATAGCTTTTTGGCAATCAAGATTTTTGTAAAAAAGAATCCTGTGGTGTAATTCACAAGATATGCAAACGCCCCTGACCCCAGAAGCCTCTGATTTATAATCATTTTATGCTAAACATTACTAAACAAAATTAATAAATAAATATAAAAGTTTAAAAGTTGAAGTTGCTATTAACATATAATCCTATAAGCTCAAATTTTATTGAACACAAAATTTTCATTTTAACAACAAAATTAAATCAATAACCTCTAAAAATTACGGATATTTTTCACACAGAAATTATAATAAAATTGATTTTTCAATACAAAATTACATCGGAAATGGGTAAAAAAAAAAAATGTTGGCAATTTAATTAAAAATGTTAATATATAGGTTTAAACAAACTATATCACATTTCGATACACAATTAAATCGTTTTTCTATTATATTCGCTAATAGATGTATGAAATTGTCTTAAATTGTATCGAAGGACGTTCCACTTGGCTAAATTTATATGGCAAATTGTTAATCTTTATTTGTTATGGTTATGTTTTAATTTTGGTACTATATAAATTTCTAAACTAGACTAAAACATTAAACATAATAATTTTTTATGTGTGGTTTAGTTGCCCGTTACTATTATTATTATGTGATGAAAAGTTATATTTGACACCATTTAATTATTGCGGTTATTATACGTTTTAAAATGGGCAATACATTAAATATTCCTTATGTAGATGACAATAATTCTAAAGTAACGTCACAATTGCCATTTTATTTAAAGTAAATTGCGCACTCATCGTCGTCATTTCCCATAACTAAACAGTTAAATTGAATTTTAGATTAATATTCAATTCCCATATTTCCGGTGAAGACACGAAATAGTATTTAAAAAATGACATAAAATATTCTGTATATAGAAAACGTTTCTAACTATTTTTAATTAAAATTTCTTTATTAGTTCTGTCATTGCACTTGCGGTAACCGTCCATCAATATATTGTAAAATTGAAATCTGGAACCAATTGCAGCCTTCTTATGTTATGATATAGTGGTTTCTTAAAGTCCCTTTACATTATCATCTTTCTCCGATGATACGAAAAAAAAAATGATTTCATTTTGACAGATTTTATAGTGTAAACATAAAAAACGATGATCATTTTTTCTATCATCGGCTGTCATTACCTTTTTGAAAAATAGAAACGTTTCAAATTTTCTTCGTCGGTGTCAAAAAAGTAAAAATGGTGAAGGCATATTCCACATATTTTAATTATGAATCACAGAGTGCATTCACATGAACCTTTCGCTTATAAAATTCCAAAATATAAAGCAAATAATTTTGTTTAAACTGTGACTAAGACGACACCCCATCATCCTTCACAAATGGCTGGATTTATTTACCTAAAGCATAAGCTAAAAAAGGTGGCTAGGGTAAGAGCTGGCCAACCTGAATGATTGCTTTATTAGATAAAATCGATATTTCCAATCTATTAAGATATATTGAAGCTGAAAATTTGTGCTACATGGAAAAGTTATGATACGATAAGATTCATTATTGAATCATTATTCTGGGTACAACTGAAAATTTCTTAGCAAGTCAAAACTTTAGCAGAAATGGTCGTTTTAACCATTCACTGCAAAATTAAGATGGCATTATTGTGTTCATGATATATTTATTGCTTAATGAGTAGCAAAAATATGATATGATATATGACGATACCACGAGTTATTTTACAAGATGCCGAATATCGTTTGATATTGGTAAATATACGGCACCGGACCACATTATATCTGATTTTGAAAAGGCTGCTAAATCTTTTTTCCCAACTACAATTTTTGAAAGTTGTTTTTTTTTATTTCGGCTAAATAATTTGGAAGAAAATTCAGGAAGATTGACAAATTCGATGGGCGACCGCTTAAATGATTATCATACTGCATAAAATTGCGGAATGGTTTGAAATCGATTATATTTTTGGCAATTTATAATTTTAAAATATCGACTAGGGAAAATTTTGGGTTGATATTTTAGAATCAACATTTAAATGGATAAATTGGATGCCTGTCGACATATTATATTCGATATTGTGATAGTCGATTACAAACAGCTCTCAATCGCAATATTTAAGGTATTTCACATTCGAGATTTTGAAATCGATATTTTATAATTTCACAACTCAAAAATTATAAATTTTGGAAATCTCGAATGAGATTAAAGAATGGAGCTAAACTTTGGATATCGAAAGAGTGGAGAACCACTACAGGAGTATGCGGAAGATTTTGAGAGATTGATGCAACTAGCACATTTCTACATAGCTCCATATTCCACGGACAGGATTAAGATCGATGCATTCATTGACGGTGTACGAGATGACGAGGCCAGAAGTGCTGTAGTATTGTCTCCAAAAGGCGAAGAAAACGATCAAGACCACCATTGCTAGCGTATCGCAGACCGGGGAAAGAAGTTGGAAGATTGTCCAGAAGCAAGCCCAAAAAATAGTTGTAGATTGGCGAAGAAATCAAGCGAGAACATCATCGCTAATGTATTGAAGACCAATGGAAGAAGTTGACAGATAAGCCAAGAAAAGGGGAAGGTATCGACGGAGTCGTTAAACTTAATCAAGCCATTTTCGAAGAGCAGAAACTGACTTCCACAACCAAATGCTCCATAACCTCTATCCTCTATCACAAGATTGGCAAGAGGTCGAGATAGCGTAACTATATCAAAGGAGACTATGATATGGAATGTTTAATTACGCTGGATACAGGAATAACCAAAACAATCGTGCGCAGTGACATAATAGCAAACTATAGTTTGAAAATTACGGTGACAAACATCTACTGGCAAATGTGCAGTAATCAAAGGCAAGAAAGAAAGTTGGTTACGGGTTAGGAACAGCAAGTTTCACCATTAAGTGATGATAGCCGATATTGTAGATGAGGTAATTGGGCATGGATTTCATGCTTTCATGAGGGCGAACGGATTTCTTGGTCGAGGTATTAAGTATAAAAACAACGTGGAATTGCCACTGCAAATGAACGATGGAGACTCAGTGATAATAAGTGTTATAGTAGACCATCGAGAAAAGTTGCCACAGAATCCAGAGACAAGGGGAAGATTGGAAGGAGGTTCTGGAACAAAGAGGTTGTGGGTTAGGAAAGCAAGTAATGAAGAAAAGAACAAAGTTGAAGAAATTGTCATTGGAAAAGGCTTGGTAGAGCCAGAGATTAAAGAGTTCCTAATTTACGGATCAGACAAAAACCATCAAAACGGGAACTATCGTCGGATAGCAAAGAGGTATCCACAATAGTGAAGTGTAAAAAATCGTATCCGAGTGGAAAATCAATGAACTACGTTAACAGAAAACAGTAGAAGATCTGACGCAGAAATGGACGGGACCGCCGGTAGAGCGGATATTGGTAGGTGAAAGTCTCAGATGAGGCTAAAAAGAGTCCGCGTTCAGTGTAGGCAATGGATTATGTCAATTTAAAGTTAAGCCCTTTGGTTAATGGAACGTCCATTGAAGGAGTTGCACTAGTAGACGTGCCTAGTGAATCTGGATGACATTATAGTAATGTTAAAATACATTAATGACCACCTAAAGAATTTAGAGAAAGTATTCGAGAGGATTCAAACAGCCGGGCTAAAGCTGAGTCCGAAGAAATGTTTACTGTTCCGTGACAGCACACGAAATACACACTGATGAGCGTACTGATACCGACAGTAAAAGTCTGGCCCAGACCACTTATTATCGACAATTCGTACCGGAATTTGCAGATGTTGCCAGGAGTTTTTATTCGACAAGACCGAAAAGCAGGAAAGCGCAATCAAAGAATTGAAAAGATGGTTATGTACGGTACTATAGTACTAGCATACTAAATACTTAATAAAACGTTGATTGTTTCTATAGACACTGATGCAAGTAATAGTGGATTAGGAGGTATCTAATCACAGGAAATCGATGGGCAAGAACGAGTGATTGCGTACTATTCCAAAATACCATAGAAGCCGGAGTGGAATTATTGCGTCACTCGAAAAGAATTATTGGCCATAGTGGAATGCGTTAAACAGTACCATAAATATCTCTATGGTCAATCATTCCACTTAAAAACGGATCATGACGCTTTGAGATTGTTATAAGTAGCGCGTTGAATCGAGCAACTGCAAAACTACGATTTTAAGATGGAATATCGTAAAGAAACCACACACGGGAATGCCGGTATCTTATCAAAACGACCATGCCGAGTAGATTGAGGGCATTGCGGCCGAATGGAAAACAAAAAAACATCATCGACGTCAGACTCATGAAAATTTTACCACTGGAAGAATAGAGCCTTGAGGAAATTTGAATGGAGCAAACGGAAGACTCGGATTTATCGATAATAATTAAGTATGAAGGAGAAGAGCACTGACGAGAAAAGATTGAAATCACAGACAAAAGCTGTTTCAAAAGCATATGAACAACCCACAACCATTTTGTGGTTATAAAAAATGGTTTATCGCCAAAGTTACAGCTTTGATGGGTACGACCCTACAAGGTAATAACAAGATTGAATGATTACTTATACCGAATTAAAATGGGGCAACAAGGAAAACCTGAAGTGGTTTTTCTAGAGCGATTGGCGCTCTACTGAGGAGGTGCGTGGGATCATGTTTGGGACGAACAGTAAGATGGAAGGTAGTGTTTCGATTTCTTTTTAGTTAAACCTAGAGACATCTATGATTTAGTATTAGTACTAGCGAAGAGTTAAGATTAGTGTCATACTTCCCACTAGTGTCTGAAAAATAGTACCACCGTTAAAGGCAAATATATAAATTATATAGATTTTATATTCTAGAAGCGACTGTTCCTAAACCGGTAGTGATTGCTGTCAACGATGATGACTATACTCGTAATAGAGAACGATTTCGCTTCTTATGGTTATCAGAGCAATAAGAGCGAAAAATGCTTCAAACGAATCGTAATATTTATGTTTTTCTAGATGTTACCCCCAACATAAAATTTTATAAAACATAAAAAACCAATTTATCACAACCAAACTAAAGTTTTCTTAATCATTCACACACACACACACCAGATTCATATTATGACAACAATCTTTAAACCCAAAAAATATATAATCTATGCTGCTTTTCTCCTCAAGTTGGTTAATATATAACATAAAACTGTTCTTAACGAGCGACGAAAAACTAATGTTTTCTATAGGCACAAGAGCTACCGACAGACAAACATAAAAAATAGCAAAAAAAGTAATTTTAAATGTTTGAAATGTACCATAAAGTATAAACTAAAATTTATATTATAACTTTTGTAACCACTTGAAAAATATGTAAACAATTCCAACAACTATATATAAAAACTATATAAAAACCTCTTTTTAACTACTTCAAAACAACAAAGTTCTAAATAGGCAAATATTACACCAACAAACGATTTATTTCATTAGATGGATGTACAAAATTTATTCACATATACTCGTAGATACGAGTATATCTATAACTAGTAGGTTAGTTACGCAAAATATCAAACATCGAAAAAAAAATTATGTGTGTGATCAGCATACATTTGTACGCCCTTCACATAACAGTAAAGATTAGATCATCATCGACATGTATGACTGGATTCAATAATAAAAAATAAAAAAATATAATAAAACTATACAAAAAATTAAAACTATCATATACATATATAATTACATATCATTATTTTGTAATACACAAAAGAATTTCTATAATTGGAATCAATAAAATAATTGAATTGACAAAAAGCTTACCAAATCACCTGGAACTTGTCGTCTTCCCTGTGATCCGCCTCTTATTATTTGTGATGATGAATTTTTTTGTGGCATAAAACTTGGAAAACTATATGAATTTAATGGTGTGTCATACATAGAAACGGGCCGTCTTTGTTGTTGCTGTGACGGTGGCGGTGGTATACTTTTTGGTATATGCGGATAAGATGGTGAATGTGTTAGGGTGCGCGACGAATGTAAATCATCTCGTGTATTACTATTATTATTATGTGACCATCGATAATTACTTTGGGCATGGCCAGGATGTGGCAATGAATATGAATTATTATTATTAATATTACTATTGTTATTATTATTATTAGAACTCGATTTATTCCACATATTTGGCTTTGGTTGAGACGGATATTGTTGAAATGCTGGCGATTGAATTGCTGTCGCACTTATATCCCTCCACATTTTAATTATTCACTATATATACGCACTATAATATATCTCGGTTTATTTACATATTACAAATTTATATATGTAAAATATACACTTTGCGGTTAAATTTTGTTATCCTAAAATTATTTTTGATTATATTTTTTTAACTTTCAAAACGTGATAAAAATTTAATTAAACAATTTTATGGTAAATTATTTACATTTTGTTTAAGAAAATAAACGAACCACAAGAAAAATTAAAGATTTTCAACACTAATTGAAAATGGTATTACAAAATGATTAATGAATTTATATATTGATTAGAATTTATAATATAAAATTCATTTCACGAATTAATTAAAGGAAAAACCTTATTGAAATTTTACAAACCGAATTTGACAACAATATAATACATAAAGTCGAATCGAATAAAACGTTGAAATTAATACTGACTAAGCGATAATACTTTAAGCAAATCACTCTTGACACGGAATTGGAGGAGAAGTATACATAAATAAAAATCGTGAACGAAACAAAAATTAAATTTCCTCATGAATTTGAATTTCTGAATAATTTATTCGATATTGTTGTTGTCATTTTGCTATTATGTATGTATATATTTATTGAAATTACAAAACTCAATTGTGTATTACCTAAGATGTAGGTGTGTTCATTGAAAATTATGCTACTCTAACAGAAAGATGATTTTTTAAGAGATATTTTGATTATAACGTAATTCGTTGAAAAATTATTAAGAATTTCATAACGTAAAATAAAACTAAGGTAGGGCTATGTAAATGACGTGTACTATACTGCAGCTGTCTAACTACATATTTTCGAAAACAAAACAATTATTCAGCCAAATTGTTGATAGAGGTAATAATCAAATCTAGATCACCCTTAAAGATTAATTATTCACCATACGTATCCAATTAGCCAAATAACAAAACATAAAAATCAAAATGTCAATTTATGATCATCCTTATACATCCAATTATTTATAGTTTTTTGCGTTTTCATCAAAAAAATAAAAATAAAAAATAATAAAAAAAGGCCCAACCTAAAACATTTTTTTTGCCTCAACAAATAAAACCTTGCCTTTTTTCGAAAAACCAACACAAAAATATTAACATTTCTACCATAGAACAAAATAACATCAACAATGTTGATGTTTTTTTATTTTGGTTTGTTTTGATTTGTATTTAGGAATCATTCTAATGAAAATATGTAAAGAGTCTTTAAAGAATTTTATCATAGTCACAAAATATTTTTTTTTTATCTTAAAACAATTTTTAATTTGTTAATATTTATAATCAACAAATTAATGATAACACACCACTTTTATCGCAAACCAACCACAATTATAATTTTTACGTTTAATTAATTTTAATTACACGTAATTGAAATTAACTCGATATACCTCTCACAAAATATCACTGAACAAATACAACAACAACAACACTTAACTTTAATTGCAATCAAAACAAATCAATTTTCACTTTTCTAATAACAATTAGACTTTTAGACAACAAAACACAGATTTTTTTTTGTTGCTTAATTTTAAAGGAATTTTGAAATATGTGCTACAACGAAAGAGTATTTCTAAACTGCGGAACATTAATTTTAAAAATATAAAACGAAACGAAATATAATTAAAGTTGATATCAAGGTAAGATAATGTTATTGTGACTTTATCTATTTTCTGGTGTTGTAAGATAAAGTGATAAGAATTATAAACCAAATGGATTTTATGGCTTTTACACTATCATTTAGTAAATATTTAACATTCCAAAAATATCATAAAGCGATAACGCTTTGCTGGATTGCGAATATTAACTTTTTTTTTATTATGTACTTATGGGAAGAATTATTAAATGACGACATTTTATTTTTTTACGGTATTTGTAAGTTTCAGGTTTTTTTTTCGATAGAAGCCTATTAAAATCTGTTTTGGAGCTCATTCAACTCTTTCGTAGTTCCCTTTTTTACGTTATACTTGTAATCGAGGTCTTGCCACCAAGGAATCGTGAACTATGTTCATTGTCATTAAGAAATAAAATTACGTTTTGCATTACTCTTTGAAGAGATTTGAATAGTATTTGTAATTGGTTGAAAGAGGTTGGTTTTTCAATTTAAACATCCTTTTTGGAGTGACAGCCAATTTGATAGCTCGTTTGTGTTTAGATATGTTTACCATTTCAAATAGACGTAAATAGACATGATAGAACAATGCTTGCAAATTGCACAAATTTATTTCGATAATCGTAGTTCATTTTGACATGTCAAAGCTGTGGTTTCAACATAACGGTGCAACATTCCGATTTATTGAATAAACCATTTGATGAAAGGTTGGTTCTAGTCCTTTTTGCGCCCAGTGTACATTTCAAATATGCCACCCTAAAAAATTTTCTTTGCTCTAAATAACCCGTTTGGAAATGCACTTTTTAACGAGGTGTCACTCGTAGGTATAATGAACCATTGGCCAAGATCGTATGATTTATCATTCGATGGACGACGTAAAAGTTACCAGTTGCCGAGTAATTATCGATAGATGACACCTCTACTCGCATATTTTAACAATATTAGCACAAAATTATTTTTTCAATGTAGCCAATAAGATTCTACGTACAATCCTTAACCTAATTGAATTTTGTTGATACATTTTTTGTGTTATTCGTTATGAGATTTGGTTTTCATGAGTCCTCCAATTTAGCAATAAGGCCTGATTGGGCTGGAAAGCAAAACAAATTTTATTAAGGTAAAAGATAATCTAAACACACAAATCAAACTAAAGACGGATAGTGATTTAGATCATGCAGTGGAACATCTCATTGAATGTAGTATTCGGTCGGCAGCTTGAAAGTCTACACTAGTAAAAAACGAGAAGAAACAGAATGAGGAATGTTCAAATCATGTCAAGAAAATGATTAAGGACAAAATAACATTAAAACAACAATGGCAACGATGTAGGCTAACGGAAGAAAAACACAACTATGTAAGCAAGGCGATCAAACAGTTAAAAGAACCGCTGCTCAATCATGAAAATATAAGTAACAACAGCATTCAAATGTATTTGGAAGCGCCATTGTAAATCTTTCTATCTTTAAAACAGTGATACAGAGAGAGTTAAATCCTAAGAGGCCAAGATATGATCTTATCACAAGAACGGTTTTGCAAGAGTTGCCAGATAAGGGTATTCGATTTTTTACTCAATGCAGTACTTAGAACTAGACATACGAAGTTGCGTCATATAGACATATAAGCTAATTACTTTATCATAAGATGATGTTGGCTTTGTTACCGCCAAAAGTTTGAAGTAGTCGATGATATCAGAACCAAACATGTACAAACCCGTTTGAATAATTTTTTTAATCGTTTCTGTCTTAAGTTTTCGGAACAAGCTTTAAGCAGAGGCGCAAAATCTTTTCCATGAACGTAATATATTCTTCCACTCGGTTTTAAAATCCAACGGTTGTAAAAAATGTGTAGTGTTTGAAAGCAATACTATCAATACAATTTTGTGATATCTGCAGGATTCGGCTGAAGAAAGCGTCGAGTGGAAGCTTATACCATCCAGAAATAAGCAAACTGGAAACTTTTTGTCGAATTTTACAAGTCTCGGAAAAAAAATTTGCTACATCTACAAAAAAAATTTGGCAAGTATTTATCCGCTTTTCGACTTACCAACACCCTAACCGACTGGAATGTATTTTATTATGTTAACTGTAACTCTTTGATTTTATAGTGGAGCTAATTTTACTTGCTTGCACAAATTGTAACCAAAATAATAAGGCATATGGTTAGCAATCCAATTATAGACCAGTTTCGAACCTTTACGCACGAAGACAGCTTTATCTTGCTTGCATAAGAAAAATGCCGTTTCGTCTGCATTAAAAATACCGTTTACCGTTAAATTTTGCAACACTCGCTCTTTTATGATTGGATGCGATTGAGGGAACCAATTATACCGTTTTCTACCAGGCATTCCTATTTCTAATGAGTTTGGACGCTTTAAGTGCTTAATAATAACGCCACATTTAAAATTATTTATAGGGTTACAGGAAACTCAATTATCTCCGTGCTAACAACTTCACCAACTAAAAGCTTAAGATGGCTGGTGCTCTTGCATTGTAAATCTTGATATACCATTTTGTTTACTGGCAGCGTAGTATTAGTTTCACTGCCCCAGTTGCTTCAAGAAGTGACTACTAGCGATAGTTCTTAGGACTCTAACTAAATTTTAACTAAAACAAAGAAAATTCAATTATCGGCATATTTCACACTTATTGTTGGCATAAGCTAATAATTTAAATTTATTTAAATTAAAACTTGTATTAAATTATCTAATACAGGTTTTAAATAAATTGTAATTATATTTAGTAGGAAATATATCTTCATTTTTTAGTTATCAGTAATTAGATTACAATTTTTAATATTTTGACGTTGAAATGCATTTTACCTATTACCGTCACATTTTACACTAATTTTCGGCATTCAACATCTTCAATGTTAAATGTAGAGGAACTACCAATCTTTCTAATTACAGTTATCTCAGATCGAGAGAAGTGGATATATTCTTATTATTTCGCACCTTTCGTAAATTTGTCGATAGTTTGATCACTGACTGAAATGGGTACATTTAACTTATATGGCGGTGACTTCCTGTTTTTATTAACAGAAGTTCAATGGAATAAAAGTAATTTAATTGTAAAAGTAGGGTAATAGAAAACTAGATCCGGAAGCAGTGCCAACATAAAAAATAAATATGTGAACGCTAACACTGAAAAAAATCCATTTGAATTTAAGCGAAGAGTACTGATTGGACTCAATTCTGTTCCTTCTCGAAAAAAAAAATATCTTCTTTTGGCAACACTAAATCTAGAATTTTTTGTTCTATAGGCGATGAATACTCTTAATTTTGTTTGACATTTATCAAAATATTCAAGCTAAAATTAATGGCGTTTTACAGAATTACACAAATTTGAAATCTATTTTGAAGCTGTAAATAATAGGACTTTTTCAAAAATTAAATTTGCCACTAGATGATGCAAACAGTTTCAAACCCCTGTATCTACAATTTCAACAAATTGTGTGTTAAAGGTTTTAATTATGTTTTAATCAAATTCTAATTTGAATGCATTTTATTGTAATGTATTTAAATTATACTGACCTTTATAAAAACCAATCAAACTAGAAATTCCGAAAAAATTCTCATTTAATTGACATTCAAACTGTTTCTTTTTGATAAACATTTCAATAAGAGTATAGAAAATAGGAAAACTATATAATATTTTATTCGTTACTTTTTTATGCTTAATAAAATTTACATAATATTTTTAAAATTAGTGAAATTTTAAATAAACAATTTATATATTGCCTGTATATACAAATAAATGTAGCAAATTCAAATAATTAAAGCTTATAATTAAATCGAATTTACAAAATTAAGTAACAACGTAATAAATAATAAAAAATTTCAATTACTTAAAATTTGCGCATAACAAAATATTACCAAATACCTTGTCTTAAATATTTGCGATTCAAAATATGAAGCAAAATTAATTTATGCAAGATTATATGTAAATAAACAATATACGAGTATTTTAGTTCTAACACTCATCATTGTCAATTGAGATAGACACTGAGAAAATATAAATTCGATGGTAGAGCCAAAATATCGCTCTAAAAATTGACTTTTCATTCGACATTTTATTGGAATTTGCAAACAAATATAAAATATTGTCTGTACAATTTTAAAACCGTATATATTATTGATATGTTGTTATCGCACACAACTACAATAAAATATAAACATTTGCCTATAAATTTATAACAAAATGAAATCAAAGTGTGTGTGCTTTGGTAGCTAAAAACGACCATTTTGCAATATGCTTTAGATATACATATTTAATTCCTGACTAGCTTATAAACATGAGTATACTGTATTATCCAAATACATAAAACGTCACGTTTTTACTCCATTTTCCAGATAAAAAAAATTTAAAATATCCGCATAATGCTTATGAATAAATTTACAGTATTTTTGAATGGGTGATTTCCTGTTTTTAAAAACAAAATTCAAAAATCTTATACATTTTTTTTATCGCATCAATCGTAAATAACTTATCATGAAATGTGCCTCGAAATATGCATTATAATCCATACTGTGTTCATCATTGGTCCTGGTGGTCGCAGGGCACTCACATGTCTCGTAAAGTATGTTTACTTACGAGTATTTAAAAACGAGCTTGATATCCTTAGATAACCACCACAGTAGCTCTTGTAATAGAGTTGGGATACTGTTAAAATATTACTAGACCCCGCTAACCTTAATGATCCTAGATGGATTACATTCGCTTAATTAGCCAACTCTAACATAAAAACGCATTTTACAAGAATTTGAATAATCTGATGATGAAATCGATATAGGACCACGTCAAAATAATGATTGATTGCTGATTTTAATGCTAGAGCTAAAGGTCACGGACGATGAGACTGCTGCAAAGATCGCTGTACTTACGATATAGGATTTCATCAAAGATTACAGGAAATTGTACGTAATTGTGAAGATCTGATTAAAGAAGATTGCAGTACCTAAAAATAATCATCTTGCTGGATACCCTTTGGGAAATATTAAAAATTTGGTAGTCAGTGCTGCTCAAGTGATTAAGGCATGGAGAAAAAAAAAATACAAAAATGATTGGTTTGATGGAGAGTACCTCACACGTACCAAAGTAGTTCTCGTTTTAAGAACCGCTTAGACAATTTGTAAGAGAAAGGCAGAAGTCTTAACTCTCAGCAATGAGCATTATTTCGAAATATATTTTAAGGAGACACTGGTGTTCCCTATACGTCCAGACCTGGACATTTGCCAGATCAATTGTCACGTTTTTGTTCTTTAATTTATATGTGTGCAATACTTGATTAAAAAATTAAAAATCTTGTATGCTTAATTTGTAAATCACATTAAGGCTGGTAAATCAATTCATATTTGAAGTTAGGAAAACATTTGTAGCAAAACTTGTCAATCATACTTTCATGGCAGACGAAAATTCTGCAAAACAACGAAGAGTCGAAAGAGAAAAAAAGGATGGCTGGTTAGCCAAATCCAAGAGATATATATTCACAATTTGAAAAAGTGATACTGAAATGACATGCCAGTCAGTGACAACAAAACACTCTGGATCAAATGCTTGCTCGACACTCCCTAATTTCAGGCCAGTCGTCGGCAACGTGGATATGAACAAACTAGGGTTCAACTTAGGGATAATTTGAGACGTCAGGCAAATCTAGATCCTCCAAGCGAAATTTTCCGTCACTACCTATAAAATGTCTTCGAGTATCCTCAATTCCTCAGAGAACTTTTATTAGACCCCGAGCATAACGACTATATAGATGTGATCAAAAATAGTTGACTTTTGTGGAAGAGGATCATGCGTGTTCAATATTCATGGTTAAGTATATCATGGAACATATCATCTCCAATCGGAAAAAGAAATTGTCGACAGCACACATGCTGCATAAAAATGACTTTTGATTAAATCGACTGCACTTCGAAAATCACAATCTACTCGCCAATACTTACTGCATACTGTGTGAAGTAAAATCTGAAGCATTAAACTCACATCGCCGAGATCGTCATTTTGATCAGCGACTGCAGACTATACCAATGAAATCACCATAATATTTATAAACAATAATAGTGAGCCGCTTCGAATGTGAGATTCGTGTTTATTCAAAAAATCTAGTTCAAATTTGAAAGCAAAATCATATCCACTATTGAATCCAAACGGCGTAGTGAATATCACTAAACTACACTATGTAACCTCGCAAACTGCAATTAAGAGTGCAATTAAGAATATGAATTCCATTGAAATTTATCTTCAAATATGATCAGTATAATTTACGTCCAGAACTTGCAGTAAATGGCTGTCGAACGGCTTGCGAGAAGCGTGATTCTTGCACTAACCAATAAGGAAACCATTGATATGAATCGCAAAATCCTCGAACAAACGCCTGAAAATTTTTGGATTTATGATAGGTCAATCTCGGTAGTTTTGAAAGATCCTACTGTCATCTTGAATTGTAAACCTGAGTTCCATTACTTTTAAGAATGCCACCTTATATCTTAAAATTCGTGTTGAAATGCCGACAATTTCCAAATATTTTAATATGTCCTGATCAACAAGTTCCAAAGCAAAACTTTCAAATGTGTTGAATGTGTCAACCTATAAATGGAATGATTCACCCAAAATATCATATATCGAGAAGTCTTTCCAAGTTCGTGATAGATTAAGAGGAGTTGTTAATCCAGTATTTGTCTTACGACTAGAAAGTGCGAAACAGTGCATAAAAAGCTGTGGTTGAGCCGCTAACAGACATCGAGCAGAAGATTCATTATTGTCATAATAACACCATAAGCAGTGGATAGTGCAATATAGTTTAGGTATTAGAAAAAAGAATTATAGAAGAAATGTTCCTTCTTCACGTTCTTCTGTTACATTTTGTAGCCAGAGGTTGCAGCCATGGCTGTAAAGTATGTCCACTATCATTCAATATCCATTTACGTCTCTATGTTGCTGTACATGAGTACCAGTCTCCAAGTAGTTAACTAAATAATATAACATATGTAACATCTTGGCTCGGTGGCTTTCATTGGGCTGACGACCTACAACGTTCAAATACAATTCATACCAAGTGGTTCAAAAGGTATCATTAGAATCTTTTTTGACAAAAGCTGTGTGCCTAAAAAGACTTTTCGAACTAAAGTTTTAAAAATTCAAAGCTTCCGCTACAGTCTCAAAGCGATAGTTGATAGTCTCTCATTGCTAATTTTGAACTTGGTTAACCGTTACCATATTCGCTTAGGGCAAATGTAGCTTATCAAAAACAGTTTTGATAAAAAAAACTGCGGGTATAATACGTATAATAGTCTTCAAGAAAAAAATTATACAAGATTTTCGTGCTGGTATACAGCAGAATCTTATTTCTCAGAAGTATGGAGTCGATAAATCTACAATATCCAGAATTATAAAAAAATTTAGTAAATTGTGACACATTTCAGACAACACGTAAAGGTGGACGTTTTCAAAAAACGACTGCACGAGAAGATAGTAACATCGGCGATATATCAAAGTGTCTTTTTTTGTGTTGTTGCGACCACAGTGGTAAGTCTTACGCAAGTCTTGAAGCTTATCTCTTGTCACGACAACCGGCAAAAAGGTATTAATTTCTAAAACCGACATTTTAGGTCGTTGCCTAAATTGACATATAATAAAACAACTTGGAACCTGTTCCAGAATTTAGTACGTGACAATATCAATCTTAAAGTGCCAGTTAAACATTCGAGATAATTGGAGGACCAATTAGAACTACTAACAATATTTTACAACAAGCAGCTTGGGATAGTACGCCTACTAGTCAAAAAGAAACTCGAACACATATTAATTCTCTTTGGAAGTTACAGAACTGGTTAGAGAAAAACGTAAAGCAAGCATGGCAGAGAAATCGGGCTCCACAAAGTAAACTAATCAAAGAAAATAAGAATGAATCGATTCTAAATTACGTTACTGGCCTTACTTGTCAAAAAGATACCGATTATTCTCTCTGGAAAGCAACAAAAAGCCTAAAAAGACTTAAAACGCAAGTACCTACAATTAAATAAATATGATGGAACTTGGGTTAGAAGCGCAAAGGAAAAAGCTGATTTGTTTGCATTATATCTTGGAGATAGTTAAAAAAATCGACAGCCAAATCATAAAACCTGCATTTTTACAAGAGTTAAAAGATGAAATCAGTAATAACTTAAAAGAATCTCCTGACTATGATCCAATTACCGGACAGATGGTTCAAGCACTACCTAAAAAAGGATTACGAAAGCTACTTCAAATAATTAATGCAGCGTTTAGACTTAACGATGTTCCACACCAATGAAAAGTGGCAGAAGTGATAATTATATACTAAAACCAGGCAAAACCTAACGACAAAAAGTCGTATATGCCGATTTCTTTGCTTCCAACTATTTTTAAATTATTCGAAAATCTGCTGGACTCAAATTAATTCTAGAACATTGTGATCTTATTCCTCCCAACCAATTCGGTTTCAGAGAAAAACATTCGCTTATAGAGCAGGTCCACTGAATCACATACATAAATAAAGATGCGCTGGAAAGCAATAAAATATGTTCAAGTATATTTTTGGATGTAGCACAAGCCTTCGATAAAGTAAGCCACAGAGAACTAGAATTGAAACTTCATCGAGATCTAAAAAAACAGTTTGATCAGATTCTAAAATCTTACTTAGCTGATCGACATTTTAGGGTTACATATGAAGATCAATGCTTTTCATTGACGAAAATATTAGCAGAAGTACCACAAGGTAGTGTGTTAGGTCCAATTTTGTATATCCTATACTCAAGAGATTTGCCAAATACAGATGAAACTCACATTTGCTGATGACACTGCAATCCTGGTAATTGGTAACAATGTAGAAGAAGCAACGAGAAAAGTGTAAAGAGCTACTAACATATTGAGTAATTGGACAAAGCGAAGGCAAATCCAACGAAATGAAACCTTCATGATAATTTTAACGACTAACAAGTTAATTGGATACTTTAGTGGAAATTAAATCAAAGCAAGTTCTACATGCAAATACAGCCAAATATCTAGGCCTGACACTTGACACTAAGCTTAAATGGAAAGAGCATGTCACAAAGAAAAAGAAGAGCATCAAATACAGAAAAATATACTGGGTTATTAGGGTAGGAATTCTGAACTATCATTACATAATAAAGTGCCGCTATAAAGGGAAATTCTAAAATCAATATGGACCTACGGTATTCTCAGCTTTGGAGATGCACCAAGAAGAACAATGTGAAAATAACACAATCATTCCAAAATAAAGTTTTACGTGGTATTGTATATGCACCATGGTACGTAAGAAATAATAATCTCCACACGGAGTTAAAGATGAAATACGTCAACGAACAAATAAGGAAACACGCGAAGAAACGCAAAACTTCGTCTTTATCAACATAAAAATGTCGAGATTCGTCGTTTGATATGGATAAAACAAATTTTGGTAGTTAGATGTCTCCTAAGGACGAGATGTCTAGAACTAGGACAACTAGAATAAGATAAACTAATTCGGGCTAACCAATGGGTTAGCACTTGTTACTTGTTGGAAACGAATTTGTTTTTTTATTTTAAAAGTTAAATGTGATAGTCAAAAGTGACGCTAGTCTGTAGAGCTTGTTAAGTATTACGCACTATCACTAAAATGATAAATCAAATCACTATAAAACTTGATAAATCAAATCACTATCACGAAAAGGTGCGAGATTTTGAATTTTGGAACATGTTTTAACGAAGTGCTGAAAAACAAACAAATGTCGTTTGCGAAGGAAAACCAAAACAAGAGACAGTAATGGCTTTAAAAATACCGAATATTATTATTTATAGGCCATATACAACCAAAAACTAAAATTTAACAAATTTTTATATCAAAACATACTCTACTTAAAAAAAAACAATCAAAACTATGTATGTAATTAAAAACTATATAAAAAATTATAACGTTAATTGAAAAACATAACATTATAGAGTAATTTTCTTATATACATATATAGTTTTCTCCTCTTCTTTTTAATATTTAAAGAACCGTTCGTTTAAGAAATTTCATTGATTCGATTTTTATCTTTTCATACAACATAATATAATTCTGTTTTGAATCTTAAGATTTAACATTTTTATTTGTTTTAAAAAAGTTTTTTTTTTTTTTTTTTTTGTTAAAATATTTACATTTTATATACTTATGTAGTATATATAAAAAAAATAACTTGATTGGTTAAAGATATCTTAAGAATATATATTTCTTATATAGCCGACATATTAAAACAGTTACCACACTAAAAAATACTCGCGTACATATTATAGTGGATAAAAGTTATGTTATTATATATACACAACACACAACACAATTCTATTCTGCATTCAAATCACCCTACAGAAATGTATACAATTTTTTTTTGTATATGGTATGGTAGAGTGCGTGTGTTGATTTTATTATTAAACTACAATAAATAGTTTTAACGTATATAAGACGTGTCAACGGTCGAAATAGTGATATGTATAATAAAATATTGTTATTATGAAACGTTTTAATGTTATTTTGTTGTTGTTGTTGTTGTTATTATTATAAATGGCTGGGTATCAATTGAAGAGGTTCCGGTTAAATATTAATGCAGGTACAATTTTATTTATGCGCACTTAGAAATTAAATATCGTCGACAAACAACACATCAGTAAATAATCTATTCGAATGCAGCAGTACACTATTAATCAATGTTTGATTGAACATTGCAAAAATTAATCGATAGTTATCGGTTTTGTGATCACTATTGATCGTACTAAATATAAATTCGTTGTAATCCATTTTCAATTTTGTTTCTCTTGGAAATATTTAATTTATGTATTTTATTATATAAATATATACATATATTATATATATATTATATGCCACACATAGTCGTATAATTTCCATTCCAACAAATATTTAGCATTGAAACTTAATATTCAACTTTTATATATAATTCCACAAGGTGTGTAGGTGGTGTGTAGCTTGACTACATACATTTAGCAATATAATATTATAACAACCATTAAAATTATTTATAAACTTTTTATTTTTATATTATTAAATTTTTATCACAATTTTGCACAAAAATTTTTCTCACTTTTCACAACTTTTTCAAATTATTACTATATATATTTTCATATATGTATAACACTTTCATAAAACCATTTTTCTATATATCACCACCAAAAACACAATTCGTATATACGTTATCGCGAGATATAATTATGACAAAATTCACAGAACATTAAATTTTACAAAAATTTTTAATCAATTTATAATTTTAAAAATAAATTAATTAAATTTTACAAAACTCGCGAGAAATTGTACGAGCGATATACAATTGCTATTCGATCGGAATGAATGTTAAAATACAACTAAACATAAAAAAAATTAAAACTTAAAAAAAAAAAAAAGCTTTTATTATTCATTCCTACACACAAATAAACGAACGCTACACCCCGAGTACATACATATATAAAAACACACTAGCTATATGTATATAAGAATGTTTTGGATGGATGGACGCGGAATGACTGACTCTGCAGCGGCTATGAATATAAGTGAATAGAAAGGTATATTATGTACATACAAATATCAAAATGAAATCACGTAATTTCAACTTGATTTTGAAATTCTTATAATTTCTTAAGCGCTTATGTATGTATGAACATTTTTTATAAGATTGCTGAAATTAAATTAAATATATTGTAATCTTGATCATATACACGATATATACTTATAATGATACTCGTTCGTATATTATGGTTAATGGAAATCAATAGTGATTTAATTAGACTATTTGACATTTTCTGTATGTAACTAGATCAAAAAAATAAAAAAAAAAAAAAATGAAAGATCATCTTGGCTAGATCTTGATGTTTTTATTATACGATGGTATTGTTCCGGTTACAAGAACAAACTTTCGATATTTACTTAAAGTAATAGTATTTATAAATAAGATCAAGGTAAATCTTAATTATTTGTAATGGACTGAAGGTTAAACCTAGCAACTGCTATACGGTAGGAGTGAATTATCGATAAAAAAAATTAATAGTGACGGCCATGATTTAAAAGATAATAAAAAGTTTAGCTCGTAATAAAAACAGACAGTTTATTGAACTTTTTGCGGTTGAATAACACGATATAGATCAAGTGTGATAACATTTGTATATTGACAAACCCTTTAAATTTTCCGGTCAACCATGAATCCGATAAATTTTTTTTAGATATACATATTTAGATATTTTGTGTTATTCAATATAAAGTTTTTTTTTTAAAGTAACATAAATATTAGAAATTTATAAAGATTCGCGAAATTATTAAACTTTAAAATTCCATATTGAGTTAATCGATTATAAAATAATTTTCATGTTAACAACCATGAACATGGTTGAGTAAGAAAAGAAAAGCTGAATCACCCGAGCCTGAACTACTGTAGGTTTTACTATAGTTATCCAGAAATTAAGGCACTGATAAAATCGATTACTAACAAAGAGTATAAGCAGAAACCAAATAATATAAAGAGATGTCGCAACCCATATATAAAAAACATCCAAAATTTAGTTCCGGGTTCCAATCTTTTTATCGGGTTTCAATCGTAATTGCGGCTCAAAACCATCTATATTACAAGCCATATTATTTGCATACATGAAATACTGTGTAGAGTAAGTATATGTATAAGTATCATAGTATTTTATATAATTGTTTAGCACCCACAACGACGATTGGAACCCGTCAATTTTGGGTGCTTTTTTATATATGGGTTGCAACGTCTCTTTATATTATTTGGTTTCTGGTATAAAGTAACAGCGCTAAACAATGGAAACCTAATAACATGGGCTCAGAAAGTTATAGGGACTTATTCATGAAATTTAATATTGAAAAGGATCAATGCAAACCACTGAAAATAAAAATTAGTTCGCTCTCTCGTTTACTTTAATACAATTTATTTTCTATCACCTTTTTAGTAAAACAGTAAATCAGTGCATGGAATCCCTAAGGACGCACATTAAAAACAGGCAGTTTCAATTTACAATTATAAAGAAGGACTTTATAATTGTAAATTGGCAGTGATTTTATTGCGACATAGAAACTTGTTTGCAGTAAGGTATACATTAAAATGTAAATTTTACTTTGATCGCTTACTTATAGACTAGCTCAGCGACTAAACTAAAATATCAGACCTAATAGAGTTGTATATAAAATGAGGTATACTTCAAAATAACATTCACTTGGAAAACAGTTAATCTCTAGTATTGGAGCACTCACCCGTTTTCATGGTAGTAAGTGAAACGATAATTTAAAAGGGACATTGCATCATGTCTGGAGTACAAGTTGTACATCTGCCGAGGGAACTCTATGACATACTGATATCTTATCTTATTATTGTCTAATAGGTATTTTCGAGTGAAATATGATGAAGAATACCCCCGAACTAAAAAAAAAGGCTTCCAGTATACCGCAGAAAAGTGTCTTGGGACTAATCCTAAATTCGTTATATGCATGGGATATAATAACCATAAATGAAGAAATTATACCCACTTTTGGCAGAGGGCATTAAAAACATAAGCAAAATGAGACAGCAAAATTATTTGTGCCTAACTAAAAAAAGTCTCACGGATTTTAGTTTTTTTTTTTTAAAGATATTTCATTAATATTGTTGTAGGTCATTCAGTCATAATTTTATACTTCAATAGTTCAATTCATATTTTTAAAAAAAAAGGCAAAAAGAAATTTCTTTGGAAGTGCGAGCCTTTATTGTTTGAGGGTATTCCGCAGGAATACTCATTAAAGAACTAGCCAAACTGCACAACTGCCATAAAAATTCGATACTCTGCCAAATCAAAAAAGGCAGAGCTGCAAAAATGTGTGAACAAATTTTAAAGGAAAAGGAAGAAAACGAGCCACAACTACTAAAGAGAATAATATAATCGTGCAACTATTAAAGCATATACTTCAGGAGAGAATAAATTCAATTCAAAAAGGCATAAATAAAGTGCGCCAAATCATTATCAGCGTAACTACTGTCCGTTGACGGCTTCATGAAGCTAATGTTAAAGCATATGTACTAAAAAAGAAGCCCTTTATAAACCATCGAAATAAAGTCTCAAGTTTGCGCGCACATACCTAAAAAACAATTGTGGTTTTTGCGCAGAGTATTACGAGTCGATGAGTCTAGCTTTTGTTTAGATAGCACATACGGGAACAAATGAATTATTCGACTGCGAAAGAAAAAATTAAACGCAGCGTTGTAATGCCAACTAGCCATAGTGGTGGAGAAAAAGAGATGGTTTGGGGCTGCTTTTCTTATAATGGCGTTGGCGAACTGGCGAACAAGTTCATATTTACACGAACTTGTTTTCGGGTGTCAAAGGTAAACACTTTATTTTGCAACTAGATAAAGCTCCAATAATTCATAAGAACAGAATGATACAGAAATTTTTACGAGATTTTTCATGGATTGGCTGCCTCAAAGTTCAGAAAGTCGCAAAAAGTGACAGACTTTAAAAATTCGTCGAAAATGGAAGTATTTCTTACTAATTTAACAAAGAATCAATCAGATGCGATACCATTCGATTTTAGTGTAATTTATTACTCAAGCATAGACTCAAGAACAAATAATTTTGGAACAAAAACAAAAGGTACATATAATTTTGCTGCTTAATAAATAATTATTTTAAAATAGCAATAAATAAATAATAATAAAATTTAACTTAATTTTAAACCTAATTTTTTAGTTTCTATGTAAATCAATAATATGAAACTTTTATGAAGTACAAATAATTGTGGCGTGAACTATATATTTCCATCGACACAAAACTTTAAAATGTATATAAAGTAGATTAAAAAAAAATTAATTAAACATTAAATTTAATAGAAATAACCGTTACATGACAAAGCATTTCCAAAGCTTTGGAGAATCCAGATAATAAATTCACGCATATTAATGTGACATATGAAAAGGCTAAACATCTTATCATCTAATTATAGAAATTAACTCAAGGCAAGTGACAGACATGTGTAAATACAGCTAAATACCTTGGCATGGCTCTGATGCCATGCCAAGAAGCTTTATTATACATTTCACAACAAACTGCTGCTGCATCGGTAAATTTTGAAGCTAATAAGGACTTACTAGCTTACTAGCCAACGTTAGGGACATACAAAGCAAAAAAAATTAAAAATGATAGACCTTTTTCGTAGCATCGTTAACACTTCGAGGTACGTAAGAAAATGGGCTTTCTCATCGAGCAAACAAACCGTTCCGTAACATATTCGCCTCATTATCGTAAAATTTGAATTACATTTGAAATGCAATAGGCTGATGATGACCATCAATCTACAAAACATAGAAACGAATTATGCATTGTTTGTACTTTTTTATCTTTATTGAGCTTTTCGCCACATATTGAGCCATGGCTTGCATCAAAGATGTCCAATTCGTTGGCTAGTAGATTGCATGTACTTTTTACAATCCACGGATAAATTAACGAAGAAATTGTGCCACTAATATATTGCTCATAATGACAGGTAAAACCACGGAAATATACAAAAAGTTTTTTTATGAAGTACGAGTCGCTACTGATAATGGCATACATTCAAATACATTGCACATTATATTGGATTTTGAAAAAGCAAGCGTTAAAGCCACTGCAAGCTATTAAAGACAGTTTAGTCTATTCCATCAGCGCAGATCTTATGGAGGCGAATCCAAAAAGTAAAACTAACTAGTAAATATGATAACAAAGACGAATTTAGTATAAATACGCGAATGATTTTAAGTCTAGTATTTGTTCCACCAGAAGACAACAACCGTATTGCAGCAGTTTAAACAATGTTTCAGACATAGATGGACAAAATGGTGTTAAAATGAGAGAGAACTATATTACTAGCCGAACCATAAGAGGTAAAATTACGTCACCAAAATACCCTACAACATTTGGTAAAATGCAGATGCTGTAGAGGAAAGTTTACCAAGATCCCAAAACAGCTTAGAGACTTGGCATAGACGACTTCAAATTGTAGTTGGAAGGTTACATGTAGGATTATATAAAACAATCCAAGAACTTGCTAAAGAACATATTATAGTGAAATCACGTATAACAAAGATGAAGGCAAGTGCTCGGCTGGGACTGAAGCTCTCCCAATTTTTTCGCGGTTAATTTTAACGTTAAACTGTACGCCGTCGCCGATCAAATCGAGGACGCACGAATACAGGTTCACTTTAAATCCATCTACACATTGCATTGCTCCATGGACGATGGTTGACCATTGCGCCAATTGCTCGGTAATTTAATCGTTCTAGTTACTGTTTTTATTCCGAAGCAAGGGAAATAATTTTAATTATTTAAAGACAAAAATTATGGATTTTTGTTAAAAAAAAGGCCTACTTTTTTCAGAGAAACGAGATTTGTTTGGAAAGCGATAATTTAAAAAGCGTTCTTTTGTTTAGCGAGATTTAGTTACGATTCCAAATAAACCTTTTCTGGTGCTTAGCTTCACAAAACCCATGCAAACATGCTGTACACTTGTGTAACGTTAATTTGCCAATACCAAATAATTACTATCATTAGATATTCCCATTAAATACGGAACAAAAAAATAAAAATGTCTCTTTCGTCCTCCGCAAGTTTTCGATTACATTTTATTGTAATAACTTTAATGGTTAAGAACAGTTTCGCGACTCAGAGAGATGACGGAGAAATTAACTGGAACTGGGTTGCCTGGTCTATTTGTCCATTTTGGAATTTTTATAAGAAAATTTAAACAAAATTGAAGTGTCATAAAATAAAGATATGTACATAAAATGATAAATGTCAGTGAGTTGCAATTTTTTTGCCGACAGGTATGTTATAGTCGATTTACAACACTACGCACCAAATGAACAGTCAAAGTATGATTGTTCTTGCAAAACCACTACACTACATTATCGACCACCAGAACAAGATATAAGTGACTTGGGTCTGGCATAAACTTACAGAGAAGTCTAATTTTATACATATGAAATATATCATTCAGGTGATCTTTTTTTACTATCAGTATAGAGGAGAGCTTGCTATTCATTTCAACTTGAGACTTGAGCCATCGATACGGATCCATTTTTTCGCTTGCTCGTAATAAAGTGTAGACAATTGATGTGACCCAACCATTTTGAATGGAATTCTATTTATTAACGAGTTGCTTTATAATACGGTAAAATTTCACAACAGTATATCAGTGTTACCACCCGTTCCCGTTTGGCGAGGGCTGTCCTCGTTTGACTAATTTGTCCTCTCATCGTCGTCGATACTGAAAAATTTGCGTTATTGTAAAAATTGTTGATAAAAAAAATGGTTTTCTCATCGATTACAACGGAATTGTAAAATCGTTGAAATTGTATGTCTTTTTTATCACTTAGTTTACTCGGATTATCAAAAATCTTCTCGTAATACTAAATATTTTAACCTTCATTTAATCCTTGTACATATATACATTTTTTTTTTGCATTACGCAATATGGTGTTATTACTTTCCCATAATTTGAAATTTTAAACTGCAGCGATTTAGGTTTTAAGATTTTAAATTATTTCTCACTGTGCCGAATTTGCTTGGTTACATCTTTACTGTTGAAATACCTCCTTTAATAAACGTTGTAATTTGCTATCGGATCACTTAGTTTAGTTGTAGATGACGCACAGATAGAGTTTTGTACTAGTGACATCTATTGTTATCTTGCTTAAACAAATACACATTTTTAAGAGTGGTTCTGGACTTATGCGTAGTAAATTATTTTGTTATATTTATTTTAAAAATTGATTTTACTCAACTTAACCAAAAAAATATAGTTTTAATTATAAAATTTTTACAAATTAAATTAAATTAAAAATTATTACCAGTCAGTCAGTCAATGCACAAAAATTACGCGTTTATAGAATCATTAACATAAAATTGCATTGATTTTTAAATATGTAGTACAACAATTTTTTTTCGACCTAGTAATAAACTATCTGCGTAGCATGGTAGACATTCTGTTAAAATTGTAATCATGTAATTTACTAAATGAACAGTAAAAATAAGTAGGCTAACATATTTTAGTATTTGTACCTTAAACATCAAGCTTAAATCTCGTTTTCGTTACTCAACAATATACTAAAAGTGACCTGCCGGGAAAATTATTAAACATTTTTTTAAATTATAATTTAATTAATTTCACTAAGATAAGTTTAATATTGTTTTTGGCTTAATTTTAATTTAAAATTGGGTTACATATTTTAAATTGTTATGTGTTAAAATAATAATTACATATGTGGGTGGAATATATTTGTGTTTTTGCACTTGTTCAATCGACTTGAAAGTTTATTTATAATTTGGGTTAATTAACAAGTTTATACATACAGTGTTGTTGTGTCTAGTATGGGTTTGGCTGATTTGATTGATTGAATAGTTTTGTTTGATATAGTTTTGTTTGATTTCTAGTTTTTATCTAAACACTTTTGTCCATTACAACTTTTCTATTGTTTTAGAGTTTTTCAAAATAAATATTGTTAGATTATCCGTACTAAATGCTAACATGCAACCCTTTGCCCATGCAACTGAATATAATTAACTCATATTTAAAACTATAGACATGTGTAGTTGAGTATGTAGTTTCTCGGTACACACTTATATAATGTATACAATATACAAAATCAATATTAGTGTTTCAGTCATATATAAATAGTTTTTCTTTGTTTGGATTTATATGTATGTATATCAAACCGGAACAGTACAAAGCTATATATGAGGTTTTTTTTCATTTCCGGATTCGTTGAACATTTTCCAAAACAGAATGCAAAACACTTTATGGAGCATAAAAAATATTAAAATTGATTTAAAAAACCATACAGTAATATATATATATATATATATATATATATATATATATATATATATATATATATATATATATATATATATATATATATATATATATATATATATATATATATATATATATATATATATATATATATATTTATATTTATATATATATGCTATGCAAATAAATAATGGAGAAGCTAGGGTGGCCATATGGTATATAGGTATATTCATCGGAAAACAAAATTTCTGTGGACCCTACCCTATTATGTTATTTATTGACATTGAATTGTTTTATGTTGCGGATTCAATTTTTTGTATTTTTTGTTCGTATAAAACGTACTACGTATAAGTTGTATTCTTTACGGAACACCGAATTCGTTTTTATTTTATTTAGATTTTATTACAAATTGCTGTTATATAATTCTTAATTAAACAGACCTTATTATAATATATATATATATATATATATATATATATATATATATATATATATATATATATATATATATATATATATATATATATATATATATATATATATATATATATATATATAATTTGTCATCATACGCCCACGGTTGTTAGCCAACCCTTTCGATACCAGAATTGAATTCTTCGTGTAAACATCGATGTAGTATTCGACGCTTGGAAGCAGCATTTCTCTGATTTACTCAATGTTTAACATATATCTGTAGATGAAAGTTATTACATATATAGACTGCGAAGATACAGGACCCATCTTACAAAGAATTCACTCTGGCCTTTCCGAGGTTAAAATAATTCGTTTTCCTGTAGTTGATTTCATTAATTCAGAGCTCTTGATATTCGTAGGGTCATCTAATTATTTAACAAAAAAAAATTGTTGATATGGTTTAGGTTATAGAGTTTTGAGTATATACACTCATAATGAATGAATTGATGTTACTCATAAATAAGATGACGTCTACGGTTTTAATTTTTTAGATTTCAATTTTTTAGATTTGAATTAAAAATGTTTTACTTAAAAACATTTTCCCCAAATTTCCCAAATGACGCATAAACATTTGTATCAAAAAATAAATCATTTTTATACATAACCACCAAAACATTTAACTGATTTCGTATCTACATAATGATAATAAAAAAAAAAAAAAAAAATGATTTCAAATTTTTGTCAAGAAATTTGATGAAAATTACACATAAGCATCGTAAAGATACGCAGACTATTGGGCTATATTCTGTGTTTTAAAATATATTTTATGTTATTTGTCTAGAATGTGGTGAATTATTTGTTAATCACAATAAAGTACAGTGACAATATAGACAAAAAACCATATATCATTTTTCTTACAAACAACATGCACGTACGAGTACATATACTTCAAAAATAACTTAACAATGCACATTTGTCTTCGCACTTCACGTATATCTCTTTTGTAATGTACCAACCAAGATTTCTATGTGAATATTTACTTTGACATTCAATTCAGATATGAGCTTTGTTTATTAACAAAGAACTAATTTTAAAGCATTTGTTACGTTTTTTCTTTTGCATTTTCATCGAGTTTTCATTCTAATTTGAATAAAATGAACGTACCTATACATATTTTTTATATTTTTCAATCCATTAATGGTTGTTGTTTGTTTTGACTTTTTGCTTTTAGTTTTATAATATTTAAATCAATAGTTAAAAAACTATTCTATGTGAATTCATAGTGAAAAGAGCTTTAATTATATGAGTAATTCTGGTTATAAAAAAGCTGTGTGGATGATGATGATGTAACAAACTAAAATTTATGGGTATGGCAACACTGATAATGAAAATGAAAAAAAAAGGAAAATTTTTTTTTAGAAATATTTGTTTTGATGTAAATTTTATTTTTGGTGGTGGTGTAACTTACAGCATTGTGGTTACTGAAAATTCATACGACAAACTCTGAATTAACGAAAGGGGTTAAGAGCAATGAATAAAATATGATATGATTTAGTGTGTCTGTGCCGCTGTAGTGCAACAAATCTATTGATGTATATTTCAATTTAAAGAGTAACCTAGTAACAATATAACTTGTAAAGGTTTCGTATGCACGGTTTTCGTGAGTATTCGTTAGAATCATATATACAATCACTTCCTGAAATTCTAAATAAGTTACAGGAAAAATGTTTATCGGAGTATTTGTGTCTCGTGCAAACTGTGAATTAGAAAATTGTGAAAATGATTTATGCCTTTGACTAAACTGATATCATAATCTGTAAGAAATATTATTTTAAAATGTTGATAATAAATTATTAAAACCGTAAAATATCAATTACAGATTAAAGCTTTTCAGACAAAGCAAAAATCTAATCAGAAAAAGCTCATAAATACTTTTGGATTTATATTTTAAATATAACCAAAAAAAAATCCATCATCTTTTACATAGATATGATACATAGATTCATGGCAGCAAATCTAGTATTTAATCCTTGGATCACAAATGGATTAAAAACGATTTATAAATAAAAAAAAAAAATTCTGGAAGAAGGTGTAACGTTCCCCATATCGTAATATAAACTCAAATTTAAAAATGTCAATATACATTTTTTTAATTAAAATACAAAACGAAATTTTTTGTTGTCATTCTAAGACAACAATATGGTACCAAAATGAATACCAAAGTAAAAGAAAAAATGATGACTATACACAGTGTCATTATGAAACTATCTGAATTTAAATAGCAGCAAAATCATCTAAATCATTATTTCCAGCATTTTGAAAGGCACAATTTCGTTTCATCTTGAAACTCTCGAAATGTGAAAAAAAAATTCAAACTTTAAAAATTCAATTTTCACAACAAGCACAGAGAGAATGATTATGAAAAATTCACATTTTTTTTTCAGCTGTGCCGAAAATGATAATCCATTATATTTCTGTTTAGGATTTTTTTTTTTTTTTTTTTAATATTGTTAAATGATTATCAGCACAATGAGAAAGCAGCAACAACAAAATAAAAATGTTTCATGCAAAATTACATTTTTCTGTTCGATTGAAATATATAGTGTGTTGTGTATATGAAGATATGTATATATAGTGTTGAAATGTTTAAGAGCTACAAGCGACAAATCAATTTAAATAATTGGGTACTATATAGTTTTGAATCGATTGATTACAAAACAAGATTTGGTTTCGCGAAATATTAATGATATTTAGTAACAATATACATATACAAATTGTAAATGTTTTCAGTCATCGATCGTTTTAACAATGATCGATTCTCACCACAAACCAAACACATTATAACATGTACCGGAAGACCGAGACTGTACAATTTTTTTAATGTTTTATATGTTCGATATACATTAAGTGGTTTGCAGAATCATATCTACATTTCACGGTAGCTAGGATATTATGAAAAAAAAAATTAAGTAAAGAAAACGTCTTTTTAAAGGATGTTTCATAAAACCAAATTTTTTTTTATAATTCAAATTTTCTGCAATATTTGAATTTATTGTAAAAAAGCTATACATAAGATGTATTTTTTTTGTGGTTTCATAACTAAAGGGTGGGCCATCTATCGGTTTAAATGTGAACCACCGGTTATTTCGAAACTGGCAATACTTATGTCATTCTATGCTGCCACAAAATTCAGTATATTATCTCCACTGAACAAAATGAATCGATTTACGCTTGGTATTTATTGGAAATTTATTTCCAAAACAAAGACAATTGGTCGGAAATTACACGAAAATGTCGTGCAAAATTTGATCGCAGAGAAGGACCAACAGTGTCCCGTTGTTGATGCGCCAGACGTGAGCGTGCTCGTACAGTGCGTACACCCGAAAATATAGAAACTGTGGTGGAGAGTGTGAGAATCCATCAACATCAACTCGTCATCATTCTTAAGAATTCAACGTTTCACGCACCAGTTTACTTCGAATTTTGCGAAAAGATCTCGGGATGACGCCTTACAAAGTTCACTTGGTTCAAGAGTTGAAGCCGCATGACCATCAACTTCGTTTTCACTTCGCTAGATGAGCCATCGACAAACTGCACGATGAAGCTCATTTTCATCTTGGTGGGTACGTTAATAAGCAAAATTGCCGTAATTGGGAGGTCAAAAAACCCACACGTGGTGTTTACAGAAGCCAATGCACCCATTACGAGTGACTGTTTGGTGCGGCTTGTGGACACCTATCGCACCATGATAACCGATTTTTTTGCGCCCGCTCTTCATGGTATTGATGTTTGGTTTCAACAGGATGGTGCAACTTGCCACACATCTCATGCCACAATCGATTTATTGCGTCAAACGTTTGATGGCCGTTTAATTAGCCGAAATGGTGACAAACCAGACCAATCGAGCATTTGAAAGCCAACATTTGTGATGCCATCGCCGAGATACGACCACATACACTCGAAAAAGTGCTCGAAAATTGGTCCGATCGAATGGGGTACTGTGAGGCCAGCCGCGGCAGCCATATAAATGAAATAATATTCCATCTCTAACCGGAAAAATTGTACTTCACAACAAACAAATAAATTTGGCAAAATTTTAAACCGTTTTTGTTTTATTGCATTTTTAAATTTAAACATTTTGAATATTTGAAATATATTCAAAGTCATATATATATTGACGAATTTCATAAAATTGTCTAACTGAAATTTATAAAAAGATATAGCTATTAAAATATTTATTTTAAACAAACGAAATACCATAGAACCTGTGGAAATTAAATTTAACAAAACGAACGTTTTCCCTTTCAAAACGTTAACAGAAAATCGATCTTTCTACTCCATTCCTTGTTTTGTATGTGTTTATAGAAAATTTGATGCAAACGTCAAAATATAGCGTGGCTACAGATTATTTTTTTTTTAATTTTTTGGTGGATGGTCGTGCCATGATAAAAAATTTTTTGTCTAATTTTAATAATATTATGTATGTGGATTGTACATACATTGAAATTAATAATTTGTTAAACAACATTTTTAAAGCTTTATTTAAATGGAGCTGCACCAAGTACCAACCTTTACTGATCACCCAACACAGCAGAAAAAAGCAAGTAACCAAATCATCTTGGAAAATCACTGTTTTTGTAAGGTTTTAGATATTTAGCCCATAAACTACCAAAGATGGTAAAATGAATAAAATTCGGGGTAGTGGCACCGCTAATTTTGCCAATGCATTTTACACAAATCAAAGCAACATATCGCAAGATACACACCTTATCATTTTAAATCATTGTACTATTCGGTATCTGTAATGCACAAACCATGCTAAGAGTGGTCCATGTAAATTGCTACAATGTACAGAGGAATGGTTTATTAACGATATCGTTTGTCTGCCAGAAGAATAGACCGTTACCCAAATTGCTTGATCATGTGGCTTATTATAGTAGGTAACTCTATCACTTTTATTTAAACACTTTTTTTTTATTTTTTACTGTATTTTTTTGGTTTGGTAATTGAAACTGGGCATTCCAAACTAACACATGGCAAGGTTCTCCTATATCATTGGACAGAGAACATTCATAGTAAGGGATCGAACGGGCTAGTATCTGGTGTATATATATAATATACTATATGTAATTGAAACCATACTAGCATTATTACTGTTTGTTTGGTATGTAACAGCTGTTGCGGACGCAGCATAAGAATTCTATAATGGTAGGGATGGTTGCCTTTTGCTATCTATTAAAGCACCATAATTAATATCTCCATAGTAGCAGATCATTCGTATATCCCACCCGATTAAATGTTGGAGATCGAGAAAAAAATGAAAGCTTGAATAAGATTCAAGAATATACATATCCATATTTCAAGTTTTGGAACAACCATAAGTTTTGGTGATCAATGTTTAGTTTTCGGTAGGGAGTTGCAGAATTTTTGAAGCCTCCAACCAAATGGTATTCCAACCAATTGGAGGCAAAACGAAAGATATCTACACGAAAGCCAAATAAGCTGATTGTTGTGAATAAGATGGATAAGATGGAGAGTAATATGAAGCAATCGTTACGCCCAAACATTGTACTAACAGGAGTAGGTTTCAAAAAAGGAAAATTGGCTGATGTTAATAAACTGCTTAAAAAACATTTTCGTGTTGAATGGAGAAACAACATTTTGAGTTTATATTATAAAAACTTACTAAATATAGTTCCTGAACATGAAGAAACCTGTGATTCCATTGCGAATGAAATTGATGATCTCATTCGTGAACATCATATTCGTGAAAACGATGTCCTTCGAATTGGACTTACTTAGTGTTTCAAATTTGTGATACGTTTTATTTTTACCCTCAGACTGTACTGATGTAATATTATTTTTAGTTTAAAAAGTTTATTTTATTATTTTGAATTTAAGTTAATATTTTTTAAAATAAAAGTAAAATAAAATAAAAAAAATTCAAATTTTGGATCTTTTATTTCGTTTTTAAATACTTTTAAGGACTTAGAGTTAGATTTTAATAAAACTCTTACTTGGGGTGATTATAGTATTAGTAAAAGGGTGTTTGGAATACTCTGTTGTTTGTTGTAGCCGCAATGTAGTATTTGTGCTTATAAATAATTGTGGTGGCTTACTGGAAAGCAACTAATATAGATTACTTATGATTCATTAGCCGCCTTAGAAATGACAAGAAATTGAAAACAGACTTGAACATGATTCAGCGAGAACAAAATTTGCATTTCTAAAATTGTGGACATAAAATGTGTTTCGAACACGAAAACTAAATTTTTGAACTTATTAATCAGGGTTGGAAAAAACCGGGCGTATAATTAAAAAATGTTTATAAATAGGCTAAAACCAAATCAATATTTAATTAGTAGGAAAGTGTATTTAAGTGTGCAAATGTTGTTAGTTTATTGAATCATTTATTAAATTTAAAAAAAAGTAATATCTTGCATAGGATGCCTCAAGGAAGTGGACGTAAAGTGCCGCAGAATGAAATGACGTAGTCCGTATTGAAAATTCTACTAAAGTAAAATGTAAGCGCTGCGTGATTGTAAAATTAGCGAGAGTTCATAAAAACACATTTAAAACATTGTATAACAAAAAAGTCGCCAGATGCGATAGAGATATCGGATATCGATATTTCAATCAGAAATACTTCTTTTACTATTGGTCCACAGCAAAAAACCCGTAAACAATAGATGGCACTCAATAGATGATTTAAAAATTGTGGCAATTTTTTTTTCGAATAACATTGATTTTAATGGGGCTCGCAATACATTTTGTAAAGAAATGATTATCTCTACTATCTGGCTATGCAATTCTTAACACAAAACAATTAGCTAATAAACACCTTCTTGAAGTTGGTGAAGAGATAACCAGTAATTTAATAACTGAATAAAAGGATTCAAGTTTAATACTATGATATTAGACGGATGGTCATTTTATAGAGATTCACGAAGATCCTAATGTAATTAAGACAAAAAATGTTCAGCCTATAAAATGTATGTATAATGCTATGATTACACTTTTTTAATTCATTCATATTCAAATTCATCGACGGCTACAAATTCAAAACACAGTGATGAAAAACAAGCCGGTGAAAGGAAAACCATTTACTTAGCTTCAACAAATCGTTGTCCAATATGAACTGAACATTTTATAACTGTTATCTTTAGCTGCATAACTAAGTACGAGGTCACCTGCAAATGCCGTTGGACAACCTACAAGGTTGATTTAAAAAATACAAATTGAAAACCGATCATTAAGGGAAACTACAGACTAAAAAACCAAAAGAACTAAATGTTTTACCCACCTTGACATATCGCTGTCGAAATTGAAGATAGCTTTTTAACTAGTCATGATTTTACCTCTTATACCAGTGCCAGATAATTTAAGAAGAAAAATATTGCGATCAACAATATCAAAATAAGCTTTAGAAATACCGATAAATATCGCGACGGACTTGAAATGTGCCTCAAGAAGTGTGATATAGCGTCTTCTGTCGATTTTCTATGGTATACTGTCAAGGAAACTGAGCAATCTGTCTTATAAGCATTTCAAACTATTTTGAAAATGAAAATGTTCTCAGCAGTGAAATTAGCCTGGAATTATTTAACATATACGCGTCTCCTTTCTTGTGAATCGGTATTACAACAGCAGCCATGAAACTGTCTGGAAATATTTCGGTACTTAAGCTTAAATTGAAAATGTGCTTAAGCACGCCTACTATATACCAGCAGCACTCTTTAACAACAAAGTTGTCAATCTCAAAACCATTAATGGTTTATTGGTTTACTTCTTACCTCTGTAATTATTTCAAGTGAACTTATTTATTTTGTTTTCTTTTATTTTACAATCCATCTCCTTAATTTTCAGTAAGATTGTTGTACAAGGACATATAATACGTATACCCTCTTTAAAACATATTCCAACATGCTTAACCGGGACTATTCAATAATTGACCCGATATCGTAAGAAATAAATTTATAAAGCGTTTCGAAACTACTGAAGCGACTATAGTTGTATTATTTTGTATCCCAGTAAATTCATTAAAAAATATTATGACCTTTTATGTAGAACATATTCTACATAAATACAAAATTGCATTATAATTTGGAATGATTTCAAAAGTAGCTTTTATACACAAAGTATCTTTAATTTTTTATTAATAATATTGCTAGAGATTAAAGAAAAGAAAATTTCAAGAATGTATTATTCAAAATATGCAAATTAAAATATATTTAAAGAAAAGCTATATACAAGAGCGATATCAACGTAATGATAAGGAATGGAAGTTTATATACATTTAACTATTCTCTCATGGTACAATAAAATGCGCTTGCCCAGAATTATAGTATTTATGGATATGGAAGTGGACCTTCAATCCATTTACAATATGCGTTTGAGGTATTTTAAACGGAACGTTTATTATGCATATGCTTAATGACATTTTGAATGAGAAAATAATTTATAATACAATAAAGACAAATTTTACAGATGCTATTAAATTTTAATAATAAATTATCTTTTTTTAATTAAAATTATAAATTCAGAAAATGATAGATTTTTTTTTACTTATTTCCAAACTTTTAAGTCTTTTAAAAGTTTAGTTTCTTGAAATATTACCTCTCCTCTTCAACATTCAAAAGGACAAACAAAAGTTTGTTTTGGAAAGGTACCATGCCGTTTTTTTTAAATAATATCATTATAGCACTTATGTACATGTATAAATTTAAATAATTCACAATTTGAAAACCTCCTGTGTCTAAATATAATGTAATGTGTTGAAATATTTATAATTCATAATATATACATAAAACTATATTATATTATGATATATACTCGTATAGAAAAAAACTAAAAGTAATATACATTCTGATGGTAAGAAAAACTAAGTATATAATTTTCATTTTTATGGTGAATGCGCTTGCTCGAGATTAAATGCTCGTAAATACAATAGATATATGCATATACCAGTTTATATATATATATATATATATCTATATATATATATATATATATATATATATATATATATATATATATATAATATATATATACATATATACTAAAGCAAATGTGGACCTTGAATTGCTATAAACAACAAAATTTTTGGATGCAGTCAAAATCGGTATAATACTCGAATTTCAAGCCGTAGTATATAATACATATACATTTGCTTAGGGACCACGACAACATAAAAAAATAATATTTTTTCTGACGTAATTTTATCCTAACGAGAAAATAAAACAACAAACAAATATTTATAAAAGTCGCATGTGTATTATATTGCTTATGATTCATAAAAGCTCGACTTTTTTTTCTGTCACGTTTATTATACACAATATGAACTTGAAATTTTTATAGGATTATAAAGTACATTTTAGAAACCATATAACACGATTTAGGTAATTTATACAAAAAAAAAACTATATAAAACTCACCCCATGATTCGTATAACCCGCTGGACTATCGAATTTTTGTGTTGTATTTAGTTTAGCGGGTGATTTATCAGTTTTATTATTGCTTATCACATTTATATCCAAATTATTAGTTGGGCTCAACGGGGCTTTTTGGAGAACCATACCGAAACCACTCGGTGATGGAGTCTCCTCAGCCCCGTGAACTGTTCTCCAACGCCGAAATATTGTAAGACCGATTATAAGCTTTATATAATTAATTGTTGTAAATTATAATTTGTCGCTCTGTGGCTCACCGACAAAAAAAAATTCACTTAATTTTTATTTCACAAAAAACACATGACATTACCGAAAACACATTCCATATGTCGTATTTATTCAAAATTTGATAACAAACAACAAATATTATACAAATACAATATCGAATTCATTTGTCAATCGATTTTTTTTTTGTTGTTTTGCTATAATCAAAATATAGATAAAATTTGAATTACAATAAGATAGATAGAAGTACACATATTATAAACAATTACAAAATTATAAAAACAAAAAAAAAAAACCACTCAAAATTATTTAATCACAAAAAGCTAACAATTACAGAAGCACTTCGTCACCATCGAAAAACAAAAAAATAAATTTTATGCATGTTTTCGTAGTACGTGAAATATAAAATAAAATTTTCACTTAAACAAAATAAAATTATAGAAAATATTTTAGAAAAACTTTTCATCCAACTCAAAGCTCATCAAAACACAGACTAAAAATGAAAACTAAAACATAAAATTAAAGCAAAATAAAAGCTGGAAAATATACTCGAAATTTTATTTTTCACAACACACAATAAAAATATAAAGCAAGAGAAAATACGATACGTTCGGAAAAACGAACGAAATATAAAAAAAGGATAAAAAAGTACTGAGTAAAAACAAACCGATTAGAAAGGGAAAATATACATGCAATTTTCTTTAATTCATTTCATCACCCACCCACATACATACACATACATACATTGCGAATTCTGTTTTTATTTTTTTCGTAAGGAAGAAAAATTTAATTTATTCCAGTTTTTGCCAAAATTTTATCCATACTGTCTAGACTAACTATAAAAATAAATTGGAACAGATTTTCCTAATGATAATTTTTAAATTTTATTTCTAAAATTAAATTAACGATATGCAGAAATCTAAACATAAAATAAAATAAAAAATTACCGTTTTTTTTTCATTTACCGTTCAAAATCCCTGATCAACTAGATAGAATAACCTCATTTCCTGAATTACACGATAACCAGGTCACAACATAAATGCAAAGGAAAATTTTATCGATTCTTAATATGAACCCTACATAATTATATTTTAATCTACCACCGTCGTTTTTATATTAAATCAAATTTAATGCGGAAGAAAAATAAAATAAAAAAATATTTTCCATACACGATTGAAATCGTCTTGAAATATTTTTTTTTTATTTATTAATTTCCGTAAATAAAACAGATATAAATTAGCTTTCATTTTTATAATTTTCTTTCTAAAAATTAAAAAAAAATAAAAAATAAAAGAAATTGTAAATTTTAGCTTCTTGAAAGTTAAAGTACTGCTTGTAATTTCTCATTACCTTGTTGTTGTTGTATTTATTTTGTACAAATCGTTTCTCTCTCCGTTCATACGAATCAAGTGCGATAGTAAATAGCACTAATTAAATTGCATTCATAAACTCCTAATTATTCATCCTTAATTTTAATATATAAGAGGGAAGGTATAAAATAGGTGTTCTGTAATTTCCAAATACAAATTTTCTATTTTTATCATGGATGAAAGTGTGTTTGTTTATTTATTCTTTTTTTTTTTAATTAAGAATTTTCTTATCTATTCACGTCTTAAATTTTATTCGGAGTCGGTATTTTTATGTGGAAAAGTACTTATGTCATCAAACTACGAGATGAACTAAATAATGAATTTCACTAGAAGGAATGACAAAGAATATCCAAATAAATTAGAGATGTACATACTTTACAATTAAAGGCATGAAAGATATAACCATGGTGGTTAAATGATGAAGTTTGACTCTGGTATGAAAGAAAGCAATGGTCATGGAATGCGTTTAATATAGAAGAATAATCTTAATATCCGTAGGTCAGGGGCACTCACATGTTTCGTAAAGTGCAGACACATAGCCATGGTGTCCTTAGAATTATACTACAATATCCTCTGCCTGTCGTAGAAAATCACTCAACGGTTGGATATATGGGCTGACATCCAGCATCAATAAAACAATTAAAAACGTAAAAACGCACAGATCAGCACGTACTTTTTTCATAAAAAAATTTCCACTTAGAAACATGGACACGCCTGTTATAAGTCAAAGTAAGTATCCTGAGTATTTGTCGACCAAATCACAGACCACCACCATAGTTCTAGGTTATTCGTGACTAGGAAGGATTTAAGTCCGTGCTAACATATATTTGTCCCTTCCAAGTAGGCTTGCCATCTTTGGAACATTTTACCATTTTGTAAGTCGAAAACATCGACCAATCCATTTTGGTAAATCTTCACTAATGAAATATTTTGATACAAGCTGGCCAAATAACTATAGTTTTATCTTAAGCAGGCAATAAAGACAACCTTACCGTCGATATGTGCCGAAGAATTTCTTAAATTTCAATTTCCGAGTAATTACAAAATTAAATCTATTTTTGTCGACGTTAAAAACATCGTACTCTTGGTCGATATTCCATGACAAAATCGTAATCTGCAAATTTTAGCCATCATATTGAATGTCTTGGTATTAATTTTTTTCCTTGTTGAATAACTTTGTTGAATAACTTTGTAATGTACGTGCAATCAGTAACATCGCGACGAACACATTGGGTGGTCTGTCTGTTTAAATAGGCCACAGGTTAACTTTTTTATGCTGGTTGACTTGCAACAAAATTCCACCTAACCCTTTCGATCACGAATCGGTAACCACTTCATGCTCTAAATTAGGGTCCTATATTACTAACGTTTTGCGATTCACTAATTTAGCATATAAACGCGGTACCGCGCTTCCAAAGTATTGCAACAATATTAAAAATTTTCATGAATTTTCGAAAGAATACCGTCAATCCCATATACTGTAGTCATATCTGAGTTCTGTTCCGGGTCTAACTCGCGATCCTAACATGAAGCGTCCTAAACATTCTACCTTGCGTTTGAAAAAAATTGCCATTTTCCAGGTTAAGCACATTATTACATCTAACAACCGCTCCAATTTTCCCATTCCCTCTGCGATCGTCTTACTTGGGATTATTATATCATCTAGAAATTCCACTATTTCCTCATTAGTCTCGTCGACTATTCAATTCAAAATTTAACTCATAATGTCCATTGCAGTACCAAAAGTGGTAATTGGCTAATCTGGAGTATTCTGGACCCATCTCTACCTGGTAATATCCTGATAATAAATCTAAAACGGTGAAATAATTAGCACCGATTAAAAGAGGATCGGTCTTTGACCGTCGATAATCAACTCACACTCCTTCCTCTCCTGTTTTCTTTTTAATATTATTAGTTTTCTTTTACCAGAACCATTCGACCATTTTTACTCGTTCACGTTCACCACCGTACTGTCGTTCTCTTCCAGTCTTTGTTTTTTTCGATGGTGGAGAACATTTGTGTGTTCTTGGAAGATAGAGGAAATTTCTTACGAAAGGAGGACTGTCCTTCACAAAAGAGAACGGATGGCAATCATACTTCCAAGTGACAATACCCAGAGATATTTTGAAGGATTTTGTACGAATCTGTTGGTTACTGATCAAGCTTTTTAGCTGAGGATGAGGCAAAAAATTAAACCATAATGACAACTTTACTGACACTAAAAAGAAAATGTACTGTTTCGATAAGATGAAAAATTGCTCCTGCGGTAAAAGCCTTTCAATGCAGCCTTCAATTTATTTGTATTAATTTTAATTTTCTGTTTATTAAAGTGTCTAGCTAATAATTTAATTCGGAACTTTATAGAGATACATTCTTATAAATCCGTTCCAAAGATTGGGTTATAAATTATAATATAAGTAGCATCCGCATACATAGAAAGTAAGCAGTTTCTTGGATGGGAAATATCTTAAATAGGTTTTATAACTCACGAAGCTAAGAACTGAATTTGATTTATAATTGTTAAGTTTTACTTTGTAAGTTGTATTTATATAGGAAGACCTCTGTTGCGAGTGTCTGGTAATATTTGTAATATGACAATTCTCGATGATATTTTTTTATCTATCACAGTTTTGTATGTTTTTTATTAGCCAGTAGTCTTAAGGCTTTTTGCAATTTATAGAAAGATTTCTTCTTCTCAAATATATGCCGAAAGGATGATAATATGTTAAACTTGAGAAATGGAACAACAACAGCAGTTGTCCATTACCCGCACATAATTATTTAAATTAAAATGTTTGCAACAAGCAGAGGAATGGCTTAACTGGTGATGACGTTTAGTAATATTTAGAGTGTATGCCTGGTAGATTTTCAAACCAATGAACAATTCGGCCATCGGTGCAAGTTGAGTTTTCAATTCGGTGTAATTAAAATAAACAAATTAATACAACGTCAAGTTTAAGGGTTGCTTTTTTGTAAATATTAATATTTCTGACTTTACCCAACATTTGAAAAGATTTTCTTAAAGAAACTTAAAAACGGCCATCTATTTAAGTTTGCATATATACTTACACCGAAAAAATGTATATTCCTTTTTTCCAGCACAATGAAATAAAATTCGCCTTACCTGAAAGTAAAAAAAAATGCAAAACTATATTAGTAAATTTAAAAACAAGATTTATAATATGACAATTTATTTTCCAACTGTCTACTTTTTTTCAGTACCAAAAAAATAATTATGTCAATAACAATTAGAAACGGACGATGGAAAATTCAAAAGCTGTGTAAACAAATCCATTTAGCATACTGCACCATATTTAATGGTAAATATAATTTTGTCAAGGAACATACAGTCATGTTTAAAATTATTTAGGCAAAGAAATCTTTTTTTTTTGTAACAAATGGGTATCATCGAAAAAACTATTTTTAGAGTTAAAAATTATATTAAAAATGAGAAAGGCCTATAAAGCAAAGGTGTTATAAATACAAGAACACTATTATTCATTTAATGACTTTCTTGACAGGTTTTGTGAACAGGTGAGAAGATGACTTTACTGTTACCACTTAGTGCGTGGAGGCCTCCTATTAAATTATAAAGTTTTAAAGAGAAATCTTCCAACAAAACATCTTGTGCTTTAAGACCTCGAAAAGTGACTAGCTAATATTTTCAACACTCATTGAAAAGCTGATAGTTTTTTTTTATATTTGATTAAATTTATTTATAATTTAAATAACTATATTATTTCTTAAATTTGGTCAAATATATTTCAATTTTCTGCCTTTCACAAAAGCTAACTAGTTTGTTGATGAAAATGTTTTTATCGAAGAGGCCTACCATCAAGACGTCCATCAACATAAGCACGTAGTTCTGAATGGGTGCCGCGTTAAGATTAAAATAATGATTTAACGATTAGCGTTTCAAAAATTACAGCAAAAACAAATTTCAAAATTCAAAGTGCATTGACATAATCAAAAGGAAAGTTTTTTTATCTTTTTCACTACCAAAAAGCAATTTTTATTGACTACTTTATTGACGATACAACATCAACATTTGACCATCAACATTTTAACATAAATTTACTGTAACTGTTTGATGTGGTACTTTTGGCGATGAATTACTGGGCCCGATCATAGAAATACTTTAAATGGTTCAATATATTTACATTTAAACAATAATAACTTGAATAACTTTTGGATGCACTTTGGCCCACCAAATCACCGGATATAAATCTATAAGATGTGTACCTTTGGGCAGATTAAAATTCTAAGTTTATTCTAAAAAATCTATCCCAGAAACTTCTAGAAATTCTTTTACTTCTAAAATATATGAAGAATTATTTTTAAAACTTTATAACCTGACAGGGTTTTAACGTACGAAGTGATTCAGTAGTTAAAATTGTTTAGTAGAGAAATGTTATGCTAGCGCCCCACATATTCTACATAGATAATCAAGGTTTCACTGTGAATTTCATTCATAACTTAAAAACTATTACTCACAAATTTTCTCGAAAATACGTTTTTTATCGCAAATTAATTAGTTTATCAAGCAGGGCTAATTAAAAGGTAAATATAGATAATAAAAAAGCGTCACACTAAAAAAGCTGTGAAAATCTTTAATTTTTTGAAATGTCTTTACAAAATGCATTAAGAGTATTTTCCACGATGAAACATATTTTGTATGCACGAAAAACGTGAGATAAAAATATAAATTTAACTTTTGTACGAGTGAGACGGACAACTTTTGCTGCACGCAACGCATACAAAATTATTTTGTATTTTTTTCCTTCTGTCGCCATAATTATGGCAGCAAAACGAAAAAATATAAAATTGGAATACTTTTTATGGTTGAAAATTGCTGCAAAACAATACATGCACATAAAAATTGTGTTTGGACGAGAAAATATTTCTCGCACACACACATAAAATTTTTGTTTATTTTTTTTATAGCTAAATTCATTTTATTTTTATTTTCAGTGTGGTAACAACTAAAATTTTGAGGTTAAAAAATAAAATAAAATTTTGATATTATTGAAATATTTTGTAATAGATTTAAAAAAAATTATAAAATATTATCGGACCATTTTTTCGAATTTAAAAATAAATAATCATTAAAATAGGACAATCTCATAAAAAAAAAAAAATAACACAATTTATTTTGGAGATGTGCACATAAATTTGTGATTTTTTTAGGTTATTTAGCGAAGGCGTCAACTTTCATAAACTATAAAATTTAGCTATAAAAAAAAAAACAAAAAAAAAACAGTTGTCTTTGTCACTCAAGTAGAATTTAACACTATCTTTCTTTTTTTGGTTTTGCTGCAGATTTTTGCATTTCAACTATAAATATCATCTATATTTCTAGATGATAATTCTTCACCGGGAACTATTAAATTGTATTTTGAACAGTATAAATATTATAAAATATTAAATAAATTTATATTTTTAAAGAAGTTTTAGTAGTTAGTATTTCTGTAGATGTCACTAATGACACAAAAGAGTTTTTAATTTTGGTTTATAAGAGCTTTTAAAGTGCGTCACTTATTTTATAACCCTTATCAGAAACGCTATAACTAAAGATATAGAACGGATTTCTTTAGAAATAAACTACTTATAATGTTTGTCTTTCTACCACCTCTATTTCAAGTTCTATATTAGTGATTGCGGCTTTGTATATATATATAGGAGGCTTTGGTTGCACACACATCAAAGATTAATCACGAATTGCGATATTCTATACACTCTTTTAATTTTATTTTTTAGCAACTGATATTGCAATTGTTCTTAAACAAGTAAGACAAAAAAATATGAAATTTTTAAAAAGGGCGGTTCTTTAAAGCACGTGCAACTTGCTGAATGGAATATTTTTTTAATAGGACTTTCTTCCGATGTAACAATTTAGAATTTATTTACATATATACATATAGTATTGGAGAAACAATCTGATGTTTAAAAAAAAGTGTTGTTAAACAAGTTAGTCGGATCAAATATGTAGCTGATCAGTACGAGTAATACCGCAAAATTACAGTTAATAATGATTACGTTAATGATGCAACTTTTAAAGAAAACTTAAACTTAAAACAAATTCAAGTTGTTTGCTCCTTTTTTCACTCCATAACGGTTACAACAGATAGGATATGTTTAGATTACTTCCTGAATTTATTGTACCTATTGAAGAGTGCCCCTGTATAAAATCCATATAAATCAATAAACTTAAAGATTGTCAATACTTTAAAATATGTACTCTAACATCATACAGCATATCATTACCTCAACTTAATTAAATACTTAAATATCAGCAAATTTTCTTGAAGTAAATAAATACTTTACATCTTACAGTAATTTATTTATGTATATTTACCAAAATAAAAAAATACCATCAATTATTTACAAAATAAAAAAAATAAAAAAAAAAAAAACTTTTTATTTATCATAAATTATTTTATTTTTGTTGTTTCTCACATAATTTGTATGTAAATACATAATATACGATATATACGTATTGTTTTTATTTATTTCTAAGAAATTCTGGTTTTCTTATGATGCTTAAAAAACGACTATTATTTATTTTTGATTATTTTAAAGATTTAAATAATTTGTTTATTTTACTTATTTTTCATACATTTTGTTTTGATTCGAAGATATTTTGTATTTGTGCTTATTTTAGTAGTATTTAAGTACACGACGCTTTAATGCTATACGTAACATAAATTACGTTTAAAAAATATTTGTCATTTTTAATTAAATTTTAAGTCTAATCAACGAAGTTTTTAATATATTTTATGAATGTAACATTTTAAAAATTGTCTGTGAACTTATGCGGTTCTAGCAACAAGGTGCACTATATAAAAACTTGCGAATGAAATATTTGTTCATTTCTTATACTCTCAAAGAAATTATATTTTTTTATTACTTTGTATCTTGGGTTTTATAGTAAGCGCGCACAAACAGACCAAAATAAAACGAATAACCGTGAAACACCCGTTATGATTCTTTTATTTTTTGAGGTCGTCTAAAAATGTAAAATGTAACAATTTTCAAGTTTTTGTATTGAATATATACCTTCTTTATTTATGCCATTGTTATGCCATTCTTTATACGGTCATCATAACAAAAAAAAATCGTTTTTTACTTGGACAGTTTTTAAACTGACCTCTCAAGGACGAATGTTGCTGCTCTTTGTAGTTATTGACAAAGTAAAAGAAAAATGTTGAATCCATATACATGAAAAAAAGTTTTTTTTTGGTCTTTTAAATTTTTGAAGGACACTTAAAAAGATACAACATAAGATAATAAGTATATAAAAAAATATCATGTATCTTTTACATATATATACTTTACTTGACAATTTATGCAAACAAGTTAAATGATTAAAAGACATACCGAGTATATTTTTTCGTAATACCAAAAACAACTTAAAGAAAGAAGATACTTTTAACTCCCAGGACCGCACAGTGAAGAATGCACCAACATGACGGATCTCTTTTGGGATATTGATGAACAAAATATTTCAAGTATTTTCAAGATACTTTTGAGTGTGGATTTTGGTCACAAACTGTGAACTGAGGCATTTATATTTAAGGGACGTGCTAGATGTGAAACTTTTAATTTACATGGCATCAAGTGTTCTATTTTCTGTGATTAATTAAATTTTACATCTAGTACGTGAGTGAAATTTACAATTCTCATTTCTCAGTTTGCGACCAAAATTGACATTTTGGTTATTTTACCGTGTATTTTATACCTGGCCACAATTTAAGATTACTTTATATTTTTAAACCGAAGTTTTATTGTGGTACTAATGAAATTTTTAGGTGCTTCGAAGTCAACGCAAAAATGCCATGAATATCAAATAAGTTTTAGATTTACAATAAGCCCTTAACCAGGAAGAACCAACAATTTGTTGTTTCGTATTCTCAAAAAAGTGGAGTGAAGTGAAGTAAAAACCTAAACGAAACCCATTAACGTTGAGAAATTATGCTCTCGAAATTATGGCATATACAAAATTATGACTACATTTTATCCAGCTACAAAATCTACTGCAATACTAAACTATAAATCGTTAATTTACCAATTTATAGCCTTCGAACTGGGTAGTTAAAGCTGGAAGCTTTAATGCAAAGCACCGTAATTGCACTATATATAGCAAACATTTTAGGATATTAGATCACTTCGGATGAAATCCTTTTACTATAGACTTATTACTATCAATAACCAGTTTATTTTAAACTGGGTATATGTTTGATATTCGGTTCTAGCTCAAGTTAAAATTAACAATTTCACTTTTTAACTTGGAATACATAATATAGATACGAACATGAAAGACTTGCAAACAATATTCAATTAGCAATATATTTTTCTCTACTGAGAGGAATTTATTTTTATTTCATCTCTTTTAAAAATAGTTTTAAAAGTTAATTTAGAAAGTTTTAAAAGTCTAGCTGACTATCAGTTCAGTTTTTGAACTAACTATTTTGCTCAAAACATCTCTTTTGCCATGATGAGCATGCTGCTTTAATGACAAACATGAACAAGTTTACTCGATTCATCATGCTTGAAGTTGATAAAGCATTTAATTCAGTTCGCCTACTTCGAAACTCGAAAGGATACTATTTCCAAACCATATAATCAAAATTAAATAATTATTACTCCTTAAAATTGTACAACAGAAATATCTGAAAAATCAAGATTAAAACTGCCAAGACCTAAGAAGTCCTATTTACAAATTTACAGTGTTAAAAACAAAGCTACAACCAGTGTAATGGCTGTTGATACGTAAGCCAATCCATTATATAATAATTTCAAAATAAGCATTACGCATTTTTTTTGCTCCAGCTGTTATGTTAAGGTTATGATGGCGAGAGACTCAGTTAAAAAGTCTGTTATAATTACCACACAAAAATAAGAAATGAAATTTTTGGAAGGCGGTGACCAAGGATTATAAAGCCAACAACAAATCATTCTAAAGAAGACTAAGAAGTGTATACATTCTGTGACACTTACCTATACCTCATCTTAATAAATTACTGAGAAATTAGTTTCTGGATTTTGAAATTGTAAGATCAAAAACTTGCTAAAGCCGCCAAGCACCATTCAATTTAGTAGTTAAAGGTGGCCAGCAGCAAAAAGTTAAATTTACTACCCAACTATTTTCAAGTCATAATTCATGTGCTTTAAATAGAATTGGGACCTTGAGAGTTGTGAAAACCGAATTCTGGAACTAATTGGCTCATTTTGATGTTTTTTATATAATCAAAATTAAAAAGCTAGAGTCCATCCTTTATTACGGTCCGCTGTGTCTGGTAATTCGCGATTTACATTCAATGAGATCGACGTCTGCAAAAAACTTGAGATACAACATTGTAAAATTCTTAAAGCGAAGAAAACACGACTTTTGCAAAAAAATCGTCATTTGTAAAGAACCGAAAAATGAAGATGGCGATATCAAATTTTATAGTTCAGAACACCAATTCGTAAAAAACGTAAGTGTTCGTTTACGTATATGGAGTACAATCTACAAATATATGATAAAGTTTTAAAACGGTCAAGTTAGTGTTGATAAAATTGCACACACAAATGTCATTCTAAACAAATTGCCTAATTAAAAATGAGCAGGCGCACCTATACATAAAAATTTACCAATATTATATTTTCCGTTTTTTTGCACTCGAACTCGCGCTTTTCTGATCGTGACGTTCTGGTTGTGAATCGACATTTTTTATTATTAACATACGACGATACACTGTTAAATTGGTAAAATATAAAATATTGTGATGACTAGAAGATAGCAGCACTTTAAAAAATGTAGAATCATTTTAAATTTATAAATTTAATGGAGGAACGAATTGACGGTAAGAATATATATAATTTTATAGATTATAAAAATGTACATTAAAACATGTATGCAAATCCTAAAGATGCGCCAATTTTATATAATATTCTGTTTAAATATTATAAAAAAAAACAAATGAGGTCATATGTTCGTTTGGAAATGTCGAAATGAATGCTTTAATTACAAAAAAAAAAAAAAAAAAAAAATATAAAAAATATTTTATTTCTTTCTCAGATTTTCCATAGTATTAAATTTATCATTCCATCTCGTTTTAAAGATACGGAATAGAGCGTAATACATTGAACACTGATATGTCAAAGCCTCCCAATAAAGGGAATGGCAAGGAGCGTTCATCCAACCTGTCTAATTGAGGATATAATAGAAGATTTCAAATGTCAGACCTACAAATAGAAAATGGAGCAAATATTTTAAAAATAGAGAAAGTTAAAGAGATTGGACTTAAACTCTTTACAAATTCATCTCCAACATGTAGACACTGTTGGGAAACAGTTTTGTACCCATACCATATAATAGTAAGCGGACCAAAGACATTTTCACAAGTGGTAGAATCTGGGCAACAACGCACAATGTTCAGTAAAATTTTAAAGATACTACTAAGCTTGAAAAAATATTTAAGAGCATCAAAGCGCTTAATATGCTCATTAAACAAGATAAAATCATTGAAGCTTTAAATAGGTGTCTAGATAGTCGAGAAACAGTAGATGAAATAAAATTATTTTGGTCCTAAACGAAAATTTGAGATTCCGAGGGGACCCTTTGTGAAACGATCTGTTCGACCTTATTCGATTCGTATGGCAAAGCAAAGTTATGCCTGATGAATGGAAGGTGGTCGCGTTGTGCCGTATCTTTAAAAAAGTATATCGATGAAAAAGGAAAAACTATCGCGGCATAGCTCTCCTTTGGACAGCATACAAATTACTGTCTTAAATAATATTGGGAAGAATCACTCTTCTCGCGGAGGAAATTCTAGGTGACTACCAAATGAGGGTATTGTCCGAATCAGCCAGTCACCGATCACGTTTTGTCGCTGAGTATGATAATTTCTAAATATTACGAAACATTTCGTAACGTACAGCAGGGATTCTTAGATTTCCAACAAGCCTATAACTTAATCCATCGGGATAGCTTATTGGTTTGCTTATGTGTGGCTATGTAAAATGACAGCATTGCAGTCACAATGATGTGTCAAAGTTGCGAACAAGCTATCAGGAATTTTTGCAATTAGCTATGGTGGCAAGGAGATGCTTTGTCCCAGATACTCTTTAATTTAATTTTACATACAATTTATTATTATTTTTTAAGTAAAACATCTCAGGACAACACCTTTTACCGTCAGTCCAACCAGGTTCTGGCATATTCAGATGTGATACCAGTGTAGAACTACAAAGGATTTTAGTAGTGGTGCCTACACATTTGAAGGAGTGGCAAGTTTCCGATACCTCAGGTCTCTTGTCACTAAAACAATAAACTTAAAATATAAGGCCAGCGTGTAAACTGGCTCGAGCCCGTTCATAAAGCGAGCCGATCCTAAACGAATGGTGCAACGATTTCTGAGAGAATAGCCGCTATTTAAAGGTGCAGAAATCACTGCCGGCGACGATGGCTCCTCGGAGTAGAGAACGACTTGTATTCTGCAGGTTTTAATTAAAAAAGTAATGTCTGTATTTCATGCAAAACTGTATACTACTAAAAATTTACTCGCAGCCAAGAATAGCAGCTTTCGTGATATTTCGTGATATTATAGCTAAAAGTGATAACATTTAACGATTAGAAGTAAAAAAAATAATTTAAAAAAGGTATAAGCAATATAAATGCTTTAAAAATGTTATTCGACGATATTAAATAACACGACGCCGCCGTTACACTCACATATCGTCTAGAGTTTACTATAGTCATAAAATGATTGTGTGCAGTCGAATTATTGACATTTAAACAATAAATTTAAGAAAATTAAAGTTATATATGAGTTATCAACTGTAAGACACGCAATGATGACAAGTAATGAGTGAAAGGGAATGTTACCGACAGCATGGGCTAATTTTCGCCAGATTTATTTACTCAAACAAAATTAATGCCGCACACGCAAACTTTTTTTACAATATTTTGTTGGAGTATTCATCACGCTCGACATAAATATAAGAACGTCTCTATATAATTCTTTGATACATTTATCAACTTTTGTAATATTCACGTCATATTGTTCTATACATCTTCTTATGGAGTACTGCATACATTCTTATATGTTTCTTTTCAAAATTATTTGATACACTTAAGTTAAATTCGAAAGAAAAACTTTTTGAAAAATTGTAAAATTTAAAATAAAAGAATTACCGGGAAACTTTTTTTTTATATTTTAGGAAAATCTTATCATTTCAAACATAAATTATTTTTTATATAAAATTCTTTAGTTATTTGTATTATTATATTCTGAGAAAATTTCGGTTTTCTTTTCCATACTTATGTATATAATAATATTAGTTTTGAATTTTGATAAGTTGCAACCCGAAAACAAATAAGGAAAATTTATAACAAATAAGGAAAATTTTTTCAGTCTGCAAAGCTAAAGATATGATTCTATTTGTTACATTATGATGGTATAAATAGAAATTAAGAGTAAATACTAAGTATGTAGAAGCACATTAGGATAATAAGTGTTAATAATTATCAGAAGTGCATTAAATCATAAGAACGAAGAAACTCACTATTTATCGAAAATAGTTGATTTCCTCGGTAATTAACGCAGCAGATAAAACTGCGGCATTTGTTCATAAGAGGTTGGGTGAAGAAAAAAGAAGAAAATGAATAATTTCAAAGAAAACCTTAAGTTGTTCTTCTAAACAAGTTCTAAACAACCATTAAAGAAGTTTGTGTTAAAAATACACGTTCAAAATGCTTCAGAAATGTTTTGCTCTTCAAATTTCGTCCTGATTCTTTTACAATCAATCGAGTTCCGTTACAAAGTCCTTTTTTATGATTTAAGTTTATCAGTAATATGATGATGAATCTTTCTTAACCAGCAACACATGAGGTGGCATGTCCAATGGAGTTTGCTTATTGAGAAATTCAACAGGAAAATTGAGAAAGTCATTTGGATCTTCACTGATAATAGAATCTCAGAATTTGAGAGCCACCATCGATCAAATCATTTATCTTTCTATTCATATGTAATGTTTGCAAATTTGTTGGGGCGACACTGATTCAAATTGAAAGTTCTTGAATTGACATTTGCTTCAAATTGCCAAAAATTGACTCAATCTAGTTTCTAGTTGATCATTTCTGTGGGTATTACAAAAATACCTTTTGCATATATTCCTTTTATACCAGAGACAATTCTTTTGCTCCTACTTTGAAAAGCTAATCATTGTGCTCACTTTGATTTTCACTTCGCATGTTTGTTGAAAGAGTTAGCTGTTTAAAATCATTTCAAAGCGCACATGATTTAATGCAGCGTTGAACGTTATATGTACGTGTGCTCTTTGGAACGCCTGAAAGCGTTTGACGAAAATCGCTACCAACAACTATTGTTTTCCCTCCAAAACTCGCATCGCTGTTCAAAATTTCTTTTAAAAGTTTATCGATGCAATCCCTTTTATTGGCAACATTGTGATTTCATCAATTAAAATGAGAGAAGAATTTTATACTTTTAGGTGAATTAAGTCACATAGATGAGACTTAAGTATCAAGCGTCGAGAAAAAAATATCGAGTTCTTAAATTTGGATCGTGAATTGCTTCGATGAATCGTTTAAATCCGTCAAATTGATTCACATTGAGTTTTCCTTATCTTTCATCAGCATCGCGATCCTCTACCAAAAACGTCAAAAGTTTTATCACCGTCGACATGATCGTGTACTGTTAGTATTGGCAAGCCAAGAGTTCTACATAATAATCCATGTTGCTGAAGAATTGAGTTGATGTCCTGAAGAGCTTTCTTGATCGCGACATTTTTTTGATCATTTTTCAAGTCGACGTGATTTTTCTATAACGAAGAATAACGCAAACATTTCCCATAACTGTTTTGGCATTAAATATATGTCACCATATATCCATAAGTTTTTTGAGCATTTTCCATCACTCATGCATGGCGCGTTTGGAAATCTTGGTCCAAATGCGCACGATCTGTCTCAAACGTGAATTAGTTTCTTGTGGTGGTATTTCGAAACCATCTCAGAAACAATTTCGTCAATTTCTTGACCTAAATGTGCGAATAAGGTAAGCCGCGCTTTTGGAATCCAATATTATAACCATAAGCAAGTGACTTTCCAAAAATACCATGTTTTGTCAAATCATCATTGATAGAATCCAGATTTAAATCGAAAACTCGAGCAACTAAATCGGGTCGGTCAAGGTCTATCGCTTACTTATTCTCCGCGACATAAATTTTCTGTGATTTCACTCAATTTCGGGTTTGCAGTGAATATGATAAATAAATCCGGAAAACTTTATTTGGAAAAGATGAACATAGAATCACAGCATCCCTCATACGCATGAACATTAGCTGCATGATTTTGACGAATGTCTGTTGCTTGTGTATAGAATTAAGAACATAAAGTTGGGTATAATGAGGAGACTCATTATTTTTTGGCTGTATATATGTTTTCGGCAACACGATGAGAAATTACCATCACGTGGACGCTTTTCTTTGAAATGAGTTGCAACCCAATATACATATAGCTAATATCTAATTTGGTTGTAGGTAAATTCGTTGATGGACTGCGTTTTAAAATCTTGGTCAAATTTCAAATAAAATATGACGACAATATTACAAAAAATAAAACATTAAATTGTCAAAACTGTCAACACGAATTTGTCAATGTATTTTTGGAATTTTTTTTTTTTTTTTGTGTTCCAACTTACAACTTGTGTTTAGTTTTTATTGATTTTTTGTCTGATTTAAATTTTAAATGAAAAATAATTTGATTTATTTTTAATACATTTTTGTAAAATAGGAAAAAGTTTATATAGTGGATGGTTGCGATTCAATTTACTTTACATGAATATTTAAGGGAAAAAATTAACAAAAAACATTTTTTGGAAGTTATTTTAAATGATGTTGACTTTTTAAAGTTTATTTTATATTTGGAGATTTTATGATAATTTACTTCAAAGTATTTGGTAGTAAGAAAATTTACCACGTGAACTTATTTTCCCACAGGTTTATCTAGCTCTGCTTAAGTTAAGAGTCACATATTTAGAGTCACCTATATATAACGTATTAAAATTGATATTTTGCTACACATTTATTTCTAACACAATTACTGTAGATTTTAATTGTCCATTTAGATATTTTATTTCCTTTTTCCAATAAGCACGAATATACAAAAAGTGAATAGACTTATTTTTCAAGAATTATTTCAAGAACAGCAAAATAATCGACGGTGGCAACAACAAATATTCCAAATATTTAAAAATTGAAATTAAATCGACCAATTAAAACCATGAGAGTAGCTTTGATGAAAGAAGAATATAAAGATATCCTAAATTATTTATGTGAACTCTCGGCACCAGATAACAGAACACTCTATGTCAAGAGCAACTAGACATTTTTACTGCTACGATCGAATTGAGCGAGAATGATAAATAAAGGTAATCTGAAGCACCAACAGACATGATGACCCTGATATTTTAATCATTAAAAAAAAAAAAATAAAGCCTATAGTTCGAAATATTGTTCATAACTACAGGTATATCGCAATTAATTGACCCGGGACATTTTAAAACGGCCGAGAAAGAGAAAACTGAGTAGGACATTTACTGTGTCTAACGATATTATAAATTATGGAAATTAAGGAAACAGAGGTTCAGATTTAAAAATGGCAGTACCTAAATTAGTTTCTAAGAATTGTTTACATCTTGATAGTTTCGCTTGTGAATAAAGCCATTAATATGAATAAAAACTTATCACTTCGATAACACTTGAAAATTATTGACTGTTTAAGAGTTAAACAGTCAGAAGCACCATTTTTAAAAAGTTTTAGCACGATTTTTAAAAAATTGCAAGAATTTGTACTTGTAAGGATTGGCTTTGAAAACATCTCTTACAAGACTTTTTAAACCATTTACTAGGAACTTTGTGACGAAATATTGCCAGATTGTGGCAATATTTCGTCACAAAGTTCCTAGTAAATGGTTTAAAAAGTCTTGTAAGAGATGTTTTAAAAGCCAATCCTTACAAGTACAAATTCTTGCAACTTTTTAAAAATCTTTGCTGAATTGAATTGAACTCCTGAATTCATGATTCATCAAAAAAGTAATCTATTATTGGCAATAGAATAACCTTGAATTTCTTAGGAATGATAAGCTATTATGGCCTATAGTCTCTCATTAAAGTTCCAGCCCAAATACGTCATGTATTGATCACTTATTTACTAGGGTAACACCATTTATCAATTTTCAATTAGAAAATGAATTACAGGATTATAAATTTACCTATCAACTGGTTGCGTTAAATATTTTTGTCGGATTTAACTGCTTCTGCTTTGATAAGTTGCGAAATAACATAGTAGAAATTAAATTCAATAATCTAAATGGATGTATAGCTAGAGAGACCTGGGCTCTTTATACTCTAAAATCGATTTAAATATTGCCTTAATACATTTATGGATATATCATGTCATGACTATTGAGAGAGAAAGAGGAAGAGAATCTCTTTCTAATATATATTAATTCTAAATTTTCGTTGAAATCTAAAGAAATCTAAAATTATGTGTTTTAAAACATCGAACATAGAATATTGCAGAAAGTTTGCACATCTGGTTTCAAAAATGGCCTGGTATCATTCCTTTTTCGTAAGTGATAATATCAGATATTCGTTTTTGTCGCTTATCATTTAACTATTAGAATACTATAAACCATTTTTAACACATCCAGATGAAATAGCAATCAAGAATTTTTGCCGCGCTTAAAGTCGTATTCGTAATTGTCCATTAAAATTTTTGAAATTGCTATATACGTATTATACATGAGTCATTTAAAAAAAATTTTACAGTACAAAAAAAAAAAAGGTAATCAGCTTAAAATTTTGCCGAACTCTCCTCTAACCTTCAATAAAAATTAAAAATTCTCGGCATGAGTCATATAACTTAAGCACGTCGCAATAAAGGTCAATAAATAAGATTTGCTTTATATTAGCGTTCGTTAAGCAGTTAGACGAATTTGATTAATTCAGATATACTCTTATTTATTAAAATATAGAGGGTGGGTCGTAAAGTACAACCGGCCATGATCATGTCGTTTATTTAGAAATAAATTTAGAATACTATAAGTGTTTAGTGAAATATTTACCTCCGATAGTGACGAACATGTATCATCTGAAACACTACTTTCACTACTCCATGAATTCGATTCATAGTTTTTACTTCGCCAATGTTCAATTCTGCCACTATTATCATTCACCATTCTTGACGTATCCATCGTATCCAAATGATAATTATATTGATGATAGTGGTTTGAAGATGATATATGCATTGCAGTACAATTTTTTGTTGTATAAACCATAATATTATTATTTAATATAGTTTCTTAAAATTTCTATCTTAACACCGCACTATTAAATATTGATTATAGCACACACAAAATAAAAAAAATTATTATAATTCACACAAAAATATGGTTTCTCTTCTAATAACACAATAGTAAATTTAACAAGTTTGTCTACATAAAAAAATTATTTATTAGAATCTAATATAGTTATAGTTTTTTTATTATAGTTTTAACAGACAAAAAGTATAAATAACAATTTTATCAACGATGCGAAACATGTTTATAAATGTCGCGAAATTGCGTAACTGGTTTTACTATTTTTTTAACCAAAATCAACGGTTTATTTTAGTGTTAGCCTATTCTTTAGAATTCTTTGAAAAAAATAAAATAAAAAAATTGGTTAAACTATTAAACTAAAAGCTTGAATGAAACATTAGTTATGGATAAGATCACGTGTACCCAGTTTTTGACTGCCCTCGTTTTATATATACATAACATTTATTTATTATTTATATATATATATATATATATATATATATATATATATATATATATATATATATATATATATATATAATATATATAAATATATATATAATTTTGATAATATGAATTCCATGATTTTTGATTTATACGACTTTAAGTGTTCTTGAAGCAAATTTTCTGTTCTTTTATTTTTTTAAAATTAACCCTACAACGTACGCAGGGAGATTTGAAAGTTTTGTAAAAAGTGTGAAAACGTCGTTTAATTAGTAAATTTTACATAAATTAATCGATTCAAACCATTTCTTTTAGGTTTGTTAGAGTAAATCTCGAAATAATAAATTCTCAAAAAATAAAATAAAATTTTTGTGTATCAAACTAAAAGATAAAACTTCATTTAAATATTTATAGTTTCACTTTCATAATACAATTTTAGATATAAATTTAATAAATTTTATTATTTGTATACTGCATTTTTGGTGTTGATCAATTCCACTCGCTCAATGTATGTTCAATTCAATTCCACTTGCAATTTATAACAATTATAATATTTGATTGTTTTCTTCAAATACTAAAAGCTCTAAAAATCATGCACCAAACAAAGCATGCACTTTAATATAAAAGTATTTTTAGGCATTTTGATGAGAATCCTGAGTTTGAGTTGAGAACCAAGTTCAATATTTTTTAAATAAATTTAAAATTCGTCACACTGAAACTAAAAAAGGTTTTTGTGAAGGACCAATACAGGAATCTTCCATAAAAATGTGTAAAGTTTGGGTTCAAAATTTGAAAGAACTGGATGAATTGTTAAGTAAATGCCTTAATAAAAATAAAATTACCAAAATTAAATACGGCAACTCTCGTATAACGCGAAAGTTAGGTTTTGGAAAAAGTTAATGTTATGTAAATCACGTTATTTGAGACTTTGCTTCACACAAAATTTGGATTTTGTTCCATAATACGAAACCATTTATCTACTAATTCAATCAAAAATAGTAGGTCGAGGGTTTTCATCGCTTTAGTCTTAGACTTTCTCCATTTCTGTAACCGGTTTTAGGAAACGTGTTCTAAGGCTCTGCTAAACGTTTTGTTCTAAATGCTTTTCGAGCTTATACTATGGCATTAAAACTGCTTCGAATTGTCTCTGAAATGTTCCAAACTGATCCATGGAGGGATCATTATCCATAAAAATTTCATCAAGCTTCTTGCCGAGTCTAATCCTTTTCTTAATTTGTTTAATTTTAACATATGTGCCAGAAATTTCTTCATCGATAATCGTATTTGAGACATATCATTTATAATTTCCGCCGGAAAATAAATCGAGTAATCCATCAAGTAAATTTTGAAAGTCGGTTTTCCCCTTATCATTGGATCCATCTCCATCTAAACTGTCTTTGTTTTTTTTATAAAAGTATAGCTGCAAGAGAAACAGTTTTAACACATTTAAAAATTGTAAAAATTTTCCCACAATTGGGAAGAGGAACTGTCATATCTGGATTCGACTTTATTTTATCCAAAAAATATCCAAATTCTGTTTTGAGAACAATAAAAATTTTAATCGAAAGATTAATACCGCGTTATATGAAGTCGCGTTGTAAAAAGACCACGCTTCACGAGGGTTACCGTATAAGGAATGGAGAACAATTAAACAATGCAGTTTCGACACATTAGAAATCATTGATATTGAGGTGCTGATTTTAAAACGATTACTAATTTAAAGAGGGTAAAACCGCATTATTTGGGTTCTTTGTCAAAAGAAAATGCTTCGATTTATAAAGAAGGATCATCTCAAATGTCTGTCGAAGGGATAACTCAGTACAAAATTAGAAATAATTTTAAATTACTATTCTAACATCATATGATATTATAATCGCAGCTGAGTGGCATTTTTACGCTACTATTCACGTTAAAGCGGTGACAGGAAATCGTCACTATATCAATTACTGGAAAATTAGAGTAGCATAAAAGTAAACAAAAACTTATGTTGATTTCGATTCATCAAAAAACATAAATAAAATCAATATGTCGAGCAAAATTTTTGATCAAAGATCACATTTTACACATTTCGATTTTTTGATAGGATAGATTTATCACTATTTCATTATCACAAATATTTAGTCAAATTGCTATTAATTTTTAGTGACATTTGTCATTCGTTTTGCATATGTACAAAATTACACAAACTTGATTTACGCTGCTGAAATACAGTTTTAAAGGAAGATTTAAAGGGTTCGCGGACTCTTCATTTAAATTCATTTATTTAAACGAATTTACTAAAGCAATTTTTCTAACAACAATTTGCTTAAAAAAAGTCGCCTAATTCATCTAAAACCATTTGACCATCATGCTAGCTAGCAAATTGCAGTTATAAATTGCAGTTTTTGTAAGAACGTCGACCAGTTTAATTTCCTAAATCATTTTTCGGGGAATGTTCCGAGTTAAAATTTTCACATTTCCCGTAGTTTTTTTTTGGTTGGTGTAAAATGAAAATATTCGAAGAAAATTGAATCAGATTTTGTTTTTACCACAACCCAGAAACATGTTTAAATATTAATGTGAACCGGAAACATTTTAACATTCACAAAAAATAGTTCAAGCATGGGACTTTTGGGGTAACGTTTTAAGTACATTATGCCATTAGTTGTAACTTGAATCCTGTAATTTCTTAAAAGTATTGGTAAAAAATGTTACTTGAATTTTTTGCATTAAATGCCAGGCGACAAAATTTGTAATGCTCTGATCAATCTAATGTACTCAAACTCAAGCAGTGGAATGCGTTGAAAAACTAAAAATTCTTTTTTGCCTACAATATAAGATGTTTTATTAACCAGTACACCGGAGAATACTCCGATGTGTTAACACGACGAGCGAAGGATAATTAAAGAACCCTGTATTTCCGAATATTTTGAAAAGATACCCACAGATGGCAAAAAATTTTCTTTTTGATAATGGAATTGGTATAAAATGTCGCATGTCGCATGTCAACATTTTCTACAGCATGCAATTTAGTTCAACTAGCACAGTTTTGAACTATAATATTCATAGGAATGGTACTATGCCCCTATACTGCCACTCCCTTTTTAGAAAAGTTTATGTGTACAAAATGTATTGCGTAATAAGTCAGTTTTTCCTTTACCGCCAGAAAAAGTCAAAAGACTTATGAATAATTTTTATGAAACTTCAAAAATTAGAAAATAAATTAAAGCAATCATTAGTCCTTCTCAAAATAGAATTGGGTTCAATAAATGCTATTAAAATGGTATTTTCTGAAGCAGATATACGAACGTGCTTCTTTCATTTTAAACAAGCATTATATCGCAATATTGCAGAAAACGGCATGAAGAAGTGCTACGATACGAAGAACCGCTTCGATATTAAAATACATATGCTAACAGCTCATGCTTATGTTAAAGAATATAACGTTACTACTATACATCTGAAATGTTAGTACCCACAAATCAACAATGCTAGCGGAATTAGAACCGTTGCTTCCATATTTTGAAAACAATTTCGTTGGAGGACATCTAGATCGAAGAGGAAACATTATCAACGCCAAATGTCCTATTAAAGAGTGGAACAATATTAGTTTGTTAATAATGAATAACTACTTGGAAGGATGACATAATGGGTCTGCAGCAATGGTTTAAAATTTGAACTTCAAATCAAAATTATTTTAATTGCATAACAAGGTAAAAATGAAATAATTATTTTACAAATGTTAGCAAGTAAAGCTACATCATTGGAAACGAATATAGAAATGGTCGTTCGAAAATATAGTGGAACTCCGATAATAGATTATATAAGTGCAATTGCAGATAATATTATTTATTGATATGTATAAATAAAAATATAATAATAATAATTTACATATCTACCAACTGCAGAAAAGTCTAAAAAAAATTACATAGTATTTTTAATGAATTAAATAATTTAACAGAATTGAACATTGCTTTTAGGTATATTGGACGAAGTTTTTAAATGAATTATTTTGGGCAAATTGTTTTTAGGTAAACTAATTTAGTCAAAAAATCCGTTTTCCGATTTAAAGATCCAGAAATCATTTAAGTGGATTATTTACTTAGGGTTTTCACTCGAAATTTACTCTAAACAACGTTTTTCACAATTTTCCTAAAACATTAAAGTCTTTCTTCAAAGAACAAGCATAAAATATTAAATGATTTTACTAAAAAATAAGTTAAATGCAACAATTTTAGAGGGCCTCTTTTAATTTTATGATTAAATCAAATATTTAGCTTAACTCCAGTTAAATAATCCAAAATTTTTTCTAATGGATGTGCTTACTTTTGCAAGAAACATCTATCGGTGGGTATTTTTTGCAATCTTTAACTTACTCTAGAAATACAGTTTAAGCATGTCTGCAGGAATCTTAATTTTAAGGATAAAACAGCACAAATTTTAAAACCGAATCTTTTTGAACACATAATGTGGACGTAGACTTCATAATATATTTTCAATTAACACATCATTTAACATTTTTCCACTTTATTATGCGGTATTATACAACCACCATCATTATAATTATAGTATAATTTGTCACGTATTGGAAGTTCATCACTTATTCGTTAGTGGTTATATGTACTGTTAATAATTTACGAATTAAAAAGATTATGTATCCCTAATTTTAAATTGGATTTTTACACATAAAAACTGGTACAATATTATAACAAATCTAATTTAGCGGGAAAATTTAAATAATACTTCCCCAGTTTTTTTTAAGGTTTTTCATAATTAAAAGAGTTAAAAAAAACTCGTAAAACCACGTGTTGTTTTTAAGAAAATTGAAAAAAAAAACTATTTTGGCGGGAACTTAAAGAAAATCATAGATGGCAATTTTTGAGAATATTTCGCGAATAAAAAGTTTCGCAAATGAGCGTAATATCGTAAAACTTGTATGTTGAGTATTTATTGTACAGCCACTAACACACTAACTGATTTTCAAATTTATAAAGCACTACCATGAAAATAGGATTCCCCAAAAATATTTATTTCACAAATATTACACATTTTAAAAGAAAAAACACAAAATTAAATGACGACTTCCGGTTCCATTAATTGTTTTTGTGATATCGCACATTTGTATATATTTATATATACATATATATATATATATATATATATATATATATATATATATATATATATATATATATATATATATATATATATATATATATATATATATAAATAAATTTTAGCAAGACATTAATTGGGTACAACAGGGCGTAGATGTATCTTATTTTTAATTTTTATAAGATTATTGAATAATTTTCTAGGGCAAAACAAAAAAAAACTAAAACTTTGGCATTAGATGACAATAACAACAACAATAAAAACAATAAAACATTAAACGGAAACATTAAATAAAATTCACATAAAATAATAAACATTGTACGTAAAACAAACACACATGTACACACATAATATACTACATATATTATCTGAATTACACTGAATTAAATTAATTTCTTTTAGATAAATAAAACTAACGTAACATGTAAATCGTATGAAAAACTAAAACAAACTAACAAAAAACAACGTTTTAGAGTTTACTAAAAAAAAAAAATTTCTCTAAAAAAATTTCCCATAATTATTTAACTGTTTTTTTGTTAAATCTTGAAACTAAATATACATATAGGTATATATATATATATAGTATAAAACATCTAGCGTTTGTCTAATTCTTATTCTACACAAAAAGTCACATTAGTTTAACAGCACACAAAACTTTCGGAAATAAAAATGAAAAAAACCAAAACAAATATTGCAATATGTTCAACAAAAAACCAATAAACACAATAAAATTATTAAAAGTTCATCAATACATAAAATTTCTTTTCTGGATTTTATAATTCTCTTTAAGTTGACTTGAAAAACTTGATCCAAACCTAACGAAAAAATAAAAAATAATAATATATATATATATATATATATATATATATATATATATATATATATATATATATATATATATATATATATATATATATATATATATATATATATATATATATATATATATATATATATATATATATATATATATATATATATATATATATATATATATATATATATACAGACAAACTATTTGATATTCGGACAAATTTAAAAAAGTTAACGTAAGCAATACGATTCTGGAAGAAGCAATTACTCAGTTATGCATCTTTTAAAACTGCCAAAGGCCGATGAATGAGAAATAATATAAAAATTACACGAGAATAGGTGAAAAAACATTTGCAATACGTTTAGGTAAAGTGTCTTCAAAAATAAGAAAATAAATTACCGTAATGATACTGATGAAAACTCTCAAACGCTTAGGTGGTTGTATTGTATGTGTTGGGACATACTGTATGGTGGTTGGGATGATATCGTCGCGAATATAGTTTTGAATATATAAAGGAGGACGAGAGCCCAAAGTTTAATTTATAAAAAATATTTTAGCGGACAATATTTCAGATATTTCAAATGAGCTAAATTATTATTTTACAGGTATTGCCAATGTGCTAAGTTTTTCTCTAATAACACACACAGCAGCAAACTCTAACTTACCTTCGGATTGTTGCTCAAACACTTTATGACTCCTGTTTTGAACAATGAACTAATATCTATTATTGATTCGTTAGAACTGAAAAATTCATTTCTAAGTTCGTCAGTTCGGCCATAACTCACATATTCAATTTGCCCTTCGAACAGGGACTTGTACCGAGGCTTAAATTGGCGATTATTATTCATATTTTTAAAAAAGGCTGTCGAAATATCAAAGAAAACTATAGACCTATTGCACTTCAGCCAGTTATTTTGAAGGTTCTAGAAAAAGTAAATAAAAACAGAGTTACTAATTTTTTAAATAAGTTTAATGAACTTTGTCTTTATCAAGATGGTTTTCGCCAAGGTATAAATCGGCCTTGGTTGATATAGTTGATCATAAACTATTATTGTAAATTCTGTCCCAGCATTGGTTTTAGAGGTACATTAAACAATTGGTTTGCTTCCTACTTGGAAAATAGAACTGTTAGAGTTAGCGTTAATAATATTTTGAGTGATCCTAATTCCGTGAATGTTGGGATCACTCAGTGTTCAGTGTTAAGTCCTTTATTGTTCTTAATTAGTACTGATTCTATTTTCAAACTCGAATTAAAAGGCAAATTTATTGGTTTTGCTGATGATTTAGCTTTAGGCTATACTGCTAAATCTACCACTGAAATTGTTTGAATAAAAATAAAGTTGCATATCATAGCGTTTCTAAATGTACTCCCACAAATTGTCATATTTATTGTTTAAATATCGAATTGGTTGACTCATCTAAGTAACTTGGAATAAATTTGAACTCTAACTTAAATTAGAAAACCCATGTCACGAATTTAAAAAAAAATATTTTACATCGTCATCTAGAACTGTCTATATACCTCCTTTGCGCTGTATGTTCTGTTTCTGTGCTAAAGATGACGTATTACGCATTGGTTATGGCTATGTTGGGAGGTTGTTAACCAACTTTTTTAAACCCGTTGTATGTGCAACAGAAAATGAAATTGTGAACATTATTGCGGAAGAAAAGGTCTGAATCATCTTGGCCTTTATTCAAGTTTATCAAAATCTTTTGATTTTGCCGTTGCACATTTGTGTATTTATAAGGTCGTGAGGATATTTTTGAGCGTAATGGGCAGCATGAAAAAAAATCTGATGCTATAGGTACAGTTTTCGTGAAAACCATTTAATTCTCTACAATATACCCAGATTCAATAGCGATTACTTTCGTCGCATTTTAGAAATTTATTCTAAATCTTTTTTGTACAGAGTTCAAGATTGGCTATTTGAAACGCCAGACGTCTCAAATTTATTTCGCGTCGTTACATTAAAATTGTTCGATGCTTCGGTTTGTTTATATTACTTTGGCCTAAAGTGCCTTAAAGTTGCGGATTACGCAGGATTATGGAAATAATTAGAATTTATACAGCTTTTAGGCTCAGTTCATGGGTAACATATTATCAAATACATATTTACAATTACACTTTTAATATTCGGACAAATACCGGTTTTAGTTGTCCCAAAACAAACAATATGTAACCTTGTGCAAAAAATCCAGAAACTGTGCTACGTTAGCAATGTGAAAATATAATTATACAATTAATTGATCATCAATTGTAACCAAATTTGAATCAAAATCAGTAATCAAAGCCACAGATGAATTTTCAAAAATGACAACAATTGATGAACTACCGTTTAACATTTTTGTTACATCAGTAGAATTAGGGAAATCTTTAGTCAGCCGCAATTTAAATGCCTCAAAATCATCTTACACTATAACACGATTTCTTTATACGGTACAACCTACAACGAAAATATAGCCTAACGTAATAAGTGCGATAGTATATCTTTATTTTCTGAAGAAAACTTGGGCTATGGGTGATATACTCGTATATCTGAAAATCGCGATGCTTTGAGGAATTACAGATGAGGAATTACTTAAATGAGGAATTACTGATCCATAAGACGACAAAAGTTGTTCAGCTGTTTCGACTTCCCCTACAAAAAAATAAAAAATGCATCAACATTTCTAAAAGTAAAAAAATTGTATTTGAAAACCTTTATAGACCTTAACCAGTGGCATAAATCAGCTAATGAAGCCAATGCAAAGGATTGGGGCCCGTCTATAATTAGTTAAAATTGGGACTCTTTAAGTAATAAAAATTAGTATTTTTTAATTAATATAACCATCCGACAAATCTAATTTAAAAAAATTGTCAAGAAATTAGAGAAGCACCGTTCGTTTTATCGTCTATAATAGAACCCAAGATATTTCCAAATAAGATCAATTGAGCTTATTAATTTGCTATGTTAATATTTTAAGAGATCCATTAAAAAGATTTTTTGGTTTCTTTAACTCTAAAGAAATCAAAGAATCTTTTTTAATATTCACTTGTTCAGATTTATTATCACAAACACATGGATCTTTTAAAATAGTTTAAAATAGTCCGATGGTTATGCTGCACGAGTTGCAATTTGTGACAAGATTTAATCGAGAATAAATCTTCTAAAATGTTGTGGGCAGGGAAATGATAGAGTGCCTGAAAGAACTACTGCCTAATGCATTATGCGGCTTATAATATCAATTTGGTTATTAATGACGCAGTAAATGAAATTTCAGAAATATCCAAATATTTCATAAATGTTCAAATGTTTTTTCTTCGGGATTTATTAACCCAGACAACATGGGAATCGAATATTATTTTAAAAACTCTAAATCCATCGCGATGGTTAAGTCGACTTGCTTCTATGTTTGTCATGAAACTTAGGTACACAGATGTCCCGAAAGCTTAAACACAATTGTTATGCAGGCGGTTCAAATCATTATTGAAAATGTTGAACTCGTTTTGATTGCCGAATGGTTCGGTATGCTATAGCGGAAAAAATGAAAAACACTATCCGCTGTAACTCTCCATGCGGCTAAATTCTGAATGATTATATAATTACTTTCGTATCCACTATATTCGCCAGATTTAGCCCTCTATTAGATTTGGCTCGAACGATGAAGCGATTGCTAAAACAAAGACTTTCTGAAGAGTTGCCAAAGTCTTATTTTTTGCATAGGAATCGAGTAATTTGAAAAAATATCGACTTAATGTATCGAGCTAAAAGGTAAAAAACAAAACGTTTTTTGGTAAAAAAAACAATTACCTTCTTATATTTATCATGAACTTAATGAAGTTTTTTTTTATTTAAGGAGGATTGGAGAAATTTAGCGCAGAATAAACCAAAAAAAATTGTCCGGTACAAACAGGATATGTAACAAAATATTAAACATAGAAAATAGCAATATTACATATATAATTAAAAAATGTCTTTAGTTTCCGAATACTGAATGGTTTGACTGTATTTTTTATATCTTATTATATATAGCAGAAACTAAGAAACAAAACAAAAAAACAAATTGAATCGAACAACTGTACTTTACACTTGTATTTCCATACAGAATCAACACAAGTATAAAATATATTATGTATGTTATAAAACAACTATAAAGATAAACATTCCATTCCAGCAACCAACATATCATCCACACTGTACACACTACATCATCAGCATACTAAGATCAAATACCGCGATCGTTAACATTTTAATAACGTATTCACCGCGAGAGAGTATTTTATTATTGTTAAGTAAGTAATAACAGCAAATGAAAATCGGTTAAATAACAACAATTGACCATTCACAATAATAGTATAGTAATAACAAAAAACTACATACTTTTGATTATGAATTAAAATTTTTATTTTCATTTCAATTATTTCGTAAATTGATTGATGATTGATTAGTTAGGTTATGAACTGTAATTTGTAATTTAATAACTTGTGTAAATATGACATATAACAAACTACTTCACTATTTTATATATAGGTACCCTCGTAAAGTATACGTGTATAGTACAAAAAAATGTAGGTCAGACAATTTAAAACCAAATTCCCGTTTTTTATGTTTTTTTTTTAATTTTATTATGTACTTGATATTTTGTAGCACACTTGTTAAATTAGTCAAGTTTTATAAGTGAATTTTTTATACTGTACTATTTTGAATAATATTATGTAAAACTGCAATTAAGTTTTAAAAAAATGCCCATCCATTAAATACAGATACATATATGATGAAATACATAAATGGAAAACATAATTTTCTTAAAGCATATTTTTTTATTTCTATTTAAGAAAATCATTACACAATCGTACAATTTTAAAATGTCTACATTTACTTTATATGCTTTTGAAGTGAAATGAGTGATTATGAAATTTATTAACTCTAGGTAATAAAATTACCTAACTTGAAAAAATTTCGGAATTTTATGGACATTTTTTTAAAATAATTGTATTAGTAATAAAATTTTGTTTACAGGCCAGGCCATTGGTGGCCTCTAGATAAACTCAAAAAATCAAGTCGAAATAATGACATTAGACCGTAGGAAAATAGACAGTAATAAGATTTACAATATTATAAGCCCCACCAACGACTTTCATACTAGAGTTGAAAAATATCTTAAAAAAGAGGATTTCCTACTTCCTCTAACTTCATTTAGTACGAGAATCGCTTTGTTTTCTCTTGCAAAAACCCCATTGTTATTCCCTTTGATGCAAAAACGGGTTCACGCTTTTTATATAATATATTCAGATGATTGGCAGGCTTAACTTTTGTCTTGACTTGACTTGACTTTTGACTTGAATTTTGACTTGACTTTTGACTTGACTTTTGAATTGATTTTAGACTTGACTTTTGACTTGATTTTTGACTTGACTTTTGACTTGACTTTTGACATTACTTTTGACTTGACTTTTGACTTGACTTTTGACTTGACTTTTGACTTGACTTTTGACTTGACTTTTGACTTGACTTTTGTCTTGACTTTTGACTTGACTTTTGAATGGACTTTTGATTTGATTTTTGACTTGACTTTTGACTTGACTTTTGACATTACTTTTGACTTGACTTTTGACTTGACTTTTGACTTGATTTTTGACTTGACTTTTGACTTGATTTTTGACTTGACTTTTGACTTGACTTTTGACTTGACTTTTGACTTGACTTTTGACTTGACTTTTGATTTGACTTTTGATTTGACTTTTGACTTGACTTTTGACTTGACTTTTGACTTGACTTTTGACTTGACTTTTGACTTGACTTTTGACTTGACTTTTGACTTGACTTTTGATTTGACTTTTGACTTGACTTTTGACTTGACTTTTGACTTGACTTTTGACTTGACTTTTGACTTGACTTTTGACTTGACTTTTGATTTGACTTTTGACTTGACTTTTGACTTGACTTTTGACTTGACTTTTGACTTGACTTTTGACTTGACTTTTGACTTGACTTTTGACTTGACTTTTGACTTGACTTTTGACTTGACTTTTGACTTGACTTTTGACTTGACTTTTGACTTGACTTTTGACTTGACTTTTGACTTTTGACTTGACTTTTGACTTGACTTTTGACTTGACTTTTGACTTAACTTTTGACTTGACTTGACTTTTGACTTGACTTTTGACTTAACTTTTACTTGACTTTTGACTTGACTTGACTTTTGACTTGACTTTTGACATGGCGATTGACTTGATTTGACTTTTGACTTGACTTTTGACTTTTTGTCGTTTTTACATTCATGATTTTTCGGAAATTTAATGGCAGCTAAGCGAACGAACCGTTTATTTGATTTCTTTCACAACCAATTATTGTATGATGAAATCATTGACATGTTTGGAAAATTCGAGCGAGCATGATTACATTACTTGTCTCGTTAGAATAACCGCGAATCTATCTTATATAAACGCGAATCTATCTTTTTGTCATTTACACAGACATTGATATTTTTCACAACAAATGTGCAAATCTTATCTATAAACGACATAAAACGTTTTAAAACTACAAACAAAAATTTAAGAATAATACGAGAAAATACAATATAAAATTTTAAGCTATAGTATATTCTGCAAAAAAAAAACTCTTCTGAAGTACTACGTGTTCTGAAGCAATGAAAATTATTAAAATAATTGTACACGTGACAAATAGTATTTATGTGGCACAGATACAGAGATTGGTACTTTCTAATAATTTTAAAATTAGTCAATCTGACTTTTGTAAGGTCACTTATATGCCAAAAACGACAATATAAATTCTTATTTTCGACAGTATCGCGTATCGTATCAAATTTATTAGATGCAGTTGAAGTTTCTAAATTTTTTATTATGTTTAGTAAAATAATAAAACAGCGACAAGATATATGCTTTATATCAGTAACATTTGCGAGAATATGTTGAGTTCTTTAAGCAAAATAGTTTTGTGTCTTTCTTTAAAATACTATATATTTTAAAACTATATTTACACTTATTAATTTTCAAAAAAATATAACAATTTTCATTTCAATTTTTTAAAATTTATATAAAATATTTTATTTTATGTAATACTATTTTAGTCTGCAAAATAGTGTGATTTCCTCGTATATACTAAGAATTTTTATTGTAAATGTTAAGTTATTGAAATATTTCCCTATATAGTAAAATTGCACATTGACACGGAGGGCAGTTATACGTTGAAAATTTTTCAGTACAACATTTACAGGCAAATCTCAGAATTCAGTCTAGTAAAATTTGTTCGGTAAAATTTAATAAAATAACAGCATTATTTTAATCTGACTAAAAATTTATTTTGGATAAATTTCATTTTCTCTATTACTGTATTTACGCCGATACATTCAACTACCATAATTTGTAGTGTAAACTCGTAAAATTAACTTTAAAAAAATTAAGACAAAAATTTTCTAATACCTAATCAATTTTATTAAGGTCGCATTGATTATAAAGTGAGAGTAAATGAATCATAATGCCTATTTGAAGTTAATGACTTTGAAATTATATTAATAGTCATAAAATTAAAGCCATTTCGATGACAGCTTTAGAGTTTACCATCAGGTAACAGGTGTGCAAATATAAAAAAGAGACTTTTTCTAAACAAGACTAACCGAGTTTATAGTAATCAAAATCACAATCCACCTCTTTAGTCAACTAGTCTTCAATCCATGTAAAGTATGGTTCGACTGCAAATTTAATAGATTGGAAAAAAGATAACCTATAATTTTAAATTCAATTAAATGATCAGACCATCAAACTATATGTAGTCTACTTAGTTGATGAGATGAACGAAAAATAAACAAATTAATATCTAGTATATAGTCAACAACATGTTAGTTAATAAATACAGTAAAACCTGCAAAGTTGAACATCTCTTTACAATGACTGCATCTATAAGTTTGACGTTTTGAGTTCTTTAAATTGAGCAATTATAGGTTTTGTAGCGTTTTACAGCACTTGATATATCGTATGACTATAAGGGAGAGAAACAATATTTATTTGTCATGGGAATAATATTGAAATGTTACAAAAAGTAGCTCAATATTTTCTAGTAGTTAAACAAGTAATTATAAGACTAATTAATTCATGTTGCATCATTGTTACTTAAAATTTAAAATTGATCAATATATACAACTTAAAAAAATTAAAATTAATGAAAAATTTTAATATCAAAAAATATTTTTTATATTCTTTAATTAAAAACTTTCCAAATATTTAAATAAAATTAAATGTATTTTCGAAGTATGTTTTTTGCGGTTTCTAATATTAAACCATTAGTAATTGAAGCCATTTTAATTTTTAAAAAATCGTCGCAAGGTTTTTACCTCACAATCAATAATTATGTCACTGTTTCACTACAATTTTTTTTACCGCACTTTATTGCACTTTTATAAAGAAGAAACATTTTTTGTGGTCGACATACACAGGCTTTACTGTAGTAGTTTTTCTGAAAAATGTTTATCAATCTAATAAATCAATATTTATTTTTGGCGTCCTATATAAAATAAGCTCTACGAGAAAATGAGACTAGATAAAGCTCTACATTACTTTACAAGTTAATTATAATATTAATTTAAAAAATCAATAAGCAATGATGAAAAAAGTTACAGCTTCTCTTAAGCTTATTGAAAATAAGTTTTAAAAATATAAAAATAACAAACTTTGTGTTTTAATTTATCTTTATTTGAAAAGTTTTTTAATTTGCGAAAAATAAACCAAAAAAGCTTAAGTAGCATAAATAAAATGTATAATAGAAGAAATTAAAATTATAATTACACATAGAGGAACGGAGAGAACGAGAGAGTTACTTTTAAGGTTTTAATATTTTCCCCAGAATTTTCTACTGCATATAATATTTATACAGTCAGTATTGGTTTTAATTACTACAGAATAGTTTTTGTAATAAATTTTAGTAAACATTTAATTAAACTAAATACATTTTGTACAAGATAATTAAATACATAAATTGATTTGCTATTTTGTCAACATATTTTCCATTTTAATAAATACAAGTTACGTCTATATGACAACAATACATACATAAATACATTTATTATGCTCTATTGTAATGATTTTTCTATAATCTGCTCGATTATTTTTTTTACATGCTCCAGCTATTCAATTTCTTTCCAAAAAGATGAATTGAATTTCAATTTTCCATAATATACACATATAAAATTCCTATATTTTCATATAAAAAAAATTATTATAATCTATTATGATTTTCGAATAAAGGAGCACATGTGTATAGTTATTTATGATAATTCAATAGAATTTCTTTTATTATGCTATCGCAATTTTAATATGTTACTATATAGGCGCCGGTTATACAGATCAACTTCTGAAACAGGTTATGTATCTAATTTGCATTTCGGTTTATTTACTTTTGATCTTATATCTATTTATGTAAAATATATAAAATGTCCAGCATAATTTCTAAATCATAAATACAGGGGTAGGCAGTCGTTGTGTTACCAAATTCAAGCTGCTGTAGCAACCATACAGCGCATGACAACGCGCTCATTTTTTTGATAAACGTCAGTTTGTTATATTCGTTACAAGCTTACGGAAGCATATCGTTTTACATCGCAGTTAAAAAAGTTATCGAAATGGAATTGAAACGCAACAGTGATATTGCTTTGTACTTGGCTGGAAAATCGCAATCAGCCATTGTTCATTAACATAATTTACATGTACGCCATTTAATGTGAACAAAATGTTTGTGTATCATTTGTGGTAAGAGTGCAAATCAAAAGACAATTTAGACCAGCGAATTGAAGGTCAACTGCCACAGAAAGCTCACCTTTCGTTTTCATTGAAGAGGGCGTAAAGGTAAACAAATCTACCGTGAAAAGATTTTAAACGATGCTTTGTTACCTTGAGCACGTAAACAAATCGGATGAAACCATTGGACGTTTCAAAAAGCCTCGGCACCATCTCATAAAGCCAATGAAATCCAACGTTTTTTACAAGAAAAAGTTCCCAGCTTCATTTCTTCACAGCAATGGCCACCATATTCCCTTGACTTAAACCCAAAGGATTTATCATATGGTCCATTATGCAGGCCAAAGTATTAATCAAAAAAATATGAGACGGGTCGACGCCTTAAAGATTGCACTTTGCCGAGAATAGGGCAAATCGCCATCACACCACTTTCGTACAGTGTGTCAAACCTTCTCGGATAGACTCGATACTATAGTATCCACGCTAAAGGTGGCTACATCGAACAATAACATTACGATATACGATATTTTTTGTTAGGATATACTGAAATTTAAAAATAAAAATTGACAAATTTACAGCAATTTTAATTGGTACACTTCGAGTAGACCCCTATATCATAAAGGACTGTATCGAAAAGAAAGTAGCTACAAAAACATCACATCACTGTCTTGCGTCAGATTAAGCAATTTGTCTGGTTGCTTTAGACCAATTTTTGATGAATTGTGAAAGTTTTACTGCTCTTTTTCAACTCAGTTTCAAACTCTTAGTGGCACAGAGAACAGTGGCCAACATCGGCCATAATATTCTTGATTCATTATGTTTTTCATAAAACGAAAGTAATTGATTCGGTAAACATTCATTTCGATAGATTTCTGCATTCTATAGACGTCCTCTTCTTTTTCGTTTATTATTTCAGGCGATGTAAAATGTAGGAGTTCAGTCTTTCGAATTTTTCATAATAATGCATGCCCCTTTTCGAAGTTATTTAATTTTCAAATTGTGTTTTTTTTCGGCGTCCTCAAACCATGCCTCGTACTGTAAAATTTCTACTATAGTACCAAATTGTCTATCTAAATCTATGAGATCTATGTGACGCTGCGAATTGTACTCACAATGTGCTTCTACTTTGGAAAACTATAGAACTTTGTTTTCAACCGCTTTTTGGCAATTCTTGTTTTCATTAAAAATTACGCTATATATTGCTAAAATGATTACGTGACAGTCGCAATTAAAGAATACTAAGATATATGTCATTGAGTTGTTTGGCACTGCAAAACAAGTCGTACTTAATCCGTACAAGTGATAATAAGGCCTAAAGTCAAAGTGTTAAAGAGAATTGTAAAGCTTTATAGTGAAATATATTATTAGTCCGGGACTAAAGATGAAATTGTGGTTTAATTGCAAAATCTAGTACGAATCTAAACTTGAAGCCTCAATTAGTGTCAGAAGTGGGATTTCGCAAGAAATGTGTTGTGCACAACACAACAGATAAAAAGCGATCTTGCCGAGCGAAATTTTGTGCAAACTGGTAATAAATCAGAACTGCTTATGAGGTTACAACAGGCTATGCGGTAAGAATTAAATGAAGGACCTTGGACAGGAGTTGGGAGACAAAAATCAAAAAAATTAAAATACGCGTCGAAAGTCGACGATGAAATTGGTTCCACAGAATGCTACAAAAGTCATTGTAAGGAAACCATTCTTCGGAAATTCAAAAGGATTTTACTTCAATTCGAAGCCGATACACTGTTTGAACATTATAAGGTGCAGTTTCCAACTGCAATACAACACAATGGGCCGACTAGCAAAGAACAACTCAATGCACTAATCCTGGGCCTACGCGAAAAAGCAGCAGCTGTGTTGCATATAACATCCTTCATAGGAATGAACTGCGAAGGAATCAGGAAGGAAATTGAGTTGTGATTTGGACAGTTCCGCATGAAATGGATTTATGCAAACAACACTTAGAGAAAGCCTTTAAGGCCTGGAAAGAGAAATCACAAAGGCGGAAAAGTTAGTAAAAACGAGAAAACGCCCCAGGATCATTGTGGTGATTGACAAAATTGGAAAGAACTGCAACAGTTTAATTGTTGACGACATGTTAAAGGAAGAACAATGCACATTCACGCTAGATACCAAAATATCCAGATCAATAGTACGTACTGACATGGATTGTCATTATGCTTTAAAAACTGGAATTTTTTATGAAATTTGAGCCTTTATTGTGAAAAAATGTTACAAGATTGTTTATTCAAAGTATTGCCCATCGCTACTCACCACTTTTTCCCATCATTCTGGCAACTTATGGATTCCATCCCAGAACGACTGCGCCGGCTTGGCAGCCAAAAACGAATCGAGCTTATTTTCGATACCTTGAACTGAAGTGAAGCGTATTCCTGATAGGGCATTCTGCATGAATCGAAATAGGTGGTAGTCGGAAGGAGCAAGGTCTGGGCTATAAGGCGGGAGAGGCAGAATTTCCCATCCGTTATTCTCCAGGTAATTTTTGACCGGCGCCGCAATATGTGGCCGAGCGTAATCGTGGTGGAAAATGATTGACTCGTCTCTGGTCGCATACGTTGGCCGCTGTGCCTGGTTTTTCTGCTTCAATCGGATCAATTGTTGACGATAGAGTTGGACATTGATGGTTTGGCCACTTGGCAACAGCTCATAGTGGATCACATCTAGCTGGTTCCACCAAATTCACAGCATGACCTTGGCCCCGTGGATATTCGACTTTGGTGTCGATGGGCCGGCCTCGCCTTTCTTGACATACTCTTTTGACAGCGCTTGGGATTATCGTAATGGATCCATTTTTCATCGCCAGTGACAATACGATGCAAAAACGACTTCTTTTTGTGGCGCTCGCGCAGCATTTCAGACATGCAAAATCGTCTTTCCACGTCTCTTGGCTTCAACTCGTATGGCACCCAATTTCCCATTTTTTGGATGAATCCCAAGGCTTTCAAACGTCTGGAAATTGTTGCTTGATCAACTCCCAATAATTCTGCAAGTTCTTCTTGCGTTTGACATGAATCTTGATCGAGTAATACCTCCAATTCTTCATCCTCAAACTTTTTCGGCTGTCTAGGACGCTCTTTGTCCTTGACGTCAAAATCACCACTTTTGAAGCGACTAAACCACTCAAAGCACTGTGTTTTTACAAGAGCATGCTCACCATACTAACCCACGAGCAAACGATGACTTTCAGCTGCAGTTTTGTTTGCGAAAAGGTGACTCAACAAAACTTCCCGCAAATGCTATTTTTTTCGCAAAATTGATAAATTTTTCATCTTTGAAATCGGTTGGATGTGCACAATCAAAACAAAAACGTTTAGCTGATTTTGACAGGTATTGAATAGAGCTTTCAAATGACATATATGTACATGATGTACTATAACGCATAAACAAGTAATGACATCTAGTATCAAATTCCGGTTTTTAATGCATACACCTTATACATTGAATCTGAAAAGTGATTCATCCTGAAGACAGAATTGTTCCAAAAACTACCAATTTTTAATCATACTTTTTGGGTTATGTAATGCTCCTGTTACATTGAAAGGATAAAGGTACATGTTCTGCACGATCTAAATTAGAAAACCGGTTAGGTTTATTTAGACGACATTATCATATTGGGCCCTACATTTCAATAGCAGATGCAGAATCTTCGGCAAGTCCTATAAACCATTAATGCTGCAGGGTTAAAGTTAAATGCAACGTAGTGCAGCCTTTTCAAACGCGGCACATTGTGTCCTGACCCATATTGTATCCAGTGAAGGAGTGTGAACTGATCCACAGAAGTTAGCGGCGGAAGAAAAGTGGCCGACTCTAAGAAACATATATGAAGTGAGAAGCTTTCTGGGGCTGTGCTCGTATTACCAACGGTTTTTTCTAACTTCACTGCTGTTGCTCGAATTCTAGATCGTCTTACTGAGAACAATCAAAACTTCAACTAGGAAAAAGAGCTACAGGAAACATTTATGCAGCTAATGGATGGGGCGAGGTAGAAAATCACATCGGCAAGAAATCGCAACGGAAAGCATGATGGTTACTCATTAAGGCTAAAGAATGGGTTCCTCATAAATCTGAGCATCTGCTTACGACAGAAACATCATGAAGCAGAGGCTAATACCACCAATCCGAATACCGGAGGTTATGCAGGAAATATACAAAGTCCGTGGCCGGTTTTATTGGGTCAATTTGCCCAATAAAACCGGCGAGGGACAAGGAAGACTAGTGCAGGAAGTGTGAAATATGTGCTATCAGCAAGGGATCCCAATCCAGAACAAGAGGAAGAATGCAACAGAACTTCGTCGGACCACCATTTGAACGAATAGCGATATTGCTGGCCTATTTCCAAGGACAAAAGATAGTAATAGATACATACTCGTGTGTATCGACTACTTCAGTAAATGAGTAGAAGCATCTTCCATAGTCAACCAGAAGGCCGGAACCTTAGTAGACTGGTTTGTCAATAATTATAGGTAAGCATATCTGAAAGAAATGCATGCTGTCCAGAGGCGAATTTTGAATCAGATGTGTTCCAAGAGCTGTGTAAAATACTTAAAATCAAAAAGACGAGAACTACGCCATTACACTTCTGTTAGAGTGCAGGATGGCTGGAACATTGGAATGTGCAGATTGATATTGAAAGCGTCATTGGCCGGCGAAGTAGTACACCATTTTCAATATATTTTGAGTAACAGGGTTAACTTTTCGATGGTTCGGTTAATATTTATATTCCTTCTAATTCAATTAGACTCACACTATATTTGTTAATGTCTTGCTGTATCACAGACAACCAACTGGCTAGAAAATTTCAACTTGTATAGGTGTTCCGAAATTTTGCAATGGCTGATGGAATCAAAGGAATTTGCAAAGTTGTTGTAGCTTCCATCAACTTAGTTATGATTCTGCGACACAAACGACGGGACTAAAGATCTAAATGTATGTTCAATTTTACCAGTTAGACAAATGCTTATATTTACTTAAAGGCAATGAAAGTACTTTCAATAATTTAACTTTTACCTTGAAATGTTTAATTGCCTATGTAAGGGGTGTCCGATTAATTTGAAGAGAATACAGTCCTGCTGAAATATTTTTCATTTATGTTTTTTCTCAAACTATCAAGAGTTAACACAAAAACAAAATGCGAAAGGGAATCACCACTTCAAATATTCGGTCAATATTACTGTTAAACCAGCTGGTAAAGTGTTGGTCTAACCTAACGAGATTGTTTTTTATAAAGCACGAATTTGAACATGAAAACTTTGTTGTGCATACAGGACGGAAATGACATATACTGAGGTAATTAAAAATCGAAAATTCTAACCGATGCATCATTTGCTTATTTAAACTATTCTGTGATTATATAGATAGAATCAAATGACATTTTCTCGTGGGTTTGTCACATTAAACTGAGATTTTAAGACTATGACTTTTTCGCCACCAAAATCGTTAATTAGTAACGATTTACATGTAATAATTTTTAATGCATAAGTTAAAGCTACCAAACGCGTCTGGCGGTTTAATGTGTTGAATTACGGATTATTTAGGCAAAATTGTTGCATCACGCTAATTTTCTTACAAAATATAATGATTAGGATGTATATACTTATTATAAAGTCACTATCACTAACAGTTTAAAGCAAAACAAAAATGGTTTTCCGTTTGCAAAACTGCATTAATAATACATAAATAAATAGCAACATTTATGCAAATTAAATGCAAAATTATATGATTAAAGTATACATCTTAAAAAAATACAAAAAGTAATTCTGATATAATAAACGTTATAGATAACTGATAGCATTTAAATTTATCGAATGATGTTGTGACATTATGATAAATATCTAAAACCAAATGATGTCAATAAATCAAAATTAACTTGATGGGATTGCATATTTATCGTGCTCTATGCTCATTAAGGGAAAACTTTTCATAATACATAATTTATTAATTGTGAAAGTATATAACGATGATCTAATTAATTGAATAAATATATAATCTAATATACATATTCAAATTATTAACTTATCTCGTTCAACATAATGTTATCGTCGCCAACAAAACAAAAAAAAAATGTATAATTCCTTATCGATTTCTATTCAGCTTTACTATATAATAAGAGCATGTTGAACATAATATAATAATATTTTAATCTTATCTTGAAATTATCGCCCGATACTATATAGTATAAAAAACAAGCATCCCCCGCTTTACAAAGTCGTGATTACAAGTTTGCGTTTCTGGTTTTAAAGGAAAATATTTTTTTTTTTTTTTTTGATCATAATAAGTGTACTTAACCTGTTCGTAATCTTTGGATATTGCTCACAATGGAATTTATCATAATTATTGATTTATAGTATACTATAAGGCGCATGACACTTTTTCCAAATGTCATCAACCCGTCAGTGTCTAACTAACTTCTTATTCATCAGTCTGATAAACACATTTATAAACTTCATAGCTTGTCAGCGTGTGCAAATTATTTAGCTTTTTGTAGTGGACGAAGTATGGCATTGCCTGGTGTTGTTTTTTTTTTTTGTTTGAACTCTATGCCTTTTTTAGCACAACCCCAGAGTTGAATGCCATAGATCCATACTGGTTTCAGAATTTTGTTTTATATAGCAGAAGCTTACTATGGATCGAGAGCTCGTAGAGCCTCCCTAAAAGCCAGTACAATTTCCTAATTTTGATGTTTAATTCTTCACTCTTTTTTTTATATGTTCCTTCCACCTTAGTTTGGCATCCAAGGATTAAGCCTAAGTACCTAAGTATTCAGCCGTATATCTATACGGTACTTTTTGTGAATTGATCATTATTGAAATGTGCTTTCAGATAAGTAAAGTTTACAAATGTTGATTTAGTTTCATTAAGTTTAATAGGCTATTTTTTCGTCCAATTGCATATTTTGATTATGGCTTTCTGCAGTTTGTTAGTAGGTGTATTTTCTACTAACGCTACTATTGCAATGTCATCAGTAAATTTCGCTATTGTGGCATCAGTATGGGACATGTCTCTTATATACAGGAGATAAAGAATGGACCCGAGAACACTACCTTGGGGTACTGCTGGTGTTATTCTCGGATTCTATTTTAGGTTGATCAAATGATTAGTTACACTATTCGTGACAATTGCATGTATACTCAAAATGCTAAATTTACAATGAAAAAATTGTGGCATTATTTCAAAATATAGATTTTAAAGGAGATAAACTAATGTTGATAGAATATTCGGAAAGAACTCAAACTCGTTAACTGTGGAGATCAGAAGTTCTCCTAGCAAAGACCATTTTGTTTGTGTGCAGTTGTGAAATGAATTCGTAATGCGACAGGTGTGATCAAACCAATTATTTTTGTGTTTAATGTTTACCAAAAGGCACTGATAGGCACTGATAACTGAAGTTTTTAATTCCTCATATAGAGCATTTACTTCATCCGGGCGGTAATTCTTCGATTAACAGACCTCCACAGTTAAGACTTTAGTATAACTTACTTTTTCCAAACGGGTAAAACTTCTAGTTAAATATTGATTCATGAGACAAATACATAGAAACCAAATAAATTTGTTAGCAGGGGAATTCGATTACAAAAGCTCATATTATATACAATGAGATCATCTAACATAAAACAAACATTTTATGTAATAGGACAACATATTAAACGTAATATAATCGATAAGTAACAAATTCCAACGCACAAAATTTAGTGATTAGCACAAATATTCTAATACAAATAAATAGAAGAAGAAGAAATGAAAAGTTGTTCCAAGGTAATCTACATGCCATCAACCTAAAACAAAATTTAATGAAATATATTCCCACAAATTAATTTTTACATTGATTCGTTCTCGTTCGAAATTATAGTTAAGTATTATTTAGGTAATTAGTGTATTAATGCATTTATTATTAGAATATGATCTCATCCATACAAAATAGGTGATTAACTATTAAGATTTTTTATGTATATATAGAGGAACACCCAAATAATCTTAAAGACATGCGCGCGCTCGTTTATAAGGTAAGTATTTTGTGCAAAAATATTATTTTGGCGTTAATACCACACATAGCATGTTAAATACCAATTCTGTTAAATTTTATCATTTTCCTTGAACTTTTCCTGGCAGATTAAATATAAAATCGTTTTGAAAACATTTCACAAAATAAATATTTACCTAGAAATCTGGTCCAGTTTAACGAAATGTTGAATTAATGCCAATTTTTGTGTTTATTGATTAGGTCGTCGAACAGTATTATGTGTGGAATGATAACCAATAAAGTATTTTTACCACTTCAGGTCTGGGTGGAATGAGAGATTTTATGGTTTAATTATATTCAGTAATGACGATTAACACAGCATAAACCTTTTTTTAAAGGTAAAATTCAAAGCATACTTTAAAAAGGAAAAAATTTAACAAACAAAAAATAAAATTTAAACTTCAGTTCTTGTCTTCTAGCATAACATTTGTCAACAAATAAAGAGGCACTGTACATTTTGTATATAAGAAAATTTTTGCCTTTTAGAATTTTAAACTTGTTTAGCATTTTTTCTTTTCAATTTAGTGTTTCAGAAGAATTTTAAATTGTTTACTAAAAGCTTAGATAATTTCATCGCTTTATTCGAATCCTTTTACTAGGAAGTTTATAGACAACTAAATTGATTCGATAAAAAACTGGGAACAAAGCAGACCTCAATAATAATATATTGTGTTTACAAAGGAGCTATATTTGTGGTTTTATAGACAAATTAACTAAGACTAACTATGGCATCGCTTTACGCCAGGTGGCTGTAACAAAAAGTAGCAAACCTGAGTAAAATTAAGAAAGAATTCGATATACATATATATAAATGTGATATTTATGGCTATGTTGTATCAATATATGTATAACAAAACTAGAAACAAGCTGGTCCAAGTGAATTTATTTTGAAAATGTTACTGTCTGTCTAGAAGTTCCAATATTGCTCCAACACCTCTAAAAATGGTAAATCTATGTTTGGTTGAAATACGATATGGATGGATGGAGGTAAATGTACCAATTTCCCCGGGTAGTTCAATTATTGGAAGTTTTAAATTCAATCAATGGTGTATTTTGTCAGTTTACCGATTATTTAATTTAATTTTCGTGCTTAAAGATTTTTCGGAATCTGAGCATTCAAGACATATTTCATCTTTGGTTTTTAAAGCACTAAAAGTTTCACCAGTACTTATGAAATTTTTCAACAGAACAAACCACATGCGCGTATATAAATCAATAGCATAAAATGTATTCAGATTTAATACGTAACTAAGCATTTCACAGTGAGTTTTCTAAGTTACTACAAGCACAAATAAAACCAATTCCAGTTAGAACTATAGTCCTACAAAATACTAATAATCTAAGTGAAAGCATCTTAAAAAGAAAAAAACACATCGAACTTCCAGTGATCAAAATAAAACTATCAAAATGGATGCCTTATTAAAGCAACAAAGCGAACGAAGTAAACAGTTGTTGACTAAAAAGCAAAATTTCACTAAACTGACGACACACTCTATCGAAGGCATTTGGATAAGCACCAGCGAGAAACACAAAAAAGCTGTCTAGGTGCATAAAGGTTCGAAGCAGCTTGTGGAACAAGCAGAAGTGTTTTACTATTTTGGTTACAGTTTTTGTTCATGGGAAGCAACCCTCTTTTGGCAATATTTTCTTTATGATTCTAATGCTGTGTGCCTCATGCCAAAAATTTCGTCTAAATCGCCGACTTTTCTAAATTAGTGATTATTTCGTATCAATGGTTCATAAATGACACTAGTTTTAATATTACAAGCTGTGCCTGACTATTCACGATTCTAAATAGTTGACTTTTCAAACTCCAGTTGGTTAAAAAATATTTTGTTTATAACATCTAAGCTTACTCATAAAAATTATCATTTTAACATATTTGTTTTTAATGTTTGTATTAAATTAATGTTTGTGTAGTTTTAAAACTTCTTAAATACAAATATGTACAATTTTATTTGTAGTTATAAAAACGTACACAAAAATTGACAACTAAAACGAAAAGCAACCTCACGACCAGGCTAAATGAAAAAACCTGGTGGTTAATCGAATAACTAATGAAAAATTAAGAAAAGTCGGCGATTTAGACGAAATTTTCGGCATGAGGCATACACCATAAATATGCCAATAATACGAACTTAAATTGCCGAAAATTAAATCTAAGGTGCTGATAAGGGCGCTAACGTTTGTTATTTTTTTTTTTAAATTAGTAAACCACAAAAGAGTAAGGAAAACTTCATCCTAAATTTTAAAATTTTAAAAAATTGATGGTATTAAAAATATTTAAAGTATTAATCTTTCAGAATTTCAGCAACATTATAATTTACCTATATACTTAAATACTAAACCATAGCAACAACGTTTTAGCATAACATTTGGCGCAGTTATTGATTTTGCATCATTTGATTTCAACAGTCAATGACCTCTTGGCAGAGTGCAGTCGTCTTTCATTTTGCTGGCTATGTCGTAAACTGCTTTGTTGAGTTGTCTTTTTCTTTGTAGTTTTTAACTGTATATAAATTTCTATCCCCATTTATCAGCTATTAATTAATAGTTTGTACAACTTTTTATTTGCATCATCGATCGACGACAAATCTTACGAACCCCAAAATTTTGGCAATAATTTACATAAATATTATCAAAATTGTAAGTTTTGACGATTGCATCACAGTTAACAGTGTCAAGTATTACCTAGACTTTAACCCATTATCGCGAGATGAATTACGAAGTATTTATTTGAATATTAGCCGATATAGAATGAATTTGAATAGTTTAGCATATATTAAATTTGCAATATTTCAAAACCTCAAGGTTGACAGCTAAGTAATTTCAGCTAAGTAGTTTTTGAGCTTAGTAATTTTGTGTCTGTATATTTTAGCGACAAACTATCATACAAATCCGAGTTATTAATTAGATTATGTAGAAAAACTAAACGATATTTGTTCATTGTATTTAAATATTATATAATAGGGTTATAGGTTTCTTTACAGACTTTACCTTCAAAAGTAAGCGCACACTTAATTAAATAAGGGTTTCATTGCCAACTGCAACGTGGATTGCACCTTCCATTAATTAGTCGTTATTAAAACAGACTAAAATTTGAAAGCCCCCAAAATTAGGGAAGCCCTTCCTGTTAAGTTCAATTGGTGATCTATATATAATAAAAATCCATTTGATAATAACACATTTTCGGATATCGATCACCCGACTATACCTGTATCCCGACTATACCTGTATAACACTTCCAACAAAACATACGATCGCTAAATTGTTTGTGACTATTTTCTTGCAACTTTTTTTCACATCTGTGAATCACATCTTTATATCACACAGCTTATAAGAAATTGTGTAATGGCAGATAACTCGATGAATGGAACTAAGAATTTCATTTTGTCTGTCAAATACTGTCAAACGTGGGTAAGGGAAAATAACATCCTACCTGAAAATAGTTCGCTTAAAAGAAACAAGCAACAAAGAATGTTGAACAAACTTTTTTTTAGGTTTGTATTACGCCTACTAAAAATGGAGATGTTCACAACAATGAACAGAAAAATTATGCACCAGCAATTCCTGCAAGCTTATGCCCATTTCCGGTAATATCGCGGATAGCAAAGGAACAACCAACATGATTCTAATTATTCGTCAAATCTCGAGAGATATAGAATTTTATATCGTTGATTAGAAATTGAATGCTACGAAGCAGCAAGTTGACGTTGGCAAGCGGGCGCCAAAAACAAAGATCGACATGATAGTTCAATTGTACGAAATTTGGATTATGTAACGTCGCTGCCACATTCGAACGATAACATCATCATGGGAAGTATCATCTAAATATTTGAACGAAATCACCCTTAAGATTACCGGGATTTCCAGGGAAACATTTTCGGAGAAAATCAATGATATTTGCTTTTTCGATTCCCTGAAAATAAGTAAAATTTTCCCGGGAATTAATTTAATTAATATGGGTAATTTTCCCATTTTAGTTCATGGCATTACAAAAAGTAAATTTATTCAGGATTCTTTGAGTGCAAAGCAATATCAACTTCCAAAAGACAAGACAAATATTATGAAATTAATTTATGATTATTTAGACCTACAGGACGTTTTCTATTTAATGTTGTTTGACGCCGTCAAAGGAAATTGAAAATTCAGGGACTTTCCTAAATATTTTAGAAAGTAAAATACGCTTTAATTTGCTTTTAGAATTCTGTAGCTCAACAGGTACTTGGTGCGGTGATCTTCAGCATAAAGAAACTTTGGGAAGAAAATCTGGCAAGGATTGGAGAGAAGACTGGGATCGAAATACATAAACCGATATTTATGTAGACTTTTTGGTCACAAAAAATTGAGGGTTGGCAGGAGGGCCAAAAGTTTGGCTTTATCACCAGCATAGAAAGAGTTGTTGACCCAAAAATATAACCAATTTGAGAGTAAAGCATTTAGAACGATTGACGCTTTGGAGTTGAAACTTGTTCGAGGCGAACATTGAGGAAAATTGTGATTTATAGAATAACTGCAAATGGCGCTAAGTTTTTTGTTCCAGCCAATCAGAATAAATCAAATCATACCTTACCACAAAGACCCGTCATAGCCACCGGTTAAATGAGCTAGCGTACTCATTGATTTCGTTAACGACATCAGGAATTTGTATCATGTGCTGGGCTGACTACCCGCAGCTTTAAAAAAGTTTACTGCTAAAAGGATTAAAAACGAAAATAAGGATACCGCCAAAATTTAGCCTGACCTCCGTCAATGTTCATAAAGTTCAAAATGCTATATTCAAAATGTTTCATTGAATGTGCATAGAGAACATAAGTGCATAATCCTATGAGGAATTCTACAACGAGGGTTGATTGCATAAATTCCGAGCTCTTGATATTCGGAGGAGATACTTTGTGGAATTATCTTTTTGACCTTATTCGATTAGTTTGGAAAAGCGAAGTGATGCCTGATGCTATCTTTAAAAAAGGAGATCGCTTAAAATGCTAAAACTATTTCCGCATAGCTCTTCTTTGCACAGAATCCATCGGGATCTGAAAAATATGTGCGTTTATGTAACGGATTTATCTTTCGTAAAAGCAAAACACCTCAGGACAACATCTTGAACCGTCGCTGCAAGCAGGTTCTGGCATATGCAGATGATATAGACTAAATGGAAACGATAGAAAATAACTACTGGATCCACTTGTACGATTCTCGGCTTTTGTTGATCTCTTAAATCAATGAGTCAAAAACAAAATCTATGATCACTGGTTTTAGAGATCAACACGCAATGAACTTTAGTAGTGATGACCATACATTTGAAGGAGTGATAAATTTTTCATACCTCGTGTCAAATATAAACGGATATATTTTCATGGCCAAACTAAACCCGTCATACATGCGCATACGGTACTTTAACTACGAGAATTTAACATTAAGCAAAGACAAATATTTAAGTACTTACTTCCGGTGGTCGATTGGAAAGCAACTATGTATTACAATCCTAATATTTTTAACGTTAATGATGCAGGTTGATAGCCCATTATTCTAATGATGTAGTCGCCTCCTAGGAAAGAGCACTGTGTTAGAATTATAACGCTCGCCATTGGCCCTCAACTAAAGAGCTCGCCATTATATGAAGAACAGTAAGTATATGTATTGAGCGTACGGATAATAATATCGCTTCGACTTTATCATAATATCGTCCATTAAAAAATGTTACCCAATTTAGAAACCCTAAACGTAAGCGTATAAATTCGCGTGATTTATGAGATAAAAAGCACAAATAAAATGAAGAATTTTTAATCAAGACTCAAGACCAATTTGCACAGTGATATTCTCTCATATCGTTGTGCACATCCGTATTGGTATTCTCTTATTAATCGAAGATAGAGCTATATACAGATACAAATCCAAATAAAAATAAGACGTAGAGACGAAAGAAACAAAAATTCAACGCTACGTCACCTCAAGGTCATTGAATATAAGAAGAAATATAAACTCTTACCTCATTGAATGCCATCCTTTTAACCGGTACTGCTGCTTATCGAACTCTTGTACACAGAACCACTTTAATATTACCGTATTGTCTTTATTATTTTTCTTTATTATGTATTTTCTATAGTTGGTTGCTTTTCCAGTTTTTCTTACAACATTTACATCCGCCCTTCACACCACCAACAATTCGATGTGTGAAAGGTGTTATTGTACTCACTGAACTCTCCAAAAATTAACAATTTACTTTTTTTTTTAATTCACTTGTTATTTTCGTATTCTTAAATAGATTCTTTGCAATTTTGTAACGAAGAAAATATTATTATTATTACGTTTAATGTTAATAAATTTTTTTTTCGTTTTTTTAAATGAAAAACATAAATAAATAAAAAAACAAAAAAAAAACTATGCCTTGCGCGCTGTTGTCAAAATGACATTGATGTCATTTGACTTGGAAGATGAGAGAGAATTTTATTCTTCTTAAGTTTTATTGACAATTCGGAAAAAATATTTACACAAATTATTTAAATGACACTGGCTGCTGAACACTTTTAAATTAAAATTAAATTAATGTAAATTTATCGATCGTTATGTAGCGCGCTTGATGATGATGATGATGGTGGAGCACACAAAACACATTCCTCAGGTGGAAACACAATATTTTATGTCGATAGATAGGAAAAATAAAAACTTTTTGTACGACTTCTTGTTCACTTTTAGTTTATTATCACATTTGGAATCGATAATTAAAATGCTATTTTGTTTAATTTATCGGAATTAGTCTATTGATTGGAATTGGAGTACCCGAAAATCAAATCAGCCAGCATACATGTACAATATACAAATATCCATATACATACACACACACGCGATAATTGCGATTGTTTTTTTTTTTTTTGCTGTAAACTGTAACTTATATAATTGCACAATTATGAGTGTCTTAATAGCACAACGAAATGCAATTTAGGCCCGTGGTAAGTTACGTTGACGTGGGTATGGTTAAAAATTATTTTCGTTAACTATTACGTTACACAAAACAAAAACTTGTTGTTTTGGTTTTTTTTTTTTTATTTCCTTCAAATAAATAAACTAAACAGCGCCATTTTGTTTTGATGTCACAAATCAGGTAGGTAAACACATAAAAATGTATATCACCACAAATCGAATCTGCTGATTCGGAGCTACCAACATGCAATTATTTTGTTTTTATCTGTTTGGAATGCACTTTATATTTCACATAACATATGATTGTTTGTTTTCGACAACACGCATTAATTAAGCGATTTCCTAATATTATTATTGTTTAGCTATGCGATTAGAATTTTTAATTAGATTTGATTAATCGATAAATAAATTTTTTTTGTGTTTACGTGAGTAGAATTTTGATTCGTGTTTTGTTTTTGTACAAATGTCATTTAGTACTAAAAAATAAAATATTTTAATAATCAACAGTACTAAAAACCATACAAATGTTTTATTTGGCTTTTGTGTTGAATTTTAGTGTATTGTAAAACATGAAGGAACATGTCGCTGTCCATGCCAATTTACCATACAATTAAAAATTTAAGTTTCTGTATTAAATAAATAACCCAATGCATCCACGAAGAGCATCAGTTTGGAGTGGGTTTTAGAGTGCTGGTATAATTGGCCAATTTTTTTGAAATCGCCGTTACCATCGACGCTATGTCGTCGACGCTATGAATGAGGACGACATTTGGTTTTAACAAGATGGAGCCACATACCATATAGGCTGATAGATAATCCATCTTTTGCGCACCAAATTCGGCAACCGAATAATCAACCATGAGAAGATGTCAATTGGTCTGCATGAAGCTGCGAATTGATGTCGTTGAACTTTTTTCTACGGGATTTTGTTAAGGATATATGATATGCGGATAATCCAGACACAATTCCAGCTTTAAAACATAACATTTCGACTAATATTCGCGAGATAGGTGCCGATATCATTGAAAAAGGGAACCACATGAGCGAAATTGTTTTTCAGTCTTAAATCGGAGACTCCAACCTTCACAATAAAAAATGTTATATGGTAGTTTCGGCGATTCTAAGAATCCGAAATATACGGTCAGAATATTTATATCAGATAGATTCAAGAGTTTCTCATAAAAAAAGATTTACGATAGATGGATCATTTTTAGAATATTAAATTTACGCACTTAAATGTTAGATGGCGTACTGGCAAAGATTTATATTTTAGCAAAGAAACACGGGGTAATCCGAGGGTGAGTTTAAAACCGTTGAATTTAAGAACGACGTCACTTCCATCTCTTATCATTATGTTTTATTTATATAAAAAAATTATATATCCCTTTAAATATAACATGTATAGGTACATACAAGCAACCAATTCGGTGCTAAACCATAAATTTGTGTTAACTGTAAATCTAAGTAAATTTAAAATGGCTCCCATGGGTGATTATGTCTAACATCTACTTCAAATATGATTGTTATTATCATGTAATCTTTTAGCTTCTTCTCGCTCCTCTTCAGTCACAATATATCCTATACTTCTAAGGTCATTGATTACTCTATCACTGTACGCCAAACTTCCCATCCAATTTGCATACGTATATTCGGGTAACGTGCCACCATAACGGTGAGGAAGATGCGATGGCGAAATATGTTTATGTAACGATGTCATATCGTGTCCATGGATGAAAAGTTGTTTCTTCATACGATCGTTTAAGAATGGTTTAAACATTTGAAAGCACGTGTCAAATACCCAGTTTTGATTGACTATGTGAATCGAAGTTGTTCTTATCGGCATTGAGGTCTACAAATGGAATAATAAAAATTTAGAAACTAATTCGTATCTAAGCATTTTATGTACTATATACATACCACTAGTATGGCTATCAATTTTTGTGCGATCGACGGTGATAGATGCCAAACATGATTTAACGACAGTCCTTCCAAATCTAATATTCCAATTCCACCTAAAATTTGTCCACGCAATTCAAGCGAACCAAGTTCGAGTAGGACAAGCACGGAGCGAAAAACATCATCCATCGACATTTTAGACGGTTGCCAATTTCCTAATTTATAAATAATCATCCGGCGGCCATTTTGTTCCCGATACGGGAAAACCGAAATTACGTCATAGTCCCGCGATAATTTCAAAGGATGTACATTTTCAAAGAGAGATTTATTCGCATCACGGAATTCATAGTAGCGGCATAACTGTATGCATGAAAATGAAAAAAATTTAGAACTCGAATATTTTAACGGGAATTCATTGCACTTACCAATTTATATGCGTTGTCTAGTTTAAAAAATCGAGCTCGTAAAAATTTTATTAAAAATGCATCATCCATCCGATGTGGGGTGACGCTTCCTTTTTCTGAAACGAGAAAAACACAAGATTGTATTAATGATGTAATCCATAGTATGGAGATACCCCGATTGAAGTTGTATAATTATAGAACTAAAGTAATTAGCATACGGTAAGTTGATGACCGAATTCAGAAATTTTGAATGAATGACTTAGCCATATTTTTTATATCAGTGTGAGGGTTTGTTGATATGTCTAAAGATGAATTAATAACAATCGGACTTTAAAGGCCATTGCTGGCTTTTACTGTGTCAATAATCCGGTTCGTTCGGATTGAATACTGAACTAGCTGCAGTGTACCAAAACTGTCATTGAAGCTTTGTTGTAACCAATTGGGGATTACTTGGCATGTGATAAGAATTAAGAAATGGTCAATAATCAGGGCCCGTATTCTTGAATTTTGATCGAAAAAATTCACCCGTGAATTTTTTCGTCTAAAAAATCCACTGAAAATTTCACGCATATGCAAAGACGTATTCTTGAATTCAGGTGAATTTTATATTCCCCTTTCTCCAATTCTTACTAACTTCACACGGTGGTAAATAAATTTATATCAAAATTCAAATAAATTTACAACAAAATTAATAAATAATTATCAATACAATAAAATGAAAATTATATAACACGTAAACAATAGTATTTTTATTAATTATTAATGATTATTTTCAATTTTGGATACTATTAAAACTATTATTAAATTAAATAACGTTTTTATTTTACACGGTAAAAACACAGAACATAAACACTTTGAATATATTTGAAAGAATGACAGATAAACGTACGGGAAAATCAAATTCACAGGTTTTATACTAGACGAAAAAATTCGTTCACTTTTTGAGCGAAATTTTTCGACGACGAATTTCAAGAATACAGCAAAATAAATTTTCGACCAAACTGACGTAATTTGACAGATATTCACCGGTGGATTTTTTCGATCAAAATTCAAGAATAGGGTCCCAGGTGGATATTTATATGAGTCAACAGTGTTACCCACAGTGAGATAGCGTGCAATTACAAAGTACATAATCCTTTACCCGTTATCGGTCTCTATAGTTCCTCCGCTAGAGAAGATATTCCCTCCAATAATATGTAAGAGAGTAATTTGTATGCTGTCCTGTATACATAGAAGAGTTATGCCGTGGTAGTTTTTACACTTAGAGCGATCTCCTTTCTTAAAGATATGGCATAACTCGATAACTTTACATTCATTGGGCATAAATTGTCATACTAATCGAATAAGGTCGAAAAGATAGTTCCACAAAATAGTTTCCTGCGAATGTCAAGAACTCAGAATTAATTCAATCAACTCTGTTGAACGATTTCTTTTTAGTCTCTGCAGGGCCAGTGTACTCCTTGTAGGATGGATTCTCTAAGCAATTTCAAAGTCTTTAGCTTTATTTCTAGTTGTAATCTTATACTCATTTCATGTTTTAGCACAAGCGCAGGCAATACGTTCAATTCTTTAAACCGTTTGAATGTATTATAAACGAAATCTCTCCCGATATTCAAATGCTATACTGATTTAAAAATTTCACTTTTTTTCACTCCATTTAAAAAATGTTGAATAAACCAATTGGCGATCATGTTTCGACATGACTAACTTTGATTAACTATAAAAACCACAGTGTTGCTTGGCAAAAAACAAACTGAACAATGGTTGCGTTTGAATTCTGCTAGTTTTGGTTCAGAGATCAAACTGAACTTTTGTGGTTTTCAAGATCAACAAAAAGTGCAGTTAGAAGAGGCCTTTATCAATCGTTTTATGAGATGCACATCACTTTAAAAATCACCTTTTTAAATCACCTATCCATAATTCTATCCATCTCTTTCTTTTTGAATAATGGTTTAAGGAGCCAGTTAATATTGCGAACTTACCGTAAATTAATCGTCTAAATTCATCTAAATACTCGCATACTTTTGATGGATCTTCACCCTGTTTTACCGCCGTTTCAGCCACATCGTCGGGCATTTCTGTACTCAAATCCATTTGGTAAGATACTTCGACCGGCATTTTAATTGTTGGTGACGTCGATATCGAAACGAAAATCTGTAAAATAAAAAAGAAATTTTTAGAATTTTAACATGTTGCTGTAATATTTGTTCATTTGTTGATATTTTAGTCAAGGTAACCGCGGTGGTCGACCGCGATGTAAGATGAAAGTTTAAAGTCCGATTTTTTATTTTAGTCTTGTGAGATGCGCTTTATGTCTTTTTATATAGTATATAGAATTGTATAGTGAGTTCCCTCGCCCCCACTAAATCATGTGCTTTTGGGTTTTTGTATATTTGTTTGAATGTATATATATACTCCATTGTATAATACTTAGATTCAATGCGGAAAATCGTGACTCTTAAAAACTAAATTAGATTGTCGGATATAAACTAGTTTTAGATACAGTTTTTGTTTTAGTTCACTTTAGTTGTATATAAATCTAAAACTTTTTGTAGGTTAGTTAGAAAATATTAACAAAATATTAATAATCGGATTTTACCCGCCACTGCTGGTCCGAACTGTATCAATAAGCGATATTTCGTAATGGAAGAGAACTGCATATGATGCCTGCCTCTTTACTGGTCGCTTGTTTGCATAAGTAAGTAACTCTTGAATTAAACTTATAATCTAACTTATAAGGTGGACTTATAAGGTGATAGATGACGGTGATCATGAACTTACTAGCTGCAACCAATTTGTCGCTAAAAATACAAAAATGTTATGGTGCTCATCACAGTGCAACTTGCAAACAAATTCTAATCCAAAACTAGTTAAGTTCGTCCAAACGAATGTGTGCATTATGATAAACTGCATTATGATGCTTCAACTATACTCTGAATTGGCCACAACAACCGTCTATTTACGAATGGTTTATTAGTTCAGAAATGCCAAACAATGAGTTTCCAGGCTACCACCAAGCGACAAGTGATGGCAAACCTACCTAAAGACAGGATAGTTTACTCTAGTCCTTTCACGCACACTGGAGTAGATTTTTCAGGAATTCAAGAGGTTTATGGCACGCAAAATACTATGTCAAAATACCTACTCGGACAATGAAATACAACATCTCCAAAAAACGCTACTTAAAGGCGGAATAACATGTAATTTCATACTACCTTCAGCACAACATTTTGGAGGACTTTTGAAAGCAGTTAAATCAATGAAGCACCATCTCAAGCGAATAGTTAGGGGAAATTAAAATGAAATTTAAGGCTTGCCTTAATTTCAGACCCCTAACAACAATATTCGCAGATCCATAAGAGATGATATACTAACACTAGATCACTTTTTAATTGGAGACTTGCTAGTTGCTCAGGCAAAGTCAAAAATAAAAAGAAAACATATGTCCTGTTCAGCGCTGGAGGTTAGTACAAAAACTTGTTAAAGACTTTTAGCTGGTCAGCCGACTATCATCGTCTGTCACTTTATAAAAGTGTAGCAGGTCGTTTAATTTTATCGCAAATTCATGTTTATCGAATACTAGGTATTTCTCTGGCATGTCAAAGGTCAAACTTAAACCTTGGATATCATAGCGACTATTGAATTTAATAGCAAGAAAAAAAGTGTTAGATTCAAAATATAAGAAACACCCGACTAATTCTAAGCTTCAAACAAATTTAAAACAAAACTGTGCAGGCAAGTGGTTGCGATGATTTAATTCGATAAGATCAAATCCTAAATCCTAAATCCTTGTACTGTTCTTATAATTTACATTAACTCTGTCTTCAATCGTAATTGGATCGTAAAATCGGATAAAATTTGTTTCTTTGCGCCTAAATGTCTCTATTATTATTTTTGATTTCATATATTTTATAAATATTTGCACTGCCATCATGCGTAAACACTTTGAACTATCGTAAGTTTATAATTTGGTAAACTGGAATCGCGTTTTCGATGATGATGATAAAACTAAATGATAAAAGCCAATGAAAACTCGATGATAATTTTGTTTTATTTATCATATCATCAAATCAGAATTGTACCTCAGGGTGCGAGGAGATATCTCTACCCAAATTAACTCAGTCATTTGGTTTGCGAGTCATTCAATGGTTTTTTATCAGTAAACAAAAATAATGATTTTTAGGTTATCAGTAGATTAATATTTGGACTTTAGTCCTGAGTTTGTTTTTAATGGGGTTTATTGCAAATGTTCTATTTGTGCTTTAAAATTGTTCAGTGCTCAATTTTCAATACTTAGGTTTCCACCATGATGCAAATTTTAATTGAAAAGCTCATGTCCAACATATTAAAAAATAGTTTACTTTTGATACCATTTTCAACATTTTTTTTAACTCTTCTGCTCCTAGGGACTTGGCAGTTCTGCATTGTAATAAATTAATCTTAAACGGGTTTTCTCATCTATGACCATAAATTTTTCGTCTTTGACAGTTGTTAATTGGAACATGGTTTTCTAACTGGTTTTCTTAATCCTCTTTCTTCCATTTGACAGTTCAGATAGTCTGACAGTTGATTTACACTTTATCTGTCAAATGTGGTTCTAAGTTTGAGGAATTTTTATTCTGGTAAGATAGGTTGATTTTTATCATGATGTCTCTTGAGGTATTAAATAGTACTGTAGTGTTTCGATTCTTTGACTCTGTAAAATTATCTTTTCCTGACAACCTATCATATTTGCGAAAACGTCATATTTTTCAATGGTGGTCATCGATCTGATCTGTACAAGTTGAATTTGAAATGTTTCAAATGCACTAGAAAACACAACGTTTCGTTATATGCAGATCGCTAATGTGAAGATCGAAGCAGTTAATTGTCAACCCCCAACAAGTGGCGAAGTTAGTTGTTGAGGGTTGACAATTTGAAAATTAGCCAAACAGTTCTTCTTAAAAATAATTTTTACCTCTGTACAGCAAGCAGCGAATACAAGCGTCCACTAAACAAAGTGGTTTTAGGCCCATTTGGAGAAGTTTAATGGTAGTACCCTGAAGGTCGGGAGAATGTTCGAGAATCAAGCTAGAACACAACAATATTCATTTTAATTTAATAGCTCAATTCCAAATATCAGCTATTATTTGTGAGATGTCACAAAACAAATTTAATGTCAATATTATTTTCAAAGATGTCACTACTAAATTTTGTTACTTGAAACATTGTTCAGTGGATGAGAACCAAGACTGATTTAAGAAAGTTGTTCAATCCACCGAGACACTTTTTGTCTTATTTTTGTTATTTTGTAGTCAAGTTAACCCTCTATTAATATGGCTAAAAATGCTTAATGCTTTCGTTTTTTTGAAGCAACCAGTAGCCCAAATAATGAAATTTATTTTCATATATTTATGAGGATGCTCCAACTGGCGTGCCTGCGGGTAGTTGGGAATTAAATACTATATCTGTGAACCCAAACTGGCTAGATGAAGAAACCCTGAATATCAAACCAAAATGCAAAATCCAAAGAAGAATTATGCTACGCTGCGAGGATTAGGATACACAGCACAGGTGACTTCCGGAAGTGACCGCAATGCTGTAGTAGATAGAATATCTGTAGTAGATAGGTTATCTACTGTAGTAAATAGAAGAATAAGCCCCCTAGCTCAAATAGATATGACAAGATCTCTAACATTACCGCAATGACACTGTCCATGACAACAATGAAATGATCTCAAAACTAGTATTACTTCAAAAAAGAAGTTGAAATTCATTCAAAAAAATCTGTAAATTCTCAAAAAGCTCTCGATGAAATCACAAACTATATTATAGAAGCGTGTCCCGTTTAGACATTAACTTATAAAGCGATGACAGTAAAGTTTAGAAATTGCGGTATATTCATAAAAGAGGATGTGTGTATATACATGTGTGTGGTTCCTATCCTGTGAAGTTTGGTACCGATCGAATCAAAATCATTTTTTTATTTAATGTGAAATGGCGCCTTCATGAAGCGAGATTATAAAGTTAAATTATTTTTTTACCAACTTGAATGAGCTTTCGTCTACGTCTGTCATCATGCGTCATGTTTTGAGTATTTCTCTATTTTGTTTATTTTTGTTTTATACTTGGTTTTGGTCAGTTGTGACATATCATTTTCACTTTTTAATTATTTGCATTAAAATTTAAAAAAAAATGTCTTTGTCAAGATAAGACGCTATTAACATTTTAAATAAGGATTTAATTTATTCTAAGTGTACTACATGGTCGCTTTATAGTTTTTTAAAATTCATTTTTAAATAATTTAAAATTATATGCATATATAATATACAAAAACAAAATAAACTTCCTATTTACGGATTGTCACAAATGACCAAAACAATAAATTATTGCTCATATTTTTTTACTTTTTTTGTTACTATGTTGGTACGACCAAGATTATTTGCTCAAAATGTGAGTAATTTATAACTAAACTAGGATAAAAATGGGGAACCTAATTGAATACAATGATTTGATTAGTTAAGCCGCTTTCATAGAAAAATTCGGTTAAAGGATGGCGATTGTACAAAGCGATAATTATGTGAGCTGATCAATGACACTCAAACTGGAGATAGTGGATATCCTATGTTTAGGCGAAGAAAACGAGATGATGGTGGATACACAACCACTATCAAAATGCAAAATGTGGATATTGATATCGGCCACAGATAGATGCCCTACTCACCAGTCACTGCTTTCAAAAATATTTGATGCCCACATTAATGCCGAGTACTGCAATTTAGTAAAGTCCATCAAATACATTTGCAAATACGTTAACAAGGGCAGTGACATGGCCGGATTCAAATAAAAGTAATGAAGCCACTCAATTTCAGATGGGGCACTACATCAGCAGCAACGAACCAATATCCGTAGCAAATGGCCAGCGTGCTTACTTCACCTATAAAAATACACAAAATACAGCTGAAAATGATCATTGGATACTGGCATCAATTCGAATGCTGATTGGAATAGCATTCAGAGTAGTATCATCTGGAATTACATCAACACTACTCGATGATGGGCAAACAGCGCATTTAGCACTCAAACAACCGTTGAATTTGACCCAGATTAAAATACGCTTGACCGGACTCTGAGATTTTCGAGGTAAAAACCGACCGATGGGAGGCGCTCAGATACTTCTTGCAGGTGATTTTTGCTAAATTTTGCCCGTTATACCTCGATCAACTTCCGCTTATGAGCTGAATACGTATCTGAACTCGACAAAAATCTGAGTAACGACATAAATTCAGATTGCCTGTTTGAACGTGCAATTTTGGCCCCTAAAATTGACGATAGCCCGGAAAATGAATAAAAAATCTGAACTTCCAAATTCGATGGCGCCACCAGTAATGTCACCACACATATTGACGTTGAAAAATGAATGAACCGGTGATGCTCATTCGAAATTTGGATGCGCCAATGATGTGGAACAGAACCAGATTGACGTCTAACTGACACCAAATTTTATCGAGGCAACAATAACATCGGCGGCCAATTTAAAAAAAATAACGATTTACCCTTTGAATTAAAGCGGCTGTATAGTCCCCTCTGTGTTTGGCTTTCGCAATCACCATCAATTAAAATGCACTAGGGTAATCGTTGACATTAGTTTGAATCAAATGAAAACCCCCCGACCACAGGCAATTCGAATATAAATAAATTATATAATTTAAAAATTTGTCAGCAAAATGATTAAAAAATGAAATCACCTTCATCGCGAAGGTTAAGATCGCATGTAAATACATATAGTAAAAGTATGTAAAGTATGTGCTTACAAAACTGGGCCTACGCTATTTATACATAGTTAAATTCTATGTTGTGTAATAATTATTACAACTGGATTGGTTATGTATATATGGTTGCATAGTTTTTAATGAGTGCAGTCAACCGAGTAACACGATTTCATTTTTTTTTAATTGCAGACTTTTAAGAAGTTGGCTAACGTAAATAATTACAGGATGTTAACCTCTAGGCATGGACCGCGCACATATCGAACATTTCGTCGAACCAAACCATTAACCTTATATGCACATCGAAATTAATAAATTAAATTAAATTAATCAATTTAAATTCTACACTCGATTTTTGTGAACCGTTTTGTGATAGACGGTTTGCTATTTATGGCGTGCGGTGTGTTGATTTAGTGTAGGTTATGCGAATAATAATAGTCGACCATCAAATTAGATGACCTAAATATTTGATCGAATATCATATCGTGGCAATCGTTTGTGCGATCACGCGATCACCAAAAGTACAAAATCGTTTTACTACGGTGGATTATGTGATATATATATATATATATATATATATATATATATATATATATATATATATCAGCGGCGTAGCCTGGTTTTTGGAAGTAGGGAAGCAATTTCATTTGCAATCCCGAGCCTTAAGTGTTATAACATTTTCTAAATAATTATGTGCTGTTAAAGATCTGTGCATCAATAAACTATCTTGATTAAGTTTTCGTTATTCAATGAAATATCTAACTCTATTCTCTATATAATCTTTTTGAGTACGGAAATAATTATTTTAATGCAATCATTGAGCTTGAATTCTGCATACAATTTCATCTATATCTATACATAGCTGGAGGTCGCTGAAATACGAAGAGTATTTTCAAGATGATCATTTGACATTTTTATTTATGGTTTACCTTCTGTAAGCTTTAAATGCATAAAAGATGCACAAAAATTTTAGAAAAAATAATGTGTTTCTTGAACCTTAATCATTCGGCTTTATGGACCGGTTCCCTATATTTTATTATGCATCCGTATCCTATATTAAACCAAAAGTTTTGATCTATATGAGACGTATTTTAAGTGGCTAACTTTCGTCATTTAATATTAAAATAAATTAAAATATCCATGAAATGGTTAGTTAGTGATGGTTCTTGCTGAAATCGTATCGAGGTGACGTTTTCATTCAAAACGCTCGAGCCGCGAGATGGAAATCGAGTATTATAATCATCTATTCATACTACACAGGGCCAGCAAAAAAGTTTGGAAGTTGCAATTTTATTGGACACTGGAATAAGAATTAAAATGAAGTATTTCCCCTTATTTTAATATAAAACCGACAAAAAGTTTAAAGATTTAAATTAATCCAAACGGAATGAAATGCAGGTTATTTCTGGTGTAACTTTCCCTATAAAATATAGCTGTAGTGCTAGAGCTATGCTTTTTACTATAGATTTTGGTATTTACTAATTACATTCGTACACCTAAAACTATAAGAAAATACGAAAAGCAAATCTAAAATTGCTTCCTGAGATAATCATAATATTCATGATACACGATTTGACTAATTAAGAATTAAATTCCCCTGTTTTTTTTGTTTTTGTTTTTTATATCATTTCATACTTCTTCTCCACATAAAAAATTAAATTTTTTGGTAAAGGGGAAAAATTTCTTATTCTACTTTGTGCCATTCTCATTCTCTTTATATCATCCAATGCCTGTATATGTACAGACTACAGGCCGTATCATCGTATTTTATGACTGTATGAGTGTGACTCAAAACTTTCTGTAATAAAAGCCGAATTCAAGCCGCTTTCATAGAAAAATTCTGCAGAATTCTTCAGTAGTATTTTTTCGGCAAAACATGACGGAATTAAATATTGTTTACCTTTTTTAGTAATTTTTAGTAATAAATAATAAAATTCAATTTTAAGTTGGTATACACTTTCGGAAATTACTAAAAAAGATAAACAATATTTAATTCCGTCATGTTTTGCCGAAGAAATATTACTGAAAAATTCTACAGAATTTTTCTGTGAAAGCGGCTTCATCCAACACGTAGGCTGTACAAATTCCAGACTTACTAAGATATTAGTGGGCATAAATATACATTTTTGAAAACATTTCGATATAATCAAATTCATTGTAAAAACAATAAAAAACCGCCCATATTGTTACACAAGAAGAGAGAAACCCATATCGTAGTGAGCATAGCCAAAACAGCAAAATGTCATTATAATGTTATTCCGACATTAATGTCGAAATCTTTCGTACCAAAAATTTTGACGGAAATTTGCTTTTTGACGTTAAATTTGGTTCTCGTCTTCTTTGGGACCAAACACCGTCATACAATTTTGACAGAAATGTGAAAATGGAAATTTTTTCTTCCATTTTAATTAATACCAACACATAATTGTTTGTTAATTTAGAAATGTAAACAAATAAATTCGTCATTCGTGATTTTTCCTTATTTTTGGATGTGGTATTGTCTTTTTATGATACAAATGTTTATATGTTTATAATAAATTAATTTCTTGTTTGTGTACAGTTGATATTAATTTAAAAGCAAATTTTATTAATTTAAATAAATATGGAAATTAAAAAATGTTTCCTTCTCTTTTTCTCTTTACAAACACAATGACTACATCAAATTTTGGTCAAGTACTTTCGTGCCAACCAAAATGTACATTCTCGTCAAAACTTGAAAGAATTCGACATAAATTTGCTTGATTTAAAATACTATTTTATGTACATTTAATTACAAATAAATAAACATAATTTAAATTTGGATAAAAATAAAACACAATTTATATATGGATTAAATATATTGTTGCGTGAGAATACCATTCTGTCACTGTATTTGTATAATTTTATCACAATATAATTATTCTTTTTTCAATTTTATAAAAAAACGGAATAAGGAACCTTGTTTTAATAAAAACGAAGAATTCAATACTTCTTGTTTTATATATAAAAATAAAAAATATTTCAGAAAAACAGTAAAAATTTCTTTAATGTGATAATAAAAATACAAGAAGTATTAAATTCTTTGTTTTTATTAAAACAAGGTTCCTTATTTCGTTTTTATAAAATTAAAACAGAATAATGAATTAAATATTATAAATCAAATTAGAAAACAAACTTTTTGTAAAACTATGTGATATGAAATATGGATGACCTATTTGGAATGACAGATTGATAATATGGCTGTTTTTTGAAATATAGATAGAGAATATTATGTCCAAATTTTTAAAGACATATTGTAGTGTGCGTTCTTTATTTATAAATATCTGTAATGGTGGTGGTAAGCAACGATTTTTTTTATATGGTTTTGAATGTTACTAACATCACAACAGATCGAGAATTTTATTTATTTTTTTTATATATCGGTGTGTGCTACGCAAAAGCCTCTTTACTACAAGCCGTATTGAAATTTTCGTTGACACATATTCTCATATATTTTTAAAATGTATTAGTGGACATATATACTTTAGATGTGCTAGTAACTTTCAAAATCCATATATACAAATATATAATTTTCTCTTTAAATAACGCACACCATTACCATAATTGAGTATTTTTCACGCACCCCATTAACATAATTGAGAATTTGTTTCTCTACTTGTGGTATTAAACGTCAAATTTTTTTTTATTTGTTTAGTGAATGATGTGAATTGTGAAATTTTCAAGTTAAATTTAATAATTATTTTTAATTATATATATAATATATATATATATATATATATATATATATATATATATATATATATATATATATATATATATATATATATATATATATTTATATATATATATATATATATATATATATATATATATATATATATATATATATATATATAATATTAACAAGAGAAATTCAGATGTTAAAAAATGAGTCAGTTAATTTCTACTTAAGTAAGTTGACGAATGACAGTAATACAGATTATTCGCTCTGGAAAGCAACTAAATCTTTGAAAAGGCCAATAATGCCAATCCATCCTATCAGGAAAATTGATGGAACATTGGCAAAGAAAAACAAAGAAAAAGCAGAAGGATTTGCTAATCATCTTAAAAATATATTTCAACCTCATGAATCCCAATTACGAGAAACATTGGATGAAAACATAATACAAATTCTCGAAGAGATCACACCTACATCATCTACTAAGTAGCAAACGAAATTAAAAACAATTTAAACTTAAAGAAAGCACCAGGTTTTGACCTGATTACCGGAGAAATAATAAAGCAATTATAGAGAAAAGCTACGGTAAAGCTAACTAATATCATAAATGCTGCATTTAGGTTATAATATGTGCCAAAACTTTGGAAAGTGGCTGATGTTATCATGATCCCCAAACCAGGAAAACCACCACATCTAATAACATGATATAGGCCTATATCGTTAGAGAATGTATTGTAAGTAAAAAACGTGTCGATATATGATTTAGAATATAGTGTAAAATAAAATAAACATTTCCATACTATAAAACAAAAGAAAGTAAAACTTGACAAAAAAAAAAAAAATTTAAATGGCAAAATTAATGTTATCTTTTTCCTATACAAAACACAAACAACAAAATAAAAGAGACGAAAAAATTCTCATTTATCCATACACATTAAATAGTGTGCGTAACTTAGAGATAAAAATGGTAAATAGTGGTATTTAGTAGGAATGAGAAAATCAAACATTTTTTGGTATGGATTTTCATAGCACCAATACACTCAATTGTGTATATAGGTTTTGTTTATCTGTGCAGGAGCTGCGAAACCACCCAAAAAAAAACTAGTTTCATCTTGATAAATAAAACAAATAAAAATATTGCATATGTAATTAAAAGTGCGCATTTTTGATGACGTATGCAATATTTTTTTTTGTAAATAAAGGACGATTTTTTTCTTCGATATTTGTGTTTTGCGATATTTTGGTCTGCGGAATTTTTTTTACGTCTGTAGTTATAATGATTTTACTCACATTTGATGAAAGAGCATTCAACATTTTTGTTGTGCGATTATTTTGACTGCTATAATATATCTACGAAATTTTGGTTGCAAAATAGTTTCTGCGAGAATACGGTAGAGGGCCATAAAATGTGATGCAGCCACTGAATGTGACAATATAATCGTTTCACGTGAATTCTGTTATAATTTGCAAATTATAAAATTAACTGAATTATGTGAAATAACAAAAAATATTGATTATTCGCATTCAAGCCACTCAATGAAAAAATTTCAGTAAATCGATCTGTTGCTCCATCTATAGTAGACTACAGTATGGCTTTAACTGTGCGTTCTGACGAGCTCATAATGTAAATATTCTTGATACTGCCATCGTTGATTCTCGTGCCGGTTAACCGGTTAAAGACATAAGCACACTGCTTGTCGAAGACACCAATACCAATGGTTTCAATACTGAGACTGATAGGGTGATAATGATAGTTTGATAAAAATTTTAATGACATTACGGTTTTGTTAGATGAATATAAATTTGACTTTCTGACTTTAACTGAGACCTTTTTAAAAAGCAAAATTTCAAATATACTTCAAATTATTAATTATAAAATCATCCGTTTTGATCGAATTAATGATACGCGGTGTTTTGGTAAAATTCTAATCTTAGTTGTTTATAATTATAATAGTTTTCAAACGATATTTTTTATTTTTATTACAGTATCATGGATAAATCTCCTTTCCCATATCACATTTTGTTTTGTTTAGTATGGGCTTGTTAGCGTTAATAAATTCATACACATATTTTTTGTTTTGTTTTGTTTTGTATAAAAAAATCGATATATATATATATATATATATATATATATATATATATATATATATATATATATATATATATATCTGTTTCACATTAAACAATTGATTTAACATAATGTAGTTCGAGACAAACTATCATATTTTTTGTTATAAAAAATTAGTAAACATTTTTATTAATGATGGAGGGAGAAAAAAAATATAATCGTTTCACCCCATCCTTCGTCAATCTGTTCGAAAAATTATATGTTTTCAGTTCATATCGGTCCACCGACAATGAAAGATGTGTATCTTTACATTTCTTATCTATGATAGTATGATTAAGTTTTGCTTAAGAATTTAATCCTAATATTTTACAATTAGAAACTATTTATGTTCCTCGTAAAAGGAGTATTAAGAAATGTCCCACCGCCCCATGTTTAAATGCGCATATTTTAAATTTAATGAAGCGAAGCGAGATTTAAATTAGAACCAGATTTGGAATCATTTAAATATTTAAGTAATGTAACCAACAAAATATGTAAATCGAGCTAAAAATAAATTTTATTTTGTGAATATGCATAATTCCAAAACAACTTGGAATAATTAAAAAAAAAAAATGCATAGACATATACGTCAACACTGATGCATTCATTGATTTTTCTGCTGATGACATTTTGTCTGGGATTAGTAAACTTAGTGAATCTTTAAATGTTTTACCTTTACCTGATTTTAATTTGAATGATAGTTTGTGCTTTTGTATTTAAGTCTAATTCGAGGGCACATGACATGGTCAATTTCAAATTACTCAAATTATTTATTGAATTGTTTCTGCCACTTATTATACATAAATCATAAACCAGTGTTTGACGAAATCAGTATTTCGCCTATTATGTGGAAAGTGGCTTCAATTATTCTTCTACCTAAAAAAGTTGTAATTTTCAATGTTTGTAAGTTGTAATTTTCAATATTCGCCCTAGTTTTCTTGTCTTATCTAAGGTACTGGAAAAAAATATGCAAGTTTTTAAATTTTTTGTAAATTCCAATCGGGTTACAAAACTGGCCACAGTTCTATTACTGCACTAATTTCTTGCTTTATTCCTATTTGAGTGATCGTAAGCAATTTGTGAAGCTAGGTGATGATAATTCAGCTATAACAGAAGTAATATCTGAACTTCCTCAAGGATCAATTTTAGGTTCTTTGTTTTTTTTTATTTACATAAATGATCGACATGCTAAATTGTCGTTTTCATCTTTATGCTGATGACTTGCATCTTTATATTGGTGGTGGGTGTCTTTTTTAAATTTGGCCGAAATTACTAGAAAACTTAATGTAGGTCTCAGTGCTATATCTAAATGGGCTAAAAAAAATTCTCTTCCATTTAATCCAACTAAAAGTAAGGTTTTATTTCTTTCTAGAAGAACATAAAGAAGAAACCTGAGATTTTAACAGAATTGACACTGCAACTTCGTCTTAAAATCAACATTAGGAAGACCAAAGCTATAAATCTGAACACAAGCATTGATAGAAAATCATACCAATCGAGAAAATATTGAAGAGGTTGGGAAATTCGTATACCTTGGTTGTATAGTGGCAAAAGCAGGTGGCAAAAGGATATAAGTCAAAAAATTAACAAAGCCAGGAGTACCTTTAACATGCTTAACAAGATCTGGCACATATCCGAACTGTCAAGAAATACAGAGCTACGAATGTTCAAAGCCTGTGTAAAAACAAACGGACTAAATTATCACCGCATATTATGAAGTAAGGAGCCTTTCGAGCCTGTAAAATAATGATGACCGACTTCTAAATGGATGACTTACTTACTGGCGAGAACAATATTAAGGAGGCACTAGTAGCGATACAAGAGCTACAAGAGCTCACTATTTGAATTCGATATAATCGAACTGAAGCTAACTAAAAAGCAGCCCAACATCAAACGCTCATTCCTATCTGACTCATCAAAACTTTTTGACTCCATAGGATGGCTATCGCCAATAACCACCATTGCCAAGATTATGATGCAGGATATTTGAAAAATAGGAATATACTGGGATGAACAACTATATCTGAAAAAATAAACACCAAATGGCAGAATTACAAGGATGACCTGAAGGAAATAACAAAATTAAAATTTCTAAAATGGGTCAACATAACGTCGAGATGCAAAATGGAACTGTACGGTTGTGCTGGTGCCTCAGCGTCAATAATGACTCAGCCCTTAATGTCCAAAACACGAGTTGCGCCAGTCAAAACGAAGATAACAATCCCTCGCCTCGAGTTAAATGCGGGCTTATTATTGGGAAAATTATTGAAAATTATCGCACTCGTGGGCAGACTCTACTATAACACTGTGTTCGGGGTTGCTTATGGTTTGCTTTGCGATGTCTGGAAATACCTGATAAATATGTACGTTTGTGTAAAATGACAGTAATTCAGTCACAATATTGTGTCAAAGTTGAGAATAAGCTATCAGGAATTAGTTTTGGTATGCATGGCAAGGAGATGCTCTATCCCCGATACTCTTTAATCTCATGTTAAAAGTGAAAAACCTCAGGACAACATCTTGTTTCGGCAGTCCAACCTGGTTCTGGCATATGCAGATGATTTATGTGTAGTTGGATTGAATGGCAACGGTGTCAGAGAACTACAGAAGGAAAACCACTACTGAGGAGTCCAAAACAAAATATATGAACCCTGGTTTTAGAGACAGAGACGCAAGACATTTTAGTATGCCTTACGTACAATGCTCCAATGAAAGATATAAAAGATGATATTTAAGAGAAGAGTCATGCCTAAAGCAATAATGACAACACTCACCGAGTTCTCTTCAACCACAAGATCAGGAATTTGATGAAAAACACTGATGTCGTTGATCCGACACCGGCCAGCAATGGCTTGTAAAGACCGAGTTTTATTATCGCGTGCACCATATCTCAAAGTTCAAAGTGTTGTTTAAATCGTTATTCAAATTGTTGCTACACTTTCACTTACAAATTGTCTTAAACCAAAAAAATTTTTTTTTAGAAACCTTTTTATGAAAATATTATTTAAATGGAGCCTAAGACATTAACGGTAATCATATAAATTAGTGGTAAATTAGAAATTAGAATTCGAAAATTATCGATACAGTCCGATCAATATAGGTTTTTAATAACAACAACAACAAAATTGTCTACTTAAGTTAACAAAACCTATAAGCTTTGTATAAATGTTAGCTCAATTCTATACGGATGAATTAGAGCTGAAGATTATCGCGTATAGATCGGATATTCGATAAACACTTTGCATGCGTGTACGTCATTTTAATAACTTAAGTGAATTCGAACTTACCTTGAACACATAATTAGTTTTGTTATGTTAGCTCTAAGACATATATACATATACATGAAGTAATTTACTGCAAAAGTAAGAAATTTTTTTTTTTTTGTTAATTGTTTAATTCATTTGCAGAAACAAAACAAAAAACAGAATCTCATTACCGCACTCGAATGACTTATAATTGTTTGGGTAAACAATAGAGACACATAACCTTAAGAAGCGTTACTGAAACAGTACGCTGAGAGATAAGTTTAATCTTTAAATCGTGTTCTAAGATCATACAATTATAATTGAATTAAAAGTAGGTTCGATGCCAAGGTGAGCGCGGTTTGTATTTATTCAGCTATTTGTTGCAATTCTTTATTATTATTACTATTATTATTACTATGCATGTAAATAAGACAAACTAATGACATGTCCGGTTAAACCTTGTTATGTTGATCGAACACAAATAGAGATAAATTATTTATTTGACATTAGTTTAAGTTCACTTATACATATGCCCAATTTTTATTTATTAATCCATGTAATGCGCGTTTTACAATTATTATCATTTTGACATGAGCTGAACTAAAAATATGTACGTTAAACGCTGATAAGAAGTTCTAATTTTGTATACAAAGAAAACGAAAATTTCCTGGAGGAGAACTACTTTTCACTGTACACCACAAATATGTACATAAAATATTGTCAATCAAGGTTTTTGTGTGTGTAGATCTATTATTAGAAATTAATTGCAAAAATTCTGTAATTAAAAATTATTAGGAATCGTAATGTAAATTGCACACAGCGACGCACTCACACAAACACACTAAACACTTAGAAGATAACATAACTTACACAAAATAATTGTCTAATTCACAAAAAAAAAAACTTTATACAATTCGAACGCAAAAATGTTCGTTAAAACTTAGAGTAGACGTAGACACGTTTTACTGCTTTGAAATCGCGAATCTGACTGAATCATTTTAATTTCGTTTTGTTTATATTTTTTGTTTTCGTTTTCTTTGTCATTTTCTTATTTATGTTTTTTTATAAAGTCCACAATCAGAGCTCGATTCATTGGACGCACAGACAATCAGTACAAGTACATTTAACTCGGACTAAATGTAGTTTAGTGCTTTGTGCTATTATCGATTTTATGTTACATAGTGCGAAATTCATTGTGGGTAGATGTCGATTAACAAGTAACCTTATACAATTTCACTACAATTTGTCCTTGTCGAATACAATACAAATTTGTCAACATTAGAAATCGAATTTGGCGGAAATTCGATTAACTGCAAATTGGTCGATATCGTAACGACCATAACATTTCCTATATATGGATTCGAACAAGGTAATCGATTTAATACTAAATAGTATATACATCATAAATACTTTATATGAAGGTAATTTATAATAAAAGGTAGATGCCAAGGTGACAATTTTCCTTTCACTCATAACATAAAATATTAACATGTACATACAACATTGCAATTTAGTCGAGGCCATAAAAAAGAAAATTATTTCCACCATAATTAAAATAATTCGCCTAAAGTCAGATTTTAAATTTTATCATTTTATCGGTACAGTAGTTACAATATAAATTACGTTTGTGTTATATTTATGATAGGTGTCGACAAAAACATTATTATAATCGGTATTGCAGTCATAATACATTCTATTATGTTTTACCGTGACATCTTTGAAAAGTTAAATGAAATTTCAATACATATATTAGGAGTAGACATATATATATTTTAAACCCTAAATGTCACGCACATAACGACCGGTTTAATTTATTACCGTAAATTGGTTTGGAACTTTGATCAAGTCGCAATTTTATGCAGTTAAAATTTTAGTGTTCAACAATCAATTGCATTTTTGAAGATAAATCTATGGTGGTTGGCTCGGGAGGTACAATAAAAAGAGTTTTCATTATTTACATTCGGTAGCCGAACCATCGGGCCAAACCATCGTCCATTGGTTCCATTACCAATGCGGCTACGTTCGCTGAGAGTATTGATACAATTTGTCAAAAAAACTCGAAGGATGGAGGCAAAAATTTTACAGTATTGAGGACGAATTATTTTTACTTCCACAGCAAGTCTCAAAATCTGACGAGTTTGAAACTAAATTTTTCAGTACGTAAGCAGCCATGACAAGTGAAATAATTAAGCGAAAGCCAGTCGAACTTTCTACACAAAATATTGGGTTCAAGATGTAATTGAACATACTTCGTGGGCTGTATTGTTGTTTTGTGTCTCGCTTGGATATTAGTATATTGGCTATGTATTTGCCATCTGTAAAATCACACTCGACTAGAGTTCTGGATTCCTAGTGTAAGGAGCTGATGTTCTTTCCCAATTAAGTGGTACCTTAAGTAGTGAACATAAAGCTGAATTGTTGCACTACACGAGACGTTGACATGATGTTATGTATGATGAGATGTTAAATGCTGGAATGGAGGATCCATCTCGACTGGTGGCCTGGGCAATGACTGCGGCATCCCGGTGACAGTTGTCACTTGTGTTTGATGGTAAGTCCTAATTGTTCAGAAAGGAGTAGCGTATCTAAAGGCTTAACTTGATAGGTGCGGTATTCGTTTAACTACCAGCTCCGTTTCGAACTGCCATTGGGTTTCCATTGTTTGCTGTAATTGCTGGGTGGTTAGGTTGTTTCTATGCTTGAATAGTTTGACCGTGTTTTCGATGACTAAGGTTTGATTCTGTATCAGCCGTTAAGTATATTCCTCATTTAATGACCTGGATTTCGAATTGTTCGGCTTCTCTTCCAGGTGTTAGGCTTGATATCAAGAGATCTTGATGCCATTTCGGATGATGATGTAGCCAATGTAAATAATCTGACATCTACTTTTACCAAAACTGTACTCGAATGTTCTCCACCACTTTGCATCGTGACCTGAGTGTTTTTTTTAGCCCAAGAGGTTCCTTTTCTAGTAGAGCAGTTACCGCATCTCCGGTTAAAATGTGCTCCTACCACTGTAATTGACTTATCGTAATTTATACTCCTTTACCCTCCAGAAAATTCATGATGACCCTTGAAAAACATGAAAATTAGCCATAACTCGAAAAATCTCCAAATCCCGAAAATCCATGATGGCTAACCTTTAAAATTTATGAAAATTAGCCATAAATCGAAAATTCTTCAAACCCAGAAAACCCATAATGGCTTTTGAAAACCATGAAAAGTCGCCATAACTCAAAAAATTCTCCAAATCTAGAAAAATAGAAATTTCTCCAAATCCCGAAAATCCATGATGGTTAGTCTTCGAAAACCAGGAAAATTAAGCATAAATCGAAAGATATTCAAATCCCGAAAACCCATGATTGCCTTTGAACACCATGAAAATGAGCCAAAACTCGAAAATTCTCCAAATCCAGAAAAACCATGATGACAAGCCTTTGAAAACCATGAAAAATCGCCATTACAACAATCGTTAAAAAAAGTTTTCCATACCACAGGAGAATTACAAACCTCATGAAGGAAGAAACAGAATGTTAAGAAACCTCGGAAAATATCTCATACAAGAAGTAATAGGCGGCTCGAACCTCGTCAGACACGTATTTAAACAAGAAGATAAAGAAAACCGAGGGAAACTGGTACTGAGGTGGTGTCAAACAACTGTATCCTAAAAAGTAATACACTTTACCGTCCAAATACATTTATAACATAAAGAGAACCCGAGTGACAACGAAGGCAGAGCTGTTATTAAAATCACATACCAAAAACTGGGAATGGAATTCCATCATGACAATCATTTTTCAAGAGAACATTAGCACTGGCTTCAGCGTTTTGAAACGTACGTTTGACGTTGGTGCTTAGACTTCCTAGGAGTCTATTGGATAAAGTTACTTCTATAACAGGTAAAATTTCGTAATTACTAGAACTTTTCAAACTGTGCTATAGGTGCGACTGTATGAAAAATAACATTCTTTTGTAGAAAAAAATTCAGCAAGTATACCAAAATTTAAGCTAGAAAAAGCCTGTGGCTTCGCCAGAGTTAAGATAGGTTCTTTATTTATCATATTTGTCACGAGTGCGTTATTGAAAGAATTTAAAATGAACTTGGATCGATTTGTAATAATTTTTATTGAAAGCTCTAAGGTCAACATTATCTTGCAACGTGAAAAAAAATCGACACCTGTAAGCCGGGAAACGAACCGAAAAATTAACATGTCGATTGTATAGTTCAGGTTGTAAATCGCCATCTTTTATTATAAAAAGACGACGACGATACATTGTTAAATTTGTAAATATAAAATATAAAATGATAACTTGATTCATAATATAAATACATATAGTAATACCATCCTACGAAAAAAACAGTTTACCCATTGATGTTCCAGATGTCGGATCGATAGAATATCGTCAACATTTAGAATAAATATATGACATTTAGGCGACTATACATATACAAATATTTTGATTACTTTAAAATGATACCAGTAGCGACATCTAGCACGTCAATAGGCTAACATACCATGGTAGTACTATGTGTATTTATATTATGCTAGATTGCACTGTAAAAAATGTCAGAATCTCTTTGAATGTATGAAAAAAAAAGTTTTTGTTGAAAGCGAAATGGAGGGATAAATTGTCGGTAAAAATATATAGATAATTTCATAGATTATAAAAATGTACATAAAAACATGTATGCAAATCTTAACGATTCGTTAATTTTGTGTAATATTTTTTTTAAATATTATACAAAAACAAACGAGGTTATGTTTTCATTTTGAAACGCCTAAATGATAGCATTCTTTGATTATAAAATAATTTATTATAAAAAAAATTGTATTTCTCTGTCATATTTTGCTTAGTAATTTATTTATAATGCTATCTCGTTTTAAATATCTGCATCTTGAAAATATCGTTGAATGTAAATGGCGCATTAGACTATAGAAGTGCAAAACATGTAAAATATAAAACTAAGTGTACTTCATATTTACACTAAACCGGAATTAATCACAATTTGGGTTTGCCAGGAGGTTTTTCCTTCTTTTTTCAAAAGAATTTGTGTCTCTTTGTAATTTTAAATTCCAGTACATTTTCAAATGAAAATACTGGTTTTGTTTAGTATCCATACAGAATAACTCAATAATTTGCCATTCCCATATGTATTCGACAATTCGCAAATTTAGTTCAACCTCGTACCGAAAAAAGGACAGCATAAATATATAAAATCGAAATATGTACCAAATCAATTGATAACCATTTCCTCCATCGAGGCTAAATTTCGTAAATTCTTTAAAAAATAAAAAATTCCAATATTTTTGCAATGTTTGTGATTTATATTGGAAACAGGAGATAGCACCGAAACAGAAATTTGATTTTCTTTTTTCCAACTCAAATCTATATATGGAATGATGGTAATGTGTGTGTGTGTGTAAATATTTTGTGGTAAACAAAAAAAAAACCTTCCAATGTGGAGAATGCTTTCTATATAGTAGTAGAGTATTAAATTTCGACTAGATAAATTTTTAATGTTTCGATTTTTATTTATTTGTTGTATCGTCCAACAATTTAAGTATTCAATGAAGGATTGTGGGCGATTCGAAAAACTTTTTGTTTTCCCTCGTTTTACGTCTTTTCGTGCTTGCCTTTTTCTAATTACGTACATACACGAGTATTGATTTGAATGGAAACTTTTGCTTTACCATCGGTCTGATTTTTTTTTATTTGTTTGCTATGGGTATAGTACATCCTTAAAATTGAACTCAAAGGCTTAATTAAACACGTACGAGATTACGGGTAAATGAAATTAAATTAAAAGTAGTAATTATAACTATCTTAACTCATATGATTCATTGATTCCCATGATGATCTCCATATATGGGGTTTCCATCTATAAAGATGGTACATGATTGCCAGTTTATTTTCAGTATAGGAAAACAACAAACAGAAAACTTTTAACTTTGGAAATAAAACCAACAACAAATTTGCAATATCCATAGAGAATATTTAATCGTAATTAAATCAAAATAAACATAACATTTTTTGAATTGATGTTGTGCAGAATAATTATAGGTTACACGACATGACATGAATATGTAAACATTGAATTTATCATTCGTGGGGTAGTTTGACCTTGCTAGAGGTTAAATCATTCAAAAAAGGTCCATATTCAACAGGAAAAGCTTTATAACACTAATACTAGAAGAAATTATGGATTCTGGTAAAAGTAGGCCTGATAATTACGATCTCCAAGAAAAGTAACCAAAGCGAAAAAATTTGCGAACGATTTCTCCCTTTATCAAACATTATACTCCTATGCTTTTGCTAACATATTATAGCCCTCCGGAACGAATTTTACATAACTTTATGATTAGCTATTTCTGGTTTACCGGCGTACATCTGAAGCTTCAAGTAAACACCATTAAATTTTAGGAGCTGGCAAGAATGATACGTCGACAATAACAAATGTTATTGGCTATTGGATCAGTAGAGCCACCTTACTGAAATAATAAGTTTGAGTTATTCCGTATAAATACCAATGAGCGAGCACAATATCAACAATCGTCCAAATATCGTTCCATTTATCGTTTCTGAGCTAGAACCATCTTACCAAACTAAGGTTCTGAGAGGGTACTGTTGATTCGGATGAGTCTTAAGGATTACTTCCGTCTCTTTTACCTTCACCCGATTACAATAGTCCAGTTAATCACGATGTGGTTATCACATTATTACTGAAGGTCGACTTTTTTGTAACACTACATCATTTCACAGACTGCCTTCGAAAATTTTCAGCATATGGTCCACTTAGGCATATGAGCAGACCATAATTTTCTGAGGTTTCTTCTCCAATCCACATGTTCCAGAAGAACGATTTTAGCCAACCCGATTATCATTGTAAGGGCATAACATTTGATCACTGTTGCTCCGAAGATGTGCCTAAAATGGCTATTACCACCCCATTTAGTATATTAGAATTTAGTCGAATGGCTTTCGAATTCACATAAATTTTGGCATACTTGTGGCCAATAAAAATTAGAAAGATTATAAAATCCGTCTAAAGAAAATTTTTGAGTGACTTGCCGAGTTTGGAGACCCAAGCTTCCAAATGTTTATTAGGGGTTCATGCTTTAGAATTCCACACCGCATCGAGTACCATCGATTCATTGTCTGCAATTTATGTGCAACTAGCAACACTAAATACGATGCCAAAGAAAATAAGATGCATGCGAAGCCATTCCATTGACGGTTCGAGATATACAGTACTGACGCGTTAAACGTAGCGGTAGGAGATCTATATTGCTAACCTTTTAAGGATTCTTTCCCTGCAAGCTAAATGAAATAGAAAAAAAGTACTCCATCTTTGGAAAAGAACTTTTGCGCGTTTATCTCTCCAATAAACATTTCAAATATTTCGTGGACTCCCTTGAGTAATAAAATCCACGGCAACTCCCGGGGAGATGTGCTACCATCGATCATATTCGAACAAAATCGAATAATCGATATATATATATATATATATATATATATATATATATATATATATATATATATATATATATATATATTATATATATATATATATATATATATATATATATATATATATATATATATATATATATATAAATATATATATATATATACTCACTATTATTGATCGGTTTACCCGATGACCTGAAGTAAAACATACCCTCTTCATGAAATCATACAGAATTAGTACCACTGCTTATTATCCATAAGCTAATGGTATGGTCGAAAAATGTCATATGCAACTAAGATTCGCTAAAAGCTCGCTGTAACACTGTCCAGATTTGATTCTTCTATCAACCTTGCGAATAGGGCCTTCTTTAACTTCAAGTTGGTGAGTTTCTCTTTGGTAGTAAACAAAATAAGTCATCTAGATCCGTTAGATTGGTTTCAAGAATTAGAGTAGCCGAATTATTCAGAAAGATGTCAAAGATTTGCTAAAAGTATCACTATATGTGTCCACTAAAATGTACACACTCAAATATATGGTGAAGCCTTTAAATTATAGTCTCATAACTTTGGTTTAAACAAATTCGAATCCATATAAACATAACTATGCTTAAATGTAGAAAACATAAAAATAAATTCGTTTTTTTTTTGTTCATAATTAAATTTAAACCTAAGCAAAGTGTTGCATGTGCTATATGCATGCACTCAGTAAACACCATCACCATATAAACATATACACAATATATACAAACAACATAACAACATTAAAACTTACAAAGAAGTAAAAAAAAAAGTTTTCAAGACATAAAGTAATTTTCGTATTTTTCAACGTATCAGCTACAAAAAAAAAAACGAACAAATTTTCTACTGTTCACTGGCAAACATAAATTAAGAACTGGAAACTCTGAATTTTATAAATTTTTAGCTTTTCTTTGCAAAAACAAAAAACAAATGTTCTTTCCGTGAAAATTAATGCTTTTTTGTTTTATCAGATAATTTTTAACTTCATTACTCATAGAGTTTCCGTTACATGTAATGTATAGTCGTCTATAAAAATTAAATATTTATGTACAGGTCAACATCGACTTATGTGTTTTATTATTCTTGTTGCGTCGATTCAATAACCCCAAAAGATTTTGCGGTACCTGACAAATATGTGCGTTTATGTAAAATTATGACTGTAATGCAATCACAATGTTGTGTCAAAGTTGATAACAAGCTATCAGGAGTTTTTGCAGTTAGCTCTGGTGTACGACAAGGAGATGTTCTATCCCCGATACTCTTTAATCTTATGTTAGAAATTATCTTTCGTAAAAGTGGAACATTTCAGGCCTTGAATGGTTTGAGGTCTATGGTGGAATTTGTCACGATTGGCATGCGGTGATGTTGGGATTGAAATCAAGATTCCTTTTCAAAGATGAAGTATTCATTATGGGTGAAGAAATTTTACGGAGAATTCAAAAGCCAAGAGGAACGGTCACTAAGTTTTTGATGCAGAAGGAAAAATTGTTTCGTAAAATATATCCAGCACTGGAAGAGGATTGCAAACTATATGTACTACAGCGTAATATGGCTCAGCAACATTCAATGCAGCATTCGGTACCTAACATAACCACGGTAGCAGAGCTCTTGGCCCATTACAAAAAATTGAACGATGCCAAATATATTCAGGCGCGGAAGCAAGTAATAGAGATAAAGGGGAAAAAATTGGAATCGACATGCTTCCCTACGAAGAAGGTAATCAACGAAATTTTGGAAAGATTCAATTCAAGCATGAGGAGATGGTGGAAGTCAATCTATAGTGCAGAAAAAGCACAGAACAACGAAGCTCAGATAAAGACCCTTTACGAGTTAAGCGTTCCCAAGAAGGGGATTTGCCTATAGGAACTGCCATAAAATAGGGCACGTTGACTGCCCAGAGCCCTGGGAACGATTTCGTGGTGAAGAAAAATGTTCTAGAGGTAAAGTATCTAGAAATCAAAGAAGCTGGAAACGTCATTTGTGTAGTAGCGATGGATGGCGATGATTGCCTCATGTAGAGGCTGAGGTGCTAGGACTTCTAGAAAGGTAGGGACAGTAACATTCAAGTGACATAACGATCAAAAATTCTAAATAGACGCACTCGCAATGCCAACGATTACCAGATTATCAGAAGTTAATTTTTGTGACCAACTATTTACAAATCATAAAAAGGCACAGTTGTCAGAAATCAGCACAACGCAGCCCTTGTAAATTTTTCTTCCCAATTTACCGAAGTCATCCGATGAAGCCATCGATGTATCTGTATAACGACGAGTTCTTAAAGGGAAACAAGACATTAAATTTGTATGCTAGTTTATATTTGTGCTTCACAAGACATGCAAGTGCCACTCAATGACAGTGGTCAAATACGATACAGTTTCAATTAAATTTCTTATGTCTAATCGAACTTTAATTTCTTGTTTCATTTCGGACATTCGAAAACTTTTTTCACTTTATATTACCTAAGTTTTAACAACAAATTTAATTGACCTAAATTCTCCTACACAAAATTTTGTCATCTTATTAGTGAAAATTTCATTTTTATTTTGTCTGTTTTATACCTCGTAAACCCGCACACCGAACTAAAATGTTATACATAAAAAGAAAATTAATTCAAAGGAAAATTTAATAATGGTATGAAGACATAAAAACAAAATGCTTATCGTTTGATAAGGATAATTGTTTTAAATTATCTATATACTATATACGCATTTTTAGTTTGAGTTGAAGTGAAAATTAATTTTCTTTTATATTCGTTGAATTTACTGGTCTATTAATTTGGAATTGGGTATATAAAGGTAATAAGGTCTCGTCTCTAATGTATCCACAAATTGGGTTAGTTGCTTTGAAAGTAAGAGAAAAAAGGATATTTTCCATAATACGTCGACTGTGCTTTTGGATATTTATACTCGTACCACTGTACTGACATTTCAAACCTTACAATTCTATAATTTACTCTATGTTTAGATAAAAATGATAAATATTTAACAAATAAAACACTTAAATCCTTTTCGAACTATGTCTACAGTGTGATCCATAGAACACCACAACAAGTGAGCGCACGGGCAAAAATGATACTGGCTAGTGTTCAAGACAATTAGAAAATCGAGGGACATATCAGGGCAACATTTAAAAAAATTACAAAAAATGACAACAATGATAAAATTTACCAATATGACACAATGGACAAAATTCTTATTGGTGACACATGTGACTAAAGTGACTAAACTGACAAAAGTGATTACAGTGACTAAAGGGACAAAAGTGACAAAAGTGACAAAAGTGACAAAAGTGACAAAAGTGACAAAAGTGACAAAAGTGACAAAAGTGACAAAAGTGACAAAAGTGACAAAAGTGATAAAAGTGATAAAAGTGATAAAAGTGATAAAAGTGATAAAAGTAAAAGTGGCAAAAGTGACAAAAGTGACAAAAGTGACAAAAATGACAAAAGTGACAAAAGTGACAAAAGTGACAAAAGTGACAAAAGTGACAAAAGTGACACAAGTGATAAAAGTGACAAAAGTGACAAAAGTGACAAAAGTGACAAAAGTGACAAAAGTGACAAAAGTGACAAAAGTGACAAAAGTGACAAAAGTGACAAAAGTGACAAAAGTGACAAAAGTGACAAAAGTAACAAAAGTGACAAAAGTGACAAAAGTGACAAAAGTGACAAAAGTGACAAAAGTGAAAAAAGTGACAAAAGTGACAAAAGTGACAAAAGTAACAAAAGTGACAAAAGTTGCAAAAGTCACAATAGTGACAATAGTGATAAAAGTGATAGTGGTAAAAGTGGCAAAAGTGAAAATAGTGAGTGACAAGTAATAAAAGTGATAAAAGTGATAGAAGTGGTAAAAGTGGCAAAAGTGACAAGTGATAAAAGTGGCAAAAGTGATAAAGCATTAAACAAACTGCGTTCTAGACTCCGCCGAGTCATCGAAGCTCCCTGGGAAGTGAGTTTCAATTAGAAATTTTAATGATTCCTTATCGGAAGCTGCCCATGAACTATAGGTTTTATTAAATGACATATATTAGTTGGATTGGTGGAGATAATCTTGATAAAACAAAAACCTTTTTTAACAAAAAGTCTCCAAGGATTCCCCCTGTTCAGTCTCAGATGCTTCTTATACGAGTTGAAGTCCAGAGATTCCGTAGTACTTTTAGCCTCAACACAGACTCTCTTACATGCTTTTCTATGGATTTTAAACCTCTTTCACTCCTGGGCTTCTTTACACTTCCTTCTAGGCTTTACCGTAATGCAAGTAGTATCTACAATGTAATACAGATCGTCAACTGTCACTGGGGGCTGCTAGACCCCAACATCAAAAGTCCCCTAAAACTTTCCTGAATTTGTTACATTTTCCTATTTTAGGGTTCCAGTGATATATATAGGTTCTCAACCTATAGTATATAAAAAGGGGTTTGTTTTTAGAAGTAAATAAAAACTATTCTTTCTTTGTTCCGCCTCTATGATCAGCTCCCCCAGATAATCCAGTGGAGCTTCCTTCCGGCTTATATAGGCTGCTACCAACCAGTTTTTATTGTTGCTAAGTTTCCTGGATTAGAATTACTTCATCACCTGATTTAGTCTGCTGAGAAAACCTGCCAAAGAAGCGCTTGCGTGATTTTCCAAACTTACTTATCTATATGGTTACATTCACTAGGAACCGTTCACAAGTAAACTCTTTTCTTAATGAAGGATCAAAATTACATAAAAGGTAATAATTACTTAGCCCTTTTTTCGATTCAAAAAATGTTTACGCATAGTTCTCTAACTGTCAATTGCCTAAAGTTTAAGTGGTCACAACCTATATAAAGTACTTCAAAACTACACACTCTTTACTTGTATCCTTTATCCTTTATGTCTTTGAACTTAATTAAATCATACCAATTAGTTAAAAATGTGAACCAAATAAAGGAATCCATTTTTGTGTAAAAATAATAATTATTGCTTGTTTTGTGCTCTAAGGACTTTACTGTATATAATACTATGTACATTGTGTTGCCAGAAACAAAATTACAAAAAAAAAACATTTTCCCTCATTTTCCCTCATTATTTATTTTCCAAAGTAACAAAACGAAAAATATCGAAACATAAATAATATTTTAGTTCTCCTATAACAATAAATCATTATAAAATGTTCGTATATACACAGGATATACAGGATACCGAAAACGAAAATGTACACTTGGTGTAAATACAATTAAGAGTTTGTTTTGAAGCAGATATCTTACCACTCAAATGAAAATATGAACAACAGGATTTAATTGAATTCCAACACTAACTCTATCTAAAAAAAATCCTGCTTGCTGTGTATCAAATAGATTACAGGCACAGACGAAAACCTTTTGTTTAGTTTCCCAAATTTCCTCAAAAAAAAAAAAAAATTATTTCACTTTGATGACGACAATAATTTTCTTGTTGTCTTGATGATGATGATTAATGGTTTAAGATTCGTCTGCTAAATAATATATATACACATATACCGTTATAGGATGAACAAAACTTTTTTTTTCTTGAATGCCAAAAAAAAGGATAACTGAACGAATTGTTTTTTGTTTTGGTGTGTGTGTGTATGTACATTTTGTTTACAAAAAAGGATTAAATAAGATTTCTACCGAATAGTGATTAAAGCCGATGTAGATGCGTGTGGAAAACTTTTTGTTTCGAGTTTTATGATCAATCAAAATGAAATTAGCTAAAATATTTAAGGATTTTAATTAGAACAGACTGATTACTTTTTTTATATACTATATGTATATATACAGGGCTATTCAGAATTACTGGAGCATCTTAATATCGATTAATGTTCCGGTAAAAATGTTACAAACAACATATATATGGGATGGCCCTGGAAACTCCCAGTCAAAGTCTTTGTGATATTTAAAATACATCCTCTGTTTGTTGTTGAAGCAAGAACATTGATTTTTACCTTCTTGATAACCTCATTAGTTTCGGTATTTGTTGATCTTATCTGGTAACTCGTAACTCTTTTTTTTTTTAGAATTGTAGGTTATAACAAAACGAGTGAACTATTTGTGATTGGGTGAAATTTTTGAAAATACAGATCGCACTTTCTGTCCTTAACTTCATGTCCCATTCATCATTGTTTAACTAAACAGCTGTACGTAACATAACAGTAACAGCTTCATTATAACTTTGGAATTGACCTTTGGCTCTATGAAAATAAAGCCGCATTTTTGATTTGTGCAATATCTTTTAATTGTTGCAATATCTAATAGTTTACTTTTTTAACACAGATGTTTTTGAAGTCATTTTTTGTGTATGTATTTATGAATAAAATTAACTGCTCCGAATAGAATCTATCGGATGCCAAAAAAAATGCGACTGTTAAGGCGACTTCATGACATCGATTATTATGCTAGCATATTAAATTCATGCTCTCGACCAACCAAATCAATTAAATTTAAACAAAACACGCCCCTACGAGTTGAAATATTTTCAACGTTATGAAAAAAATTCGCAGACGGCCAACTTAATCATACAAAAAACCCCGTGTTTTGTTTGATTTTCATACAAATGACAACTATGACGTCACAGTATGCATTTAAAATGCTAGCATAATATTCGATGTCATGAAGTCGCCTTTAAATTACATAAAACTTATATTTTTCTATTAATCGCAGTAGACCGATATGCAAAGCTAATAAATCTCTTTTTGTTTTTACAAAATAACGGCAAATATGAATATAAATCTGACACAATTTCAGTTGTGAATTATAAGTTGAAGAAGGCGGACCATGAACATCATTTGTTTTGTTTTAAGTGAGATTTTTTTATTTTTTATTTAAGTTAAATTGATTTTAAATATTTATATCGTTTAAGATAGTTTTGATTAAAAAAAGGTGTCACAATATTTTGTGTTGTGACTGTTTTTGTAATGACTTAAGTGTATTACATTATGAAACATTGTTGTACAAAACATTTTTGTTGGAGAACGAGAACGAGACAAAAAATGAAGTACAGTTTCGTTGGGTGAGTGAATGAGTTCGCCAATTTTTCTAACACAATTTTGTTGATAAAATCAAAATATTTTTGTGCCGATCAAAACGCCGAGGAGAAGACAAATGCGACTATTTTGGCGTAGAGCCAAAGTTCGAAGAAAACTATACGCAAAAGAGCTTTCGAGATTCGAAAAAAAAGCTTGAAAGCTAAAGCAAATAAAGTATATGACTTGCAAGCTATTTTGCCTACTCCACGGAGCGTGTCATTATTTTATTATAAGTCAAAGTTAAAACCTGTAACTTAACGATTTTAGAATAGAAAACCGGCAGAACTGAGTGTTACTTATGGCATGACGGTAAAGAAAATCAAGGGATACAGGAAATTGCAAGTTGCATCTTGAAATTTTTTTCTGGTATTTCATACTTGAGCTGACAGTGGTGCTATGTATGTGTCACATTTAAATATTTCAGTTGATAAATTATTTATGCCAGCTACCTTATTATTCTTAAGTTTGTTTGATATTTCAAAATTCTGGCTCAGCCAGGGAGTGGATGTAAATAGTAGCCCTGCAGGTAACCGAGCCAGCAGGTAACATGAAAATTGTGCATATTGGCCGCTTTATTTCATCTAATTTGGTCTTGATAATGGCAACACGGACTAAACCAACTTGTCCTGGAATGGCTTCTGTAAAAAGAAACATAAGCCTTTTACCTTATTATCTTTTACCACTACGAGATTTCCAGGACATGGGTTTCTAGACTCAATTATACCATTTTCTTCTCTGCTGAAAGGTGACAAAATACTCGGTATGCTACCGTTGTCAAAAATGCTAAACCGTTCGCTGAATATGTTGTCAGCGAGACAACTATTTTTATTTGATATCCAATAGATTTGATTCAGGAATTAATATAATTGGATGGCCAATTAGGAAATAATGAGGAGTTTTGTTTATTTTGCTAGAAAAAGAGTTTTGAATATTAAGCCTTGGCGTTCCTTAGTCCCGCTGGAAACACTTTTCCTTGATAAAGGATATTTATGAGCTGGTATCATATCAATGCTGATACAGTGTGTAGGTTCCCTAGAAGACTGGCGTTTTACCGTTTCCAGTTTTTAGTTTCTATATTTGCCTAGTTTCTGGATGCATTTATTTTAATTACAATGCCAAAAATACCCATAGTCTTTAGCCACCACCACCTTAGTTATTGGTAAAACGACCAAAGCTGATTAAAAAACATTTCGAGGAGCTCCAGTGTTTTACATTTAATTCTGCATTAAGCATTGATCCGAATTTATTGTATAGCTATTTTAAAACAATAAACCATCCAACGGTTCACCCTTTATAATATATCCAAGAGATTAAATTAGCTTATTTTATCCTTAAAACAAAAATATGTTCGACCATAATATGAGATATGGGTTATTTTCTGGCGCAAAAACTAATGAAAATTAAATTACTTGCGTATTTATGTACGAGTTTGAAAACAGCAACAACAACAAAATAACATAAATATCCGCAATGTTGTTTTCTTAACCTGCTTATATTTTATGTATACCCAAGTACCAACCAACCACTCATCCGTCCGAGAAAAAAAAATAACAAACTTTAAATTACTTTAACACTTTCGTCAACTTTTCATCAACACAACAACAGCAACAACATGGTTCCAACTTACAATGTTCATTCTTTTGTGTAGCTGTTATACACCAACAACAACAAATATTTCCTTATTTTCTTTTACGATAAATACGTGACATACAACTCTTTCGTTTCCTTTTTGGAAAATGTTTAAAATAAAATAAAAAACGAAGGAAAATTCTTGACTCTAACTTTTATCTTGATGTCTTTATCGGCTGCCGTTTTTGCTGCTATACCAATTTTTTTTTATCCATATATGTACAAAGATATACGATCGGGGAGTGTGGTGACCAAAACTTTCGAAACGAGAAACTATTCGACTGCATTAGGTATACTGTGTACTGTATATTTACATGAGCGAAATTTGTAACAGAAAATTAATTTCGTGTTCACCACCCCGCCACGTATTACACATTTCCTAATATTAATCATTATTTTGATCCCTCTCGTTAAAAAAATTGTGTAACTCAAAATGAGCAAAGTGTATTAAAAAGTTCAACTCATCGATATATATACAAACACACACACACATATATCGTGTGCGGCTAATAGAAAATCTCTCGAGAAGCTTTTCAAACATGTAATGAACACACACATATATTGTTCTCATTCATGTTACGAACCAGACATGCGTATACCTAATGCCCACCATAAAACTTTACTGCAATCAGTTTTTTAAAATAACTTTCCGTGTCTAAGTTATCTGTGTCTTGACCATCGCTTTAAGACACGAAAGTAATGATGTACACTGACTAAAGCCATTGGATACAAATCTTGTAGTCCAATTCCAAGAATACAATTTATAAAACCATTCAACAATAATTTTTAAGTTCATTGGATTATTGCGACGAGAAAGAGACGAATATATATTCATGCGGTTTCATACAAAAAAAATATTTTTGTCGTTAGTTCGATTCACGCTCTCTACGAGTTGACATGCGACTAAATTTACATGAAAATTTTCTGCGTGTCCTATTCGACACCTTGCCAAATCTTAATATTTTAATAAACAAAACAAGTCAGCCAACCATCGTTATACACACGTGCTTCCATCTGGATAATGTTTCACTAAATATGTTTGTTCGAGTTTATAAAAAAAAACCATTAAAATACTATTATCTGTAATTACGACTGCAATTACATGCTGTTTGTTTAAATTATCAAAAAAAAAAAAAAAAAAAAAAATTAAAAATTTTCTCAATATATTTTGTGGTTTACAATTTGCAATATTTCCTAGTTCTGGATTTTTTTATATTCCAAAAATAGAGTTGGTACAAAGTTGAAAATATTAAAGGCATGTCAGAGGGCAATAAGAAGTTAGCTTTCATAGGAAAATGTAAGTCCATAAAATACCCAAAATATTTTAACCTAGCATTATACACGTGTACAGGGTGTTTCTAACTATATTGGTAGTCCGCATACATGTATAATAAAGTTTCTAAAACTTTTTAATTTACCCATTACAACTCTGAACAGAGAATGTCACGATAATTTATTATCCTATTATCTGGGTTTATCGTCTAAAGGCTCCGGGTTTGATGCTCAGCAATAGCGATGGTGTATTTATGACCAATATTTAACTGTACCACTGACAGAGAGTTTGATTTTTATCCTTTACCTTTAATTTAAAAAGGCTACTAATCTTATTTCCATCAATGAACCACAGTTTTCTCCAAGACTCTTTTTCCCTTTAGTCACGGGTTTCATTGCAATAACATCTTTGGTAAATTATTTGGAGGTTTCCTTTGTGTACAACCAATCCACCTCCATTTCCGTTTCTTTATTTCGGTGTCCTTCGTAATTCTCTATATTTTGATGTTTGTTATGGTTTTCGGCCAGAAAATCATAACTTGGTCCTTCTAACTATAAAAAAGACAGAGAGACCAGAAAAACAAAAAGGTAAGTGGAATTAAAAATCGTTTCACCAAAAATCGCATACACTGTAAAAAATGATGACTAGATTTGCAATATTCTTGACCCAATGCACCAATACTTTCACAATAGACCAGAAGTATTAGATGAAACACGTTTTATTTTGCACAATATCAAGGAGCTCTGACAGGTCCAGCTTTTATTTTAGAGTCGGAAGGGACAAACTAAAGCACATATCACTATACGTACCATCCTCTACCAATAAATGCTAAAACCGCAAAGCATAAAGATGAAAGGACTATACGGAGAAATTTACTCAGCTCAATGATTTATGACAACAGACAATTTAAACCTCAAAATAAAAAACATTGAAAGGATGATGACTCAGAACCACGACTTACATGAAAATATAACTAAGGAGACTTCAGAGGAGGATGAAATATTCCGTAGAAAATCATTACAAAAATATAAAGCAGGATTACGACAATATCGTAATAAAAATAATGACAGCGATGGAAGAAAGTCAGACAAAAAATAGCAAACCGATGGAAATTCGAAGACTAACCATAGAAATTCCACATTTCCACGGTGATTACGTGAAGTGAAAAGTTAGAAATCTTTACAGAGGCCTCGATCTATTGCGAGCACTCGTCGAGTCAGCCTCACAAGCTACATTTGTAACAGAACAAGCAGCACAACGACTAGGTTTACCTTAAACAAGAATCTTAGCTGAGGCCTCGGGAATATCGGCTTTAAAAGGAAGATCACACCAACAGATATTATTAAACATAAGTCCCATATTTCCATCTTTATTTAACACGCAAACGGAATTTTTAATTTTGAAAACAGTTATGAAACCACTACAGGATAAAACAGTAAAGTTTAAGATGAAATATTACTTGCTGATAAACTTGTAATAGGCTTTGAAGTGCCAAGACCTATTGATCTGCTCATAGGTGCATATATTTATGGGAAAATGATGCTGAAAGCAATAAAAAGGGATCATCAGCACAAATGCAATGCTGAAAAATCTCAATCAGAGGAATTATATCCAAAGCGGAGCATCACTGATGAAGAACTTCAAGACACATATAAGGCTGAAGGATGTATATTATGAGGTCAGGATTTCATTCCAGACCAAGAGAGAGTTAAATGTGAGATTCTCCATAGGAAAATCAAAACATTTGTTCGAGTGGAGGGTTTAATTTCAAGAAATGAACAAACAAGGAAAAGGCGATATTAAAACAGCTTCCAGAAAATTTGAAAGAACCTGTACTTAATACGATAGAGTTTGATGATACAGTAAAAACCCTGGAAATCCTCTAGAACTCCACAACAGACGCTTTTCAAATTAAAGTTTCATTGCTAGAAACTAAAAAAGCAACATCCAAAAGAACAATCCTGTCAGAGGCCCACATTTACTGCAGCAGTATACAGGAAAATACAACACAATTACGATAATTGCCGCCAAACGAAGATTGCACCACTTAATCAATCAATATCACTACCAATATTTTGTTGCAGTGTTTTCGCAGCAGTTTTAGGTTGGATTAAATGCAAACCATAACATCATGAAACCTGTGAAGACCAACAGAATAATTGAAATACAAGCCAATACCAATCTTAGTCAATAGCATCACGGAGTTTCCAATTAAAACCCTGCAGACTCTCTATCACAAGGATTAAACCCAGTTCGTTTATTGACCATCACTATATCGGCTGGAAAGGACCAACATTGCTAAAATGCTTAAGATATCTTATAATACAGATGGGTATTGAAGAAATGGATGAAGCAGACGGGAAATAATTAAAGTTGCACAACAGGAAGCTTTTGAACCACAGAGTTAAAGAAATTAGTCACATCAACTCTTATCAAGAAGCAGTAGAATCATAAAGCTAACTCCGTTCATCGACGGAGATGACTTGTTCACATTTGAAAAAAAAACATCCAATAATAATGCCTAGAAGGAACAGGCTATCAAAATTACTTATCAAAGAAGCTAATTTAAAACTTCGTGACGGATTCAAGCTATACGTTGTCACAACTGATACCATAGTATTGGATATTAAATGCCAAAAACATAATACGGCAAACTATTCACGAGTGTATATTCTGCACTATATCCAGCTAATGGGTGCATTAACCAAAGGAACAAGTAATATCAACATCACCAAATAGCGGTGTATAGAAAGCAATTCATCTCGAACTGGTAAATGACTTATCAACAGATGCTTTTTTAGCAGCATACCAACGATTTATATCAAGAACAGGAACTTGTCTAAAAATAGTCAGTGATTGTGACACAAACTTCGTTGAAGCAGACAAACCACTATAAAGGCAGGCTTAGTAACAAGAAACAATTATTTAAAAAAAAAGAAGATGGGAAATGAGTTTTTGTCCACCTGAGAAGTCTTCACTTTGGAGGATTATGTGAAACCGGAGTTTAGCCTATACAACTATTCCTTTGCGAAGTAATAGGAACTCCCAAATGTCATAGGCAATGATGGATTTGTAAGTTCACTACATTTTCTTATAGAAAAGGCTATCATATCAACGCCACTACCTGATATGGCCACAAGATGGAATTTAATAACCAAACTTAGTCAAGGATTATGGAAAAAATGGTACTCGGAATATCTCTCACGACTACTGCGAAGACCAAAGGGGCTGCTAGAACAAGCTAAACTTCTAAGTGGGGGAGTTAGAAATGCTAAATAGCCATTAGCCTTAATCAGCAAACTACATTCTGAGGAAGATGGGTTTGTCAGGATAGTCATGCTTAAATATAAAAATGGTACATTTAAACAGAATTGCCAAAATAGGCCGTCTTCCTACAACAAATAAGTCAGCAGACCTGATTAACAGTCCCTAGAATGATAATCAAGCCCAATCAGTAATAGCAACCTGTAGAAATACAACTCATAAGCTATGTCATCAGTATACATGAGCCGCACAAAATTCAACCTGGTACAACCAAAATGCAGAGAGATGTGCGGTTACTTAAAACAAAATCTACCTCTCGGAACAGACAATCAAAAACAAAGAACGCCACCTCCAAGAGAAGCTCAAAGTTCAAGGCTTAACATAAATCCTTGACGCCTCCAGCACTTCCTCTGAACTTTAGTCTGAACAACGGTAGCCATTGTTTGATATTGTTTTTTTGGGAATTCCCCGATGGGTATATACACGCCAATCTTTTTAACTCGTAAAACCTTAGCCAGAATTCGTTTAATCTTTGAAAATGAATCAATCCTTCTAACCAGTTCTTCAAGTAAGGGTTGTGGCTTTCTTTGAGATTCGATATCAATGCCGTTCTTCTAACGTAGTTTGTTCATCTTTCAATTTGGTTGGCCATTTTTGTGGTTTGAGTGACCAATCAGACCTTTTCCATCAATGACTGAACTCAACGAGCTGCTTTGGGGTCACACCTGTTTTTTTAACGAGCATGATACATGTCATTCGTTGACTATTTTCTAGAATCTAAGCATAGCACTCCAAATTTTTGAGTTCAAAAGCTTGTTCGGTGTACTTAAATAATGCTCCACTGAGTTCCAACCTTGGTAGTGAAATTTGTTTTTAAGGAGGCTACGTTTGGTTTATCTATAACCTGTCTAATCTCTTTTCATTACTATCGCATGTTAGGATGTAAATCACTGCTCCGAGTGCAAACTCTGAGGCATCGCAATAACCCCGAAATTGAACGTTAGTTGTTGATGAAAACGTCTGTAGAAAATGATCTATCTTAATGGATCAAAAATTCATGATTGCCTGTTTGGCTTCTTTGACCGAATTTGTGCCAAAAAGACAAACATCTATACAAAAGTTATGCATTGCTATTCATCCCCTGTAGGGTATACTTTTTTATGATCTTTAGCGGTTTTATGGAGGTGGCTAAAAATGGAGCCATTGATAATCTATCAAGTGACTGTACCTGCAGCAATTGATATAATGGCTAAAACTGAAACGTTTGAATTGGAAGGTACGTAGGTGGTAAAAAAAACGACCTTATATTAGGATTTCTTCAGTCCTAGAACGGATATCACGGAAACGTAGCGTAACACAACTATGATTGCACCCTATCTACATATTTGTTTACTAAATGCAAATGCTTGCATAACTTAATTATTTTAAAAACCACAATTTCTTGATAAAACCTCTAAACTCCTCCTTTTTGTTGGAAAAATGAAAATAAAAGAAAATTCTCCCATAAATATTATTAATTTTGCTCTTGTTATTCCAAAACCATTATAGAGATTATGTATCTTAACACAAACAAGACATGTTAAACTTTATATTCTCGTACCGAATATGTACAGATAAATAAATTAAGGACGGGTCGGATTGAATTACATTTCGATACAAAGTCATATACGTCTGTAAATTAACTTAAAAACTTATCATGTAAGAAACTAAAAGTCATATACTGAATGACAAAATGAATTAGACTGACTCATCCAAAAAAAAAAAAAAAAATTTTGGAAAATCATGCATCTCTCGCATGTCATTTACCTTCTATATAGGTACCAGAAATGTAAACGTCTCTTCAGCAAACATAATATAACGAAATTAGAAAATTTGTATTTGGATTACGTTTTGGTTTATGTTCCACAAATAAGCAGAACAAACGGATCAGACGAAGAGGATACAAAATGTATCCTTTTGTTGTGTGGTTCTTTAGTTTTAATAAGGAAAATTTATTAATTAGAAATGGGAATTGTCTTTAAGTTATTTTATTTTTTTGTCGTTGATTGTTGTTGCCATCATCTCTCCATGTATTGTGTTACTTTGTTGGGTTATGAATGCACAAAGAAATTTAATTATTTAGTGAAAATGTCTTGTTACAGTTTTTTTTTTGTAAATGTATATGATTAAATGATGTGGTTGAGTATGAATATACCGAGTGTCCAAAATGTTACGGAAAGGTTAAGTATTTAGGAGGAATAAATATTTGGTTGTCCATACAGCCGAACTCTATTCATCGCACGGTGATTCAAGCTTTAACATCCTATGTCACCATCCTGGTTGTTGTTGGGACACTTTAGGAACAATTCGCCTGAATGTTGGTATTATAATAATACATACATTCAGGCGAATACAAAAAAAAATATCTGAAACAAAATATACAATAAACATCGGCAGTAGAACCTCGAGCAACTCATCTGCAGGTGTATCGACGAGTTCCTCGAGAAAAATGGAATGACTAGCAGTGACCCGTACTTGGATACGACCGACTTGGCGCAAACCGACAGTAATGTTCAGACGCGAAATGAGGGAAATATACACGAATACATTTAATCCCTTGATTGGTGTGCTAAATTCGAACGAATCTTTAATTCATTCTTGGTTAGTACAGCTGCACCACTGTGCAGATTACTGCAATCTGCATTGTTATACAATCAGTAAAATTGCGAACTGATCAACCTCATGTAACATAATTCCGAGAGAGACTACACTGGCCAACTTAAGCCATTCTTCGTGGTTAAACGCAATGTAGATGTCCACATAGGAATCGGCCTGGAACTTTCTCACATATCCCATGAGCTGTTAAATGATTTAAGCGCCCATACAAAAGAATCGCAAGCTAAAAACAGCAAATGGATCGCAATAGCATCGACACTGATAGTACGGATGTCTGATGTGATACGATAAGCGACCGCCGGAATATAGGTTTGTCTAGCCAGCCTAGTTCATAGCCTCGTTCATAGCATGGTAATCATAGTGATCGCAAACGATAGTTATAACGAAATCGGCTGAGTACAGTAAGTACAATATTGGCCCAAAGACCACTCAACCAAGGGCCAAGCCAGTGGTCAATTCATTTTGTTTTACGATATGTTGTCTTTGATGAAGATAGTTTCTCGGAACTAAGTGAAAATGGTTTGGCCATAGCTTTTTAATTTTATAAATTAATTCTTTATTTATACATCCACAGAATCCGCAACATCCGCAGAAAGACAGCAGCACAGTCTACAAATGTATATCTGGTGTAACCTGATGCTCTTCCAATATTGGATTAAGTTTAGTTAATATCATTTTTTCAAAAAACTTCGATATTGTTGGAAGCAGGCTTATTGGACGATATTTGTCTTTTATCTTTCCCATCTTTCACATTGTAATAAGGAAAATTTTCCATTTCTAAAGTATAGCTCGCATGATCGCGTTAAAGATATACACTTTTACAGTTGAACTTAATTGGTTTAAAAAACGAATCATTATCCGTTTGTACCGGGAACACTCCCTTTAGATGAGCAGCGAAAGCTAATGCTTTTTTATCGTTTCTTGTCCAATTTCAACTTGTCAGTCTGTGGATTTAAGTTAATTAACTTTTAAAACTTTTCGATGCATTCGACAAAGAGTCTAACTTGTCCTTTCGGGTACAGCATAATATAAATATACATAGTACTACAATTATAAGGAAACCGCTGTTTACCCATTGATGTTCCAGATGTCGGGTCGATAGAATATCATCAAAATTTAGTATAAATACATGACATTTAGGCGATTAACAATAAAAAATATTTTGATTATTTTAAAACGATACCAGTAGCGACATCTAACACGTCAATGGGCTAACATACCATGGTAGTATTATGTGTATTTATTTTATGGATACAGAGAGTTCATTTAAATAATTCTGTAATTCCTGGTTTTGATTCATCTTTTCATGAACTGCTTAGAGTTTTAAAAGCGATTTAGTTTCCACTTCAATAAAGTAAATTTGGATTGTTGCCAATGCTTCATTACTCTTAAATTTTTTTGAACAAGCTTTTGGATATTACGAGGAAGTTTATTAACTTTTCCAGTAATATTGACAGCGTTTAAATTTGTCACTGGCCTTTTAATGAAAGGTTCTTGTCTAGTTGGTGAGTTTCTGCAACCCTTCCAGTATAATTCATCTGGATAGTGGAATCTTGCTGTCTCGAATTAGAACCAGCTACCAATCTTTAAATCTTGTGTCTTTGTGGTACATTTTACCCTTAGATGATGTAACTATACGTGTAGTTGATGAAAATATTCTCGCGACCTTTTTTTTCTAAAAGTCTTCTTTCATTTTCTTAACAGCAGTTAAGTTGTTTCTCTTAGCTGATGCTTTGAAAACAACACGTAGCATTGTGATCGAGATGCTTTCTTTTACTATTGCATGATATGGTATGAATTCTTCTTCAAATGCTCTTATTTCTTCTTCACAGGGTTTCATGTGCAAATTCAATGTAATCTTTGTTACATTTCTGGTAGTCATTGGCATATGTTAGTGATGTTGTGGATTTCTTCTCTAACTGCAAAAATCTGGCTAATGATCTGAGTTTCGAAGCTCCAAGCAATGGTGGATTTGTTTTAAATGGAATCCAAAGTGTATATCTCCCATTGACTTCACGGCGAAGGTTTGCCTCGTAATATTCTTGGCAGTTCTGTTCTTCCTCAATTAATATAACCTGTCTTGTTGACTTTTTATTTCTCAAAATTATATATTTTCCCAGCAGAGGCAGCTACATAAACGATATTGTTTTTAATTCTTAAATCGGAGACTCCAACCTTCACAATAAAAAAAAATTAAAATTGGATATTTTGTACTTTCTAAAACTAATGAGGTTATGTGTATTTGATTTTTCCCGTTTCTGCCAGATCCCTTCATACATACTACTGCAAATAGTTCGATACTCAAAAATTAAGCCAAAGTGGTTGGAAAGTATTTAAGGATCCACTATTGATATTTGATAAAGTCCACTATAACTTTTGCCAAATTATTTTAAATACCCTGTGCCTTTATACTTATACTACAATATTCTTATCAATTTTGCAATTCTATTGAACAAATTGAAGATGGATATATATGATAATTTTATTGATTAGACATTTATTTATTATTCCTTATTTATTATTGATTTAATAAATTAAATTTATGTGTAGCAAAATTGAGAGAAAATTTATTTAAATATTAATTATTATTTTATAATTAATTATTTGTATATATTCTTAATGTTGTAAAGATATGACATCTATTTGTTTATTGTTTGCTCTTATTTTCCAATTAATTAAATTTTATAAAATATTGAGACATTATAATTGCTATATTATATTATAATTGCCATTAAAAGGCTTTCTTAACTACTTAGCTCTTTGACATTTTAAAATTTAAATAGGCAAATATTCGAAATAAATTAATCCTTCACAACTGTTTATAGGTAAATATATATATATATATATATATATATATATATATATATATATATATATATATATATATATATATATATATATACTGATTGTACTATTAAATAGCTAATCGTTGACTTTGGATGTAGGATTATGGGATGTCTGGTTGAAAATGGCACTTTAGCATTTTCCAGCCGTCCCCCTACACGAATGAGTGCCAAAAACATCAAAGAAGAGCCTCAATGACTGGAGATTGCTGGTTTTTTCAATCTCTTCATTTGATTTTAACTGCGCAATCTGCTCTGTGTAGTATTTAGCTTGCTCTTTGTTTTATTCGAGTGATGAATCGTAAAACAACTGCTAAAATTCTCTGAAGCTTGATTACAAATGAGTATTTAAGTATTAGTGCATCAAGCCATTTATTTTGATTTGTAACATCAAATTTGAATATTTTACCTTTCTCTTCTTCAACAAAGCCATAACATACCGCGAGAGGCACAGTCTGCCGGGCTATTCGATGAGGGTACTTGTTGCACATGACTGCGCGATAAAGTAGATATAATTTCAGTAGTTTTATTGCCTACAAACGTGCTCCAGTGCCTTGGATGACTCGAAAGCCAATCTAAAACTATACGGGAATCAGGCCAAGCATACATTTTAGAAATGTTTAATTTGGTTTCGCACTAAACAGATTTAATAAGGTTAGTAACTAACACCACTGCAAAAAGCTCCAGTCTTGGTAGACTAACTTGTTTGATAGATGCCACCTTTATTTTAATAGTTATTAGAGTCCCTAAAAAACGAATTTTAGATGTTTTTGATCTAAAATAAACTGGTGCTCCATATGCGTTTTCGCGCGCATCAGAAAATTCATGAATTTGGATGTTGTCGCTTTTATTGGCTTGAACAAAACGAGGTATGGAAATAACACTGACATGTTGTGAGTGACTTCGAGTGTTTTGCCATTGCTTCGAGATTTCGTGATGAAGAATATCATCCCAGCTTAGATTGATATCTCATAACCTTTGGAAAAATATTTTTACGACCACAATGACAGGCGCTATCATTTCAAGGGGATCGAACAAACGACTGGCCTCAGATACTTTAGTCCACTTTGTGAACAAGTACCTGCATGGTAGTTCTGATGTAAATGTTAACCTATCAGTAATTGGACCCCACTTGATACCAAGGACCTTGACTAGCGCTATTTTTGCGTGATGGTCGCTATTTATGGTTTTCATGTATATTTCGAGGCATGCTCCTGAGTTCAAAATAGTTGTTGAATTAGATATCCACTTTCAAACATTAAACCCATAATTGGATAGCTTAGATTGGATTAGATATGGTTTTCTTCAAATCTTGAAGAAAACCATATCTAATCCAATCTTTTCCAAAGAAAATTACAGCTTAGTATAGTTTTCTGTAATACTGGGTCATTTTTGCTGATAGTCCTCTCGCCATCTCGCAGTAGACTAAAGAAATATTCAGCACCGATTAAAATGTCTATTTCAGCTAACTTGTAGAACTGTGGATCAGCAAATTGTAGAGATTGAGGCCTACTATGGTCTAGCGAGGTAATTGTGAAGTTATGATGAGAGCATCTATACAAAATTTGAAATACTGATTTGGTTTCACTTTAAAGTTGACAAACCATTAGTAGATCCTGCAATTTGGAATATCCAAGTACAGCAACAGAAATTTTCAAGGTTTTCCTCTTTAACCTCAGTCTTTGCACACAAGCTTCGGTTATTAAGCTTGCTTGTGAGCCCGAGTCTAAAAGAACGTGACATAGGTTAGGGTTTCCAGTTAAATCAATTACTGTATTGATAGCTGGTGGTAGAATAGAATGTTTGGCGATTATTTGAGATCAGTAGGATGTTGCCTCTAGAGCTACAACTAAAAGGGTTAGTTTGTTTGTGGTATCAGTTTCCTTAACGTGCAATAATTTATGATGTCTTTTCTACATTGTTGACAACTGAAACAATTGAAGCATCTTGGCTGTTTTAGCCCATGCTCGACGTTTTAAAACATCTATTTTATTAAACTTCTTATATATACAAATAACGAATGATCGGTTTTATGGGATAATACATAAGTATAACCCAGATGTTAGTTGCATTATGACTTTTGCCAACACGTTGTAATGGCTGTTTTCTAGTTGATGTACTGGTCGACTATAGTGTGTATTCTATGAGAAAGAAACTTTAAAAAATTTCCATATTGAGAGTTGTTTATATCAGTAATTGCTTCAGCCTCCAAGCCCTTTGATTTGTCGTTCAATTTCTGCACCAACGAGAAAATTAGCCAAGGATACCGGGTTTCAGCAATTTCACCTAAGGCTTTTGAAATGTTTACACTGGATTTAGTGTGGCTGACTCGTGTATCGTTGTAGAGAATATTCTACTATATGTAATATAGTAGAATATTCTTGTATATTCTACAGGAAATGGCGGTATGTTGACTATCGGTAATTTAATTTCCTGGTGATGGTACACAGGTTTGGCTAAAGCTGCTTCCTTTGATACATTACCCGCCTCCATTGCCTTGGATCGAATTGACATGTTGAGTGAAATTATATTTTTAGGGACTTCATATGATCGTGAAAAACAAACCATTGTAAACAGATCAATATTACGGAGCATAAGGCAAACAATTAGAGAGAAAGCCAACGCAGCCTTAGTATCATACAACATATCGAACGACGACCACAAAACGAAAAGAAATTTTCCTTCCAGAAGCCATGATTGGAATTCAATATAACCTGAAAATATTCCAATACCACAAAGAAATATGATCTACAACATTCAGCACCAAAACAATTAAATTTCAAAATTGCAAGAGGATTGCCACCACGACCAACCGGTCCAAAACCACAAACACCAGTCGATTAATTAATTCTGACAAGACGGGTTAATTATATTAACCGTCCTATACGAATTAACAAAATGACCAGATAAATTAACCAAATAATCAATGGAATTATCCAAAGCAATAAAATTATACCAACCAGCAGTTTACCGCGAATTGAATTCCGATCTAGAATTTACCACAAAAATCCCAGAGGATTTACCATCCTGAAATCCAAAGCAAACCAATTCAAACCCAATTTTAAGATAAAAATCATCGGACCATCTTTTGAAAAAATCGGAATTCACAAAGATTTAAATTATTTTATTTTACCTGGGCTTTGGCACACTGAAAGAACTGGGAGCGATAGTTGATAGGAAAAATAACAAACAGATTTACACCAAACATAAAGATATCGTTTAAAGATAAGCAGTCATCACAGGTCAATAACTTGTCCTCAGTGCTCCCAAAAGCCCATAATACTCTTCTCGACGATGAATTGAAAATACGAATCTCTAAGGCTTTCCTTAGGAATAAAGAACTCACTGGTTATCTTTCAAAGAACGATAGACAATATGCTGAAAGAATTCATTGGAAAAATATGTTATGTGTCAGTAGACGACATAATAATATTCGTAGGAATATAGAAGAGCAACATTTGAACAATGCCTGGAAAATATTTTCAAAATTTGAAAAGGCAAGTCTGCGGAATTTTTCAAGAATGAAACTAAAGTTTTCTGTTACATGTTAACCAATTAGGGTATCAAACCTGATGACAAGAAAGTCCACACAATACAAAAAATAAAATCATTTCTCGGTGGGCTTCCACGCTTTATAAAAATTTTTCCAAGTTGGCCAAACCATTCACAATTCTCACTTGGGATAAAAATGCGCAAATCAAAGCGAGCGCATCAAAAAAAGTTAGATCAACCGAAAATTTTCAGATTTTGAGAAGCCGTTCAGCCTAACAATATTTATGCATAGGTGCGAACAGGGCAAATGTAAACTATTACATTTATCTCTATAGGTCATTAAATACAATGTAAGAGAATTATAATTAATTTTAATTTGGTCTTTAAATAGCTTAAGGAACTATCTTTATGGCGCTAAAAAGATTTAAAGTCTCATGGATCGTCATCCCCTCACATTTTCATTGATCAACCGCAACAACAAAGCAAATCTGAAACGATGGATATCCCTATACTACTTTCATTAAACAAACTGAAACATGTTACAACGAACACCGTATGGTCTTGTGCATTGTGCTTTTAAAATACAGCAGCAAATGCAGCCTGCAAACCGACGATTAACGCAATCAATACGATCAATCCTCATCTCGTATTGAGGATTCCAAAATAAATAATATTCAGATCAAACTAACGCATTGATGTTGTATTTTCTCATAAAACAGTTAATTCTGTTGATTTTAGTATTAAATTAAGTTTTCTAAGACTGTGTCCGAAACCCATGATAAATATTTGTGAGTGAAATTTTTGACAGTTATTTGAAAAATATTCCCCTACATTCCCAATTTTTTATTACGCTGTCCGAAAAGTATAACAATTGATTGAACTATCTCCCCACTTTATTTGTTTTTAAATTAATTTTTTGTGAGGTATAAAAACTACATGAAGAAAAATCACATTTAATTGTGTGCGTTGTTTATTGAAATTGTCATAGCAACGAAAACGTTCAAATTTTTCTTATATGGTTTTTGAATGGTACTATTTCAAAACCAAGTAGTGAATTTTATATTTTTTATTGTTAATCCGAGTATGCTACTCGATGAGTTTGGTTATTATTATAGAAAGTTTTGGTATTTGTCAAAAATTATCGTAGCCACCGACCGTGATAATTTGAGTGTCTTTATTTTTATCAAAAATGTCAAAAATTTGTATTCACAAAATATTCATCATGGGTTTTGGACATAGTCTAAATCTAATTTATATGAATTTTAATGTTTCGTATCGTATAAAATGTATATAAGTTAATTTTCGTGTGATTCCATACTTGATAAAAGTAAAATTTACGATATAAGCACACATTGTTCAGACTATTCAGGGCAGACTGTAAAAAATATATGTGTAATGTATAGTGTAATGTAGAATCAAAGCATTTGACAACATTCCGTTTGTCAATATTTATTTTTCGGCCACATTATTTTTTAATGAAAAATGAAAATAAACTTCCTTTCGATAAATTTTCTATTTTTAGCCATTAACAAACACGTACACAACATAAAAATGGTGTCTGGGTATGAGGTCAATGTGTGTACACAAACAAAAATTCTTTTTAATTTGTCGTCATTTTTTATTTACACATATTTCGTGCGTGTAAAATGTGAGCGCATGAAAGGGTTAAATTGTATATAATCCAGTTTAGTTTTTCCTGTTTATATTTATCCATCTATAGATATAGGACAACAACAAATCTACTTGTACCTTTATAAATAAATTATGTTGTCCTTTGTCGATTAGTTGGTTACAGTGTAAATAAGAAACATTACGTGAAGCAAACATTCCTAAATTGTACTTTGCCTACACAAAAATGTTCTCACATGCTAACACTTTTTAACACTGTCATTACCACAGGTTCACTCGATATATTCATTCAATAAATGACCATGTTTCAAACTAAATCGATTTCATCATCACCAAATGCACACAGAGGGCTTGGCCTTGAACTCATTGTTGTCTAAATTTGACATAACGACGTATAGTAAATTTTACGTTTTTTAATCCATATATGGTTAGTAAAGCAGGGTTAGGGCGATCAACCAGACAATGTATCAATCATTTTATGGGGATCCCCTGAGGTATTACAAGTTTTAGTAGACTTTACAGTTTTCTTGTGGTGTTCTCTCACGACGGTAACCCATTTATCACCTCTCCATGCTCTGCCTCTGTCTCATGGCAGTGAAGGATTATCATCAGCACACTCTCCTTTAATCAAGTCTCTCGCAGTGAAATGATATGGCACAATTGGAAGACGAATTAGAACAGCTTAACAATACTATAAAACAAGCAGCTTGGAGTAGTAGGCTAAATAGTCAAAAATAAACTGGAGCACTTTATCGAAAGACAGAAAAAATGAATTGATTCATAATTACCTAAAAAGCCTTAGTTGTCTTTCATCATACCTTGGAGGCACATTCCGACCTCTCCCAAGGCAAACTACAGATGAAAACATAACGAAATTCATTCATTCAAATGGAAGTATCTTTTTCGATTGTGTCAAGTATTTGATAAAGTATGGCACGAAAGACTATAATATAAACTGCATCAAGATCTATACCAAAGGAAGTTTATTCGATTCTAAAATCTTGCATAGCTGTATAACTGTAAATTATATATACAAGAGATTTGCTAAATACAGATAAAATGCACTTAACGACATTTGCTGATGACACTACAATTTTGGCAATTGGTAACAATGTATAGAAGAAGCAAATAGCAAAATGCAAAGAGTCACTAACGTACTGAGTGACTGGGCAAAGAGATAGCAATTTCAGCAAAATGAAACCAAATCAATTTATGTTTTATGTGGTATCGTAAATGTACAATGCTACGTAAGAAAGGATAATCTCCATAGATACTTAAATGTGGAATACGTCAGCTTGGAAAATGTCAAACATGACGTCTAAAAAGACTACCTTTAGAATTATGACAGTCGAATTAAACATAAACTAAATTGGAACTAAGCAAAGGGTAACCTCCCACAAAAAGGGACCATCAGTTATTAAAGACCAATCACTAAATGAATTGTAATTCCGTTGTAATAAAACTAAATGAAAAAAGATTTCTATCAACACCAAAATGTGTCAACTGTGAAGAACATCCAGCCAACTACAGAGGTTGCATTTTATAAAAGAGCTGCAAAAAATTCGCAACAAAACATGGGAAACTTCAGTAAATATCAGGCTAGAAATCAAATCAGCCTCAACAAGAATCTCCACAAAGTTAAGGACACACGAAACATTAAGCAAATTATCAAGAACCTATCCAAATGTAACATATGCTGATGCACTCACTATTGGAAGTTCGAGAAGGCAATATAGTTCTGCTTCAGTTAATGATTCAAATAATAACCAAACTAATAAAATAGTACAAGATATTCTTAATAGATTTAGTTCACAAGAAGAAAGAAAGAGCCCTTATATCAATCATGCAAAGGCTCACTTTACTCGGAAAGTCAAACTGCATCAGAGTTAGCCTCTCTTTGCTAATTAACATGGCAAATAATTTAAAAATTCTTGCATGGAACAGCAATGGTATATTGCAACGACAAAATGAAATACAACTATTTCTTGATTTAGAAAAAATAGATATATGCTTATTATCTGAAACACACCTTACGAAGTTCACTCAGCAGTACAACCTAATAATAATGCACGACGGGCAGTGTCGTTATTTTAAAAAAGGATATTAGATACGATCTACAACTAAAACTTGAAAGTGATGAAATACTAGCAATTAGCGTTAGCTTTAATACCCGCAACCACAAAGTAGTGGTAGCCGCAATATATTGACCACCTAGATACAGCATCAAAGAGAATGCTTATACACACTTCTTCAAGCAGCTAGTTGAAAAATTCATAATCGGCGGTGATTTCAACGCTAAACATACAAACTGAGGATCGAGACCAATAACACTTAAAGGGAAGAGCTTCATCAAGCAATAATTAAATACAACCGCAACTGGCATTCTACTGGAAAACCAACTTACTGGCCCAGCGATCAAAATAAAACACCTGACCTAATTAGTTTTTTTATAACAAGAAAAAAACTTGTCCCGGTTGACAAGTGCAGGAAGGATTTGACTTCACATCTGACCATTCCTCTATTTTAATGATAATAAGTGATACAATACCTACAATCTCTCACCTACGATAAAGATAGTGATTATTCATTGTGGAAAGCAACCAAATATCTGAAAAGGCCAGTTATGCACATACCACCAATAAGAACAAATAATGGTCGCCTGACTAAAACCAAAGAAGAAAAAGCAGAAAGGTTTGCTGATCATCTCGAGAGTACCTTTTACCCCAATTTAACAACACTTAATCAACAGAATATACTGATTAAAAACCACACAACCATCCTGAGACAGGAAATCCCATTAACTAATGCTAAAGAAGTGAAGCAAGAAATAAAGAATCATGTAGTACTTAAAAAATCACCAGGATATGATTTGATAACTGGAGAGATTCTTAAACAACTACCTAATAAAGCTATTAAATATCGAACATGATTAATGCTTCCTTCAGACTCCGTTATGTCCCTCTATCTTGGAAATTTGCGGAAGTGATAATGATACCTAAACCAGGTAAGCCACCAAGTGAATTAACCTCGTACAGGCCAATATCACTTCTTCACATCATGTCAAAACTGTTTGAGAGACTATTATTAAAACGAATTAAACCAGAAACTATAAAATCAGGAGTTGTTCCGTCCCATCAGTTTGAATTTAGAGAGAAACACTCCACAATCGATCAAGTCCATAGAATATCAGATTTAATAGAAAAACCCTTAGAGGAAAAATAAATTTGCTCAGCCATATTTCTCGATATAGCACAGGCATTTGACAAAGTCTGGCTAGATGGTTTAATATTTAAACTGGAGAAAACTCTGCCATTTAAGTATTGCGAACTGTTATCATACCTGAAAAGAAGATACTTTAGAGTTAAACAGGATGGAATTTACTCCAGCATAGGAGAAACTAAAGCAGGAGTCCCGCAGGGGAGTGTCTTAGGTCCACTCCTTTTCGTACTGTTTATAAGGGACTTACCACAGACGAGCAATACAACTACCGCCACGTTTGCCGATGACACTGCAATTCTAGCTGTTGGTGACACAATCGGTAAACTCACATTGAAACTGCAAATAGCCATAAATAATATACAATATTGGCTAACTAAGTGGAGAATTAAAGTGAATGAATCAAAGTCTTCTCACATTAACTTCACTAATAGGTCAATAGCACCACTACCTGAGACTCAATAATATCCCTGTACCACATGCAAATCAAGCAAAATACCTTGGTATGAACCTTGATGCAAAGTTAGAGTGGAAAGTACCTGTGAAAAAGAAAGCAGAAGAGCTTCAGTTAAAATATAGAAAATTGCACTGGTTAATTGGAAGAAACTCTCAGTTATCCATTCATAATAAACTTATGTTTTATAAACAAGTGATCAAGCCGGTCTGGATTTATAGTATCCAACTATGGGGATGCACCAAAACCAGCAAACAACAGATTACAAAATAAAAGTTCTTAGAGGGATTGTAAACGCCCCTTGGTACACTCGTAATAGTGACCATCATAGAGATCTCGGAATAGACACAGTCGCAAGTGAAATAAAGAAATCTGCTCAAAAATATCAGGAGAGGCTCCATCATCACCCTAATATTGAAGCTGTAAGACTACTTTTCACTCATAATTAAGGATTACCGTCGGTTCCATCTAAAGCCATAGACGCATTAATGCGAAACCAAACAAGCGAACATTTATCAATGAATACCATACAAAAAAAAAACATTACACCAACCTCTGTATATAGCAGTCATGTAACGTTGAATTTTCTCGATTTTTCATTTAATTCCACCATCATAAGGTAGTAAATAGTTCGTAGCATGCGGGTATAAATGTGTACCGAACAACAAAATACGAGTATAGATTAAAGTAGAAAATTTTTATCATATTCTCAATACACTATAAAGTATAAACTATACACTTTGTAATATCGTTTTTCAATTTTCCCTCATGTACGTACGATTGTATATATGTGTATGTGTGTGGAACTAATTTCCTCTTTTAATCAATAATTTATTCTCAAGTTCAGTCATTGATGCGTCACTCTTAAGTATATTTATAGGATCATAGTGTTACGAATCGACATGAGTTACTCCAAAAAGGTAATTACAAACAGTAACATAACCGTAAAACAAAAAATGAAAAAACGATTTGGAAAATCGTTTACAACCCTTTAATTGTTCGACATAGAGTAACTCGTTAACAACCACCTCATTTAATTTAATTTAATTTCTGTTGAAATTAAGTCGATGAAAATGAAAAAAAAGTTTAATCGTTCGTGACACAATAAGAAAAGTACTGTAAATCATAATTTTCCTATTTTCCTTGTATTTTTTTGTTTTTTGTTTTTTGAATGTGTGTTTAAAAGGTTAACAGCATCATCTGATCTTTTTCTTCTGCTGTTATATACATATATATATTATGCTCATTGTGTCGTACATTTGTACAAACACACATACTTGACTATATTACATCGAATGTGTATGTGTGTATATATAACAGACAATCGTGTATTTTCTTCTGTTTTCCTTTTTTTTTTTGGATGGTACACAACCTGTTTTTCACGTTTAGCTTTTGTAGTGAAATACAAAATAAAAAAAAACTGGAAAAGGAAATTCTGATGTAATATAATGAAAATGGAAATGAAAAAATAAATTGGGGTGAAAGAAAACACCCACATTGTTATGTTTACAATCACCTGAAGATATAACAATAAAATATAACGATTGTAATATTTGTCTTCTGATGTGGAATTTACCGTATGTTCGCGATTCCGATATGGCACCAAAAACAAAAATTCGGGCACAATACAATAAAATTTTATCTATTTCGAATGCATAAATTTTGATATTATCGATATTGGATTATTTACCGAATTGTCATAGCCGTTAGGGTAGTAGAATTGTTCAATGCGGCTCTTTGTTTACTAATCCAGTCATTTTTTTTACACGGATTTGTGGTTGATGAAACAAAATCAAAAAAAATCCTAGCATATGCATATGATATCTGTATGATTTGGCTGAAAGATGTAAAATATGTGTCATGTTGAAGGAACATGTACAGAAGAAGATCCTGTAAAAATACAGGCTGCAGCAAATCAAAACTCAATGGATCGATTATTTTGTAATCCATCGATTATTCTCAGTAAGAACTGCTTACAGGCTCTGTGTGTATTACCTTTACAGAAAGACAAACAAATACACACAGACAACCTTTGACTGGGTTTGTTCCATCTCGTCCCTTCTTTGACGCAATATAGTTTGGTCAAGCAAAATCAATTCTATAATTTGTAAAGGGACGAGTAGGTGTTGTGCTTTCTACTAGCAAGTTCGCCATCAGTTGTGTAGTAGTTTGTTGGGTATATTTTGTACAAACCACACAAGCTTTAAGCTTTTTTTTTATAAATGTTCAGAGCACTTAGGATATAGGTATGTATATCCTTTATATGAAACTTTTAGCAACAAACACACATCACTACTGCAAAAGGTAAAAATAAGGATTAGGAGGGAAAAAGGTAAGAGATGAATAAAAGGAATAAAGGTTTTCAGTCTTCTAGTTGTTTACTGTTGATATTAAGTTTGAATCTCTGTAAATTGTATTCCAAGGGAAACGTCTCGTCGTTCAGTTTATTCCACATTCACGTACTCCTAACAAAAAATGAGTTTTTAAATTTATTAGTCTTCGCGAATTTAATTTCCAGATTGTATCGGTGTACCAGGCGTCTTAAATTACGCGCGGGCTTTGACAAACCAGGCATAAACTCATAAAGTTCCGATGAACAATGACCATGAAAGTACTTGTAAAACACGCATAAGGCTCCCACATTACGCCTATGGGAAAGAGAATCAAGATCAGATAATAATTGTACGTCTTAAATCATTCGAGATGCTCGGTTTTGGACCCAATCGAGTGCAGTTAAATGAGTTTTCGGTGCTCCAGCCCAAATATGAGAATTATACTTCAACCTGGGTCTTATGTAGGTCTTATATATTGTAAGTATTTCGGATGGATTAAAGTAAAACTTACATCGTCGTAGAAATTCAAGACATTTGGCTGCACCAATCGCTGCTTCGTTTATTTGTTCAGCCCACGATATTCTCTTTGAAATAGTTAAACCGAGAATCTCAAATGTGTCAGACATAGCCAAGCTGGATTCACCAGTTAGAAAAGACGGTGAATAACCATCAGTTCGGCCAGAAAAATACAGGATTGAAATTTGTTAGGATTAAATTCAACTCTGTTGGCTTCACCCCATTTAAGAATGGAATTAAGATCTCGCGTAAGGCGGTCATTCATAGCCATCCCTTCTGCGAGAACATCGTTTCGCGATGAAGAAAAAGGTAAACTGTAAGAGGTGGAAAGTGAGCTGTCATCAGCATAGGAGTATGTTGGATTGAGAGTTGCTGATAGAAGATCATTGATGAAAATTAGAAAAAGGGTTAGAGAAAGGACGGATCCTTGAGGAACACCAGCTTTTATAAGATGTTGATCGGAAGACCCCATCCACGACAAAGAAGAAAATTCTCAATCCATAAAATTAACGAACCGTGAAGGCCAACTGCCCTCAATTTACACAGCAAACCCTTGTGCCACACGCGATCAAATGCTTTTAAGATATCGCTTGCAATGACTTGAGATTCACCAGATTGATGAATGCTTCTGTTCCATTGTTCAGTAACAACTTTAATTAAATCACCTGCTGAACGCCCTCCGCGAAATCCATACTGACGATCAGAAATTAGATGATTAGCTTCCAAATATTTCATCAGCTGGAAGTTGATTATGGTCTCATGTACTTTAGAAAGCATCGAGACGATAGCGATTGGGCGATAATTTTAAGGGTCCGATTTACTGCCCTTTTTGGCACAGGATGTATGTTAGCAGGTTTTCAGATGGAAGGGAAAATGTCAGAAGACATAGATCGGTGAAACAAACATGAAAGTGGCTTAGACAGGGATTTACAGCAATATTTGAGGACGATTGGGGGAATACAATCCGTACCAGCTAACTTGTTGGTGTTAATGTTTGCAAGGACTTTAGCAACAACTAAATCTAATGCGGCGCATCGATGAATTGGCTAGAGAGATAATCGGAGGTATTCAGTTAGAATCAGATAAATTAGAGTTTGCTGCGAATTTTCGGGCCAAGAGATTGGATTTTTCTTGAGCTGTAGAAAAAATATAGTCCCCATCTTTCAGAGGTGGTATTGATGATTTCCTACTGTTCAAGAAGTTTTCCTCTACTTTGCGGGCAAAGGACCAAAAAGGTCCCATTGCTATTGTCCTGCTTTAAGACCTGTCGCAACTCTTATCGAACTTTTTTTTTGGTATTTTTTTAGCTTGGGACACTGTTTGCGTTGCCGGATTTCTAGCCGCCTTAAATATAGCTAAATTTTCATTTGACGGGTTCTTAACATATTTGCGGTGAGAGGCTTCTTTATTGGCGGTTGTTGTTCTACAGTCATGATTATGCCAAGGATTGCTTGATTTTTTTTTATTTGGCTTAGAGAGACTGGAAGGAATGAACTGTTCCATACCCGTTAGAATGACAGTCGAAACCAGAATGGCTGCATTGTCAATATTACCGAAGGCAAAACAAGAGTACCATTTGAACTCTTGAAAGAACTTGTTCATTCCTTCCCAGTCCGCATTTTTACAGTGCCATAATCGACGTTTAGGCGGAACATGCATTTGGCACGACCATGACATTGGAAATTCCACTGTAATAAGCCGATGGTCCGAGTTTCCCAAAGGAGAACTGACTAAGGTGCAACCTTATTTTAGAATGCCTATTGAGGATCCAATATTTTTTCCTTATTAGATTGTTTGTAAGTGTTGGACCAGAGTGTAGATTATCGTAGTGCAGTACTCATATTAACCTTTCACAGGATGTTTATTGTTATATTCACATCCGGCATTAAATAGACAACCACCAACTCTCAGTAATCCTGCCGTATCGATAAAGGGAGCTAAAGATAACAACTTTGAATTATTCTTTACCCTTTCATATTTTTGTATCTCGTTGTTGTCGTTACTGAATGCATTACCTTGTACTCAGAAGACACACTTAGTCCAAGCCCTTTCAATTTCGTTTGGTTTCAATTCGTAAGGACTTCTTTCTGATTATTTTATTGAGCTTCGATTTTTTTCAAAAATCGGGTTTAACGAACCATCATTTGCGCTTCCTTGCAGTGTATAAATGATTGGAAATTTGACCTTTCCTAACTACTTTTCACTTACAGTTTTGTTTGATTCTATGTTCGCTATTATTTTAAGCGAAAAACTTTCTTGTTGTTTTAACCATTCGGGACTGTACCATTATTGATGCAAATCTAGTAGTTTACATGGTGACACTTTTCCGGACTTTGATTATCAGTGGATTTGACATAGTTCCGGATAGCCAGGCGATCACTTTAGCAGATTCTGCCCATCTGATCGATTTTTAATAGAACGATGGATGGAGACTGAAATTCCACCGGATCAAATACTCTTGAAGGACCATCTTGGTCACAGCTCACTTTAAATGTAAATACGTCTTGATGCTGATGCCAATGAAGTCCAAGTACAGTGGCATTAGAGGACTCGTCGTTAAATAGTTTTGATGTTGTCGCATTCTAAGGTTTATCACTTAGGCTCGGAATATTGGATTTTCATTTTCTCAATGGAAACCTACCTTGTCGTAGTAATGCTGCCATTGTTTAAGATTTATGGCATCTTCCACATTTTCGCATCCTGATAAAAAATCGTCAGACATTGAAAACATTCACTACATGTTTTAAAATTGTTTCATCTCCATCGTCCCGAGCATCGTCTCTTCAACAATTGAAGAGAACGTAAATAGGAAAAACTCGCAATTCGAAATTTCGGACTAGAGTGGTCCAAAAAGTTGGGTAAATGGTTAGCCCGACCATCGAAATACTGTTGAGATACCAGTCGTTGTTTTGCTGGAACCATCGAATACATCGTAATTTAGTAGTACCGGTAGATTATTTTACTACGGCGTAATGATGCAGATAAAACAATATTTCATCGTTCGAAGGGAGATGTAGCTTTTGAATTACTTCAACCATATGTCCCATTTCTAAATATTCCCTCATTTGTTCAATATATTGCTTTCGCATCATTTCATCGTTTAAAAGTTTGCGCTCCAACATCGTCAAGTAAATATGGGAGCAGATTTATAGAACTCGAGATAGGTGCATATTTTGAAACAATTGTACTGCAAATGAGTTAATGTTAGCTCCTGGCACTTTGCAATAAAAGCGTTTGATAACGCGTCGTTGATAAAGTAGAAAAATATTGGAGTACAGGCGCAAATTTAAGGCTTAGAACCACAGACATCTTTAATTTCATGTACAAAGAAGAAATCGATGACTTTAACTCACATTCTATTATGTGAGACAAGGAGGAAAGTAGAAAAATATTACGTTTTTTTAAACTTGAAAAGTTTCGTTAAGTTAACTTAACGGAAATCTGTTAAAAAAGCAGTTAAGAATTACTTAAGTTCCAATAATTTTTGAATGAAGTCTTTTAATCGACATTGATAATTTTCGTTAAATTAGTTTCGTTAAGTTTGATTTTAGATCATTATTATCTGAATGAAACAACTAAAAAACATATTACAATCTAAATTTAAACTGTGAAAACTTAGGCTCACTGTGCAAGACTTATTTCGTTAAGTTTTTCAATGTTTAATTAAAGTGATAAGTTACAATGATATTTCCAATTGCCATTAAAAACAATTACTAGCTTCATAAACACGTTTAAATTAGTTGTTCAAACTTATTCTTAACGCGTATTACAATTTATCAGCTTTTGTTTGTATTTTGTATTTTTCATACCAACCGCTATTTTATATAAAGTAGGGAACACTTTACCAGCTTCAATAATATTTGGCGTCTAAACGGTGATTTTTCACACTTTTAACTAAATATACTTGAAACGTAAAAAGTGATTCGGACCCATAACTCATTAATTTATTTTCAAAAACTTGTAAGATGCATTTTCAAGCGGCTTCGTTAAATATTCGTTAAGTCATTTTAATACAATTTAATTAATTTGTATTAGTTCGTTTTTAAATATTGTTATAGTTAAAATAAAAAAATTATTTGTTTGGTTCCCTAAAATAGAAAAGTTTCGTCAAGTTAACGAAATATGTTTTGTTGCGAATATTGTTTAAATTGCGAACTTTCTATAAATTATTTTCGTTAAGTTCGTTTTTGAGTCGATTTGGCTGTTTGATTCAAACAGAAAAAAGTTTAAAAATATTAATATCACACTGATATCGGTCGAGACTCTACAATTGTCAATTTATCATAAATTAGGCCTCCCGCGTAATATAAGTTTGAGGTAAATAATTAGCAACGCCTTGAACTAAATTACTTGAAGTTTAAAATTGTTTCGATTAATAATTTTAATTTACCTTTTAAAAATATTTAATATTTCGTTAAATAGTCGTTAATTTTTTTGAACAAAGTTAAAAAAAAAGTATTTGTTACTTTTTGAAAAACATTATGTAGTCAAAATAAACAAAATTTTCGTTAACTTATTGATGCGTTGCCGTGCATTTATTTATTTAGTATATATGAAGCCTTAGTGCAAACGACAATGATTTATTGACACGACACCAGCCGAAGTTTAAGGCAGCAAAATACTGAAATTCTAGTGTTTACACTGGCTCCGCAAAATATTTACAAAAACCCTTTGCATAATTTGCATAACTGCATCTGTTAACATGCTGGAACAAATATTTTTTTTTATAATTTAACAAGTGATTAAGGCTTTCAAAGTTTAGTTTCCTGTGCTAATAACATTACGCTATAATTAAATGTTTCATTTATTTTTCTTCGGCTTTAACACTTTGTACTAAATCAAGAAGATAGGTTCAAAGTAGAATTTTTTTTGGATTTCGGCATCGGGTGCACAATCTGTTACAGCGATTTAAGCAAATTTCAGAACACAACGATATATTAAAATGTTAGCATGAAATTCCATGGGTGCTTCCAACGGTTTACGCAATAATTAATTGAATTCAGCGAAACACCTTACTTATTTAAAATAACAAGTCTGGTGGTTTAAAATAATTTGATGCAAATATTTTCAATTTTAAAAATAACAGTAAAAATATCGCTTTGAAAATCCTACTTCTTAAGGGAGCGAAGTTTTTGTTTGGGGCGCCATTATGGAAATTAAACCATAAGTTAGTAGACTTATCACTCAGATGAAGCAGAGTACTATGATTTTCTAAGCATATCAAACATTTATCATCAAACGGACACTAGGATAAAAATGGAACAAATTTAAACAATTCCCACAGAGTTTGTTCCTTAAAATAAATTGTTTTGTTACTGGCGGCTTTAATCCTTTGAAAGGCACTTATTTTTATGTTCTTGTTTCCTAAAAACCCACTTTCTAACATGTAAAATCAACATACTATTACCAAAACGTGTCGAGTTTAAAACCAACGATTCTATAATATTTCAGGCACCATGAAGATTAACACTGGCAAAACGATAAAAACATTTTTGCCTTAAGACCGGTATTCCACAGTGAAACATTTAAGGCGAAGTACGTATGCGGATATAAAATATAAAAAATATTCGCATAATAACCAATTAAATCAACACATATAAACCATTTGACTAGCGTCAAAAATCAAATCACTCGTATGCAGACAAAAATCTCCGCATTCCATTAAAAAACAAATTTAAAACATTTTTATCTCCCTTGTTACTGTGTTCTTATTTTGCAACGCATTATTATATCCGTAAACGTGTGATTTGATTGGCGAAGCTAGTCACATGGTTTATATGGGTTGATTTGATTGGTTGCTATGCAAATATTTTTTATATTTGATATCCGCATACGTACTTTTGCCTTCACTGTCAGTATTTTTTTACTGTGAAACCAGAAGGAGACAAAAATACTAAATTACTTTAGAGCGACAAGGACAATCGTTTTTTTTGTATTTTGTTTTTGTTGTTACAACAAAAAAAAAAACACAAACGAATCCCTTTGAGTGACGTAAGTATGAATTCAGTAAACATTGGTACAGTTAAGCATACTCAAGTATGCCAAGAATGTTGATAATTTTAAAAAAATTTTGGCACCCCATACACATGGAGAATTAGTTTAGAATATATTTAGTCACATGAATTTCCATTTTGTCGAAGCACAATGATTAGTTTCCAACCCAGTTTCTGAAACCTTACAAAATTCATATATAGTTATAGAATGTATGTTATATAGATGTATGATACGAATATATCGAATCGATATTTCAAACTTTTCTTATCTAATAGAAGATTACAGAAACAAAAATTCGATTTTTCCGCACTACAGATGAATTCACAAAAAAGTTTGTAAAGTTACTCGTATAGCTTTATCCAACAATTACAAAATTGTATTGACAACAACACCTGATTTATATACATATATACTTCACTGGTGGTAATCCAGTACATAAAATTTAATATACAGTCATCCACGACAATAATCCACAGTGGAAGGAAAAGGGGATCATAAATCATATAGTAAATAATGGAACCGTAAAAAAACGTAAAACCGTGATACATATACAGTGGAATTGAAGGGGTGGATTATTTTCTTTGGTAATAGGTTTCCATGTCATGGATGGTTTCAAACGGCATATATTAAGTTTCGATTACAAATTTTGGACTTAACTTCCTCAAGTATTATGATATTTAGTATTAAAATGTTTTAAGTATTTGCGATGTCTGTAAAATAACAGTAATGTAGTCATAATTCTGTGCCACAGTTGAGAACAAGCTATCGGGAATTTTGTAACTAGCTCTAGTGTATGGCAAGGAGATGCTCTGTCCCCGATACTCTTTAATCTCATGTTATAATCTATCGCTGTATTAAAGCTGAACACCTTAATTTAGTTGCATTGTCTGTCCAACAAGGTTCTAGCATATGCAGATAATATCTCTGTAATTGAACTGTCAAGCAACGGTGTCCTTAGCTATACACTGTAACCAAAACGAGCTCAGGTAAAAATACAGGTTTCATGTAGAGACAATTTGTCCATAGAGACAATTTGTTATACACAGAAAGCTACAAGGTTTCTTCTTGCTGTTTAAAAAAGTTAATATGAAGTGAAATTCAAAAACCGATGAAGCCTAATAGCTGATATAGTACTGTTTTTTTCGAAAAAATAATTAAAATAATTAAAGTTTGTGCTTCAATATCACTTTCGACAAAAAAGATAGCTGAATCTTTAAATTCTGTTATCACATTTTTCACAAAAAAAAAAAAACAAAAGAAATAAAAAATTTCAGTTTTCCGTTTACTCTTTGTTTACACAATATAGACGTTTTGTGTGTTTTACGAATTCATGAAAATTTATGTCCATTTCCTTTTTAGAAAATTAAAACTGAAAAAAAAATATTATAACAGAGTGTACAAAAAATAATAAATTAATTAATTTTATTTAATTTTAACATTTTTTTCACACGTATATCGGTACCTGTATACACATATATTTACCTGACGCCTGACTTGGCCAATATTTGTTTTTAATTTTGTATGTGTGTGTGTGTGTCAATTACAAACATACTCTTCCCACACCAGATGATAATTAATCTGAATGCCAAAATAGAACCTTACAAAAAAATTCTCGTCAAATAAATCAAACAAAGATAAATTGTGAACAATGAAAATTAATTTTCCATGGGAAATTATGTGTCATCATCATTTTCCATTTTGCTATTTAGAAAATAAATATTTTGGGTCGCGTTCGTCTTGTCATATATAAAAAACAAAAACATACCACCCCACCCTCATAAATCAAAACATTTTTTTGTATCATGTTCACAATAAATAAAAAAGGGATAACAATTTTCAATTTTATTATGGCGAAAGAAAATTATTTAAAATTAATTAAAAAATAATTTAAGAAAATTATTAAAATAAATAATTAAAATAATTGAACAAATTTTATTCGGTTGTTCGGTTGAGATGCCGGTTTTTTTTTACACAAGAGCTAAATGAAATGTCAAATTTGTGGTGTAGGGTAACAATTTATTTACACGAACAAAAAATTAAATTTAATGACAGGATTAATTAAACGAAATTAGGGATTGGTCACAATCATTAAGAGTTAAACGAAGAAAATATTTTATGTCGAGTTTTCCTTTATCGGATTTATTCATATACGACGAACGCATTTATTCGTACATTTATCGAGGAACTATCCCAACCTAAATTCACAATATAAAGAAAGTCAATGAGGTTTTGGATGGGCTGAAGGCCATGAAACCCTATGAAGAAAATCGAGATCGTTGCGGTTGATTTATTGAATCGTGATTAAGTTGGACTATGGATTTAGGAGTCTGTGGGCGAAAGAAACAGCTGACAAAGATTTATCGACTATGCAGAATTTGTTTGATTTTCTATTACTTTAAAGTAACGCACTAGACAGCATTCGAGTTTCAATGCTTTGATTGCTTGATTGATACACATCCTGTCTTCAGATGTCTCTCCAAACTGCGATGTACTAAATGCAAGGGAAGACTTCAAACTCTTGTCACTTAGAAGAGTAAAATGAGGCTCTCAGGTCAGCTTTATATCAAAATATTGCCTCCGATGTTTAGGGAAGCCATGTCATAATGAACGAATGTAAACCAAAGGTCTGGGCCAAATAGAAGCAAGCACCACGAAAGAAATGGTTCATCTTGCCATGATAAACCTCCTTTCGGACATTATTTGTTTTTCAAGGCTTTTGTTCTAAAACGGATAACGAAACTGCATAACCTATATAATCATGTTTGTCAGTTTAACACTTTCGAGAACTTACAATTAACCGACCCTGATAGTATCGATTTGTTTTTGATATCTTACTCGTTGTGGAACTTTAACCACTTTCATGATAACCTGATTTTACAAACCCCTTTGCGGCTGTATGTCCTCGATAACTTCACGAATTCCATCTTTAAGGCCTAGAATCGATTGTGGAGCATTGGTATACCTTATCTTCCACGTTGCCCTAAAGAAAAAAGTCTAAGATGTTAAATCACAAGATCACGGTGGCCAATTGTGATCACTCCTTCGAGAAATAACACGGTCAAGAAACTTTTCTTGCAAAATTGCGGTTGTTTCGTTGCTTGTATGGTATGTAGCGCCGTCTTGCTGAAAATAAATGTCGTTCATATCAATATCTTCCAATTCCGGCCATAAAAAATCATTAATCATAGCTCGGTAGCCCAATCCATTCGCCGTAACAGTTGCATACAGTTTTCTTCAACACTACGGGCTACGGACTTGTAACCGGCACACGGTTTTGATTCTTCACATCACTAACTTGTTCCAAGCGTGTTTCGTACCATTATTAGTAAAGGCGTAGTTTTTACTTGTCAAATGTCAAAAGATGATAGCTTCAAAATTGACAGCTGTCCAAATAGCAGGCTGTTCAAAATGAAACTTTTTATTGGGTAACCCTTTACTACGATAACAAATGACTACACTTTATCCATCCTGCGTTTTCGGGAACACCGAATAATTTTCTGGACCGGTATCGGAATGTACCGGCCTATTCGAATTCACAACAATGACCAAATTTTTAAAACATTCTATCGGGATGTACATCGTTTCAGCCGATACCATATTTCAAATTACTTGCCGTGACATATGGTTTGGCGTAAGCACCAAGTTTAGCTACGCATGTCTTGAAATAAATTGCAGACGATATTTCAATATCACACCTCATTGAAGCCAGTATTATCGTGCTGGCCATTTATATAAATAACCGAATGACAGGGGCAGATACAATTGCAGAAGTCCAAATTTTTAAAACATCTATTAGTAACATTTTATCTAGCTATAGATTTAATCTCAGAAAATGGATGACCACTTCACCGGAAGTTCTACGGAATACTCCACTTCAGCATCGTGAACAATATACCAAATTAATTGACGATATACCATCAAAGACAAGGCAACACATATTTTAGGTTTATAATACGACACCACAGAAGAAATATTCAGATTCCGAGTTGTGTTACCTGAAACTCTGAAGATCACAAAAAGTGGTATATTATCCGAAGCAAGGAAATTATTTGATCAGTTGGGCTGGATCGGAGACCACCATTACAATAAACATATTTACTCAACATCTTTGGATATTGCATTTGAAGTGTGACCAAGATTGGAGTTATTCAGTGCCGTACTTTTAGCTAAATTATTTGATGTAGTAAAAAGAGAAACAAATGCAAAGGTCAAACACATTTTTTTGTGGACCGACTCAACCATTGTGTTTGATTGACTTAAAGTCAATCGCACCTCTCAAATATTGTCTACATTTGACTGAAAATTTTAGAGACATGTACCAACTTCACAAAATTTCGCAGATGTTGCTTCACGCGGACAAAATTTAAAGGACGTACCACCTTTAAGTGGTTACAAAATTTTCAGAATTAGGCCTCCTCAAAACAGAGTTTATGGGAATTTTGAGTTCAGTGAAACTGTTGTGAAAAAAATTTCAAAATTTACAAAATTTCATGAATATATTTAGCACGTCTATGTTAATAAATAGAAATTAACTATACGAAGCATTATTCCACATCTGCAAATAAGACCAAAACAATCATTAAGTCTCTTTTTGGATGAGTTTGGAGTTGTGCGATTCAGCGGAAAGCTTGAGAATCATATTCTTCCATTTAATACAAAGGTACCGAACTTATTATCAACAAAATCCTCAATAAAAGTTAATTATTGAAGAAATTCATACACACCACAAACATGCTCGACCACCGTTATTACTTGCCATATTACGACAGAAGTACTAGATTCAAATTTGATTCAAGAAATAATAGATCGATGTATTATATCAAAGCCTTCTATATATACAAAGCCGCAATGATCAAAATCAAACTTAGAATAGAGGAGGTAGAAAGACGAAAAAATCCCTACTTTTCATACAAATCGTAAAAAAAAAAGTGTTGTCTTTAAAACGAATTTCAAATATCAAAATGACCGTAAAAAATAATTTTAAACGCACAGGCATTTAAAGTAATAGTTAAATTATGAATGATCAAAAATCCAATCAATAAAATCCGTTTTATATATCTTTAATTAATGTTTTAACATAAGGGTCATAAAAAACCTCTATTTAAAACACAACTATAGTCCGTGATGCGCAAAACATGAAAATATAAAAAAAAATGCAAAAAACAAAAATTACAAAAACCAACTGTTTGTGTATGATCTAAATATCATACGTCATCGATATTTCATTATTTAGTTTTCTATTGCATTTATTACTATATGTATTCTCAAAACCGTCTCTATTATACAAGCCCGATTGTCACCAATATTATTTCATTTTCTTGTCCTTCTATACTTGAAAGTATTGATAATCGGTACACTAAACAAATGAGAATTTACTAAATATTAAAAAAAAAAAAAAAAAAAAACAATTGCTCAGGGAAAATAAAGTATAGAAAACAGAAATGTAAAAAAAATCGAAATATTCTCTTCAGAACTGACAGTTCTTATATATTTGTATTCGTTAGTAAATTTTTGGTTAATACTTTATTTTTTTAGTTTAGAAAAAAATTTTCAAAGAAAGGTTGTGTGAGCTGCATTACCATTGTTGTTCCAATACATCGTCTCATTTTATTAATATGCTCATATTGTTGATTCCTTAAAATTTCCTTACATACCACATAGTTCAAAACAGATAGTTCTAACGTGCTACTTGCAAACTTACTAACAAGATTTATTTCGAAGAGAGAGCGAAAATAAAAGAATTATACAAACTTACCGTACAATATTTCAAAGAATTTCATTGGTCGATTTTATATTTTATCTTCATGGTATTAGTGAAATAAAAGTATTTTTATTCTGTTTTCTCACAAAGACTTTCAAATATAGATGAACAAATTAAGAATGTATCTGCGTACTCGATGCAACAATCAGGCTTGTAATACATTTGTGTTGGTTTTGGTATTCTACTAAAATTTCACATATACATACGTAGAAAATTATTAATAAAATGGAATCCATGTGATTTTAATTTAAAAATATTGATATAATTACTGAATATAATTGATTGGAATTTATATATGTATATTTATAGATTTGGTTTAAATAAGGATGTAAAAAAATTGAGGTTATGAATTACTTTCAATCCGAAAATGCGAATCAAAAAAAAAACACATAGTTTACATGTGTTCGTATAGAATATCGTAAAATGTATTACGCTTATATTAAGCTCAGTTAAAAATGTGTCCAATCATTGCGGTTCTGTTATATAGGGGGCTCTGTTTATATTCACCGAACAGAAAAATATCTGTGAAACCAGATCCATTGTCCTTCACTTGGCCAAAGGGCGATGACCGACAAGCCAGCTATAAAATCCACGAGGTTTCATTTATGCCGCGTCATTGAAGTTACCATTCTGATGATGGAAGAAATGATTACACTATTGGCCGAAATTAAATTAAATTCAAATCCACTCTGTTTCATTTGGAAACATTGGAATACATCATATCATTGAAGACTAAAAATCACAAAGTTTCAATCAAACATCACCATGGAATTTACAAAACATATAGTAATCATCAAAGACCATAACCTACCTTTAAATAAGTGGCTCTGATGGCCTTACAATAGTCTTTACTTTGAAAACCGAGTGAGGTGAATTAAAACGGCCACTTATCAAATTGGTAAATATTTCTGTTGAACAAGTTTGTTCCATCCCGATGGAATCATCACGCACTGCCGTGTGAACATCGATGAACTGCTCTTCCAATATGCAATAATTGAAATTAAGAAGGCCAACGCACATTTTGCACACTGTAAATTGACGTCATTATGACTTCTACCGCACACAAATCGGTATTTAGGTATTTCGATAAATCAACGGAAAATTTTCCAAAATATATATTTGATTAGCGATGATATCGATGACACAAGAGGGTAACATGAGTCTATAAATTAATTTAAACTACGGTATTTATCTAAAGGCTATACCAATATCCTTTCAACCGTATAATATCAGATTTTTTGGTTTCTATATCAATCGAAACCCTATACGAGATGAAAATTCAACATATAATTCAATATTAATTAAAATTTTGGTCGATATCATTTGGTAATTGTACGGTTGATTCATATATTTCACCATTTTGATTTACCACTGTTAAAATATGCATGCATTATAGATTGCAGAACTATACGAGTATATACAATCACCCAGAGTATGGGTTCGGCCAGTGGGTCGATGGAGTTTTAATAATTGAGCTAATCAATTTAGTTTTCTCATTTCTCTACTTGAGCTGAGTCATAGCTAGTTCTTTCGCAGTTTCTAGAGTTATAGGCAAATTTGAGAAAGTTTAGAAGATACAATTTCGGCTAAGTATATCGAAAATCTTTCGACAAAGAGCAATAATTTGCTATAACTTCCATAACGATAAGTGGCTTGCTGAGTCATGCTAATACAAAGTTGAATCGGTCCAAGCTAAAGATTAAAAATGTTTTATAGCTGAAGACACTTGATACACAAGTTATGTCAATAGAAGAGCTCCACGGAATTCTAGTTCCAAACGTTCTAGTTCCAAATTCTAGTTGCGTAGAACGTCTTAATTTTTATTTGGTATAGTTGCTGATGTTAAATTTGGTTTTTAATAGATTAGGTCTTCCGCTCGGGTTAAACATTAAAATTCCCGTCACCAACAATGTTGTTTGTAATCTATGTAATTGTTGTCGTCCAAGTGGCCGCCTGCTACGCATATTGTATATACCCAAGTTTATCCAAGTGGCTAAACCATTCTGGCCCTGGAAGATTTTTTAATACTGTATTGCAAAATACAGTTTGTTGTGACGAATTTGCGGCAGTAAAAACATCTCAATTAGGAGTTGTAAAATATTGCTACAGAAATCCTTTCGCTCCATTTTGACATGAAGGCCGTCCAGCCATACCGAATCAAACGTCTTGGACATGTCTATTAGAAGGGTCCAGTGCACTACCATGATTTCAATCTGTAGCTGATGTCAGACGTCGCAGTTTAGTAATCACGTAAACGGTTGAGTGTTATCGGAAATATGGTATAGGATTGTAACGTTGAAAGTGCTCGTATATAAGCAGACTTATTAGGCATTTAACTGTCCGTTTCAACCTGCGGTTTACTTCACTAAGAGTGATTATAGATTGCACACAAAAATATCGTCTGGTATTTGTTTTAGAATTATGTTTGGAATATTATCAAGCCCGAATGACTTCTTTGTTGTTGTTCCTTTAAGGATAGCCACTATCTCGGCAAAATGGATGAACTTAAAATTTGTATTTTATACAGGATTGCTTGCTGTATTTGTAATCGTCAATTTGGTGATTGTTTTGTAATTTATTTTATTGAACATGTGTGTAGCTTTTATTCTATCTATTGCCTATAGTTGATGATTGTTTCATGAAGCGCTTTCCCCAGTGCTGTATCTCGTGTTGCGTTTCATTGATTGTGGTGGCCTAAGATGTTTAGGTTTGTACCCTGTCCAAGCTCACTTAGTTTATGCCAATTTTTCTAAATTTCATCCAATCGATGTTGAGGTCTTTCATTGTAGCTCTCCTCGACCTCTAGGTGGTTAATGTTGCAGTGTTCACGGAACATATCAGTGAACGTGCTGTTTTGCGTCGTTACTGGAATTGATGGGAAAGTGCGTTCATTTTGTAGATTGGTGTTGTCACTTGTCCTCTTATTATTTTGATTATTATTTCGATTATTATTTGTTGTTTCATCTACTGCTGGTCAGTTACCCGAGTAACTTATCCAGCATAACCTGGTATTCAGGGCAACCGTGACAGGAGGCTAGGTGGCCATCCTGTTTGCAATTGTTGCAATATATGGTCGTGTTGGGAGACGTTTCGTCGATATATATATATATATATATATATATATATATATATATATATATATATATATATATATATATATACATAAATATATATATATATATATATATATATATATATATACTGTCTTATCTATTGACGAAAGATTTTCAAAACTCTTCAGTGTTTCAGTAAACATTTTGTTGTCCACGTAAAAGTCTTGGACTGTTATTTTTGCGACAATACAAATTCTTGCTAAGATTTGTTGGTTGTTTTAATGCTTTTCGATTTGCCCAACGTTTTTTGCAATGTCTGCTGAAAGGGACATTGTAGGAGTGCGCCTTTTAATTATTTAGCTTGCACTAGGTCTTGTTGTAATATAGGACTATTGTGAGGATATTGGCTGGGCTCTCGTTATTCTTAAATCTACTTCCATTGTGTTCTTGAGATAAATGTCAGAATTTGATCATTGGACAAAATAACTGTTTTTTGTAAACTCAGGACTTAGTCGATGATTGCTACTAGTTTGATCGTTGTATTATTCTATACCAGTGTAAGTCGCCGTGCAATATCACGGCCTCAGTTCAATAATGTTTTTGTTTTGTGCTTTTTCCAATTGAGTGAAGGGTGTAAATGTTGTGTTGCGGTCAGTTGTTTTGATATATTTTCTTCTCAAAGTAAATCAGACCAGAAAACTCTAGTAAAAATCTCAGCAAATGGTAAACGGCTGTGTTGGTGTTTCTCTTTTCAGAGGTAGATTGCCCATTATCTGTGTACTAGTTATACGCACATATTTACTGCATACTACACAATTTTTAGTATATGGCTCTGAATTTACGCGCCCGTTATCGATCCAATATTTTGGTCAAATAAGGTTGTTGGCTAAAGTTGGGACGACGTGAACATTTTGCAGATGTATATCCCAAATGACTCTCTCAGTGAATATATAGTTTGCTGTTAGGTTCGCAGGATACAATCTACCCCCCAATTCTCAGTACCTCAGTAGCATTGATAAAAGGTGCTATAACGATAGTAACTTGGATGCAATTTTTACTTTCTTACGTCATCCTAAGTTATTATAATATCATCGACGAAATGATTTCTTTGAACCCATGTAATACAGATGTGCTTTGCGTCGTTAACTTCACTTTATTTTAATATACCGAAGTATCTATTAGCTTCATCTCGTAGTATCTGGGAAATTTATCTATTATTTTACATCGATCAGGTTATGTGGATAACCAAGCTAGTACACATGTAAGATCGAACGTCAATCTGGTCAAATTTTAGTGCCGTATTTTCTCGTTTAGATGCTCTCGCCAAAATATCCGTTGAAAACCCAAATCTTCTGGTGCTGCGACCACTTGCCGATACATCCTTTCAATATCATCGGAGACTCCAATTCGATGGGATCTAGACACTAACAATGTTGCCCACAAGGTTGGTTCAATCGTCGGCTCCACCATAAGTGTACCGTTTAGAGAAATTTCTGTCACAACCTATACAACGATTGTATTCTGCAATGTGGTTTTATTAGATTGCTTCTATCCAGAGATAAGAATTGTGCAGAAAATATCTGCTCCTATCAGGATGTCTATAGGTGCCGGTCGTTCAAAATCAAGATCAGCTAATTATAATATTTGGAATAGTTTACTTCCTTTGCAGGTGGGATTTTGCACCTTGGCAGTCTACGAAGGTAACGGGAAATTAGAGCGTTCACTTCAATTTGTATCGCTGTATAGTAAATTGATTATATTAAGATCACAGCTTGTCCTTTGGAAACTATTGAACCAGTAACCGTTGCACCATTGCAGTTGGTAAAATTGTATAATACTCGTTGTTATGGGATGCTCTTTTTTTCAATAAAGCGTTGTAAGTTTTTATTTCTGATAGATTACTGACGCCATTCTCAGCTTTTTTCTCGGTTTAATTAATTTTAACGCATCGAAGCGTTTATTTAAAAATGAGAATAATTGCTCGAACTTATAGGGAAGTTAGTTTGTGAAGTTTCTTGAGGGTTGCTCCATAAATAGTTTTAAAAGGGAGTGAGCCACGTGCATATTTAGCATCTTTAATTGCTTTATGGGTAGTCAAAGTAATACTTGGTAATTAGTTTGAATTACACTGGAGTGCAAGCACCTACCTTAACTTACTAAAACCGAACTGATTTATGTAGTTGTATCAACTATTAATAATCACGTACCAGAATAAGTTCTTTGCTGGGTAAAATTTTAATCATATTCAAATTAAACAAAAACATAAAGTTATGGTAATAATTATGTACATTAAAATAGTACAATCAGTAAAAAAAGCCATAATTAATTAATTTAAAAGTAACAAAAATTTAAATAAGAAACGTAGAAAAGCAAAACAAATCTCTTATCTCAACAAGTTCATCTATCTTCATAAAATTAAAAACTAATTGTTATTTTTTGCAGCATCAGTAACTATTTATGTACAAAGCTATATATTTAGTAGTAGCATAAATTTGAAATAATTTTTATAATTAATTCGTTTAATGTCTTAATGAATAATAAGGGAAAGAATTAAATATTTTGGTTATTTTGGTTGTGGGGGTGAATTTATAAAATTATTTTATTTACTTTGACAAGGAAGCGTAGTTCTGAAACAATGATAGTGCCATATTTATATTGGACTCGAAAAAAAAAGTATTACAATCCCATATTCCCACCTTGGTCATTGATCACATCGACCTTATCACCCTTTGAGCATTTATTTTATATGCTAATGTAAAACTTCTCATACATCATAATATAAAAACACATACTACTACCTTGTTATGTTAGCCTATTGACGTGCTAGATGTCGCTACTGGTATCGTGTTAAAATAATCAAAATATTTTTATATATATAATCGCCTAAATGACATATATTTATACTAAATGTTTTCGATATTCTAGTGACCCGACATCTGGAACATCAATGGGTAAACTGTTTTTTTCTTATGATGGTAGTACTATGTAAATTTTCGATTTGTGGCTTCAAATCACAGTTTTAATGGGCGTAATCAGTATTTTGGATTTTGGCAATTTTCGATTTGTGACATAAATTCAAAGTTTGTCAGGTAGAGACTTCATATCCTAGAGCTTTTTATCATTCAGGCTACTTTTCTCTTTTAATTCTTAAATTTCTGTTTATATGTCAAGCTTATCTAGCTTGTGAGTTGTTTTTATATTTAAATTGGCAGTCTGCTTTGTTAGTTAGTGGTTGAAAGGTTTCCTTGATACTTTTGAGTTCTTTCGTCACGTTCCTCAGTGAGTAATCAGATTTTTTTCATTATTTTAGTATCTGTTCATTGATTAATTTTTAACCCCAACTTTCATTGATTGTGTTATACTAAGCACTGCCTTATTTTGTTTACTAGGGGTACTTCTATTTCAGAATAGTGCAATAGATTAGAATATATCATTAGAGTACTAATTTTATTAGAGTAAATTATTTATTAGAGTAAATTTTCCTTTTTGATTGTCGTGTGATTAAATTCCTGGAATTTTTGTATTAAAGTTTGCATGTGGTAGTCCTCCACTTTCGTTCAAATTTTACCTTCAGATAAAATTTTTTTTTTATACCATAGATGTTTTGACAACCTCTGTGTTATCAAACACATCAACTATGATGCAGACCTCTTTACATAACTTTCTTAAGGTCGGGTCTGTTGATCTTCTAAACCATTAATAATTTTTAAACAAAGTTTTATAACTGTTTGAGTTTATAGGGTATCATTGTTTCGCGTCATTGTTTCGCGTACTTTATGTTATTGGTCAGTAAAATCGATTTTAGCAATGTCCGAATTTCTGGATAACTCGTTACGGCTTTTATTTCGGTTGCATTAGTTCACACTATATCCTTTGGTTGATTGACCTCAATTGTATCGGTACTTTTACTTTTGCTACCAGTTGGTGTTTTGGCCTCTGGTGACGATTCGATTCTTTTTACTCTTCCTGTTCGGGTTTTATTTTTTTTATGATCATGTCCGTTCGCCTATCTAATTCATCCTCGTCAGTGAGTATAGGTAAATTTTCTGTTTCACTTATTTCATTTGAACCTCGATTAATTTTTAGTTTAGTTTCTAGTTTCAATTTCTCGCTTTAGATACTCAATTTTTTTGTTCAGCTTGATAAATAATTGCTTCATTTGCTGTAACCAGCAAGAGATCCATTAAATATTTTTCTGTGTTTACAGTTCTTATACTAGATCTAGCTGCCTGCAATATACAAATTCTATACTAGCTTCAGTTTTGTCATGCAATGTTTAGCCCTCCCAGAGTTCATAGGACCAGTCTCCGAAGCGGATGGGTTTCTCAGCTGATTGACTGTAATAATTTGCTTTTTGTCTGCATTGCATAAGGTCTTGTTGGTTTGCGGAATGTATTTTATTTCCCTCCTATTCTCCATGTTTTAGCTGGCAAGAAATCCCGCTTATCCACTATCTAATGAACCCGATGGGAGTTTTAAGTTTGTATATCAGCGAATGGATGTGATTCTTGATGTTATCGAAGATAAAAATACACTTCCAGAGAAATTTTGTCCTTATCCAAAATTATATCTGAAAGTCGCTATTAATGCTTGGTTATGAGTTCATTTATCCTCATCCTCAGGAAATTTTACCCTTTGATAATTCCACTTTCTTTAGATTTCGTTTGTGGGTTAACTCCTTAGGTTGACTGCAAGTTTCCTTAGTGGAATCATTTGATCAATATTACCTTTTATTAGCTAGCTGTTGCCTTTTATTTATATTATGGACCAGGTCGTGAGGCAATCGATTGTTGGAGGTAAATTATGACAAGATAGCTCGGTCCATCTAATCTACTCCGTTGTTGTTTCTAATTCTTACCCGCAATTTTTTCACTTGTTGTTTGCTGAATAAATGAGGTTTCTCTTCCTCTTTACCTTCTTTTAATCCTAAAACATAAAATGGCAGCGTGATAAATCGGTCAAATATTTTGGAATTTTGGAATTTTGGTAATATACAATTGCTTTTGAAACTCGACAAAATCTCGAAATGTTAAAGCCTAAAACAGATGAAATTTTAGATATCGAAGTTATCAATTGATATGTTTAGATTATCCTGCATGCTACATAGAAAATTATATAGAGACGACAAAGACGACAGAGTAAATGAGTTTTTTTGGAATAAATAATTCCAGAAAACGGAAGTTAATTAATAATTAAAAATATAATAAAATTGGTTTTATTTTTAAAATGCTTTTATTAGCTTGATCTGTACGTATGTATCTATGTAACGGAGTTTTTCAAATTAATTTTCACCCACTTGCAGACGTTTAAATAATTTTAAATTTTGCACACGTCAATAATTTTATATTGTTGACATAACTTTTTGACCAGGACCGTCAGAATGTCAAAAAATCAAATAAAATAGCCTATAAGGTCGAAAAGACCTAATAAGAGACATTTAGGGGAATAAATTTACACAATATATTACATAAAGTGTGTTCTAAATTAAAATTTACATTTAAGGGTTTTTGTCAATGTATTAAAAATATTTAGTTAACAAAATTGGGGAAAATAAATAATCGAGGGGAAATATTTTTAACTAAAAATTTAATTTTGCCGAGTGAATGTTGAATAGTTAAAATTTTGACAACTATACATTGTACAAATATATACACAAAATAATCGCATTGGTAACAATATGTATCTAATCCGAATACGTTAACAACATATATGTATCGGTAACAAACATATTAAGCGTATTTTATTAGGCACAGGAATAAGAATTAGAAAAAAAATTTTCCCCTTATTTCAATATAAAACCAACAAAAAGTTGAATTCAGACGGAATGCTATTGTTATTGTAAAATTACAATAAAATAAAGTTGATATACGCGAACTATGATTTTAATTTCATTATTTTAGAAATAACCACATTGATTTTCTCAAAAATGAGGTTATGATTTTTTAAATTCACTTGTCAACATTTATAAACGGTCCTTACCTCGTTACATTTTTTATCAATTTTTTGAGGTGAATAAAAAAAAATATTTATTTATTAAGCTGTCAAAAATTTTCATTTTTAACATGTTTTTAATACATTAACAAAGATCCTTAGTAATATATATCTATGTTCGTATAAATCCTACGCCTGTTTTAAATATTTGAATTTTACTGGTATTTTTCATATACTTATTTTAACACACTTTTATGTTGCTTGACCCGTATGTTTGTATGAATTTACATATGTATCTATGGAACCGAATCTTTTAAAAAAATTTAGTTTTTGCACACGTATTAAGAAGTGAAGACAATATAATAGTTTAATAATTTTGACCTGTCCTGACCAGGATCATTAAGATAAAAAAAAATTAATTAATTTTGAAGGAGTTATACATTGACAGCAAATATTGCGCTCTACATTTAAAAAAAAATTATTAAATACATGCATCTAGGTAGCTGTTAAACAAAAATGATTAAATAGAAAAAAAAAACAAAAGTTTCAAAGCGATAATCAATTGTTAATTCAGCCATAAGCGTATTGATATCATAGCCGCTTTAGTCGAACAACCGCTAGTCAATTGCTTTTAGTTATGCTGCTCATACACGGTCCAACTTGGTTGTACAACTAGTCTGCAGACTTGTCAAGTTGCATCGTGTGTGTAGTTGTACATTTTGATGGTTGGAAGTTTGGGTGGAAAAATATCACAAAATTATGACTTTTGTGGGCGGAGTTTTAGTTCGATTGTCATGTTGTATTGTGTATATGGGAAAGTTGTAAAATTTTGTTTTTTTTTCAAAGTTGGATGAATGGTTGAATTTGGTTCTAGTCTGGTTTGCAACGCGGTCTGCTGACTATAGTTGTAAAAACAAGTTGAAGCGTGCGTGGGCAGTATTAGGTTTTAGTCTTTGCTAATAGGAAAAACAATTTGCTAACAATGAAAAATGAAACTAAAACATACAAAAAACGAAAATTGGTCAAAATTAAAAAAAATTATAACCTAAAAAAACTTCAAAAACACGCTTTTTTGGCAACGTGAACTAAAATGTTAAAAATAAATTTAACTAATAATTTTTTTTTTTTTTAATTTTTAATTTTTTTTCGATTGGGGTAAGGTTAGTCTTTATTGAATCATATTTTTAGATGGTACTAAGATGATTGTTCGTAATAGTTGCACCTTTTCAACTAGATTTTGGCATATACAGTTGACATTTATACTATATACTCGTTAGGAAAATAGAAAATATGACAGGACCCAGCACTGAGACTTGCTTGCGATGGAACAAAAACAACAACGAAACGATGCTTCAGAATGCAGTGAAATCGGCTTGTAAAAGTCTTCCAAAAAGTAAAAAGCAAAAAATTAAAAGGTTGCCGGCAAGATTATAGCCACTGTGTTTTGTAATGCGCACGGCATAATATTTATTGACTCCCTTGAACATGGAAAAACCATCAATAGTGAATATTACATGGCATTATTGGTGCTTTAAAGGACGAAATCCCTGAAAATGATGAAGATATATGATGAAGAAAAAGTTATTTTCCAACAAGACAATGCACGGTCTCACAAATCGCTAAAAAGGTTTTTCAAACTACACGAATTGGGGGAGCTTCAAATTGTTTGCGCATCCACCGTATTCTCTAGATCTTATCCCAGTGATTACTGGCTGTTTGCAGACCTCAAAAAAATAAACCTGGAAAAGAGATTTGGTTCTACTGATGAAGTCGTCGACTCAACAGTAGAACCAAATTGAGGGAACCCTCAACTGAGGGTTATTTTGATACCAAAGATAAATCATTCTACACACATGGTATAGAAAATTTAGAACAGCATATAAATTGTTGGATTGCAGTTTTATGAGATTATGTTGATAAATAAAGAAGAATTTTGCCAACAAATGTTGTTTTAGTAGTTAATTTTGGGACTTATTGAACGATGTGTTAAATCATTAATTAACGATTGACGTTTAGTTGGAACCATTGATACTATCGTTGCTACATTCGAGTACATCGAAGATAGGTCTTAAATAGAAAATCTTAAATTAATTAAAGAGGTTTCCAACTACATATTAGGAACGAACATATATTATTTGATCCATAGTTGCCACAACTTTAACTACTTTCATTTTTGATAATTTGCTTAGTCCTTCGACACAAAATTTGAGCATCTGTTTGTAATGTGTTACACAGTTTATGTACCTTCCGGCTACACAATGGTCATAAATTTGTAAATGTTAAAGCTCAAATCAACTGCAGCAATTCACAAGACAAATTCACCTTTTTTTTTTTATTTATGTACACATGTACACATAAAATATGCTCTAAAAGTCTAAACAACACACGATACAGTAGAACACGTAAATTTTACATAATATAACAAGCAAAAAATCATTACACAAAGATGTACAGGATATAATGGTATTTAAGCCAATTTTTTTCTTAGTCTTCTTCTGCACAGGCACGTTTATGAAAAAAAAAACAAACAAAAAAGTTATGTTCAGGTGCCTTTAGGGGTTGTTTTATCATCGCCAACCTCTGTATAAATTATTATTGTTGTTACACACAGACACACTCATACATGAGAGCTTTATCGTAACGTATACCTAATGACAAACTGTGCAAAATCTATTTTTTGTTGTTGTCTTCGAGCATCTTGCGACAATTAATCACTAAACATAAATCCTTATGTATAACAACCATACCAGATGACCTTGGTAAAATCATTCTAATCAAAAATATATAATTTAATTGAAATAAATGATTTTTGAAAATAAATCCTTAAGAAAAATAAAAACGTAATCCATCCTAAACTAACATATAAATTTCCATCTATCAAATTTCCAAAACCATTTTTGGATTCGAGACAAAATTCCTAAAATCCTAAAAATAGAAAGGATAAAAGATTTTATGTTTTTATGTCCAATATATATACAAACACACACGCACGAGATGTCTTCGGTATTTTCGTCAAAAAAAAAAAGGAAAATCTCTTTTAGGTGAAATGAAAATTTCAAATTCGGTAAATAAATATTAGGATAAGAAAATAATTACCACAAAGCATATTTAAAGTAAATAAGAAAATTCTGTACATTTCCCTAGTACAGGGAAAAGTTTTCCATTAACACAAAATATAGATACACAAACACCAAATGTTTGTAAACAGTTGAGAATGTGCTTTTATTGGGTAAACACAAAAACTTTTGTATAACGGCAACGAAATAATTTTCTTGGAAATTTTCAATTTTTCCCTGTATTTTATAGGATCCAATTTACCTTTTTTAGAAATCAACTAATTAAAATTTACTGTGAACTGTTTAAGTCTATGCGAACCAGATACAGATGAAATAAATGTTATCGTTTTATACAGGACATTGCTTGCCTATGCAGCTCGATTTCTTGGAAGGATATATTTTGCCACACTTGTTCTGATATATTTTGCCACACTTGTTACATCAAACTCTTTTTGGTTATTCCAGGATGTTTCAAATGCGATTTATTTAGCTATATTTTTTAGCTATAGCCATCCCGGGCAATTGAGTTAATTTTACAAAATAAGCCATCTAGAACTAAAGTAACTTATCAACTTGCATGATCTAAGCAGAAAATAGCTGACATACAGTTTGTCACAGTACTACATAATCGTTCGATTACTTTTAATTACTCGAGCAAGCACATTTTAACGAACCGTGCAAAGAAAATTCATTACATAACAATTGTTGCTTAATTTATCTGAACTGCTGTATGACATCTCACAAAGTGAACATGATTTGAGAATATAGGCTCGTTTTTGATTAGAAGCGTCACTATCTCTGTATAGGTTAGCCGTTTGACCTGTCGCAAACTTGACGTCTTTATGAATACCCGTATACTCCACTCCATAGTGGTAAAGAAAGGATGGTGGAACTGAATTCGGTGTTGTGGCTGTTGATCCACTAGATGTTCTTGTAATTTTGCCTACGTATACACTTGCTGCACTATCCAATACCACATCGAATAACATCTTTATGTTGTAAAATGTGATAACTTAGACTCAAGATTGATAATAAAATTGATGAGCCTGCTTGTAACGGTGTAAGGTGCTATACTCTGGTGATAAATGTTCTTATATTTTCTAGTTCTTTCAAGTTCTTTCTGATCATCTTATAGTCTTCTCAGATTTTCTCTGGTAAAAGATCGTCCCAGTCGCAACCAAGAAGCCACAATTTCTGAAACAATATTTTATTTTTATTGTTATTTGCAGCAATCGATCGGTTCAAAATTGATGCTTTAGATAACATATAGCTTTGTTGATTTACGTTCTTATAATTTTCCTTAAATTGAAGCGTACCGTCCCATGACAACTATCTCACTCAGTACTGAAATAACCTGTGTATCAGCATTCTAAATTTGGACGGTCCTTCTAGGTATCAGGACTGCTTAGCAAGAGTTCGAGGACCATTTTGGCAGAATAAATCTACGTTTGCTAACTAAACCGATTAAATCTTTGACAAGTAGATTGTAATTTTCCTTCTTCTGGCCCTGTAACTTTATTTGTGTAATGTTCAATATAGAAATTCTCCTTTTTCATGTAAAGAACGGTATCGATTACCTTTAAACTGCCAGAACTGTCGCAGGGTGGAATCAATAATGTAGACTAACTATGGAATCATTTTGTTGTTTCTTCAAACTCATTAAGTCATTTGCTTTTCGAAATGATGGCTGATACGACAATATTTTTGAAACGACAAGTACTCTTCTCACAAAAGCAAACCTATCTGGCTTCATTGGATTATATCTCCAATGAAGCCAGATTGTTGTTTCGGTATGGGCCAGAAATGACCTGTAAAATCCATTATATTGTTATTATTATTGCACTAAGTTAGTTTAATATCAGTTGAATAGTATATAATGGTTGTGACTAGTAACATAAATCAGGCTGAGAAGGTCATCAAACTACTCTACATTTTCTGTTGCATGTGAAGTAATCCGTGCGGAGTACTTAAGGTATTATGTGATCAGTTATTTTTTATTCTAGTTTTATATCGATTGATTTCGATCGCTGATAGCGATGTACACACCTTTGAATATCATTTCAGTCCATAATTCAAAACAAAGCCATCGTGTATACCATTTGAGACACTCAAATCAAAAGAGATATCGTTATTAATTGCACCTTTTTGTAGTCAAAATGATGATTGATATCAGGATATTTTAGCAGCATTCTAAGTTATGTACCCAAAGATATACACAACTGCCCTGGATGTTTTTTTACTTTTGACAGTTAAAGGATTTCTAGCTTTGGCCTAAAACCACGATAAATCTATTGGTGACCAAAGATATTATTAGCAAGACCTTTGCTGTCCAAAATACTAACAACAGCCGTCCCGGGCAGTTGAGTTTATATTTGGTTAGCCATAATTTAGAATGCTGCTAAATATTTTACAAAATGAACTACCTAGAACTAATGTAACTTGTAAACTTGCCAGTGTTCCGACATCTTAAGTAGATTCCGTGTTAAGGTGTTCGATTCTCCTGTCCTTGCGTTGAAATCGATCTTTTGTCTTTCGTTTAAATTAAATACGAGTTTTTGTTGGGTGTCACTTCTTACCAAGTAGTGGTAGAAAAGTCTGATGTAAATAGAGCTACTAATTATTATACCACTTTCTACCAACTACCATGATCATGGTTCAGGACTCTAGTAGATCTTATTAAAAGTTTCGTACTTTTTGATAAGATGTTTTGTAACATAATTTGATGACGTAATCTCAGGTTAGGTAATCATAACATGAATCCGATTCATCTCACGGCTATGTCATCATTATTCTGTTTCATCAATCGAACACTTGCTCAGTGTTACCGCTTTTTTGATAGGTTTAAGACACGGGAAATTTTTTTTAGATTTAACGGGCTCAAAAATCAAACAGGCTACATTGTATGCATTTCGAAAATAAGTCATTCATTTAACATCAGGGAAATTAAACATTCGAATATTCTCGACTAACCAACTAAAAAAAGTTACCTGTTCCTGTGTCACTTGTAGTCATCATCGTTTGAGTACGTTGAAACAACAGATGGATGATCTCCCGTCATTTTGAATCACACCGTCTAGACCGTCTTTACTGTTGGTGTTACTTTTGCCGGTCCAGTGAAGGTAAAATCTAAAACAGAACGCGGTATTAAAATCTACAAGTGATATATAGTAGTTTTTGTCTATAAGTATCCGAAAATGAATTAAGAACCTTTCTGTCCACACATGAAATTGATTAGCATTCCATTGCACTATCATTGCTCATTTCGGAGGTGTGAAGAAGTGGCGTGACTTTTGAGGAATATTCTACGGTGTTACGCGAGATAGAAGGGTTACTAAGTTCTATACCCATTGCACCCATGGATCCGACTTTTTTTTTCTGAAAATGGTGATATTATAACGATCGGACATTTTATTAAAGACAACTCTTTAATCACGTTACCGGACGTTAATTCAGAAGAACCAAGATCATATACCAACCATTAGCAACTCCTGAAAAACGGGATGAAAGGCTTCTAGAAGCTTTGTCAATTCGATTATCTTACGATGTTGTGCAGCACAATCCAATTTCTTAAACAATGGCATCGTTGTTGTAAATGATGATAACACAGCACCTGGCTCCTGGCCATTAGTGCTTATAGTTAGAACATATTCTGGTACTGACACAAGTAAGCAAGCGAAGTTATGAATCTGGCGAGAAAAACTTAAACATACCGCTGCAACTGTGACCATATATACAAAAAGGATAAAAGAAAATACAAAAAAATATCGAAGTCCAAGCGACGCTGGACCATTCACTAGCATGGGATCATTAACTACCAGACAATCATAACAAGTATGGGAATCAACAACAAATGTGTTAAAATGACCGATGAAAAGGTAGCAGAAATGGCAAAAAATATTGTTGCTGCTAAAGAAGTTCGACAGAAAATAAAAAGTGGAGGAAAATCAGTCATGGCTGTTACCACAAAAAAGAGGTCTGGCATAAAATAAGAACGGCCGTACACAATGAAAAAATCGAGTATCACAGTTACACGCGTACATTATTAGAGATCGAGATAACTCTTCGATAAAAATACAAAAATAGATGCCAAGTTGATGGCAATATTTATAAAACGAGAGCTTCTGAAAGAACGAGCATGTATAAAATCATACTGCTCGTTCAAGAGTTAATTGATAAAGACACCCTACTCAGGAGTCTGCTAAGCATAAAATAAATGAATTACAATCGAGTAGAGAAACAATCTATACAATCTGGGTAAAGAAACGGGTAAAGCCCAGAGGACTCAATACCAAAATTATCAGAGATTTGGCCACACTGCACTGAATGAATTCACACGATGAATTATATTCTATTTCTTTATTAGAATTATATTCTAATTCTTTCTATTTGTGAATTCGTGATTTCACGAATTCACAAATAGAATACGAAAAATTCTCGGTAACCCGAAGCTTATCGATAAATATCAAATATCATCACTTCTATAGATAAAGTTGCTAGCTCTATTGTAGATCCTGACTAAATAATCGCTAAGAAATCGCTCCTTACTATAAAAATATATTGTGATGGTTTAACAAGTAGAAGTTCTAAGTTCAAAATTCCTCGGTATATATCTTAACAAAAGAAAAGATCCGGAAGAAGAAAACATTTCCGACTTATTACAAACAAACTATCAGGTAAAAGTATCACTCCGCTCATATAGAACATAATTGCCCAATTTCACTACTAAACGAAGCTTTATGCGGGATACTCTGCTATCCATGCAGTACTATAATGTAGAAGTCGGATCATACCTTAAAAGTAGGAAATTGTACGTTTCTCTGAACTAACACAGTTCCAGTACCAAATAAATAGCACCAGAAGTCGCTCAATAGGGCCACACCTGTTCTCATTCTTCTATCGTGATTTCTTAAAACCTGATACCAAAGAAACCAAAATTCAATTATATCTGGATGACACGGCAATATCCACCGCTTTAAACTGCCACGTAAATCATTCACTTCCACCGCAACCAATAAAGCAAAATGCGCAAAGCTATCTTATTTCATTCAAAGGCAGCATCTTAGAATTCAAATTTCAAATCAAATATCTAGGTGTAATTTGTGACAACAAGTTATCATCCGTATTTCACATGAAAAATATTTAGAAAAAGGCTCTTGTCAACCAGCTTATGGCCTTGTAAAAATTCCAAGTAGAAATCGAATTTATTTTTATGTTTAAAGTGAAATTCTCCCATGAAATAAACGTTATCAATATGTACGATGATAAAGCTTAGTACCAAATTCAATATAACCGTATTAGTACATATGGAAACGTATTAGGGATATTAATACTAAGAATCTCAAATATGTAAATTTTAAAATTTGATTTATTTTTAAATTATAGATAACACCATTTACGGTATATATATGCTTAAGTCCAAAAAGACAAATGGAAAATTTTGTCCCCCAACAGAAATATATAATCCTGCTTAGCTTACAACAAAAAATATAACCATCTTATCCGAATAACGTAATTTATGGATCCACAGTTGTGATTTAAATTTAATAAGCTTCATTTTTTGTTGTTGTTGCTGTTGCTGTGTTTTAAGAATAGAAATACGCAAAAAACAAAAGATTATGTTCTTTACATCTTATGGTCTCAAAAGTACTACACACAGAAATTCTATTAAATTGGGAGTATTCTCCTTTTCTTTATTATCGCGACAATATCCTTAAGAGACAAATATTTTCATTTTACTAAACTTTTTTGGTCCACAATTTTTTTTGTGAAATTAAATTTTAATTTAAATTTCGTTTTGCGCACAACAGTGCCAAGCAGCAACTATAAAATGGAATATGTGCGTAAAGCAGCGGATAATTGGAATATACCAAGAAAAAAGGCGACAGTAGTTTTATAAACCATTTTTCTATTTTTCATTTATTATACCAATCATTTGGCGTTCAATGACTACAAACCAAATTTTTTTATTCCTCTAGAGTATAAGTATACACAAATGTGTAGGTGGACAAAAAATTATAAACACTTTGTTGTTAGTAAATTTAACGGAACATAATTTTAACCTACATAATTGTGTCATAAAATCAATCACACATTTGTGTACATACGAAATAACTTTGGTTAATCTATTTTGTTTATTTGGTGGCACCATCTATGGAAAAATGAATTTATTTAGAATTTAAGATTTAAACTTAAATTAAATTTATCGTTTGGGGGATTTTCTATGTAAAAATATGCACACACGTTTGTGTATGCTTAAATCAACTACCATTGAACTACAATCTTCGAAATGCTTTTAAAGTAGAATTCCTACAAATTTTACAAAATTTTGCTTTCGATTCATAAAATATTACCGTGTAAGACAGATATTGTGCAATTAGGGCACGAAAACACGATAGCCAGATGTATTACCCATACTTTAAGCAATTTACGCCATAAGCCCAAAGAAGTAACTTAGAATGGGTTTTGAAATATATCAAGATGCTAAAATAAAATTGAACGATTGACAAATGATTGATAAATAATATTTGCTTCAGTTAATATACACAAATGTGTGGGTGCCCGTTTTTCAAACTAAACAGTTTTTTACTTTATTTAAACAATTCTTTTTCGATAACTCGAACTAAACGTACACGATCGTGTTAATTTTTCCGGAAATTGCCTTTACATAACTTACACAAATGTGTAAACTCGTTTTAAATTTATACATAAGCTCAATATTAACAAAGGATTTCTTGTAATTATATTTGAGCTACACAATTAGATATCCGAGAACCAAAATGGTTACACATCATTTCTAAGCCATTTTATTACTGAGGCAAAATCAAGGCATGGTTAGTAATGGCTTGATCGAAAATCAAGGCATGGTTAGTAATGGCTAATAACAGAAGAAGATAAAAGGTAATATAATTGACCTTAAATAGGTCTTGTTGAAAATATTAATTTTAATCAGCACAATTTTATCATAGAATAAATGATTTGATCAAACCACACGTTTGTGTAGGTATGAAACCACGTAGGTTTATTTTTGTAACTGCTTTTTAATTGAGTAGAGTTTCTTTCTTTGTAAAACTAAATGGCTTACCATATATAAATCTTAAAAGACAAGATAATTGTAACTGTCAATTTTCTAACCTTAAAAAAAATTCTAACCTTTTTTGTTTCTTATACTAAACATTTAATATCATAGTTTATATTAATCAAATCTCAAAAATACAACAAGATGTAATGTAAACCGTTTTAGTTCAATCTACACAATTGTGTTGTTGCCAGTTTCCGTATTAAAGAAAAATATACGTTACAAACTAAACTGATTCTAGTTTTATTTTGTCAATTCTTATTAAACTACACGAACTGAACCTACACAATCGTGTAAATAATCTACGTACATAATATCTATCTATGTTATCTATGTTACATAATCTACAAAAATGTTTGGATTTCGTGCATTCATTCGATATTAACATGAATGTCTGTTGTAAACATCCTACACAATTGTGCAGTGAGAAAACGATAGAATTATACATGCAATTAATTTATCATTTCTGTTAGATTTTTTTAATGACATGATCATTTAATCGATCTTTAGCTGTGTTCAGTCATTCCACCAATATTTGATTAAGAAATTTAAAAATTTCTTGAGCTGATCAAACATGGATTACGTTACATGAGCTCTACATAGAACTATATAAGTACATGTCAATTATTTTTAATCTAACATCTGAAACATAAAAACTGTATAAGATTACTCAATATAAGAGTAAATAAAAAATCCATAAATAACTCAAGAATTATTATAAACCAAATACTGCGGTCTTTGCGATTTGCTTTAAGTAAAAAATAAATAAACTTCTTCTGTAAACAATAAAAATTCGGCTGGTGCAAACATTACATTTTTTCACACATATACACACGAACACAATCGAAGATAAAAACAAAAGATAAGAAGTATTTTTCATCATCATATATTTTCACATCTTACGGAAATAGGTAAGAAAATCGAAAAAGAAAATATACAAGAACCAACTTTAAACGGTAAATGTATGTGTTACAACGATTTTTTATTTTGACAATGAAATTATTGGTCCCTCGAGTGATAAATCATAACCATAAGTAAAACCAACATATACTCACTAATTCACCGTATTCGTAAGATGAAGAATGGCCATGAAAAAAAATATTTTTAAAGATTTAATTTGGTCGGAAAAACTTTTTTCGCCAATTTGATTTATGCGGTTTCGATTTTCCTCTCTTTGATTTTTTACCATTACCTGATTTTATACCATAATTTACGATGTGTAAATTCGATTACGGGTGGATCATAAATTTAAAGGGTTCAACTTTCGTTTTTTTTTTTTTAATTAAACATCACGAAGGCAGTGTCAAGTTATGTATGTATGTAAAGTTATGTAGGTAAAGAGTTTTCCAATGTTAATTTTGGGATTTTAAAATGTTGATTGATTGAATGAGGATCGGCGGCCAAGGTTTATCGAATTGTTTCGCTTCTACTTTACTATTCTTCATATTATTGGTGGTCTTCCAGCATTATATTCTAATAAATGTTCGTATCTTTGAGTTAAGTAATTAGACTGATGCGTTCCATGCTTTGTGTAGCTGTTGATTATTATTCCGGCGTTGTCCTTTTTAGTCCAATACTGTTTATTTTAAAACAATTCCCATCATCATGGTTATATTTCTAGAGCATTTTTAGAGAAGAGTTTTAATGTTTGATTACTTGAGTAATTCGAAAGTGTGTTAAAGTAGTCGGCTGGTCTGAATTCTATTTGTTTGTATCTTGTTGGTTTTTGTTTATGTCAAATTTCAATTAATTTGTTTAAGTGCAACTCACAGTATGCTGGTGTATGTTGGTCTTGTTTTGCCAAATTGACTCACTACATTCTTTAGCAAAATTATTACTATGTATATTGAAAAGTAAGAATAATAAAATCAAGAACATTAAAATTGGTAAACCCTAAATAATCAAACCATATCGACTACGCGTACAATAAATACCAGCCGTAAACCTTATTTAATGTATTCACCAAGCCATGAAATGAAAGGCCCAAATTTTAAGATCATTAATATTCCAGTTTATTGTTCAAAATACACTCTCGCACTAGTACACTGTATCCCGAAAATTGACTCCTCTTTTTATTCAGTTAACGAAAAAAAAAACATCCCAAATTTAACGTTACATTATACGACGGCCAAACACATATAACCGTAAATTTAACAGGTTTTGTTTCTGACTTTAATTTTAAGAAAATTTAAGAATTTTTTTTCTACTTTCATCCACAGTACATAATATGTTTTGTTCTCGTGATTAGGGTGGTGTGGGCAACTTTATCTTTTCTAAAAATTCTCGTCTATGTAGGAAGTGCATAAATGGTATCGGGACAGTTTGTTTTATCATGGGGAAACACAAAAAGTACCTCGACCACAGCCTAATGTTTTAGCAATTTTAGATAAGTAATTTGTGATAAACTTTTGTTAGAGCCAAATCGGCTTACGAGCGGCAATTTGTTATGTTAGGAAACGCGAAAAGCACACTTTTAGTATTTATAATTCTATAAATTATTCATACATTTTCACAAATCATTTTTAAGCACAAGAATTCGGAAAGAGGTAAGCCTTTACAATTTTACGAAAATCAATGTTTATTTATTTTATTTGTTAAAACCAACAACAATATCTATTCAATCCAAATAACAAAACTTTCGATCATAAAAGTCAAACCCATTGCGTAGCACATGTGGCCATAAAACATAAAATTTACTATTTCTTGTGTAATAGTACCATACAAACACATCCATATACATTTTTTTGTATATTTTCGTTGCTATGGCAATTTTACACTATTAATCTAGACGGTTTTGGTTTTATACCTCATAATTTAAAAGTTTTTGAATTTTTACAGCAAATGCAATCAACTTTTTAATTACAGAAGGCTGTGCTTAATACACATTTAGAAATGTACATTTTGTTTTTGTACGTCTTTCAATTATTCTGCACGGCTTATATAGACTTTTTTGTTGGTTTTATTCTCTATATATATCCATCATTATTCTTATATAATTTATTAGTTACTTCTGCCGCTAAAGATGTTTCAACAGCAAAAAACTATATTACATCATTAAGAACTTTTGATCCAACTATACGAAATTAATTGAGGTATTATAGTGAATTCAGTAGATTTACGCGTGTAAATCAATAATTACTAATTCTGACATGTATACCATTGCACATACATGACAAGTCAATGTTTGCACAAGTTTAAAGTGAGATGATTTATCGACAACCACTATAAGATTATGTCAGTCGTGTTTTTCTTGTATTTACGTCTTAATGTGTATATGGAGCGGTTATTTGGCATTTGAAAATGGATGAAATAGTTAATGGCGCTCACTAGTAAATTTTCCACAATTTGGCTTGAATTCTGCACCTAAAATATTTTAAGGGAAGGTATAGATCATATTTTCAGAGAACTACCTGGTTTGGCAGTGGATGCAAACGGAAGCATCTGAAGATAGATTTGGCTGCGTGTATAAATGGAACCAACTGAGCAACATTATGCATAAATTACGAGTGGAGCTGGATTATTGAAATTATTAGTGCAAAATACCGACATGACGTAAGTAACATATAGAGGATTTAAAAGTAAGAGGGTCACAAAATCCCTTCCATTACGATTAATGAATCTCAATAGAGTTACCCTTTGTTACTAATGTAGCCTACATGCTTATCATGTAAATATAATGCCAAGATCCCAAATATCGCAAGGTCTACAAAGTTGTGTGTTCATTAAAATAATAAATGCCCTCTAAGAAAAAGAAACGTGAACTAAAACCTTGCATTTACTCGTACACAGTGGCCCTATTCTGGTTTTCCCAGGGAATTGGGAATTGGGAATTTTTGACGTTTTTGTAGCTGTTGGGAATTATTTTTTCCTAAAGTGTATTCTGGCGATTGGGAAATTTGTTTTTTGGGGAAAAAAAATTCCATCATTATAGCAGTTTTGAAATTAATTTTCCCAATTATTTTTGTTGGGAATTCATATTCAAAAGAAATTTTGTGTATAAACAGTGATTTGGAATTTTGATTAATTATTATAAAATAAATAAAAAACGGTTTACATTATTTTAATTACTATGGCTAGTGTGAGCAGAGTAAGTAAATAAACTTTTAAATAAATGAAAATGATGAAATATTAAGTATGTATATGTAACAATATTTTTAGGGAAGAAACATAACAAGAAGGAACGTCTAGTTGAAATGATGAACGACGATATTGAATTGGCAAATGACAGGTCTTTAACATATATGTTCACTGTCTCCGTAATTATTTGCTTAAAGATTTAAAACAGATTTAGTGTGAGATTGATGGGAAGCAAGCCAATAGAGAGAAGTGGCAGAGAATTGCCACTGAAACTAATTGTATTGGGGGTGCAATTAAAGATGCAGAAAAGTGGAGCAGAGCGTGGAATGATATGAAGTATGTGTACAAATTTAAATTTTATTACTATTGTCATACTAATTTAGTTTTTAAATTTAGAAAATATGCTAGGAGCCAATGGACAACACTAAAAGAGTACGACAACCGTACTAAGCTAGGGTTGGAGTGTACATCAAGGAGGCAAGCCATATTAAGTACGGTTGATCAACGAATATTAGACATTTTAAGTCCAGAATCGGTCGCTGGAACGGAAAATCGCGAAGGCGGTATCCAAATGCCTACCACAGCATTAGTAAATTAGAATAATACTTTATTTTCAAAAGATTTTAAAGTTTTATTTTTTCGTACATCAAGTGACGACAACTATTACACCATCAACGACAATTATTACACCAAACCAGTTTGGATGATCAGATAAACAGAGTACCCCGAGACGAACAGGAAGTAAGGCCTTCGCGTACAAAACGGATTAGAGGTAGTTATTACAAAAAATTCATCTTTCATATATGTGTTTATGTATCTAATGCTATTTTACTTTCATCAATATACCGGTTCAGCATATACACGCGACATTTTATTAAAGGAGGCTAATACAATTAAAGACAAAGAAAAGCTTATGCTCTATACCGACTAGCTTCAGCTAAAGAAGGAATGGCTGCAGCTGTGGAGAAAAAAAAATGGATTAATACAGCAAATTCTTCTGTCTAGCAAGTGAGTAATAGTTGCAATTTATTTACTAAGTTATTTTAGTAATAATTAGTTACAACAATAATTTTATACAATAAAGGATCGATTTTACATTCTCAATAATTTCTTCGTCTGCTGTGATCACCTTATCTTGATCATCTTGTGCATCATCATGCTCGTCATGATAACCGCGATTTTTTATGAAATTATGCAGAGTGGCACAGGTGTTTATTATAAGCCCCATCATAAACGGGGAATATTTGATGCACCAATCTTTTGCCAAACACCTAAAACGTGACTTCAAAACACCATTGAGCCTCTCGATACAATTTCGAATTTTGCGATGTAATGCATTGTATCTCTTCTCATTTTCTGTATTGGGATTCTGTATGGGAATCATTAACCAAGGTTGCAATGGATAAAATTATTTGTAATTTAAAAAAAAATTTCAGGCACAACAAACATTCCACCCTCCAAAGTGAAGAAATTATGGAACTAATTTTGGAATAGAAAACGATAGTATTCATTTTTTATTAGAACCAATATAAAATTTGAATTTGTGAAATGACTGAATATTTTAAATGACTGAAAAATTTCTAACCTAAAAATACGTGTTTTGCAATTCTCCTTCATCATATTTATTATGTAGAAACGCTTTAATAATAGATTTTCTCCATATGGAAGCGTCATGTTTAGATCCTCCATACTTTGCGTTGACATTCAAAATTCGGAGGTTATAATCACAAATCTGCAAATCAAACTGAACTTTCGAAAAAAGAATAAAAATATTTGTACTCGTATATAGTTTAATATTTACCAATTGAACATTCTTAGAATGATAATGATGCCTATTGAGGTGCACATGCTCAATCCTGGTCGCCGGCCTTAACTTTCCGTAGTATCTCAAATGGCATAATTAATTATTAGTTGAAATTCAAATTGTGTATATATAGAAAATCTTACTGTCTTTTTACGTTATTCATTTCCTAAGCCGATTGTGGGAATTTAATAAAAATCGGCATTAATTTACTATCGATGCTTCTACAAACAACACTCTGTGAGGCACACGTCAAATAATTTACACTGATCTTCTTCTGGAAATTGCCTAATTATAAATAAGTTAAGTATATTTTAATTAAATATTATTAGTTAAATTAATGAAATTATTTTATACCTTCAGCTAAAAAGCTAATTGTAATCAATAATCTAATTTGTTTAGGAATTGATGATTCTTCCATATGAGGTAGGACTAGGTCTCTTAAATTAAAAAATAAATCTTGGGGCATTCTATATAAACTGATGAACTCTATCTCGGGTATATCAAATGGATCAGATGAATCACGTAACCGCTTTCGTTGGATTCTTAAATTATACCGGCTATATAACATCTGGTGGTGTTAAAAGTAAAAAAAAATTCCTTGAGAATTTATTCCCAAGCAACCCGAATACACTTTTGAGAAACCGAGAATAAAAACTTGGGAATTACTGCAGTTGGGAATTATAGGAATATTTTTTCCCAATTTCCAATTTCCCGGGAAAACCAGAATAGGGCCACAGGGAACTATTTTTCTTAATTGACCGACAAAATTTGATAACAAAAGACATCTAACTTGTGTTGAACATGTTCAATGTCATTGAACGAAATGTCATTAATTGCAGAATATATTTTTAAGTCGTCCACATATTATAATAAGCACATCATTAATAAACTTGTCAAAATCTTCCAAAAAGGCTGTATAGACCACATCAACTTGAGTTGTGCTGACGTGAACTTATCCTATTTCCTATAAGACTTTCTAATCTAGATTTAACCAAAGATTCATAAAACTTTGGTATAGCCGAGAGTATAGAAATCCCTGTACAGCACTTAATATTGCTCCTTCTTCCAGATTTGAATAAGAGGGCGACACAATTCGTTTTCCAGTTATCAAGATGCGCATTTTTACAAAATTATAGCGATGCTTTCAAAATATCAGACATTTAAGTTGGATAGGAAGGTATAAAATCAGAGTTACAAAAGCAATGCTGGAAATAATTAACCAAAATGTTACATATTTTTTGAGGTCTAGAGTATGAAACATTATCGCACGATATAATCCTTGGATAGCCACGATACTTCCTTTTCAGATTAATATATGCAAAATTTCTTTGCGGATTAATCGAAATTCCAATTTCTATCTGTAAAGCATACGTTTAATAAAATAATTCATTGAGGTATTTAAACTCTTTGCATGAAACGCGATGTTTAGTTTTATCATTAACACCACCAGAACGCTTAAAAGTCTTAAAAGCTCTATAGGCTTATGATTTGTATGATTTTTAAACCTTCGATTACGGCTCTGCATAAGTCGCCCAATAATCATACCACCACCTGCGACTTCACTTTTGTTTGAATTACGATCACGGCGAAAAACGAAGTAACATGAAGAAAAATATTCCATTAATTTAAAATGCGCAGCCTCCCAAGTTTCCGTAAAAATAACAATGTCGTAGTTAGTACATAAAACTGATGAGTACATAGCATGAGATTTAGTGTGCACTCCACTATTGTTGAGATATCATATATGTAAACTATTGTTGTAATTATTTGATATAGTAGCGAGCAACGTATATGATTATGAGGCAACGGTACTACTCCACTACTGCTAGGATGAAGTTTTGAACTTAAGCTAGGTAAGGAGTTCGAGCTAAGCTAAATGTTAACGCGGTCTCCACAAATGTACAGATAAATATCGCGCTAAAAAAATGTGTACAGATAAATTTTGACATGTCTAATTTGTTTTATGTTGTGTCTTGTGGTTTCAAATTTCAATGTTGTTGTTTTCAAATTTTTTAGATTTTATTTTAGATTTTGGTGCTTTTTTGGTTGTCATTTTCTTCTTCACTTTTATGTGGTAAGCCGAAATCATGTACATTATCGAAATCATCAATTTCGACATACTCCATTTTAATCTATTATCGTATTTAAAAAAAAATATAGCAAACTATGAAAGCGTAAAATAAAAACTAATGAAATGTCAAAAATTCGCATTCATTTATGCTGTGTGCCTCAAATGACTAAATTGACTAACTAAACTAAACGTAGACTAGTTAGTGCAAGTTATATGTAGATGTCACTACTACAAAAGTCATTGTCTGTGCCTATTAATTTTTTATAACTAAACTAAAGGAAATGTCAAAGTGGTTTGAAAAACAAATATATAAATAAACAAAATTTTAAATGTTTCTAAAATTAATTATATATAAATAAAATGATATTACCGCATCTATTATTTACAAATATACTTTTGTGTTTTTTTAAATACCGTTTGCTTAAGAAACGACGCATCTTAAAAAATAAACGGGGGCGTACATCAAAAGTAATTAAATTGATAGTATATATACTATAAACTGTGAGGTTATGTTATAATCTACAATTTCTTTATTTGTAGAAAATCCAAAATCTTTCATCATCATACACTAGTGAAATTTATAAGCTGATTGCGTCGAATGATGATAATCACATCAAAAAACATTTACTTGTTTCAGCTGACTCATTGCATGCAACATGCGAGCTTATAGCTGAACAGCAATCCAAGAAAGGAAACGGCTAAACATTGCGATTAAGGGTTTCAGTTTTTCTATATTGGCTAGCGTGTGGGACAAGCTATCGTGTTACCGGAGTTAGCTTTAATATATCCAGATATTCTGTGCGAACAATTGTTCATAAAATGCTTGATTGCTTTCTCGGACTAGCACATAAAGTAATCAAATATCCTAGTTTAGATTCCTACCTGGCAGTTGGATTACAGTTTAATAAACGATCCAAAACAACAATATTTAATAAGGCACTTGGAGCAATAGATGGTTGCCATATAAAAATATCGGTTCCAACTGTCTTACATAATCAGTATATAAACCGGAAACTGGATTACAGTATTAACTTAATGGTGGTTTGTGACAGTTTCGGAAAATTTATTAACATATGCTGTGGTTACCCGGGCTCGGTTCATGATCAAAGAGTTCTACGCAACAGTCAACTGTATCGACAAGGTGTTTTTCCACCCAATAGATACTTCTTGTTAGGTGATAGTGGCTATAAATGCACACTTGAACCTGTAGCTATTATAACACCATTTATTCAAAAAAATCAATTAACACCATTAGAAACAAAATTTAACTACGTGCATAGCAAAGCTCGAAGCATTATCGAAAATGCTTTTGGAATAATGAAGTCTCGATGGCGATCAATTTTTTTGAAATCCCTCGAATTGAAAATTGTGTTAAAGTCATTACAGCATGTTGCGTTATGCACAATATATGTTTAAGTGAACATTTTCAATTAGAGCCTTTTGAAGAAGTATTAGAAGATGAACTAATTGACAGACCAAGCGAACAGGAGGATCAACGAGCTTTGGAATTACGTAATTGGCTGTTACAAGAATTGTTGAATAACACATAATTTGAATAATACATAAAATATTGAATTTTTTTTTTTTTTTTTTTGTAAAAATATAAAATAAAATATGAATTTAATTAATTATTAGTCTTTATTATTTCAAAAATGTTTACTGTAGGTACAAGTATCACATAAAAAATTCATACAGTCTGTATCAGTTATCACATAAAAAATTCATTTTGTATCACAACAATTAAATTATAATTCACTCTCGCTTTCTGAAAGCTCAACTAAAGCCGACATATACTTTTTGTAGTATTTTGTCGCTTTTTCTAAAAGTTTAAATTGTTTCTCCTCTTCATCATTGTCACAAGAGCATCGTTTACGTTTGCGGTCAGATGATCTCCCAGTTTCATTAGTTACACTAGTTAATGTAGATGGTGTATTTTGTGCAATAGTAACTTCATCCACGCCGGTACAAACAACCATCGGCGGTTTAATATTATGCCTTTCCGAGCAATAGCTATGTAATACTTCAAAGTATGGCCAAGTCATAGCTTCTGGCCCCACATCCTCTGTTCCCAAACCGGTAGGTGGTTCAATTACGCTCTTAAAACAACAGTTTATGTTAATTGCATTTTTATGACATATTTATTCAAACTTACCTTGTATTTGTCCATTAAATTACTCCATTTCTTTTTGGCTTTTCTCCAGTCATCCACCTCCAATTGTGATTCTGATAAAACTTTTCTATAAATAAATAAACATATTATGTGAGTATTTGTATTACTATACAAATACTCACATAGACCTACATTTTTTATTACTCCCAACTTCAAAAAACTTGCCGGTGAACAAATTTTCTAGGTTAACTCGAGCGTTTATGAATCGTTCGGTTTCTTCTTGTGTCCCTTTATTATTTTAAATCGTATTAGTAACATTAAATTATTAAAATAAATATTATTGTTTTATATCTTAACTTACATCAAATTGAATAATGCCTTTTATCACATGTTTTGTCCATTTTTTATTTTATTACAACAGTAGCTAGTTGCACATCACACAATATAATGAAAAGTCATCGAAAAGTAACCTCGAAAATTTACTTTTCAGTTTTCTCTATGAAGCAATAGCAGAAGCTATAAAAGTTTATTTAGTTTAGTTTGTTTAGTCATTTCAGGCACACAGCATTAATGTACCTTTCAGATAAATTGACGCTAAAATATTGGAAATTTCATAGTAGTGACATCTATTATACAATCCGACCAACTATATTTTCCCTTATTTTTTCACGTCACGCTGCGTAGCAGTGGGCGAAATTATGTGCGAAAATTTTATAATTTCTTGGTGCAGTATACATATCTAAACTAAAAAAAATTATTTGAAATGACCTTTAAAATGGTATAAAGTTCTGCCAGCCCAATACTTTTCGTGCACTCTGTAAACAAACAACATACAAAATAACAAAAAAAGGCCAAATAATTTAAAATGAAACTTTCCTTTATTCTATATATTTTACCTCACTGTACATGATACTGTACACTGAAGGGATTGTTAATGTAAATTCCCTGTCTAAAATTTAAAAGCTTATCAACACCGGATTGTGATTAAAATGTATCCCTTTTGTAAATAAATACATTTTGTGTGGTTCTATATGAGATGGTGGCTACGACCAAACTTTGTTTGGCAACAGTTGTCATATTATGTATTACTTGTGTTATTTTAAGTTTCATTAAATATAACAAAAAGGTGCATCTAATTCTGGACCGAATAGAAAATGGATTCAATGTAAATTTGAAAATTGGTTTAGTTTTTACATCTTTGTTGTGTTCTTTGTTTTGTTTATAGTTCTAACCAGAATTCTTTAAACAACTAGTGACATACAATTCTGTTTGCCATTTATTTTCAGTAGAAGATAACAAAATTACAAAAAATAAACAGATTAACTATCTTGAAATTGCTGTTTACGTGAGCAATGTTCAAAACTGGGTCACGATTCATTCTAAATATTGCAACAGCCTTCATTCTGAATTGAATTTTTTGAAACGGTTTATTTTAAATTTTTTAGAATAATCCTTCAATTTACTAGTGTGTGTGTGTGTTTGCTAATCCAAATGTATCCCAATTTTCATGGATTACGACCACAAATTTTATCAAATTTCCATATTAATGAAAACTAATTTAATTTTATTTTTCGTTTGTGGTTGGCATCACATATAAAATAAAATGTAAATTTCCTTAAAATTTTTTTGTTGAAGAACCGAAGAAAAACATAAACAAAATCATAAAAGTTTTCTTTATCAATTTTGATTTTCCTCTCGTTTTATTATGAAAATGGGAAAAAGATCATTTTTCAATGTCAAATAATAACAGATTTACAATTTTTCCAACAACAAAATTGATCTGACGGAAAAACGAGTGCAAAGCTCAAATACGAGATATAAATGGTGTGGTGCCCAGATGGAAACATGATAAAAATGAAATGAAATGGTTCAATTGTTGTTGTTGCTATTATTTGTTGTTGTTTTTTGCCGACATTGAAATGAAGAATCATTTATATTATGTTATCGTGGTTTGTTGGCCTTTGTGGCCATAATGCGCGCACGTGATTCGTGGAACATAAACGATGGATTTTCAATGGAGCAATCGTCAGTCACTATAAAAACCATAAGGTAAACTTGAAGTCTATTATTTGGATAACTCATGTTAGGGTCAAAAAAGGATGACTCGTATTGATATTTTTACCTTTGGATCAAGTCAAATTGCTAATTGTTTAGAAAAGTAAGTCCTAATATTCTTGCCTACTCATATGTTCAACAGATGTCACACGGGACATGCTGTAACTAAAAATTGTATTGATGCACCAACCAATGCATTATACTACTGTAGTTAGTGAATTGGTTGTTCACGTTCAAGATGTGCGTGTATATGAGTTGCACTGTGTTAGATGTGGGACTCATATGGATCGATTTAGTAAACCTAATTATAAATGCAAGCAGCACGTTCACCAACCATTTGATGTAAAAGCAATGGACCACCTAATTCCACAGAGATTGCGCATCTTCCTGATCATTATCGAAAATACCTTCGTTCTCTTGAACGATGCATTGCATCATTTGCTGCTACACAACCACACTACAGTCACCATATTATCATCGCTTGTAGCCTCTAAATCCAAGACTGCACCCTCTTTTGCCTATTTGTGGAAATCATTAGGGAAAATTTTAGACATTATGAGGTATCTGATAATTGGAAGAGAACTTTTAAGATCTAAACTTAAGATTCCTTAACGTACCAGTGGCATTAAAATTTGTGGAACTAATGCTAATCGGAGTTACAAGCACTTCAAAAACAGAGTACAATCGAACTATACGAACTATTGTACAACACTAGACGTGCAAATATTGAAACAGAGCATACATTGTTAACCATACCACGTTCTGCAGGACTGGAATTAAGAAAGTTGTGTCCCAACACTAAAGACGAAAATTTCGAATTTCGAATTGACGAAAACGATTTTGTAAAAAGCCTGCGAATTTTAGAATTGAAATATATTATCCTCTTGGTTTTCTGGCTATGGTTGTTGTGTTTGGCAAGTTATTAAATTAGTCACTGTGGTAGTTAAGACTAGATTGAGACCAATCACTTCCACAGCACTTTTCACACTTAGTTTTTCATGGCCAGTTTTGTATATCACTGTACCGCATAGTCACTGAAAAAAAATTAAATTTGTGCCTATTTATGTGTTTTGTCACAAAGGCAATCCACCCCAAATTGGCTTCTGACCTTAATACAAACGCATTTATGGGATGTTTTAAGCGTTTTGTGAGTACATGAGGCTTATTCAAACGCCCGTTTACTTTTATAATGAGTCTCGCTTTATCGGGACCAATTATGAACTCCATGAACTCTATGCCCTAATATCGACTTGAAGAACCAACTGGAATCAATTTGCCAAAATGATCAAATAGAATGGGAGTTAACTCCAATGATTACTCCAAATTTTGGTTGACTGCATGAATCAGGGGTTAAGCTAGCCAAATTGTACTTTCACCGTATAATGGGCTCAGCTAAATTCACCTATGAACAACTACTAACCCTGGTCAAAAACGTGAAAGTGATGCTAAATTTTTGGCCACTTGGACTCATTTCAAGCATTATCGTTGACTTTCTCAGCTAAGATTCGCTGGTCAGACAATCCAGCACGAGTTTTGAGTCAGTTCATGAGTATTGCAAATTTGTAGACTTTCTTCTTGCGTAATAATTTTAATTAACTAAGCAAACCGCATGGCGCCACATAGCTCCGATCTCGGTAAAGATAATTTTACTTTTAGCAGAAAATAGTTCAATGTGAACCTTGAAATAAGACTACTGTCCTATACGCTTGTTTACTGCGGCATTACAAATTCAATGGAACTCAATTTTGGACTGAGGCAATACACCGCAAGAAAACCTCTGCAGTGTGACATTTAGATTTGCTTCTACTTCAGTTTGACTTATAACTATAAGAAAGTAGATTCTCGATTCTCGGTGCATCTTCCAGATAAAACCCAGCCGAATATTGTATTTTGTAGTATTTGTCCGCCATGATTAATTCGTTTGTCTCCATCGAGCAAAATCATAAAAGTGATCTGCTCTAATGAGTAAATCAATGGGTCCTCTTGATTACTGAATGCCAGCAGCTTAAACAGTTAAAGCATCGCCTTTAATTTTTGATCTATTCCTATAACGTTGATTAATTGCTAACTAATTGAATTTAGCGCAAGCAAATATATAACTCGTAAACTTCTAGTTCGCTAGCAGCCCATGCCTTTTACTGATTTTGGATTCGCCGATTAGTTTGAATAATTTACCGATTTCAACGCATCACTTCTAATTTGCAAGGTTTAAAAAAAATCTTTCTATTGTGGGATTCTCGTTCTGCGCTGACGTTTCTGCCCACAAACACTAGCTTTTGTCGTCTAATTTAGTTACTAGCAAATAAATATGACATGGGTTTCGTGATCCTGCCAGCGGGCCAAGAGATTTCAGACCTCGTATCACTTCATCTGCTGAATCTAGTAGGCTTTTTGACTATAATTAGCTTTTCGCGATCGAATCTCGCTTCCAAGTTGTTCAGAGCCTAAACAATAGCTGGCTTCCATTACACTGATAAGGTGAAATAATACAGCTGCTTTTTCTCTTAGTGATCCCTTCAAATAATTGAATTTTTGAACTGGGCTCAATACTGTGGAATCATGGATTATAGTTGAGAATAAGTCGACTTCCTGAACTATCGTATGTTGCCTTTTAAGTGGTACCAAACATTGTTTTGACTTTGATTCAATGACCCAGTTTCTAAACTTACTTAAAAAGACCGTAAATCTGAATAGTGTCACTGGACAGACCAGTAACGATCTGTATACTCTCGAATTTATGATTTGTATGCTTTTGTATCATAAAATGGTTAAAATTCAGTTCGATCCGATTAAACAGCCTTGAGACCATTTTACACATCCCGTATGTACAAAATGGTGTAATTTAGTTACAGAAAATGGCTTTAAGACTTTAAATAACGATCATTTTCATGTAACTAAGAAAGTGTATGTACATTGTGCGCTCGATTTAATTTTTTTTTTTTGTTATGTCACCAAATTACACAATTTTTGTACAAAACTCGATTTATTATTCATAATTTTTATCCCCCAATTTTATCTCGTTAACCCGCATAAGAAAAGTTTCACAAGATATTGTTGTTGTTATTTTTTAGGTATCTCATTATTTGTGATAAATCGCAAAAAATATAATAAATGAAGTTCAAAACGCAAAAGATAAAATTAAATCAAAAGTGAAAAGTGGAAATCAAAAGTGGTTCTTTGTTTTACTTTTACCACGATGGTGGTTTGTATAGGCGTGAAAATAAAATGAATATCTTAACTTAAAATAATAATAATAGTGTTAAAATAAAAATAAAGGCTTTAAAAGGCCATTGTTGGCTAATACTGTATCCACAATCAGGAAACATTTGAAAAGGGGTGGTTCTCTTGGTGATTCACGGTGCCTAATAAATGGTTTTTCTTTCATATATCACAAAAGTATCCTAAGCAAGTAACCAAACCGCAACATAATGTTCATAAAAGGACTGTCCTTGTCTCCTGAATAAGAATAAAGCGTCTCAAGATTAAAAAACCGTCACTGATGGTCGCTAAAATCCATAATCGTATATTTATGATGTGCGACGTCAACAAACGTCGACTTCGACAATTATTGTCGACAGATGATGCTTTAAAGATTATGGCAAATCTTTAACATTGTTCAGATCCCCTTATATATTTGGTTAAATACTTATTATACTAAATAATTTGGGTCTACATTTGACTTATTTCCATTAGTTATTTCCATTATGGCAATATTTTACAGCTTTACAGCCGATTCATATCCAACGGATTTTGTCATCTTGAAAAAAAAACGATTGACACTAAGCCAGACAGAGAAAAATTTTCTTCTTGTAAAAATTTAAAAAAAAAAAAATGAAACCCGAGATCCAAACCCAAAAACTGTTATAAAAAGATGAACTTGATTTTTACAGCATAGCCGATTTACATTCAACAAATTACGAAGAAGCTGATCTTGAAATCAATTTAGTAAAATTGAAATAAAAACAAAAATTGCAATAACATTGCGTTTTTATTTGTGTGGGTAACCAAAACATATTAAACTAATTTTATACATGTATTGTCATTTTTTTATATGTTTGATACAAAAAGATAAAACTTTTCATCTTGTAAAAAACAAGATCATCTTTTTTATAACTGTTTTTGGGTTTGAATCTCGGGTTTCATCTTTTTATTTTTACAATAAGACATTTTTCTCGGTTTGGCTTGCATACGTTTTCAATCTAGTGTCTCGATTTCTTTCAAGAAAAATTTGTAGAATGTAAATCGGCTTTGAACAGTTTTATCTTTTTGTAGGAAGACTACTCACAACCTTGAAATGAGCAACTTTGGTATCGATGCATACAAACAAGATTGGTGACTTAGTTATATTGCCGAGCGTTTATTTTCGAACTCCTTATGAAAATACTGATCGGATTATCAAAGTTTCAGGACAAGTAAATCCCTATTAGTTGTAATTTTACCATACGTAATATTCTCAGATTTGGATGACATTATACAGACAACGATATATAATCACTTTTTTGATGCGTTTACAGGTGGGAAGCATAATGATGTTTATGAGAAGCATAATGATGATCTGTCCGTTGGGTAATAAAATGTGTCCATCTCCTCGGAATATCTGAAAGCCACTTATTTTGGTGATTGGCAAAAATTTCAGTTTTGATGTTTTGTAACAGCTTGGCTAATAGAAAAGCTAAACATAACCCAAGTGCTCTGGGAACACAAATCTGTTTTTGCTGTTTTTGATGAGGAAAATTCGCATTTCTGGAAAGGGAACCCATATTGCCGCAGAGCGTCAACCAAAGATTTCTTTAATTTTAACGCAGTAACTTCGGTGTCAACGCCGATATCATTGGTGTAAAAGGCCTTAGCTATTGCTTTTGCTGCCTCCGGATAAACAGTACTGTAGCCAGAAACAATATATTGTAAAATTCGAATTGCTAGATATGAAGAACATTCTAGATCGTATGTTACGGATTAAACAAAGTACACTTGTATATCTTCATTTCGTGTATTGTACAGCAGTAATAACTGAAACGATCTGTCGTCCAGATGTACTAATATCTAACGGTACACCTTAACGATGTCCACCACAAATGCTAACAAATGCTTCCTTTGACGTTCTGAGCATCATATAACCATAGATAAAAAATTTACTTGTAATTTATTTTACCTATTTTTATTTCTACCACAGTTAAAATATTCAACTTTTTAACCGATTCGCACACAGACTTAATATAAATGTGTAATATCTCTGTCTAAAAATTTTAGACCAACAATTGTTTTTTGCGTTCTTTTTCTTAGCGATATAGTGGCACTAATGTTATATTTTCGAACAGTTTGATCATTGTATATTAGTAGGATTCTCGTATCGTATTTAGAATAGAAACTATTCGATTAACATGGTAAATAGGGAAAATATTTGTTAAATGGGGATCAAAACCATTATTCACCATTTTGTTCTCAAACATTTCATGGTTGCATTTTCATACTCGTCCAAATGTTGAATTGGGTATGTACAATATTTACATGGATGTGAGTGTTTGTGGTATGATTAATTATTTAATTATTTGCGTTTCCTGGGTAATCATAAGGTTTGGCGCTTAGTTGATTTTTAGTTCATTAGCATGCAGAATAATGATTTTTACATACTGGTTTCCTATTCGAATGTTCTTGTTCGATTCGGTCAGTTGTTTGAAAGGTGTCCCTTTCGAATCGATGCGTGTTCCCAGTTTGGTGTGCTTGCGAGGGGTATGGACATTGACATCACTTGTTGGTCGTACGATTTTGATTATTCAGTTTTGCGGTTGGAAGGAGGTTCGCCAAAAAGGGCATGTTTTTGATCGGCTTTTGATATTTGTTGTACATGTTCATGGTCGGTTGAAGGTTGGTTCGTTTTTAAATGGAGTATTTGGTTGGCGTTGTTTGTTTGGAAGTAGGATGAATATTTTGATTTGAATCGTTAGGATGTCGTGGGTATTGGGAACGTTTTGGCGTTTTAACATATTTTTTCTACATTACGAAAATGCTGATTGTTTCTTTTGTTGGGGGTGGTCCATTTGAGATTTTTTCTGGACGTGGAGGCGGGCTGATTTGCTTATGACTGGATGCATTAGGGATGATTTCATGATTTGTGGTTGGGTGTGGTTTTGGTATGTTTCCGCGGGAGGGGGGATATAAATGTAAAATCACGTATAATTATTTTTATATTTTTCGTATTTTTATATTTTTTATATTTTTATATTTTTATGTTTTTTATGTTTTTATATTTTTTATATTTTTAAAATTTTTATATTATTTATATTTTTTATATTTTTTATATTTTTTAATATTTTTTATATTTTTATATTTTTATATTTTTATATTTTTATATTTTTATATTTTTATATTTTTATATTTTTATATTTTTATATTTTTATATTTTTATATTTTTATATTTTTATATTTTTATATTTTTATATTTTTATATTTTTATATTTTTATATTTTTATATTTTTATATTTTTATATTTTTATATTTTTATATTTTTATATTTTTATATTTTTATATTTTTATATTTTTATATTTTTATATTTTTATATTTTTATATTTTTATATTTTTATATTTTTATATTTTTATATTTTTATATTTTTATATTTTTATATTTTTATATTTTTATATTTTTATATTTTTATATTTTTATATTTTTATATTTTTATATTTTTATATTTTTATATTTTTATATTTTTATATTTTTATATTTTTATATTTTTATATTTTTATATTTTTATATTTTTATATTTTTATATTTTTATATTTTTATATTTTTATATTTTTATATTTTTATATTTTTATATTTTTATATTTTTATATTTTTATATTTTTATATTTTTATATTTTTATATTTTTATATTTTTATATTTTTATATTTTTATATTTTTATATTTTTATATTTTTATATTTTTATATTTTTATATTTTTATATTTTTATATTTTTATATTTTTATATTTTTATATTTTTATATTTTTATATTTTTATATTTTTATATTTTTATATTTTTATATTTTTATATTTTTATATTTTTATATTTTTATATTTTTATATTTTTATATTTTTATATTTTTATATTTTTATATTTTTATATTTTTATATTTTTATATTTTTATATTTTTATATTTTTATATTTTTATATTTTTATATTTTTATATTTTTATATTTTTATATTTTTATATTTTTATATTTTTATATTTTTATATTTTTATATTTTTATATTTTTATATTTTTATATTTTTATATTTTTATATTTTTATATTTTTATATTTTTATATTTTTATATTTTTATATTTTTATATTTTTATATTTTTATATTTTTATATTTTTATATTTTTATATTTTTATATTTTTATATTTTTATATTTTTATATTTTTATATTTTTATATTTTTATATTTTTATATTTTTATATTTTTATATTTTTATATTTTTATATTTTTATATTTTTATATTTTTATATTTTTATATTTTTATATTTTTATATTTTTATATTTTTATATTTTTATATTTTTATATTTTTATATTTTTATATTTTTATATTTTTATATTTTTATATTTTTATATTTTATATTTTATATTTTTATATTTTTATATTTTTATATTTTTGATATTATTGATATTTTTGATATTATTGATATTTTTGATATTTTTGATATTTTTGATATTTTTGATATTTTTGATATTTTTGATATTTTTGATATTTTTGATATTTTTATATTATTTATTTATTTATATTTTTTATATTTTTGTGTTTTTTATATTTTTTTATATTTTAATATTTTTTATTTGTTATATTTTTTATATTTTTATATTTTTATATTTTTATATTTTTATATTTTTATATTTTAATTATAAATTCCAAGCAAAAACTAATTCGATTTATTACAGCCTGTGGCTTGCAGAAGTTAGCCCATTACTAGATTTGTATAAAATCCCTTTATATAGGCAATATTATATGAACTCAATGAAATCATCGATATTAATATTAGTTTAGGTTTATAGTATTCCACTATGACATTTTAGGGCAGCATCACTTCTCATGTTCACAGCTGCTAACCAATCCTACATACATTTTTGTAGTGGTGGGAGTCGTTTTAGAAACAATTATTTTTGTTCGATTAAACTTAATATATAATCGATCGCAATTAAAATATCAATCGCACGGAGTTGATATAAGTTTGGATTGACCAATTTTATTTTATTTAATAAAAAGCCGGTTGGTGATGACACTTTTGAGTTGTTTGGCTTATGCACACGCGTGTGAAGTTTTCGCCAATATATCAAATAACTGTTTTCATAATTTTTACCTGCGACTTTAAATCCAAATTGTTAAACTTAGTTCTCTCTCCAATGCACAAAGAACTAAAGACTACGTATGACTTGATCAGAGTGATGACAAATTATTCTCAGTTCATCACAATTGACACGCACACACAACTTTGGTCTAAGAATGTTTGAACTAACTCTGCTACAATTAATTTTTGTATCTAATCTCGAGCTTTTCCATGCTTCAGAATAATTTTCTTCTGCTGTGGTGTGGTAATATGCCTAAATAATGCTGCGGCTTCACCACGTAAAACAGTTTTAAGAGTTGAACTAATTATTATTTCTATTTTGAATCTGTATTGTATCACAAGCAAAAGAATGACATTTTCTTAACATTAACCTACTCACCCTTTATATTGAGTTGGAATTTTTAAAGTGTGAGCACTACCCAATTATTCTATAATGTTATGATACAAACCATATAACATCATCTAAAATCGGTGATGACTAAAATGATTGTTACTGATTCTGTTAGTTTCCCTTTTGTTTACAACAGATATAACCTTGTAATACCATTAGAATTGTAAATAATATCTATATACTTAAAATAATCGTTGAAGAATATTTTCTTTTGTTTCTATTCGATGCGGCTGATAACAAAACCACATTTTTATGTGTGAAAATCAAATTAATTGATACGAATCCGTCTGGAAATGTTATCGATTACAATTTCGGAGAAAACTGCCATATTATATATATAGAAGCGGGTGGAACCAAAATCAAAATTCATTAAATTGATTTATGAAACGAATATAATCGTTGGTATTTAACCTTTTTGTCATAGATTTCTTCTATATATAATACCAAATCAAATAATAAACATCTGGAAGTTGAAAAAAAAAAAAAAAAGATTTTCCGAAAAGATTTATTATGAAAAATTCAGAAGGGAAAAAAACGAAATCATAATACCGGCTCACACATATGCGGCAGTGAAAAATGGTTTTACGATTAGTAAAAAAATATTTGGATGTCGCATAAAATTTTTTCAGAATTTGCAAAAACAAAGACATAAATCCATTCGAACAGTTATAGTATCAGTTTTAAAACGAATAAAAACTTAATCGATCGGCTTATGCTTAACAGCTGTCATCGTTCATCTTACTTTTACATTTTAATTCAAAATTGGAAACGCAATCATACACACACACACACATATGTACAACATAAAATTTCATTTCCGTAATTTTTCCGTATAAAGTTCGACAATTTGCACGATTTTAAAAATTTTATTTTTAAATAAATTAAAAGCTAAACGCCAAATTAAAACGAAACTAAAGTGTAGCTGTATATAGTGAAAGCTATTGAAAATGAGTTGGTAGCGTGACTCGGATCATTACAAATGAAAATTTATAATCAATTTAATAATTTTTTGTAAATTTTTTTATTTTTTTTAAATGAAAAACGAACGAACAAATGTTGAATAATTTTCGATTAATTTTCCATATATGTACGTATTTATGAATTAATTTACTAATACACACGATACGACGCGACATACTTATAATCGTAGACGAGAAGGAAAATTTAATTTTCCGTTGGTAATTTAGTTGGGTATGTGGGGAATGCTAAAAAGTTGTTTTAAGTTTGTTTGACCCGAATTTTTTGATTTTTACGATTTTTAGTGGAAATTAGTTTTAATTTATTTTGCCAACAAGCTTTTGGAGAATGTTTTCAGTTTGTTTTCCAAATGTTGAACTTTTTAGAACTTTGGAACATGTAACGTTTCCTTTCCTTTTATAATAAGATGAAATAAAGTGCAGATGCGTCTATTTTAAAAGTTATTGCTGAAAAGTTTTTTTTTGTTTGTTCTATCGTTTTTCCCCTATCAAATATATTGCCTTAAGATAACTCTCTCAATGGCTTACACAAAGGCAATATTATAACAATAACCATTACATTGTTGCAGGTTTCAATTATTTTTCTCAGATCTCTGTAATGTATTGATTTTGATTTTGCAAAGCTCACGAAAATACAGCAACACAACTAAAACGTCTAAGGTCAAGACCGTCACGATCTATGGTCAAGGAAAACCGCATCAAGAAAATTACAGCGAGATAACTCTAGAGCAAAAGAACGAAATGAAATGGTTTGTTCTTCATCTGGATTTATCTAAGGTAGAACTATGTTGATAGAACTAAAACGAGTCAACTAAGAATAGTTTAAAAGTAAAGTCCTGCTTTTTAGTTCTTCAACACAATAGCTAGCAAATCCTTCTTTATCTGGCAAGCGATTCTTATACGAAAACCATAATCTGATAAAAATGCTTACCATTCAATATGGCCGTTCATAAGCTAAAACATAATATAGAGCCTATTACTTTAAATGAGGTCGACAATAAAGCAATTGGACGGTGGATATAAATGTTGTCCATAGGGATATTCCGAATATCTTTTGAAATGAGGTTCCGCATCGACAGTTATCGATAACGCGGGATTAGGGTTCATTAAAGATTCTCCTGACATCTTCAGCAGTTGTCCGTAGACAATATTAAAAGGAATGCACCCGAGATGCACCACCATCTGGTGCAGAAGTGCACCACCTTAGATCCCTTTTAGTCTGCAGAATTCATAAAGTTAGCCTTCAAAGGACTTTAAATCCACTACTGGCTGATCAATATTTGCATACCCCATGCTGACTTTGTAGCGATCGCAGTAGTCAGTGGCTTATGGCCGTATTGATGGAAATATTCTACTTTCCACGAAACACCTAAAGTTATTCAAAGAACCATAAATAACTATAAGGGTTTTCTATCAAAGGCAGAATATTTTTGTGCGAGAGGGAAAATCTTTTTGGAGAAAAAGGATAAAGGTTCCCAGTTTCTTTTACATAATTAGAAGATGGATGTGTGTATAGAAGCAAAATATTTTGCTAAATGAGGAACAAAGCGACGGCAGTATAGTGGATCATGTCAATAAAATGCTGAACCTGCCAAAACAAAAAAAGAGTTGAGGTTAAGAAAAGTTTTGATTGCCAAAAAATCGAATTATCCGGATCGTTTTAACAAATTCAACTCTGGAAAAAAGTATACAAAATGTTAGTCTTTAATAATTTCATCACAAGGTAAAGGAAGGTTTGTACGAGGGAATTATCAAGCGGCAGATTCAAAATGCTAACAATTTAAAGACTGCACATTGCATTGCTCCAGCTAGCCTGTATTGGCATGAACGATGGTTGTGCTCATGGATTCTGGGGATCATAGTTGTGTTCATCGTCATCACGATATTCACTTCTTTTTCCTTTCTTTTTTTCTTTTGGCTATTTCGAGTTTATAACTTTCTGCTGGTTACTTTCCACATTATGGAACACCACAGTCTTTTTCCGTATGTCAATCCCCTTACGTTTACTTCCATACCAATATATTTTGATACAACAATTTAAAAATAATCTTAAATAAGGCAAAGTGGGCGATACCTAGTGATTTGTTTTTAAACTTCGGAAAAGGTGCTTATGTAAAAATAGTTATTTGGTAATCAAAGTTACCTTACGCTAATACTATGCGTTACGACATCAGATAAACAAATGTTGGATAAACAAAAAGGAAGGTGCTTTGCCTCTTATAAACCGTAGCGCCGCCAGCGGCATTTTAAAAGCGATATTTTTTGTCCGTCTGAGCTGTTTTGTTAAAATTTTATCGAGATCTTTGGTCGTAACCTACACCTATAGTTAAAGGAATATCTAAAGGAATCGCTTTGGTTGAAAAGTATACGAAGACAACAATAATCTCTTCATATTAAGCTTGGTACCTCTTTGTTTCTTTGTTGCCAGTAGGATTAGGCCAGCATAATCGATTCCGACTGAAGACAAAGACCAATTTGGTCATTAACACTTGCTTGTAGATTTTACATTTGTTGAGCTGAACCCAATAATAAAAATCGGAAACATTTCAGTCATTTATGGCTCAGTTTGTGACATATTCCCGGTACACTAAGCACTCAATACTTATGGCGTGTAAATGCGGTTAAAAGTACCGGATCTGACGCAAATAAATCTCGTGTATGCGTAATAGTATCATGTTGGTGTTAGGTGGTCCCTTCCAGTACAAATTTTGCAGTTTAACATCCACTCTTAGAATATTCTGTGAATCGATTAAAGGAGCATAGTTTAGAGCTTAATGGAACTCCATTTATTTTATTTAGTGTTGGCCGGATTTTATCGTTTGATTTTAACCATACTGAAGTCCATTAAACCACAAATTTGATCCTAAAAAGTTCAAAACAACAACAACAAATGATCCAAGTTATATGGGGGTCGAGATAGATAGGCAAATAAATAAATTTTAAATTAATGATGGCATTATCAGATCTTTAAAGAGCCAGTAAAAGTGTCCAATTTAGTTTCCGGAGAAAAATTGGATGTGTCAGGAACTAAAAAATATCTACTGGAGCTCGATTTTAAAAGATCATCGAATCAACTTATAAATACTGGAATATTTTACGAAACCCTATTGGTAAAACGAAGACAATGCAAGATAGGTATGTAATGATCCAATTAGCTAAAAACCAGTGACTGGATGCTTGGATAATACTTTTGTTTTACCACTCTAATTCGCACAAGGTAAAGATCCCCGCACATGCTACGGATTATTTAAGATTTAGTGTCTTGCTCATTCGACGATTTTTTATTTTTATACCTTGGAATAGGATAGTTCTCTTTCTTTTAAATTCTCTTGTTCCTCTTTGTCATACACTGTTTCAGATTTCGGAAAGTGCTTATATAAAAATTTAAAGTTTTTCGACGTATTTCACACACTCGACAGTCACTTTCACTTTCATTACATTAAACGATATTTAGGATATTTGCATCAGTTCAGTCTATACCAAAGTTCAATTCTATAACATTTGTTATCTGTATCTTTGGTGAGTAAGAAAATCTTACAAAGTTTCCAAGAAATAAAAATGGTCTTTTAATAATTTAAAGAGACAAATAAAGATTGTTGTACTACAAGCTGCAACAGTAAAGCGAAAAAGCTGGGGTAAAATACATTTTCACTAATCGGATAATGTATAACCATATAAGAGAACATCCACGTTCATTGATATGCTTTATAATACAATTGAACTTCTTCTTCTTCTTATTCTTAAACTTCTCTGACTTCTTATACTACTCTTATTCTTAAATACTCTGATAATGTGCAATTAACTAAAGCACAAATATTGTTTACCATAAAGTTGTCAACCCCTGCCGAGTTGATCGCTTCCCTACCATAAATAATATAATATATTCTAGTATCTACTTTACATATGAGTGAAATTCAAGTAATTATTTATAGTAGAATGAGTTTGTAATATGTAATCGTATACATGTATGTACATATCCTGGAAAGAGATACTGAAGGGAAAATAACTAATTTTAAATTATCTAAAAATTTTCAAAATTGATAAATAATAAATTCGAGACAAATTATAATTTTTTATTTTTTTTAATCGATTGTTATCAATGTACTACCTATACCTGAAAGGTTTATTTGGTATATAAATAAATTAAATGTGTGGTTTCAGTTTTTAATCGATTTTTGTACTAAGTAATATACAGTATGGTCTGTAGAAAATTTTACAAGTGGTAACTTTAATTGTGGTTTAAATATTGCGAATTTTTGTAAAAACACAATTGAGAGGTACACGTTTGGGATACCACAACTAAACGTGCGCTTTCCTTTTTATGAGTAATTAATTTTAAAAATTTCAACAATCATGAAATCTTCAAGGCTATTTTACGAGTTTAAAAATATTAGACTTAGGTCGTTTTCCAATCACCGACTTATTTATTTTGACCGACTTATTTGAATAAGTCTGCTAGCGACGTGACTTATTTGCTATCTCTCTCTTTCAAAAAAAACTTATTTGGTATCAAAAATGGTAGCAACCATTTTTTTTACTTGTCAAATTTGTCTTGTCAAATTTATGTTGAGTGTTTTTTAATATACAAAAAAAAATGAAAAGAAAACAAAATAAATAAAACAATAAAATTGCTTTTTATTGTTCATTTTAATTTTTTATTTTGCCAGTACACAAATTGTGAAATTCGTCGAAAATATTGTAGCTGTCAAAATAAGTCACCAAAATCAATTAGGATGACTTCACCGACTTATTCAAGATGGCGGCAAATAAGTCAATAAGTCTGCAATAAGTCGGTGATTGGGAAACGGCCTTAGTACCTAATAAATTACTGTAACTTATTATCACAATTATAATAGATTTTAGGACTGTTGTGTCTATTTCTATTGAGGGCTAAACCTAATAAATCGGTTTACATAAATCGGCCTTTGAAACGATGCAATTTACTCGTTCTTGCCAAAATGCTTCTGTTTCTTAATTTTTTTTTGTCTATGTACTCAGTACGTACCATTTGTTCATCTAAATAATACCTGCAATTACAGTATACCAACTAGCTGGGAAACATATAAGCAGCATACTGCAACAATGATCAACAACGATTTTTAAATCTCATGAAAAAGGAGCCAAACATTTTCGTTCAGCAACAAAATATAAGCCTACTTGCCTGTAAAGAATAAGAAAACTATTAAGTAAATACCAATCGTAATCTGACCTTTCCATAAAAAAGCTAGAGGCACAATACAATGTCTGGCTTTAAACCAAAGGCTTTAAACCAATTTTCGACGCAATTTCCCGCCGGCTGTGATTAACATAACGACGGAAAACAACAAAAAGATGACTCATGTGGCATGACTGAAGACGTTTTGTGCTCTCTGGACCTAACAGCAAATTAACATAAAAGCATCCGTATTTATTATCCGTAAATTTCTTTTCAAATCGATGCAAAGTCCATGATTTAAATCAAAAGTTGTTAGCCAAAGCTACAATGATCGATGTCTATGTTTTATATATCAAAAACAGTGGGGGTTACGTTTGGTCGTGTGCGTCAAAACAAATCAACAATTTTATTTTTTCAGCAACAACTTGCAAATTAAAAATTCTGCTTTACATGAAACAGAAATCGATGGTATTGAATGCTGCTACGGGCGAGCTTGACACAAGCGTAAATTCATCAAGTACATCGGTAGGTGCCTCTGAAATTGATTCGAATAATATCAGTAATGATCCGAATAAGTTAACCGTTTCAACAAACAAATTTTCACCTGAATTGAGACAATCGAAGAGGCATGCAAATATTTGGCATGCGAAAATATCGATCAAACCGTGAAAATTGGCAGCAAGCATTAGACGACAAATATCAATCGATGATGAGCAATCGCACTTGGGGATTGGTTGAACTCAAAATAGGTCTTTAAATTCAAAACTATGATTGAATATTTTCACCAGTCGTGACTCGTGTGATATTCAACGATTCAAACTTTAATTGCTTGGCTTCGAAATTCAATTTGGCTTTCGAAATTCAAATGGACTCAATTACGGCGTTTCTTCAAAGCTACGTTAAAGAACATATTTATATAAAGCAATCCGGAGGCTATGCCGATGGCAACATACGAAACAAAATGATTTCGTTGCTGTTTACGCCTATAATTTGTTGCTCTTTTAACAAAATAATGTATAACAGAATGCAAAGAAATGTCAGCGAAAACCAATGATGAGCTGAAACAGATGGAATTCGTGCTATATCAAAAGGCAGTTGGCTCCATTTTGTATTTGCGCAATATTTGAAGCCTGATATTGCTTATGCGATCGGAAATGTGAGTCAACTTACAAATGAACCGGATCACACTTGCGAGAATGGCGGTAAACAAATTTTCTGATATTTAAAGAAGACAAGCGATAATTAAAATTCCAATCGGACGGAAATGCCGGGCAAATTTTGCATGGCTATTGCGATGTGGATTAGGTATCAGATCTCGATGAAAAACGTTCGTACACTTGCTACGTTGCACTTTTGGGCACTGAGGTCGAATACATGGATCTTACCGCGGTTTGTCGAGTACCCAATTGCGGATTTGACATTGTAAGTAATGATAAACATGCATTTTGCAAAAGTAGTATAGGATCTTCCAATAAACGTTATAAATTGAAAGGCTTTATTTTTTTTTTCTAAGTTAAAGTAACTTATTTCATAAATTGTTGCTTAACTTACATGAAGCTTCATTTTTACAAAAAAAATTACGAGTGCTGATTATGAGTGTGAAACTGTATAATCAGCAATCTTTACCATCATTTGTAATAAATACAGTGTATAACCTTTAATACTTGTATCGGTGTTCAAAATAACTTTTGGATTTCAACTTCGTATAAAATATGCCAAAATTTAGTGTTACAAAAAACATCTTCCTATAATATTTCCTCTAATACTTTCCCTTTTCTTCTTTTTTTAAATTTCCTATTTTCCTCAGTATAGTCGTACAGTGTCATTTGAAAAATTCCAGTCACAACCCATCTTTAGTCCTTTGCATCCTGCGATTAACTTCCATCGTTGTGTATTGCATTTTTTGTTACTCTTTGTCCTAATTACCTGACTCATATTCAAAACAGCTTGCATAGCATATCAGAAATAACGGACGAGTGATCAATTCCGTTCCATTGTAAATTTTATAATTTACCATTTTGGTTTTTTCCATTTCTACCATTTCTTTTTAGATGGTTTTGCATTGATTTCTTCATTAAATTATTTAAAATTTCGTCTTTCTCTTGGATTTTAGATATCCAATTACAGTTTTTTCATGCTTTTTATTTTTTAGTTCCCTCCAAAATCTTCTTTCATTAGTTTTTTGTATTGTTTATGATATTATTACTTAGATGCCTCTGGACTCGGACTATCCACGAACTAAAGAAATTTAAAAAAAAATTTAGATTGTTAAATGTCCTTATACTTTGTGTAATTTTTCTAAAGAATGCCCCAAGAATAAAACAATTAACAGTGATGCTTAAGGAAATACTTAACTGTTTCATTTTAAATATCTCACCCTTTCTCTTTCTATAAATGTATAAATATATATATATATATATATATATATATATATATATATATATATATATATATATATATATATATATATATATATATATATATATATATATATATATATATATATATATATATATATATATATATATATATATATATATATATATATATATATATATATATATATATATATACTAAATTATTAAGAAGTATATAGGTACTCGATTGTATTTATATGTATATTGACATGAAAACTTTCAAACTATTTATGTAATCCTTAAGATTTTTTAATTTAAAAATTCATATATCGATATACTCTTATATGTATCCACCCATACAGTATGTTACAGTAAAAAAAGTTACATGGGAGAAAACCAAAAATTTAAAATTTAATGTCATCGAATTTTAAATTAGACTCAACATCGAACATTGATGAATATTAATGAGTTTGTCTTGATACCGATACCTTTATGTTTTATTGAAGAGCATAAATTATGAAATTTTTCGAATGTTATTTAAAAATGTAATATTCCGTACGCCACCGATCACATACATATGTGTAAAGTTCTAAAAGTATATGAGTATTAAGGCAACAAAATGACTTCAATCGACGAATAAATATAAAATAATTTCCAGATTAGAGGATGATAAATTAATCATGATCCAAAAAGTAACAACAAATGGTGCTCAGAATCCAAAAAAAAAAAAAATTAATTTTCTGTTTTGCACGTTGAAATTTTATGTAAATTTATGCTGAGCAAAAAAATTTTTTTCATCCAAATTTAGAATTATGCTGAATACAGATGATTTATGCGTACGAGTGATATAAATGCCATATATGTGTGTTTAAGGTCTATAAATTTTCTTTAAATTATACCATGCAATGATAATGGCAAAAACATAATGCAATTTTAATGTTAAATCTGTCGTCTTTTTTGAGATATTACCGATGTTATTTGAAATTTTTTTTTTTATATTTAAATCGAATATTTTAATTTCAAAATACGTTTGTACGATAATATGTGTTTGACTGTGTATAAATAATCGATTTTCTAAAATGTATGTGAATGAGGAGACAAAATTTATTTGAAAAGTGGTTCTTAGGGGTCACTTTTATACCTGGCCCACAAATACTAATCATAAGGTTAAATTATGTTTGATATAAGGACAAATAAGTTCGTTTAATCTGGGACTTTAAAAGAAATTTAAAAAAATGGTTTATATTTCCTAATTTCCTAACCGTTTAGTGGCCTCCCTCAACTAGCAAAGAAAATCGTGATGTGGTTTAACATTTTATACCAATCAGTCTTTAATTTATTTTTACTAATGAAGTTAAATCCACAATCACTAAAAATGTTAATAGGCCTTCTAGCCGTCATACATTTCAATGCAGCAAGAAATTCGTTAGTTACATGTCATTGGTAACGTCAATGTACACTGCCGTTGTAGCTGGGCAAATAAATATTTAAAAATAAATTTTTATTAGCCGTTGTCCTCCATCACGCGGCGCCTCAATATTTAGGCAAATCGGCCATTATTTTCTGTTGAGTAATTGGCTTGGCTTTTCGACTTTTCACCAACAATCCCATAATTATATCAGGCCCAAACTTGTATTTTAAAACCGATGTGCTACTGTTTTAAAATACAAGATTGGGCCTGATACAATTGTAAGATGCTGTAAGTTATAATTTGTGATTGACTTTGATATTCTTCTACCGACTCTTAATACACCATGCGTAAGCCGTTAAACGGATTTAAACATCGAATATAGCGTTGTTTCAATTGAAACTAAGTCGGCCAGGTTGTCATTTGACGATATGCGATTCCAACATTTGCGACTGACATTGTCCAATACTAATGTGATATCATTTTTTACAAAAATGTCCTTTCTTTTGGATAATCTCTAACAAAACTCTAGTTTTCGAATAAGTTAAGTGACTTTAACGGTGCTACTATAGCTTAGAGCCTACTATGGCTTTCAAAGGTTTTCGGTAATTTAACGCAACCAATTTTATTGTACTATTGCTTTCGCCCATTAAAAACGTTAACGAAAATTTGATGTTTGAGTAGAAAAAATTGTACTATTGGGAACGGGGCCGCTTTTATCGCTTGACATCGATATTCTATCGGCTTTTTTTCTATATCATTTATGAAACGATATAGACTGTCAAGATTATACTACAAAAGAAAATGCTGCCATCTTATGGAAAGCAGTATGTTTTACACGTATACCCTGTTGCATTGATTATGCCGCTAGATGTCAGATGTCAAAGTCTAAAATATAAACAATATATTTGTGATTATCGTGTGCGAATAATTAAAATTGTACATAAATACACTAAACAACGAACATCATTCCTGTTGGAATTATCTCGAAACAACACCAAATTAAAAATAAGAAAAAAATCATTGCCAACTATCATTTTATTCAAATAATCTGTTACTTTAAAATATTACATTTTTTTTGGTAGGTTTAGTGTTTTTTCCTTTCTTATTTTAAGCTATTTTGTAATTGTTGATTTGTAATATTTTATGTTATCCGTTTGAAACGAAATGGTTTTAAGAACAATATAAAAAGAAAATCTCCTGATAATGATTGGTACTTTATACTTTGATCGTGCTGCCTCTTTCGGAAAACATAGCATACTGTATACTTTGATCGTGGCGCCTCTTTCGGTAAACATGATCTATTAAGTGCTAATAAAACTAGCAGATCTGTTACATTTGGAGTAGAGTGACATCATTGATCGAAAGCAGTAGTACCAAAAATAACGATGTACGTTCAAAGCAATAGTAGACCCTCTGATCAAAAATGGCAATTCGATGGTATAGTTAATGACTGTTTTGAGAAAACTCATTACTCAACAAGTCTGCTCGCTTGCATAGCAGGAACCATGAACTACTATCTGTCTACTGACTGATTCGTGACAAGATGGATATAATCTTGAAATTACCAGCTCTTTCAGGTGTAAGAGATTTCTGCATAATAACTTCCATTACTTTTTGTTTTTTACCAACAACTCATCATTCTAATTCAACTTAGTTTTCATAAATGTTGAAGCAATATTTTCCACTTGAAATGGAGCAGATTATTGTACCATGCTTTACCCTTAAAACCTCAAAATGTTTTACAAGACTATTGTTGTTGGATCGCCAAATTATTCATTACCATTTTTGATCCTCCTTTGCCACTAAGATTTGACAATACATATTTTGTATTTTGTAGTCCTCCCTGACATATGTAGCATTTTGTTGAATCTCTTGACTTAATAATTCTCGCGTATGGCCCAGAATAAGAAATTCTTCCATGAATTGTTTGTTGGTTGTAAAATATCTTTGAATTGCGTAAACTCTTGAAATGGCTTGAGTTGATAACAAATGGACCTTCTCAGTTTTTCGTAGTATTTTCCTTATAAAAGAATTCGCACAATTGTTCTTCTTCAGTCAAATGTAATCGGTTTTGTACAGCGTATCAGTTTATATGTCAGTTTATATATGCATAACTATTTTGCGTGATAAGTTTTAAGCCAAAACCCAATAAACTTCTTGTTTTGAGCCACTAGATTATTCTGATAAATATTCTAACCATTTTCTAATATAAATCAAAAAAATGATCTGCACCTTGTATTAGTTTTTTATTAGTATTATATTATAGCCGTTGGTGGTGTATTGAAACATTAAATTTTAACAAAGGTTGCCGCTACGTGATTTAGGCAAAAAAATGCGTGTAATGTAAGTACTTTAGATTTACCGACATCATTTTGTCCCAACCCAGCTGGACGATGCTTTTTTGTCACAGGCAATGTGAATCGCTGGATAAATGTTTTTGATACAAATGACACTTGCGAAACACTTTATCTAATAAAATTTTTCAACTGCCCTCAATTTCATCTTTACATATTTCAGAAGAAGTGTCGAGTAATCTGCGAATACCAGTTACATCCGTTGAATGATGGTTATTGCTCAAAGAATGTATGGTAATATACGAATTTATGATTGGCTTTTCCTATAAAATAATCTTGTGATGACCTTGCAAACGTATTTTAATTTAAAAGTTTCTCATTATATCGTTTTCCACCATTATAATTGTTGTGCAAATTTTTCTAAATAATTACTCTAAAAGACCATCTGCGAGCGTTCACCTGTTATTTTTATCATTTTCTTTGGGTTAACAAAACTTATCTTGCTAGAAACTAGAAAAAAAAATATTTTTTACCCAAGGATCATTCAACTCGACATTTTAAACTTCTTAGAAAAATACACCGCAAAATAAGTGGAATCGATACAAAATCTACTTGAAAATTTATTTTGAACTAGGGGCAAAATAAAGTAAGTAGTATTGAAAATGTAAAATAAATAGAAGGCAAGACGATTAATATGCATATTCTTCCTTTTATTTGGTTTAAAGTGCACTTCACACTAATTCAAACGTTAACAAAGTAGAGTAATCCTTTAAAAACAGGAAGCACTCGATTAACGTTGAAAATGTATATCCAATATGTTAAGAAATGTGGCACCATATGAGATACTTACTTACAACGGGTGGTCCTTAGCTGGTTACTCGACTTCTGCCAAAAAATAATACAAAACTAAAACCTTAATTAAATCTGTGTCTAACAAGTGTTCATTTGCGTAGCCAACTAAACAGTTGGTTCTAAAGAAAAAAATATGCATCATTCTAACAAGGCTGCCCAGAAAGGACCTTAATGAAATTGTCATAGCAACGAAAAAGTTAAAATTTATCTTATTCGCCTTTAAGGTGCCGCGGACGGCGCTACGTGCTGTAAAAGCCAAAGGTGGGCAGCAATTGTTTATATGTCATAATGCATATTCAACTAGAATTAGGCAACTTTGATTAGCAAATAACTATTACTACTTGACCACCTTTGCCGTACTTTTGAAAAATTCGCTAGGTGTCAGCCACTTTGCATTAAAAGGCGAATATGGTTTTTGAATAATACTATTACAAAACCAAGTAGTGAATTTTATAAGTTTTATTGTATATCCGAGTATGCTACGCGACAAGTTTGGTTTTTATTATAACAAGTTTTGGTATATTGTCAACAATTATCATAGCAACTGACATGATAATTTGACTTTAAAAGTCTTCGCTTTTATCAAATAATTTAATAGTTTCGGACCATGAAATAAGGATTCGGATAGATGGCTTAAATAAAAATTAGGTGATGCTTTTATGGTGGTGATCCATAAGAAGACAAAAAAAAGTAGTAATTAATCTTAAATGTTTGCCTGCATTTTAGTATTTACAGAAATTTTGCTCGATCTAGTAATCCACATAAAATTTATGTCGGTTTCGATTCGAAATAAAAAAGACAAACTTCAATTGTAGGAGAATTCTACTAGATACACATTATGATTCGTCTAATTGATCATCGGATTACATATTCTGGTGATCGCAAATTTGTGAAATTAATTCAAAAAGTATCTAATTATTGAGACAAGTGATATATTTAACTTAATAAGTAACAGTAGTTTTTCAGATTTTTCTCCCTCTTGCCGAGTAACCTAATCAAAAAATTCCGAATCATGGGAAGAACTAAAAATGAATTTGTAACCCAGGGCAGCGCGAAATTGTAAAATATTTAGAAAAACATTACCAAAGAAATTAACTGAAATTCCTAAACTAGAGTGGATTATGGCTCGCCAAAAAACGTGATCAAGAATAGGAAAAGCGATGTAATGAATCACCAATATCTGGTTCATCACGGTTCGCTCAGCAGTATGAGTTTAATGACGATGTAATGAATTTAACAAAATCACATTCATCACGGCTCATTCAGTATAGTGCTGAGCTGACTCCACATTACTCAGCAGCGTTAATTTGACTATTAACGATGACAGTAGTGGCAATTCAACGCTAAACGATTACATGTTGAGTCGTAAACATCTCACACACATCGAATTGCAAGACAACTTGCAATCAATGCCACAATAGAAGCGTTTAATACAAAAGTTTCTGCTTACACCGATAGCATCTGCTAGATCTGCCACAAGGGTTATTACACAGATCACTTGACCTGTAGTTTTAATAACAGATCTCTAGATTACCTAAACCAGTTGATTTATTAAATAGAAACTTATTGGTTTTGTGCCACCGTTACAAGACGCATCTTAAGTACAAAAAGACAACGCATCAGTCAAAGGCGTAATGAAACCTAAGGTTGTCCCAGAACGCCTTTAAGCAACCTCAGGAAATCACAGTCATATACAAGTGGAAGCCCAATAGGGTTGCAAAAGGGATTTTTCATCACCTGATTACAATCGGTGATGACGATGAACACAACCATGACCCCCTGTTGGAGTGTAGAATCCATGGACATCGTTAATGTCAGTAAAGGCTGGCTGGAGCAATGCAATGTGCAGATGGATTAAAAATCGAACCTGTATTCGTGCGTCCTCGATTTGGCTGGTGAAGGTGTAAGGCAGGACGTTAAAAATCAACCACGAAAGAGTTGGGAGAGCTTCGGCCCCAGAAAAGATTGCAGGGTTCAGACACAAAAAAAAAGCCCAATAGCTCGCTCGCAGCATTCCGTTCATTCCGATGGCGTCTTTGTCAGTAAGGTTTACATGAAACACACGACCTAGATGTTAGTTAAGTGATCTGTATAAAGATCAGTTACAGTAAAAAACATTGAGTTTACAAGCTAGTTTTTTTCTATTATTGACAAAACCTAAAATTTACTCTAATCTTTGGAAGTGGCAGTGTATAAAAACATTTTTTTGTGTGGTTCTTATAACCTCGTATAACCTCGTATAAAGCTTAATTTGTTTTGAACGTAAACTGGTTTTGTGCGGGTCTGTTAATGGTATTAAGGTTTCCACATTTGTCACAGTTAAATTTTTTACTAAAAAACAGTTTACCGATTGATGTTGAAGATGTCGGGTCGATAAACTATCGTCAAAATTTAGGATGAATATATGACATTTAGGCGATTATACATATAAAAATATTTTGATTATTTTAAAACGATACCAGTAGCGACATCTAGCATGTCAATGGGCTAACATACCATGGTATTATGTGTATTTATATTATGGTTATGTGTTTAACGGTTGCGACTTTCGAATTGTTTTTACGTTCCCTTTACAGTCACAATATGTTGATCTTAGTGTTTGGCTATTTTGATAACCTGTTCCAGTAAAAGATTACAATTTCAAATATTTCAACTGTTAGATAGGTCTATAAAGTGTCACACTTCGAACATATCACACCCAATTTCCTAATCTTTGTTATAGATGCGACACTCAAAAATGATATGAATTATATAGGCAGTGCATCAACCTAGCATAGAATAAAACCATAAATTGGAAAACATAAAATAGTATGACGAATTTTCCAAATAAGTTCGACCTTCCCCTAATAAAAATGCAAATTTTATGTTACCGAATTTTTTTCATGTAACATAATTGTATTAGTGCGGGTTTGGTGGCAAAATAAAAAAAAACTTTACGCAGTAATAACACTGGAAAATACTTTATGTCGTACTCTGTAAGCTAATTTTTTGATCTTTTGGCAAAACAACATAAATAAAAAATATCCTCCCAAAGGGACAAAACCGTTGTGTATATATCGTATACAGTGTTTATAGGGTGGTATTCGTGTAAAGGGTCCTTTGTTACGGGTGAATGAAATTTACAGAAACCAAAAAGCAATTGTCACAGCTTTTAAGGTTGCAGCAGCTGATTCGAAAGGTTCCGGACTCAAATATTGAAAATATTTGAAGATTTTTTATATTACTAATACCGAACTTGGTAGTTCACCACAGAAGGATCTTGAAAGTGTAATCTAAATCCACCAAAAAGATAAAAAGTTTTCTTGGGAGATAAAATTTGATGGGAGAATGTAAGAGTAGAATTACAGAGATTGAAGTATAATGAGAAAATTCTCTCAGATTGTTTGTTTCCCCAACTGAGGTTTTATAGCAGCCAGAATGGAATTTTAAAATGCCTATCATTTGCTATTGACAAAAGATTTTTACAAGATTTTTCAGACTGTATTTTTACAATTGAAAAAATAAAACAACAATTTAAAACTTTGGTACTGATAATACGTGGCCAACAGAAAACAACTTGAAACCGTTTAAAGCTTCAGGATAACAGACCGAAAAGATTCCGTTTCCAGTCGACATATTTCAGAAATAAAATGCTGGACACAATATGGGAGATTGTCAGGAACTATCAAACCAGATGATAGCTCTAAAATACGCTCTAAACAATGAGATAATAGAGCAAATATTTTAACACGTCCCATTTATAGGACTGGTGATACATTTTAAGTTTTCATGAGACCAAGTTGTAAGTAATTTGCTGCAACTTAAGTTGGTAAGTTGCTGACATAACTGACAGTTTACGATTTTAAAGAACGGCACGCCTAGTGAGAATAAAGGAAAATAAGCTTGATCAACAATATTGCATCAGTTTCTAAAAATGAGGTCCTCTAATTTGGGTGACTCACTAATACCAACGAGACACACTGTAAACTTGAAAACAATTATTTTGGAACGTAAAACTAATGACTAGCTCTTAAATTGTTATTGCAGTTTAAGTAAACAGAGCAACAAGTAGAAAGGTGGGTCAAAATTGAGTGCACGTAATCAATGGTAATTCAATGATCCTTCGATCAATGGAAAACAGAGCTGGTAATAACGGTTCAAGAAGCTGATAAATTTTACTTCGCCAATAATGAAGTGAACAAGGAAATGTATCAGACCAACTTCTAACGATAAAGTAAAGAATTGCAACATCAAAATTATTGCGAATGAATATTGGATTGCTTTACGACTATGGGAATAGGCGGATAAGTAAAATACCAGAAAACAGGTGGTACTACTAGCACACTGCTTAAAAAAATCTTGCATTGAGTAACGTTACAGAATTATTATTCAGATATAATTTTGGTTTTGCCATAGCAGAATATTGACGATCAAGGACCCCAATTGTTAAACCCTGTATATAAAAGGACACCAAATTTTTTTGTTTAGCACACAGATAATTTCAGAATTGACTTTACTCTCGACTGTATGTAAAATAGAAAAAAGGCGTTAATTCTAACATGTTTTGAATGAAATTAAATTTATTCGTTGTAAATGTATATACATATCCTTTTTGGCCATGTTTGTTGTTATTATTTTATTATTATTATTGTCCTTGTTTTGATGTGTTTCTCTATATATTAAACATTATTTCCATAATAGTCAAAAGGTAAATATACATTAGGAGCAACAATAATGAGAAAAGGATATCTTTTGTTGTACGACAGTTTTTTTTTCATCCTTTTGCTTTGGGGTTAACACAAATTTCGTGTTATTTAAGAATATTGAATTTCTGTAATTTTGATGTTGTTGTTTCTGGGAGTGTGTGTGTGCGTTTATATATGTGTATATTGTGTTGGCTTCTGCTATTTCTGGGTAGATGATTATACAGCTTTTTTTTTTTTTTTTGGTTGGTATTTTGTCTGTATCCTGATGCTACTGTTTTTCGTATAATGTTAAACGAGATTAGATAATCAAATTTAAATTGAATCAAACTGGTTAACAAAATATTATTATTTCAAGATGTTCACAGCTATGGATATTACAGTACCCAAAAATTAATATAAACGTTCTTAGCTGATGATGGTAGTGTACACCATTAATGTTCAGTAACTAAAAAATGTGGATAGCCTGACCAAAGGTATAATATTACTCTATTATGGTTATTATGGTTATACCCATATAAGTATGACTTTCAATATTCCAACATTAGAGAAGTACATATATAGGAATCGAAAATATGTTTAACCGACATCACGTGTACATATATTTATGCAAATTCATTTACCGAGACATTTCACTTCATGATAAAAATGAAAATTCACTGAACATTTTTTTTTTTAATGGAATAAAAAATCGTAGAATGGTCTAGTCACATTCCACTCCTCTTGTGGACTTCATAATTATGACATCTTTTTCATGTCGTTTGTATTTCTATCAAAGTGTGTTCCTTCCCACACAAATTACCCACATATGTGGCACGCACTATTTTCGAGCCCATTCAATGCAAATTATGTCACAATAAAAAAATTTAAATCACTACCCAGAAAGCTACTAGGCGATAATATTCCATTTTTCATCTTACAATTTAGAGAACGAACGTGATATGAAAATCAAAAACCCTGGTGGTATAACGACTTTTTGTTGCTGTAGTGCTTTATGTGCTTGTGTCTTATTTCGTATATACAAAACAGCCACATGATGGTAAGTTTCGTGTTGATTGATGAGAAATAAACATAAAAATTTGAATATTTGACTTTTCAATGATATTTACGTATACAAACAATTCTAAATTTATGTTTGTGTGCGTATGTGGGTGTGTCGTATTTACATAAAAAATCAATGACAGCTTTGCTAGATATATAAAATAATGTATTTTGAAGTAAGTGTCAAGTCACGGTTTTTGTTGGTTCTGCCTTGAAGAAAATGTGTGATTATTGAAGACCTTGAATTTTCTAACCTTGACAATTTTAATGGTATACATCGCAAATATTTAGCATTTTTTTCCCGCGGTTAGTTCTAATGCCTGGCACATAGTAGAATAGAATCTATCTGTAGCGATATTCCACCATCGCCATCAGCCCACTTAAGTACGATCGAAACAATCAAGCACTAGAATAGTGCAAATGATTAACAACAGTTAGAAATACCCAAGCTGAAATCAGAATTGGATATACTACCGGTGAATGATGACAATTTTCTAGAGAAAGCTCGAAAATTCAAAGCTCTAGATGTCATAATGCATTTGTGCTATAGATTAATGGAATGTGCTACAGAGTTGTTAGATAACGAAGATGACTCAATGCTATGGTGCCACAAATCGAATAAATTTGTGAGGAAATACTAGAGAATGCTACTCCAGATGAAAAAGCCACTTATGTTACCATATTTTAGAAATAAATGGTAAAATTGAGACGGAACTAAGGAGATCACCTTAAATGGGCTTCAACGAAAATGAAAACATAAGTGAAACTTATCAACGAAAATGAAAACATAAGTGAAAATGTCTAAATTCACCAGCTAAACACAACTGTACTTGAGAGAACCAATGAAAAATTAGACATTATCTTGAAGTTAAAGTTGACAATTACCAAGATGCATATGGCAGCTGTTAATAAACCAATACCAGAACAAAATGCTACTGGCATCCAACCATGCTAACACGATGCTGAATACACATGGAATACAGCAATAAAATCAATATTCATGATTTAATAACGGAGAGCCTAAATGCCAATAAAAATTTAGGCATTACAAAATTAATTTTACAATGTAACATCCATCCAGGCTACACGAGATGCCAATTAGATTCAAACCCATAAGCCGTGATCCGGGTTACGTACTCCATAGATAACACGGACTAACCACTCATGTCAAGCACTAATCTCAAAGACTTAAGGATTATGTAAAATCCCAAACACAAGCCTCTTTAAGATTTCCATATTCATCGCTTAAAAGTAGCTTTGCATTATGTGTTTCAGAACCATCATCTTTGTCTACGACCTGCATGATATTGAGTATACAAGGGACAGCACAATACTTTACTATGCACTCTAATAATCAACAGCGATGCACGATGCTAATCACAAAGATCGATGACACTTCAAAAGTTGAGGGGGAATAAACATTTTATGACGGCGAATATCTTAGTAAACCAATTCGACCAGTTAGCAGGCATATTATTGGAAATGGTTGAAATACAAATTGAAAAACAACAACCACAACTAATACGGATGTTAATAGACCGTGGCTCTTAAGTTACGTTTACACCGAGGAAGTATCTATCAGCCAAAAAAAGTAGTCTTCCAAGCCCAAACACGATTTTCGTCAAACTTCTGAAGGAATTGGAACTAATAAACTATGATATATAGTAAACGTCTCATACCGCGTCTTTATAAAGAAACCTTTTGAACTGCTTGGTATATGGATTGGAGAATGTTGTAGGTGGTCATCTCAACCTATTAGTTTTTAAGCAATGACGAACTAGAGTTCCCCTATCTTGGTAATTTTTCTTTAGTTTTAATTAGTAAATCATCACTTCTCCAAAGTTACGACTTGGACAATAAAGTGAGAGTTTACTCAATATGATTTTGGATTCCTTGCTGATCTATACACTCTTAATATGGTTATAATCCTCTAAGCCTAATTTTTTTAAGGTGTTTAGCAAAAATATTGATATCGTAAAAGTCGATCTTTGGATAGTATCCCAAACTGTCTTCCGCTGGAATTATATATATATATATATATATATATATATATATATATATATATATATATATATATATATATATATATATATATATATATACACCTAAACCTCTTTTTACACGGTAGATTAAAATCGGGTAAAAAAGACAAAAAAAAAAAAGAATTTAAAAAACTCTTAAATCCAAAAAAATCGTTTTTAGTTTAAATAAAAATAATCAAGATTTCAAATGTACGAGTGCAATGACGTAGTCCTTGTTTTCTTGATGTTGACAATATTTTGCAGATCCTGGAATACAGATCACTGAAAATTTCGTTCTTTGAAATTTGGAATGTAGCTCCAGGTGTTACTAATTCTGTATTACCGAGTTGTTCACCAATGTTTCATCTGCTGTTTGCAATCAAGGAAACATTGCGTCCTTATACAAGCCTACACGAAAACATGGAAAAGCGGATATTTTTTTTTGATTATCGTATGGGCCTGACCATAAATTCAATGTAGTGAAGAACCTTGTATTTTCATCAATGACCTATACGAAGTAACTATCGATCACTACCCAGTCAATGCTTCAACAATCGAAAAACACACAATTAATGACTCCGAACGCCAGATACTTGAATACTTACAAAAAAGTAGCTAATTCCACAGTACTTAAATAAAAAACGGTACCCGCCTGTTATCAGCGTAAAAACCAATTTTTTCATTTAACGATATTGTATTTTTGCAGACAGACCGCAACCATGTGGTGTTCTCTCGTTACTCTGGGATCAAATGCTAGAACTATTTCATCAAGGTCATTAAGTCATAAGGCAAAAGAAGGAATTCTCTGAGAGGTCTACCCCATATTTTGTTATAAATGGAGATTTTTTTCGTATACGCTTTTTCAAAGTATCCTTTTGTGTTACAAATATCAAAAATATCCTTAACAACTATGCTCTGCAATAGCTGTTTACATTTGAGGAGCTACCAATGACCATAGTATAAGTGATAATAGCCCGCAGTTTACTTCACCCGAATTTCAACAATTCTGTTTCGTTAAAAACATTAAATGGTGAAGCTGAAAGATGTGTGAGGCCATTTAAAATTGCTTGACTGATTGATTGATTGGCTTGAAGGACTAAGTTCTAAGCTCAGCTCCCAGATAACTTCGGGCCAATTACTACTGCAGTTTGCATTAAACAATAGGTAAAGAAGGAAAACGTATTATTTAAATACATACACGCAAATGCAGACTCCCGAGCACGAACATATAAACATACCCAAATTTCCACTAATACGAATATGTCCGCCCAACCACCTCTCTTCCAACAGTATCAAGGTATCTCCTAAAATTTAAATTATCAATAAATTATACAAATTACTATTATATCAAACCTACTAAGCTAATTATTAAGATTAATAATATTTTGGTCCACTTAAGACTACCGTTTCTTAAAACTACCACAGATTAAAAAAAAATATATTTAGCACGGAAATTAAATGAAATATCCGTTGAACAGACAAAACACACCACCACACTCTCAATACATTTTAAATCACCTTGAATAAAAACTGTTTTGTTAGCATAGGTATACTGACTTTGTAATCACACATTTTTTGGCCACATTTCTAGCTACACCTTTATGATGTTATGGTCGATCACCTATAGTGAGATGGTAAATAACTAAGATCATTATTATTAGCGTTAGTATACTTTAAAATTTAAAAAAATTAACTAACTACCTAACTAAGACTGTGTCCCAAAACCATAATAAATATTTATGAATACCAATTTTTGACATTTATTTGATAAAAACGAAGATAGCCAAATTATCACGGTCAGTTCCTATGATAATTTTTGACAAATACCAAAACTTTCTATAATAAAGCCAAACTCGTCACATAGCATACTCGGATATATAATAAAATTCACTACTTGGTTTTGAAAACTACTATTCAAAAACCATATAAGAAAAATTTGAACTTTTTCGTTGCTATGACAATTTCAATAAACAATGCACACAATTAAATGTAATTATTTTATTGTTTTTACACCTCATGTCATTTTTAAAAAAGATAAGAAATATTATTAAAATTTTGTGCAGAATTTTTCTATAAAAGCCACTTCACAAATAATTAATTTAAAAACAAAAAAAGCGGGGAAATATTTCTGTCAATCATACTTTTCGAACAACGTAATAAAAAATTGGGGATGTAGGTGAATATTATTCAAATAAATGTCAAAAAGTTTATTCACAAATATTTATCATGGGTTTCGGACACAGTCAAAGTAAAAAATGTAACTCCACATTCTAAAATCATATATTTATTACTAACTAAAGTATTATTAAACTTGGTTTTACTTAATTTCTCAGTAACTACTTGTTTGAAGTGTATGAGATGCCCTTGTATGAATACGAGATCAAGGTTTTATCTGTTCATTGAAATACGTCTGTATAGAAGCAAGCTTCTATTTCTTAAGTTGTTCTTACTAACGATGACTTTTCGTTTTCGTATGAAATCTGCCGTCGATTTTACAGCAAAACGTGAGCGATCAAATAAATTAGAACATAAAATTTTTTAATAGAAATACAATTAAATTTTCTAATTATACCTCAAAATAATTTTAATTTTATTTTTGGTACTCGTACTATAAACAAAGAAGAAAATTTATTTTGCATATCGATAAAATTTCCGTTTTTCTTTTTTTTTCTATTTTTACAGTTTTGACTGTTGATAAATTAAATATAGTTCGATAAAAAATAAAAATATAAAAAATTCTCGTGTTTTCCAATGCAGGTAAAATAACAAAAAATTTTATTACACGAGTAACTCTCATATTACGGGGCGGAAAATACATAACTAGTTGTATAAACAAATGAAAATAATTAGCCAGATTTTCCATTTTAATATTTTAGTTCATTGGTCGTGTGTGTACAGTGCACGAATACACAGTATATTAAATAGAAAACGAGAGGCACGAGCGGAAAATTTTCCGAATATGATTTTCCTTTTCTCGCCACAGTTATAAACAACGTTTCATCGTATCGACAATTTTCATTTACATTCTTCAGTCGTTACCGAAAATTTCAATCGTGCAAACGTGTTTTAAGGTTTCAAGCGTAACAAAATAAAATTAAAAAAAAAAGGAAAAAGCTAGAAAAAAGTTTTCTTAGTTAGAGGAAAATTTTTTATTTTTATTTTTAGTTTTCCTTTCGTTTTAATTTGTGTACATTAAATGATTTAAAAAGCTTTTTCGACATATTTCATATCGTTAAATTATCATATCTTGGATGTGTGTGTGTGTGTTTGTGAAGGGTGAAATTTTTTGTGAGTGAAAATAAAAAATAATTTTGAGTGAAATTTTTTTATATCAGAAAAAGTAAAGTGAATTAATTTGAATTTTTGGTTGTATATGGTTTCTGCATAAGTTAGTCAAAGTGTTATTTTTTATTGAAAAATAATTATATGTGTGATAATTATGTAAAAATAAAAACTTTTGGTTTTGTGAATTTTGTGTTTGGTTAAAGTTCAATGGAATTATAACAACAAAAATATTTTAACAAAATAAGGTGTGGAAATTTATTTAGTTTTTGTTTTAAATACTCTTTAAAAGTTTCATACACACACAATATAGACTCACCAACCATAATTATATATATATATATATATATATATATATATATATATATATATATATATATATATATATATATATATATATATATATATATATATATAATTTTTCAAGGAAAAGTGACTTTTTTAAATATGATCATTTTTCAGGAAAGTTACTTTAATGTTCTTTTAACGATGGGAACAGATTTCTCAATAATATTGAGACTACATATGTGGAAATAAAATCTTCCTATCTTGGTTTTCAGTATTGGACTGTTTCAAGTTTCCTATTTTGGACATTTCAAATGATGAAAAAAATCAAACGTCAAGTCTTAAATGATTTAAGCCGTTCTTCCAAAAAACATAATTTACTGTACATTTATTTTTACCGGCTACAGTAAAAGCTTTACAAAATTGAGGGGTTGTTTCACATAATAAATGAATTTCTTACATCAACTGTGACTCGGCTCCAAAATTGTACGGTCGATAAATTTAACTTAGTCGATACTTTTGATGCCATCGCGGTCAACTAGCAATAAATTCCGTGTTTTGCTATTTCTTTGTGTTACATAAAACATGTTGCTTTATGTGATATATGCAACCGTATATATAGTATTTGCCTTTTATGTTATGACTCTTTTTGTTAAACTTTTAATTTTACCCTTTGTCCTTCCTGCAGCAGGATCAATTGTTGCCTTAAGCATATTACATTTACATTTTTTTGAAAAGCTTCAGAATCATTAAAAAAAGAATATGGATGACAAACTGCAGTCACAATGAAAAATGTTGCTCTGCATTTTCTTATGATGAATTTTATTTGCCGTTTGCTGTTTGATTGGTTTTGATAGTTCATACTATGGATCAAACTTAATATCATCAAATTTTCTTTTTTCAAAATCGTCCGTTTTGATATTTTGGAAACAAGAAGCAGTTTTGTGGTCCAAAAATTTGACACAATATTCTTTAATGTGTATACTAAAATCAATTTTGACCTAAATAATTTTAAATCACTTTAGCTTTGAAGTATTAAAATCTGAAATTAGGTTAGTTAGGCAAGTCCTTAACTTGGTTTTAAGATTACAGTATTATAAATTGATGAAAATCAGCCATATTGATTGGGAATGCCCTAATATAACAAATCTATTTAATTGGCAACACGGATTAGCTGCATTTGTTTGTTCAATGCCTATTTCCAAAACTAAATAAAACCAAAATATATGTTACTACACTTTAATGTACATATTTGTAATTTTTTATTGTGTCCAGTGGCATGTTTCATATGGCAAGAAAGTTAATGTTGCGTGTAACTTCTTTTCGCTTTATTGAACTAAGTTACTGACCAAACTAAATTGTAACAACAACCATATCAATAACTAAAGTTTTGCCTAAATCTTCATGTGTTCATTATTCACGTATAGTTTTAGGGAGTGATAGTAAATTAAAAAATAACTAAACAAAGCATAAAGTATGGGAAAAGGTTGGAAAAATTTTTTCCCAACAGGTTTTTTTATGTATGGATAACATCATGTAAGGAATTAAATCATGTGAGGATTTGAAATGCTGCATCGCAAAAAGAAGATTATGCAAAAGGTACATCCTTTTCAAAAGAATTCTTAGAGTAATAACCTATAAAACTTATAAATCCAAAAAACGCTCTGTCATCACGCTGGACTGTATTAGCCATGATACTTCACGATAGTGTTTGTCTTACCTGGATTAGGTTTCACCCCATCAGGTCCAACTTTATGTCCTAAATAACTTATCTCTTGACAGAGAAATTAACACTTTTCAGGATTTAAGACGAATTGTTGTAGCCCAAGGACTTTTATTAAAAAGTAAATCATTGTCTAATATTAAAACAGATTCCTCTATTTATAAAATTAATTGGAATTGAATTACTTCGTGGTAACTCTAATAAATACGCCTGGAACTATTTCTTAAGATATAGGCACAGGTATTTAGCATTGTTTTCGAAATTGTTTAACGTGATAGTTGCAATTTTTTCACTTTTTGGAGGAATAAATATTTAAGCTTGAATTATCTTAAAAATAATGCTTGTTTCAGTACATCTTTCAGCAATATGAATAGTTGATAATATATTTAAAAGACTTATACCCGGTTTGAACAGCATTGAAAGTAGTTGTCTTTAAGTATATTGGCCATTGAAATTTTTTTTTTTCAACCATGTCGGACCTCTTCACCTATAATTCTTGTACTAATAGCTGATTCGGCAGTATGCTTCTCGCCCCATTTTTGATTCTTAATTTTTCTAACTCTTCTATAGATCGTAAACTTGGATCCAGTTACGATATAATTCTGGGGTAGTGAATCTTCCCACCCTAACTTCAGCTTTCATAACTCTTGGAACATCACTTTTATCGAAATGGTGACGGATGCTAACCATTTGGTTGGATTGAATTAAGCAATCGTTTATTTGATCCCAGTAAAGTCCTAGCTCCTTTAATTTGTCTGACTTAGCTTCTATAACTGGAGCATTTGTCGTATTATTTTCTTCAATTTCCTTTACAAATGTGGATGAATTCGAGCCTATTTTCTTAAATTAAAACCAACTGAATTCAGGGTTACCGTAATCTCGTTAACCAACTGTTTTGCGCAGCAGTAGAGGCACCACTAAACATATCAGTAGTTTAAAAATTGGCTTGCTATCGGGAACTGATCCAAGGAAGATGCTGATTTAATTGCATATGTCACTTAAAGTAAATTCAAAATGTTTAACTGGATTGCTAGGCTTTGAACGCCGTACAATTCATACCTATGAACCTTTGGACCTGTCATTAATATATCATTTAATGTTCTTATTGTAGTTCTAATTGTTTTTCACATTGGACTAGCTTCTGTGGCCCAAAATCATTTTCTAATGTTGCATCAATGATAAACTCCAAGTGATAAAATATGCTGACTATATTGAAGGCATTATTGCCGACCTCCCGTGACCATCCATCCCAAACTTGTGCTCTTCGCTATAAGACCTTGTGGTCCAATAATTTTTTTCTTGTTTTAAGAAATTTTTTTAGGAAAAGAAATCACTAACTCGAATCGAATTTTGGAAATTATGTGGAGAAGAAGTTTATGAGCATTTGGAAATCATTGAAACGGCTCTCTTAGAATTAAACGAAATGAACGACTTTATGATTAGGTACACTGCACAAAAGGTGACCTTAAAGAAACGGTCACATTGAAACAATCCAACGCTACCAGCCATGCAAACTCAGCTTAACGAGACTATGAAAGCTTTGAAAATTCATGATCAAAGTGTAAATGTTCCTCCGAATGATCAAATTAAATTACCATATGGAGGGCTACTAAATTCCCTCTTGATCTGCAGAGAGATAGTGCTACACCACCTTCTTCCTGAAGTATAGTAAAAAAGACGTTTCAACCATAAATGGTACAATGATTTTTTTTCCGGTGTAAGGGCAATCTTGTGGAATATAATAGTTTACCTTAAATAAATGTAATAACTGAATAAGAAATTATCGATATAATCACTATAAACTAGGCTACCCATTATGATCCAACCAAGTTCATTTACTTGAGTAATTTCATCTTATATATATACGCTATTATATATATATATATATATATATATATATATATATATATATATATATATATATATATATATATATATATATATATATATATATATATATATATATATAATCACTAAAAATTCAAACAGAAACGCTGTTTGAGCAAGTTGTTTAGCTAATTTATGTGTTACTTATCATTGATTTTCGAACGTGAACACATTAAATGTAATATGCTTTTGACAGTTTCGTTTTAGAATTGAAATTATAAAAATCCAGTTATCGATTTTTTGGTGAAAACAGAACCTGAAATAAAATTATTATTATTATTATTATGTTTATTAATACTTTATATAAAAAACATGAAATTATAATGCTATATACAGGCAAGCAGATTGGTTTTGCTCACGCAAAATATATTCATCAAATCCAACGAGCTTTTTATGTTATTTTGGTATAGAGACAAAAAGTATTACACAAAAAACTTGTTTTTTTATTTAACGAGCTTTTTATGTGGAAAATTCGGGCCATTTGTACATATTTACGGTTTTATTTCTTAAGCTCTCCCTTTACGGAACGTGCGATTATATCCAGTCGACCTGTACTGGAGTTAACTCGTGTTGGTTTTTGCTAAAAAGCACAAAAGCATTAGGCAACAACAGTGTATTTAATCCTATGAAACTCCCATAATTGCTAAAGCAGGACTACAACTGTTCACCCTGTTTATATGTGGAATGCTTTTGTTATCCCATTTTTAATATAAATCGTTCATTATACATGTCGTTTTATTCTGAAATTAATTCCCATGTGCATATCATTTCGTTGAATTAAATATTTTTAATTTCAAAGGGGCTTTCATGAATCAAATAAATATATAATGCGGTTTATATAGACCAAAGGTGTTTCACATTTCATTAAAATGTACGACCAAACTAAATTTACTATTTATAATATTTTTGTCTCCCCTATCTTGATTAAATTATTAAATTGGAAAAGGTAACAATTTTCTAATTTTGTCGTGTGACATTTACCTGTCTCTATAAATATATCACATTCGTGAATTCACTAGACTTTAAAAATAAATGATGGGCGCACACGATTTTCAAATATGATGTAATCGAATGTATCGACGATGGTATCAATGAACCGAACTGAACGTAAATCGATTATTTATAATTTTCATGTCGTTTAGAAAAGATTGTTATCAGCCAAGTGGCAATTTGGTAACTGGATATGCAATTTTAAAGTTCTAGCAACGATCCTGTGATACAAATATTATTTGGTCCTGATAATCGACCACTCCTAAAAAGCTACAATTATAGTACATTATCACATTTTAAGGCAGCAGCAAAAATGTCCAAAAAAGCAATAAAAAGTATTCATATTCTTATGATTGACATCTTAGCCAAAATTTTATTCAAATTTAAAAGTTACAAAAGTTGAACGAGCTGAGTCAAAAAAGGGAAGATTAGAATACACAGAATGAAAATACTATCACGAGTACACCACGCGTCTTGTCACAGAATATTTAATCGTAGAAATCAGCAACAGTCTATAAAATATGTATAGTATATCAACTGTAAAAACAATCAATATAGTAAATCATAATTTTAGTACATATATATGAAAAATATGAATTTAATTGGCCAGTAAAATTAATATTTTCATCATCCGGTTTTATTAGGCACAGCAAATATATGATTTTGCAAGTATATAAATAATTTATGAGTAAACCAATAACTCAATCAACTAGTTTCGTTTAGATAATCAATAAAAGTTGAGCTGATTGAATTATTAAAATAAAGAATTTGATCAGACAAATCACTTAATCGATCAGATATATTCCAACTTCATGGTCTGTGTCCGGACGCTCCTAAAATGTAATAAAAAAAAGTTTGGTTATAAGTTTTGGTTCACAAAGAGTAGTCGACCGTTATAAGGTCTTAATTGATTCTTAATTTTAAAACTTGGAATAGGCGGTACCAGTTTTGCCTATTCCTGGTTTACACAACAATTTCCACTTCAAATACTATGGTAACCTAAATTTTTTGTTATTTTTTTATGGCTTTCATGCATTTCCTTAATTTTTGTGTATGCTAATACTACTTCTAGTTATAACGCTTAAAAGGTATGCTCCTAAGCTTTACAAAACTGGTTTTGTTTTGCGCATATCTTCGTCAAGTGACAATAGAATTTTACTGCAATATAGCATTTTGTATCAAAATTATTCAAGCCTTCTTTGATGATTATAATTTGTACATAATATAGTTTGTCACTGGTTGACGTAATAAAAATAAAAGAGAAAACAATCATGCGCAAGAGCATATTTTTAAAATTTCTATATCGTGCATTATTATACCTATGTTTGTTTGTAATAATCCAAATCACTTTCTCGGTAAATGTCCAATCACTCTAGGTTTACTTGAAGTTCATCTCATTGTATTCCATTTTGATATGGCAATATTTAATTTTGTTAAAATCTTGAAAGGTTTTTCAAGTCAGGGCTGCAAATTTAACGATAAACCAGAGATTGTGCAGCCATTTCAATTATCTCTCTTTAAATCGTCTGTTATCAACCCATACGTCATATAGAGCCTTTATTTTATCAATAGAAGGTCGTATCTTCTCACGCATAAACTGATGTACTTTATTCAGATCTCCCATCATATTGGGCATAAATTCTACCATTCTTTCGCTCCACCATAAAGTTTGAAAACCTTCCTCGTACTATAGCTAAAGTTTTATTGATCCTATAGATGGACTACACTTGTACCTCCATGGTACTCCTTTACTTCCTCCACGATCCAAACCTTCAATATCATTATTATCGATTGCGACGACTGGCCATCTGAACTCTGCCAAACTCGCTTTCGACATAAATCCTCGACCCGCAAATTATACCACTGAGTACAATATGCTTTTGCAACTAAATTTTTGTCTGCCATTTCATTCCATGCTAATCGGCGTTTTTCTTCCTTGTATCATTATTACTGATAAATTAGAGTCTTCCATTTGCTCTTTTCTATTTACCTCAGGATCCATTACTCTGGTGGTAGAATTTTAATGAGTTTGAGGTCGATGATGACTTTTTTGTCTTTCATTTAGTCGCAATCTACTCGTCATGTACGTTTGATGTGTACGTTTGATGTTTAATCGTGTTTAATGACTGGTTTATCGTTCGTTTGTCAATGTCTATAGGAGATAGTGATCTACACCTCTTTCACTTATAGTCCCGTGATATGTGATCTACCTTGTCACAAACCCAACATGTTGGCCTCGCCCAGCTTCCTTGTTTGTCAAGGAAACCTCTCAAGATTTTTTGGTTGACATCTTTGAATTTCATTTCGGTAATGAAAATTTCATTACTGGTTTCTATTTATTTTCGTACATTTAAGCCAGCTTGATTTAGTTATATTCTGCCGTCTTGTTAGTTAATGCAAAAACGGTTGTCCACTTTGACTACAAGTAACTCCTTACAAGAGTTGACATTTTTATTCGAATTTTTTAATTTTAGATTCTAACTTTTGATCCACTATTTGTTGAACTTCCTATTTACCCTGTTGAACATCTGTTTTAACCTTATGAATTTCTTTAAATTTTTCTTGTGATTTTAATTCTTCGGTTTGAATAGTAGTTAGTAGACAGTACAAAACATCTTTCTTCCATTTTTTGGCCGCTCTGCTACTTTTCGTGCATTTGTTTCATCTTTTCAAACTGTAGGTTTATATCAACAATTAATTATGACAAATCATAATTTCAGGATGGTTCTTTATTTGTTTTACCCAGCGGTCGTTTCTTCTACATTGTTCTCGACGATTTCTACTTGAGTATTATCTTTATTAACATTAGTTGGAAAATATCGTCGCTCCAATTCGTTTTTTATTCCGCAACTTTCAATTCGTAAATAATAGTCACTATAATCGTAAGTAATATTCACAAACCCACCGATGTCACGAATTGTTACATTGTAGTCTATTCTATGTTTATATCATTAGGTTAAGTTTTACCGGAATAAAACCAGGTAGCAGCAGTCTGCTCTCAAGTTGATACAATTTGACATGTTAAAATGTAAATCACTCAAATGAAATTAGGCATATCAAGCTTGCATCGTTTTAGTCGCCACATTGTTTAATCTTGAGAGGTTGAAATTTCTGTAATACTTGTTCAATTTTGGTTTCTAAAATTTGATCAATTAAATAGTTGAACTTCTTCTTTAACCTGTTAAACATATGCTTTAACTTATCCTGAACCTCAATTTTAAATTCTTCATATAATTTCTCTACTTCACTTCGGACAGTAGTAAACAATTCAAAACATCTTTTTCATTTTGTTTTGGCAGCCTATAATCGTTTGTTTCATATCAACTACATATTTATTCCCATCATTTGGTTCCCATTAACTGCAACAAATCTAAATTTCCCGATGCTTCTTTATTTATATTAACCAACGGTTGTGGTTTTCTTCATTTCTATGTAATTTTTTCCAGCTTTAACGCCTCTTTCTCCATAGCCTCAAGAAATATAACCACGAACGTTTCTTTATTACCGTAAGTAGGTGAATGATATTCACTCGAAGACTTTTTTAATTCTTTAACTTTCAATTCGTAAACAACTATCATTCTTCTAATATTTACAATCCCACTGCTGTCACCAATTGTTACGTTTTCGCATTTTCTTGGTTTACACTACTAGATAAATTCCATAATAAAAAACAATCTGCTAGTAGTTCATCAATTATTATTCCTTCTAAGCTCTTTTTCCGTGCAGGAGCCACTGAACAAATAAAATATAAAATGGTTCAAGGTCTTCTTTTGGACATCAGTTATTGACAATCGAGTTTCTTGAAAAGAAAAAGTACCAACACATACTCTTAAACGGGTAGATAAGTCTGAATATTTTTAATGGGACCATACGAATATCATGTTCGATTAGTTTCGCAAAGGTCACCATATAACATTACATGAATGAAAATGTAATTTCGTGTTCGAATCTATTTTTAGGAAAACCATCTCTCAATATGATATAAAAATAAAATTTTCATTCATTTATCGATAATTAGAATTAATAATAAAATTAAACAAAAAAAAAAATCCAATCCCCAAAACCTAAATGTTTATCCAAATAGATAGAGACATGAAAAACAAATTGTTAAAATCAATAAAATTTAATCAACTCATAATCATTAAAGATTTTCATTTTGTTTTCGCTGATTTTCTTCATCATAAAAGTAAATTAAATTAAAAAAAAAAAAAAATTAAGAACAATAAATAGACTCTGCTTAGCGAACAAATAAACCAAAAAATAAAATTATAAACGAAATAATACATTATTTATTTATTTATTTGTCTTAAATTTTTCCGATATGAATTTTCCGATTTGGAAAACTGATTTTTTTTTTTTTTTACTTTTCCAATTCGAAATGTTTATTTAATATTAAAAATATCGTTTTTAATTTAAAAAAAAATTCTACTGTGTGTACTTGTAGCGTGTATATATGGACTGCGATGTGTATACAGCACGAGTCGGAATATGAAAAAAACTTATTTTGTTAAAAAAAAAAAAAAAAAATTTTAAAAAAATTAAACAAAGATTACGAAATAAGAAGAAAATGTTTACACAAATTTGTTTCGTTTTCTCTTATATGTTTATATAAGAAGGATCTTAAAGTCTTAGCAGAATTATGATTTTGATTTTAATTTCAAAATTATTTCGAGCATAGATTTGGTATGAGAAATGACAGATTTTTCCTGCATTCGTGTTTAAACGAAATTGATCCAATTTGCATACAATAATGCATCGCTTCTTTCGAATTATCTATAATATAGTAGAGTTTTCTAATCGAAATGGCTGGATTGTGCTATGTCTGCGTTTGAAAAATTTGCGTATTTTATAACATCGCAAATGACATAAATATTTTGACTCTGCTTAGCAGAGTATATTTTGAGTCGGCTGTAATTTGTCAAAGTACTTAGAATTGTTTAAATCAGAAATTTTATACACCCTAATCGCGTAGTTATTCATCAGAACTGATTTAAAAATGACATCGCTTATATCAACATTATCAGCTACGTTAACATGCAACAAACTTTCACTGCTATCAAATGTGAAAAAAACTTTTTTCCGGCATTGTTAAAATGTTGTCAACAATTAATGTTGTCAACCGAAAAAGTAATATATATATATTTCAAACCCTTTTATCATTCAGTGAATCCCATCGTCGTATTCCTGTCATCTTAGGTCCAAAATATTAAGAAATTTTAGTTTTACGAATTAAAGAATACACTTTGTTGCGAGCTAAGCGGTAGATTTATCTAATAATGAAAAAACTGGAAGAAAATTAACAAGCTGAAAATTTACTAGGACTGTTCATGTGATTATTAAAATCACCCCAGGTAATAAAATGTTGGATTGTATTCGAAACTTTATCAAATCCAAATTGTTGTGATAAGTTCCTGATCATGTTCTGCGGGTGCGTTTCGATCCCTCTTCCCATTATCGTTTTGGTAAGTATATTTGCATCTCTTAAGGGATCTACCTGGGTCTTTTTTATATTTGGTTGTTGCCTTACTAGTTCCTGTACCATATTCTTTAGATAATCCTTGCTCTAGATTTAAATACATATAGTACTACCAACATAAGAAAAAAACAGTTTACTCATTGATGTTCCAGATGTCGGGTCGAAAGGATATAGTCAACATTTACTATAAATATACGACATTTAGGCGTTTATACATATAAAAATATGTTGATTATTTTAAAACGATACCAGTAGCGACATCTAACATGTCAATGGGCTAACATACCATGGTAGCACTATATGTATTTTTATTATGGATAGAGTAAGCATTTAGAATTACATATTAGGAAATGTCATGGTGTCAGACATTCAAGCTCATTTGAATTATCTATAGACACAGCGGTCTGGCGATTCCTTGGTTTTCTTCAAATTTTACGAAACCTATTCTAAATACAGGTCAATTGCTCAAGTAAACGTCAGTAGATGATAGCGGTCAATCAAATGCACAGTAGACTTCAAAAAAATCTAGAACAGGTTTAACATTAGGTGTATAATTTGTATTTGGCAACAAATGACACAATATCGTTTATATAATTGGGAACCGATATAATTGGGAAAATGAATATGAAAAAATACAAACCATTCAACTTAACCTTTCAGGAAATCCTTTGCATAGATGCCTAAGTATAATTGGATAACATATGATTAACCAAAGAAATGTGTGACCGACTCATAAATTTAAAATTCAGGTTTTGTACACTTCAGTACCGTTGCTCTGTTCAACGCCGAGAATAGTTTGCTGTCTTCATTGTTTTGTTACTAAATTAGAAAGACAAAACTACAAATTCATTTGTACCTTATAATTTGGAATTCATTTTCAGTAATAATAAATTTGACAGATACCAATCCAACAAGTTGGTCCAATAGACCCCAAACAATAAGGAATGTTATGCTTGCTTACATCAACATTACAAGCTGCGGAACTTCCAGAGCTTTAAAAGCTACATTTTACTGACCTTTCGATAATGCGGTGGTTCTTTAGCACCCGCTAATGCATTACCAAAATTCAATAATACGATTGGATTCGGATGTTGTTTGGAAATATTTCAACTTTATCCCGAAATATACGGAAAATATGATTTTGAGCTTTAAGGGGATGTATTGTTTGAATATTCGCGTGATAATGTTAAATTATTAAAAAAAAACTGACCTGTGGTCAGGCCACTACACATATATTGCAATTGTTACATATCCTCATTTAAAATTGATCAATCCTAAATATTGTTTCAAGCGGCGTAGTGTTCGGTCTAAATCAGTATAGATTAACACTTTAAAATAATTGAAGGCTCTGAGGTTAGTCTTTTAAACTAATAGATTAACACAACAGTCCAAGATTTCAAAAATACTAAATGATTTTATAATTTCCACATGTTTTGTCTGGAAATTACCAAACTCCCTTGTTGAAACCCATTTACCAGTCATAATACCTTTACAATTTTCATTTAGAAATAAGGTAGACAAATTTACTTTTATTGGCTTGAACAAACCAATTTCAGTTTATTTATATGAGGTGAGACAAGATGTATTTAAAAAACTAGAACACACTTTGTTTGAATTGTGTCCCCAATAAAGGATTCGAATTCGACACCATCTGGTTCAAGTCACACAGTTTTAACCAATTCGATTGGGCATACAATTACAGTAGCTATCACATAGTGCGTGCGCTCATTCACAAATATATATATATTGATAGGTCATGGAAAATAATTTTGTCCGACCGACATAAAGAAAAACCATTAAAATACATTTCCATTGTGTTCTAAACAAAAATCGAGGAAAATATAAAAAAAAACAACAAAATAAACGAACAACATAACATTCCAACTGTCAAAATATCTTTCACATATTTCCTTTATTCAATTTTTTTTTTCTGTTCATTTCCCTTTTTTATTAACATTTTCCAACATACACAGTCACACTCTAGTGTACAAGTAATACACAAAGCTTGAGTTCCATTAAAAGGAAAACAAACAAAAAGAAAATCAATTTTTGTTCCATTTATTTTCACATTTAATTATGCTTTTCATACATATACATACATACGAAAGTCAAATAATGAAAGATAATTCCAGCAACAACAACTGGGACGACAAAAAAAAAAGTACATTTTCCATTTGTCCATTTCGCCGACAAATATATGAAATGGAAAACCTACGGTGAAGTTGGTTTTTCGTTTTATTTTTTTTTCCGTTATTTTTCTCACTTTTTAATGAAAATTTATTGATTTCCTTTTATTTTCATTCTAAAGGCTTTGTGTTGGTTTAAACATTTACAAAATAGACTAAACGGAAAATTCATTTTCTTTTGTGTACATTGCGGTATATATAACATCTCATCTTACCTACTCTATATACCTTGTGTCATAAAAGTATTATTTTGTTATTGTGTTTGATTTATTAACGGATTTGTTGGCGGACGGGAAAACTCAAAACAAAACAATCAGAGAATTTCGTATGAAAATCAATCATTTACGAAATATATTTCCGTCATTTTACAACAAGGAAAAAACACTAAAATGGAAAAACAATTTTCATTCAATTTGGGGAATTGTTTTTGATATATTGGCTTTGTGTTTGTGTTTTAGTAAGTGGTTGTGTGCACTTCATATAAAAACTCGAAATGGGAATGGCCTTTTTTTCAATTTATTTTAAACTTTATTAGGCCATCGTCTATTAACCATCGTTGGTAATAACACATATTTTACTGTTTTTTGAGCTGTTGCATCAGTTCAGAAATGCATCTTAGATAGTATAAGATACAAACAAAAGTCTTCTTCCCTATGCTTCCTATTCATCCTAACTCCTTAGCTTAGTATAGTCTATCTAAATTAATATTGGTACAAATATTCCTTTCGGCATGTCTGACTGTCTGGTTCGGTCATGTCTAAATGTCATGTGTAACCCATCTATCATAATTGCTAGATGTGCAGAAATAGACAGATGCGCAAATACCGTTGCTTGATTTAATTTATTTTTACAGTTGTTAAAAGATTCGACTGTTTAATCTGTCCCCTCGATCGGTGACTTTTTTGTATCCTTTAGCAGCATGTGGAATAAACTTGCGATAGAAATTTAGCATTCCTAGGAAGCGCTTTAATATTTCACGACGTTTGGTATTTGAAATTTTCGTATTACTTGCACTCGCTCTTCTACTGGTAGAATACTCTGACTAGTCACTGTGTGGCTGTATGTCCTAAGAATTTTGAATCCAATTAGAAATAAATTCTATAGGCAGTATACTGCTGGAATGCTAGAACTACGTCATATGCCCGGAATGTGATCTAATTGGAATCATGCGGTTTTGTTGCAAAATATAAGTCTCAATTTCAGTCAATATAAGTCAGAATTTCAATTCAACCAAATGCGCATCACAGATATCACCATTTCGTGTATTGCAATGCTTCACGACTTTTTTGTTTTATTGTCTGACGGGTAAACAATCAATGACATTTTTCCGATACGGGACAGGTGACATACAATTGACCATGTGAAAAACATGGATTTTCTAAATTTAATACGGTAATGCGCTGCGACTGCCCTTGAGTTTTGTTGTTTTTCATCGCAAATGTAAGACTTACAGGTAACTGTAGTCGTTTGACTGTGGATGGCAAATCAGGGAGGATCATTGGATTGCACGGAATCAGCAAATCTTCTTCTCTGCCTTTGACGTTAATTATTGTTGCTTCAATCACACTCTTCAGCATTTAATTTTTTTATGAAAAGTCTGCTTCTGTGCGTCAATAAGAGCGGAGGCATTTTAGCAGGCTCCAATGAATTGAGAAATTATATACTGTATAATTAACATCATGATCTTCTTCTGTAACTGTGTCAATAGATTTTTCCAAAAAGGATCTTCATAGCTAGTTTTAAATTCTAAGGAAATTTGAGAGCCGAATGTACTATGCGTCCTTCATATAGAAACGTAGCTACAATCTTCGATAGTGCCACAGCCTGGTGAGTTAAATGCTTCATTCGATTTTTTTCATTTTAAAGTATATGTTCTATCACTCTTTGTGCTTTTCCCATTGATCTTTCGAATCAAAAAGAGCGCAGGTTTTCAAAATTATGACAAACAGAGTTCGTATTTAGTGGGGATGATGTGTTTCAGATACTTCTGTCAATAAGTTATCCCAATTTTCATCATCTGGGTTTTGTCGTCCATACTACGTCGCTCGTCACATGTTCCAACAGCTATACTGGCTGACAGTTGCCGCACATGTCTGGTTGATCTTCCAATGTTTGACTTTTTGGGTGGCATTTCAAATAGTTTTCAGTTCTTCAAAATAAATTTACACTATACAGAATATACAAAATATGCAATATTGACGCGCATTTTTTAAAATTTTCACTAAAAAATTGAAAAATTAAAACAAAACTAACGAAAGATATTTTGAAAATGTTACTTTGATTTTGAATTTTTAATGCACTGCACTGAAAATTAACTGTCGAATATTTCGCTGAATTCTTAATATTAATTGACATCTATTGTGAATATTTGAATTAAATTAGCGACGATTTTGGTTTTTATATTTTAGCGTCATCTAGTGGCGAGTTACAACAAAATGGATATTAGTTAGAGTTATTTGTGGCATTTAGTGCTGCAACACATTTAAAGGTCATTTTATAAATGTTCAAGTGAAGGAAACACCTCGCATCGATCGTTGCGCGAATATTTTCACTACCTTGTTGTAAATTTAGGAAAAATGTTCGAGCCGACTTGGCCTATCGATAAGAAACTACACATTTTTCATTTACTGTAACCGATGTGATAACACTCGAGGACAAAGTAAAATTAAAGTATGAACAGAAAAACGATTTTCCCATTATTTGTCTCTGTCGTTAGACACAGATTTTTTTTTTGTAATTTTTTTTTATTGTACTGTGCTGTGATTTTACTTTGTTTATTGTATTGGAAAATCACAAAAAAATATAAAAGAAAATCGGAAAATGCTGTAAATGAATTTTTTTTTGTAAAAATTGTATTTTATTGATTGATAATTTTTTTTTTTAATTTTTTTTTTTTTTAATTTTTTTTATGATTGGTAGTTTGGTGGTGTGGCAATGTATTGATTTTGTCGAAAGGAAAATATTATTTATGGATTAAGTTTTTCCAAATTTTGTTATTTTTTCATTGGTATAAAATATTATTTATTAGTTTCATATTTTATTTTGATTTTGATATTATTTACAGTTTTTCGTCGTACGTATTTTCGTAAGAGTTCATAATAGGATTTCATAATATTTATGAAGGGTCGGGATTCAAATTTTTATTTAATATCTACTTAATTGTAGAAATATATATATATATATATATATATATATATATATATATATATATATATATATATATATATATATATATATATATAATGAGGGCAATAGCATACTTAACCAAACCCCAATGTGGCGCATTGAGCAAGCCAGATTAGAGACATTGCTTTACATTTCTACTATATGTATGTTTATTTTGGTATCAACAAAAGAAAATCAAAACAGATTCCTTATGATGGAAGTGGATTATACGCCGGCATTGACAATTGAGTTTATTCAAACGAATAGATTCAAAGAGATTACTTATGCTGGAAGCCAAAATTAATAAAGCGTCCAATTTAATTTTAACAAATGGCCACATTTGAAAATATGCTATATGTAAATATGTCTGTTAAAACCAAATTTATTTTATTTTTACACCACATGTTTTGTTTCCACTGTAATAATATTATTTTCGAATTTTATTAATTCCAAAGATTTAGCTCTGGAAAAAGCTACGTATAACTAACCAAAGAATGAAACTACTTTTAGAAGCAGAAAACCAGTTTTTTCAAAAGTCTGCCCTTATTAACAGTTATGCCATAAGCAAGGAAGATATGATATTAAAAGGATATTAAAAAAATTTAAAAGTCCTGATAAATCGATCTTTGTATCAAATGTTATCTTTTTTTGCCATTATTATACGATTCTCCAGATTATGTGTATTTAGTCGTGTGCCGTGAACAGAGATCATTTGATAATGACAAATTTCTTAACATCATTACAAGCTTGTCGAAGAGAAGTCCGTTTGGCATTATTTTAAATATGTCAGTTATAATATTTTTGGAAAACACTTTATTGATATATTAATATTTCCATTAGCATCGTTCCACAAATGGTCCAAAAGAAATCTCGAAAGATCCGCAAATGTTGTTGATGGAAAGAGTGGTCCTACGATTTCTATATGCATATGCTCAAATCGACCTGATGGAATGTCAAATTGTCCCTGAAATTTGTTTTATATGTCGCCGAACTTACGATTTTTGGCAGAATAAACAAGATTTTGCTCACCGAGTTACGTTCTGATTTATACTAGGCCAAAAGTATTAAGATGCAATAAATTTACGAGTAGCATGGGTACTTGGATGCAAAATATTGTGCAATGTGTCAAAGGTGGTTCTGCAGTATAAGGTCGGTTGTTCCCTATTGATATTTCGCAATAATTTTCTCAGCCAGGAAATTTTAAAACCTCTAGTTCCCTGTTGTAAAGTCGAAGTGAGTCTCTAATGTGGCAGTTTCGTGATCTGATGTGCGAGATAAAGTATCAGCGACCACATTGTCTTTGTGTAGGGTTTGTTGAAATTGAGCGATGTAATCCAAGTATAGTGATTGTCGTGGATTGCGGTTTAGACTCAATTGCTCTTGTCAGAACCTAGTGGTCGGTGTAAATTGTGAAGTCTCTACCCTTGACAAAGTAACGGAAATGTTTGATTGCCAGATAAATTGCGAGTAATTACTAATCGAATTCAGAGATTCATAACATCCTTCACTTTACTATTGTAGAATGACACCCATGGCCGTGTTTGATGTGTCATTCAAAAGGGTCATAATTACCGTTTGTGTATTTCTTCAGATGCGACAATAATAAAGAAAATTATACATCCATGCAAGTGCATGGGGAAATTTTTAATATGGGGTCGCTTTAGCCTTTAGTCGGCGTAGTTTTGACACGGGCAAATGGCCTTTTATGACAATATGATGTACCACTTAAATTATAATTCGGGGCTGCTCTTAGCAAACGGAATTTTTTAAAGAGAGTGTTTTTTCCGTTATTGTCCGGGAAATGCATGGTAGTTAGTGTATCAACTCTCACCATAGGAGCATTGATTGACATCTTAGTAGCTGGATCAATCAGCTTCTTTTGTTTGAGATCGACGAGGAGACCGATTTTACTGAGGAAATCATTTATTGCCATAGGTATTGATTATTGTTCCATTGGCGGCTGATAAGGCAAGAACTAATTTTTGAGGTAAAAGTGATATGTACTTGTGGAATGGAATTACAAATAGATCCGCTCCGGTTAAATAGGTTAAATAGGTAGGTGAGTAAAAATTTAGTCTTAATGTCCGCTTCTGAGGCCGTAAGTATTACATATCTGGAGAGCTGGGATTCGATTCGAGCAAATCGCTCCTCTATGATTTGCCACTGATGTAATATGCGATTCGCTGGACACGACGTCGTACAATTTCGGTTGGTGTCGGTTGAAAAGATTCTGGCTGAGCCAACAAAGCAATTTTAATAATTTCTGGCATCCTCGAATCAAGAACGATTTAATAATCGAACGATAAAATAAACTTTGGTATAGCCAATATTTGTATATGACGGAGTGCTTGCAACGGCCACCTGTATCCGATATCCTGGCCAGCCTTGTACTGGTATTCTTTTAGTGGAAACTCTATAGGATATCCGCAATTGTGCTACTAAGTAGGTTCCGGTTAAAAGACCAACAACGAGTACAAGAATTTTAATCGTTTCGCTTTGTTACCTTCAATCTGAAATTGCAACTCAGCTGTATGAAACCACTTTTTGGGGTCAGTTAACCAAAATTGCTACAACCTGATTCGCTTTGTTGAAGCAATTTCAAGCTTATGATCGACGCTAGTCATAGTTGCATTTTAACTTTGATCGTTCGTTGCCATTTCATTATTTTAGAAACCTTAGAGGTATTAGAAATACTACAGTTATTCAAATTTGTCGAGACTTGCAGGCTTGGTTGAATATAATAAAACGAACCGAGAATAAATATGAATTAACCTATTGATCAAGGATAAAAGAGTTATAATTGACCAATAAGGAATAAAAATCAACAGGCTCTTCGGAGGAATAAATTGACGATTTCGAAATTCCCATGGATATAAACCAACTGCCGGACAGTTATGGTAAAGGAGGTGAAAGCGGTTTGAACTGTAGTGATATAAGGCCGAACCTTATTAGCACCAGTTATTTTTGTTTGGGTAACAAACAACATTTAGTAGTACTAATGCAGCTATTGACGCTTGCCACAATAATATTATTACTAACCCTCATAAGGTCGATCAAACTTTTAATAATAATTTTAAGGTAGATGCCTACTTTATTTTTATATCGCATTAGCGCATTTTAAAATCCTACTTCTATGACCCTTCACTCACTATTTTGTAATTATTTTAACCCTTTAAAATGTTAAGTTACTTATTTTAATCATATAATGATAAAACATATTGTAAAGTGAGTTTAAGACGCAAATTAATAAGACATATCCCTTTTGTCCGCGGAGTTTCAAAATTCGATATCAATAATGGTTTTAAACTTGAAAACAGAATTATTTGCTATGACTGCACGAATAAATCCTATATAAAAGAAATTCTGGAAAAGGAACCTTCCAATCAATTTCCTGAAACGTGCTTGTAATTTATTTGTCACCCTGTATATATTAATCAGCAATATTTTCTTCAAAATAAATGTGCTCTGTAATTCCAACATGGCAAAATATTATGTCTTGGCCTTTTCTGTTGTAGCACAGTATATAATTATTTAAAGAAAATAAATGGAAACGATAGAAATCTAAAAGTTTTCCTTTTCAAATATAATTAAATATTTTTCCTACTCAGTTTGTGTTTGTGTATTCGTAATGCGTTAATATACTGATCCCGATAATATGCTGATTACACACACACACACACATACAAATAATGAATGTTTGAAACGATAAAAGCTTTTAAATTTTTAGGCTTTTCTTTTTTCGTTCTTAAGATAATCGCCCTAGAAACCAATTTAGTATAAAATTCAAACAAACAAACAAAAATACTTTGACCAGTAAACCAAACAAAAAACAAAAAAAAATCGTCAATGTAAAATGTAAATCGAACCGTTAGTCGAATACACATTCTTAAAGCGATAAGGAAAATGAAAAGTTTTACACAATTTTTTGTTTTATACATTTTTAATGGAGTAAAGTTTTTCCACGATAGTAGAACTTTTGTAGATCGTTTTTTTATAGTTTTCCTATAATGTTTTAAAGAAAATTGTGCGATTGATAAACTTTTTTTTATGTTTTTTTTTTTATTTTTGTTATTCTAACGAAAGAAATTGAAATGTCCCAAAGACAGTGGGAGAACAAGCTGTTAAACTCTTACATTGCGCTTTACCATGCTCATTTTAAATTCTAACAATTTTCGTTTTTCTTTTATTTTATTCAGTTTCAACCGAATAAAAACAGAAAAACTTTTTTCATGTCTATTCAAAGTGGTTTTTATTGTTCGTTGGAGGTTGTTGGGCGGTTGGAAATTTTTTATTTTTATTTTTTGTTTTCTGTGGGGTTTGGAGCGGAGGGTGGTTAAGTGAGTTAGAAAAATATTGTAACTTATTCTTGTGTTGTTCATTGGAAAAATATTCGATGTATGTACTTGCGTTCAATGTAGAAAAAATGTTTTTCGTGTTATTTAAATTTTTTTTATGTTGTGCGTGTACAAATTTTCCATTTTCCTCTGTTCACATTTGGTTGGGTTTCGTGTACATTTTTTTTTCTGTTTGTATTTATTTGGTTTATTATTTAAGGGATGTACTAAATAACACAAATTATTGATTTTAACATACAGAAACTAGGACTAAAATATATAGAAAATTGATCGATCGTCTTCCACGGTTCGTCTCAAGTTTTTTTCACTTACATCATTTTATCATAAAACTTTATAAATAGTTTATAAAATTTAACGAGTATATATTTTATTCATTTACAGTGACATCGTGCATTGACGATAAGCAAACTACTCATAAACCGTTTCTAAACCGCACGTAAACGAGAAAAGGAAAATATAAAATGTAAATTTCGTTTGTTTCATTTCCCGCGTTAATCTATTAAAGTGGCAAAAACAAAATTAAAAAGGAAAACTACAAAAATAAAAAGCTTTCAGTGAATTAGTTTTTGTTTTATTTTTCTAGTTCGGTTATAGAAAGTTTTTGTGATTTGCAATAGAGTGAAAATAGTGGTGAAAACGACGCATTGAACGAATTGTATCAACAGAAATATTTTCTTTTACCTATTTGGATTTGATACCGATGAAAAATAAAAATGAAAAAGAGAAAGGTGAGTCCTATTTATTTATTATGATAACATTTTTGCTACGATATCGTCATATAATTAGTCGATGTGTGTATACGTAACGAGAGTTACTCCATTGTTATTGTAGGATTATGGGTGTGTGCCTATATGTAAAATTTGTCATACGTGTGGCTGTGTAGTTTATAAATTAGTATTTTATTTCTAATTTATGTTTAGCAATAATCATAAAATGGGGTACACGGGGCTTTAATAGCCCAAACTGTAACAACAGTTCAACTCCATTGGTTAAATCTTTAACTGAATCTCTTCTACTGTCGATCATTTGCATTGACACTGACTGCGACTTCCTTCCTTGCCTGCCAAAGTTTTACCATCAGTATCTATAGTAACTTTTTTTGTTTTAAACTTGACAAATGAAAAATGGAAAATTTATTTTTCACACAAGGTTCATACAACTTTATAAGAAACATTATCAAAAGTACAACACCGTTACTAAAAAACCAGTATCGATACTTATTGCAACCTCCAATAGTTTATTATGATATATTACTGCCGTATCTTGGCAAAACTAATTTAAAGTAAGTTAGATTTGTTGTCCTTGTAGTGACAATTAGCAGCAATAATTTTAAAAGACAAAGTATAAAATCTACAGTCCTAAGTAAACATCACCGGATTAACGCAAGTAGTTTTCGCATAATTTTTTTAAATGAGTTTCTAGACTGGACTATTTAGAATATAATAAAATATAAATCAATATTTAGTTAGTATAACGAGTTTTATCCTATTAATGATTATTAGTTGGAAAAATATATTCTGCTTCTGATTTTCTGATATTTACAATTTTCATTGAAATTTTCAGATCTGAAATATTATTATATAGATCTTTTCCTTTCCATACAGAGTGAGTGTAATTTTACATTATTCAGATACAAATAAAAGTAAACTTAATCCTAGATTATATGCATGAACTGGATTATCTAGATTATCTGGATTATCTTAAATAAAAACATGATCCTAATTTTGCCTACTCAAAATGACATTTATTGTCGACTGATCATTCGTTTGCCTAGAATGATCGTTAGTTCGTTTATCTTTTTAAGTAAATTTTTAGTGATTTCAAGAGATAACATGCAATGTTCAGATAATTTATAACTAAAAATTTCCGAATTTATAATAATATTGGAGTTAATATTTGCCCTAAAAAAATGTGATCAATAGTAGTTGTTGTAGTATCAGTGATTTTAGTGATTCTTGTTATGGTTTCCGACACTATTAAGATATGTTTAAATTACCGAGCAATTAACACAGTGGTTAACGCTGCAGTGATTGCGTCGGTAGGTACGGGGTCCAAATCCCAACGGGGGAGGGTTGCCAGAAGTTGGGAGAGCTTCGGCCCCAGAAGAGATGGCATGGAATAAACACTAAAAAAAAAAGTTTCGAATTCTACAACAAATGTCAAGATTGAAGAAAATTGAAAACAATAAACGCAAACCACACAAAAACTTTCAGAGTTTATTAAAATAGTTAACCTCAATACGTCAGTTGTATTCTTGAAACAAAATTAAAATTCAAACCAGACTTCGCATATCCAATTTTACGTGATGACAAATTATTACAGCATTCAACCACATCAAAATTAAGAATATTATAATTAGAAAGCTCATTACTTCCTATCTAAATTTCTGAGAAAAATATAATATCCGGTAAGTTGGAATATGAATTACGATGTGCAAAAATTGTATCACTATTTATTCGTAGGCTTTGGGAATTTTGGTGGATAGTCCATAAGAAATCTTTTTCCAAGGCATATTTTGCGAAAACTCAAATAGCTTTTCATTATAATTATTCTTCGAGTCGTTATATGGTGGATCTAACTACAAACTTTTCTTTCATTAGGGAAATGAGTGGGCTTTGTTTTGATTACCTGAATTATGACTAACTAAAAGATATCGAAATTTACGGACTTGATTTGAAGCCCTTAGCTTGTTTTAATATAAAAGCTCCAGTATAATTATAATTTCGTCCCATGTTCAGACATTATCACATAAAAAATACCACAACAGTCAAAAAAGTTTCTAAAAAGTGCCGAGAAAAATTGTATGCTTGTTCAAAGTCAGTTGTAAATATATTGCGTCGAGATTAGTTTCCATAAGCTGGAAGATAATCTAACTTGAAATCGTATTTTTGACATAAACCATAATCCTCCTTTTTGACTAGACGTTTTTTTACCATTAAAATCCGTACCCAATGTTTATCTTGACATCCAAGGATTATTACGAAACCACTTCAAAAATTTGCGGCAAATCCTGTTCTAGTACGAGTAATTTTATGTGTCTGTAAATTCCACTAATCAGCTGATTATTTTTTTACCTTTAATTTTATATAAGACACTAACCGATCAAATAATTTTAATTTCATGTCATCAATTCGGATTTTATTCTACCCAATGGTGTACATTCTGAAGGAAAATAAAACGTATAGCAATAAATGTATGTGGTTTCGCAACTGGTCTGCGATTGATTTTTTTCAACGATAGAATGCCACTAAAAAATGTATAAATCGCTTATATAAATTTCTTGGTGCAGTGAAATAATATACAAATGGAATCTACTTCTGTTGAGTATCTTAATCTGATAAAATTGCTTACTTGTTATTTTTAGTTATCACTTGTTGTTGTTGATTAATTTTTGATAGTTGTTGATCCCTTGTTACTGTTGATTCACGAAGTGTTTCTGGCCGAAAACTTGTTTGCATATATATCAACATTTTTTTAACATTCACCATAAATTTAAATCTTTTTTTTTTTTTTTTTTTTTTTGTTCACTAATGCTAAATTTGTTGACAAATTTCTTGAACACAATCACCTAGTTGAATTTTATGAAGAATGTGAAACAATTTGCAAAAACTTAAAACAAAAACAACTACAATAATCAATGCACGGTTGATGTATATTTTGAGTAGTCGAAATAGTTGCTAAAAATGTAACAAGTTGGTACTATCTGAGGAAAAAATCAGAAAAAATAAGTTTCTTTTTTAAATGACTCACCCTGTAAAAACAGTGTTTAATTATTTATGTTTATAGTTTATTATAGTTCATAGCGTGACCTGCAAGTAAATTACTAATTTATCGATTTATTTGTATACCATACAATGTGAATAAAAATAGAGTTACCATAGTTAAAAATACGTATACGACTATTTTAATTTGCTATAATATTGCACATAAACATAATTAAATTTTAATGTTGTACTCGCGTATTGCCTTTACACACACACAAACGATATGCGGAATTATGACAGTATAATATTTCGTAAAATATTACTAAGTATATATGTATATAGAGGCATATGATGCCAGATCAAATACAATATATCATAATCTAAAATCAATTTGAATTTCTTTCAAGATTAGATGTGTACTGACGTATATTATAATACACTATAAATCGTTTTATTGACAATGAAAATTGAAAATTTCCCTTTTTTCATTTTGCGGTTCACATAAGTACTCGTAAATATTTCACTTTTGTCTGCGAATCGAATTGAAATAACGAGATAAATATTGAAGTAGGAAAATCGAGGGGTGTAAAACCGAAACATATTTATTGGTATAAATAAATATTATCTACGAATTGTAATCTCTTAAAGGTAATTTGATTTTCATATTAATCTATTTATTCGATCGATGGGTTCAAGTTTTGAGAGCATGTAAATGTACTCGAATACAATTTTAACAAAAACTGTGAAACATCTCGAGACAAACTTTAAAATTTTATTATTGTAAACTTCTTTTTTTTTCGAAAAATTCAATTTAATTTCAAAACTTTTTTAATTTGATTACAAGAAAATTGCATTTACAGGAAGGCATCGACCAACGTTGGTCTGTAGTTCCTCTTTTAATTGAATATCCAGGTTTTGATTTTTTGAAATTCGTTTTTATATTTCGCATAGAAGCTTTTTAATTAGTTATCTAAATCAACTGCTAATTTTGTCATAGATTTTATCACTGTTAAATTGTGACAATCGATTGAAGCGTGGAATTTTCTCATAATTATGATAAATCGATTGAAGTTTTAAAGTTTTAAAGTTTTAAAGTTTTAAAGTTTTAAAGTTTTAAAGTTTTAAAGTTTTAAAGTTTTAAAGTTTTAAAGTTTTAAAGTTTTAAAGTTTTAAAGTTTTAAAGTTTTGTATACAAATTTTAAAGTTTCAAAGTTTTGATACTTTGAAACTTTGGAACTTTGAAACTTTGTGACTTTCATATTTTAAAATATAAAAATTTTAAAATTTTGAAACATAAAATTTTGAAACTTTAAAACATTGACACAGTGAACATTTGAAATTTTGATCCTTTGAAAGTATGCAGCTTTAAAATTTTTACGTTTTACAACTTTTGATTTTCAAAATTTTGAAATTACAAAATTTTGTCAATATAGTATGACCGAAACGATTCAGTCGTACTACGACGAGTCGGTTGACAACAGCATACCGAGCTTTAGGTCTTGCACAGATTACCCATAATAAACATAATATAAAAATTAATATTGCCAAATTTAAAAATTTTGACAAAAAAAAAGTAGTACAGCGTAAATCGAAGTTCTCCCGTGTTTTGGATTTATTGTAAGGTAAAAACCAAAATTATAAATTGTTTAATGGTAAAACTTAATAATTCACAAAAGTAGTAAGTAGGTAAACAAACAATACTACAAATTTTACAACATATACTAAAGACTTGAAAAAGTTTTACTTTAGTTTATAGTTTTTTTTGGGTAAGAAGATTAATTTAAATTGTTTTCCAAATTTGTCTATGGAAGGTAAGTGGTTTGAGAACAGTTGAGGTTAGATGGAAAAAGTTGTATTCTTACAAATAAGTAATGGTCTTTCTATATATAGGTTAAAAAAAGCGGTTCCAAAAAAGGCACCCGATTTTTGATATGTCAGTATAATAAAAAATATTTTATAAAACTTTTACCAAGGTCTTGTAAACCAAAATCAAAGGAATAATTGAAAAGTGTTTATATGAATGCACCCATAATGGACAACCTTTTATTCGATAATGGTATAAAATATAAAAGTTTTAATCTTTCGATAAATATTTTATTTATCTCTAGTATTCAGATTTATAATGACATCACAAAGTATAGTTCAACTTATAACAGTTGAGTTCCATTATCATGAACCATTAATTATGCACTCCAATAGGTGGTCAAAGTTATTTTCATTACCTATTCAAATTCATATTTCCAAATGGAATATTCCTTGAATTTAGGTGATCGTTTCATAATTCCTACAATAAATGATTTCCCAGAACCAAAAAAAATATATTCCTAACACCGAATTTGATTATTTATTGGTTATAAAATGATTTAAACAAAAATATGAATAATCCAACAAAAACTTTTGCCATAAATATTAAGTTGATGGACAGACAAGAAGACTAAAATAAATTTATTAGTAAAATTTTAGAAAAGTTTTTCTTTTTGTTTTAAAATGTTAGCCACAAAAATATTTTATTTCGGAGAACATCATCTACTTGACAAACGACCAATTAAAGGTGAGCAAATTTATTTAAATTTAATTTGTACCCATCACTGAGGACTCATGCATTTCGGCCGACTTAACTTCATTAAACTATATCGTTCAATCACAGCTGTATACTGGCACTATATTCGAGATTTATTGGACTATATATTTTAACGTCCATTAAAAATTTTATTACCATTTTTAATGGACAGTTTTTATTTATTACAATTTTCCACTACACAAAATAGAAAGAAACAGCTAAGAAAAGTGAATCAACTTAGGAGGGTTTCCCAATAGCGATGGTACGAAGATTTTTGAAAAAATTCTTTAAGGAAATGCAAAATTTTTTTATTCAAAATATTGTCAAGATGTCAAAAATTACTGGTTTTAAGTATTGCCTTACACTAACTATACATCCTTATTGCAAACCCCTGTGTACATAGTATATAAGACATAAACTCAAAATTTTATAATCTTAAATATTTTCATTTTACTCTTCCACGACTGTATACTGTAAATTTATTGTTATTTACTTATGTTGAACAAAAAAGCAACAAAAATGTTCCATAGTACCTCATCGCAATTTTTAATTTAAATTTTTATTGAATCCAAGTTTTACAGAACCAGATTGCAATGAACCATCTGGAAGCAGTAAAATTATTATAATTAGAAATCACTAAATGAAAATATATCATCTCACAGCTAATTAACATCTTAGTGGTGTGAAATGATGAAACAGCGTATAAGTGATGTTAAGGCGTAGTATGATATAGTGTGCGATAATATGATAAGTATCTGTCATCGAATAGAAAAAAAATGTGTGTGGGTCACCCTCAGAAGCGCACGGTCGAAATGAAAGTTGTGATATTGTTGTTATTCTGTGTGTTCACTGGCATTATACGAGGATCCTAAGCCAACGGTGTAATCTATGAAACGTCAACGAAGTGCAATCAAGGATCAATTGACTCAGTGTTAAAATAAACTTGCTTTACTCACCACACTTGGAGCTTCTGAATGTAATATTCGCAGGTTACAGTTGATGTACGACAATTATCATCGAGTTCAGCTGAAAATTGAGATCCGAGAGGAAACAGCAACAACGGATCGTTTACTATTTCAAGAAGATTATAAGTATGTCGAAGGTAAGCTTCTCAATAAACTTAATGAACTTCGTAAGGTAGACGCGTAAGAAAAGGACGTGATTCATCTTGGTTCGTACGCTAACAGAACTCAGATTGTTACAAATTTTCCATCTATTAAAGCTACATTGCTTGAACTAAAGTTACCTGCCTATTTAGCGGATATGAAAGTGATTGTCTGAAGTGGTATGGAAAACTCTTTGCGATCGGTATGGTAATGCTATTCAAATTGAGAATACCCATATAAGACTGATATACGAAATCAAACTCCACAAGAGAAACCGTATAGTTATTTTCGTTAAAAATCGTTACATATTTAGGTTAATGCATGTGACTTGATGTTGATCCATCATCTGACTTGATAATTCTTCAAAAACTAATGTTATCAAAAAGTCAAACATAAACAAATTACTAAGCTTCGATTACTTCATAAATATTACCATCAGTCGTCACAATCGAACCACATCTGTAAAGGCTTACCCCTTTTCCGATTTTTTATGCTTAGAAATAATTTGTGCAGATGTATGAATATTTTATAGCAGTATTGATGCTATAACCTATCGTCGAACTGTTTTTCGTGCTGTTAGGTTAGTGTTATTAGCTTTGATGTGGCCTACAAGTCACACTCAATCAGAATATCGATGTCTCCAGGCTTGTTGAACGTCAGATCTGCAAGCTCTAAAGATATTTAATTATTCCCGATGGTACTGGACTTTGATTACCTGCTGTTGTTGCGACGTGATAAATGTTAGAACAAATTTTTTAACGTAACATGACATTTCTGGTCTAGTTCACTAGAACACCTGTATAATTTCACCTTTCCTCGAATGACACCCATTTTAGCTGACAATAAACCTTCTACAAATATTCGGTGGTATGTGCGACTGGGCCCTAACTTCTGCTAAATAAATTTAAATTCCAACAATTAATCCAACAATGGATCCTCCTTATTTTAACCACAGATGTTAACTAACGTATAGTTTGTAGTAATCCGGTCCTGCAGGTTTTGGCTTGATAGGGTTTTAGGGTTTTAATGGGCAATGCCACTAACATCTTTTTCCCTTGACTTCAGGCTGGTCTACCATCATGACGAGATGCAGTAATATGCGATGAAGTTAGTGACATTTCCAACACGATGTTTTTGACATGCATCTCGAAAATGTGTAGAATTTCACAAGCAATTGTAACATCAGCTGCTTTCTTGTATGATCTGTTGCCTTGCTGTAACCTGCATATTTTTAAATGTCGGGTATTCATACAGATTATGTAGATATATCTAGATTGTGTTGGTTTTGGCACAGATTTATGTTCACATGAATCAGTACGTTTATTCAAATAATCATTTGCCAATTGGTCACCTTGACAAACTTCAAAAAATGCAACTTCTAAATTTCGACAAAACCATGAACATCAAGGAGTTTGTCAAACATTAAACCGTCTAAATTATTATTGTACATTTCCTAACATGATAACAACAGTCAAAAATTCCATAATTATGGTCGTATTACTAAAATAACCGATACAGTGAGCATATCATATTTGAAAGAACTTTTATGAACAAAGTGGGACCAACAACTCCCCTTCACATTCAAGAAACCTATACATTTTAGCAAAAATGTAAATTTGTATGCGTAAGTGCCCACAAAGTAGTTGTCTTAAGTCAGAACTGCATAAGCTCGGTAACGAATTTAGTTACATGGGAGGTTTTAAATAGTTTCTAAGGCAGCTGTTTCAACTGATCCTCTATGAAACCATGTGCTAATTTGCTAGAGTGCCCTTTTTCTTCAAAATTATTTGATGCTTACTAAATAAAACGGTTACCCTTCCAAACAAACGCCCTCTACAAATACAAATAAAAATAATTTCTTTTCTAGCTGCTCTTCACCATGTTCTATTACCTATACATTTAAAGTTATGTCACCGGTCGCACGTGATAGTTAAGGATCATCCAATGAACTGTCAAATTTTAAGCAAAAAAAAATTAAAATCTTACTTTTTGAGATGGGCTATGAAAGATCGGAAACAGAAAATAGTAGCGTACAGTTATGAACTAAACGGACAGCAAAATGGTAATTGGAAAGAAACATCTTAATAGAAATTGCACCTGACTGAACTGAAAGTCAGGGAGTTGTGTGAGTAAGAATGTGAAATGATATATCATCGCTGAAAGTAGAATTGATCAAAGCCTTTTGTTACAGTTACCAACGATATTATAGTATTTTGAAGCTGTTGGACGTTCTACAAATATAACCGAAATGATTTCTTTTCTTTATTCTTATTTCTTTCTATAAGAAGAGACTGCAAACCATGTTTGTTGCTTTATGACGCAAACTGTAATTATAATTTGCTTCTTGCTGCAAATATAGTTTTCATCTATAATGTTGGTTTAAAATCAAAGAATGCCTAGACTTAAATGTTAAGAAGAAGAACAACTCTCTTGAAATTAAGCCTAAAAGTAAGTGACTGTAACGGTTTTTTTTATTTAGTGTTACACTAAAATTCGTTAAGATCTCGAAAAGTTTTGGAACAAAATTATAAAACTTGCAACGCCCTGCATCAAATCTTGCACTTAAAATAATATTTTTTTATAAAATTACATTATTACTTCCGGCTAATCAGGATGTATTTTTTAACAATCTGCTAATCAAACCTACATCTAAAAACGAAACAAATTATGATATTCTTGAAAAGTTATCCATAAAACTAAAAATCCTTTAATACGGAAGATTTGATTACATTTCATCATCATTTGCAGCAGCCAAGTATTATGGTTAAAGATTTTCACGTTTTCTTCTTTACACAAATCTGTATCATCATCATCATCGTGTTCCGACATTTAAACCATTTCGTGCACGTAAATGTCTTAAAACCTCTAAGCATTTTCCGATTCCTTAAAATGTATGGAAAGTGAAGGGGAAGTTTTATTTTATTTGTTGTTCTAAATTAAATTTTCATTTTTCATCTAATACTGATATTGTTTTTGTTTTTATTTTTCATGAATAAATTTTAATTTTAATTTTACAAAATTTTGTTTTATCATGGAAAATTGAAAAACAAACGAAAAAGGCTTTTTTGGAACAAAGTGAAAAATGTATATAAAAAATTCATAATACTTTTGCATGTTTGTTTTCGGAGGAAATTTCGAAACTGGAAAGTGTTTTTTTCTTGTTTCTTTTTTTTTGTTGTGTTTATATTTTATTGATACCCGAGGCGATTTTAACATGTACTCTACTGATGTCATCATAAAATATATCGGAATATATTTTTTTTTTCATGATATTCAATTTGTAATATTTAAAATGTAAATTGTGTGGTTCGTGAAATAATATATAGTTACGAGCGTCTTATGATATTTTATCGGCCTGGTGGTGAATCGGTATACTTTTGATAACAGAGTAGGGTCTAAGGGTAAATTTCCCATTGAAACGAATACCTATTTTTAAAGGACGATACAAACTCGTTTATTTTTGAAGTGATGAAAATGGGGAAACTTCTTTAACGAAGGTAGTGAGTCGGGGAAAACCTGAAATGCTATTCAATATGAAATTATTAGGTATTTGGCATATACTTTTTGCCATTATCGGTTATGCCAAAAAGTATTTATTGCATCTGCATAATTGATAAGAATGAAGTTGGAAAATATTTGCTGTCGTGATAGTTGCTGTCATGTTACGAACAAAATAACATCACATGCCACAAAGTTATAACTATACATCCACTTCTATTTCAAATTCTTCTAAATTGACAGTCTTTACATTCATGTTCTTGTTCTGCTCTCTGACGACAATGTTACATAATCAGTTTAAGTGTATAATAGTAAACATTTTGGAACTGATTCTTTCATGGATTTCTTTCAATGTCGTTGGAAGCAAATAAACTTTAATTAAATGAAGGTTGAGGTTCATGTACTGTATAATGGTAGCTTTTTTATTTTCCATTGTAGATACAATTTTTGTGCTCTTTAGCTAAGAGGTTCATAATATCCATTCCGTCTAACAGATATCCAAACGCGCATATCACTTCTAAAGTGCTAAACTTTCATTTTAAAATATATTCACGTAGGCTTTGAAGAACTTTAACCCTATCTTGATAAAATAATAAATTCATCATTCATGTATACGTCGAACCTTTTGTTATAATAAAATTATAACAAAATTGGCAATATATTAGAAGACAGATCTATCACCTTGTAATAAAGAGCAACCCAGTCCGATATTTGAGGCATCTCACTGTATATCAACTCCTTGTTAGAATCTAAATTATCCAGTACGGTGTCTTAACTAAAATTTGATTAATATCGTGCACAGCTTGGTTATGCTGTGGTAACCATAAAAAATCGCTATACTTTTTCAATAATCGTTTTGTCAGTCTAATTAGGTATGAATTCTCTCACATAATTCACCATTATTAAATACCTTTGTAAAAGCTTTCATTGGCCCTAATTCTACTAGGATTACGATAAATACCTTCTAATGAAACTATATAGCCTAAATATTCTACTCTATCGACCGCCAATTGGATTTTTTTTAGATTAAATTTTCTTGTAGATTTTTATTGCTTAAGCCACTATTCGATCTCGTAGAATTGAGTTTTGTGGTTGGCCAAACTCAACATCATTAACTAAATTCTTTATTTCCGTTAAGAAATGTTTAAACGATTCCCCATCATTCTGATCTCTCATGTAAAAATATGTTTTTGATACCGAATATTTTGCCCCAGGTTGCAGTGTGATTTAAGTGATCGTCATTTAAACCCAATGTATTGTAAATATCGATAGCTTAGTCCCCCACTAATTTATACATTATATTTAGAAATATAATAACTTTTCTTTTAAAGGGGAAAGGGTGTTATATTTATTACTTTACTGGTAAATTTGGTCAAACTGAGGTCAAACTTTGACACTGTTGACACAGAAAGGATAAACATCTGAGATAAGTATAAGCCTTCTATGAGTGATTTTCAACACCAAACTTTTGTTTATAATAAGCGGTAATAAAAGAACAGTTTTCTTTTATAAAACAGGCTTATTTTGAATGACCTTTGATTATAAGTGTAGAATATAAGCATAGAAAAAGTATATAAGAATGATAAATTTCGTATATTACTATGGCATTCGAAACAAAAAAAAATATATAATGTATATTGGTTATTGCATGCCAGTACAATGAAATTTTTATTTTCAATTTCGTTTTCCTTTTTCATTACTACTGTAGAGGAAGGCAAATGCGGACCTAATGGTTTTTTTTTTGCTTTGACGTTTTTTTTTTTTTTTTTTTTTTAATTCGTACGTACACATTTTAGTTTCTATTTTGAACCAAATTTTTCGTGCAAATTTATATAATTTGCTAGCACTTCATAAATACAATACATACAATGATATAATATTTAGAGTTGTTCTATATATAATATGTCTATTATGTATTTGACTATTTACAAAATTTTGTTTTCTTTTATGATCAATAAAATTCGAGATTTTTTCTTGTTTAAAAATGCAAAATAATGTGCAACAAGGATAGATATATAATTAAAAATATGTTGTTGTTTCGATTTGTACTGGCATGCAATAACCAGTATACATAATATATATTTTTTTTGTTTCGAATGCCATATTAGTATACGAAATGTATCATTCTTATGTACTTTTTCTATGCTATAAGTATACCAACAATTTTGGATGTTTCTCCTAAAGCGTAACAGTTTTAGAAGTAAAAGCATTTTTATCAGTGGTTTGTACTTGGCATGCCAATCAAGGTAATACAACTGAATATATCACTAACAAGCGTTTGACCGAGTATGGTTTTAGCCAAATGGGTGAAGCCAATTTCAAGTTCATTTACCGATAATCAGATATTTAATCGGTATTTTAACTCAATTAGAGAGAACATATAAAGGGTGAAAGGTAATATATACATGGATATATTTCAATTAACCTGGTGGAGTAGTGATTTGTCTATAAGATGTTTTAGTGAGTTTTGTTGATCCTATATCATTGGCAGGTTAAACAAGAATGAGGTTAATAGAATATTCCTGGTTTATATACTGGGTCAAAAAAAATTCAAAAGAGGCGAGTAGTTGTCATATCTGCAAGCAGTTGTATATAATATTGTTTATGCAGAAAGGTCAAAAAGTTCTTATTTCATGGTGGAACTAAAAGGATTTAAACGAAAGTCCTCAAGAGGTTTAAGACAGGTATGGACGGTTAAATACCGCCCTTCTACAAAATAATGGAAACATTTAATTATTATATATATTTCGAGTAATTCCCGGCCGAATGCCGATTATTTCAGTTCAGCATCTAAATTGGTCTTAAAGAAGTATCTCAGCGAACTCCATATGTAGACCAAGAAAGATTTTTTTAGGGTCGCTGGAATGATATGATGGTTTAGGACGACATTTTTCTTATGGACTCTCATCTTAACCATATGAAATGGACAAGTCACTAGTGATGCCTAAATACGTTCTACGTTATATCTAACTGGTAAATTATAATTTGGCTTTGCTTATAAGATGGGTTAATTCTATAGCCACTGTCACCTTGAAATGTATGAACATGTATCTGAAAGTGAAATGTTTACCTGAACAAGCTTTCTTTCGGCTTTGAGTTAATGATTTTGTCATTTGCGGCTAATAATATTAAATCTGGATACCTTGCATTAGAAGTGGAATATTTGTTGCTTATTAAATAATTTTAAAAATGGTGGTTGGCTAGAAACTCTTCCATTCTATTTAATAGTTTTCATCTGCAGAATTTGACACAATATACTGTTCCCTCTATGCATGCACTAAATATGTTGATATTTTGGCGATTTCAAACATCAGCATGGTGATTGAGTCCCACTATGCTACAACAAGATTTTGGTAATGGATTATCTCATCTCGATGTATAAGACCATTGATTCCTGAACTTCACCAAAACTGCTATTATAGCTGCTTGCAGTGACCATTTGATGATTATGGTTTAAAATTCGGCATGCCAAACTTGTCCTTAAAATAACCTCAAAAATTTTAAATTTTAGCAGACATTTTAAAAATGTTCATCCATATTATGCAAAAGTTTAATGCAACCATAAAATCCAAGTCTGCTATAACCAAACATAATTTTACATAACATATTTTTTACTATCCTGCCATGTTTACGACACATTCTTTTGTGACAGCTTAATTACTTCACCCGGCACGAATGTTATAACCCCAACTATTTAAAATAACCATTAAAATAAAAACAAGTATGTTTTCATAATTATGCCGTGGGTTCTAAAGCATTAAATTTTATTAGTTACATCATAAAAAACTTTAACAATAATCCTTATCCAAAAATTCGATTAATTTTTATTTGTAATAAAATTAAAAAAAATAATAAATTTTAACAATTCATTTTCTATTATTTTAATCGTTTTTCCGTTACAAAAAATTTAATTCACTTTAAACCATCGCGACTTAGTCCAAATAATTTAAGACTTTAATTAAATTTAATTCTTATTGTTAGAAACCACAAAAAAAACACGTTCGTTCCCATAACAAATTTATTTGCGTCCTTTTTCCATTTATTTTATTTTTTATTTTTGGTGCGGTGGACAGTCGTGATGAGAATTTATATCAAAACATCTTCCTTTATTTTTTTGCCTTTTTGTTTTAAGGATGTTCTTATTTTTATTTGAGGATATTAATATAAATTTACTTTTGTGTTTCAATTTTTATTCGGTAAATATTTAAAAAAAAATTTTTTTGTTTATAGTGGGACGTTTTGTACCAAAACCGAAAGCAGAATCCAACAAAAAATAATAATAAATGAGTCCGCTTAAAAAAACATCGGCCAAATATAAAAGTCCATTTATAAATGTAGAATTCGTTTTAATACAGTATGATCTATGTAGCACTCGGTTTTTAAAATTTAATTAGGTTCAAGGACATAGAGGGAAAAAGTTTGTAAATTGTATTTTTTGTTTTAGTTATTTTATATAGGTTGTGACGTCTCAAACTAAGGGTAATTGAAAGATACACAGACCGGTGCCCAGAAACTGTAAATATTCTAAGAGGTTAAGGAATTATTATGGAATTTCATATTTTTTGTCATATCTTTTAAGAAGGTATGATTGTGGAATATCATTTTTGGTTGAGAATTTTTTAATAATGCTAACGTTTATTGGACGTTAAACTAAACATTGGCTATACCTACCCAAATAGATACCATATAAAGTACGAGACAAAAATGTTAATTTTTTGATTGTAGTGATTGATAGACTGGTTCAGAGCTTGACAATATAATTTGTTGAGAGTACTGAATTGGTACTAGTATTTGTAATTATCAAAAGGTACTGCAATTTCACAGGCCGAATGGCAAATTGACACGACCAATTTATGGAAAAATACATATAATATGTTGAACTATCAGGTGATCATGCTGGAAAACCAAGGAACATACTTTTCCGTACAGCCGCAAAGGAAGGCCATCCAACTAATTGGGAAAATCTTTTGCAAAAATAAATCTTCTGTTATTTATAGGAGAAACATCCCAAGTGTATTAATATTAATATTATACTGGAAATTTCCCAAATCCAGAAAATTTATAGTGGATAAAAATGAAGAATTTTAATGCCCAAATTGAAAATATCCAATATTTAGAAAATATAGATCCTAATATAAGTAGCCTTTATTACTTAAGTGTTTATCTCAGAAAATAATAAATTTCAAAGTCATTTAAGATTACTATTCGACTTTCTATCTGACACTTCGACGTTTACTAAACAGTTGAGATACATATAATTTAAAATAGTTCAAGTGAAAAGGAGATACAAATTATTGCAATATATTTTATGTGTGCCACTCGAGTTTGTAATATATTCTTAACTGTTCAATTTAGATTTTCTTTCAGAAAGCATTATTTAAGTGATCATACGGATCATACTGTACATATAAAGTAAACCAAATTAACACTATATATATATATATATATATATATATATATATATATATATATATATATATATATATATATATATATATATATATATATAGATATATATATATATATATATATATATATATATATATATATATATATATATAAAGTGTTGACGTGGTTGCCAGTCGCAAAGTGATTTATAGGATACATTTAAATTTACAAATTGTATAGATTTATTACAATCTAAAATATCAAAGCTCCTTTTTCAATTTAAAATTTAAGTACAGAATTCGTATAGACAGACATTTTTTGTTTACCTAAAAGCTCTACAAATATGCTTTTATACTTTTCTAATAATTTTTCCATAAAAAAAATCCAAGCAAATGATTACCTTTTTCACCATATGCTTGTACCTGGTAAATTGTAAATATGTTGTATTTTTTTAAATATTCAACCAATTTTTCCAATGTCTTAAAGTAGAAACTAAATAGAAAATCTTGATTGGTTTCGAATTTTTTATATTTTTCCCAATTTAATTTTTTATCTCGTGTGACGTGCGCTTCCATATACTCGTATGTATACATTGGATTTAATATTTAAATGAAGATAAAAATGCTTCACAGATATATAAAATAGCTTTCACCATGATCAAACCGTTTACACAATTTTTGGGTGACACATATCGCCTTTTTTATCGTTTTTATTCTTCTCAGAATCTCGTTTCTATATATGTGTTATAAGCATAAGGTATGATAAGTTCCTAGCCTCATCTGAAAAAATGTACCTCGGTTACGCAAATTTCCAGTAAGAGCCGCTATTTGGCAAGCGCAGAAGTCGCTATCGGTGATGATGGCTCCTTGGGGTAGAAAACGACTTGTCTTATTTGGGTTGTCTAGAACAATTTAAAAACTCAGGATTAAATCAAATGGAGCCAGTAAAATCCATTTTACTATTATTGTTATTTTTTTTTAAATAATTGGAGGAATAACGAGTGTCATAGTACTGTCCAAAAACAAAATGTACAGAATGTATTTCCAGAATAATTGCTGATGAAATTAAAGGAAGAGTTTTAAAAGTAATAACGCCAAAAAGACAGTGACGATGTCAAATCAAAATAACCCCAATTTAGATGTAGTCATTAATAACGACATCTTGTGACGGAGGCGAAACTATGGTTCCAGATTGAAACCAATCGTGTCTACTAGATTAACCCTGACTCCAACCAAAAAATCCTTTTAAATCCATGTAGAATAAAAAAAACCCATCCACCGTATCCGCCAAATTTCAATTAAGCATATATGTTTACTCGACCACGACGAAAAAAAAAGTCATCTCCATACGGACATATAAAAAACATCAGACAGGAAAAACTGGATTTTTTTTTTACTTTTTTTCATTTTTAATTACTTTGCGCGAGATATTGAAATAATAAAACAAAATGAAAAACAAAAAACTGTTAACTGTAAATTCCGGTAGAATTAAAGTAAACAAATGAAAAATTTTAAAATTTGTTTTTTGTTTATTTTTATTTTAAATTTTTTTTTATGTTATGGTTGCTTCACCAAAAGGATAGTCGATTCTGTTTGCTGGTTGTGCTCGTTTATAGTATAAACAAAATCTCAACAGAAAAAGGAAATCAATCTTCAAAAAAAAACTAACAACAATTTGTATGAAAGACGAAAAGTCAATATTAGTTTTAATCTGTTAACGAAATTAATTTAAATCTTTGGACCATATCTAATTGGCATTGATTTAGTTAAATAAAAACCAAAATTTGAATTTACGATTGAACGACAGAATAAATAAGCCAATCAAATGACACAATCAAATATTTATTACGATTTTAAGCGACAAATCTTTATTGATCGGCCTAAAACAATGCCACCCACAGATTTATATGTTTACATGTCAAAGAATATCAATGTGGCCTTAAATATTGATAATTTTAGCACTACATGTTTTATTACATAAACATACGTAGGTAGTATGATAAGTACATAGCTTCGTAATTGCAATCTCAACTAATTTTTATTTGGCGTACTTCACACAAATTACATTACCATATTAGTGAGACATGTCCTGAACGCAATAAAGGATGACTTTCCCTAAAAGGTCATTATTTGTCATTATAATAATAAAAAAATGGGTTTTACCCAAATGGGTTTAGTAGTCTACTAGTCTCTTTGGTATACAATTTCCTTCGCCACGGGAGTGATTTCTCCAATATTATGCATAAGACAGTAATTTGTATGATGTGCGGTAGTTTTCGCATTTTGAGCAATCTCCTTATTTAAGGATAGGGCACAATCCGACTATCTTCTAACCATCAGGCATAACTTTGCTTTGCCATTGAATAAGGTTAGAAAGATAGTTCTTCAGCCCCAGGGGAACGGTTTCTTTTTAGTTTCTGCTGCACGGGCACTGTGAATTTCTCGAAGGAAAGCTCCTCTATAAACATCTACACATTCAAACACAGCATTTTACACTTGTTTGATTGATTAATTGATTGATTTAGAATGTACGACCAAGCATTAAGCAGGATCTCCCAGAAAGCGCCGGGCCTACCGTACACCCATTTTTACATGGAAGTATAAGGTAGGATATTAGTTAATTATTGAGATCGACCCGGTTACAAAAACCGTGACAGTTAATAGTTAATAAATTTGTGTGGGGTAGGGAAAGAAAAGGTATGTTAGTAATGACGGAGTTGGTCCGGTTTCCCAGTAGCCAATATTCAAACTACTGTTAGTATAAGAGAACTTAATTAAAAGCTCTGGTCATGAGTAAAAATACTGCATCAAAATATGTGTACATTTCAATAAATAATTTTTATGCCAAAAAATCAGCAAAGGGGTTAGCCTATGCAAATTTAAGAATTTTTTTTTTAAATTAAAATTAATACAAAACGTAATAGTAGCCCGATAGTGATGAATGATACCTTAGATAAAAGCTCTGGTAATGAGTAAAACTACTGCATCAAAATATGTGTACATTTCAACAAATAATTTAAATGCCAAAAAATCAGCAAAGGGGTTAGCCTTTGCAAATTTAAGATTTTTTTTTTTAAATTAAAATTAATACAAAACGTAATAGTAGCCCGATTGTGATGAATGATACCTTAATTAAAAGCTCAGGTCATGAGTAAAAATACTGCATCAAAATATGTGTACATTTCAACAAATAATTTAAATTCCAAAAAATCAGCAAAGGGGTTAGCCTTTGCAAATTTAAGATTTTTTTTTAAATTAAAATTAATACAAAACGTAATAGTAGTCCGATAGTGATGAATGATACCTTAATTAAAAGCTCAGGTCATGAGTAAAAATACTGCATCAAAATATGTGTACATTTCAACAAATAATTTTTATGCCAAAAAATCAGCAAAGGAATTAGCCTTTGCAAATTTAAGAATTTTTTTTTTAAATTAAAATTAATACAAAACATAATAGTAGCCCGATTGTGATAAATGATACCTTAATTAAAAGCTCAGGTCATGAGTAAAAATACTGCATCAAAATATGTGTACATTTCAACAAATAATTTGTATGCCAAAAAATCAGCAAAGGGGTTAGCCTTTGCAAATTTAAGAATTTTTTTTTTAAATTAAAATTAATACAAAACGTAATAGTAGCCCGATTGTGATGAATGATACCTTAATTAAAAGCTCAGGTCATGAGTAAAAATACTGCATCAAAATATGTGTACATTTCAACAAATAATTTTTATGCCAAAAAATCAGCAAAGGGGTTAACCTTTGCAAATTTAAGATTTTTTTTTTTTAATTAAAATTAATACAAAACGTAATAGTAGCCCGATAGTGATGAATGATACCTTAGATAAAAGCTCTGGTAATGAGTAAAAATACTGCATCAAAATATGTGTACATTTCAACAAATAATTTTTATGCCAAAAAATCAGCAAAGGGGTTAGCCTTTGCAAATTTAAGAATTTTTTTTTTAAATTAAAATTAATACAAAACGTAATAGTAGCCCGATTGTGATGAATGATACCTTAATTAAAAGCTCAGGTCATGAGTAAAAATACTGCATCAAAATATGTGTACATTTCAACAAATAATTTTTATGCCAAAAAATCAGCAAAGGGGTTAACCTTTGCAAATTTAAGATTTTTTTTTTTAATTAAAATTAATACAAAACGTAATAGTAGCCCGATAGTGATGAATGATACCTTAGATAAAAGCTCTGGTAATGAGTAAAAATACTGCATCAAAATATTTGTACATTTCAACAAATAATTTTTATGCCAAAAAATCAGCAAAGGGGTTAACCTTTGCAAATTTAAGAATTTTTTTTTTAATTAAAATTAATACAAAACGTAATAGTAGCCCGATTGTGATGAATGATACCTTAATTAAATGCTCAGGTCATGAGTAAAAATACTGCATCAAAATATGTGTACATTTCAACAAATAATTTTTATGCCAAAAAATCAGCAAAGGGGTTAGCCTTTGCAAATTTAAGAATTTTTTTTTTTAAATTAAAATTAATACAAAACATAATAGTAGCCCGATTGTGATGAATGATACCTTAATTAAAAGCTCAGGTCATGAGTAAAAATACTGCATCAAAATATGTGTACATTTCAACAAATAATTTTTATGCCAAAAAATCAGCAAAGGAGTTAGCCTTTGCAAATTTAAGAATTTTTTTTTTAAATTAAAATTAATACAAAACGTAATAGTAGCCCGATTGTGATGAATGATATCTTAATTAAAGCTCTGGTCATGAGAAAACATACTGCATCAAAATATGTGTACATTTCAACAGACACAGCATTTTCCACTTGTTGAACATTTAGTAAATCAGAGAAATGCTCCTTCCAAGTGCTGAGCCCTGCATCGATGTTAACACAGATGTTTCCATTCTGGTCTCTAATGGCGATAGACCTAGGTACGAAGGTATGATAGAGTCCGGTGACTCCTGTACAGAAGTTGTGTGAAAATTTTGCTTTGCATTTGTCCTGACAATGATCGCTTCCGCACTTCAGTACGATTGTAAAACGTATTTGCGTTCCTTTAAAGGTTGTATTATGTTGCTCGATAATAAGACGACACTCTACGTTAGTAACCTTATCTCTAAGTACTGATAAAGCCCTACAAATGCCTCCTTTTTGTAATGTTTACTGGTCCTTCGTAATCAACACCTTGAATCCTTAAAGCATTTGTTTGAATAATTCATTTCAATGGCCCTGAGGTTGAACCACTTCACCAGGATTATGATGCAAGCATTTAATACATTTGCGTATGACCCCTCTGAGTGTTAGTCTTTCCTTAGAGAGCCAAAAAAATTAAATTTTGGAAAATAGTAGTTGTAGCAGCATGACCATTTTCTTCATGTTATGCTGTAATGCATGACGCAGCACAATCTGCCACCGACTCTAATTATTTCGGAAGAAAATGAAAATGGGTCAAGATTTTCGAACTGTCCTTTGATGATTTATTATTTAATTTCTAATTTTGATAACTGTTGACCTAAACCCCTTCGTTGAGTAAGTTGATGATCATATCGATGATTTTTGGGTTGCACCAGTTGTGATTGTATATATTTTGTTATGGATTCGATTCCTGAAATTAGTATTGTCCCTTTTGTTGCTTTTTGATCCTCAATTAATTTGATAAACATTTTGATACAGAATTGGCAGTAGACGTAAATTCCAACAATCAAATACAGTGTGTATGTTTCCATCAATGTCTTTAACATAAACCTCAACTGTTGCCATAAATATAGACTTGCGTGACTCAAATAACATTGCACAAATTGTTATTTTTGGGCTGAAGAAGACGACAAAATGTGATTGTCAAAATGTAAGAGTGAATGATGTAAATGAGAGAAAATTGCGTTTGTACTTTGCTTATATTTTAGCTGTTATACTCTTTTATGCTAATTTTCGAGGTGTCGCAACATTTTGTTTAGCTGTATCAATTATTATCAGTCAACCAACTATTTGTGCATCCTTCTTACAGTTCAAATACACTGTGTTGATGACTATGGATGCCATGTTTGTTGATTTGCACTTAAGAAGATATGTGAGTTCCCCAACTACTAGTCATTATATGTCATTAAGCTATTAGAAAAGAATTCTGTATACCTTCTGGTACTTAAAACAAACCAAAATAATACTGAAACCATCTCCATCAAAAATCAATAGTTTAGCAATAAATACGAGTACCAGCATATGACATTTTATCAAAACTATTAAACCAAAAACCGATAAAACCTCCTTGACATGAACAAGGATAATAAAAAAAAAGATAATCTATGTAAGTAGGATAGTAGCAATAATAAAATGTCAATTTTTTGTCAAGTGTATGATGACAAAAAATTAATTGAACTGCTTTTTGTTGGTATCTCCCAACATATTGATGTGCTTTTGTTTTCAATATTCTTTACTAAAGAGGAAAATCACTTAAGTTGTTGACAACAGAAGGAAATGTAAACAATCGATAATGGATAGTTTGTGTATCCTTTTAAGTCTTTGTATCTAATTCTTAGGTCGTTTAACGTTTTCTTCCAACGTTCTGTGACTAATCTAAGAACTGTTTTAGGTTTACATGATTCATTTTATCTCAACCTTGATACCTAAACTATGGTAGTACGGACTTATATTTCCAAACAAGTCTGTCTGGTATATTATGTAGAAATGTGAACTGTAACACAATCGTCACATAATCATAAATCAATTGACATAAATTTGCATATATTTTGATACACAAACATAATATGGTAAACGAACGTATATGTATATTTATGCTCTCAACTGAATTTTCTTAGAATGTAAAAATAAAAGGAGTAAATTTTTCATTTATATATTTTCACTTGTTTGATATGTAAAATAGAAAATTCATATTCATATTATGTATTTTAGACGGATTATTAATTTTATATAGATATACAGTGGATTGAGCATGTGTTCAATGTTCTACCTTTTAGCGTCTTTTATGTTACAGTTTCCAACAAAATAAGTTATTATTACAAATGAACCCAGCATCTCTTTATCCATCACAACTTTAACGAACCATAAAATTCATCCACTATATCTAGAGCTATATACATATTTTATTAATGAAAACTCATATTTTCATCACAAAGAGTTAAAGAAGGTGTGGGAAATTTAATTTAAAAATTGTTCGTGTGGTTTTGTTGTCTATATACAGTATCGAAGTTTACCTTCTTTCATATCTTTAATTTTTGTTTACTTGCTCGAGTGACTCAGTTACCAGAGTAAGAATAAAACACATTTACTGTTATCCGCTAATGATGGTTAATCTGCACGTTTCTGCCATTTTTGGTTATTTCTAATGTATAACCATCGATTAACAATAATGCAATAATATAATACAATAATATTAAAGTTGACGTAAATAAGTGACACATTGATTTATTAGGATTCCATGAATATGATATGACCACTATAATCTATTATAAAGTTGCTAGCCACTTAACGAATAGTATACGATTTCGAATTAACAGAATTCTTCAAGCTTTATCCAAATGTCTAGTATGACTGTGTTTGCACTAGGCCATCGAAACACCAAGCCATGAAAAAAGCTTAAATAAAACAACGCCTAGATATTTAAATTCATCAACCCATTTAATTTCAAAACAAGATTTAGTATATAATTTCGGACAGCTAATAGTAGGATATATAAGGAATGAGCAAAACGATGTTTGGCAAATAATATTTTTCATAGAATAGGTTCGATCTTCAGACACTTTTTTCACATCAATACCATTGAATATATATCGAACCATTTCTTTATTTTAATTAGGTCTTGCTTTATATCACTTACAACTGAACAAAAATTGAGTTCAAGTATATAAGGATGAAGATTGAAACTAGTATCGTTCCTTGTGGAACAACTGATGTTAATATTCCACTATATTACTACCGCAATTCGTTAATTTCACTTGCTGGTTCCACATGTCACAATCTTTCTAATAATAAATCTAGCTCCTATGTACCAAGAGTACCAATTCATGCTCTTCCTAAAGCGCTTTACACACTGAAAAACAAAAACGAAAAATTTGACATTTCTGGTCATTTTTCGTTTTGCGTTTTATCCACACAAAAACGAAAAATTAATTTCGCCTGAAATGTCAAAACTTTTTTATATTATTATTTTCAAGACGCAGCTAAAGTAAATTGAATTCGATTTGGAAACTTTGGCAACTAACATTTTTAACACTAGCTTTTAAATAGCAAAATCTATTTTAGTTGGCAACAACTTTTTTGTTTGACTGATTAGGACCGACTAATCAACTTGGAAAAAACAAATGTTATTTTTATAATAAAAATTGTTTTTTCATCGCACATACGATTGATTGAAAATTCAATCAATTTGAAGATGCGTAACCACAGGATTATCTCGTACACTTTCATGTATAGCTGCAATATTTTCTGGTATTCTGACTGTACGTTATTGTACTCACTACTCACTTTGGCTTATTGGTACAGTCCCTCTTCCCTCAAATTATTTGATAAACACCATTGAAGACACCATCCGAAAATATTCTTTCCGAAAATGTTCCTAATGTTAATGTAACTGATGATTTAAATGGCGGCAAACAAATTCTTATACTTTCGGATATACCCTATATTATAAGGATATGGTTTATATAAGGAAGAACTACAACAAGGAAAGAGAGAATTTTAATTAGTAAACAATAAGTATATTACATGAATTCATCAACAGATTTTACAGTTATAATATAAATAACGCCGTATCAATAATTTCACCTCAGTTACATCAGCTTTTCTCATTAATATGTTTTGGTTAGGAATCCACACGTATTTATAATTTTTAACTGCTTTTGCTTGCGCTAAAATATATGAATATGTTGATAAGATATGGACGCACCCCATACTATTGTTAAGTTTTGAACGCTCTTCATAATCTGTCAAAATTTATTACTTTTGCAAGAAACGCACATAAATTATTTATTTGTATCACTCGTAAAGAAAGCATCTTTATTTTGCGCTCTGCTAATAAAATCTATGAAGAAAAATTCGATTTATAGTAGTGTGCGATATTTATTATCGTTTATATAATTGTCATTGCAACGAAAAAATTCAAATTTTTATTGTATGGTGAATTCCTTCTAATCGAATTGTATTGGGATTCCAATACTGAGTTCTAGTTAAAGTGTCAAATAACAGGTGCGCTACTTCCTATAAGTTTAGTATTTTACTACTAAATTTAAATATTAAAAAAAATTAAATATCAAAAAAAATCCAAACATATTTATTTTTTCAAATCCAATTCTAATTCCATAATGTAATACGGTTACTATTTTTAGGTATTTTATTTTATGTTAAATTTGACCACAAAAACAATCGCTATATATTTTGACAACTACCAGTCTACTAGCGAGTAGAGTTGAAAATGACATTTGAAACATTATGAAAAATAGTTATGAACGACAATGTGAGGTTAAGAACGATTAAAAACAGTCATTGTTAACATTATTGTTACAATGTAGAATTTAGGAATGCATTCCAGTGCTTATCTGCACTGAAATTGACGAACAGTTTTATTCCATTTTCATAAATAAACTTTCGTAATATTATTTAGTTGTCATTTTATTTTATTTTGTTATAAATAAATTAACTATTATTATAGCCTATATACTGAATTAATGTTTATTAATGAATTTAAATTTAATAAATGGATTACTTTAAGTAAAATTAAAGATTTCTCGTTTAATTTATTTTAAAAATTGATGGTTTATAGAACAGCACCTTCTCGAAAACTTAAATTATCCGTCACCAGAGGTGATTTGATGCAACAAATCAAAATTAGTTTTTGGTGTAAGTCTTGTATTTTAGTGTAAGTCCACAAATTATTTTACTTGATTAGTGGACATACACCAATTTACCAAGAAAATGCATTTATATTTTCTAATTTTCTAAAGAAATGGGCAGTTTTCTTTAAAATTTAATTAAAACGTTTTTAGATTTTGAAGGCTCTGGCTATTTTTTTTATTTTTTTAATCCTCGTGTAATCTTAGTTAATTTTTACTAAAATTATTGGCAGGTTGAGTCATTCCTATTCAAAATATACTACATAATATAAATAAACATAGTACTATCATGGTATGTTAGCCCATTGACGTGCTAGATGTCGCTACTGGTATCGTTTTAAAAGAATCAAAATATGTTCATATGCATTATCGCCTAAATGTCATACATTTATTCTAAATTTTCAAGATATTCTATCGACCCGGCATCTGGAACATTTATAGGTAAACTGTTTTACGGTTGTGTCGAAAATAGTCATTTTGATTTTCACTTCACTTTGTGGAAGAAAACCCGGGAAACAGTACTTAGAATAGTATATTTAGAAATTATTTTGTTGAATACTCTGCCAAAAAAAAAACAGTTTATGGAATTGATTCAATCATTCAAAATTTAATTTGTATTTGCCCCGAATGAAGCTAATATTACCACCTCAAAGAAAAAGTCGGTATTGCATATGCGAACAAACTGCGGATTCTGACGATGCACCCGTCCTCACAAAACATCGGCAAGCTTTGGTATAATTAAAGTGTTTTGGCTAATGTTAAATAATTTAAATGTGGGGACAACTTGAAAAAATCTTTATTTGAGACTTTCCTTAAACATCGTTTGCTATGTTTGGGCCTACCAAAACACTTTCTAGAAGAAACGACTAATTGATGGAATAAATTGGCAAACATTTTTCGAAGATGTCAAATAGTAAGCTAAAGAGACATATTTTCAGGAAATGTACTATAAGATTTTACTGTATGGGCTTAGAGTCCATTCAATTTTAAGAAGATAATGAGATTAACGAAAATATGAGTGGAAATGGAAAAAGAGAAGTAACTGACGATTTTAAACGCCTTGGCCTTTTTTTAAATATCTAGATCAATTCAAACAGCTGCGGTACCCAAATCAATTGATGCTAATGTTTATATATTTTTGAACCAAACATACATTATCCACTCAACCCTTTCATGATATAAATTATCATATATTCAAATATTAATATTTGATTGACATAAAACTGATTGATATTTTCTTGTATTTTTACTAAACATTTTTTTCCAAGCATAACCGTCATTCAATCTGATGCGAAATTGATTAGACATCAAATTTTTTTTTTAATAAATTTATTGAAAAAATATTGATCGTTCAAAATGAGGTTAGCCACAAATATAGAATTTACGTCGAAAATCAAAATTATTTAAATTAACCCCGTAACGGCCTAATGATGTCACTGATTTGTGTTCACTGTCGCGTGGAACAATTTTCATTTTCAAAACGATAACATAAATCATTAAAAAATATGATTTTGTTATCAACTCATTAAATTCAACTGAAATTCAATTGAGCGAAAAAGAATTTTTATAGTCGGAGCAGCCAAATTATAAATTAACTCAATCAAAATAATTATAATTATTTTATGATATCAAACCAAAAGAAAATCCATTAATTTCATCTGTTACATTTTTGTTTGTGTGCGGTATGCTTATGCCCGCGCCCGTCCTACATTTTCCATATATTCGTGATGATAACAATGATAATTTAGTATATCTAAAACTCATCTAATGTCTCCTTTTGCTAAAATCTACTTTGCCCTTTTATATTTTTCCCAATCTTATCGTTCAGCTATAATTTCTTCGCCGTCTTCTTCTTCTTCCACATTTGTAGTTTAATAAAACTCATTTTCCTCATAATTTTCTTTATTCGTTTGTTTTTTTTCTTTTTTTTTTTGTGATACCGAAATGGAAAATAATAAATTCAATCGACTGGTAAATTATATTTGAATCAAATCCAGATGGTTTTATTTTTGCCATCATGCCATCCATGCCATACAGTCATATAGCTATAATATAGCGAGATGTTGTTCGTTAAGTATTTTGTTATTGTTTTTGTGGTGATGTTGTTTGTTGTTGAATTCCTGTTCATGTTATCGAACACAAATATAGTACATACATTGCGGTTATAATATGCGAGTAATATAGTCGACTATCGCGATGAATGAAAGAAAAAAAATTTCAATTTTCATGATCAAATATCATTTTAATGGATAATATAATGATGATAATGGATGGATGGAAATTAGTTTTTCTTATTTTTCTTAAGATTGAATTACCACCGAAAAATATGTAATTTCATATTAAAGCTGCGAAGTGAAGGGAATTTATATTGTATTTTATGAATTGGAAATTCAATAAATTTTCGCATTTTTCGGTTTAATAATAATGTTAATGAATTCACCCACATACATACATACATACATGCATACATATATGGATGAGGAATGAGTATAAGTGTTGAATTTCATTTTTATTTTAATCCTGTAATTAAACAGACGAATTTATGTTATATATTTACTTAAGTTTATACTTGTAGTGTAGGTATATGGTAGTTGGTTATAGTCCTAACAAAAAAGCAAATATAATTATTCGAAATTATATTAATAAATTATAAGCAGGGGTGGAAACAATTAAAATTGTTGGTTTAGGATTAGGATATTAGACGAAATCGGTTAAAGCTTATATATGTATACAAATAATAACAAACTGTTTTAAAGGTTATTTGTCACCAGTACCGCTTTAATAATCAGATTCGACCCGGTTACTGACGCTTAAGCGATCGATAATTAGTGTTTCTTTAGAGGAAAGTACAAAAGAATTGATCCGGTTTCCCGGTAGCCAATATTCAAACTACTTTTAGCACTAGACTTTTATAAACAACTGTTCTGCATTCTGGAATTTCTTATCAGTTTCTTCAGTCAACCATTAATCTGTAACCTAACAAGCAGCCTTATCAAACCCCTGGGTCACATCTAAGAATCCAGATGAGCACTTGATTTAATATGCAGTATTCTGATATGTCTCCATTTAAGGCTCCAATGAATCTCATCATCCATTAAACAATTGAACCGGCACCACAAACTCATTACTTTGTTCCTTTGTTAAGCTTACTTTTTAAAATCAGAGATCTATTTTGTTGTCACTGTCTACGAAGGAACCACTTTTGAGATATTAGACTATGCACATGTCACCGGCTATTTATCTTAAGTTGGCTTTTATCGATACATATACAGATCAGTCTTTAAAATTGATAGTAACATAGACTTCTATTTTAAAATGGGGCAAAAAATTCCCCATATCTATATACTATCTATACTGATTTTTTCGAAATTTTTAATGTTACTATAGACTCAAGTGATTACGCGGGGTAGGTGCTGTTTTATCTCAAAATATAATGAAGAAGAACACCACTCCACACCATATGCAGGCTAACTCACGCAACTGTAAATTATATCACTTCTTAAGTGAAAAAAAAACAGAATAAAGCCTTAAGCAAGTTGACTGATTGGTGCTAAATACTAAAATGAGCACATTAGCACATTAGCAAAATGAGCACATTAATAAACTTTTTATCGATAAATCACAATTGACGATTTTCTTCTGGTGATGTATACATTTGGGCATGCATGTAAGTATTTATCACCGATATACAATTTGTTTTTTTGCGCCTAAATGTAGGTACTAAATTTTTTGCTTTCATATATCATATACTTATATATTTGAGGGGAACCGTTCAGAACTGGACATTTTAAAACTGGATATTTTAAAATAAGATTTGACAAAATGAGATAAGATACAAACTGGATAATTCAAAATTGGATATTTCAAAACGAGATAAGGTACAAAACGAGATATGGTGCAACACTGGATATTTCAAAACAGGATATTTTGACATGTGATTTAAACTTAAAATGATTTTTTAGGAAAGTTCTGGAATATGGCCAATTAGGGAGGATTAGCGAGTTCTTAACTGATTTTAATGAAATTCGATACGTCGGAACAAAATGGTATTTAAAATGATTTGTTGGAAAAATTCTGAAATAAGGCCAGTAAGGTTCCATATTTGAATATTTCTAAGGAGAGAAAAAGAATTTTCCTTCACTTAAGGTTTTTTTATTTAATTGTATAATTAAATTTGATTTTAAAACCTTTTTTTGGGAAAACCTCTGGAATATGGCCAATAAGGTTTCATACTTGAATAATTTTAAGCAGAGACATAGAATTTTCCTTCACTTAATGGTTTTTTTTTAATTGCTACTTTTCTCAACTTATTAAAATTAATTTTCACATTTTCATCTTACATATCGAATTTCATCATAATCAGTTAAGAACTCATCGAGTCCCTTCCTAATTGGCCATATTCCAGAACTTTCCTAAGAAATTATTTTAAGTTTAAATCACATGTCGAAATATCCTGTTTTGAAATATTCAGTTTTGTACCATATCTCGTTTTGTACCTTATCTCGTTTTAAAATATCCAGTTTTGAAGTATCCTGTTTCGTTAAATCCAGTAGTAAAATATACAGTTTCGACCGGTACCCATATTTGAGCTACCATCACGCGTAAATACTCTGAACTATGTAATTTTTTTCATTTCGTAAACCGGAATAGCGTTTTTGATGTTCATAAAATAAAATCATAAAAACAAATGAAAACTTGATGAAATTTATTTTTGTTTCATTATCATATCATCGAAACGGAATCCCACCACTTGGTAATAACATGTGTTAGGGCAAAGAAGTTGTCGTAATTTTTCTCAAGTTGAGGTTATAAAGTTACAATATATACTTGTATAATCTGATGGTTGAACTCTATCCCCTTAAACTTCTTTAAGGTTCGACCAATGCTTTTCATTTCATTTTCTAGACTCAATGAGAATGTCAATATTACCTATAAGCTTGGACATTTTTTTGGATCAGCTAATTTTATTCCCGCATTCGATTTTAAATTGAAATTTAAGTTTTGCAGAGGAAGCTGGCTTATAATTTTATACATCACCAAGATGTCAATGAAAAACTGCACTAACGGAGACTTGCCCATAGCCATATCAAATATCACAATAACTTATTCTTGGAAGTAGAGTTTTGAAAATAAAATTCTAAATGTTCCAAACATTATTTTTGAAATCAATATTATTCCAGATTTAGATTAAAACGATGAAGTATGTTGTTATCTCAACATAATCTTACTATTATTAGTATACTATTATTCAGTCCTGATTTCAATTGAAGGCCATTTACGTTAAAATTACTATTTTAAAATCACCATCGACCTTTCAATATTTAAACTAAATCACATATTTTCCATTTCAATTTCAGGTAATTAACTTCATACATAAGCTTAGGATGAGCATCGCCAGTATATTGAAGAGATCCAGCATCAGTCATTCAAACATTAGTGGATATAGCAGTTTGGAGAAAAATTGAAAACAGTCCGTTAGTAAAAATGTCGATCACATTCAAACCAGGTGAACAAAATTTTAGATTTAATACAATCGTTTAAAATTTACTTTTCCTCCCCTTACCCCCAATTTTAAAACATGAATTTATATATTATTTTAATTAATATTCATAAGTATAAAGTTAAAAAAAGTTAAGGTCCCCAATCTAAAGTTTACAAAAAGAAAATAAACAAACGTACAGTAAACCAAAAAAAAGCTCAGAACAGAAAAGCTCATATACATCGAAAGGAAATACAAATAAATTGACGTCATATTTCAGTTGATGCTTATTCATTATACATTTATATGTATGTATATCAAACTATAGAAAGAAAATTTGCATTTTCCTAAACGAAAAACAGAAAAGTTATGTAAAAATTTATTTCTGTATGTCACACAAAATGTGGTACAATGGTTAAGAATATACCATAAATTTTAAAGTGGGTTCTATTTATAGATTTTTGAACTCAAGGTGGTTGGTTGTGTGCTTATATTATTTGTCATGGATAGGGCAAATTCATTGGGGGCAGAATTAGGGCATATCAAAAAACCAGGAAAAATTGTACAGTGAAATTTTAATAGGAACGCATTGAGTTAGTTAATCACATAATCAAATTTTTAGCTTATCTGGAAATTCTAATTTTAGAACTCCATTTCCCTAACAATCCAAGTTTACTTTATTCCCAAGTGTCATCTAGAAATTATTCGTAGAACTAAAATATTATTTTAAATAACATTGGGGCAAAAATTTCGTTATTTGGAATGTTTTTTATAAATGTCCTTTTTTTGGTTTACTTCCTGGATGACTTAAATTATTTATCCATTGGTATGCCACCATAGATAGAGTATACGAGTGATACGTGTAGCGTATTTTGCTAGGAAGAAACGAAAAAATATCCCAAAGATATGATCTCAATACCGCAGAATGACTAAATAAGCAGGACTGTGCAATCAGGCCGACAGCAGAGTTGTTTAAGGATACGCTTGACCTGGCTTTCGCAGAACCATCGAAAACAAGTCTTAATTTGCTATTTGACTCTAACGACTTGACAAAACCATGATGAGGCAAATAAAATCTATCTATTGTTACTTTTTTGGGGGAAATTTCAGTCATATTCTTGAAATCATCCTTTCGATAAGAAAATCGTGGTATAATTTTGAAAATTGCGATTCCCCTCCTCAACGTCAATCTGCTCCTGTTAACCTCTGAATTGCTTGATGCACAGAATCAAGATACTACGCTTGGCCATATACCAAGCTTGTAGGTGATTCTTTGAAAGGAAGCCTTAGACAGAATAGTATCCTAATCATTGACGGTATCATGAAGTATCATCTTCTACGTGATGGGCATCTTAAAATAAAATGACGACTACTAAGGCAATTATAACAGCAATTGCTATGCATTGCAAACTCCTTGCGCCCACCGACATCTAAGGAATATTGGAAATTCGTGCACTGAAACGAAAAATGGTTTCTGCTCTACAATAGCACAGAGACATAGAGTATTTCTACTAATGACAAAATGGCCTTTAACTTTTGATTTAGAACCGGGGCGTGCGAGAAACTTTAAAAAATGAGAAAAGTCCGGATTGTCTAGATCTGACTCGGTTGTTGCCTTTAACGCTTTCAACTTCTCATCCAATTAATTTATAAGTATACAAATAAGGCACGGATCACGTGTTCTAGCGACATCTCGCAATACCTTGAGTGCCCGTATTAACTTAACCGAAGTGTACATCAGCCGTTTTGGTTGCGTTACATTGGAAGTGTGCTCCGGTGGTTGTTCTGCGAAAGAACAAATGAAGAAAGTGAGTTTATCATTGCTGGTGGCTCTTTATTTCTTCAATGGTGCTAATTCGCCGTCTTTAACACATTTATGATTTAGAGTCTGAATTTTAGACCACACATGTGATGCGTCAAAGCATTCTTAGTATAATCAGCGTCCGCAAAATGCAGCTTATAGATATTCGAAAACCTGTTGAATTAATGCGGATTAACTAAGTTTCCTGCTCGAAGGATCAGTAATTTTGACATAATGTCTGCTTCCACTTTGGATTTTAGCATATGTTCTGATTAGATTGTAACTGTTGCTACACCCTTTGATATGAGTAAACTTGACTCTTCTAAGCCCCTTACCAGTGTGTGAGCATTTTTCCTTTTTATTCGCAACTGTTGCATGCAGTATTCCTTAGAAAAGCTGGTTTCTAAGCCAGAGTCTAACAGTGGGCTCGATATGTTGTAAGTTTCATGGAATTTTTTCCTATGCTTATCATTTCTGTGGGAAAAGTTTAACAAGAAAAACTTCGAGTGCAGGACAAATCCATCTCGTCATTGAATAACGAATAGTGATTACTTCTACATTTTTAGCATCTTCTATATACGGTATAGGTATCCAAAAATAATATAACGACGTAAATGACAATTATAACTGCGGTTGCTATACGCTTTGCAAGCTCCTTACGTCCACCTAAAGCATGGAAATCCTTAAATTAAAACAATGACTGTTTTAGTCCTCACCCAAGAGATTTTACCACTGAAGAAGTTTAAAAAGAACTGCCAAGGACAACTCATTTATCTTATATTAATGCAGCATTTACAATAAAATTTGTACCGAAGTTATGGAAAATTCCAGAACTAGTTTTGATACTAAAACCTGGAAAACCAACACGTGAAACTTCACCTTATATACTCATTTCACTGTTTCCAGTTATGTCTAAATTTATTGAGAAAGTACTGATGAAAAGGTTAAATATCCTAATATCAAATAATCAGTTCGGGCTTCCTAGCCAACACTCAATCACACAACAACTACACTGCATAATCATTATATTTGAGAAGGAAAAAATCTACACAACGACATTTTTTAACATTGCGCGAGATTTTGACCAGCCACCTACTGATTTGAATTCACAATAACGATGTGGCATAAACCACAACTCACTAGAAACTATGAAACTCCAAAGGCACGGAGTCAAATATAAATGTAACTTAGAATGAGGACGCTTGGGCCCACGAAAATATTGCATTGATTAAAACAATAGTTTTTTCTTGGTTCTAGTTTCGTAGTGTTGCTCTATAAAATATTTGAAATTAGTTTTCTGTTATTTGGAAGCATCCAAACAACTCATAATTTGTATCTGTTTTTTAATTTGAGACCAAGAACTGTTTATTTTTGACAAATACTTTAGATTTTTGGTTTGATGTAAGTTTGTTACTGTTTTTCCCTCTTTCCTCCAGACCAATCCTTTTCTGGGCCATTTAGACGTTGACGTATGTCTTCTATCGATTTTATGAAATGTTCGTAAATAATTTGCATGTCTTTAAAGATTTCGAGCGTCGTCATTCTTTCGAAGTTCAACACAAATCACACCATAAATAAGATTTTAAAAAATTCTACTGTTCGCAAATGAAACACATCTAATGTCTACATACACTTTCCACGTCTAACGTTCTAATATAATATTAAAATTTCAATTTACTATAAAATACACTCTCCAAGTATCGTCTTAAATTAGTTTGATAAATGTATTAAGAGAAAAAAATCCATTTGGAGGTAATCCGTTTTAATAGAATAGAATTTTCCAACATAACAAATAAATCTACTCGCACAGCATCACCCGAAGAAGAAAGAAATAAACTTAAAAATTCATCTCGTGTCTTGTATTATATCCATGACCTACATAAGACAAATCATAAGTAGGTAGATATACACAAGACGACACTCATTGTGTGAAGCCACATACCACAACTATATATAGAGAGATAATACGAATGACATAATATTTCATTTTTCAAAGAATATCAAAAAAATATTTTTCCTCCTTAACTTGAAATGGCAAAATCAGATTTAAAAACAAAAATATCAATTTCTTCTCAACAATAGATGATGTTATGCTTCTTTTATAAAGTTCTTCATATATATCAACAAAAAATAAACTTTACGCACTTTCACTTATATGATATAGCAGCACATCGATAAGAAACACCGAATTTTTTTTTTCCTGTTAAGTCCTTATCATGTGCGATTGGGATAAGTGATAGACAGTGATTGAAGTATTCATCAATCTTGTGTATAACTTTCAACAATTTTTTTTTTTTTTTTTTTTGTTTTAAGTTTTTAGAAAATTTGAAAATTATTATTTTTTGTCTCTGCGTTCGTATCGTACATCGGGTAAAAGATGATTGATAAGGAAGTTATGATATTAATAAAATGGTAATGATCATATAATTACTGTACCATATATTCCTTGGAATGGAAAGATGACTAAAACATTATTGAGTAGCGTTATATATCTACAAGAAAATAATTTATCCCAAATTTCAACTTTTTAATTTTTAATTGACGCTTATATTTCAAAATTTCAATCAAATGTCACGAAATAAACTGTCATATGAGAAGAAAACATACAAAAGTCGGTCAAAAATCGGTCAAAAATTGCAAAAATATGAATTATTAAAATTAAAATTTTCTTTTTCTTAATTTACGATAGGATTTTTCCTAATAAAAGAAAATTAATTTTCCCGCCTCATTTACCAAATGGACTAAATAAAGCGGAAACATTATAATGTTTTGTAAAAACACTTTGGAAAATTTTTTTTTATGTTACGGACTGTTTGAATAATTTTTTAATTTAATTAAAAGTAAGAGAGCACTTGACTCAAGAGGGCAATAATTAATCTATTAGTGTAACTCCCGTTATTTCATAATAACCTCGATTCAATACTAAACACTTGTGATCCCCATTTTAACGTGATTACGTTATATAAACTGTTTCGGTCTAAAATGCCGTATTATCATATTAAGGTCAACCAGTGAAGGAAAAAAACTGGCTGATTCAAATACATACAATACGCATTAGGGGATAACATATTTTTGACAGCACCTTTAAACAATCCTTTGACAGAACCAAATCGAATAGAGGGATTGGGATGGAACATGATTTGAACATAACGACAATAGCTGGAAACAATCAAAATGGCCCACCAGGCAGTGGTAAGGTAGAGTTTTGCAATCATCATTTTTATTATAAAACATTTTATATCATCGGCATAAATTAAGAGCTCGCGTAATTCCTAAAACATAGCTTCACATCATCTGTGAATAAAATAAATGAAATGAATCCAAGATGGCTGCTACCTTGGGAAAATCTAGACAGGACATTTGCATTTCTAGATAACCGGTATGTATCAGCTGTCACAATAACCTTTTAAATTCCGAATTATACTGACCCAAAAAAGGACACTTGGGTTAAAACCTTTCGGAAGTGTCCGTTTTCTAAATTCGTATGCTCTTGGTTTTTGGCCTAATGGTTTTTTGGCTAATTAGTCAGATATCTCAAACACTGAAGTTAAGCATATTATAACTCAGTGTAATATGAACGCTATACTGTTACACCTTCGACTACGGCTCTTGTGTCTAACTTATTACAGCATAGTATCGCAACTGCCGTAAAGCGATTGCATTATTGGTTCATGTTCTGCCGCGGATGGTTCAATCAAAGCTTTTGCTTCCAAGTATACGCAACTTATATATTTTTTTTTTTTTTTTTTTTATAACTTCATTCATTACATAGATTTTTTGATTTTTAAATAATGATACAAATAGTACATATACTAGTAGAAACTTACTGGCAAAAAACAAACAAAATGTGATGAATAAAATTAGGAACATTTTATAAACCAAAGGTTTAGTGTTAAATGTTCCAACGTTAAAAATAATTGTAATATATTTATAATGAAATTGAGGGGGAGTTGTACAAAAACAAAAATAAAGAAACAAAAACAAAAATTCAACATGCAACAAACTTATGAAATAATTTCGAATAATGAATCTATATTGCTGACAGTAAATAACCATTGTTTTAATAATTTGGAAAACCGTGCCAAAGAAGTACAATCTGATATGTTAGCAGGTAACTTGTTAAAAAGATTTGGAGCTGTACAAAGAAAATATTTACTGAAATTTGTTGATTTTGATCTTGGAATAATAATTCTATTTTGTTTCGTAAATTAAAACGATCACAAATTCTAATATTTAAATGACCACTCATCCTGAAAAATAGTTTTAATACTTTAAATACATATAAATATTTAAAGGGGAGTGCATTAAGTTTTTTAAACAAGGGCCATGACGGCGATCGTTTGTTGCTTCCAGTTATTATCCTAACAAAATGTTTTTGAGAAACCACAATAGGCTTAATAGAGTTATAATAAGTGCCACCCCAAAAAGGTATGGCATACTGTAATTTTGAATCAATTAATCCAAAATAAAGGAAAGTCATAACTTTGAAGGGACATAACTAGCTCAAAAAATAAAAAGCCCTCAAAGACATTCGTAATTTAGTTTTAAGATTATCTAAATGGTCTCTCCAGCTCAATTTATGATCCAATAGTAAACCCAAATATTTAAACTTAGTAACTTCTTCTATAACAAAACAAGTAGAATCACAGCTGTTATTCGTATGATTTGAATAAAATATAATTTCATTACAAACTCTATTTCCAGTTAAACTAAAATTAATTAGTTTGGTTTTATCGCTAATAATCATATGTTGCGTATCGAGCCATAGCCTGAGTAACTTCATATCAGCATTTATTTGGGCTAAAAGATGTCGTTTCGATATGCATCTAAGTATAATTTTTCCACTAAGCCATTTGCCTTAATATGTAAATTATGATGTCATCAAATTAGAGCTACTGAGGAAGTGCTTAACTGTCGTTTGCTTGTTTCGGCCAACCAGGATGTTAGCAGGCTTAATTTCGTATCATTAAGATTGAGCAATGTTCAGAAAATGTTTTGAAGTTCGTTCAATGCCCAAAAAACTAAAGCCACTTTTAACGAAATTGATCACTCATCATCAGTCGCAGCTTTATCTTTCGTGAAGGCATCATTTTATTTTCTTCCCGTAATACAAGTTTCGCATAGATGAGGTTCACGATCGGTTCCTGAATCTTGATATTAATGACCGTTTCGGGCACGTTTGCTTTCCGTCTATTTTATTTAAGAGCTGTGCAGGGAGTTTGGTCTATTAGCTTACCTTATACTATTTAATAAAAGCATTCGAAATGGTGCTTTGCAGATCCCTGGAAGAGTTTAGTTATTTGTCACAGTTTCAAGTCTGGAAAAAGAAATAATGTAGCGAATTACCGTAGAGTTGCACTTTTGTCGATCCTACAATAACTTTTACATTCAATGATTCATAATGTATTGTCTTTTCACTATCGTTTCTCCAGCTCAGCATGGGTTTTTTTTGGTAGATCGACTGTCACTATTTTGGTTACATTTTGCTGCAATCAACTGGTTTTGCCAAAGCTAAGTGAAGATTTTTGATTATTCTCAGTCTGAAGTGCCTCAAGGTGGTGCACCAATAGCAAACTCTATCTGAATCCGTCCATCGATATTATTTCATTGCAGCCTCTAAGTGGTCGTTATTAATATAATGTAGTATTGCTTCGTTCGATGTGTAATTTGCTCTTTTAACCTAATATTCACTAGGCACATTGGTTGTGGTATCAGCAGAGCTATCGCCATGTGTAGGCTTTATTAAGCGTCATTGTCCTGACTTTGAGACTCGCTGGACCCCATTCTTCATGTGGCCCTCTAAACGTGTTCAGAGACAAATCTTTCTATATGCACTTCGACATTTACTTCACAATCTTTATGATACTTTTGTTATTTAACCATATCAGGAACGTTCTGGTCTGCTTGAATTGTGGCTTGACCACCGCCGTAATGTAGCATCCGTCATTTTTATTTTCGAAATTTTCCATGCGCGTATTGAATGTACCCGTAGTTTGTTAGCGCAGTTCTTTTTCTGTGCTTCTTCTCGGCGTGTGTAGTTACGCTTAAGGTTTTTACACATAGCTGCTGTATCAACCATTTATGGCTTTGTGAAGCCAGCTTTTGGGATGTCACATTTTTCTAAATCGTTATATTATATATTATATTAGATTTCCATATCTCGAGGTATGCGTTCAAAAAGGTAACCGTTCTATGCTGATTTGCAGTATGTATTTGATACTTTCCAATATCAACTCTGCATCTTCTCTTAAATATAGACTTGAGTAAGCTAGATTTCCATCATCAGCAAAACTCAGTTCTGATTAGGCCAGCACATAAGCACGCTCTTTAAATACGTAAGGATAAATATTGTCCTGATTACAATCCATATTTGTATTTATACCCCGAAGTGCACGCTGAACATCCTTGACACCAAACTGGAATGAGAATTTAGATTTGTGCTTAAATCAAAACCATCACTGTCTGTAAAGGACGGAAAATAAACACACTTTATAAAAAATCTTTAGAAACATATCGTCACGTCTTGTGGAACACTTTAGTAGTCAATGCGTTCAGAAACATTTGAGGAGAAAATCTCTTGCATTTCCTTTCAAATCAACATAATATTTCCAAAAATATTTCGGGTTATGCAATCTTTAAATAAGCTTTATCTATTTGTCAAATTAGACAGCTAACTATTAAATCAAGGTTCATGAGCCCACACATTTGTAAGTGATCGAGGAATAAATTGAAAGATGCCAAAAAATAATTTATCCCTAAAATTTAAAAAGACACAGACTTATAATGTTCACAAATTACACATTCAAAAAAATTATTCTACACGAAAATTAAATGAAATAAACGTTAAACTGCCATGCACATCGATTTCACTCAATACTGTCAACAATTCATTTATACCACCAACATTAAATGGCAGGAGAATACCTTCGACAGTACTAAATTTTGAATTTTATTGGTTAAAATCCCCCAAAACACAATTGAATTGACATCAGCGGTTACGAGTAACAGTTTATTAGATAAAACCACAGACAACTTATTTTATACATCAAATGAAGATCCATACGGAATATAACCATATGTTTCTGAAATACCAATGACTGAGATATTTCACGGAAGGTTATATTTTCTGAATGCAACAAAAGGATGTATAATTACTACTTCGGAAAACGTATGTTGGGACACGAAAATTTTTCGTATTCTGTATAAATTAAAAAAACAGAACTTTATGCGGCCAAATTGAAGCCACATTTAGGTACACTATTACATAGGTTAATCCTTAATCTCAAATGATCATTCGTTATATTTTCATATTTACGTATATAAATGGTTTGCATACATTTAGGCGAACTTATAGAAAATATTTTCTGAGAAAAAATTATATACTAGTAATAAAACAAAATGGTTGGCCAAATAATAAACGTGGATTAGACGGCCAATGCCAATATCTAAGCGGCTACGAGAAGATGCGGACTATATAAAATTGCAACTTAGACACACCAAAAGTCGACGACCCTCTATCGACTGTATAAATACATATAGTGCTACCATCATAAGAAAAAAACACAGTTTAACCATTGATATTCCAGATGTCGGGTCGATAGAATACCGTAAAAATTTAGAATAAATTTACGACATTTAGGCGATTATACATATAAAAATATTTTGTCTATTTTATAATGATACCAGTAGCGACATCCAGGACGTAAATAGGCTAACATACCATGGTAGTACTATGTGTATTTATTCAATGGATGGAGTTAAACAGGTTGAATTCGCTAGTCGTTAGGAATGAATAACAAACCGAATAACTATAAAAGTAAAAGTTTATCAATATCGAGGTGATGATACTAAATGCGGTACACGCTAATGAATCGGTCCCAGTTATGCAAACTGGCGAGCGAGACACAAATTACCTGCTGCATCTACTTAAACAAACTATCTATCACGTAAAACAATTAATGATGTGTAATCAATGGTAAACCCTAAAGAGAATCGGTATCTTGGGACTGATAGTCATTACTAAAGAGCCTGATTAATGATATCAGCTAGCTTTGGCCTGTTAAAACTGTTTATGATTATATATTTAGTATTTTTACTAAACCATCCATTTATTAATTCCATTTTTTAAGTTTCCATTTCGACAACATCAATCATAATTTCTAATCTACACACACACTCACACTCACACTCACACTCTCACACACACTCACATCGTTATAACAACAACAAAAAAAGGGAAAATCAACATTTTCCACTAAACATAATTGTGATGAAAATTTTGTTGTACTCTCATTCGTATATAAAGAAACAGAAGTATGAAAAATGTGTTTTTTATAACGAGAAGAAAACTAAAAAGAAAAATTGAAAATGGAAAATGCCGCATTGCAGAAGTTAAAACTTTGTTTTGTGTTGTTTGTTTCGTTTTAAAGCAAAAAGCAAGAAAAATATGTACAAAAGCTTATAAAAAACCTTAACAGCATGAAGAAAATTAAAGTTATGAATATTATATTATGTTTTGGTATCAAGGTACATACACACACATACACATGCACACACATTTCAAATTAAGGTGAACCAAAAATGAATGAATTTATGAATAGACGTTATGTGCGACTTATATCTTAGTATATAAAATTTATGTTACGTTATGATTTTTTTTTTTTTTTTTTTTTTTTTTTTTTTTTTTAAATAACATAATGAACCAACAAAATGTAATCTCTTGATGTGATGAATTTTCGATTTACCACGAAATTCTTGAGGAACCAATTTACAATGGGAAGTAAACCACCTACTCGCCTCTTATGCTTGTAAACGTTTTAATTTAATTTTGTTCGTGTGGCCACAAATCTTTTATTTTCTGACGAGCCCTTAAATGATCAACAAATTGATCAAATCGATTACAAATTAATGAATTGTCGAAATTAATTTAGACAGTTTAATATATGCGCTTGAATATAACCTTAACCTGAATTTAATCTCGGGCAAATAATCATCGCGGCTTTGTTAGATAACTTCATAATTTCTTGGGTGGATATTCTAGGCCATTAATTATAATAATGTTTGGGTGTATATCTAAATTATGTGTCGTCTCCATCGATATTATTCTGGTCTTTGTGTGGTTCTCTATAATATAGGAACGTATGGCGCAATATAATAGAGTGATTCATCCTTTATGATGCGTCACAATTGTTTTTCAGTTCAAGACATATTTCTTATATGCTATACTCCCGTTGGTGAGCTTTGGATCATCAAAACGTTGTCTTATTTGCTCCTATTACATAACAATTGGTACCCACATTTTCCACATCGACAAATCTGATAATTCATCATGTTTCTTATTGGTTCTGGTGGAATTTAAAAATCAGGTTTTTAAAAGACAAGGTAGAAGCTTTTAAAGAGATCGAATACGTTAAGTTACGTATTCGATCTCTTTAAAAGCTTCTACCTTGTCTTTTAAAAATCTTTAATATACTCGATTCTAGTTCTTCAATGGAACCAACAAAAATGTGTAATTATGTATCCAAGACGAGTTGTCTCTTCCTTTTACCTAGACCGTTTTTGTCGAAGGAAGGAAATTGTGCAATTCCTTTGTCCAGTTTTTCTTTATCATGTGGGTGCAAAATGTAATTTTTATCATTCTCTGTGTGTGGCGACAGTGGAAAATTTAGGAGTTAGATTGAATTTATTCCAGAAATCAATACCTAGATGTAACGGAGTTTTGAGAATTGGTACAATATAAAACTATATGTTTTTGGTTTGTCCGCAAATGTAACTGGAAGTGTGACATAGCCTTCGATTTTGTTTAGAGTTCCATCAGCTGCTGAAATGCTTGAATTTAGTTTTATGATATTTATTTTGGAAAATTCCAAAAATTCTACGAAGTTTCTACCTAACACACCAACTGATGTTCCAGTGTCCAAAAAGACCATATATAAGGTTGTGGATGCAATACAAACTCTCAGTTGCAATCGCGAATCAACATACATTCTATAATTGCGGAAATTCAATGTCTTATCTTGGTAGGTTCACACTTGATGGGAATTATTTAGTAATCTAATAGCCTATATTATAAGCTGAATCCATTTTTGTGGTATTGTTATTTTTTCCACTACGTCTTTCTGTAACCATATAAACGAATGTGATTGGTGGTAGACTGTTCTGAGTTAAACGGTAACTGCAAAATAAGCAGTATTGTCTCGTTTGTATATTTTCCTCTTTAATGCCAGCCATTAAATATAAATATAAGTTTTGGCGTACCAAACTATCGTAGAAAGAGACCAATACCATCTTAAGATTATAAGAACACAGCTGCCTACTGCCTTCTTCTAAGTGAGTGAAGATTTTTATATTTTGGTAGTCCATGTTATTTCGATATATACTATCGAAACCTGGATAGGAATTGGTACTTATAATCTCTTACTCAAACTTAGTTTATTGTTGCTATAGATAGCTCTTTTAAATTTATTACTACAGAACTACAAATGCTGCAGTTATACTCATTTATATTTGTTTAAGCAGCCCCATAATTATTTTATTTGTTGGTTGAAGGTGACTGATTAATTTAGACACATAACCTCCATTTAACCTTTCCAAAGATGATTTTATAAGTTAATTTGTATAATCTCATGAACTAGCTTACTAAAAATGTCACGGAATCTTTTCTACGTCTAATAATCTCTCAAAAATATAAAATTTTGAAGTCATGACAGATGAATGTTAGATGTTTGGTTTGTTAAAATCACTTTTGTGCAGCAATACTCGGTTTCGAACTGATGGGGAATTTGTTACCAAAAAATAATAATTTGTGTCGAAATATAGTCTCTACACAATACTTAACAGTTTCCACTACAAATACTGTTTACTTATAACCACAATAATTCACATCTTACAACACTTTTTAAATTCACTAGTTTAGCCACTTGACACAGGTGGGGGCTATGACACGAATCATGCTTTACTCTTTCGTGTTTAAAATATAACTGATCTCCATGCAAATAAATACCATAGTAATACCATGGTATGTTAGCCAATTGACGTGCTAGATGTCGCTCCTAGTATTGTTCTAAATGTCATATATTTATACTAAATGTTGACGATATTCTATCGACCCGATATCTGGAACATCAATGGGTAAACAGTTGTTTCCTTATGATGGTAGTACTATGTGTATTTATATTATGCACATATTCTACTTTTCTATTCTTTCATTCTACTCTTTGATACGCCACTATGGTTTTCATTTGTTTTTCGATAAAACATATTTGCTCAATTTTTGAAAATGCTTTTACTACTTTATAGATGTCGTTAAAGTTTTATTAAGTTGGGCTATTTGATCCATAAGGTTTGGTCTCAGCCTCGTTAATATTTGTGTAGAGGCTTCTTACTCAAAACATTTGACGCATCAATAATTGTTGGTTTTCAGGAAAATCACCGTTCAAGCTCAGTAATGTCTTGGAACGTATTATTCATACTCTGTTTCGACGAAACCAGCCATTTGTCATTGGTTTACTAATTGCAAAGGTGGTCGTACACAAATGTTGCTGAACGCTGTGGTAGTTTAAATGAAGCAGTGACTTAAGTAAGCAAGCAAGTCCTAAAAAGATGAAAGATCGAAAAGTGAGTGTGTGAGATAACTGAGATCATGAAGGTATCAATTAGTATAGTGTGATCAATATTTGCATACTAAATTAGGCATGAAAGCGCTTTTTTCAAATGGTTGCCTCGTTTGTTTACAATGCTGCAAAACCAACAACGCATCAATGATTAAGAGCGCTGTTTAGCACTGTTTACTGGAAATAAAAAGGATTGTTTCTTCGATTAGTGATAATGGGTAAAACATTTCATTTCAGAATCAAATCGGCAGACAGCTGATTGAAGAACAGCTGGTAGAAATCATTCAAAGTGACCGAAGGCACAATAGTAAGCCTGCAAGGTTATGACTTTTATATTTTAGGATGATTTTTATTTTATCATTTAGGACCATTTTAAAACAAAACTAGAAATACTGTGTTCTATAACTTTATTACGCTGTAACATACTAGTGACATCTATTAGCATAATTTAAAACAAAAGATAGTAAAAAAAGAGTTAATTTACCAAATCCTAATTACGAGTACTAGTACTATACAAAATATCCTTTATTCGTTCTGCCGCGTATATAGAATTTAAATTTTCCCTTTATATTCTACTTTCCACTTAAGTTAAAAACAGAAACAACTTAAACAAAGTACCATTCATAGTTTCAAACAATGAAAATCGTTAATGACAGCTAATGTAGATGAATACACATATGTTTGTACTTCATAAATCTAACAAAGCATAATATTAATGGAATATTATGGAGTATGAAATTATTTCCTACTTCCAAAGACTTAGATAAAACAAAAATCTTAAATAAAACACTTAAGTGTCTATATTGTCTCTAAATATACCTTGGAACAACAACAACACCAACGAGTAAAAGCATTGAATAAATTAAAATTGAATAAAATTAGAAAAAAGCTTAACCACACTCGTATATACATAAACACAAAGTGTAAGTCGATATACAAAATCTAAAATTATTTAAATTGATAATCTTAATTTAAAAAATTTTCTTTTGTTTTCCTTATATAATTATCATAATACATATTTTAACTTTTATATTATGTTCCCTCTATCATGATATCATTTTAGAAAATTTTTTTGTTTTCGTTAAAATCTTCGTTATTTTTGGAAAAGTAACAAAAAAAAAAGTTAAACGAGATGAAAATTCTCGCGTATCATTTATGCTCGGAGGTTTATTTATAATGATTTTCAAAGAATTTTCAAAGAAATTCGAAAGGATTGAGTGTAATGGTGGCAAATTAATGTAATTAAAAAGTGTAATTTAGAAAATATTATTATTGTATTCTATATCGTTGTCTGTTATCAGTTTTTATAGAGTTTTTAATTTGTTTTGTTTTTTTTTTTTTTTTTTTTTGTTTTGTTGGTGAAGATACCATTATTTTCCACGAAGCGTTAGTAAAGCTAAGTAACTTCAAAACATCGAGTGTGTGGTGTGATATCTCAGAACATTCGTGCGGAAATATAAATGATAAATTTTTAGTGTTTTTACCTGAAAATCGAAAGATTTAGAGGGTTTGCCAATAAGGTATTGTGGCGTTGTAATTCAGGCCAAATTTCATTACCTGTTAGCATAATATAAATACACATATTACTATAATGGTATGTTAGCCCATTGAATTGCTAGATGTCGCTACTAGTATTGTTTTACAATATTTTTATAGTATAATCGCCTAAATGTCATATATTTATACTAAATTTTGACGAAGTTTGGGACTGGTAATCTGTTTCTTTCTTATGATGGTCGTACTATGTGTATTTATATTATGCTGTTATATTATGTGCAAAGGAGTAATTGCACTCTGAAGTCCCAGTTGATTTTAAAACTGTCTTCATCAAACCGTACCGAGAATAATTTGGAGTGTAGAATCACTAAATTTGCATTATTCCATTATTTTCCACGAAGCGTTAGTAAAGCTAAGTAACTTCAAAACATCGAGTGTGTGGTGTGATATCTCAGAACATTCGTGCGGAAATATAAATGATAAATTTTTAGTGTTTTTACCTGAAAATCGAAAGATTTAGAGGGTTTGCCAATAAGGTATTGTGGCGTTGTAATTCAGGCCAAATTTCATTACCTGTTAGCATAATATAAATACACATATTACTATAATGGTATGTTAGCCCATTGAATTGCTAGATGTCGCTACTAGTATTGTTTTACAATATTTTTATAGTATAATCGCCTAAATGTCATATATTTATACTAAATTTTGACGAAGTTTGGGACTGGTAATCTGTTTCTTTCTTATGATGGTCGTACTATGTGTATTTATATTATGCTGTTATATTATGTGCAAAGGAGTAATTGCACTCTGAAGTCCCAGTTGATTTTAAAACTGTCTTCATCAAACCGTACCGAGAATAATTTGGAGTGTAGAATCACTAAATTTGCATTATTCACGCACATGCACCGTATTATATATATATATATATATATATATATATATATATATATATATATATATATATATATATATATATATATACATATATATATATATATATATATATATATATATATATATATATATATATATATATATATATATATATATATATATATATATATATATATATATATATATATATATATATATATATATATATATATATATATATATATATATATATATATATACTGTCAACAACCCCTGTTTTATTATATTGGTTCACCCTGTAAACGTTTTATTTATAATACTTTTTTTTATATAAAAAATTATCCTTATCATTCATATTCATTTATCGTGAAAATTACACATCTACAGCAAAAACAAAATATGAAAATTCCTGATATTTTATGGTTTCCAATAATTCTCATCGTATTCGAAAAAAAAAAAAAAAATCTTACACCAGACGGAAATAAAACAAAACGAGTTCTTTGAAGGGAAAATGGAAATGTATTTTTGGGTAAAGATAATACATGGTACAGTACTGTGCAATAACATCCGAAGCGATATTATAACCGAAGTTCTTTTTTATTTGGAAGAATTTATATCTATGCTAAATTATAACCATTTCAAACATTGTGAATCTTCAACAATGATCATTTTACCCTTTGCACTGTTGCAATACTGCTGGATACAAAACTCTTGATTACATCAAACAACTTTTTAATGGATGGTTTTTGCATGGTTTAATTTTGGTTAACGTTTACAAGATGGTGTTAAAAACAATCAAAATCTCCCTCTTGGACATCGAATCGTCATGAGCAGTTCCTCTTGTTGCAGAGCCTCGTGTTTTTCTTTAGTCAGCTGCGTTTTGGTTCCCACAAAATTGGTTCCATTATCGCTGTAAATCCGTTGACATAGGCCTCTTCGAGAGATAAATCTCTTAAAGGCTGCAATAAAGGCTGCAGTAGTTAAATCGCTGACTATTTCTATGTGCACTGCTTTAGTAGCAAAGCACACAAATAGCGCTATATACCCCTTGAATGACTTATTTCCACGTCTTTTCGAAACTCTTACTGATATAAGCCCAGCATAGTCTACTCCTGATACTCTTATTTTGATGAAGCGTTGAATCGATGACACGTGGTATTTTTGGATGTCTGGTATCATACTTCAGGTTACAATTAGTTATTCTTCCTACCATTCTCAGCATTTTGTGTTCATCAATAAATGGGTTAAGCGAAAGGAAGTTGCTTTGCATATTTAATTATTTTAATAAGTTCGTTACAGGATTCATTTAGTTATTTGGCAGATAATTAAATTGAAGATTCGGTATCAAGTTTTTTAAAGCATTAATTTATAAATCGTTGACAGAGGCCAACAGCGCGAATTATTTTGTTCATGTTGGAAAATCCTTCTATTATCTGCACGAACAGATTAACTATTGCTGATGTTGCAAGTGTCACAATTTGTTTAGTTTCCAAATTCTTTACTTTACTTTTCTTTTCGTTCTTTACTTCATTTGGACCGGTACAATCTTGAGGCACAATCTTCTAGATTATCGGTTGGTCTAACGATTGAATTTCTGATATTCGATTGGCCACGAAACTTTTATATTTATGAGGATGCCCTCAAATGAAACATAATGTGATCACAAAGCTCAAGTCGGGGTAGCGATAGTAAGTTTTAAATCGGAGCAACTTTCATTTTTGATGTGAGAAGTCTTACATTAATGATACCTTTTGCATCTATGGATTTGAAGTATGAGACTGCCGCATTATATGGCCTTTTCTGAGGCGTCGCAGAATCTATGTAATTCTGTTTTATTGCTCTTCTCAAATTGGATCAAATGTGGGCTAGATATTTCTTCTAGAAGTGGCAATACGTTTTTAAGTTCCTGCCATTTTGTTGATATGTGTGACGGAAGTTCCTCGTCCCAAAACAGACCTGCCAACAGATCTTGCATTATAAGCTTGGCTATAATTGTTATTGGTGCTAACCGGACAAACGGTCCAAAAAACTGTGCGCTATCTGAAAGTAGGCTGCGTTTGGTAGATTTGCCGATATCAGATCTAGACTGGATGACTGGATGATCCGAATGTACCTGTTGTTGGATTCCAGTATAGTCAGAGTTTTAATGGTATCGTCAAGTTTAAATTCCATACGATTTTGGTTTCTTGATGTGCTGGTATGGCTTCTAGAAGAACTGCATGGTTTGTTGCCCATTTTCTTAAGGTGAATCCACCGCTGTTTAGTATTTTTTATTGAAGAGGCTTTGGAAGCTTGTTTATTGTTTACAATCACTTTTAAAACGGGGTATTTCGATTCTGGGAAGTTTGATATTTGATCGTTTTACTTCTTGTTTTGAATAATCTTTCGCTACAGCCTTTGCAATATGGTCTTGAAGATATATGATAGTAAACTCATAATCTTGGTCATACGTTTCTCGTCTAAAATACTTGTTCTCAAGCTCTGCTTCGCTTGCACTTCCAATCATGTCTTCGTGATTTTGTATAATCGAGATCCATGAATCGGTTAGAAGTTTGATTTTTAACTCATAATATGCCTTAGAGTATTGTTCATCATCTTTTACTTTGTAAAATGAGTCAGTGTTAGTGCCATCCGGAAAACCTGCTAGAATCACAAAATATATGGCTGGACTTTTATATTTTCTAACTCCTTGAGCAAACAGTAAAATGTTGCCCATTTAGAAAACTTTTCCGTTCTGTGCTGAACGTGCTGAATTATAGCGCCACACTTTACTATTTTAAAAAACAAATTTAGCCTTTAGAGATGTATTAATTTGGTAATCAAAATCTCACCGTAGACCCAAGACCTTCTGAGTGGTGACCTGCATCTTGATATCCAAATTCATATGTTTATATTTATAGGTGGTATTTCACCCAGTCCTTTAATTATGTTTTCAGAAATGGACAATTAATGATTCAATTTAAAACCAGCCTTTAAATGAATCCTTCGTAAATGATGGCTGGTAAATGTTTCTTATTTTTATTGAATTCTACACTTGATAGCAAACATGCAGCTCCAAAAATCATCACAACCATCTGATACACGTTTGGCTTTCGTTTTGGTCGTTACCGTGCCAAAGGGTTGTCGTATGGACAGTCTCCCTTTCTCATCAAGAACAATATTCCTCATCTAAAATAAAACATAAAATAATGGCAGATATGGATCCGGACCCTTTATCAATAAACTGCTAAGGTAAACACCGGTTACTTTAAACGCTGCATCCCAGCGTTTGCTGGGCAACTCGAAAAAGTTACAATTCTCATGTGGTTTCTTCCTATCTGTGTGATCGACTGCAATTTCTAAAAGTCAATGAAAATTTGAGCAATGAACTAATGATTAAAGTCGAGGTTCTCCAGGGATTCGTTTCAGGACTATTATTTTACGTACTTTACATAAATGGAATTCCCGATCAAAATTTTAATGGAATATTTACCACTTCTGCTCATGGTTTTTCCATTTATGTATGCGGCACTGGGATTTTTGGAAATTGTCACGAGTCTATACCATTATTTGAGTTTGCTTGCTACCTGGTTAAAAGCGAATAATCTGTTCCGTATAGTGATAAAATTCCGGTCATAGGTATTCTGATAGAAGAAAACTTACACTGAAAGTCACATACTGATAGATTGAACTCTGGGCTGTGGTGTCAAGGAAAATGCATATGCTACGATTGTCCTGTCCGTGGTATCCCCTTGAAATGATCTTTTATGTATTTTGTCGTATGCAAAACTCCCTCTTGGCCTATTTTCCAAAATTTAGAGTTACTGCCTCTTCAACACATGTTTGTGTTCAAGGTTCTGCGACTAACTTTTATTATTAGGAGTGATGACATTGTGAATTATGCAGATCATATTCCGCATTTATTTTGAACTTGAAGGACTATACAGGGTACCGTGGGACAACTGATATAAATTTCATTCCTTATGCCAACAAATTAATACAACAATGCACATCTCACTTGCAGTTCTTTCTAACTTGGGATTTTCGATTTGGTAATCCATGTTAAAACTGATTAGATTTAGGTTATTTTTGCGCTGCTGATGTTAAATCAGCTTAAAGCTGGTACCACGCTAAAAACTAGCACACTTTGAGATCAAAACATTGATATTTTTTTAAAGTAAGAAACACTTAAAGATTGCCTTAAGCGATCGCAAAATATATCCATTCCAAATCCAAAACGGGTTTTTGATATCAACTGATATAAACGGACGCTGAAAAACGTAAAAGTACCTCGACTCATTTTACTGTACAAAAAAAATTAACAGCTAATTTTTTACTAAATCTTTCAGACCATTTTTTTACAGTTAGTGATCGTTGTATAATGGTCAGCCAAACGGACGATTTTATAGGGAACTGATCGGTCGCGACGTTGGGGTCAGCGGTGGTGATTGAACTCAAAACCGTGATATTATTAAGCCAACACCTTAAACATCACTTTACGACCGTTGACAATTGTACAAGTTTTATTGTGAAAGTGTCCGTTAAAAATAAAAACTACAGTGATTTCATGCTCAGCTCGCAAAAATTATGGGAAGCTACTCTCTGTTCTGTTTTTAAGCATAAAAATTCGAAAAGGGAAAAAACCTTTACAGATTTTGGAAATGAAATCTGGAGATTTCGAAATGAATGGATTGTCAATAAAATACGCAATCTTGGTCTGATTTTGACGACTGATATCTTAATCAAAAGCTCTCTCAACATCAGTATTAAAATATTTAAACATTTCACAAATTATTTTTAAGAATTGAAATTTGGAAAAAATTTAAGTTTTGGTAAGAATTCGTTTATCTTTTTTTGATGATTCGATTAGCTGGATAGAGGCCGTTATTAAGAGTTTTAAGTTACTGCTGATTGGAAATGTTTAGCACTGCAGAATCTACACTCTATTAACGCGTTATTCTTAAATCTAAACTAACAAAATTTATTGAAATCCTTCCTATGGCAAATTTAAATCCTTCCATCAAAGTATTATCTTCATCATTTACATGGTTACATGAATGACATTCGATGACATGAAGTTTACATTGAACGTAACATAACGACAAATGAACCCTTTTTTACCTGCTGTAACGGCAACTTTTTTGAATTCTGTTAGCATTTTGCATATCTGCACAATAATACCTTTCCAACGATATGTGTAACTTTCACCTACGATACAAACACTTAGAAAAGACCAATTAGTGTTTGCCTTTTAATATATAGATTAAAAGGGACATCGACACATTTGCGTGATCAGGTGAATGACATACCGCTAATGGAGGAGTTCCGAAATAATTATCACAAATTATAAAATGTTTGCTGAAATGTGGTACTTACATAATACTATAGCCACGGACTCTGGGTAGAAAATTATGTGCTGTGGTGCCTGCAGCTGCACGTGGTTTACTGCATAAATTTCATAGTGCAGTAACTTTTACAAAATGGAGCCGACCCAATTAAACTTGATACATTAGTACTTCGACCAATAGAATATGTGAAAAAAATTTAAAATAACGAAATATTGACTAACAACCGAGAAAAAACCGACAAAATATTTTTTAAAAGCATAAGATCTTCTAAAAATGTGTAAACTGTCGAACTATCTCGATTACTTTGTACAGTACTGTACCTATACATATCTAATAAGACGTTGTCTTATATGATTAATGATGTTTGATGAGTTATAATTTCAAAGATACTTTAATACAAGCATAAAATAGCAATCGAAAGACAGAATATCATTCTTATATGGTACTTAAGTGAATGCTTTTTTATTTAGCAAGTTTCAAATATTTCATTCCAGTTATTTATAAAAAGGTGTGACACATCTAATGTCAAAATCATATATCTTTTACAAAATTGTTGTCATATTTTTTTAACAAAACTAATGACACATATTTATATCTATATATACACATACAAACATACACTTTGATTTAAGATCAATTTCCTCAAAAATCCTTTTTTATGAATTTATATAGCAGTAAAAGCCCAAGTTACAAAGTTGTTATAAGGATGTTTACTTTTCAAAAATGATATTTTTTGTGTCTCCTCAATTTATTTTTCTTGACCAGAAATAACCATAAAAAAGGACTTTCACTTTACTTTTCGTTTGTTTTTTTTTTTGTGCTCTAAATCGATTTTCATTTAAAATGGCAAATAAAAAACGAAAATATTTGTATTTCCCTTAGAATACATCTTCAAACAAGGCAAAAGACGTAAAAAAAAGGTTACCATATATAAATAAAATGTTATAGATCCCATTTCTTCTTAAATAATAACTTTGTTTACATTAGAGGTTGAGAAGGTATTCGTGTACATAAGATGAAGAGATGAGACAAGTGTACGTACAAAAAAAAATATGAATTGCAAATTTATGCTGTAGAGATTAAGGAGTTTAAGGATTGCCATTCTTGATTTTCAGTTTGTTTACTTAAATCTTTTGTGTATTGTTTTCCTTTTATTTTGGAGAAGGGAGATTTTAGCTAAATAAGTACACATGATTATGTCGTTTAATGTTAAAATGTTAAAATGTTTTATATCAAAATTTTCATTTGTTTTTTTTTTTTTTATATTTTCAGATGACAACGTTTATCGTCACGTGTGCGGTCGTTATTTTAAATAACAATAAAATATTTTGATAGTTTATCGATTATATATACGATAAAAATATTCGACAACAAGTTAAAAAATTTCCAATTTCCCTTTTATAAGTTTTTTTTTTGTTTTAATTTTTTTTTTTTATATTTTAATTTTTTATATAATTTAATTAATTTAATTGAACTAAGTTCGGAATCGAAAATTGTGATCAAAGCAAATTTAAAAAGCAAAAAACAAAAACGGATTGGATCATCAAAATTCATATAGGAAACTAGTCCGAAAAGCGGATATCACAATATTCATGTTGATTTTTCTATGAAAAATTACCATCATTCAACGAAACGGTGAGTCCAAAGATTTTTCCATTTTTATTTTTTGTTTGTTATAATAAATTTTTGAACAAGTCCCAATACACATATGTGTATACGAGTATGGATATGTACATACGAGTATATTCTATTAAAGGACGAATGAAAAAAAAAATATTCATAAAGGATTTGAAAATAAACAGGAAATTGAAAATTCTTTTTGAGATTATTATGTAGTTCTGAACATTCATATTTTTTCTCCCTCTTTCTCTCTTCCTCTTTCTTCATGTCGGATTAGATGAATACACTGTTGTATTTTGAATATAAATATTTATAAGCAAAAATACAATTTTTTTTTTCAATAATCTGGCCTGAAACTAGTAGAGTACCTGATAGTTTAAATTGTTAGTTTAAATTGATTCTGGCGCAAAATGTCAAACCAACATGCAACACAAAATTATAAATGTAAGTTAAAAATCTAAATATTGTGGACTAAAAAAATTACCTCGAACTAATTATTTAATACTAACACGGACTAAAAAAACTATAATTTAACTAATTGCCTTCAATTTTTGCATTATGTATTATTAAAATAATTTTAATTCCAACATTTTAACAAAATACGAGAGAGTGTAACATTTACGCTCGGTTGAAGTGAAACTTCTCCTTTGGATTCTACATTGTGGTACTTATTCAATAGATGGCATGGTATATCATATCTTCGTGTTTTTTTTTTGTTTTTCGTTTTACGATCGATCGATTATACAGGGTTTCCGGGTTTGGGATGTTAATCCGTTAAGAGGTGATTCCTTGGTTCATTATGAGAAAAAGCAACCAACTTAGTCTTATTTTACTGGTAATTATATAAACTATAGTATTCTACTTTTTAAGAGGTTATCTTCCTTCTACATTTGTTTATGATGCTTTAAAGTAAATTTTTTTTTTATTTTGGCTTGATATTCTCTACAATCCTCTTATATTTTTTTGCCAAAACAATATGGCACGTGGGTACTTTTGTACATTATTTGTACTTATATTTTTAACCGTTTATTCTCATTCTAATTAAGAGTAGGCGATGATTATCAACTCTTTCCAAAACAGTAGGCGATCATTAACTCCTTTGTTTAAATGTTGAACAAACAAAAATTTAATATTTTCATAAGTTTTGTGAAATTGGCTAGTAAGTGGTGTGTCAGTGTTGTGAATTAAAAATTCTAAATAATTTAAGAAAATTAATATTATGATGACTCTGTTCTTATGTGAGGAGTACATTGATATTAATTTTATTTGTGGATTTTGCAATAGTAACGCATCCCAAGCTTGCAATCAATATCAACGCATATTTCCGAGAATACAGTTTTGACGTACTAGATGGTACTAGTATCTACAATTATTCATTTTCAAATCATTTGGATGTCGACGAAGATGTAATTAATAATGTATCAGGAAAACCATCTATTAGCATAAAGAGGTTCGCCTTACCATTGAATGAAATGCATTTTGACAAAGATAGTTTCGTGAAACGTATTTTTTATGGATAAATGGATCTTAATGCACACGAGATGACATGACAAACTCCCACAATCTACACACTGGCTTGCTAAAAATACTTATTCGATAAAACAAACCTCATGCATCAATACCGCTCCAGTGTAAACGTATGGACTGCTGTAATTGACGATAATTTAATTGGATCATTCATTATATCATCTACATTAAATAGTGAATGCTAATTATCATCGCAAATAGCATGCGCAAAAAAATTTAAAAGTAAGATAATTGAAACGCAAGCAGGGGTTTTCGTGACAATCTCAACACCAAATGAACCTCTTTCGACTGAGTGTAACCCAAAAGGTAACATACATATCTCGACCAAAATCTGTACCTGGGAATCGATTTTAAGCTGATATTTAAAATAAGTCCTGATATAATTAAAACTTTAGGCTTAACTCTAGAACCAGCCAGCGAAAATTTCGAAGAATCGAACAAATACGACCTTCCATCATTTCACAAAGCAGAATAAAGAAGAACCACTTTAGTTGCTCATGCAACCAATCTATCGAAACTATGTCCAGCCAATCAAACGACGTTATTATACTGTGTTTTCAGCAATGCAAGCTAACATCAATAAAGAAATATTCGAGACATTTGAAACATTTTAAATATTCAATTATTTCTTGAGTTCGACAAATCACCCAACTAATTCTTATTTTCCTTTGAATATGACATTCTCTGCTGTTTGATTAGGAAGGCCATTTATGTCCCCAATGAAAAGCTTCAATCCTTTTTAAATATAGACAATATCTTTTGTTTCTCCCACCAGCGATTCAAGAGTCTGAAATATGTCATCCTTTATAGTCACTACATTAATGTCCCTTATTTCTACAAGGGTTTCCTGTGGCATGGCCTTAACATAAGTTTCCTGACCGATACTTTTCATAATTAAAAATGTATGTTCTGGCCCTCGACCATAAGAATATATAAAAAAGCGCAAAAAAGTTGTACAGCTCTTAAAACATCAAACCGGTCCTACTTTAGAGAGTCGCCAATGTAATTTGTAGATTCAACTTGGTTTTCCTCGTTTGAAAGTCGATCAGTGTGACAGAGAGGAGTTATGTTGGTATGGTAACATGTGTGCAAGAAGTGGATAAGACAAAACATAAATTTATGATCACAGTACCATTATAATATTGCGGCAAAACGGAAGTTTCACTTCAATTTACAATAACAATGCTATAAAAATAAAAAATTTTTAGCCTAACTTTTGGGTTTGGAAAATTATTCCAATGCAATTAAATAAAAATTAATTTGACCACCGCCACACCACCTCTTCGATTTAATGAGAGCATGTACATTAAATTCCGTGTTGTGACGTGCATTGTTAAAAAAAATAATTTAAATTTTTCGGTTTTAATGAAAAAAAAAAAAAAAAAATTCACCATAAACCAATAAAGTATTTCCATTCGATGTGTATGGAAAACGATTTAATTGCTAAATTATTTCCATTTGAATATTATAATTTTCGCGCCATAAACACGAACGAAATAATTATAATTGTGACATGTTTTTAAAAAGTTTTTTTTTATTTTAATTTTAAAAACAAAAAAAACTTTTTTTTAATTAAAGCTTCCATTTGAGAATTTGATAATGATAATGATTTGAACTTTTTTTCTCATTTTTTTTTTATTTTATTACTTTTCCAATACAGATATGAACTCAATGAATGTTGACTCTGAGAATCGAGTGGTTCTTAATGTTGGTGGTATACGTCACGAAACTTATAAAGCTACATTAAAAAAAATACCAGCTACCCGATTATCACGTCTAACTGAAGCACTAGCCAATTACGATCCAATGTTGAACGAGTATTTTTTCGACCGACATCCCGGCGTATTTGCCCAAGTATTAAATTATTATCGGTAAGTGAAATTTTGATTTATTTTAATTCGGAATAAACTAAAATTATTTGATTTAAGATGTTGAATGTTTTCTTGTGTGAATAAACATTTTTTGAGGGCTTTTTATATATTTTCTTCGGACCAGGTTAGTAAAATGTATGCAGTTTGAGGTTTGCTGTCGTAGCATCAACTAAGAACTGATCAACATAATCAATATGAATGCGCTGCCATGGATCATCGGGCTTTAACCATGACTCCCGCACGGTACTTTTGCAGACGTTTTTGCAATATTTTTGCATTGATTCTTGATCAAGTCAGTGATCTTTTTGCCAAATGACTGGCTTTATCTACTCGTGAATTTTTCAGGCCAACGTATTACTAAAAATATGCTATTATATACGTAGTCCTCGTTCAGTTTCACTTGCTTTCATTAGACTTGAAAAGAATGTGTAAAATCATACAGGAGTAATTAAAGGCCCACTTTTGAAGTATTTTCATAGTGTAGAGAGCAGTTCCCTTCTTATGGAACTAAATATCGTTAATAAAGGTTAAGATTAGTTTGTAAAATGAATTTGTAAGATGAAGATCTGTCCATACCCGATCTGTCACTGTTAGTGATCGAGAAGCATGGTTATATAAACAACCATGGATTACACTCTGACGTACATGTGATATATAAAAATCCCCCATCTACATATCAACACAAATGATACGAATTGTCGAGGCCTACGACGATGATGATCAAGAAAAAATGAGCAATATGTGACGCGATGAAAATTATTCAGCTAACCAGTTAATGAATGTTCGTCGTCATGAACGGTCGAGATTTAAATAAAAATATAAATTAATGTTTGAATATAATAAAATATATGTATATGTATAGTTTTATTTAGTTCCATAATAAAAGATAATTCCTACATGGGGGCCCGACCGAGTTATTGAGCCAAAGTGAGAATGTGAACGAAAAATGTTTGTAAAAATAAAAATAAAATAAAAGACAATTATTTTAAAATAAAACAAGAAAGACAAAAGATAGTTTTTTAAATCGCAGTTTGCTAATAAATTTCAAGTTTTGTTTATTAGAAATGTGATTGAGTAAAAGAGACAGTTATATTTCATAGTATTAAGTCTCTAAATATATTGCTTTTTTATTATAAAAATTGTACAAAGAAGTTTTAAGGGAACACTTAAGTTCGAAACCAGAGGTTGAATAACCCTACGACTTCGTTACGTTATCAGAAAGGTTATCATAAAACGAATTCATATCGTTATAATGTTATAACTTTAATTAAAAATATTATGGTTACGTTATATATTGTTATTAACGAAATTATAAAGTTAAAATATACATTTGGTAAGTTTTTTCATAATTTAATAAGATTTATTAAATTTAATTTATTATACAATATTTATGTATACATTATATACATTATACATAAATTTAAACAAAATTTAAATTCGAAAACCATTAAATTTATTTCATTTGAGTAATAATTACAGTTTGGTTTTAATTAAAACAAAACAAATGCCACTGAATTCATGCGCTGCTTTCCATTCCGTTTTTTTAAAACTTTGAAGACGGTTAAAGCAAATTTTTAAAATCTTGGTTTAACCGAATTAACAATATTGTTTCTAAATTATCGACTAACAGTTTCTCTCTATGAGAACTTAAAATAAACTTCAAGAAACTGAAACATCTTTCGACAGAGACCTGGGTTGCTAGAACTCCGAAAACAACTTGTGCTAATGCAAACAGTTCAGGATGCAATAATTTTTTAGATTACCAATATTCTAAAATGGATGATTTTCGAGAAAGAGCCGGCATTATCGAAAGCCTCGATTACGGATAAAACGTTTATTTTCTGTCGCTCTAACGCAGGAGGTGTATAGACCGCAATTTCCCTCAAATGGTTTTCAAACTCCTTATCGGAACTTGTGGAGCTGTTTAAATCTGGTGGGTTCTGCGAAAGCTCCTCAACATCAAGATCTCTCACTTGTACTGTTATAGATTGAATGTTGGTCCATAATTCCTTTAAATGAACTTTGGCTTCTGCTCTATCAGTGGTTGTCAAAACTGCTTGGAAACGTGGATCTAATAAAATTGCCGATTTCATAATTATATTATTAAGAATATTAGACTCCCTCGAATTTAGATTTTTCAAGACAATTTTTGCAAACTAGCTGCTATACTTAGCTGTTGCAAGTTTACACTTTATTCACTCTTTGTAGACGTCTGTGATAACGAGTTGTTCAGCCTAAAATAAAATTGTAGTATGTGCTGCTGGGGATAGAGCATCTCTGGTTTCTATCGCTGTTGCCCAATTATTAGGCTGTATTTTATCATCCATGTTTATTGCTATATTATTATAGTCGGTCTGAGTTTTAGAGACGATGTCACGCATGCGGAATGTGGATGACCAACGTGTAATACAATCCAACGGAACACAACGAACAGTAAAAATCATAAAATTGCTTGGATGTAAGCAGATTAAAGAGTCTATCGTGTCGTCTAATATTTTGTCCTCGACATTTATTGATTTTACACTTTCTTCATCTTCTGAAGTATCGCCACTTAATGAACCATGGACCAGCGTCATCATCCTGTCTCTCGGCTGTGGCTTCGATATTACGTAAATTTTCAACTGTTAATTTTTCGTCTAATATTTTGATTGCCTTTAACATGTTAGCCCCGTTGTCGCTGGTTACCGTATAAATGTTTCGTAACTCAATTCCATACTTCTTGAGTACATTCTGAATTTCACTAGCTATATAATCGCCCGTATGCTTTTCTTTTAGCTGTAACATAGCCAGTGTCAAAATAATAATTTTTTCTTCGTGAATAAATTGTGCATTAATACCCAATACACTACGTTTAAGCCGCGTCGCAGAATCTATTTTGATCGATAGAAGCCGCCCGTTTAAATCATTTTTCATTTTTTGTTGTAAACTTCTAGCAACTTCTTCCATGTGCATTTTAATATTGGTAGTGGTTATTGAAAATTTATGTTTACTGTTTGCGTTTGTTGCTTCAATAATGGGCTTTAGAATTTTTCGAAATCCTGAATCATTTATAACCGAAAAAGGTCTTCCATTTTTAGTGACTCTAGCTCCAAACATACGTTTTTAATTTCAGATTTACTCAAATTAACATTTGGAATGTTTTGTTTTAACAAATTCCCAGCATGATTGCCTTTAATTTCATAGCATGTATTTATTATTATTATTATTATTATTAGCAGTTAAATAAATAAAGTAGTTCCAACATACACTGGTCCTTAACATCATATGAAATTTTGACTGTATAAAGTATAAAAAAACTGCACGTGTAGTTCAGTGTGAATAAAAAATAGACATTACATTTTGCGTAATTAAAAATAGATTTACGAAAACAAAAGAGAAAGTACACGTATGTATATGCATATGTTGTCTTTATTTCGTTATGTTTAGTTATTTTATTGGGTTATTTCGAAAGTTTTAAAGGTTATCGGTTTTGTTATGTTTTAACTTAATATAAATAATTTCGTTACGTTATTCAACAAAAAATCACAAAATAGCGTTATTATAGCGTTAAAATAGCATTAGAAAATAGCGTTATTATTTAAATAACGTTATATAACGTTATCCATCCCTGCTCAAAACAGAACCAGAGCGGCAACTGTGTGCGTCGTCGCCTGTCAAATTAAAATATACTATTGCTTACTATGCTAACAGAACCAACGACGGTAACGACGAAGATTTTTTTGTTGAAATATATGAGTCTATTTCTAATTATATCGCCAGCGAAACCATGTTGCCAACAGTTTTTTTTATAAAAATTGCCTTTTTAATATAAAATGGGTACTCAGAAGCTATGTTTTAAATTTTTTTATTGCTATTTTTATGTCGCGATACGCTGATGCTTTTGTTCTGTTTTGACCTACAGAATGTGTCGAGAAGTGGCCAGAGAATTTTTAAGTGGATTTTCATAAATTTATTTATAGCAAGAAGCTTTTGACGGGAAACGGAAAATTGGTGCTTGACAGTTGCCGAAATGTTAAGATACGGATACAAGTAACAGATGTGCTGAGAAAAGTGTTCATAGCGAAATATACAGCGGCCCAAATTCATCAAAAACTTGCAAGATGAACCAAAAACTCAAATGGAAGTTATATCGAGTATGTTTACAAAATGATTGAAATTGCAGTATTGAGAGATCAAAGAAAGTGGGTTTGCATGTAGATTTCAGACAATTGAACGCGAAAGTTAAGAAAGATGGGTACCTACCCAATGCCGAGTATAGAAGCTCAGTTGAACGGATTAGCCAAAGCAAAATTCTTCAGTGTACTGGACCTGAAAGATGGTTTCTTCTATGTAAAAACAAACCATCAAAGTCGAAAATATATAGCGTTTATTATATACTCAAACAAGTATGAATTCACAAAAGTAACGCTTGGATATTGCAACAGTCGTGCTGTATTTTTGCTATTTTTAAAAAAAATGTTCAAAGAGTTTATTAAGAAAGATGAAGTAGTCATAATTTACGTTGATCATATTATAATTCCAGCAAATTCGTTTGACGACGCAAACGCGCAACCAGAGCAAATATTAAACATGCCGAAAATAATGGTTTGTTAATTTATTATAATAAATGCCAATTTATGAAGACAACCGTGGAATACCTTGAATAAATAGTTTCTGACGGTACCATCATACCAACAGATACCAGAAATCGAGCCATCGATAATTTTCCTATTCTAGTTTGACTGGTTATATGAGTGACTTACTCAAGAAACATGTTCCATTTGTGTTTAGACCAGATCCTTATGCAGGTTTTAACATCTTAAAAATAAACTCTGCCAAGCACCAGTTTTACAAACCATCCAAATGCCGAAACCTTATTGCATATAGACGGTGGCAAATTTGGTATGCCGCGATAAAGAGGTAAAAGGGATATGGAAATATGTTCCATCCTTATTACTATCCAGGATTTGTAACTCTTTTAAGTTAACGATAAGGAAGAAAGAATTAGTTACAAAAAATGGACGTTGAGGCGTTAATCCAGTCGTAATCCAGAAGTAGTGACATGGTATTTAACCAATAAAGACGAAACAATCGTAGTTAGATTAAAAAGAGCTTAAAAGGAAGATGTCCACATTTAGGCGATACTTAAAATGATATGGAATGTCAATGCCTACGACGATAATGATGAAGAAAATGCGAGCACTATGTGACTATAGTTGATAATTATTAAATTAATGAAAGTTCGTCGTAATGAAATACGTAGAAGTGATGTATAGTGTCATTTGGTTCTATATTAAAAAAAATATTCCTGCATACATGTGCCGCTACCATTATCTGCTAATTTGCTTCATAATTTGTAAGCATATGGGCCAAAACCTGCTGATTTCTAGCAAACAATACTGAACACATAATTGCAGTCACTCTGACTACCATGCAAACTGTCCCTGCTTAATTTTTAAAAGAACATTCTATTTTTAAATTATTGTAGATAAGTAAATCCTTAATTTCTTTTAATCCCGATTATAATTTCCTTATACTTAGCAATAAAAGACGTTGAATGTTTTCTTCTGAGCTCAATTTTATTTTCTAAGGGTTTTTATACTATTTTTAGAAATAAAACAAAACTTTTTCAATCTGATTTGTATTGCAAGATCAAAAAAAAAATGTTACAATAAAAAAGTTTTTAACGCGTACAAAAATAACTAAATACGTTATATTTACTGGAACACAGTAGTTAACAGCTAACAAAGTACTGTAATTAAAATAAAACCGATATTTTCCGAGTTTTCCTATATTGTGAAAATCTACTATTGTTTGAATTGTATTTTGATGTTATGTTAACTGTTTTTATTATTATTAGGTACATGAATTATATTAACACTGAAATTTATTCATTTGTTCAGCAAAATTTGAAAATATGAAATATAAAAAGGAAAACATCAATGAAAAGTGTTATGAAAATTAAACAAATTTTCATAAATCGGATTTTGAAACATTAACTTATTGGGTGTCACAAAAACTTGGATCTTAACCCAAGATGCGATATCAATAGTAAATTAAATTGCAGCAGCTCGTTCAAATTAAATGATACTATCTTCCCGGATACTAATCTGACCTTACCATTCCCATAAAATTCATTCAAGATCAATATTTTGTAGGCTTTATGGATGAAACTGCTAATTGTTATTAATGTTGAACAAATTAGAATGTACCTCAAGTATCTCAAGTATCTGAAGTATCTCAGAAGTATCTGAGTGGTATTTGATGGAGTGTTTCCATTTCTCACACAAGTTCAATTAAAACTCTTATGAAATTAGACTACAAACAATAGGAATACCCCATTTTAATGGTGAAAACATGAAATAGATGGAACATTTCATGTTGTGTTCGAAAAGCAATTGCACAATAACAAAGCACTATGCAATATGCACAAAATGAACTATCTAAAAATGTATATTGAAGGACAAACAGCAAAGTTTCTGAATCACAACACGAACAACATTTCCAAACCACATTCAAAAGAGCAATAGATGACAGATATATCGTAAAACTACCATTTTATCAAACTAGCAAAGATATGAAGCTATAGGTGATTCCAATAAATGGCAAAAGCGCAAAAATCAGCTTTTAAGCAAAAAAAAGTTAGCAATGGATTACAAAAAATTCATGGAAGAGTATGAACAGCTGGCAAACATGCAAAAGGTCTCATCAACAAAATCTAAAGATGGCATATATTACATGCCACATCATGGGGTTCACAAGTCAACAAGTATACTATACATGGAAACTAAGAGTAGTTTTCGACGCATCTGCAACCAGTGAATATAATCATTAAATATAGCATGATGTGTATCGGTCCAAAGCCGCAAATAGCAAAACTGCTCAGCAAAGGTGGTTTCAATCTAAGAAACTAGGCTAGTAATCACGAAGACCTACTAAACAACGTAGCAGGAGGAGAGTACGGTTTCGTATACAATTGAAATTGACCAGAGTATTACAGCTTTAGGACTCCTTTAAAGGCATAAAACAGACGTTTTAAAGTTTAACATAGATCATCTTACACTCAATAGTCCGGTAACAAAACAAAATGGTCTATCTACAACGGACAAATTGTTCGACCCAATAGGATGGCTAGCACCAATTATTGTAACCCCAAAAACCATGTCACAAAAGCTCTGGCTCTCGGGTCTCAATTAGAAAGAGCTTGTGAAGAGCTGCCCCAGAAATTGGTATCATATACAAACAGACTTCTCTTACTCAATGAGTTGAAGATTCGAAGATAGATAAGTTTCACAAATAAGTCTGAAATAGAACCTCATAGCTGCTAAAAAAAAAGTGTTCTGATTTTTTTTTAACCAATAGGATTTGTCGAAAATGACGATTTTTTCTTCGGTATTTTTTTCATCAAGTTGATCTTCAACTGTTTTACTAAAAGAATATGACAAGAAAGAGACAATACGATGTATTGTATTAATTCGGCAAAAACAGCAATTTTGAATTTATTGATGCGTAAAATTTAAAATAAACATTTGCAATGTTAGATAATACAAGACGGTCTATCAAGAATTGCAGTGACTTTGAAGAATTTTCTTCTGGTTTTTGGATATCATCAATTTCCCACTTATGGACCCTTTTCTATTGATATATCATTATTATATCGATCACAAATTAATTTCCATGCAGGTCGAAGAGCCTGAAGTAATCATCACTAACAAGTATATCACCACTTTACCTTTTTCATTAAAAATCAAACCCGGTACACCCGAATATTTGCAATAAAATATCTTCAAAAATTGTCTAACACCGTCTGAGTCTGTCAGACCTCGGTAAATGTTCCCCAAATCAAATGAAAAAAGTTAAATTGAAATTGAAAAATGAAAAAACTTTGATTCTCAATCAAAGTGAAATATAGACTAAATTTTTCACTTCTATACCATCTGTTACCAGTTTTTAACATACACACATAATATGATTGTTTCAAGAATCCACAAACACGCATTCCATCAAGTTAAAGTTGTAAATTTAACATTTTCCTTTCAAATAAAATTCAAAACCGCACAGCAAACAAAAAATAAAAGCGACTTCGACGCTAGAAGGAAAACTAAAACACCATAAAATTAAAAACGAAATGGAAACGTAGAAAACTAAATGAAAAATGGAAAAACATAAATAAAAATACAAATAAAATGAAAATTAAAAATTTATTTAAAATATTTTCAGCACGTTTAAATATAAATAACTGACACAGGTGCCTGAAGGGTTTCGTATTTTGTTTATTTATTTTGCGTTTATTTTTTGTTTTTTTTTCTTAAGGGGTGGCGATGTAGTTGGGGCTGCAATTTTTCGTCTCCACACGAAATAGCATTTCCAGTGCTTTTATTTAATTTTTATTTAATAACAAATAACAATATTATTGCGTTATTATTTTATTATTTTTTATTAAATTTATGTGGATTTCATTTTATACTATACATGGGTGGCTATCATGCGGGTTGGGTATGGGCTTTGTATACAATTTATATATAAAAAATATGCCTGCTCCAGATACCAAAGAAATCTACATAAATATTATTGTTTGTCTGACAATAGGGAGATACCTTAAATTCATTCATTTGTATACAGAAATATGAGCTGGATGGGAATCTGTATATAAATTTTTTGGAAAATGCGTGTACGGTGTGGTGCGCCGGGGTGCGATGTGTGATGGGAAAATAATTTTTGAATGGAAACATAAATAACTTTTATTGTATGTAATTTAATTTGAAATTTATTTATTCATGTTTCTTAGAACATGACCGGGTGGTATGAACGTTGAGTTTTTGTTTATTGACTGTTCAGATTTTACTATAATATAAACATGATATACATTTTGGTCACCCGTTTTGAAATTTTCTCTTTTAAGATGACATAATTTTGAAAAAATTATTTTAATTTTACGTACAACGATTGAAACTGTAAAATATATATCCCGGTTCTTTAATGTTCTTTAACAAGTCCTTGAAAATTGTTGATGCACAAACATTTTTTCACGCACTTTGTGTGCTGTGGCCCGATAAGGTATCTGCTATGAGACCGAAGTAAATAAAATCAAAGCATTTAGTGTTTTGTCACCGGTCGTAATGAGATAGTTAAGGTATCGCCTTAAACACATCGTGGTTCTGGAAGTTTGAAGCCTCGGACCATAACGCCGTGAAAAATTGTTTGTAAAATAGTTCGTCGGGCCGACCACCTACAACGATCACCAATTTTAAAAATATGGTCTGAAAAATCTTGCAAAAGATCTCAGTAAAGGGTCAATTTTGGTCTGTGATGCTGTTGATTTAGTCTTCTAGCATAAAATAAGTACTGAAACAGCAACATCGTGGCGTTGAGTTAGAACTTGTATATAAAAGCCTGAAGTGACTGTATTTACAGGATACAAAATAGCAAATTTGGTGTTTCAGGTAAAAGTCGAGCCTTTATCATTTAAAGTATCAAATGGGCAAACACCAATAGTCTTTGTGGCTTAAAATATTAAATACTTCTAAAAAATAATTAGATACAGTTATAAACTGTTGAATCACATGTCACAATTCCTGTGGAAAACGTTGATATCCAGTGTATCCAGTGAAGGTAAATTTGAATGATCTGGATTTTACTTAGTGACATGTAACTATTTCTTAAATAACTATTGTTTGTCTAAGTTAAATAACATCTTTTAAATGTTTGAGCAAGTTTCCTTAAACCGGTGAGGTACTCTTCACAGTACTTCTGTGAATCGTCATTCTTACTATTGCCCCTTATTTGGTTGAAAATCTTTCCAGTAAAAGTTAGCTCGAAAAAGCTTTTACCGTATCCATTATCCCTTTGCGGTGATTTATTTTTTTCTTTTGTTAACTTAACTTATATTTGTTTTACGTATCGTATCCTTAAAAATTTTAAACTTTCAAACTTTCACACTTTAAAACTTTTAAACTTTTAAACTTTTAAACTTTTAAACTTTTAAACTTTTAAACTTTTAAACTTTTAAACTTTTAAACTTTTAAACTTTTAAACTTTTAAACTTTTAAACTTTTAAACTTTTAAACTTTTAAACAGCTGAGCACGACTTTGGTTAACAGTTTGGGTATTTTAACGAAGCTTCAAATATCATCCATTTAAATTTGATTGTTTGAGCGAAGATGTAATTTCTGACTTAAATTTTATCATCTTTAAAAATTATCGGCTCTAAGCAACAGATCAATCTGATCAGGTATATTATATATGTGCAGGTTCTGCTAACTTGAGTCCTTGATTGTTTGATCTTCTCCAGAACTGTAGCATCATTGGGGATGGTATTGCAATTTATCATTTTTTGAGAACTAGGGCTTTCGTTTTGAAGCGTACTTTTTGGTTAAACCTTGTCTTTACTATCAGCTTTACACCTTTTGTCATACCAGCATTTATTTCCAAAAATGCGCGAGAAATGTACATTTGCGAATGAACGGTTCAGATTTTAATCATTATGCAGACTTTGTATTACCCCATGCGAGCCACATGCTTAGTTGCTGCAGAGTTATTGAGGTGTACCACTACTGTTACCTTTTTAAAATACACCGAGTTGCAATCTGCGTAGATTCATTGACTAGGCATGTGACAAGGCTCAGACATTTGAGTTAGATGAGCTACTGTCATTGGTGGTTATGACTAATTCAAAGTATCAGCACCTAACATTGTTGAAAGGTACACGTTTGAACTACGGCATGACTTATTCACTATGGGCCACTCCTAGCAACATGCAAAGTGCCTCTGTTTTAAACAGTTCCAACATACAAAATAATCCATGCTGGCAAACTAGCGGCTATGGCAAACTAGCTTTTTTTGCAAACTAGCGGCTATGGCGCGTTGATGTTTTTTCTTCAAAAGATATAGATAGATATAGATAGCGTTGTAGAACACGCCTACAATGCTGTATTTCCCTATTTAAACTGTGTTTTTTGTCCACACAATTTTTCATATTTAAATATATATAAAATAGTTGTAGTTTTTACAACTCCCGCAATTTTTTGTAATAAAATAACTGTTAATATAACCGGATAAAAACACTTTTATTTACCAAAACACAAAAATACAATACATTCTAAAATCTGCCATATTTTGTACCGATCCCAGTTTTTTATTTTCTAGATACCAATTTCAAATTAGAAAATAGTTTTCGTTTTCAATGTGTCAAAAAACTAAAATAAACAAATGCCAAATTTTCAATTCGTACTCTAAAAATCGGTGCCTACTGAGTTTGAATCAATATTATTTATGTATAACTCAGTACGCTCGATGATTTACGATGGGACTTTTGGCAAATTATCTATTCATCTTTACTTTAAAATCGACCTTCGCTTGAACAGTGTTACAGTATTTTGATTTGAACTAAGTAACTTTTAAATGGGATACCCCAATTTTGAGTCACCCCATTTTCATAAACAAAAATTCAAATATCTATACACATAACCTCAATATTCAAAATTTCGCAAACGCCATTTAGTTTTAGGAAATGATAAAAACCGAACCATGATCTTGCTAAGTGTACAATAAATTAGCACGATTTTCTTCTTTAATGACTTAAATGCTATAATCTCTGGCTATGATTTTTTATAATATCATTTTTCACAACAACAAAATCAAAACATCTTGAAAACTTTACCATGTCATAAAGCTGTGACATTTTCAATTTTCGCTGTCATTAACGTTTACTCTTCTCGTATCCGTTTCATATCGACGTCGAAAAAAAAAAAATTTAAGATAATGCCAAAAAAAATGTACACGACGAGTGTAATTTCTCCAACTCCCAAACGTATTTTTGGAAAAAATTTCCCGATAAGCTTTTCCCATAACCTTAAATTAATGTGTACACTGTACATATTGAAATTGATCCATGTACTTTTTGTTTGATGATAATGTTGATGATGAGGATATGATGATAATGTTGAAAATGGAAAAATGTCATTTTCTTCTTAATTGATTTTATTTTTCTCGTGCTTCATGCGGTTTTAATAGTTTTTTGTTGTTTTTGGAAAAAAAATTTTTTTTTTTTATTTATTTATTTTATTAAATATTTATTTAATTTAAAACAAATTATAAATGTAAGATGTCGATGTGTATTTTGTTTACCGAAAAAAAAATAATAAAAAAAATTCCATTAGGCAAAATAAATATTTGAACAGCTTCACAGTTTTTCGTCGGTTTGTGTTTTTTGTCGCCTCCATTTCGCCACCTTATACCCACTCAAAATGAAAATTGATAATTTTCGTTTTTTTTTTTTTGTGAATATAATTGACTTAAGTATAAGTCAATGTAATGTTTGTGGAAAATTAAATTTTAATTTTTGTGTTCTGGTGCGTTTACACTGAGAACTAATAATTGACAAAATAACACTTAAGTTTTATGATGTTGACTAATCGTTTACGAAAATTAGTTTTAAGTGGTGTTACAGATTTAATAGTTTTGTGTAACCGAAAATAAAAAAAAATTTATTGATTGAAGTTTGTTCATTTTGTTTTACTGTAACTTTGTCGGTAAACATAGGACGATGGTTTTCTAACAATAAAATAAAGAGAGTTGGTGGGAAGGTTTACCACATTGTTTAGTCGCCATTTCAGAAATTTTGACAGTGTATTTTGAGCACTCATTTTGGTGAAATATAGACAAATGAAAAATGTTTTAGAAAATACTTGAAAAAAGTTCTTTAGCAGATAAGCAAAATCAACAACTTTCATTTAGTTGGTACAAGGTTATGTTCCTCGAAATCGGGTCCAACTAATCAATATAATCAATGTATTATGCGATAAAATATTACAACAAAAAAAATCACCACAGGCGGCACGTTTCTTTCAAGTAAGCTTGTAGGTTTTTTATGCGGATAAGACTTATTTGAATCCACTGAGAGATAAATGATATTAATGATCTAAGGCGAATCTGAATATGTATTTGAATAAAAAGTCAATAGATACCTTTATCAAAAGCTCTAAAAATGCCCTAATGAGGTACAGAATTCCTTTGTCGAACCATGGTCCACTCCAGTACAAAACCACTGGAGCATTTCAATGTGTGGATGGAAATTAAGAGCATACCAGTATTTGTTCGTTCAATGGTAACGGCGTAAGGTAGGATGTGTAAAACTAACCACGAGAGAGTTACTTATAAGCTCCAACGCCAGAAAAGATTGCAATAATTGAAACATTAAAAAAATAAATACGCAAATGTAATCGTTCCTTCCTTAACTAGCATTTGAAATAAAAATTTCAGGCCTTATAAGAGATCAATAGATTTAATCAGTATTACAGTCAATACCATTATTTTACATTCATAAGGCAAACATCTTGTATAAATTGCAACATTTTACTGACTAAAACTTTAAAGATATACTTCATGTGGAATTACAACGAAAAAATAAACTCTGAAAGTGTTTTGCTATATGATCTGGAGTCAAAGCTCATCTATAATTTCATCGAGATCATTGATGTTGTCCACTACAAAGCTCTATAACCGCACTGTATCTTTACTGTCAAGCACAACTATGTTAATTGATGCTTTACTTTAACAGGAGATTTACTCTCGAATGAAAAAAAAATTAGATATTTGAAATGGGTTGTCTCTGCATGCAACGGGTCTGAAATCGTGTGTTTTCAAATTATCTAAAAATAGTGCGTGAAACGGTAGTTTCTCTTCGGCCTCACCAGACTGTTTTGTAGATCATAGTAATGGTGGCTGAACAAAAATTGCCTAGTGTATAAAATTATGTTTCTTTCATGAAATTTTTTGACTTTAAATGACTTCATCCTACAAACAAAATATCTATGAATGACTTGTGCTTTTACCGGATGTGTGTATGAAGAGGAATGATAGGCAAAAAATAAATAAACAAATAAATTGATTTTCATATTTTCATTTTCACAGAACCGGAAAATTACATTACCCGACCGATGTATGTGGGCCGTTGTTCGAAGAAGAACTAGAATTTTGGGGGCTTGATTCAAATCAAGTAGAGCCATGTTGCTGGATGACGTACACTCAGGTATGTAACATCAAAAAAATTATATATTTTTTTTTTTTATAATAAACTCTACACGGAGACAAAATGAAATCTCATTAATCATAAAATTAATACACAACCGTAATGAAGTAAGAAAAAAGTCTCGCGTAAGAAAATGTTGGAAAATGGAAAATATTTTTTTTTTTTGTTGTGTTTTGTTTTGATTTATTAATTTTACATCTTCGCTGTATACTGTATACCAACTTTGTTTCTTACGTTTATTCGCATGGATGACGATGATGATAATGATGATGACGACGATGATGAGATTCATCTGGGAATGAAATTTTTTTTTTATTAGTTCTTTAGGATTTTATTTGGTACACGCAATATTTCGTACGTTATATTATCCCTCCTAGGGACTGGATGGCCTAACTACATCGTACCATGTTCAATAATAAATGTGTCGATAAAGTGCTTTGGTATGGAAATGGTTTTCTGTTGTTTTTTTGGGTTTTGGTTTACGAATTTACGATAGCCTCGGGATTATAATAAAAAAATAATTATGGTTCACGTAATGTTTTATTGTACTACATAAATTTAAGATGAACCAAGAAAATGTATTTTACACATGTTCAACTGTTAGATATTAATCACTATACGATTTTGATACAATCCTTATGTGTCCTATATAGATATATGGGTATATCTCATTTGATTGGTACTAACATCATTCTTATACCAGTTAGACGACGAATAAAAAAAATCCAATTTCCTTTTGAATTCAATTTTATTCCAATCAATTTTCATAAACTGTATACACAAAAAATTTTCACTCCACAAAAGCTTTTCTCTCAAAAGCATGATTCGATATATCTACATCCAAATATAAAGTTTTTCCACGTATACGAATATAACTTGATATACAAATTGTGTTTTTCTCTGCACATCCTAGCGCACACACACACATATATACATATGTAGATTACATTATATAGTTTCCCAGAAGAAATATAAAAATTTTCGTTCTAATATTCCGTTATATGTAAGTAATGATACCAAACAAGCACAGTATATCGCTTAGAGCTAAATTTTTATAAAGCGTTCATAGAAAAGCACTGTCTTGTTGAAAATTGTTCAGCATCAATTTTTATCTATGGAATTTTTTTTATAAAATAAAAGACATCGGTTCTAGGATATCCATGTGTCTCAATATAAGCTTTTACTTTGTGGTATAGTGATCCAGAGGAGAAAATAAACTAAATTAACGGTTCATCGGATAATTTAGTGGTTGGATCTTACATGTCCGTGTACGATTTTTTCCAGAAGTTGTTAGATGTCGTATCCAGAAGTTGTTAGATGTCGACTATGGTATCAAGGATTCTGAAGGGAAAAAGGATTTTGTAGTGAGATTGCTTCCGAGTTCAATTTTTTACGAGCTGTGTACAGTGCTATATGTATTTTTTGAGCTCTTTGTCCTCGGGCTCGTTTCGGATTGGTAAATAGAGGTCCTGCATAATCAACACAAAATCTGGTAGTTCCGCCATAATTTTGCAACTGTGGTTGATGTCTTGAACAACCTGTGCATTTTCTGATTATATCACGTATTACGGTTTTTGCTCTTAATATCCAAAACCATTGTACTTAACGTTATACCTGCATTGCCTTGACCAATGTGAGCTTCGCTTATATAAGTAATCATATTAAATTGTTGTTGGTAAGAAGAATGACAGGGTGTTTAGTTTTAAACGATAGTTATATGATCTTCTGATAACTAGAGTTAGTATCTAGCAGTGAGTCAAGAATACCAATGGTTCTGAGATGGCCTGAAATGCGTAAGTAAATATTTTGTGGCTTTTTTTCCTCCTTTGTATCATCTTGATTATTTTGATTTGGCCAACGTGATTCATTCTAAATAACTCCATCTGGTCCAAACTACCAATTTTTGAAATCTGAAAGACATTCTGCTGTTATACCCCTTGACATGCAATCTGCTGGATTTGACTTTGTTGGTACATATGATGCCAGTGACTATGACTCGTTTTTTGTACGACTTGCTAGGTTCGGTTTTCTATACAAAGGTTTTCCATCTACGAAGAAGGGATTATAATCCAAAACTATTTTGGAATCTGTCTAGGCTGCAACTAATCAGATTGGAAATGTGGTGGTGGTTTTGATGGATTCGACCAGTTTTACTAACAGAACACCGACACACAGCTCAAATTAAGGTATTATTTGATTGGAGCTGTATTTTTTTGCAGCTATAAGCCTGTAAATAAGGGATAGTGGCATATGCTAGTTAAGTGGCATTTCAGGATGCATGAATACTAGTTACGTTGATTGGTTTATCTAAGAGCAGTTATCTAGAAATGCTAACGTGTCATCATCTTTAATTCGATTCCACCTTACCTCTAATTCACCGGATAATTTATCATCCCTTTTCATATTTGAGAGCCTCAAAGATTGTAATAGTATTTTGAACCTTTCGTGCTTGAGACTATTCAACCCAGTGGCTCAAACATGTTGCTGCTCTCTGACAATGCGGCTCGTTTGATAATCAATACACCCCCTGTAAAGTTACAGAGAACTGAAAGTTATCGTCATGTGAATCCCAATAAATTCCCAACACCTTTAGACATGCTCCTTCATGAAGTGCTTTAATTTCCTGGATCTATGTGGTTCAAAGTTCCAGAGCAATTGTACCGAGTAGCGTTCTCGAATTGGAGCTCCATTTACGTAGTTTCATTCCAGTCTCACTCAACATTAGTATGAGCTTATCTTTTAATTTAAAAGCTTTCTTTACGCTACTCATACCGGTCATCCTATCGTCGACGTACATGTCACGCCAAAGAGAACTCAAGGCTTCAGGATATCGTGGTTGATTCGCTTCGCGATGAATCATCCTTCTTCCCAAAAATGGTCCAGATACGGTTCCACAAGTAACCGTCCCCAATTGATAATATGTTATTGGCTTGTCAGGACTCTCTCGTCAGCACGTTGCTGTGTATCATTGAGTGAAACTATATTAGTGGTCTTTGGCTCCGTGGAGTGGTAAGAACAAAATCTTACGATGAAGTTCTTCTGCTTTCTTGATTTCTGTCATAAGACCTAATTTGACCTATTCATGCATAAATATCGCTATACATACAGTTCTAATAACATATCATTGAGCATAGTTGCAACGAATTTCCAAAGTATGGTTTAACTTCCTTAGACGGCAAATCACTAAATCTGCCAGTTTTGTTTCTGGATGTATGCTCTACGAAGTGTTTCTCCCATAATCAGCAAGCTTCTCAATCTCTCAGAATGTTCCCAAGCATTTATCGATATTGAATCACTGTAGTTGATCTGCAGTCATTGCCAAAGGTGAACTTTCTTCTATTTGGTGTTGGCTTCCTATGGCAATCCAGCCCATTATTATGTTTTGGGCGATAACGTGGCAAATTATCAACGTTTTCCGATCTTAAAATGTTGAAAACAATATTTGCCCCTGGCAGAATTTATATTGATGTTGGTGTGTTTTGCTCTGGGTCTACCAATTGAATATTTGCAAAATTTTTGATATCAGTTGATCTCTTAACTGATATTGAGATCTGCGTAGTGCTTTTTGGAAGAATATAAGCATCTACTACTAATTTAGTGCCACCATCGCCTCTGCTGGTTATACATAGAGGTGTCGGTCATTCCTCAAGTTGGTTATATACCTTGTTTTGTCCAATACCGGATATCATTACTCCATCATGACGTCCTGGTAGACTCAGGCGTTGTATCCATGCCTCTAAAATGAATGATAATTGAGACCCAGTATCGAGTAAAAAATTGCACAACCTTTGAGTTCCGAGCTGATCCTGGACTCTAATTAATACCATCGGTAAAATTGACTGAACCAAGATGCTTGACGCTTGCAAAGCTGTCCTTTCTGGCTTTCATTATTGAAGTTAGTTGGAATGCTGTTGTTTAATTGTACATGGAGTGACGTATGATAAATTCTACTACATGTGAGGCAGCATGCTTAAGCATATCTTGCTAACAACACCAGGTTGCCATATCGACAATGAACTAATTTAGCAGCATTAATAATTTGTGTTTTCAATAACTGGAAAGCTTCCACTGAAAATTAAGATTTTATTTGCGACTCGTAAATTGCGACTTCTGGGTTCTTAACTATTTTAGTGATAATGTTAGTGATAATGAATAAGGTTTATCTTAATATTTGACATCTACGTATAAAACGACCTTAACCAAACGGGCGTGTTTCTATGTGCTTGAAAGCTTTGTCTTGTTTGACGCACAGGAAGTTCCAATAACTGTTGATATCCACTTAGACTAAGCATTCAATACGTAGATAGCTCTAGTATCAACTTGAAAATCTATAATGTTGCCATTTACGCAAAAAGTAATCAATAGTTTCTTTCCGTTTCGTAAAATTGTGTGGGAACTATACTCAACGCGAATTACCGATTAACATTTATAACTCCAACCAAAACTGGAACATCACTGATAACTTTTCTGTTTGGAATTACACACTAGGCTAGTTTTCTAATACTCTAGCATTGTGTAAAGGTATAGACGCTGCAGATCAACGAACTTTTTCAAATTATTTCAAGATACAGCATTTTGTTAGTATTCCGATCTATATAAAACACCCTAATCAGATGTACCACTCCAAAACATATACATCTCCAAAGTTTTGCAGTCATATCCATTCGAAAATTGTCTGTATGTTGTGTTGTTTGTTAAAAATAAAATTAATAGAATTACTTCTAATTCCAATTACTTAAATCCATCATAATTAAGCAGAATTAACCTTTTTATGCTATGTACAATGTAAAATGTACAGCTTTTTAGCTTAAAGTTACCTTTTTCATTCATTTTTCTTCTTTATATCTTCTTCTTCTTGTTGTGTTGTGAATACTTTAAGGACGTTCGTATATAGATTTTCCTTCTCTCGGTTTATACTATACGTGTACCATTGAAAGATGTGGTATTTATATGGAATACGATGGAAAATGTGATTTTGCACCTCTATAAGCTTTCAATTTCCATGTTTTGTTGCTATATTTTTACGGTGTACTCGGTTTTTCTGAAAAATGGAAAATTTTCTTTCTACAATTTTATTTTTTTGTCAAATTAGAAAATATTGGGAAAATTCAATTATTCGTTTACAGTACACAATACAGTATTATTTTGCTATTTTTTTATGGTTCTACATTTTGTGTATACATAGACGGAATAAATGAAAATTCTGGGAGTATTTTAGTCTTTCAATATGCCGTTACAAATGGGGCGGAAAATGTTTTAACTGAAAATTGATGAAATAATTTTTTTTCGTTCTTTTGACTCGAACATAAAATGATTTATTTCGATTTGGTTTAAGTACAACAATACAGCGGGTTAGTTATATATGTCAATATTTTGCAGGATAATCAAAAAAGAGATTACGGATTAGCACAGAAATAACTAACGATTTTCGTTTTTAATCATTTTTAAGCTTATAATAGGCTAGTAAACTTACATATGATTACTGAAATGGTTTGATTTCTATACTCGAAGTTAGTGTTTACAAGTCCGTTCTACAGTAAATATCAGTAAATCTCATTGAACATCAGACTGCACAGATGTCGAAATATCTGTTAACGATAATACTTATTATTGTACTACTGTAGAACAGATACATATAACAAAACATAATCTATACATGTTACGTTACCTATATAATAGTTAAGATTTATTGATGTAGATTTCAAACAAAATTATCACGTTAACTCTAAAAAGCACAAAATATCGTTTAAATCTAATTTAGGATATAATGTCCTCGAGCTTTACAGTACGATAAGTTTTGTGTCATATTTTCATCGTTAGTTATGTAGCAGTCGTTCATCTTTTTTTAGTATCCTTTTTTTACTCGTACCCTTTTGCTTGCTACTCACATCATTATAATCGAAAACACACCCAAACAGATAAAATATCGGATCCAAGTTATATGATTTTTCGTTCTTATATATATGCTACCAAGGTCAGACGTTATAACGATTTAGTTACATAAATCATATAAATTATGTTCGAATAATGATTTGGCCAATTTTTTTTTTATTGTTTGTTTGCATCTCTCGAATAGCACTCTTTAAAGTAATTTATAACGATGAGGAAATTATGAAGCAAATTACCCATTTTCCACACAATATAAATTGACTGACAATAAAAAAAACGAAAAGTTTATTGGATTTTTCATTCGAGATTTTCAATGTTAATGGAAAATGTATTCAGATAATGACAGTTTTTATACCAATTTATTCAGATTAATCCTTAATAAGTTTTTAATGGAATATGGATCGTTAACGAATATGTTAAATGTGTGTCACCATCGTAAATTATGTAAATATAATAATTTATTGGTATGGGAAGGCATTTTGAGTTGACTGTTTTCAACGTCAGAGGTGTTTGAACTAAAAGCATTGCTTAATGTTTACAAAAATTGGCCTTATGGTGCAATGTAGTTAATAATAGTCTTAACTGCTTACAATATATAACTATTAAACCTACCCTAACTCCATTGTTACCGAAGCAACATCATTTTACCTTGTTGTGAACCGTTAATAGTGGTCCGATTGTAATGACTTATAATAAGACAACACAATTCTAAACTAACAGGCAAAACACTTCATAATACTCTCAATACACACATATTCTAAAATGCATATGAATTACAGATTTTTTTTTAAAAATTACCACAAAAATTAAAGGAAATAACCGTTAAACTTATAAAATACGTCTTATTGTAATTAAAAGAAAATCTAATTGATGAGTTAGATCATAGATTAAGCTATAATAAAGATAGCCCATACACAAGCTATAAAACTTATTATTGAGATATTTCTCAATAATAATTTTTATAGCTTGTGTATAATAGAGTAAGTAAAAATAAAAAGGTTTAAAAAGGTTAATAAAGTATGCATTCATCAATGAATGAATAAAAAATAAAACAAAGTAAGCTTTCTATGCAATGAAATCTTTCTTTGTAGGTGAAAAATATATGTTTGTAATTTATACAGTAAGCTAAAAAATGGTTTTAAATTTTTACTCAAGTGGTACCCGTCAACATATTAGAGGTACCCGTCACTTACTTTTCTTTTTTGTTCTAATTGGATCATCTTTTTATATCTTAATCTATGGTTAAACAAAAAAATTACAGTAAATCGGAAGTTGCCATCAAACTCCTAAAGTTGTGATTGAAAAGGACACGGTAATTAATTAAATCAATGTAAATGAAGTATGTGGCCATAGTTGCGCTTTTATATAACCTCCCATACAATTATTAAGAATAACTAATGATCCGAGCTATGAGAAATTCCTCCCTCGTTCAAACGTGTGTTTACTTCTGCTTAAATCTATTGCATCTTAATTTATAAAACCTGTGGTCATACATTTTGTTTTAGACTCATTGGTCATTGAGGCTAACGGAAACGGAAAATGGTACAAGTGAATTTGGCAATTCATTTACACAGTTTTCATTCAGTCTAATCACATAGATATCATTTACACATGGTAGATCCTGGTTAGACTGACGGTATCAGATAGTATTCTTAAGGTTTTACCATAAAGTATAGTTAATAACAGTTTACTATAGTAATTGTTTAACCTAGACTCTTTTAACCTAGAAAATAAAATAAAAACATTATGCTTCTTATCGCTAAAACAAAACTACAATTTATAAATTTTTATAATATTGTTACGATTTCTCTATAGTAAAACCTAGAGACATCTATGGAGTAGCATTAGTATTAGCAAAAATCAAGCAAATAAGATTTATAAAATAGCGTAGTGTCATTACGACGAAGTAGAATGAAATAATAGCAAAATAGAATATTCGAGAATTATGTAATTTTGGTATATAAGAGGCGGACAGTCGTGAGTTGAGTAGAGTTGTATTTTAAACGCAAAAGAGCTAAAATTACTACCTTAGCCCCCACCAGTGGCGCGTATTATAATAAATCAATTATTGTTGTAAAAATAAAGAATTGTTTATTGTTGTAAATAACGAATAATTGTGTTATTCATGGCGAGAATTATTGTGTTTGAAAGTAAACAGTGTGGAAGTGGAAACTGTTGTGTATTTTGTGTTTGTTTGTGGAGTATATTTGTTTGTGGACTGTAAATATCAGTGGAATTTATGTACAATCCGCCAGAATATAAAGATGCGTTTCACGAAGTTAATTGTTGTTGAATTTAATGCTGCAAAATTGGTTTTTTATTATATGGACCTTGTAAGTAGTTCAATATCTGGAATATCAGCTGCATTTGTGACAAGCAGAGTATCTGGAATAGCAGCATCATTTGATAAAGGTTGAGTAAATGGCCCAATATTTACGGAAGCAGCAAAATCATCGTCAACAAATATAGGCCGGTTAAGTGGTCAAATTCCATATTTAGTGGAACAAATGCATTTTCATAAGCACGCTTAGCAAGCTAAGGATTATCGTATAGATTGTTTTTAATCAGCAAATATTCGTTGAATGCCACCTTTAGACCGCTTTTAAAGTCCCCAAAAGTTCCAACATTTATTTGTTGATATTAATTGTGTGCAGTTTTTGTAAAAAAAATATCCTCACGTACAGGAATGACTTAATTAAAAAGTTGTAAAGCAGAATTACCGCCACGTGCTTCTTCGTTTTAAAACACTAAGATACCATAATAAAAAAATTCATTAAATGTTCGTCCTCCATGTTTTCATTCCAAAGTTAATTTGGTTCGGTTAAATTTACAAATATTTAATATACGGACGTGTAAAGTACAAAAACAAAATAGATGACCCAATTTTCAAAAAAAAAAAAAAACGAGAAAAATAAATGAAAATTCCATAAAATTATTTTTTTGTGCTCGACGAAATTGTAAACCAAAATTAAAAAATGGGAAAATTAAATCGGATTAAATTTTACGAAGAGCTTTTTCGTCAAAATTTTCTAGAAAATTTTTAATTTTTATTTTTATTTTTATAAATTGGTTTTTAATAATTTAAAAATAATTAGATGGTTACTAATAACGAGATTATGCATAAAATAGAATTATAAATGGAAATTTTATTTTCGTACGTGCAAACATATATTAATAAAAAGTCATTCGGTACCATAAAAATCTCAGAACCATTAATAAAATATAATACTCCCTCTTCATCAAACCGACATATATTTAAAAGGATTAAAGTAATAAAAATCTTTCTCTTATTACACATAAAATTCTTATATAATATATTAAAGGATTCACCAATTCGAATGACTGAAGTTTTGCATCTGCGGCAATATAGTAAAGAGAAATTTAAATTCGAGACATTTCAAATGGAAAACTCTTTACATATATTTAAGTCGAGAAGGTAAATTGATTACATTGTTCACCTGATATTAATTTACTATCGTTTCAATTCAGTATATACAGTATAAGCAAAATATCTTAAATTAATTGTTTGAAAAATTTGAAAAAAAAAAAAAAATTTAACAAATCCAAGAAAGAAGAGAAGATGTAATGTTAAGAAAATAAAAATAATTACGGTAATGGGTTTGTTAGAGGTATACACAATGATATTATTACATATATAAAACTAATTGCTACATGGTACAAAAAGGTGGATTTAATTATTTACTACCTTACATTAAAATAAAATAAATTAGAGGTTAGAAACTTATTATGGGGTTTAAAGGCCATTGCTGGCTCGTACAAAGTAGCAAAGTAATTGTTAATCATAAATCTAAAAAATCTCGAATTAGAAATAATGAGAACTCGTACGTGACAAAGCCTGCACAACAAATAATGTCAAAGTCAATTTTGAGACATTCAAATGCTTCTAAACCATATTCAACTTCGGTTTTTTAGTTTATATTTCGTGATAAAACCTATGTTTTTATGCTGACACAGTGTGGTTGAGAATTTTTTACGACCAGGAAGAAAAATTTAATGAACAAAAGCTGGAAACTGTTTAAATACGGCAATACTATTTTAAAACGAAATATGGCAAAAACTCGCAGCAAATCTAAAGTTATGATAATTTTTTTAAGAACAGTAACTTCAGTTTTTATAAGTTTTTCTATTAAAGATCCCCCAACAAACGAGGAAATCTGTAGAACTTTTAAATATGTGTTTGGTTTTATATAAAAATGCGAGAGAAGCTTCTGTGTTAAAACTGCTCACTACTTTCAAATGAAACGCCCTTAAGTCCGATAGTAGTAATGCACCGCACAGTTCTAGTCGTGGCAGCCTTATTTGTTAGCCATAACTTTTACATAATTATTCGAAAACATTTTATGACAGGTGATAACCATCCAAACGGATCAAATAATTTGGAACTTTCCAGTTCATGCTGTTGTTTTATTTTAAATAAAAAGACATCACGTTGTAGATGTCTTTCTTCAGTATTTTTTCATGTCGGACTACAAACGAAAATGCTGCCATCTTATGAAAAGTGGCATGTTTTATACATATAACTTAGTGCATTGATTATGCCGATAGATGTCAGTCAAAATATAAACAATATATTTGTGATTATCGTGTGCGAATAATTAAAACTGTACATAAATACACTAGACAACGAACATCATTCCTATTGGAATTATCTCCAACAACAAAATAACTTAAAATAAGAAAAAAAACATGGCGGACTATCATTTTATTCTTGTTTCGAATTTCCTGTCAAATAGAGTAATTAATTGGAGAGTGTCTGAGGAACACTCCTTTTCTGATCATTGTTATCTTCAATACGGATTCGATATAAAAAATTCTAAACCTCCAACCTTTAGAAACCGAAGGAAGGCCAATTAGGATACTTCCAGGACGGTTTTAAGTAACTCTCTACCATCAGTCGTCCCTAAATCTCCGGAATCATCACGGGAGTTTGATGACATAGTAGATCAAGTGTCGGATGCTTTTAATAAAGCTGTCTCTGGTTCATGTCCTCTAAGTAGACCTAAGGGTAAACCTCGTCCACCATGGTGGTCGAAGGAACTACAAGTAACACGGTTAAAATGCAAGCGGCTCTTCAAGATCGCGAAGAAAACAAGAACTGATATGGACTGAGACTCCATACAGAATTGAAATACAGAAGTTTTCTGAAGTAGCTAGGCTACGTAAGATTTTATCAAGTTGTCCTGCCATTCCAAGTCATCTTCAACGATCAGGCCAATGGACTACAACGGGTAAGGAATCCTTGGAGCTTCTTTTGGAAACTCATTTTCCGGGTTGTTCTGATTCCGGGTTGTTCTATTTTGACAAAGGCTAATATTGAGGCTAATATTGTCAGTAGTAGAAATATCTTATTGGCAGTTAACAGTTTCAAGCCTTAACTTGTAAGGCATTATTCCTGCCAATTTTCAGAAAACCGCTGACCTAACTGTTCCCTGGCTTGAGGTGATTTTTAAAAGTAGTCTCGAACTTTGTCGTATTCCAAAAAAATGGACTGAAGTAATCGTTATTTGTATACCTAGGGCGGGAAAACGCTCTTATTGCAATCCCAAGTACCTTATAGGCCTATTAGCTTATCTTCTTGTTTCTTGAAAATTTTAGAAAGACAGATAGAGGCTTACCTTAAGGGCTTAATCGAGCCTGTAAAGCTGTCAACGTCTCATCATGCTTATTGTAAAGGGAAATCGGTATAAACTAAGGAATTATCTTTGGTGACCTTTTGTGATATTGAGGGTACCTTTAATAATGTCAAACCAAAGGCGATCACACAAGCACTTTCAAGTCTGGGGGTGGATGGGATACTTAGAAACTGGATTGATCAAATGCTCAAAGGCGAATCTGGGTGGATCACCCATCTGTAAGTAGGAGTACTCCGCAAGGCGGTGTATTATCCCCCCTTCTTTGGAACTTGGTCATAAAGGACTTGTTATCAAACCTGGAAGGGGCTGGCTTCAAAGTGGTGGCTTATGCGGATGATGTTGCTTTTAGCACTTTTGGTAAACATCCTGGTATCCTAAGCGATGTTATGCGGAATGCTTTTGGCATTCTAACTCAATGGACCAATAGCTGTAGTCTCAGTGGTAAACCACTGAAGACTGAAGTGGTTCTTTTCTTCAGGAGGTATAAACTTCCTCTTTTCGACCCTCCAACTCTTAATGAGGTTGTTTTGAATATCGCAAACAAAGTGAAATTCTTAGGTCCTTGGACTGCAAACCAAGCTGGAATCAAAATATTATGGAAAATATTATGGAGCTACGATAGCACTCTACTCTTGTAAAAATTCCATTGGGAAAGATAGGGGCTTAAGCCCCATATTATACATTGGCTTTACACCTCTGTAGTTAGACCAATTCTAATGTATGGAGTCACGGTTGGGTGGCCCACTTTAAGTACAGTGGTGAACCAAAAATTGTTGATGAAAGTGCAAAGAATTACTGCCTTGTGTATTAGTGGTGCACTTAGAAGTACTTCTACTCAAGCACAGGAAATTCTCTTTCATCTCATCTCTCTGGATATCTTGGTCAAACAAAAAACTGCAAATACAGCTATAAGGCATAAATCTATTTCTTTGTGGTCCTGTAACATTATGGCCCACTCGTCTATTCTTATGAACATAGAAATTCCCAATTTTTAGCTGATATTCCTTCCAGAGAGGACTGGGTGAGTGGAACAGGTTAAAGTCAGGTATTATTAACTTCTTTACAGATGGATCGAAAATTGATGGAAAGGTTGATTTTCTGCAAAGAACTAAATGTAAACCTCTCTTTCCACCACCCTGATCATTGCAGTATTTTTCAGGCAGAGCTTATGGCAATCAAGGAAACCATAGACTGATGTTCGCATTTTTACGGACACTCAGGCTGCAATTAAAGTTCTACAATCGCAGACTATATCACGTCGAAAGTAACCCGGAACGGTCTTTCATCTCTAAATGAGATTACTGAATAGTTCAACATCCATCTTATTTGGGTGCCAGGGCATTTCAATATTACGGAGAATATAAAAGCCGATGAACTTGCACGGCAATGTACTACTTTCCTCTTATTACCATGCAAGATAGACATTGGAGTTCCACTTGCTACGTGCAAACTGCTCCTTAAAGAGGAAGCTTATAAAATTACAAAAAACAGATGGGCAAATTGTTCCTCTTAAATTTTTTTTTTTATTATATGTACCGAAAGTTTGCTTGTGTTTATTTTGAGAAGTTGGTTTCATTTCTGAGTAAAATCTGCAATACGTTATCATGGAAGTGAATTTGTCAATTGCCATCCAGAGTTAAATAGAAGCACCTTGAATTTACTTTAGTTAAACCAACGATTAATTCCTTTCGGTCAACAGTATTAAGCCCATATGAAAATCATTAGACCAAAAGTTAATCACGCAGTTCTTTATTTGAGAGCTTTAATAGGAACTTAAATATTAATAAATGTTGCTAAAATAAAATCAACCAATAAATATCTCAAGACAATAAAGTGCTAAAAAGTGTCGCACCACGATTCATAAAATATCTAATATAAGAAGAGCTGTAACTCAGTAATAAACATACGAATTTATGCAAAGATGTCATTTTGATGTTATCACCCCACAAAATAAGATTCTGTAATTTAAGGTAAAATACAAATTTTTGATATCTGATAACTAAATTTTTTTTTTTATTTAATTTAAACTTTTCGAATAACACATAAATGACACGAAAATGCTGAAAAACCTTACAAAATTCTTAAGTATGTTGAGAGCAGCTCCCTACCCTAAAATATGCAGCACATTTATACAAAAGAAAATGTTAACTAAAATTTGTTTTTCCTACTTTTGTTGTTCGTGTGTGTGTGTGTGTGAATGTGTATTGTTAAATTGGTTCATTTCAGAGTGAATAAAATATGGAAGCTTTTATCAAAATTGTGTGAGTGTGTGGAAATGTAGTTTTATATAACGGATATAAAAGAAAAACTGTACCCAAAGCAGTAATGTAATGAATTGTGCAAAATATTACAAATACAAAAAAAAATGAAGGAAATCAACTCAGGAGATTGACTTAAACAACATTTTCTCTATCTCACAATTTGTTTATTCAGCTATAAAGAACGAGGCTATGGGAAAAAGACACCATTAGAATCATAATCTGGTAACATAAAAGAATGAAAAATTATATGTGATAAATAAGACGATATACATAATTCATATATGAATATATAAATATCTTGAATAATATTTATAGAGTTTTCCAAATGTATGGCTTTGATATTCAGTAAACTATGAAATTTCATTTTGGAGGAGTTCAGTAATGGTGGAAATAATTCTGCGTTTTACTTTTTATCTTGCTATTAATCTAATAAAAGGACCTTTAAAAGGGATGCTCAAAATTTGTTGGGTTATAGTAGCCATGTTGATAAACCAAAATCAGCTGTCAGATTTGTTATTAATTGTTCAGCAGTGTATGGCAAATTAGTATGGAAAGTTATAGAGTTGGAATTCAGTGCTCCGATCGAGAAACGTTCCGCGCATTACGTGATTTGTAACCTTACTACAACTGTCGTGTCAAGTCGAGTATTTGACGTTTATTGACCAAATTCAAAACAATGGTTTCGAACAACCAACAGCCGTACGTCACCAAAACGCTAGATCTGTTAAAAAATCTCTGCGGTGCTTGAGACTTTGGCCTATATGTCACTTTAACTCGTTAAAACTGGATGAAAAGGATACCGAGGACATGCCATAGATAGATATTCTACACTAGTGATTTTAGATCATGATTGTCTCGTGTGGCGGCCACGTGAAATGCCCAAATGTTTTTATTTGACGCTTTTAAAGATTACTTTCTTAAATCGCTGGTCTATGCGAATAAACCGCAAAATCGACATAACCTAAGCCAACCAGCAAATTCTGCTAGATTAATGAGACAGTTCTTTGAAACCTAGAATTCTCCAATACGTGCCACAAACAAAATAAAAAATTCAGTGAATATCTCACTCAACTTGTTTTATTTATATTTAAAAGTCGAGCATCCTTATTGGAAAACCTTATATATATATATATATATATATATATATATATATATATATATATATATATATATATATCAATCTATATATCAAGATTTCAATTTATGACAGCCAGACTAACTATACGACATTTCTCCCCTTTTGTACTTCCAGTGAGTAAGATAATGAAATATTCAGGAGGCAATAAACTGAAGCCGTCAATATAATTTTGAACAATTGTTTGTTCAATTTACACTGTTCTTTTAAAAGTATTATAAAATACCCAAAAAGTACTGCAAAAATCTTGATATAAATGTCCCTATTAAGAAAAAAAAATAAAACATAACCCAAAATGTGGAAAAAACTATTGCAAAAGATGGCGAGACTATCAATTTAAACCTCAGTGGATGCACCAATCTAGTTTTCTTTTAAATTGTTTGCTTCCTATCAAAACACGACCCTCTTAAATCGACGAGATACGCACTGATCTGCAACAACATATAATTCTAAAAGTCGGCAAATATCGAATTCCAACGATGTTTATTTTTGTTGTGTTTTGAGAACATAACCATCGGCCTACAATTTAAGGTCAGAAGTGCTGCAAAATCAGTAATGCAAACATTATAAGATTAAGACAATAGCTCATATATTAAGTGCAAAAATATTTTTATGCTACGACTTATAAGAGCTAACGGTTCAAAACTACTATGCTTTTGTTTGCAAATTCTGTGAAGCTGTGATCATTTTGGAATAAAAAAAACTTTTAAATGCAGACCGTTGTTAGTGACCAACGAACCAGAAATTCTTAATTTATTTCAAATACAAACGCGTTAACGTCACGTCTAAAGCATTTCAAATACTTAAAAGGTTTCTGGTTTCCTCTTTAAATGAAGGTAAAGTAGGTGTTGTGGAATAGCAACTTCTGCAGAAGTTACTTTACGCGGAAAAATAAATTAACTGTTGACTTTCATAAAATAAATTTACAAGGGTCACAAGGGAAATAGGTGCCGAATAAGGCACTTCCCTGCAAATAATAATCAGTACCTAATGTGACTTGTTGTGTCAGGACATGTAAAGCAACTAAGTAACTTTACAATTGGATTCCATGAAAATATCGGACTATACTGAAATCGATGAATACTATTGCCCGCATCACGAAGTAATGAAGAAGAGTAGCACGACAATGATGTTGCGGGTTTTTTTTGATGATTCGGCCAGGACAACAATGGTAATTCACTGAATCATCAATTATTGGTATAGGACGACCACCATGCAGTCTAGTTTGTTCGAACTGTTGCTGATATTTTAAAAATATTCCTACAAATGGGTGACTTCTGGATGAAACAAAAGTCTACAAACGTTCAACTGTAACAAATAGGATGATGTCCGCGCCTGACAACGCAAACTTTGATTCAACTAGCATCAGATTACCAGGCCAAGTTTCCAGAGACTTCATGATATATTGAATCATATATTGATAATAGAAGAGGTTGGTTTAAATATTCGCCAGTGGACATTTCAAGTTGTCCACAACTTTTGAATAGAATTCCTAAAGCCAAGAGAGATTACGTCATTCAAAACATCCTAAGATGGACTGACTCCGACTCGTTTTAGACTGAATATAATCGTTTCCAAGAAGATGGAAAACATATTGAACCTAATAGAGTATCATTATTTTGCACTTCAACACACAAATCACATCGAACAATAATCCAGCCGACTGCGCATCGCTTTTGGCAGCATGTTCAGCGTATGGTATCAGCAAACAACTGATACGAATTTAACTTCCGGCGATATAGCAGTTAATATGGATAAAAATACACCTGCAACCCAGTTTCTTATGATACGCATCATTACAGTAATTCCAGGACAGTCCATGACGTATGAATTAAAACCCAAGAAATAAAACAACAAACTACCATAGAGACATCAATGACATCTATTGTTGACCATGTCAACACAATCTGTATTTCACCTGAGTTATAGTTTTATAGTCATTTATAGTTTTAGTCGGAACAGGTTATTTAGAAAAAATGAAATTATCAGCCAAATTAAATTTATTTATTATTAAATTTCACTTATACCACCACAATTTTAAAGTTACGTCAAAAAATTTTAAAAAAATAAAATCACTGTTTCCGATTGAGGTGACTGATACCTTTACCAAAATTTGAGAAAATCTGTAAAAATTCTGTCAAATAACTGTCATACATTTAAAATGAAAAATGTTTTTCAACCAACAAACATATGTGCGTGTACAAAAAAAGCTCCATTTTTTTACATTAAAAAGTCAATTATCAGACATAGTGTTTATATTTATAAAGGGCGCATATAGAACGATAAATAATTGATAAATGTTTTCCCGCACACACATAGACACACCATACTAGAATTATGGTTCGGTTTACATTACATTTCACCATGCAAATTTTTAAATTTCCGGTTGGGTTCCTTTCCAAACACATACAGACCTACTTACGTATAACCATACTTAATATTAAAGAAGCTTTAACACACATCACATTCAATTTATTGTTGTTGTTGTGCTGATAACAAAAGCACATCGCATAAAGTATAAAATAAAACTTTCACCGTAAACAAAATAATAATTAAAAAATATCAAATTTTTGTTGTTGGATTTTTCCTCATCAACAACAAAATAAAACTTTTTAATTTATCAAAACAACAAAACCATTTTCAATTTGTTCTAATTTTTTTTTTTTTTTTTTTAAATTAGACAACAACAATACGAACAACACAGTTAAGAAATTATAAAAAGTTTTGTGTCTAGAGGAAAATTTTTTTTTTTTTTTATTTTTTATTTTAATGTCTTAAGATAATTTATTGTTCTTTTTTATTATTTATTGTAATTCCAAATCAAAAAATATTAAATTAGATTTTTATGTTTTTTGAACTTAAAGTCATCTCGCGTAAAGTTTAAAATAACAAAAAAAAATTAATTCGTGGTAAAATTAAAAGTATAAATCATGAGAGAGAGAGTGATTATTGCTAAGCAAGTTGAAAGTTAAAATTATATTTGGCTACACAACAAAATAATGGTACAACATGGAATACCACTCTTCTCTAGTGTTTAATACCAGTTTCCCAAAAGCTCGGCATGATAAAATAATAAATATTCAGCCATAAATTATACACTTTAATTTTTTTATAAATCGCCTAAAAAACTTTTCAACCGTAACACAAAAAAAAAAATTTCAATTTTCCGTATGTAGATTTTTCGTTTTTAAATGTCGTTATATTCATTTTTCATTTTCCCACACATATATTCACACACACAAACATATATACAGTTTTCCATATCTCATCATCATCGTGAACAAAGAAAAATTTATTGAATTTTATGTAAATTTTATGTATATTTTGGGATATATTTTTTGTTTAGTCCCTGAAAAATTAATTTTCCGATTTTCGGTACAAACAAAAATACAAAATTTACAGTGGTCGAAAGGGCGCTCACATTATTCGCAATGAACGTATAACAGAACTTTAAAGTCCACCACGAAAATAATTTTTATTTTTCAGTTAAAGCCATCTTCTTATTTTAAATGTATGCCAGAAATGTTTGGCAGAATTCATACAGATTATCAAGTTTTTCAAACGTTTCGAATTAAATAAAAATAATTGAAATAATTGTTTTTAGAACCGGATACGGAAAAGTGCATGGTTCCAATATAACACATAGTTTTGTTAGCCCATTGACGTGCTAGATGTCACTTTTTGTATCGTTTTAAAACAATCAAAATATTTGTATATGTATAGTCGCCTAAATGTCATATATTTATCCTACATTTTGACGATATTCTATCGACCCGACATCTGGAACATCAATGGGTAAACTATTTTTTTCTAATGATGGTAATACTACATGTATTTATATTATGCATAAAGGTACATATTTCTTTTGCTGTTAAAACCAAGACCAGCATTTTGCATTTTACTCCTAATTTATCGCAAGCATTATATTTAGGTATCGGTTTGTGTAAAGCATTTGACCTGGCCATTGTTTTTTCTTCATCTTCAACACAGTTTTCTAACTTACCCATCAATAAGCAGTTAATATCATGTAAGCGAACTCGCTAAAAATCCTTATATCACGCTTTATCAAAAGAACAATAAGTAGTTCTAGATCGTGTGATTCAAAAATTTTCATCGTCTCATGCAATAGATGTAGGAGACGCCGAGATCACGGTTAAGGATGCCAAACCCTTGCCACTCATCGATGGACTGCTGGGACGTTTAGTAAACAACAAATTTATCTCAAGTCGGGATCTAAAAGAAGTTTTCTGGTAGATCCCTCTCAAAATTAATGGTCATATTGGTAGATTTCAAAAATTCAGCAACTAGATCCAATAAGTGCATATATGTTCATCAAAAGATTCACTGCTAATTAGTAAGTCATCCAGGTAAATAAAAATTCAACGTTGATTCAACTCGTGGATATCACTTTATGAGTTAATCTGCATAGCGGGTATCGCCGATTTATTACATACTAAGCCAAAGTTGCAAAACCAATTACTAGACTCTTAAAAAAGAACCAAAAGTTCCAATTGATGAAAAATGCTGAACGGGCTCAATAGTGGGCAATGCAACTATAGCGTTACAGAATTGAGGTGCCTTGCTGCAGTTTTACATGTAAAAAATTAGTTAGAAGTTGTACATTCCATATAAAGCCTCATGTTATAAAAAGATTGTCAAAGGCGCGCACTGTCCCCCAACGCTGTGCATTGAGGTCTTAGGAAAATGCTGGAAGTAGTACAACGATATTTGTCCAGTTATGAGTCGAGACGTTTATCATGTGGTGATATGATGTGATATTTTCAAGGAGTACAAACCTGTTATGAGAATTTTTATGAAACCAAGCGTCAATTTCCGAAAATTGTTTATAGATTTTCTTGGGCCATACCCTTGTTCTAAGGATGGAAACTGCTACATTTACCGCTAAAACTGTCTAAAAATTCATAGAAAATCGTATAAAACTATGGAGTGAAGCACCAATTGACTCCTAAGTAGTAGCCACATGATAACCACCGTGACTGGGACAATCAGTTCCACGCTAATGGGCTGCTCGTAGAAATGTAGTGCATGAGAGTCCAACTAATTCACCATGCTTTCTTACATTCGACCAAAATTATATTAACCATTACTTACAATACGGCATTTTGCGAAAGCTGAGCTCGTTAGATATCGCGACCTTGAATTAAGTGCGCGATGGAATGATTAACACTTGTGCAACAAGATGAAATTAAAAAGACCTATCAATATTCTAGTTAACGTTCCAACCTTAGATCTCGACAGCATACTTATAAACTGGGACAAATCGTGATTGTCAACCTCCAAAGCAATGCTGCTAATCACAGTCTGTTAAACTCAGTTCATAGCTTAAGAAAGGTTGTGATTCATAAGTGTATCGGCAACGTTGCATTCGAATTGGGTAACATGAATAACAAACCTATCGGAATTTTTCATTCAGAAGATCTGCGACCATGCCAACAATCATTATCCCCGTATCAGTTTACTCGTATATTCATATATGGTTGTAAGACTATCTCATGGGTACATATTGTCCCTGGGTTCCCTGGGTACATGTACGGCAAACGCTGTTTTAAATGTGAATTGGTTCGTCTCTCCTTCGAAACTCTTATTGAGATTGTTTAGCTCGATCCCTATATTTTCTATGGTAATAGCATAGCCGTATAAATATCCATAGTTTTACCATGGAATGTTAGTCATTGACATTTTAGATGTCGCTACTGGTATCGTTTTAAAATAATCAAAATATTTGTATATGTATAATCGCCTAAATGTCATATATTTATTCTAAATTTTTCCGATATTCTAACGACCCGACATCTGGGACTTCAATAGGTAAACATTTTTTTCTTATGATGTTCCATTAATTATAATATGACTAATACCATAAAAACCCAACTGTTAAGATTTTTGGACAACAGTTTAAAATTGACATATGTCTATAGTTTGTTACATCATTGGTGTAATCTTTTTAAAGACCATTTAAAGAAGTTCTAGTTATATTCTCATTTTGACATATTGGATGATGTCAGACATCTCTGTCAACTCGTAGTAACCACCTTGCTTATGCGTTACTATAGCTGCATATTTATAGACATCCAACACATTTTGCATCTTTGTCCATTATAGATAAAATCAGAAAAACCTACCGTTCGCAACTGGGCTTGTAATTGATGATATTACCATACAGGGATCAAATTTCTATGACTACAAGTTCTGATTTGAAGACAACTTCCGATGTACAAACTAACAACCATTCAGCTTTGCATGATCAACTAAACAATTTTATTTCACAATTAAATATTTTAAATAACTTCAATCCCAGATATTACCGCTTTCGCCTGTAAGTTTACCTTTAAAATCTCAACCAATTTAAGATTCACATTTTAACTTACAAAAGTTATTAGCTTATATAACTTATAATAGTTATTTACGTTTTTGATACCAATTCCAAGACCTAGTAAAAAAGTGTTAATTTTATAAGCAATCAAAGACAAGTCCGGAGGTTAACAGATAAGTTGACGTTCTGTTTAACGTGATAACGTTTTATAACTCAGCATGTTCAGAAAAGTGAGAGAAATTTGCTCTCTTTGTACAGGGATTGATAGATCTAATAGATTCGAGCAATTTATTATGATATCGAGAGAATTTCTTAACTGATCGAACCAATTATACGGTCAAATATTGCATAAAAACCGTGTATGTGAATTATATTTAATTAAATTAAAATTATCATTTTCCACCTACATTATAATCAAGAAAATAATATGATTTATACAGGAACAATTCGCCTAAATGTCTTTCTAATAGTCAAAATACAAATGATACGAGTTATTTGTTTTTGTAGAATAATATTTTAATAATGCATACATTGGGGCGAATTAGCACATATTATTTGTAATAGATGTCACTTCACATATTCGCCGTAACTCGCACATTTGGTGATATTAGTCTCGCTAAATTTTCAGTGGTAACTAGCAACATCAACTTTAGTTTCGTATTCGGATCTATTTACATTTATTCTGGGCAACAACACAGAACATCTCCTTGCTTATATGTACCAGGTTCTCCTCTCCTACATAAATAAACGCCAGTACTTAAAGCTATATATCAACATGATATCTTAAAATCTGACATTCCATCAGTATTCTTGGGTACTCTGATAATTACTAGAGTAGAATAAATTGTACTTTAAAATTACTAGTATTTTTAGTATACTTATTTAGAACATAGCAGCAGCTTTCATTTCGATGACCTCAAGGTACTTACAAGTACAAAAAAATTTTACGGTTAAAACGTAAGATCGTTAGATTTACTTTATAAATTACTGGTGCCACTTGTAGCTTCTTTACATATTTTCCCCATAAAATTTTAACGTTCGTTTACTGTTAATAACCATTTTTTGTTTTATTTATTTCCAGCATCGTGACACCCAAGAAACATTAGCCGTTTTAGATAGATTGGATTTAGATACAGAAAAACCGTCTGAAGAAGAATTAGCACGAAAATTTGGTTACGAAGAAGATTACTACAAACGAACAATGTCATGGTGGCAACATATGAAACCACAAATTTGGTCACTGTTTGACGAGCCGTACAGTTCAAATTCAGCCAAAATCATTGGCGTTATATCAGTATTTTTTATATGTGTATCAATATTATCGTTTTGCCTAAAAACGCATCCCGATATGCGGGTACCGGTTATCAAAAATATTACGGTGCGTACGGCCAACGGAAGTACATCGTGGGCACTCGACAAAACCCAAACTAATGCTCATATAGCATTTTTTTATATCGAATGTGTGTGTAACGCGTGGTTTACATTTGAAATTTTAGTAAGTTAACTTCAAAATGGCCGAAGGGCTCCAAAGTAAATAATTTAATTTTTTTTATTTGTATTTGTCCGTTCTAGGTTCGTTTCATCTCGTCACCAAATAAATGTAATTTTATTAAATCATCGGTTAACATAATTGACTATATAGCAACATTAAGTTTTTACATTGATTTGGTATTGCAAAAATTTGCATCGCATCTCGAAAATGCCGACATCTTAGAATTTTTTTCGATCATACGTATAATGAGATTGTTCAAATTAACACGTCATTCGTCCGGTTTAAAAATTTTAATACAGACATTTCGCGCATCGGCAAAAGAATTAACACTTTTGGTATTCTTTTTAGTCTTAGGTATTGTGATTTTTGCTAGTTTAGTATATTATGCAGAACGGATACAGTCAAATCCACACAATGATTTTAATAGTATCCCATTAGGATTATGGTGGGCCTTAGTAACTATGACAACGGTAGGTTATGGTGATATGGCTCCAAAAACGTATATCGGAATGTTTGTTGGTGCACTATGTGCTCTAGCTGGTGTATTAACAATTGCACTACCCGTTCCAGTTATTGTCAGTAATTTTGCTATGTACTATTCTCATACACAAGCTAGGGCTAAATTACCGAAAAAACGGAGGCGGGTCTTACCTGTTGAACAGCCACGTCAACAGCCAAGGATTCCAGGTAATAATCGTTACAATAATATGCATCGTAAAACTTGATTAACTCTTTTTCGATTTTATTTATTTAAATAGGCCAACCAGGTGTAGGTGGTGGTGGTACACCTTGCAGTGGTCCACCTGCATTACCAGGTTCTGGAAGTGGAGGAACGGCGCCAAGACGGATGAACGCGAATAAGACAGGTACAAAGGATTTGTCCACACCGAAAACAGGTACAATTATTAAATGGCTATTGAATAACGTCTCTAAATTTAGTGCCTTTAAAATTTTAATATAAAAAAAATTCTATACGATCAAGCTTTGATACTTTGTTTAATTCAAGTCGCTCGTCCCTTTTCTATTTTTTATCTATTTAAAATTTTTAATTTTTTAAATTAAGGGATTCCACCAAAGACGCTCGAAAGTTGAATATCATTTGCAATAATGGCCCCAATTTCCTTTACCATTTGGTCTCGAACAACCGAGTCAAACGTCATTTAGTAAAATTGTCCTAATCGCACCTGCCATTCATTCCAGTTTCTACACGGATCATATTACGATTTTTCTTCATGTTTCCATCCCCACGGTATAGGAGTACATAATTAGGCGCTCCTTAGCTAATAAAACCACCGGCGGCATTCCCGCAATGAGACACACGGCCTTATCTAAAACCGTTCTAAATGTACAAACCTATCATAAGGCGCTTAACCTATATAGACAGAAGTCACTTGCTGCTTATTAATGCACTTCTCCAAAGGACTCACCCAAATCGGTAGTTGGGCATATTTTTTGGAACTTTCCTTCCATTTGACACCTATAATGACCTCTCGCCTCGTTTCTAGCACGAGTTTATTCACGACAATCGCGAACCTTATCAGTTTTTGTATAAAATTGCGACTAAAAAAATTGTATGACGTATTTTTGGTCCTGCCAGAGCATAATGTCAAACATCGAGCGTCACTATATTGGAAAACCCTGTACATAAAAATGTCTTTTATATTTCTTAACCTTTTTTTATATTTAAAATTATTATTTTATAAATTTTTTATTTATGTCACATTTCTTTTTTATTATTAATCCTTTTTCAAGGATATTTTTCCCCATTTCCATCCGACCCAAATCGATTTTCATAATCGAACCATAAAGTTCGATAAAACATTTTTTTTTATTCAATAAATATTTAATTTAACAAAATAATTATTAATTAATAGCAATTAATTATATAGATACACAAATAATGTACTTAAAAATAATAAAAATAAAAACAAAACAAAGTAATTATTTAATTAAATTAAAAAATTATAGTAAAAATAAATTTACTTTTCTTCTTTTCCTTTTTTTTATTTTCACAAAATTCTTAAAAGAAAATCAAAGCTTATAATAGAAAATTAATTTAATTTTTACTCTGATTTCTTTAAAAAAAAAAATTTTTAATAATTTTATAGAAAATTAATGATTTTGTTTTTGAGATTTTTTACATGAGTAAATTAAAAATTATGAGATGTGAAACTTACATTAAATAATTACGATTATGTAATATTGAAATAATTTGCGAGTGAATAAATTAATTAATTTTTACTAAACGAATATTTACAAATTTTGAAAATGAAATAAGGTTTTGAGGTTACACATGGTATATAAACACCAAATACACGACTGAACGATTGAGAAAACAACAAAAACAAAGGAAACCAAAAGAAACAAAGGGATAAACGGAAAGAAGCATGACTTAAAGTTTTGTTTTTCTGCTTTAGTTGATGACGTTTATCTTTTAAGCTGACATTTGTGTCACTTCATTCGAATTCTCATAGCGGTGATGCATAATTGTCTAGTTTTGTTGATGACCATGACAGCACGCGCCATGAACGTAAGAAGAGGTCGCTTACCGCACTAATCTCGATGTAACAATTAGGACCGAGAATAATGGATATTTTGTCTTTTCTCGAATACTTTCACGATATTAAAGGGTGGTTCAGGTTGCCACACTTGTCAAATATTATAGTAGGTATTAGGTGCAGATAGTTAATTCATAATTTTTAATTCTGGCCGGTCAATTGCCTTGAGTAATAACATCCCGGAAACTTAGTTAAACGTTTCTTCGGCTGTGTTACATATTGAAATGTCATTTCGGTACTGCTTAAAACTCATAAAGTACTTTAATATCGCTGACAGACTAAGGGATTAGTGTGAATTGACTAAAGTTATCCTATTTTCGGTTAAGTTATGGTTCAAGCTTAGCAAAAATTGACATGGCAACATTGTTATTTTAAAAGAAAATTTTAATGGACAACTACAGTTTCCAAAGGATCCATAAATCCCTGATATTAGTTGTGGAGTTTCGAATGGTAGAAACCGATGAAATTTTAATTATTGGTCTCAACTTGCAAGTAAAAATTAACGAACCGTTAGTTTAGAGTTAAATTTCTGATGCAATGATGGGGTTAAATTCATCTCAAATTGCAGTTTTTGCCACATTGTACTGCAACAAAGAAACGAAATTTTAGAACTTACTCTTTTCTCACCTCTGGATAAAACTTTCACTGCTATTTGAACTACCACCCTGGTTTACCATAAAGTTTAATATTTATTTTATAAACCTCACTCAAGTTTTCTACAATAATTTGTAGGCTGGTGAGTTTCTTGACCATTATTCTGCCAGCCTTGGCAGTTCAAGGATTCTCGATTAATCGTTCTGCTGATTAATGAAAAAAATTCGGGGTTTGTTGTATTTGTTCACAAGAAGCTACCAGATTTTGGAAATCAATACCATATGAAAATTTTAGTGTAAAAAAACTTGAAACGGAAGGTATTTATAACATTTTAAAATTTCTCGAACACTTGTCTAGGAAAATTCAAAATCGCAAACTATTCCTCGTGCACTATTATTAGGATTACGAATCTTTCATAATCTAACTCTTGCCAGCTTTATGGTAAACTAGAGCTACTCCATTATGTGCTAATAACCTAACGCAAACAGCAGTTTTTGCTTTTGAAGTTATTAATCGCTTTCTAATCGATAAACCGATATAGTGAAGTTATCCACCTAGCGATAAAACTGTGCAGTTAATGCTTATAAAAAATAGCGAGAATAATAGCCGATTTACATTCAACAAATTTTTCATCGTGAAAAAAAACGAGACACTAGATTGAAAAATTATGCAAGCCAAACCAAGAAAAAAATTCTTTTTGTAAAAATAAAAAGATGAAACCCGAGATCTAAACCCAAAAACTGTTATAAAAAAGATAATCTTGTATTTTACCAAGTTTTATCTTTTTGTAGTAAAACATATAAAAAGACGACAATACATGTATAAAATTAGTTTAATATACTATGTTTTGGTTACTCACACAAATAAAAACGAAATGTTATTACAATTTTTGTTTTTATTTCATTACTAAATAAGATCAACTTCTTCTTCAAAATTTGATGAATCTAAATCGGCTATAATAACGAGTAGATATACCAGTTTAGCAGAGAAACACACCAAAATAGTTACATGTACTGGCGGAGGTCAAAAAATAGAGATGCACATTTAATATTTCAAAGTTACCTGTATGCACCACATATAAGGATAAGGGTAGGGCTAATTTTGGTACTAATGGTGCTTATTTTCGCCATACTTAAAAGTTTCAGGTTCAAAAAATCGCACCATTATGTAAATGTAAATTTTTCTCTAATCCAAATAAATATTGCAAAATGTAAATATTCGTTTAGTAAGAAAGTACCTTCGTGGTTAGAAAAATAAGTATAAGAAAATAAAAAATCTCAAAAACATTTTATTTTTTCAATCACAAAACCAAAAGCTCTCACCAATCTATCAAAGCTTTTAAAACCACTTATTAAATTTTAGTTTTCGGCGAAATATTTTTTTTTTTTTTGTAAATTATAATCAAAAATTTATATAACATTTTTACATGTAAAAAAAACATATTTTTTATTACAAATTTAGATGAGTTTTCATCGATGATAGGCAAGGCACCCAGTGGTAAAATGGCACGACTTTTATAATAGAAAATCGTTTTACAAAATAACAAACGCAAAACAAAAAATCATTTAATCAAAATAATAATCAGCAAAAAGCTTTATAAAACAAACAAAACCAAAAAAAAAGCTTTCATTTATTTCGTATATATTTTGTTATCTAACCACAAATAAAATAAAATAAAAACCAATCGAAATTATTACAAGTAAACACACTTAAAAAGCTCAATTAATTAAAATTTATAATTATAAATGTTATTAATTAATTAAAAGTCGAAGAACAAAAACAAAAACAAAAACAAAAACCAAATCAAAAAGCTTTTAAAATATTATCACGAGCGAAACTTTTCATTCAAAAGTTCTTTAATGCTTTGGTTTGATTTGTTTTGATTTTGTTTTGTTTTTTTTTTTTTTTTTGTTTTTTAATTTATCTTTTATCCGTTGTTGTGTTTGTTTTTTGATGAATGTGCAGTGTTTTTTTATTGCTCGTTACTCGTACCATACATAGTGGTTGTTGTGTATATATAAGCGTACGTTTGTGTGTGTGTGTTCATTGGAAAAACAAACTTTTTCCCATACACACATCCATATATCAATAAACTAAATGTTAAACTTTATCGTTAAGAAGTTTTTTGTTTTTGTTTTTAGTTTTTGTTGAATTTTGTATTCATTCATTTTTAATTTAAATTTGTGTTTAAGATTAAAATTTTATTCATCTCGATTCAAAATTTTGCCCATTCGGAATATCTTTGGTTAAAAGAAAATTTTGTACTTTAGGATTGAACTTGGGGCAATTTTATTTGTATTTTGTCCTTCGACACTCTTACAATTTTATCAGTATATTATAGATTGTTGTTAAGACTTATGATTATTATGTTCGTTCCTTGGTGTTGGACTTAATTTTTAGATAAGAGATTTTATTGATCAATTCATTTTATGATTGCTAGTGGCAATAATGGACAATTTATTTATCTTTCTCTTAATATATTTATAATGGGTGGTCTTTATGTAAAAATGTATCCTTTTGCAAAAAAAAATATATACGATGGTGGTATAACAACAATTTATGATTGGCAATCAGAAGAAACCAAGGCAATCTCTAGTCCAAAGAGACTCAAAATTTTTTAAAACATAATTTCGGTTATCTAGAACTTTCTAGATCACTCTATAAATCCAAAAATTCACTCTCAACTCATTATCAACGGAATTCCACTCATTTTCATCAAAATAAAATCGGAAATTTTAACTCATATTTTACCAAATATACAATGCTATAGACTGTCAAAATTTAGGGATTTTAAAATTTATTCAAACGTAGTTTCGGTTATCTAGAACTTTCTAGACCACTCGATTATTCAACTGTGATCAATCGATTATTCAGGTGTGCTCGTATATCTCCAGTTACTGCATAATGTATTTCAGTGCCAAGTCAACTCGCACCTAAATACGAATAACTTCAGATCTGCTGGTGTTAATCCGTTCAGCTACTCACAGTCAAATGGATTAAAATTGCTGGATGGAATACATTATGCAATTTTTGGCACGACAAATGCTTCAACTTGTAATGAAGGATAAAAGTTTTGAACAGGACGCAACTAAAGCTACACCTTCCCTCTTGACCATTTGTTCTCCGCAGACCTAGCTCTTCGGTAATAAAGAAATCCAGTAACAATCTGCAATTTATTGCATTCACGTCGCTGCATTTTAGTCGTACGATTGCATTCGGCAACGACTTGAAATTTGTTAAGACGCTGAATGAATTTATCTAAGATTGTATTAGCCTTCAAATCGTCAAAGTTCCTGCAGACGATTCGTGTTCCCTTTGTCTACATATCGTCTATACATATATTTTCTGTGAAAAACACTCAGACGTACCAGGATATTATTTTGGATATTAAATTGAGAGAGAAAGAGGAACAATATACCATACAAAATAGAAAGAGGAAACAGTATTTTTATTTTTGAACATTTATTCGATTCTGGGTAGTAGATAGTTCGTCACCCGATTTTGTAACCTTTTATACCAAAGGTTATCATATTTTCAATTTCAATTTCATAAAGTTCTTTATATTATATCAACCCATGTCTTGTCTTTTAGATAAATTGAAGACATGAGGTTATATATACACAAAATGTTGTATCAATCAATAAAATTAATAGTTGAAGTGAGTTTTTGAATTTAATCAGAAGAGATAATTTATTGAGATCGATACACATATCAATAAGTTATCCCAATTTTTTCAATTCTTTTAAAAAAATCTTAACATATTTGGTGAATGTCATCTCATAGATTCAATGACACGTACGAAATTATATTATACCGAACCGAATGTTGCACTCAAATTTTCCAGACAAAAGAATCATCGTTCGATGCGGGATTATACCAACAAAATTTATTCATTCATAGACGGAAAAATTTTATGATTTTCATATCAAAACAATGCTGTACATGGAGTTAATCTGCAGATTAGAGCAAACGCATTATTTAGCATCATCATTTCGAAAGCAATTGACCAAGGTCAGTTTAGCATAATTTATATAAGCAATATTTGTCATGCTCATCAGATATATGGGTATTCAATTTAGAATTCGACCTATAATCCTTTTGGATTACAAGAATATTCAAATTGATTTGGTTTTACAGATTTTTGAATATTTTGAGTATTTTTTTGACACTCTAGACGTTTTAACCGTTTATTAGTTCTCTTCACATTTGTCATTACTCGTAACTCATAAATTGATTTGCAAAACCTTTTTTCATTGATGTTCGAGGGTGAATCCCCTAAATTTAATTATTATTCAATTAAATAAAACAAGATACCCGATAATCCTATAAACAATATAATTATCTCTTAGAAAATTTTCATAAAACCGTAATTTAATTATAATTTGCTAAATACATCTTGAGTATGTTTCCATCGGGTAATATAATACGCCGAGTACCTACACACATAAATTGTAATTTCGTATCATCATTAAATTATCTTAATTTCTATTATCTTTTCGTGTACAGAAAATTTCACTTATCTGTATATAAGGAAAATAAATTTTCATTTAATAAATAATTTTTACATTTTCATATTTTCATAATCAAAGGTGGTCAGAGGGTATTCACATAGCATAAGTATTTACTAATAATATTTACATAAGTTAGTGGTGGATGCCCACCTGTTCAGTAAAAACAATTGTTTTGCCTATCTGGTTAGAGCGCGGGCGAATAGTCGGCCACCTAAATTTACAATGATCAAACATATTATAAATTATATCCTTTGTAAGTAACTTGTTGTCCAAATGTCTATTTTAATACGGGTTCCAGCTACTTCAAACTATAGGGCCTCGAGAAATACGAATCATCTGATTTTCTAATAGAACAACACAGTTCAAAACGCGCATTGCGCTCCTAGTCCTAGTGCCCTCCCCTTCCGTGAAATTTAATCTCCACCAATGCGACATTCTTGCTTCAGTGGCCTAAATTGAAGCTCCATATAAGACAACTGATAAGACAATCTTATTATATATGTTACTAACTTTTGCGATTGAGGGAGCATCTCTATAAACAAATGTCCAGTGAAAACGAGGGAGCTTCCCTATAAATGTGTCTTCCACGTGAATGATGTAAGAATGTTGGATGAGGGAAGATCCCTATATATACGGGTCTATCTGGTAAATGAAATGAATCCCATTGCGCAGCGGTTTGCCAGAATGGAAAGGTTAGAGGATTAAAGCATCAAAAGGGATGAGATCAGAGTCTGATGTCCAAACAAGAGTCTAACTGGTATCCGAACAACAGGAGCCAAAAAAAGCGATTGTCGACTTAGATAAATCGTTTTAAAGCTGCTAGAAGCACGGTGAGACTCAAAATCCTCTAAGTCTGTGTCCTTGTCGGAAAAAAAGTCGAAGTTTCACGGTACTATAAGAGCCTGGAGTATGGCCATAGCGGACGGGAGCTTTTAAAAGGCTCGTCTGGCTTAATAGGGAAGCAAACCGAAATGATTAAATTTCTGCAAGGAAAGTTAAATGGGTGCAGGGCTGCAGATAATCTTCTAAAGCAGCTGGTTTGTAAAATGAAAACTCAGATAAGCAAGCAGCCGAAAGAAAACCTTTGATCTGGTTCTCAGACCTTTTGGGAAATGCACCGATACACTCATTGCATCATTGAATGATGGATCACATACTCAGCGTGTGAGAACCAGTGACTGACACGGCTGGAATACGTCCAGGATGGGTGGCTTACAACTCACTGTGTGTTTGAAAACTGATTTGGCTTGCATTTCACCAGCTATGCATGAGAACCAAACCAAATTTGATATTGCTGTCGTTGATGGTACAATTTCACTTATGCAACGAGCTTGCGACTCTTCGATGATATGTCAAAATGCATGCAACAAGACTGCGAAAAATGAGCTGTCCGCGAGATATAAGCTTGAAACAAACTTCATAGGTGCTTATGAAACGATGAATGCAGGGATCATGAAAAACCATGAACAAGGTTCTTTTTTCTTCACACATTTAAAGGAGAGAAGAAAGCATTCCAGAACATGTTGGCTTCGCCCCTGCATTTGCGGAGAAAGAATTGGTAAACGCTATGGTGTCTATGAAGAGCAAAAACGCATTGGGTTCTGATGGCATCAGAACCCAGGAGTGTTCCACTCACGTTGTAATGTGGCTTGACTCTTCTACAAAGGAAAAGATGGTAATCCAGATCCTCCTTTGACATACCGACCGTTCTGGATATTTGATACGATGGGAAAACTTCTAGAAAAGAGGTTAAGGTCAAGGTTGGGGCTGGTCATTTGAGTTGCGAGGGATTTGTCCCCAAGAAAACACAGCTTCCGGAAGGTTCACTCTATACCATAAATGCCATTAAGGAGGCAGTATACTCGGTTTTGAGAACAAACCGGGGTTGCCATTCGGCAAGGCTCATAGTATTTCTGGTCACGCTTGACGTCAAAAACGTTTTTAACTCGGCCAGGTGGAATTATATGTTATATGATGCTGCAACGCTTTAAAAGACTGAAAATTGTTGTTTCAGATGTCCAACGAGATACATTTAAAAAGATTGGACCTGATCTCTGGAACATCCTATATGATAGTCTCATGCAGCTTGAGATGCCTGCGGCGAAGTATTTTTGGTAGGTTATGCAAGTGCTTTCACCATTGTGACCACTTCCTGAAGTTCCAGGTTGGCTTAACTCAAACTTAACCAGATTATGAGGGAAGTCAATACTTGGATGGATGAACACAGATTGCAATTGAAGATTTAAAAAAAACATCGTCATGCTTACTATACGGAAAATACCAACTGGCATTCCCATGACTATTACTGGTTTAGAGGTGCATGACTATTACTGGTTCAAAAGACTAACGTGGGTGGTCCTCGGTCTAGTAGACGAAGACTTCTCATGTTAATCGTACAGTCAATGGAGCTTCAGAAATACCGAACGCGTATGGTATCTACCCAGCGTCGTGGTGCATTAAGGGTGATTATCTGATGCTGCAGCCCTTGTTGTTACTGGATCAATTCCAATTGATCTGGTTGCGGATGTGGGAAGAAAAGAAGGTATGGCAAAGAAGATGGGAAGAAGGAAAAACAGGCCGACGAAAGGCTAGATTGATAAATGAGGGCCGGCCTTGGACCGATTGTGGCTACGAGGAAATGGATTTTTCCCTTGTCAGTTCTTGATAGGTCAAATCTTTTCGGAACCTATCTACACATTATGACCAAATTGAGGTATGTTTTCTAATAGTATGTTTTCTCTATCAGCTTTGTTCAATTTAAAGAATGTGTTGCCGAATCTTATTCCACATATTCGATATTTGAAAGTGATTTTAAATTAATGAAAGTGATTTTAAATTGTGATGGTCATATCCTTTATTTCACCATATATATTGCTTTTACCACAATGAATTTTGTTAGTACCCCATTTTTCTATCAAGTCAGGTGAAATGATCTTTTTATTTTCCATCTTGTTGCCGCTTAGAGAAGGATAAGAAAAATAACTCTTTAATGTGCCAAAATGGATTTTCGGATGTCCTACTTCCATCCACTAATTTATCACTTCCTTTCTACTTATTTGTATAGACACTATCTGTTACATTAGCCGCTGTGAAACATTTAAAAAAAAATGTAACCGATTACAAAATAGTAATTAAAGCTCAGACAGATGCTGTCTAAAAATAATTGCTTAATGTTAGTTGCAATTCGCTAATGCGATTAAAGATTTTCAATTTATAAAGATAATAGTTTCGATAAATGATTGATGACGTTAGCTGTTGTGATTTTATATAGTTGAGGACAAATGGTTTTTCACTGTGGTAATGACAACACATCGTTTTCATTTTGTATTTGTTTGTTTTAAAAAAATGTACTATTTACAAAAAGATAATTCAGGCACATCGAAATTCGAATAGAGCCAAACTATTAATAAAACTTTTGGGACGAGAAAATTTCATACAGTATTTTTGTTATTTTTACTCTGTCCGGTCTTTTTGACGGTCCCAGTTTTCTAGGTTTAACCAGTTTTTAAATCTAAAATAGACTCCAAAAGTCGGTCAAAGTTATGTGGTTTTTCATCACCGATTGAAATCAAGTGATAAAAGATCCCTTTATAGGTATATCTTCCAAACCAAACTCGGCAAGTTAATTTTCTCTTCTCTAAGAATAATCATCTCCTTTCTCTTTCTCTCTCTTGTATTTATAACATAAAACCCAAAACCATTTTCCGTCTGCCTTTAATTACAAAACCAATAAAACAATAATACTATATACTTATGTGTGTCATCATGTTTAAGGAACATAAAACCCCCAAAACAATAAAAAAAACTTTGATAGTTTCAGTAACATGAAAACCAACACATAAAGTCCCACCACCCACCACTAAACTAAACAATATTCAATAAAAGCTCAACAATATTTTTGTACAACAAAAAGTCAACAAAACTATTTAACAACAATCACACTTAAATTATAATAACATTGAACGATATAGTATAGTTGCTGGATAAAATAAGAAGCCACAAGCTTTCCGGCTCAACCTTACATTTTATGTTATATTTTTGGGCGTTGGAAAAATATTCAAATGGTTTTTGTTTCTGTATATAGGAAAGCTAATGTAATAATAAACTTTTACCATCTCAACATTATAATAAAGTTGCGTGATGTTTTTTTTTGTTCATGTTTGTTTCATGGTTCGTGAGATACATAACCTAAAAAAAACTATATCTAGCATAGTGAAATAATTTCGTTCATTTATAATATTTTTTATTTGATTATAATATTAGCTGTAGAATTTTTATGTACACCATAGCAAAAACCACATACACACATCTACACCCTGTAGTTATATAATATAATATGATTAATTTGTCTAAAATTATAAAAGCTTATTAAAATATCGATAAAACTAATAATTCTGACAGCCACCAATGGAGAGTGTACAAAAAGTACTGGGACCGTGGAATATTTCGACGAGCATAGTGGACCTGCTATTTTGACACTGATAGTTTAAAAAGTTTTGAAGGTTGCGTTGCAAATATATTTTATGTCAAAATACCTCACTAAAATTTGGAGTCCTAGTAATACGTAGTGATTAAAATTTACCTATGTAAATTAGACTTTTTATCTTAAATATGTCTGCCCTGCCGGATTAATGATTAAAGATATGATAGCAGCCATTGGAACAAACCTACAGTTTAATTTCTCGGAAACTTGAACTGGCAGTGCAAATCTTAGCGATACATTTAAAATGTGTAGAATATTGGAAGACTTACTTTACTGTAACATTACCACCTAAAAACAAAATACGTTAACCTTCTAATGACCTCTAAATTTTATTCAAGGTCAAATTGGTTTTTTACGTCCTCTAATTATGTAGTTAACATTATACAATCGAAAAAATATACCTTTAAAATATTCCACAGTCGCAGTACGTTTTCAGCACTTAGCAAATTTAGCAATATATAGCAATTTAGTCACCATAATGTAGTTTGGATTTTACACACATTAAAAAAAATGTTAAACAGATTTAAAAGACAATCAATTTTGTTCTATTATTACAGGAATCAGTAATTTAATCCAAAATATTGGTGAGTTAAGTCAAAATGTTTCAAAACATTTTCAACGCCAACATTAATTTTAGGAGTACAATTTAATAGTTTCACCAATTAGATTAAATCATTACTATATTTAGTTAAAGCTTCAACGTATTTATTGTATCAAATTGTAGATTGGATACATTTTAGAATAACATCATAAATTTAATACTCTTTTGTGTCATTAGAAATTCCTTAGGTCAACGCAATTTTTTTTTAGTTCAGGATTAAAATTTAACACTTAATATTTCAAAACATTTGAAACTATTTACTGTGTTCATTAAAAAATCAAAATGCGTTGATAGAGTTGTCATCCTAAAAACCTTCAAATTTCAAATAATGAAAATTGTAAATTATAGAAAGTAAATTACGAAATTCAAAATTAAACCAAAAGATGGCCCGTACAAATTTGTATGGTTTTCCAAACGGAGCCAGACTAATACTTGTATCAAACGAAAATGAACAATTTTACAACGACAGCATCAATATACAAAACAAGAAAAGTTTTTGAAAATTTTTCTCATTATGATTTTATTATTGTGTTTTTTTTTTTTGCAATTTTTTGCAGACGAGGATGTAAGGAGGCGTAATTCGAATCGAACAAATGGGGCAAAAAATGATGTCTCAAGGGAATAGAAACTATTGAAATGGTATACAAAGTACATACATGGATACAATAATTTAACATTTTTTTTTTTTTAATTAATTTTAAATTTAAAGTTCGTTTGATTATGTTCTATATATTTATAGTTGTTTTCCCTTCAAAGTTTTAATGTAATTTAAAAAACTATGACAATATTTACTATATGTATTCTAAAACTAAACTAAATTTTACTTCTTGGACTGTTATTTAGAATAAGAACAGGGTGATCTAAATAATTGAATTATTATATTTAAACTATCGCTGAAATAATGCTAATGTACCTCATTCAAGCTACTGCACTACTGCATTAAAACTGTCACAATTTATCAGAAAGCTGTTTCTCCCTTCGTACCTGTATCTATTTCATTTGATAGTACAACGAACCAAATATAACGATTCCAATGTCCAGATTTCAGCTCCAGAGTTCAAATTTACAAATTCGGTTGTATGTTTAATACAACATGTAGTAGTGGCCCGGTTATGATGAGTGATACCTAAATCGAAAGCACTAGTCATCAGTAAATTAACTGTTTTAAAATATTTAAATATTTCAACAAATAATTTGTTGCCAGATTTAAATTATCTTCCGTTGGAAGACGACTTATATTTGTCTCTTAAAAATGGTATTTTAAGGATCCCTTATTGGGACTACTCTAGTTGAACCATCATATCCTTGATTACTATCTGTTATTCTTTCCATTGACCACATTGTAGATGGAAGATTTCATCCTTGATTAGCACTAACTGCCCAATATCATAGTTGGCTCTTGGTACTGTCTACTGGATCTTTGTTGCAAACTTGTAAAGTAATCATTAAACCAAATTTTCCAAAATCTCTGGATCATTTTTGAAAGTAGGCACCATCGTTGGATTACTGTGACGTTAGTTACTCGAGAGATGCAATTATTGGTCTCCCAATTAAATAAGGTGTTAGGGCATCATAATCGTTCAAATCGGTTTTCTAAACTTTATCTATTTCATAAAATTTTAATTGCTTAATGATTTGTCCCAAATCATATTTTGGGTATGCTATGATTAAACTGGATACTGAAAAATATTAAACTACTGAAAGCATTTTGCAATTCTACAGTTTTTATAATAAAACAAAAAAAATTGTCGTTACAACTTTCTATAGCAGGATCAAAGTAATAGACACTATACACGTTTGTCCAAAAAAATCACCTCCAGTTTCAGTTGTATATCGCATCAAATAATTTAGACTGTTTCTCACCTAGAAAACATCACTCTCACCTAGAAAATGTTTGTCAAATTTAAACATATAAATTCATCAATCGCTTACATCATCCTTATAGTGGTCCAACTGCAAAATGAAAATTGATCAAAATAAATCATGATTCACATTTAACAACTGTCAAATCCCGATAAAAACGTTCAAACAATTTGGATCGTTAATTAAATTTAATTAAAACTAATATCAATTTCGAAAATTTATTCTCACAATAATTCCAATGTAGTTTAACTTTTATGTTTTAAAATCAAATGAATTTGAAATTTAACAAGGTTTAAATTTTGGCTTTCAAAGTTAGTTCTTTAAATTATTTACATAGCCCATTTTGATCAAACTGCTAGTTTAACATTAACACAAAGTTTTAAAAGAAAATTGCTCATCTTGTTGACATGAAATGTCAAATTGACATTTAAATTATAATCGAACTTAAAAATTATTAACTAATTCAATTACAATCAAACTGATAATTCAGTTTTTTGTAAATGACGTTTCAAGTTGTTTGTTTATTGCAAATACACGTATTTGCATTTAAACTATTGTAAACAATTTTTGAATAAATCATTTTTTAAGTATTTTGAAATCGTTCAAAATTTGTATATTATGCTATCAGCACAGATAAATATACTAGATAAAGATCTTGTAAGGGTCAAATTTAAACAAGTAATCTTACCAAACCAAAAATAGATGTACATATTAAACGCATATTTTCATCCTTTTTCTTTTTTTGCACACGATTGTTTTATTTTATAAAAAAATTAAACAAAAAATGTTCATTGTTATAGTATTTTGGTTTCGTTTTTTGTTTTATTTTTTTATACTATCAAATAGTCGTGCGCAAAAAATGATAAGGATGGAAATATGCGTTTTTATATGTACATTTATTTTTCGTTTGGTTAGATTTCGGTTGCATAATTTTGCGTAGTATGAATTTATTTGTGTAAATTTGACCCATACAAGATGTTCATCTGGTTTAATTATCTGTGCTATCAGGTTACGTTCTATTAGTTTTTATTCAATTTATTAGTTTTCAAAAACCTAACAAATGGTAGGATATAGAACTCACGGGAGCAAAAAATAAAATGAAAGAAGTATTACCAATTTTCAGGCGCTTAGAAACACCTGCAACATTTAGAGAATTTCAACGACTAAAAAATGAATTAAAATTCATTAACCAAAATAACAAAAAGGACAGCTGAAGGCGATTTGGTCTTCTCTCAATAATCAGTCTTCACTGAGTCATATCGGCCAATTAGTATTTTATCATGTGTGAGAAAAGTTTTCGGGAAAATGCTACTTTGTAGATTAGAATATTGTGCTGAAAAAAATAAAATTATATCTGAGCCTCAATATGGTTTCAGAAAATTAGAAAGTACAAGCTTGGCCATTCTGACAACAGATATTAGCATATCATTTTGTCAGAAGAAGATAGTATACCCTTGTTTCTTGGATGTCAACAAACGTCGACGTCGACAATTATTGTCGACGCATTTTTGTAGAGTCAACAATAACAAGTTTTGTCGACGTGAATTGTTGACGCGTCAACAATATAAATAGAAAAATAGTACTTTTATTTGTTTCTTTTTTTTTTATATATATATATATATAACCCAGTTGGAAAATTTTTTTCAAGTTGTCCGAAATTGGCTGGAATTTTTAAACATTTTCTGGCCAAACTAGAAGTTTCAGAAACTTTACTGTCCGCCGAATTCCAAAAAACATTTGGGTCTTTAATATTTTTCTATTTTAAATATTTAAAAATAAAGGGTTAACACTTAAAGGGTAAAAACTACGCCATTACTAAAAATTGTACGATACACGCTTCAACAATGCATTGAAATTGTTAAAATTCACTACAAAAATGGTGAAAATTTTGCAGTCATAGTTCGCAAAGCTAAAGCACTTTTTGGTCGTCGTGAAGCACCTTCTCGGCCGGCAAAAGTGAAACTGGAGGAAGAATTTGAGCTATTTGGACAAGTTAGTGATGTAGAGAATCGAAGCCGAATCGAAACCGTGTGCGTCGATCAAGAACAACTGAGAATATTGCTGCTGTAGCCCGTAGTGTTGAAAAAAACCAGGTTTGTCGATTCTTCGTCGATCTTTGTTTAATGATTTTTTATGGCCGGAATTGGAAGATATTGTTGTGAGTGGCGTTTATTTTCAGCAAAACGCCGCTACATGCCACACAAGCAACGAAACAATCGCAATTTTGCAAGAAATGTTTCCTGATCGTGTTATTTCTCGAATAGATGATCACAATTGGCCACCGAGATCTTGTTATTTAACACCTTTAGACTTTTTCTTTGGAACCACGTGAAAGATAAAATGTATGCCAATGCTCCACAATCAATTCAAGACCTTAAAGATGGAATTCGTACTGTTATCAAGGACATACAGTCGCAAATGTCCGAATTGGTCATGGAAAATTTATGAAAAGGATATGGTGCTGCAAACGTAGCCGTAGCGGCCATTTGGCTGATGTCGTTGTCAAATGTTAATTGCATACGTTCCTCTTTACAATGAAATAAACATTCAATGATTTCTCTTAAAAAATACACCTTTTTTTTAATATCAAACTGAAACCTCTTATTGGAAAACCCGTTATTTCTATTTTCCCTAAAGTCATTCAACTCAATCACTTCGGCAGTTGTGATAAGAGAAAATCAGTCACTTGCGCAATTACAAATAAAAGATAAAACCGACAACATCACGTTTTTCTAATTTTTCGTCCAAACTTAAGAAAAATTAAGGTTTAAGATGTCATATCTATATGGATCCGTCTTATAGTCTAACATTGCGGAAATTGACGAATGTTACTTTTTCTGGCTAATTCAACAAATTCTCTTGGTTTGAGGTTGATTATAAAATTATTTGACATTTCCTAGTTTGTTCCTTAATTTTCACTCTGTTAACTTTGTTAAATGACAGTTGATTTAAACGAAACATTTTCGTTCAGTTCTTAACACTTCACAGTAACATGTGGACTCAATCTGTTGTATTCTTACTTAAAGTTGTTGCTGAGTCGCTGGTTGGCACATTAATTGTAAAATTATGACATCTTACTCTTGTAAAGTAGAAAATAAAAAATTAACGCAAAATTCGGATAGAATTAGAGAAGAAAAAGCAAAAAAAGAAAAACAAAAGTAATTATCAAAATTATTTTTTTTTCTTGACATTACGTCATTGTCGACAAGAAATTGACGTCGACGTAATGTTGACGCATTATTGACGCGCCAACGCCGACAATAATTGTTGACTTGTCGACGCACATCCCTGATACAAACTGATCTGTTTTTTTGGTGTTAAATTACAATTCAAACTTAAATCAAACTAAACGTTAATTTCTAAGTTTAGCCCAACAATTTTGCATCAACAAACCGTAAAAATACCAAACCTTCTCCTTTTTCAAGTTAATTCTAAATAAAATTATTATAGCTATTCTGGAATCTGGATCAAAGCCAGAAGGTTTAATATACAAAGGAGTGAAATTTGCTTTGTTTCAATAGTTTCAATAACTTAACAACGAGTGGTCGTATAGTGTGCAAGGACTTATTTTCAAGGGTTTTAAATTATCTGCAACTTACCTAATTAGGTTTTCCAAACGAAAGATTGGAAAATTTCGTCGACAGTCTCAAAGTTACCAATTTTTTTTTACTTGATTAGAACATTTTTCTTTTACTCAAAAATGTGATAAAAGAACAAAATAAATTAAAATGGACCCCATCATCAAATAGTAGTAAATTTTTTTTTATTAGTTGATAAAGATGTATTAGTTCATAAAGATATAACTGGTTAATTTTTTTTCGAAAAATTTTGGTGTTTTTTTTGGCACAGTATATTTTAAGATATATTTGTCTGATTTAAACGGCTGCGACTCCGATAATAATGGATTTACGGTGGGTTTTATGAATTTATGTGGTATAGCAATTAAACTGATTAATCACTAACAGAAAAGTGAGGTTCCCTAAATCGTACGAAAACGTTGATTTATAGTCACATTGCCCAAACCAGCCTAACATGTTTACTATGTATGCTACAAGTTTATTATCGGATGAGTTCCAGTAATCTACGATGTTAATATTTGTATAGCAACAAAAAATACCTGAAAACCAGAAAAAAGAAATCTACAAATTTTACATGTTCGTGGAAAATATAACAATTGAATTGTACGAATATTACAAAACATATTTTTTTTTATTTTTATTCGACATAACATGAAACATAAAAAATATTGTAATGTAACTTTAGGGGAATTTAAAAAACAAAATTTAAAAGTTCTCACCTCATTCACACCGTTTAGGTATTTTCTAAAAACAGTTGAGTGTTTCAATATCATTTGGTAATAATCGGAATATAAAGTGACAGTGACTAGTCACTACTTATATGATGTCACATTGGCTGGTTGACACCAACAATATTTAAGTATAAATGAAAGGATAGAATATCTGGATTAAGTTACATGAATGGTAAACATCCAACAATTTTTAAAATTGTTAAAGTACATAGGGAAGTGTTACAAATGGAGCTCATAAAGATAAATCCACGTTGGATTGCCACCACTTTGAAACCATAAAATGAAATACGTTATAATATATATATATATATATATATATATATATATATATATATATATATATATATATATATATATATATATATATCGCTGCCAAGGGTAGTATCATATCATAATAAAGCAAACAACTGATCTCGATAACAATAAACTTCCAAAAGGTTAATATAGAGGTCGTTTTTAAATTCGGAGGCACAAGATGCAGAAAAAATCATTATTATTCTCATTCGGGACCGGGATGCTACTAAATCCTAAATAAAATCATTTGATGGGAATAAGTAGGCATTTACGAAATATTTTAGATAAGCATACAACGTGACCAACAAGAAGGACATATTGAAATATTAAAGCTTATAGAGTTGGCATTATAATCATACGGTTTCGAATATTCTACTAAAATCGGTGTAGTAAGTAACATTAAAATATCTATTTTATGAACGCTTATGATGATTAACTTTAAACTTCTGACAGGGAATGCCCATTTTTGATCAATATACTATCAATATACTATATCTAGATTCATTCCCGGCCAAAAATATTTGAAAGTGATTATTTTTCATCTTGAGCAAGCTCCTGGGTGAAAAAGGTCATGAAGCATTTCAAAAATTCTTCTGCCCGTTTCGTTTGGAATGTAAGGACGCTTGATCTGTGTTAAAGTTCCGCGCCATATTATGGTAATTCCTCAACTAACGTCTTTTATTAATTCTAGTCTGCGCTTTGCATTACGATATTTTGGTATTAAATTTCTAATGTATTGAGCTCGTCATCTGATTTTTAAAGAGAAGTAAATTTTTCTTAATCGAGTACAGTATGACAAATAGTAGAGCCATGTTAGGATCATCTAGTCGTGACAAAGCATCATCTACAACGTAAGTTCTCTTTAACATTCTTTGGCGCGATTACGGTCCTCAATAGTTTTTGGTCGGTATTGATGTAAAATATTCTGCTCTTGACATCGCAAATGCTTAATTGCACTATATCTAGCCAGTAGCGCCCGGTCGAAAGCAGGATATTTTTGTTCGTAAGGGAGAAGCTTTTTGGAAAAGAAACTAAGTGGTTTCCAGCTTCTAGCATGTTGCTGCACCAATACAGAACCCACAGCAGTAAATCGTCTGTGCTAATACGTAGCGATCCTTGTTGTACAATGTGTTATAAGATTAGCCTGAGCGATTTAAAGCCGCTTCGCCGTCAGGTGGCCATAAAAATAGAATATTTTTACTAACTTTGCCTAGCTTACTAAAATGGTCATGGAGCTAAATACTCAGCTAAGTGGGGAATAAAGCGATGACAAAACTAATCATGCACGCAAAATGCCGCACCGAACTCATATTGTGATGGTTTAATATATTGTTACCATATTCAGAAAAACGTGCAAACATAATAAACATTTAAAAAAAAAGGAATTGGCCTTACATAATAAGACGGTGTACGATATTGTGTTTCATGGGGAGATCGAAACGGGGCTCACGAGGAAAATTTGGATTTTGACGAAAAGTTCGCCATTTATCCCATCACCAATTATTTATGCACCAATTATTGGTTTAGTGACTAAATCCACTACGAAAGGATGTCGGTAACCACGACGTAAACTTAAGTCTACGTGTAAGAGGCGAGTTCCAAACATGCTAATGGATGAACCATTTGTTGCGACTAATCAACTTTCCGGATCTTTCGTGAGATTAGTGAAAGTTATAATTCATTCATTGATCATTCGAGTAGAACTATAAAAATTTATTTACGAAAAATATAAATTGTTAAAAAATCTAATCTGCGTGTTTCATCAAGTTAATAAAAACTTAACCATTGGAGTAAGAAACGAAGTAGTGCTATAGAGCTGGGAGTATAATTATACGGTGCCCAACATAACGATGAATAACGTTCTAAGCATTCTAATTGCTATTTAGTGAGCAGGCTTAAAGCAGCATTTTTCATTGATAGTGGTAAAATAATAGGCCTGGGGGGAGAGCACTAAAACAAATGATACTTCAAAGGTCTTGCTGCAAAGGGCTCAAGTCATTACAGTCAAAATCTAAATGTAAAAAGTCAACTTTCAATAGACTTATCGTAAAGAGGAACTTTGAGTAAAACTAATAAAAGACAAGGTCTTTGATCTTACTACATATCAAAACATCAATCAGGAATGTTGACAACAACCAAATAAAGAGTATAAGGTAAAAGTAAATCAATTAGCATAATAACTCCGTTATCAGTTTTTGCATTTTGAACATAACTTTGTTGCATTATGTTTTACAATCCAAACCGTATATCTATTACGGGAAGTTGGGAAAACCCAGTATGTTTCTAAGTCTAATATACAGAGAGTATTCGCCAGCCCTTTAATTAAATGTCACTCTTTTTTCAGTATTGTCAGTCTCAAATTTGTCTTTTGGTCTACAATAATGTTTTATGAAACTCGTGAAAAAGATTGCGAAAGAGCCATTGTTTTTTTTTTTGCTACTCTTGATAAAAGCAAAGAGTATATAATAAAAGCTTCACGAATCACAATTAGTCTGTTTGATATTATTTCCAAACCAAAGCATTGATTTTATTAAAAAGTCAACGATAATCAATTTCAGAGTAGTATTCAAACGAGATAAAATCTATTTCCACTGCATTGTTGTTTGAAACATTTTCGTAAACATTTTTATATTTCAATTAAATTGATTAAATGTATGGTGTAGTACAGAGTGGCTATATTTTGTATTACCACTCGTTTCAAGTTTTTTGTAAATACATTTTTTATGTTATTTAGTTATGCTCATAAATATAATATGACGAATAGTTTTAGTTGCGTTAATATAAACTATTTTACTATAATGAATACAAAAATAGTTTATGCTTGTTTGTAAAACAGAATTATTTAACGTCATGTCGTTCTATTTATTTAGAAATATTTATATGTTTACCACCACCAAACCATATTGCTTATATTATGCAAATCAGTAACAATAATCATAATAAATGTATTCGTTTGAATCTGTAAATCATCTGAAACCTCTAGTCTCATGCCACATGCAAGTCTCATGCCACATGGGTACGTGAATTGATGATATACAAAAGGTTAACCAACTCATAAATATTATATTACTTTACAAAATTTAATTTCTTCCATGAGAAGGGAAAAATAACTTATATGAGAAATTCTAACGTCAGTCAGTGACTAAACGAAATTTACTAATATTTCTTTCGCTATAGAGTAATGCCCGGTACTATTAGCGTCGTATTTGGTAGCCCATTTTCGGCTACCGTGAAAATAAGTCGATTTTATAGAAAAATGTAACGGAAATGATGACAAAATGTAAAGGAAATGACGAAACATAAGAAAATTACGAAAACAATTTTCGAACAAACCGATTACAAATAATATCAATATAAGTGTAGATATCGGTTCGAATGAAAAGAAATAAAACAAAAAAACATAATTCGGAATACAACTGAAAAACCAACAAAAATGTCTATATAAGCCGTGCAAAAAGTGACAGATGCACAAAAACAAGATGTACATTAATAAATGTGTATTAGCAAAGCCTTCTATGATAAAAGCTAAATTCATTTGATGCATTTGCTGTACAAAATTAAAACTTTTTAATTATTTGTAAGTTTTAAAACCAAAACCGTCTATATTAGTAGCATGCGCTATTTATTATTGTCATAGCAACGTAAAAATTCATTATTGTCGATTTGTTAAACATTGACATCCTAACCAGTCTGGCAGAATGACCGTTTAAATTATTTGTTATTTTAATACTTTTTACAATATCACTGTAGTGGTACTACTACAAATGCTTTAACGAGCCATTTGATGATTCAGTCGAGTGACATTTGCTTTGATTTTGATCGGTGGCTGATCAATGCCAAATTTGAGATTATAAACTGCCGGTTAGATCTGTCGACTGTTTGATTTCGCAATAACTCTCAATTTTACCATGCAACTGATTTCTTGGCCCACTTCTTATTGTTTAGCAGAAGATATGCCATAATATAGTTGTTTGATCGGTTAAGTCCAGCCGATGTCAAACTCTTTCTTTAATATGGTTGTTTTTAAAAATCCTTGTTGTTGGAGTACAATAAGGTCAAATGAAAGATAACTCGGGCCCCACCTTGGGCTCCACTGGAAATAATTTGGCCAGTTTGCAATTTTGACTCCACTTGAACTGACTTGAAGCGTAAACTTAACCAATATATTTACTTAAGTAAAATAACAACCGCAACGCTGGCGGCGGCTCTGCTGCTCGATCTGCAGGAGGGGTATTTATTCTAACTAAAAAACTTAATTTATATTGAAACGACCTTTAATCGGATAAAGTTTGATTTTATATATATTCACTATGCAGATCGATACTGTTCGACTTTCACGTTTTATATTTTCCCATTATGTTCTACTATATGTAAGTTATTTTTGCGTAAATTTATATCATGTGGCAACTGACGAGTTTTATATATTTATAGAAATTTATGCTATGACAAGTCTGCAATGACGCGATGGTGCTTTATTTATGTTTTGAAAAATTTATTATGATAAAATATTTTATCCATCTGTGTCTCTTTTTGTTCAGTCGATAATAACTAAACATTCTAAAAACGTTTCAAAATATTTATATCATTTTAAATAAAGTTTATGTCTTGTATATGTCACGTGGATTATAAATAATCGAAACAACTATGGAACGCACATTTTTATAGTATTTATTTATAGTTTCAGTTAGATTCATAATCTAGCCTTTTTTTATTATAGATTATCGTTCAAAAGCGCGTGACTAATAAAAATAAATTATTCGAGTACTAAATCCAAAAATAAAAAAGCAATTAAATTAGATCACTCTGTAAGCTGTCTCTATAATCACTAATTATCATTTGAGACAAAATACAAAAAATGTTTTCAATCACAAGTATTTAGACTAAAAGTTTATTATAATCCTTGGAAAAACTTTAAACCAATTTTCATTTTTCTTCATTTTCTTCTGCTACACATATTTGTATCACATCTTTTTATAGTTATTCTTAATGCTACTAATTTCTGAACTATACAAGAGACTTTAATACTAATTGTAAATATATATATATATATATATATATATATATATATATATATATATATATATATATATATATATATATATATATATATATATATTCATATATATATATATATATATATATATATATATATATATATATATATATATATATATATATATATATATATAAATATATATATGAATTTAATTAAAATGTTTTTTTATACATAAAAATACAATTTTGACAGTTCTGACAGCAAATTTATAAGTTGCTCAAATTTCTTGTACTTTTGTGAATTTGTGCATAATCGACCTAAAACTGTCGGACAAAACTCAAGGGCGGAAAATTTGAAAAATCACGTCTTTTGTGAAAAACGGCTTCAGAAATCTAAAATTTCCATTAATTTTACTTGTGAATCATTTAATATTGACAAAAAACATTTTTTGAGGCGTTTAAGTGTTCCGTTGCCTAATTTTGTTGGTTATGCTATGGCGTTTGTGCGTTTCAAAGTTTGTTAATTGTTGTTTAATAGCATTTGTACAATTTTGTGTTCCAAAATAAATTAAATTTTGTCGTTTGAACATTTTGATAAAATAAAGCAAAATTGAACCGATTTTCCATCGGTATTATTATTTGAAGATATTGTTTTTATATATCAGCGTTCGATACAATCACTAAGAAATTTATCTTTTTCATGTAATTTTTCTAACTTTCCAAATTTTTTCGAACATTCGTTTTCTGCTTCCATTCGAGATATTTTTACAATCATTGAAACAGCTGGATCACTTCACCAGGATTTATTTTAATGTTTGGGTACCAATATTCCCTTTTTAGTACAAAAATAAACGTTTCGCAGTATTGGGATTTTCTGTTTTTTTTTTTTTTTTGTATTCCTTATAAATTCCGAGACGAACAACACTAGTTTCAAATTGATTGCCATTTGAAAAGCTGATAACTGCAGTCAGAATTTATTACATTGGCTTATTATGTTTACAATATTTAAAATTGTAGCAAAATCTTGAGCTAAAAATGGTCGCTTGTGTGATTTTTTATTTTTTGACATTTTTGATAAATTTATTTTCGAATAATTTTTTTTAAATAAATAAATAAATAAATAATAAATGTAATTCAAGCTTTTTTACTAATCGCATAGCTCAAATTTTAATTCGAAATTATTGTCGCTCAGACTACTTGTGAAAACAATTTTATTGAAAATAGCGGGGTTTTCATGTAAAAAACCAAAGACATTAAAACTTTAAAAACAAAACAGCATACGAAATATAGTATTGTGCAATATTAGCGCTTTCCAATGACGCAAAAAACAGAAATTTGAAAAGTTGGGGCTTGTGCAGTCCGATCCAAGTATCGTCGATACATATATGCGTGTATATATATATATATATATATATATATATATATATATATATATATATATATATATATATATTTATTTAAATAAAATTGAATCAACCCAGGAATTGAAAGAAAGAGACCATTGCCGTAGTTTCGCTAAATGGATTATTTAACAAGGAACTACAAATCCATCGTTTTAAAGCAAAATTCTATTTATAGCGATGAAGCTCACATAACCATGGATGGATTCACCAATAAATAAAATTGTCAAATTTGGTGATAAAAATTCTCGTGTTATTTAGGAAAGAAGTCAACACCCAAAAGAAGTTCTTGATTCGTGAGCATTTTGAACAAATCGATTTTTCTTTGAAGATAGTGCTGGAAATGATGTTACTGTGAATGCTGAGCGTTAGCAATCAATGCTCAGTAACTTTTTATGGCCACAATTAAATCATATTGTTGAGGCTGGTATCTATTTACAATAAGACGTAAAATTTCATGAAACGCAAATTTCAATTGTCATGTGACGTAATGCCATTTTTTTATAGGTTATTTTTGAAAAGTTTGTGTATAACGATTAATGATCTAACAACAACAACATATCGAAGTTATTGAAAATTTCGATACTCTAATTGATACCTGGACGCGGGCAGGAAGGACATTTAAATGATATTCTGTTCATACTTTTACTCATACTTCATACTCATCATACTTTTAATGAAATGTTTTTTTTTATAAAAAATATTTTCGGTTTGAGACATATATTTCCCAATTTTGATGGACTAACCATCATGCAACCATGGTTTTCCACGTTTTTTAGAAATAAATCAGTTTTAACAGGCTAACCGTCAATTTTGGAAATTGTCGATTTGTTGCATAAATTTCAAAGTTAAATTTCATTCTTCAAGAGTTACCCAATGTTCTTTCTGAGTTTTGATTTTGAAGTAAAAGTTGAATGCAGAAAACCAGTAGAGCGAGTGAATGTACAAATGACATCTCTAAATTACCTTCAATCATAAAATGAAAATGGAATAATTGCAATTTATCATTTATATCATATATTTTAATACCTAAAAGGTTCTTTAATACTCTAGATGCACTTTTAAAAAACTATCTATCATCATTTTTATGCGACTATTTTGCATTAACATTACCACAACCGAGTTACATAACGAGACTCAATTAAACTACATAAAAGAATTTTCCTCGTCTATATTTACGTAATACTACCGTCTATTATTTTATATCCAGAAAATCCTTCGGGGAAAGAAAATTCTATTCCATTATGTTATATTTTCTTGGAAACGAACATTTTATATACAACTAAAATTTAAATTTAGCAACATGAATATGATTTCAAATAAATTGTGTATTACTTGAAAATGCATTTAATTTTCGTCTATACATCATCTTTGTGTACATTCAACTTGTTTACGAATTTCCATAAAAGTATAAAATCGAAAATCGTCGGTTAGTGGGAAAAATATAATTCTTGATTCAAAAACAAAAAAAATTAATGCAATAATAATATGGCACCGCATTTTGAGCAATTTTGAGCAACTCGTAAACAAATGCGATCGTCACACCATTAATAACCATATCACTCTGGATTGATACCACAATATTGTTGTGTAAATATTCGCTTTACCATATTCAAAACAAAACAAAACACTGTTTAAACATTCAAACGACAACAGGATTATTTAAAACAAATATCCTGGGCGAGTACACAAAATTGTATTTTTTGTATAGGGTGAAACAATTAAGTTGAGACAAGGAAATAAAATGAAAGCGTGTGACTCTATAGTCCTGAACCTCGCGCTTGTTGAGTCAATTCATTTTTCGTCCCTGTGATTTTTTAAATCGGTTAGAATTTTGTTTCTGGGCTTAAATTCAGAAACGAATAAACAACAATTTCGCGTACGTTTTAATTGTTTAAATCTGCTCATTGTTGCAGAACTACAAGACAATGGAAAGATGGATTACCAGAAGGTACCAAGCTAAAACAAATAAAACCATATTATATTTCTATTGTTACCAATCAATGCTTCCTTATGAGTTTTTTTTATGAAATCGTTCGTTGTCTTGTTTCTTTTTCGATGTCTCACCCTGTATAGTATAGGTTGGGATTAAAAAAATAAAATACAAGAAAATCATAGGCTTTTAAACCATTCCCATTTCATCCATATCTACCTTTCTTGCAAATATTATTATCTGTGCATATAGCTGTTGCTTTATTATTCTTCGTAAACAAAAAGTAAATTTTTCGTCCTGAATAATAAAACAATCCAGATACAAAAAAAACCGTAGAATATGCATAGAACAGGATTGTTTAGTTGTATCCATCTATCGACTGATGTTTTTGTTATTGCATGAATTTTTATGTTTGTCTTCTATAAATTTGCATGCAAATATATTTATGATATACAAAACATTGGATAAATTTGATGGCTTCTATGTAATTCCCAACTTCGGCTTTTGCCATTGATTTATTTTTTAACCACACCTAGAATATATGAAAGTACACGCACATTAAAGTCTTTAATTCTTTTCTCAGAGAAAGTTCCTCTTTCATTTGGCATCATGTGGCCGGAAAAGCAGGTTTAATTTCTGATGGAAAAATGTTTAAAAACCCGATTTGATTTTTATAAAATAAACAGTCATTTTAGTCCTTTCTAAGGTTGTCTCTTTATATGAGTGCTGGTACAGTTTTACAAATTAGAATGCTATTTTCAGAAAATGTTTTTATTAATTAAAAACGAAAGTTAAAGGTTCAAAGTACACTTTTTACTAACCATAAACAATGACAGCTACCAATTGGATTCAGCTGCATCATAATATAAATACACATAGTACTACCATCATAAGAAAAAAACAATTTACCCATTGAGGTTCTAGATGTCGGGTCGATAGAATATCGTCAACATTTAGTATAAATATATGACATTTAGGCGATTATACATATAAAAATATATTGTTTTTTCAATAATTTTCTAGAAAATTAATGCGATTGAAAGCTACTTCGACAGTATATTCGCAAATTTACCACATAAAGTGCAACATTTTTAAAGAAATTGGCCTTTGATTTGACACGTTAATTGCGGTTACGAACGACAATCAAATTGCTTAACTAGATACCAGCAGTGTTGTGGAATATGGCGCTACAGCTTTATAGACATTTTTGGTACGGTTATATATGTTCATAAAGGTAAAATGATAAAATGTGTAAAAGTTGTTTGTAATTGGGTCTATAGCGATTTTTCTCAATAAGTAACTTGCTTCTTAAAGGAACAAATTGAAGTTAGCAATAATGAAAATGTTAATAACAGATCTGTTATGCTTTTAAATTCTCTGGGCACTTCAACAAAGCGCACTACAACAAAGGTATAAAAGTGTCATCTATAGTCTAAAAAGTTCGGGTAAGCTGCTGAACCTTGCAATATTCAAATATTTTAAATTGGATAAGTAGTTGGTGCAGTGTTTAAGGCTGAGTTAGTTGGTTTGAGAAATACCGGGTTTGAATTCAAATAGTAGGAAGTGCAAAATGCAGTCGTGCAAAAAGCACTAGAAAATTGCAAAATGCACTAGAAAATTGCACTGAAGACATTGAAACTTCTGGTTTACCATTACGTTGATACTGCAAACATTCATGTGTTTAGGTTCACCTTACATCAACTATACATTAGACTTTAGTCATTTTGTACTTTGCTTTACATATACCGGGTGTCCCACCTACGATGAATTTTGCAAATATTTTAAAAATGACGGATCCTATAAAAAACGGTTAGTTATGAAGTTGATGAGTAGAAAGTGAGGCACAAGATGGCGCTATATAGTTAACTTTTTAATTAAAAATGGATAAACTTTTACTTCGAAAATTGTTTCATAGGACCCATCAGCTATCAGATATTGTAGGCATCTGAATTCTCTAAGCATTAAATTAAGTAAATCGAAATAAAAAGCTAATTCAAAGATTCTTTTAGCTGTTTGTGTACGCGTTCTAACATACCATTATTAGCAGGCTGGTATGTAATTCCACAAACAATTTGGATTCGAATTGAGCGCTTTGAAACCTAGTTGCTGCTGTTCTATCCTTCATCGAATAAGCCTCGAGCTATCTTGTAAATGTGACAATGATAGTTAAGACATAAATGTAACCATTTGACGATGGACGAAGGCTAACCAAATCCATATGAATGAGTTCAAAACGACCTTCAAGTGGGACGATAGTTTATATGGGTGATTTTACGTGATGTACTTTTGACTTTTGACGGTTTATGCAGTTTTTCGCCCAGTGACCTGTATTGATATTCATACTTGGTTAAAAATATGTTTTCTCTGAGTTGGAAATGAGTTCACTTCAAAATCCTCGTCTTGTTTAGAAATAAGTCTCTCGATATCCGTCCCAGTAAGATCCATTACTGCGTTATCGACACTTCATGATCGTGACAGATAATCAGCGATCAAATTATCACTATGATTGATATGTTGAATGCCTTTTGTGGATTGTGCTATATACTCTAAATGCTTCGTTTGGCGAGGACTTCGTTCCGTTTTGGACATTATTGCAGTTACGAGAGGGTTGTGGTCAGTAAACAAAAGGTTGAAGCATTCGAGAGAAAAACGAAAATGGTTCCCATATATAAGGCCTCAGTGTTAATTTATTTCAACGCTGCACCAATAGAACTATCTGTTGTTACACTCAGATTTGCACCAATAATTGGGTGAACAAGTAGGGTAACCGCAGATAGAGCTGATTTTGCTCGTTCAAACGCGTATAGTGACAATCATTCGACCAATTAAATGATTTACTTTGTTTAAGGAGTTTATGCAATTCGGCTTACTGTGTATGGAAGGGAGCAAGTTTGTCAGCAATATTTGGAAGAAATCGATGATAATAGTTAATCATTCAAAAATTCTGAATTCCTTTGATAGATTTCGGTAATTGTAGTATTTCATCGTTAAATAACAGTATGGGTACCGTGTTACCAGGGACTATTACTTCGAGAAAGGTTTGATTTAGATCGGTTTCGATAAGATGAATTTAAATTTCGATTTGGCCTTTTATCATTACGAAACGGTTGAACGGTTCAATAATTTATAATTTTATGGATTAAACAATTTTACTAATTTTTGGGGGTTGGTGTAAAATTGCAAGATCTCAGCACCATTTCCCCAGCTATATAGCAAGGCTATCCTGTTCAAACTAAATATTAAACAAGTACATGCCTACCAATTAAAGTCATAAAAAGTATGTTATCACATTACCCGCAGAATTTTTAAGAGGACCACTTCGATAACTACTTCAGCCAAACAACCACAACAAACTTACTTTAAATTCTCATTTGTTGACAGTTTCATAATAAAACAAAGTCACCATACATCAAACTATTCTGGTGACTTGCCTTATAAGCAATCTTTCGGTGTTGTTTGTTACATGTATTCTACGAGATTTTTGCAAGGTAGCAGTTCAATTGTATGTAACCCAGTAAGTAAAATATTCGACAGTAGTAAACAGATATTTTTCTGATAGTGGAAATGGTTCCAATAAATCCAAAATGTTTTTGCTCAAACCATCCAAAAAATCTGGTCCCAACTTTATATACGTCATACAAATTTGGTATTCTGGCAACAAATATAGGGTAAAAAAAATTATATAACGGTTTTGACCTGTACAATCAGAAAATTGTCTTCTTTCCAAGAAAAATAATACGTGTTTGATTTTTAAATAAAAAGTCAAAGGAAAATTATTTAACTTTTAAATTTCGTGAACAAATTTAAGGACTGCCAGCCATCCTATAATGATTTAATTTCACAGTGAATCAATTTCTTATTTTATGTGTCGAACCATAAAAAAAGCTATAAAATCATTATTTCATTATTAAGTTCGAAAAAACTAAAATAAAAACTTTTATGACAAACCTAAAACCATTTAGGACTCATCCTCATAAATTTTCTAAACATTTTGTTGATAATATCACAATTCAAAACGAATTAAATTTTTTTTTTTAATACGAAAATGTTAAAAGTTGAATGTTTCTCGTCTAACGCCAAACGAGGGGAGATAACATCTTTAAGTAAAATTAATTATCAGCATCATTCGTTATCGTAAAAAATTCACAATCCATTCGCACCTGAAATGAAAAACCATTTTCTCTTATCGCTATAAATCATATAACAAAAACACACAACACTTGTAAATTGCATGAAGCTGTAATGATTTATGTTTCTGCGTGTAATCGTTCTAAATGCTAAATTTGCACTTTTCTATTTTTATGTACCATTTTTTTTTGTTCGGATGCTTATCACGTGTTTGCCTAAGACTTATTGCATGTTTTTCTATTTAGAATTATTTTATTTTATGTATTTAGTTAGGTAACTTATTTATTTAGTTAATTTATTTAAAAAATTGGAAATTATTTAATATTATCTTAAATGTTTATTCATATTCCGTTTATAAAATGTTTATATTGCATATCGATGATTTACGAATTGGATTGGTGAATGTCACACGGTCTGAGTATATTTCTCGATTAGGTATATACTTCACCATATCCATTCCGATTTCGATTCCGCATTATAAATTTATTTAGTACTCGTATATCTAAATGTTATATTGTTATTATACGAACCAAAGGCAATATACAGTATGATCTATATAAAACTTTACAGGTAAGTTAAGGATAAAATAAACTTTTTTATTTATTTTTATAGGTTGTGACCCTTTCAATTAAAGGTAATTAACCGATTAAAATGGTACTGCAAGTTTTTTTTAATTGACTTATTGGTTAAGGAATGAACATAAAATAACGTTTTTTGCAGAAAGGTTCTGAGTCGGCCTCTTTTGTATAAAATAGTCGGCCTCTTTTGTATTTATTTCTAAATTTACTTTTCGAATCATAAGAGTGCATAACAGCTACAGGAGTCAGTAAACGTTATAAGTCCAAAAATGCTTACAATTATTTCATAGTAAAAAGCAGCATATTATATACATTGGCGGTTTAAAGGCGAGGTGAAAAAGGTGACATATTGGTGGCATATGCAATAAAGCTTTTGCTATGATTTATATAAATGCTGGAAAGAGTATGTTAATTAAAAATATTGGACTAATATCCAGCGGAATTGTTAAACCTGAGTTGATGGTAATCGTTATACAATACTGTTTAAATAGGAAAGCTTTGCTGTGTATCGTGAATTGCATTCCTGATGTAAGTCATAAAGAATAGTAAAAAATAATCAAAACAAAAGAATATTATAGTTCTCTTGGCATAAACCTAATAGGTTAGGAGAAGTAGAGCAATACAAATTAACGACATAATACACGATTCCCCTATACACGGTTTAAAGGATAAAAACATTTCAAAATGAAACTTAAAAATAACACAATATTTTTTATTGTGGAGAGTGACCTACATTAAGAAAACGAGATTTAAAACATGTGTTGTCATTAGTAAATTCGGTAAATTCATATACCATTTAAAAGGATTTAATGCGAGCTTTCCAAATATATACGAAATATAGTCGAATATAGTCGAATATAGTTGAATATAGGCGATCACAAATTTGGTCAATTTTACAGATATAAAGTAGTCTTTACCTAAAACAATATCTTATTCGTAATTTCAATCAAAGTACCCCGGTATTTTAAAGTGTCAAAAAATGTTATTTTTTTTTTTCAAAACTAAAATTTATAAGGTTTTGTGCGTTTTGTGATAAAGAAAAAATTCAGATTTGTGATTTAATTCAAACAGTAGCAGTTCAAAAAATAAAATTATAAAGGGAATCCTTTTAAAGGGTGATTCATTGTATAGTTTTATTTAGGGACAGCGAACAGTAACAAAAGACTCCGTATATTTTAAACAAAAGGTATAATTGGTGTACGGCAACTGCCTGTGGGCAGTTCTATTAGGTTGGCGGTCCACGTTGACGCGAGAAGGTTCCCCAAGTTAAAGAAAATAAATTTAAAAAGCGAATAAATTTCTTTGAAGAAAACAAAGAAGGCGATTTCGGTGTGGGGATCGTTTGGTACTTACAAACAAAGAGGAAGTATACAAGAAATTAATGACAGAAATAAAACTTGCTGAGATTCCAATAAAACTTAAGTAACACCAATTTTTAAATGTAAGCAAAGGTGCCATCTACTGCCATGAAAAAGGTTACAAAAGTAGAACGGATCAAACGAAAATTAAATAATGAATTATATGATCGCCACTTCATATCATAAAATGTTCATACTTTCTACCCTAAGCCAAAGAGATACCACACATATCAAAAATATGGACATACGAAAGCCAAATGTACACGATCGCCGGTTTGCCTAAAATGCGTGATAGTAATACCAATTGGACATGAAAATATAGAATGAGATCCCATCAAATGTGAAACAAACCATTCCAAATTCATCTAGAACTACCCTACCTTCCAGATGGAAAGATGTTGACATTTGAATGTACACTCACGTATGTGGGGATGTTTAAATGGTGATGCATGTGAAAACTGGTTGGCTGGACTTGTTCTAGATTCCCACCTAGTGATCTGGAACGATCAGAGGACCAGAACCAGTACGGTAGACATTACTCTAATATCTAGTAGACTGGCAGCCATCGTCACTTGGAATAAGCAGATTAGAATTTTGGTGGGTTTATTTAGTTGGGGTTTATTTAGGGATGAATGTGTGCAGAGAGAAAGGCCTTACTTAACATGAAAAGATGGGTCAGGTGTATACATGAGATTCTCACAAAGTAAATAAAGTAGTTGATGGGAACCAACTTGTGTGTGAAATAAACAGAGTCAATGACGTGTGCAGTACGAGTTTAATGTCGATTTCGATTGATTTTTTACCCCACTCTGGTCGAGTACACTGATTTTTTCAATCAATCGAACATGAAAATTACTCTGACAGCTTTATGCATGTGTTTATGTATTCTGTCAAAATATGTATTTTGCCAAAATCTATTGACTACCAAAAATTCTAATAAAAAATTAACAATAATTAACAGAAAATTAAAAGAAAAATTAACAAAAACTTTAAACCCAATTGAGTAAAAATTACACACAAAATATAATGCAAAATTACATTTCAAATTTTCCGCTAAACAAATTAACCGTCACTGACAAATTATTTATTGACAAATAAACAGAATATATTTGTTGGTGTGTGTAAAGTAGGGGTTACTCGAACAAAAAACCTCGAGTAGCAAAACTTGCACTAGAGCTGTCAAATTAGATGTCAGAGCAGTTTTTTTTTCATCAATCGAACATAATCAGGGTAAATCGAGTACCCTTTTTGCACTCAGTGCAAGTTTTATTCTTCAATCGAAATCGACATAAGTAAAAGTGAATAAGGGGTAGAACAAAGAAATTGAGTATTGGTATTTATAGAAAACGCAAAGCCTTGCGTGAATTTAACAAGTCTATTTGTTATGAATGTAGAATTTATGAATCAGCGAATGGACGATTGAAGAAAGCTATCCGTAGAGCGACAAGCAAAATTTGGATGATCAGAAATGACACCCAGGAATACAAGAAAAGTTGTATATGACAAGTTCAATAGAGTGACAGGGAAACGTAAATATAAACGTAATTTTATTTTTGGATACTTCAAAATTCCGATAGACAATAGTGGCAAAGCAGAGTGTTTCCGATTCCTAAGAGAGATAGAGATAGGAATTGGGCAATCACTTATAAGGGTAAATGTATGTTAAATGTTTTTGTAAAAATTATAAATAGCATAATGAAAGGTTTGTGAATAAAAACAGTTTATTACCGGAAACCAATTTTATATTTCGACTTAATCATTCGGCTAACGAATGTGGAAAAATTTGTATGGGAAGTAAGGAAGAAAAATATGTATTTTGTGGCGGTATTTTTAAATATTGAAAGAGCATATGATTATGTGCTTCCGGATATCTGTTGACCTTGGATTTCCCCGTAAAATTTGGTAAATGGATGTGATTTTAATGAAAGACAGAAAATTTGCGGTGTGAAGAAATAATTACAGGTTGGAGATGGTAGTTAATGTTGGACTATCGCAAGGAAGTAAAATATGCACTTACGAGATAACTGCACTTACGAGTTCCACTATCAGAGAGAAAACGATGGTGTTAATACCAATGACCATGTTTCTTAAGATTTACATCCAAATATTATTAGTAAAAATAATGAGGAATTCAAAAAAAGAGAATTATAAATTGCTGCAATCCGCTTTAAAGAACCACAAAGATTTTTCAAAAAAGACTAAATCACCAAAGAGGGAGACACATAAATTTTTGATCACCTACAAAAAAAAACACGTATATTTATTTGAAAAGATCGCATTAAATCCTTTCAAATGGTATACGGATTTGCCGTGTACCTTGACGATTTTTAAACAAAGATAACACCTTTTTTAAATCTCATTTTCTTACTGGAGTTACTGTAGTGTTAACTCTATTTTTACGTTTCATTCCGAAATTTTATTAGCCTTCGAATCGTGTATAGGAATCGTGTACCATGTCGTTCATTTTTACTACTCTACTGCTCCCGATCTATAATAGCACTTGTCAAGTTTCATAAATAGTTGAAGTTTTTTTTTATCTGAAAATTGATAGAATCCAATAAATTATCCAGAGCAACCGTATGGCAATCTTGGTAATATAAGAGAACAATTTAATATTGTCTAAGCACTCATTAAATTTAAAAAAACCTGTAAAATATTTTTAAAAAAATCGGAAACTGCACTCACTTTATCCAAATACTGAAGATGATGTCTTTGAGAGTTATATATTTTTAAAGCTGATAACGGCGTCAAAATCGGTTTTGCAAATCTTTTCAGCATCAAACTTATGTTCTAGCTTTATTATATCACTAGAGTTATATAGTATTTCTAGACTACTAAAAACATTGTGAAAAACTGTTTATCAAAACGTTCAAAATCTTGTAAATTATTTTCCAACTGGTGCGAGCCATTCTGAGAAATTCTTTAATTTGAAATTCTTTAAAATTAATTTGAGAACAATTTAAATTAGTGAAAACTCAAATCAACTGACACTTGAAATCGATACGAGTTCGAATGTTTTATTTATAAAAAACGTGCATGGCCTACTTAAGAACATATTATAATTTAGATGAGAAAAATTCGAATATGGTAACAATTGATTAATAAACTGTGTACGAGTAGGTTTATTTAAAAAATAATATTACTGACATGACAATTACCTTTAATTGATGGGGCTTTAATCGATGTACGCTACAAAATTAAAACTAAATCCTGATAATTCACCTGTCATGTGTTCTACAGATCATACTGTATATTGTAAAAATAAATTCATATAAAAATTGTAATTTTATTTATTTCATTATTTTATTAAAATAGGTCCATTAGGTCCTAGCATCGTTGCAATGAATCCACGAAATGTTGTTGATACAAATCCAGCGCTAGCAATGATAAAACCAAATTTTGAATCAAAAGGACCACCAATCGTTGCTAAGGATAAATCGTTTAACGACAAATTATCATTACAAAAAGAGTCGAATGAAAAATCATTTCTATAATTTTTAATTACTTTATTTATTTATATTTGTAAAAAAATATAATTAAATAAATGAATATACATATACTTACATACATATAATATATTGTGCAGGGAAAATAATTTATAATTTATCAAAAAAATAAATAAAAATAATATAAAAATTGAAACAAACAAACATTTTTTTAGCTAATATGCTATAATTAAATTAAATTAATAAAACAAGCCTTACAATTATTAAACAAAAAAAATATAATATGAAATAAATAAATTTTAATATGTTTTTAATTTTTTAAATTTATAATAATTAATGCTCAAATCAAAACAAAAAAAAAATATTTAACACTTTGTAAATATTAAATTTTTCTAAATACAGTGCGCGCTATTCATAAATAAGGAATATATCACTTTAAATTTTAATTAGAAATCGGCAAAAATAAATTAAATATATATATATATATATATATATATATATATATATATATATATATATATAAACATATTCCAACCATAAATTAATTCACTGCCATAAATTTTATTTTTATTTTTTAATTAAATTATTTATAACTATAATTTAGATATTTTAAAGCGCACTATAAAATATAATTAAACACGATTTTTTTTTCGTTAATTAAAAATAAATATTATATTATTTTTATGTACATAAAACATTATAATATATTGTAAATAGATATAATTGAATTTATTTGCATAATATGGTGTAAAAATTCGTGTAATCACAATAAAATTTATATACTTCCCATACAAAAAATTTGGGAGGAAAGGTGGTTTAAAAATCAATGCAGTAAATGAAAATTGCAGCTACAACTAAATTTGGATGTGCAAATATTTATAATGCTAATTGATATTTGCATGGTTTACAAAATTATTTAGTAAAGTTCGTCTAGTTTATCTAAATATAGATTTTAAAAATAGAAAGAGAAAAAAATTTGCATACCCACTTAAATATTATGACGTCAAAGTACCTATGGAATTATTACATCTTTCGTATATGTCACATAATATCGCAACAATTATATTTCGAGTTCGTTTTATTTAGCTTATACGTAGTTTATTTTAGCTTAAACGTTTCAGTTAGACCTATTACTATAGTTGAATGGTATAATTAAATAGTTTTACTTTCCGTCAATCACTTTTAATTATTTATGTTATATTTTTTTAAATTTCCAAAGCAAGTATTTACGATCGACAAAATACGATACCGCACCAAAATACGATATCACACCTAAAATACAATATCGAATACAAATACGATATCGCATTTAAATACGATATCACAACAAAATATAATAGGCTCGTGCGAGAAAACTTGGGTGCTCTTTACAGATCAACTTTATAAGATCTTTATAAAGTTACCTCTAAAACTATATAGATTTTGTGATTACCCAAATTTTGCACCATATAAATAAATTATATTTTATATAAATTAAACTTAGTTATTATTATTTCATTTTAACGATTTTCGCATAACTAGAGTAACCCCTTCAAACGTACAATTAATCCAAATAAAGATAATTTTATTAAATTTATTATTTATTTACATTTTTTTTTTTTAATTATCAGTATTAAAACGATCGTATATGTATCAATAACATATCTTGCAAACACACAACTATATATCGACCTATCACTCAACGATGTAATATCGATGAAAAAACTTTTTTAAAAATATTATTATAACCGATCATATCACATCTAATACAAAAATAAATAAATTTATACAAAAAAAGAAAACAAAACAAAAAAAAACTATTTTTCTATATACTAATAAATAATTATAATTATTTCACATTTTTTCATTTTGCTAAAATTTTTTTTTTTTTTCTAATTTTAATAAATAATAAAAAAATGAAAAATTTCGAGAAATACAAAAAATAAAGATAAATATTTTTCGTAGATAGAAAATTAAAAAAGATGAAACTATTTTTTTGGGGTCCAAATAATTTTTAAATTAATATTTATAATATCTAAAATTACTTAAGGAAATTATTTTTTATTAAATTATATATACTCTAAAAAGCATTATAATTGACAATAATGTAGTTTTATTTTTTAATTTTATTTTTGTTAACTGACATAGTTTTATTAGTTAAAAATATTAAATTCTCGAAATTTATTTAATAAAATCATTATTAAATCACTAAAATAAAGAAACATATTAATTTAAAATTTTCAAATATAATATACGATTAAGTTTATCCGGACCAAAAATTAAAAAATATTTATAAATATATAAATACATTTTAAAAATAATTATATAATATACACTTAAATTACATTATAATAAATAAATAAATAAACATATATGTATATATATATATATATATATATATATATATATATATATATATATATATATAAACTCATCGTTATATAAATGGGGACTCCTTTCATTGTAAATTAGACTTTTCCTAGAAAAGTACTGCAATTAATTGATTGTTCTGCAACTCCACGCACTCCCCGCTGCCGTTCAAAATAAAAAGTCAAAAACACAAATCCACAAACTAGTAATCCTATATTTCAGTCAGTCTCAATTTAAAAATTTCCTGTTTACAAAAAATAACGCAAGCACAATATACCAGGATTTCAAAATAACTGCTTTTTATTTAACAAATGTTCCCATAAAAAAAATTTTCTATAAAATGTATATTTTATTAAAATATATTTTTATGAAATTTATAGTAAAGATTATGAAAAAATTATAAAGCCTATTAACAGTTGCCAAGAATTTATAGATTATAGATTTATTTATAAACAAAAGAGGAGGGTAATTACCATTTGTATGACAAAAACAACAATCCATAAACCATATTTTTTAGTTTTGTTTTTTAATAAATTAAACACATAACAAATAAAAGCTACTATAAAATAAATTTAACATGACAACCAAACAAAGAAAGATATCATATTATGTTTTTATAAACCAAAAGAAATTTTATAAAATTTATAGCATCTCTAAAGACAAAAATTATATTGTAGATAAAACGGAAATTTTAATACGCCCCATCTTTCTTTTTATGTTTCGAATTTTCACCGTCTTAAATTGGCCTTAAAACATCGGCCTAGCAAACAAAAATAATTTGAGCAAATTAAGGCGCTTTTCCATTGTGAAACATATTTTGTAATGAAGGATAAATTGGGATATAAATATAAATTCACTTGCTGTACGAGTGAGACGTCGGACAACTTTTTCTGCAAAATTTGCATACAAAATAATTAAATATTTTTTCCTTGTGGTCGCCATAATTATTTACAAAAAATATCAAATCAGAATACTTTTTATGGCCGCAAATACACATGCACATAACAATTTATAGACGAGAAAACATTTCTCGCACACAAAGATAAAATTGTTTATTTTTTTTAGGTAAATCTATTTATTTTTATTTTCAGTGCGGTAAGACCGATAATTTTGAGGTAAAAAACAATAAAATTTTGTTTAAAATAACAATTTGGATATTGTGTTGCAAATAGTAAAAAAAATTCTATAAATGTTCATTAAAATTCACCAATCCACAATAAAACAAAAAAACACAGATATTTTTGGATATGTGCAAACAAAACAACTATAAAATTTTGCTATAAAAAATGAAAAAAAAAACAATTGTCTTCGCCACTCAAGTATAATTTAACATTGTCTTTCTTCTTTTGGCTTGAATGCTGATTTTTGCATAAAAAATATGTTTCACAATGAGAAAGCGCCTTTAATGTCATGCATTGAGTCTAACAAAGAGTAATACATATTTTACGCCAAAAAAAAAAGAAATGACAAAACTACACTTTATATGCATGTATTTGTGTTTGCTGTCGAGAAACATTGTATAAAAGATATACATAACCTTAAATTCAAAGCTTTCAAAGCGTTTTACATAATTGATGAATTACAATTGGTATATTGATTCACAGTGGTAATTAATGACACTTGTCAACTTTTTTTTCATTTTCACTCTTCATGTAAATATTTGTCAAAACAAAAATGGCAGCTCAACTGTTTGTTAGTATACATATAACTGATATTGACAAATATCTTAAGTAAATGAGTTCTTTGCGCTAAAATTGAGCAGCACTTTAAAATGGGGAAAATAAAAAATCGAAAAAGGCTTGAAAGTTCTTTGGAAAACACATTCGGATTATTAACAGGGTAGGACAAAAAGGGCAAGCAAAAAGATACTTACATAAACCAAACTACAGAGATCAAACTGCAGAGACCAAACTTTTTAGACCAAACTGCATAGAGTATTATACGATTATTTTGGGGAATTATAATTTCCACTTGTATAAGTACTGCTAACCTTGCACGGGAAGGGACAGTGGCAGAAAGAGTTAAAGCAACAGTAACTTCGCACAGAAAGTCAAGCAACCATAGAAGTAAGGGAAAAGTAAAATCAAATCGAAAACCTGTTGAAATATTTTCAATCCGCAAATACAAATATTGACTATTGGCTATCGTAAGTAGAAAAGAAAATGCAGCTGTATAAACACAAAAATATTAAGCCTTAGCGAAATAAGCTGGAAAAACATTGGGGATCTAACTACGAGTACAGATAAGCTACCTGATGAACAGCAAGATTCCAGTCATAAATAAGAAATACCTATTATTCAGTGTTACGCACCTACATCAACTGAAGACACAATTGCGTCATCAAAACACGGTAGAAATTAAAAAGCAATAAGAAAATACAGCTCGACAGTTAAAAAAATGACATGGATTGATAGCAGAAAATACGCTGAGAACGTTCTCGAAACAACTGAAGAAGCAGCAGCAAATAGAAAATGCGCACGCTACTTGAATGCTTCAGAAGAACATACCACAAATTAGGTATACAATAGGTCAAATACTAACCTCAGAAAATCAACAGCTAAACAGGTTGAAACTATATCCACCATTGAAGAGGAAGTTACAAGTGCCATAAGGAAGTTAAAGAACAATAAATTAGCTGGATCGATCAACTTCCCAGCTGAAATGGTGATATATCTACATCGGCAACGGTTTTAACACCACTATTAACAGAAGTTTGGAATACAGGTATGGAATACCGCAAAGAGATGGAAAGAAGAAATAACAATAACACTCCCGAACAAAGGCAACTTAAGAGAATGTAAGAACTGGAGAGGAATGCCTCTTCTCAAAAGCATAATGAAAGTATGATCATCCTGGAGCATGTTTCACCTGAAACAAACAATCACATACGAAATGTGGAGGCTAGCTTTAGACCCGGAAGAGCTGCAAGTATCACATCAATACAATTCGGATCATGTTTGCACAATCTTACAAATGGAACTCGATTAACTCGATTAATTCGTGCAATTTGGAAGGTACTTATTGAAATCGACACTCCGAGGAAAATAGTAGAACTCAACAAAGAAATGTACCAGGGTGCTGGTGGTAATAGAGTGAATAATATCACAACAAACGATGAGTTAGGCGCAATCCCCACTGTTTTTCTCAATAGTGTTAGACAATGTAATGCGCAGATTAGACATAGCCATGAATGATCTTGATTATGATCTCGATATGTAGGAGAAACCTGAGATGTTAACACGATTAGCACATGATGTTGATCTCAAAACCTCAATCGTGACAATTTGTATGTAAAATAGTTCAGTGAAGTAAACTTTGGCCTGTTATACTGTTATTTGACTGGCCAAACAAAATCACGTACGTGGGGCTTCTCCTGCAAACAAGGTAAATCGAAATAGAGAAAGAAATTAGGAAACAAAATTGGATATAAATAGGATTCACACTTCGAAAGCCTTCAAGTGACATTATCAGGAAGTTATTAAAATGGAACCCGCAAGGAAAGAGAGAAGCCGGAAGGCCACCAATGGCATGTGAAAGAACTATGTTGCAACTGTAGGTAAAACATGGATTGAGTTAAAGACAATAACCCCCAATAGGTGAGATGGTCCAGTCTAGTAGACGCCCTTTGCTCCTAAATCGAGATAAAGACAAAAAAATTACACAATCCAGATTTTAAGTTTTATTTAAATTTTAAATTCAAATCTTTACTGTCACAAACCTAAACTACAGTTTAAATTTTGATCTGAAATAAATCGAACAGTTCCTTTTCTGCAGTAGCTCAATTATTTAAAGAGTAGCTTAAATACCTAAAGTGACCAGTTTTATTGTTTAGTTAAAAAGAACGCGCCTGAAATTGACATGAAAACGAAAATAATTTTTTTAACCAATGGAACAACAAGTGGTCTTTGTATGTGGCCTAGTAAGCAAATTTTCAAAAGTGAAACCAGAAAATGGTGTTAAGCTCTAAGTCCCAAGAGTAGCAAAACGATAAAATGTAACCCACCTTCTTACCTGGATCGAACTGCCTCCCTTGTAAAAGTAAATTCGAATTCACTGTTTTACTGACCAATGTTCCACACTGTAAATACAACCTTTCAAATACAGGACGCTAGAATGTACATGAATTTCACTCCACAAGGAATTAACACTGGACCTTCCAATAATATTAAAATTAACTCGGTTATTTTATGGTGATCGTATACACTGAAACATACCTTTACCACAAAAAATATTTCTAACGATCTTTGTTGTTCAAAACGCGAAATGGTAGGCAACATCTGACTTTTTTATTTTTTTTTTAATTCTTATCTGAATTGGCAGTTGAAATTGGCCTAGTTTACAGACACAATAAAATTATAATTGTAAATTCCCACAATTGAAGGGATCCCTGAATATATATATATATATATATATATATATATATATATATATATATATATATATATATATATATATATATATATATATATATATATATATAAATACAAATATAAATAAATTTTTATAATATAAAATAAAATAAAATATATAAAAAAAAAATACTTTATATAATTTATAAAATAAAATTAAAATATTTTAATTTTCATTAACTTTTTTAAATAAATAAATTTAAAAAATTTAAAAAAAAAATATTATTTAATTATGACAAAAAATCCATTATTACAAAAAAGGAAATAAATAAGCATTTAATGTGATAACAAGTAGTTTTATATTAAAATAAAATAAAAAAATATTAAAAAAAAAATAAAAATTTAAAATTGGACAAAAAATGAAACTAAATTAATAATTAATTTTTTAAGTAAATTATAAAATAATTTGTTAAATAAAATAGAATAAACAAATCGATTATTTAACTTTTTAATTTTTGGTTTTGTTTTATTAATTATTTAAATCATATAGGTAATACATTCCGATTATATTTTTTAAAAACTTGTTGGCATCACAATATTTCATAGTTAAAAAAAAAAATTTTGAATTAATTTTTAATTTAATTTTTATTTATAAATAAATCTTTTGTCTCGGAATCTCATTCACATTGTCTCAAACACACTATAAATTATAATAAAAATAATTAAAATAATAATATTTAATAATAATAAAACTACATAAATCATATAAATTAATTAACTTATTCGCACTATAATTCTAAACTAAATTGAATAAATATTTAAATAATAATAATAATAAAATTAAAAAAAAATATAAAATAAAAACAAATCTTACAAAATACTACACGCTTTAATTTAAATTTAAGACAACAACAAAAAATAATAAGCTTAATTTATTTAAAAACTTTATTTCTTCTAAAGCTTTTTTATTAATATTTAAATATTAAAAATTTAAAATTAGTATTATACTAGTTAACAATTAATTTTAAAATAAATAAATAAATAATCAAAACAAAATTATTAATTATTATAATTATTTATTTTCTTAAATATAATTTTATTATGCACAAATAAATTAATTAATTTAAAAAATTATCAAATTTTTTGTTTTTGTTTTATATATTTATAAATAAATTATGTGAATAAGACAAAATACATCTACGAAATAATTTAGATATTTATCAAATTAAATAAATTAAAATAAATTATAAATTATAAATGCGATTATATTATATAATTTAAATAAATATAAATATTTTAATTTCACTGCTATATTTATATATAAATATATATATATATATATATATATATATATATATATATATATATATATATATATATATATATATATATATATATATATATATATATATATATATATGCATAATGATTATAATATAAAAATAAATTTAAAAAACAAAAACATTTTAAAAATTGTTGACAAAAAATAATTTGGTTTGTTTTATTTTAACACCTTTAAAGCCCTACAGACACGCCACCTGATTGTATTTAAGACATGCGCCTATATTATCTTCTGGACTACCCTTATCGATTCCATCGCCAAAATGTATTCCCAAAGCAAACGGCGTGACTGACGTTTCGATACGACACGGATTTTGGCCGGACGAACATAAATTACTACCGCAATGAATTGGTTCACAACTCGGTACCCCACCCAATCCCGTTGCAATAAAATCTTCTATGATACATGGAAGCGTAATACGATCGGAACATACTAGGAATGCTGTTTGACCCTGTCGATATGATATTAAATCATCGTGAAAATTATTTACTATTTGAACCGGTTTTGCGGGCTGTTGTATCGTAATTTGGTTATCATTAAGACTGCGACCGAAAAATGATGGTAAAAAATTGAAGAAACCTCCGTCATCACCTCCCGATCCTTCTTGAGGATCATCGGCCTGTTGATCGTCGTCGGCTTCATCGGCGGGATCATCATCGGCTGGATCATCAGCCTCGTCGGCGGGATCATCTGCACCAGTTTCGTCTGCATCAGCTACAGGGTCATCGGCGGCCACATCCTCAACTGGATCATTATTTACAATATCTTGTAAAGGGTCACCACCTAGGGGTTCATCACCGGCAGGAGCTGCAGCATCATCTGCTTGAATATTATTGTTTACTGGATCTGCTAACGGTGAATCGGCCCCATTCAAAGCTCCTTGCATTGCAGCTTGAGCTTGATCAGCAAAACTTGGTCCACCAAAGCCAGGCATACCTCCAATACCTGGAATACCACCAGCACCTTGAGACCCAAATGTTCCGGACGACGGTGGTACCCCAATACGAAATGATTGATCGTCACATGGCTCGTATGCTATCGAACACATTCCACTTTCTTGTCGCACACACGACCGATAATCCTGATTTGCTAGATGACGTCCATTTTCAGCAAAATTAAACGTTTTAATCACCCCAGTATGACCATGATAGTATTGCATACAACCAACCGGAGCCCTCTGTCCAAATGTCATCTGACTAATTCGGATTTCCCATATACGCTGTTGAAATTGTCGCCCAGTTAAATCAATCACCATATCGATACCATCCTCCCGCGACTTTGCCGAAACATCATAATAGACTGAAAATAAATTCGATCAATCCATAATCGATATAGACCAAAAAATTCTAAAAATTACCATGTTGTCCACTATTTTGTCCACACAAAATTAAATCAGGACTCGATCCACCGGCCAGCAAAAATTTATCACCATCACATACGCCAGTCCTTCGATTTGGTTGACCCTAAATTAATTACTATCAAAAATACATCTTCAATTTACTAGTAAAATGCAATAAAATTTTCCAACTTACTAAAGCAAAATGTTGAAAATCGAGACGCAATTGGCTGATATCTTCATCAATCAATTTGATTTTCAATTTACACGATTTTATATCGTGTGGCATGATGCCGGGAAAATTTGGTGATACTACGTATGTAATATTGTTGAATACTTCTTGTTCACATGTGGCCGTAACTGCGGGTGACAAAAAATATTAAATTTTTTAATTAATTTCAAATAATAAACAGTTCGGTAAAAAGCAGTTCAAATTTTCCCTATTCTCATTAACAAATAATTTCAACAGATAAAAATCAAATTGGAAGGATTCTTTTAGATTAACCTATTCAAAGTACTACATCATTTTGTCATGTCATATTTGACATAGTCAGGTATAGTAAAAGAAGTATTAGGAGAATGATTTGGAGAAACGAGAGCTAAACAAAGTATAGCCTTAGAAAAACCACTCAATAATACTCTTTAACACCACTGCCGATTGCCCCGAGTTTAGAGGGATTTTTATAAGGATAATGCTGTATGATCATGGAGTAACATGAAAAGAGTAATACAAATATTTGGCACAATCGCGTAGGTGTAAAAGTTGAAACAGATTACACCGATCGGTGTAACCAGATTTTCGTCAAATGTTTGGGTAAATCTGACCTTCTCATCTAGTAGATTGCCTTTGTAATTCTTTGAACTCTGTAACTTTTTGAATGTTAAAGTTATTAAAATAATAAGAGTATTAATTCTGTTAGCACTACTCCACTCATAAAAAATGTACGACTGATAGCTATTGGCCTCGTTTGGTAAAATTAAACCACCACATCAAATTTATCGGGAAGTTTTTGCTATGTGTCAACTCAGAAAATGGTTTCATTCGTTTCATAAGTTTGAAGGTGACTGGCTGAAAGGTGCTCTAACAGAGAACGTACCATTGCATATGTGCTCAGGTTTGTGGCCTCCCAGAATTCTTGGTATAGGAAGTTTTTAGTATGGCGTACTAAACAGTTTGATAAGTTAAAATATCTCTTGAGTTCCGCACTTATTTTGAATCAAACGGACGAAAGTAAGCTGTATATTGTACGTACAGATGCACCTCTTGGTAGCGTGTTACTGCAAATTTATCTCGAAATATTTTCGTTTAATTGAAAGATTTTAGAGTTGAGGAAAAATTCTCTAAATCTAAATCTCCGAGTTAAGAGGAAATCGCTTCAAATTAGCCTGTGTGGCAATCGTTGCAACAATTGTGAAAACATATTATAAAATTTAGTAAAGTGTAACAATAAAAATTAGAAGAAATTTATTTATTGTTTTAATACCTGAGAACAACCAACAACACTAATAAGAGACGGGACTAGAACTTATTTACAAAAGTAAATTAGTTTTCTGATAGTAAAAATGAAAACATTTGTTTGATCAACATCCGGTAAGTCGACCTTCAAAATAAAACTGAAAATATTCCGAATTACTTGTCGACCTACTAAAAATAAAAATAAAAACATCCGGAGCTCTAACCAATTATAAATAATACATAAAATATAATATTAAAAGGAAGTGGAATAATTTTTTAACTTAAAAGTAATAGTAAACTGCATTCTGAGTTATAACACGATGACAAGATATCCATCATATTTGAAGAACAATACGATTTATCCGGTAAGGTACTAAGAACTAGTTCTTATATTTAAGTGAAACGAACCATCATTAAAACGAAATGTAAAAAATTCATTAAATACTTAAAGATCAGCTTTTCAGATTGCGTATTTGCGTAATTTTTACGCGAATAGAAATTTATTTTATTTTGAATTGTTTACGCCGAAATGACTGCATATTAATTGACAGAAGTATTTATTTTAACGATAAGTGGCGAAAAAACAGACGGTATTAGAAATAAATTTCAAAATGATATTTGATTTAAATACAAACTAGTTTATAAATTTTGTAAGGATAATTTTTATTTTAATGGTGCGTACATGTACGTGATCAAAAAATTGATTCGCGAATCAAGGGGAAATTTGTATATTTTTCATACGAAAAATATATAAATTTCCCCTCCTGAGTTGAAATAATTTTAACTTTGGGCACATTTTTCACTGCATTCAACATAATAAAAAATAAATAAAAATTATGAGCAGAGTAATTGTGCTTATTATATATAATTTTGCTATTTTTTGACATTTCTTATTTTGTTTTATTTGTTCTTATTTTGTTTATATACTGTTGTCAATTCACTGACAATATTTAGGTTCCACGCCAAAATTTCGATAGTGGTTTGTCTTGATAAAGACATTTTGGGTATTATTACGAATTAATTAAATTCAAAAAATTAAATTACACGAAAATTTAAAATCACCGAAAACAATCAAAAACAAATTATTACGAAATTAAAATCAACCAAAAAAAACAAAATAAAGTTAAATTTAATTTAGAAATTATTACGAAATGACACGAAAAAATTTAAATCACCGATAAAAACAAACAGCAAGAATTTAAAATCACCGATAAGAAATAAATATGGAAAACTAATCAAAAAAAAAATCACAAAAAATCGCACAAATATTTCGTATACTACAGTCAACAACGATCTCAATTAATAATTACATATGTTTCATATGTCAAGTAAAATAGGTAATAATTTTGAGCAAAAGCTTTTGTTACTAACTTCATCCTGTGATGAAATTTTTTAATCACGTACATGTACGCACCATAAATCTCCGCTTAAGTGAAAATAATTGTAATACTCGAAACTAAATTAATTTTAACTATAAGATTTTTTGTTAGTTAGAACATTATATGTAAGAATATAAGTAATCTAAAATTTTTGGCAAAATTCTAAATTTTTATATATTTAATGGTATTTTTATGTGATTTTAGCTACACAATGAATTATAGGATGAATTAGTTACACAATAAATTAAAAGTTACTGTCATCAATAATTATTAACCTAAAGGCTTAAGACTCAACCAGATTGTTGCCGTTCCATTCCGTTCGATTTGAATCCATTCCGTTGCCAAAACATTTTGGTTAATGTTCAAAACATATATTTTTTATGTTTTGAAGTGGCAACACTTCAAAACATAAAAAATTGAGATAAATTGAGGTTATGTTATCCGTAAAAATAAAGAAACGAATACATCCCTGTTAAGCCTTAACACAATAAGCAGAGGCTTCTATGCGGTTTCTAAAACGGGTATACTAGTTGTTAACATAAAGCGGTGCTATTTTCAACGCAAAAAGTTACTAAAATTGGTCGATACTTCACCCGTTTTTATTACAATTTCACGGAGGCTATCAGATGATGGGCTGATAGAGATATTTCGCAAACTAAAAATAGCCTCATTGCTTTTGTCTACTCGAGAGTAGACAACAACACGAATTCTCCCCCATCATGTTGTAAATGTTCTTCAAGAATTGCCGCTTTCATAGAAAAATTCTGCAAAAATTTTCAAAGTGAGTGTTAAAACTCAACCCGTTAATGTATTCAGAAATCTTTGTGAGAAGATCAACGTGAAGTAATTCATGATATATACGATTCTAATTTGATGAAATTTTGGTGGATTGGTTTTGGCCGTTGAAATCAAAGAAAAGTTTCTTCACTTGTGTGATGCATTTTGTTTGTAAAGATTGCTCCAATTTTACAACCTGGTTCGAGATATGTACTCCACCTTTCTTGGCTCTTATTTGAAAATGTAGGTCACAAGAAACGGTCAACTCAGGTACCCCGTATACAAAGGATTTTGATAAATTATATAACAATGTTGCGTTCAAACCAACCAAACAAAGGTTGGTTCAAACCAACCAAGACTTCGAAGATATATTAACTACCAAGCGCTACATCCAGCAAAATAAGCAAAAAGAAGATCAACTAATATTTATTAGAAAGAAAATTAACAGCATGCAAGTAACTAAAGTACAGGATCAATTAAATTACCACAAATCTTCTAAAATATCAGTTATATTATTAACCCCACGATATAAACTGATGACTGATGAGAAAGATGACTTCACTGATCTATTTAAGAAAACAGGAGGCGACTTTAATGCAAAAAATATTTTGTGGATTCAAGGCTCACTTCTCCAAAGGGTAAAAAATTATTTGCACTGGCTCAAAAAATAAAATGCGACTTTTAGTCAAGATTACTTAGCCTAAGTATTGGCCAACTGATCCAAATAAAATACCAGATCTAATAGGTTTGTTCGTTACCAAAAGGGTTATTGGATATTTACATCTATTTAGAAAATGATGAAAGTCTAATATCTGATCATTCACCAGTTATTATGATGATTAGGGAAACGGTAATATAAAGAGGAAATCTTCTTAAACCCACAAATAGTTAAACAAATTGGTTACTGTTCAAGCAAATAGTGGGAGAAAATATTGAACTTCAGGTGGTAATCAAAAGCAAAAATGACATATCCAATAGAAGTAAGGAATCTAGTGCAGGAAACAAGAAAATCAATGGACAAATGCCAAGGTGTCGTGTCTTGCAAGATTAAACTATCCTAAACGGATTGTGTAACAAAAACAAGGCTCTAATTAAGGAAGTAAACAACGAGAAAATAAGAATATTTCTTAGTTCTCTTACTGCAGCTAAGGATTTAGAATATGCGCTCTGAAAAGGGATTAAAACCACAAAAAATGCAAATTCCTCCATTTTAAAACCACCGATAGGAAATGGACTAGAAGTGCTAAATAAAAAGCTGCTATAATTGCTGAACACCTGGAAGAAACTTTTCAGCAGTTATGCAGCCAAACAGCTTAAGAACATGTGTGCAATATGACTGGAAGAAATGATTTGTGGATATAAAAGCTGTAACATTAAAAACTGAAATCAAGAATCTAAAATCTGAAAAAGCTATATCCTGTAATAGTGGCAAGTAGTTATGGAGCTACGAGAAATTACTGTACGAAAGTTGCTAGTACTAGTTCTTAAAAGGTTAAACATAATTATAGAGCAAGAAATCTTATCCCGCAACATCAGTTCGGATTCAGATAAAAACATTCAACCAAAGAGTAGGTACATTTGTTTACTAGAAAGGAAAAAAGTAAAGTTTGGCGTCTTTCTAGATGTAGCGCTGGCTTTCGATAATATGTGGCACATTTTTCCTTAAATTGACGATATTTACACTTGATAGTGATACCTCCACTACGAAGCATAAAATAAAGACGTTTGGCACATGGCTTACATTTTTATCCTTTAATTTTTTGAAGAGCTACAATTTCCAACTATAAGTTAAATTTTTAAGATATGTGAGGGCACTAAAGACACATGGTTTTAAAGTGTCTTCAGTTGACTGGACACATTTTTATCTGTTATCGCTTTATTGTAATATTTTTTACGGACTGTGGTCGTTGGCCCATCGACCGAGTTGTTTTTCCTCTCTTACTATAACCAATATTTGGTTTACAACAAAACTACTATCGTTTGGGGTTCCAAAGATCACAAAAAATGTAACCTAGTCAGATCATATTAATCAAGACGATCATATCACATTTAATCGCAAAATGTATAAAAAAAATGTGAAAAAATCACATTATAATACTTACATACGCAGCATACACCAAAACCTAATGCGCATTGGCCACTTGAGGTTCCACCTTGTATCCGGCATTCGTACACGTTAAGACAGACACCGGCTCGTCTCCCATCAAGCGATAAGCATTCGTCATCTGCACGAACAGGAAAGAAATTCAATACTAAAAATACAAAAGAAACTGTTAGTCCAACCGCAAATATGAATCATATTCTTTAAGGAGAAAACGACCTCAAAGAATTTGATTAACTTAAAATTGACCGCAATTCGTGAATTATAAATAGTTATATTACCACATCTTATATACGTTGGTTTGGTATTTTTGGTAATCATTTGTCATGTCACGTGTGTTTGTGTAAACAGTCAAATGTGTTTATAACAAAAAAAAACTAAAAAAAATTCTTACTGTAAAGTAAACTAAATTATAGGATTGGTCGCTTCGGTTAAAATATGTAATATTGTAACTGTAAATATAAATGTATGTATATGTATGTAGGTAGATGAAGAATGATGATTTAGGTAAATAAGATAAATTGATTGATTTGATTATTTCTTACGATTTCAAAAAATCTTATGCCGACTATAAATTGTTCACCTTATATACAAAATTAATCCCTGTACAGTGTCATAATGTCAACCTCTCAGTTCTCTAAGAATTAACAGTGTTGCCTCAACTCGACTGATTAATTTTCACAACGTATAATTGCAAATGCTTTGCTCATTAATTCAAAATGCAACCGTCGATGCGAAATTTTCATAAAAAGTTTTCGATTTCCAACTTTTTTTTACTTATTTTGTGCATTGCTCTATTTATGTTCTGCGTTGGGAGGAGGTGGCGGGATATATTGCCGTACCCGGAATACTCATAATTCTCTTATTGTTTATTGTTTGTGTTGTTATGTTGTTGTTATGTTGAAAATATTTAAATTATTCCCTTGTTTGAGATGCATACATAAATATGTTGTTTGTTAAAAGTCAAGTGTTCTTTTATGTTGTATTTATGTTGGGTGGTTTTTATGATACTAGTATAATATGCTCTATGTGTATATACAGAGCCATTTCTGTATGCATACTGTTTTATATGTTTTATCTGTGTTGCTTCAAAAAAAATGTTTTCTATTTTTTTTATTGTTGGTGTGTTCTTTCCCTATATATATGCACGAGAAAATTCATGGTCCTCTATATACCGAGTGTGCAAATAGTACCGGGATGGTTCAATATTTTGAATGAATTTGAGATCAGGAAGTAATGTAAAGTTATAACTTGTGATCCTTTGGCGACTAATTAGCTATTTTTATTATCGTCCTGTTCAGAAAGGCGCATAATAGCAAATGCTGAAATTATATGGATCCAAGGTCAGTTGTTAATCTTATTTTAGGAAACAAAAATAGGCAGTTTGGTATCTACTTATGAGTCCATTATAATAATCGGTCTTTTCGTGATGGTGACTCTCCTTTAAAAAATCGATTCATCGGCTGAGTCAGACAGATTCGATTACAGACCGTAGCCAATTCTGCATACCAACTACCCTATTATTTATTCACCCACACATGGTAACAAATCTGAACAGTACCTTCTATAATTTCAGCTTGTCGGTTTGAAAGAAATTAAAATTTTAATAATGGACTTAAAAATGTGACAAAAAGTGTTTTTTCTTTAAATACAAATCACGGTATCCTGTAGCGAAACGCGGTTTATTAGCTCCAACCCACACATTTATCTAAACAATTTGGTGTATCGAAAATTGTCTGCAAATGTGTGGTAACGAATAATAAAATCTATTGGCGGCTGGCCTCCATGTCCTTTGTTCATATAGGTGGTTTTAAAAGTAACTGACTGATTTTGTCGTAGTTATAATTTATCTCGGTAGATGAGTAATTCTCTCTAATGATATCCAACATGTAACAAATACTGGCCTATTTCGTTTAACGACCTAGTATGAAATGCTACCATATGCGATGTGGTTTCATTAGGATAATGTGTTTGTCAATTGTAATTTTATGAATTACAACTTTGGTTTATTTTATTTAGACTTCCGAGAGTGTTTTGTCATCATAAATGCTTTAAGAAAGAGATTCGTTGATGGTTTACAGTCAATATTACTTCCGCTCTAAACTTATAACCCAATGATGACATTTCCCAACTTTAAAGGTTTATTTTTCCACAAGATTCTTAAATAACTTGAGTTTTGTCGCCAGTGTCTTTAATAAAATCGTAAACTCTAATAGATAAGTTGAGCTACTTATTATGGTAAGAGTGTTTGAATGGTGACATTTGCTTAATTCTGTGGCACGTTAAACAGTTGCTATATTCTTAACCGACTAAAGCCTGTTATTTCGCAAAGGTAAGCCAGCCAACAAAATTATACCAATCCGCTTTAAAATTTAGCTTAAGAGATGTTGTTGACTATATGGTATGACTAAATGGTTACATCTTTCTCACATGTTCAAATTAAAGTACACAACAAGGTTACTTTTTTAGCATAACATTTCATGTTTTGATTTGATTTTTTAATAACATTTTGACGTCTTTAGTAACAGGTATACCATCAAATTAAGTGACCCTTTCTGTGGCCTACAACTTCAATATTTGATAATGACCTCTAAAGTCAAAACTTTACATTATTTTCAAAATACCAAATTCCTCGCGATACTCAACCGTCTCAGCACTTGTTGTACACTCTTTATAGATGTTAATGTTTTGGTGTGTGTTTGTGTGTGTTCATGTTTAATTCCACTATTCTATAATATTTTAAAACGAACAATAGAAGGACGGTTGAATATTTAAACATAATACATGAATTTAATAAAAAAGCATAAAAAGCTTTGTGCGCATCCCATAAATTTATATTTGTATAGCTCGGTTGAACAATATCGACAATTATTTTACTGTAAACTTACTTATCACGCGAAAGGGATAAATATACAAAAAGGAAATTGATTTAACCTGAAGGTCATTATGGATTTGTCTGTTTCTAATCCATAAATTTAATTATAATCTTAAACCAAACACAGAGTAACACGTTACCTTTTCCTTTTCGATGAATGTTTGTTGTTGTTGTTGGTGTTGTTTCCGATGATGGTTTTGTTGTTTGATTTAATTCATTATTTAATCCATCATTTAACAACTCTATTGTTGTATTAGGATGAATCAAATTTTTATTATTATTATTATTATACTCCCTGGCACCATTACCCCATATATCATAATTTGGCATTCTAGGCCATACTCTCGATTTTATATGTTTATTCTCTGTCACTGTTTGATTTAATGTTGGTAATTTTGATGATGGTAAACATAATACAATTGTTGGTAGTAAATTTTTTAATAAAATTATGATATAAATTTTTTTACAGAATAACATTTTGATTCGTTTGTTTGATAATAAAATTTTTTTATTTAGATGACCGCTCCTCTTATTTTGTGTCCTCGAATAAACTTTATTGATTCTTGCAGCAATTTCAATCTTCAATGTATCTGAAATGATAAAGACGAAAGGGAAAAATATTATAATCAAAAAAATATTAAAGTGGACGTGATTTGGTTCATGAGGTGTAAACGTGCACTTTCATTGCAGATGTATACTGGTTTTCAAAATACCGTTTTATAACTATAAATTTGTGTAGCACTCTTCTTTTTTTATAAACTTTGACTTAGTTTCAACCAAAAGCACCTTCCTCTGTTTGACGAAAGATTCTAGCAATGGCTGAAAGATTCTGCTAGTGGTTACAGGTGGATAAAAAATGTGTTCAGTAGTTACTCTTCTAGGGCAATACGAAATTTGACAAGAATTTCAAATACTGTGCCGTATAACTAAAGAAATATATTTTATCGACCTTTTTTGATGATTATTAATTGTTGGCTTAAAGGCGATTTAATTTTTATTATGCGAATGTGCCCGAAGACTTAAATTATTTACTTATTTACTTATTTGCTTTTTTTTTTTTTTTTTGTTAAATTATTTTGTCGCTTTCGTTATTTTGATTGTTCACTCAAAGGCATGCCAAAGGCTTTTCTCTTTATGTTATTTTGGAATTTTAATGGGGTTACGCGAATTATATTTTTTTTGTACATTTATCGCAAGAACCATTTACAGAATTTATCATTTTCGATTTATTTTCTATCTCAAGCATTTTGAGCCGCAAAATTTTGGCATTTTAAACCGCTCTTCCAACTCTTTTTAGTAACTTTTTTGGGTTTCTGCTTTAAATGGAATTTGTTAAAGCTCGTTTATTGGATGAATATAACAAAGGACATGGTCAAAATATAGAACATGAAAAGTTAAATCAGTCATCTGCCATGAACGTGAAATCATTGTGGTAAACCTAACAAATCAGAATTAAGTAAAAATGAAGATACAAACAAATAGGACTAGTAAACAACTATTAAATAAAACAAGTGATGTTACCGTTTGTTTGTGCGGAGAAATTAATTTTGCATTGGATTTTGATGCAACATAAGTTTTAATAAGATATTTATTGTTGAAAATATAAATATAAACATTGCCAGAAGAATAAAAAGTTAATTGCTAATCAGCAGGATGAAATAAATATATAAATTTACTGTCGATTCCAGCATTAACCAAAAAATGAAAACGCGCATTTGCAAAGTTAAATGGTAAATTGTCGAACTTATTTTTCGTGTTCATCGTACAAACTTTGCTGGTCTTGTACATAGTAATGTTTGCGGTTCTATCTTTAAAGGTTCCAGATATTTCGTAATATTTACAGATGATTACTTAAAAGGATCAATGATTTATTGTCCTGAAATGGATTCAGTTGTTTAAAGGTTAAATTGAACACTTCAAGAAAAGGCTTTGGTCATGCTAACAGCTATTGGTTTGGAGCGTCCTTTGCAAATTTTATTAAGAATCGTTCTTCAGCCAGAATATTTAAAAAATAAATTTAACGTATTTTTAAGAATTCTAGCTGAACCCGGCCACGAGTTGGCTCAGTCTACATATAAATGTCCATGTGAGAGTAATCCGTTTCTTGATCTAAACTGCACAATTCTAAAGATTGACCTTAAGCTTTGTTGATGGTGATTGCAAACGTAAATCTCTTAAATTGAAATTTCATATCCGTTGTAACCACAGGAATGCAATGTCTAGACATCTTCACCTTTGAAAGCTCCTGTCAAAATTGTGCCGTTGCAAAACTTTGGCTGTTTGATATATTTCACAACATAATAATTTCCACTATTTTTGAGTAAATTCAAAAATAATATTGTATTATCTGCTTCCACAACAGTGTCGACGAACTTGTATGTGACTGCCTCGCTTTGAATGTTAGACTAAATAATATTGTTAAGTTTGTATACGTCTTTGTTCTAAGCGATTCTCAGCCAATTGTAATTCTTATAATTGGTTTGTATATTGGGAAATATTTTTTCAACCAATTCTTTTTTTGACGCCACTAAATTGCAGAAGTAATAAGGCCATGAAATTCGTCCTGCCTGAAGTCAACGGGTACCTTTCCGTTTCCAATTTCCAGCTATTGATTGATGTGAGAATATCTCAGCTGATCGATTGTTTTGCAGCTGGACACGCATATTTGTAGTAGGCTTGACATACACTGTGGAAAGTGGAATGTGTAACGTCAGCCATTCTCAATTTCTGGACAGACGTTGAACCAGGCACATTTACCTATACACCATGTTATAACAAAGAAGCAATCATCTTGATTGGGATACAGAGTGTCAGAATATCGTAGTTTCATTGAATAAGCCAGGTTGTCCGTTGACTCACTCTCCTCATTTGCATCATTCAAATGATTTTCTATACTTGCATTCCATGAGTAATGTATAGGCACTTCTGAATATAGCAGTCTTTTGGCACACGCGTCAATTTGACATAACGCGAAGAAAGCAGTTAACGTTGCCTGTGGATTCAAGGATATTTGTTACACATTTACACCTGTCAAATAAATGCGTTGTCTATTTTCTAGATGTGAACAACAACTAATGTTATCGCTAAGTGAACAACAGCTGGACTTCGTTCATGTAAGGGCAATGTAAGAATTCGCTATACAGCTTCATTGCTGCGCTTATTGATCTTCCGCAGCTTGATAGTGTGCGTCAGTGTATATGACCGCATTTCTATCACTTCTTTCTGGTTGTACACTAAAAACTGCCTGGTTGCTGCCTTTATTCACGTAGGTACAAATGTATTTGATCGATTTAATGGAATTACAGTATCCACGTTTATGTGCGCTTTGTATGTTTTTGATAGCAAAAGCGAATATGGAACAATCCACCGGTTGTCTACTTCGATGTCACTATTTCGTATTTGTATGTTTGCTAATTGCCCACCATCTCCTGCTCATATTCTTCTGTTTTTATAGCTTAGAACGTTTTCCGTCTAGCATGCATGGTGAATTTGGATTCAGTGTACCGCAAGATCCATGTATCATATTTTTCGCCATTATTTTATCAAATCCTTATCGACGTCGGCATCGGGTATTTAAACGCATATTATACCATCGATTTCCTTTTGTTACAGAGCCAAATTATAGTATATGTGCGTGTGGCAATCCTCTCTTATGCCATTTCACTGAGTACAACCAGTAGCGCACAGACCTAAACACTTCATGCTTTACCATAAAGCCCATCAGCGATTTCATCGATTAAACATACAGTAAAAGATCAATAATCAAATCCACATCAAAATAAAATGTTTGTTCTTTGACTGTGTCCAAAACCCAAGATAAATATTTGCCAATACAACTTTTTGACATTTGTTTGATAAAAACGAAGACACTCAAATTATCACGATCAGTTGCAATGATAATTTTTGGCAAATACCAAAACTTTTTTATTGCGTAGCACAAATTAAGGTGCTTCATTATCGTGATGCTTTTGTCGTGAGTTAAAATATCAGCCTAGTCCGATGATTCAGCTCTATTGGAGCTATTTCCTGTTCCTTCTGTTCTTAGAGATGAGGAAACTGAGCAATTAGCTCATCCAATATTTAATCGTTTTCAAAATGTACGTCATCATCAATCACTAAAAACTCCAGCGCACTATTGTTAAGATTACCATGTATATCTCAATCATTTTCTCAATCATGTGCGTCTCAATCATTTTCTGCAATTCCGCTGTTGGAACAGGATCATCTTCTACTGTTTCAATAAATTCGACCCAAACAAATCCACATTTTTTTTTAAACATTTTGTGATTGTTTTTTTTAGTTTGTAAATGACACAATAAAATATAAAGAGAACATTAAACTAAGGTTCCTGTCATGGCGGTAATCCGAAAAGTTAATAAAAAAAGCAATGTACATACCAAAAATACGTGAATTTGCATTTTTTTGGGCGGCATTTCTTTTGTTTTTGGTGTTTCCCTATCTAATTTTTTCATGAAGCACGAAAATGAAACAGCGTACATTTAACATTGCATTCCGAAATCGATTCGAATTCCGCCTTACACAAGTACTAAATAATGGAAATTTTAATTTTCGTTCCAAAAAGTGATTTCGGCTTCAGGAAATGACAAGTTTCCGGCACATAAATATGACAAGTTTTACTGAAGTACCATTCAAAAACCATATAAAAAAATTTGAACTTTTTCGTTGCTATGCCAATTTCAATAAACAATCCACACAGTTAAATGTAAATTTTCTTCATGGTTTTTATACCTCACAAAAGGCGGGGAAACATTACAATCAATTATTATACTTTTCGGAAATAAAAAATATCGTAATAAAAAATTGAGAAATAAATGCCAAAAATTTCATGAATATTTATCAAGTGTTTTGGACACAGTCTTAGTATCACAAGCAAAAAACATCTGCTTGATACGTGTTACTGCGTACGAAATTTAAATTTAAATAGGTTACTATGATAAATAATTTAATTCCAACGCAATGTCACATGAAATAATTAAATCAAAATTAAAATAAATATGTTTTTACCCGTGACATGTGAGAAACATGCGCGTATTCAAATGCAACGTTGCGGCCGTAGAACTTTCGGAGATTTAAGATTTTGAACCAACGAACATTACCATTTTTATTTATTTAGATTTATAGAGACAAATCTGGCTTGGAACCATACTGTATTTGGTTGCACTTTGTACAATGGTTAACTCAGTAGTCGCAGCAAATAAACTTTGTCTAAAACAAAAGCTAAACTCATAACAGCTCACTTAAGCAACCACAAAAAGCGAATCTATTGCGACTTTCATTCTTGATATCCTAAAAATTACACTATAGTGTCCTTTGATGGTCGTAAGAGGCAACTATATGGTTGGTTACCAGATCACTGATCTGGTAACCCACTGATGTTCCTGGAAGACGATAAATTTTTGAAGTTTACGGTTTATTATAGAAACCCCACAACCACTTACGCCATAAAGGCAAAAAACAATCATGGAAAAGTTCGACAAAATATAGGGCGTATGTGCAAGCAAAGCCGAGGATGCTGTTTTTTTCGCTATGCTTTTCATACATTAACCTATACTGTAAAGTTATGAATCAATAAACAATTTGCAATTTTTAATTTGAACCATAAAAAATTCTATTAAAATCACTTTTTACGTGAATTTAAGAAATTTGGAGAAATTTAACTGTTAGGTGTTATCCGTTATCAAAGCATAAAAATAAGTGATACAAACAAAATGTTTATCACTAAAATTAAAAAAGTATTTATTTGCCAATTTATATGTATAACTATTTAAAGTAATTAACATATTTTTAATTAATGATTTTAAATTTAAAACAACGTAAACTGTTTTCCTCCTATAGTAAAATATCGACGGATACTCATCCAATAGTAAATAAACGATCAACGGTCGACATTAACACAAACTATTTCATTTATATGATTAATAAATCCGTTTAATCGATTTAATCCATTCAGCTAAATGGACAACATATCCCAAATATGTACCATAATACATAGTATTATTTTATTATATTTTTTTACTGGAAAATTGGAAAAAATTTAAACATATAATTTTTTTATTTTATTTTATTTGATTGAAATTTAATTAAAAATAACAAAACCAATATTTTAATAATTCAACGTTTATTTATGACGATTGATTTTTATTTATTTATGTTGAAAATTCTGATGCGGTGTACATTGTGTCGGCGCGTATTTTACAATGTGCGGTTTTTGTAAATTTATTTTGTTTTGTTGGCAAAATACAATGTTTCGACTTTTTTAAGGGTGATGTATATAACAAAAAAACAAATTATGTATTTTGGTTGGCACAATTAAGTTGAGACAAATACATTCATAATATTCAGTGCTTCTCTTGCTCTCTGAAAATTAACTAAATATTTATCGTATAATGATGTGGAAAAAGTATCTATATTTCCGTGCTGAAGCGGTTTGAGTACCTAAATACCACTAAGGTTGGGTTGCTTTGTGCCGGCACAATAAATGCCAACTAATATGAAGTTTACTTCTTAACAAATCATGTGTTTCTATTCGCTATATTTGTTGAACAATAATTTAAACTGTTTGCAGTACTGCTCTCAATGCAAGTGAACAAATCCGTAAGGAAGTTGTTCAAGAAACCTTACATTATCTTCCATTAGAACTTCAAAAAGAATAGAAATGATACATGAAACGAACATTGCAAAACTGGTACAGAGTAACCCAAAAAGAATATGTAGAGGAAATATTCGGTATCAGAATATCATGTATTAACCTATGCCTAATATTGATAATAAACCTAATATATTGTTGATCAATTAAAGATAGATGAATATTCGTAATTTGGTAACTTTTGGCGCATATTTTATTATGCCCTACAACCTAACTGGAAGTACTCATTTCACTTAAGACCTCATCTCATTATTCAAATATTCAACGAATTTTCATCCGTTCCACTCAATTAAGCATTCTAATTACATAAATATCTATGAAAAAAGTAAACCAAAGAGTAGTTTGATAAAGATCTTCCCTAAGGTTAACAACTACTTTAGATTAGATTGACTTAAAAAACTTACGGTTCCATATTTCTATTCTATATAGCCGAGTTCAGAGCAATGCACCATCATGTCGAGGAGCAAGTCTTATTACAAATTGTCAGAATGTTTATACTGACTATGTCATACTGACTATGAACTATGTTATGAACGCACCCAGGCCAATTTTCATTTTGATAAAATTGAATTACTTTTTCAATAAATTTCCAACTTTGAAAAAGTCATTGAAAATGGCTTCTGAAGCACATTTTTTCTATATCTAGAAAATTACATTGACGGTTGATATATAATACGAATGCAATTGAATTACGTTCAAAAATAACTAATATTGGATCGTACAAGAAAAATTGATAACAAAATTAAAGTAGTATTATCACGAATCGGACTTTAAACAAACCATAATATTTGAAATAATAACTGCACCCCATACACACTGCAGAATCCAGTGTAATATCTCATGTATCCAGCACACGAATATACGGTTATTCCAAAGCCATCTTAATAAACTAAAGACTCAACCGCAGAATATATCCATTCCGTTCCTTCCTTACAATTAAAACTGTAAATTTGTGTGAAAAATGGAAAGGAGAACACGCAAATTTAAGTTTTTACGAATGACATAACCTCAATTTATTTGGACAGTTTCTGAATCTCTTATTTTTTTCCACACAATGTTGACAAACGAAATGGATATATTATATTCTAGTTGAGCCTTTAGCCTCCATGTTTATAACTTTATTTAAGGTGACAAAAAATAAAAATAAAAATCGTTTTTCTCGATGGAGTCATATCGCTTAGATTTTATAAGAATTATGAATTAACTCGGATTTCCGATTTTTTTATCATCTGACATGAACGATTTATCCGAAGGATTTTCATTTCATCAAAAAAACTAAAAAAAAAATAAAAAACATATGAGGTAGACATGAGACAGGCAGATTTGTATAATTGCAAACGAGAAATTTGTTATTTACAACATGTAAGACAAGAACAAAAGTACTGAAAAATAAACAATAAACAATAAAAAAATAAACGAAAAGTGAATCACATGAATGTGCTCTATAGTATCGCAGCAAACAAAATTAGGCAAATAATTTGACATTTTTATTTAACTAAAACATAATATGATCGTAACAATTAAAAACAAAAAAAATCTAACATGAAGATTTTCACATGCGAATATACACGGATTTCCATGACAACTAAATATTGGATTATAATTAGTTTAGCAAGGACAATAACCATAAGTGCTCATTAAAAAAGTACTAATGGTGTTTTTATACGTTTATATACCTTATACGTTTATATACCTTAGCATTGGCATAACGGATGCATTGGCAGTCAATTAAATTAAACGGAACCTAAACTGAACAAAGCTTTTCACTTTCAAGTTCGCCATTGCTCGATAACTGCACGATAACTGGTCGAAATTATAGTAAGCACAACATACAGACCTAAATCGTTTTGTATACAAGCTTAACGAGTTAAAATCTATAATGAACTGTTAATGTAAAGGACGATATGACCAACTTTCGCTGTAAAAACCATAGCAAACTTCATGATTCAAATCGTAACGATTCATATATGCACTACAATCATCTAGAAATACTGACGTTTTTAGGTTGAGTCTGTGATCACCGAATGGACGTGTAAGAGTATGACGTCTGACATATGACGCATGAGCGATATGCTCAGTGCGCTATGTCAATAAGGATCCTATTTGATATATCCTACCACTGTTGGTTGGCATTAGGTATTTTTATAAATGCCTAAAAGTAACCTGTGCGCAGCACTGACCTCAATCGAAGGAACCATGGATGGGAAGCTCTGTAAAAAGAATGGAAAATTTAACATAAGATAGCCATTAAAATATGGTGTCAATATTACAGTTATCACTTATCAATTATTTCGATCAAGTGAGAACTGAGCGGTTTAGTTCGCTCTCAGTCATGAGCTCAATCCAACTAAGCACGTGAATGTGGTCTCTGACTAGGAACAGTTTATAAAAACTGCAAAACATCTGGGTATACTTCACAAAAAATAGCAGAGAATAGTGCATAACTTTTTTAGCAGAACTTTATTTTGGTTTAGTACCCAAGAAGGGTCAGACTGAGTCTCGACCAAAAACGTAAATTTTCTAAAACAAAAAAAAAATCAAAGAAAAGTGTGTTTCTTTAAAAAAACATATTAACTAATTTTTACAAAACTAAAAAAATGTCAAGGACTATATTTATGCTTATACGATACTTGCTTATCAGTGCACTCACCCGAGTTCAATACTTGAGCAACATTTGTAAATAGAAATTAAATCATTACATCTTTCATCAGTGACAAATTATGTGTAAACAAACGTTTGAGATGACCATCTGTAGTTATTTAGTTATTTTAGTAGGACTCTTACTTACATATTTTGATATACATCATCCAAAACACACATCTCAAAAAATGTATATCTATACTAAAAATTATTTGCTTATATTAGTAGATTAAGATTCCGTGATATCATAAATATAGGTTTCCATTTGAAAAAAATGACCTTTTGTCATAATAGAAAAACAAATAGTACTACCATCATAAGAAAAAAATAGTTTACCCATTTATGTTCCAGATGTCGGGTATACAACATTTAGAATAAATGTATGACATTTAGGCGGTTATACATATAAAAATATTTTGGTTATTTTAAAACGATACTAGTAGCGACATCTAGGACATCAATGGGCTCACATACTATGGTAGTACTATGAGTATTTATATTATGCTTTTGTCTACAGAGTCGTCTTTTGTTTTTTCTTGTTTCATGTTAAATACCTCACCTTGTATAAACCAATTTTATGGTTTTCGATTTGTTGACTTGGATTATTGTTTTAAAAAACTGTGATAAAATTAATTTGGGTTTAATTATAAACCAGAGTACGGTTAATTGGTGAAAATTACCTAAAATTTATATATAATTCCATTCCATAATCGTTTAAAAGATTAAAAAAATTTATCAGATCATCCCATCGAGAGTATAACCAAACAAAAATTACCACAAAAATGTCTTATCACATCATATTTTGGTTTTTATCTTTAAGTATACATCTTGTACATAAAATTGTAGCATTTAAAATTTATGGATTTTCCCCAACATAATTTTTTTGCTAGGCATGTTAAAGTCTCATTAGTCTTCGGAATCATGTATGTTATATAATATATAGCATAGTATATTCACATAGTACTTGATTGTACTCGTATATTGCTAACGGCGTACAAAATCCAACAACAACAAGAGCAAAAAACGAAATCTAACTTAATTGATAACAGAAATTTTCACTATGGTTTCGAATATGTTTTCCATAGTATAGAAAATCGTTAAGTTCGTTTATCTTTTTATGGATGCTTGACGTTATTTTAAGTTTTAAAAATCTTATCGTTTTATATAATATTATTGTGTGATTTTGTAATGAGAGTGAGTGATTGGTTACATGGACTATACGTCGACATACATATAAATTTAAGCTCTCGACTAAATTCGAACAGTTCAATAAAATACAAGTTGTAATAAGCTTAAATTATATATAAATTGTTTACTGAAACCAAATTATATAAATTTTCTATTTATTAGCATTAATATTATCCTTTATTTATTTGTCCATTTATTCCTTCGTATGTATGTATGTATGGATGTACATGTATAGATGAAAATTGGATTTATGGCAAATGTATCTATCTGGTTGTAAAGTACAAAATCAATAAAAAAACATAAAAAAAAATCCAGAATTGATCCGATTTCCGACATTTTTTTTTTCAACATTTATAGATGAAAAATTGAAAGAAAATTCAATTTAATTGGAAAATTTTGTTCCCTATTTTATGGATTAGGATAAATGAATCTTTGTGTAGTGCAGAAGCTTACGTTTATATTATTTGGAATTATATGGAAAAGCTGCCTCTATATACTTACGATTCTGTATAATGTTTGATCTGTCGACGAGAATTGATAGCAGGTGGGCTCACTAATCGCAATTCACCCTTTTGATTAGTAAACACGCATTATCTTAAACAAATTGGTGGAAGGACGATGATCCATTTTCCATCTTTTATTGATATACATACTTCCAATTCATGATATTATATTGAATCTTGTCTCTTTGGTGTAGGGACACCATTCTCATTTTTTGTAAACCGTATTAGTCGTAGGAACTAGAAAGCAACTGAACAAAATAAAGGTAATAAAATATTAACAATGAACGAAAATAAATATCGGCAAAATATAATCAGACATAATCTAGATCACTTTGGTACCACAGTCAGACTTAATCGAAGCCATAATAGTTCAGTTACCGGTGTAAACTATAAACGTGTCGATGATTGTACTTTTCGTGTTTGGGTATTTTTTTTTTGTTTGCAAAATATTAATATATATGTGCTTAAAATGGTAAGTAGTGCAAGTTTTGCATGCAACAGCAAGAAAAAAAAAATGTAACTAAATTCGGAAAATATAGTAAAACATAATAGTAATATAAGATACTTTCGGTTTCAAAATTAAATTAATTTTATTAAGTTTAGTCAGTAATTGAGGTTATGTTCGAGACATGACAAATTTATTGTGGATAATGCTCATATATTTTTTGTTATATTTAAAATAAATAGGTTTTGATAATATCAATTACTTAATATTCCTATCGAAAAAGGATGTCTTAATGTGGATGCAATTCCGTCATTAAATCTACCAAAGATTATGAATATCAAAGCAACTGTTGAAAGATGTGATAAAACACAAATAACTTATAATACCTTTTAAAGGGAAATCTATCACATTTCTACAGTATTTACATTTCCATAGTAAATACCCGTGACAACATGATTTCGTTAAATATTAATGTGGTATGGAATTTCTAGATGGCATACCAAACGTTTTTAATGAAAACCATAGATGGCACGCCAATTAATTTTACATATTTACATAATTGTCACATGAGCAAATTAAGACCACAAAATTAAGTGGCATTTAAAAAAAAAACTAAATAATGTTCAAACAGAAAGGAGACGTGCATCTAGAACAAATACCGTCCATGTAAAGTTTGAAAATTCTGTTATCTTGGTAAAATACGCGGTACAAGCGTTTAGCCGCAGCGTTTTAAATGCGATAGAACATTTAAGCAAAACATATCTAATTTTAAAGGATTGTTCTACGAATATTCTAAATGGTAAAAATTTAATGTCGAAATAATATTTTAAAAGACCTTTTTTTTAAAATCAGCATATCAAAAATGTTTTAATAAGTATGTTTAATCCTATAAATGATTCAATGATTGTAAGATTTCGAACTAGCCGAAACGACAAATCATCATATAAACTATTCAGTGCTTCAATAAAATATATAATAACTAAAAATTTAAAATCAACTAATTTTTAAATTCGCTCAGTAACGAACAACTAACTAATTAGGTTATTAAATTAAAAAAATAATTTTGAGATAACAAAATCATTTTTGTTTACCATTCATTTCAGCCATTTAAGTATTACAATTTGTTTTTTTTGGATTTGTTTTAACTTTTGTTTCGTCTATATTTCGTTGAATATAAAAAAACATTAGTTTAAAAATGAAAACCTTTCGCCCAATCACTACTAGTACCATCTACTAATTCCATACTGAACTATATCATGTTGACGCGTTTTTTAAACGCATGAGTTATACGAATAATTATAAAAATGTGACACAGACACATAAATCCAGCTGCAAATCCAGCTGTGCAAATGATAATTGCTATTTGATATTTGTTGTCTAATACATTTAAATTTTACAGATTTTCTTAGATAAATTAGAAACTAATATTGAGTTATTAAAATTAGAAATTGAAAAGCAGCGATGTAGCTACTCAAAAATGCAGATCCAACTCTTCGAATATCAAATAGCAGAAGCACAATAGCACATATCATTGAATGCCGCTGGTTCTATGGCTTCTCGTTATTTATATTAAAAAAACACCATCACCTGCTGTTTCTACTTGTGGTCGTGGGTGGAAAATATTGCAGTGAGACAGGCATTTTAAATCTGGTATTAAATTTACTGAAGACAATGGAAATGACAGACTTCGGAAAAATATGCATCGTTTTGATGAGATTAAAGTGAAAAGTAAAGTGACAATTCTGTTAAAACAATGATACAAAATGGATTTCTCTAATGTGACCACATCTGACCAAAGATCGAAGATCGTTCGGAAAAGTAACAGATGTTTCAATTGCTTAAACGGTAATCACAAAGTGCAAGACACAATTTTCATTTATAGAAAACATCACACATGATCACCCCATTAATCATCGGATGAGATAAAAATAGTTAAAGGGAATCAGCAAGCAGATCTAAAGAGGATTAGGGTTTCATTAACGACAACCGCCATACTAAAGATACAACATTCAGGGCACTTTTAGATTCAGTTTCACAGTGGGTTGTACTAGGGGATTAGGTTAAATTTGAAAGAGAGCAATCAAGAGTACTACAGAGTTGATAATTTATTTATCGCACTATGATATAGTGTTAGCAACAGGGATGATCATTAGACCAATAATCAAGACTGCACCTAACGAATTAGAATTTAGCTGATCCAGGTTTCGATAGACGTGGGAATATTGACATGCTTTATAATATTTCGAGTGGAAATATTTTTAAAGCACTGCTGTCCGAAAAACTTAAGCTGTCAAATAGCATAATAGCACCTATAGAAGGATCGTTCGTTGGGTTTTAACTGGTGGCGGTATACATGGTTGACACAATCGACCACTAAACCATTCTAATAGATACCGAAAAGTCTCTTGCTCTGGAGGATCTGGGAGTTCGAGGAAATCCCCAAATCTACCAGAAGAACGCCAGATGAGCATGATTGTGAAGAATTATTTCATACCACTACCAAGTTAGCTGAGGATAACAGACATAGTGAAGTTGTATTTTAAGCAACCAGGAGATGTGATTGAAACGACATAAAATGCTGCTTTTAATCGGGTCCACTCAATCAGAGCAAGTTTCAACGTATAACAAAAAAGTCAAGCAATATCACGGATATATGAAAAAAAATTGGTGGGTTTGGCAGTCCAAATGTATCTGCAGGTATGTATCTGCAGGTAGATATCAGAACATTCTGTGGCGAAATAATCTGAATCAACAGCCGATCCGGTACCAATTAAAAACGTTAACTTATGGAACGGCGCCTGCAACATTCCTAGCAATTCGTTGATTGAAACAAAATAAGACTCGAATGCAAACAAGTCAACCAGATGCAGCACGTTGCATTTTAAATAATATGGACGTAGTTGATCTAATGGCAGGGCTAATTCAATAGCACGAATCAAGGTAATATAACTACTCAATTATAAGGAAAACATTATAAGGTCACGGATTTTGGCGGCACAAACTAACGAATAATGCGAATAGAGTTTATCCATCATAAAAGCCACCAAAGAAGAAAATGTTAAAAATATAGGAGATTAGCGTAGTACACTAAGAGTTTTAGGCCTGCAATGGGATAGAAACTTTTAGATTGAGTGTACAATTACTAGAGCGTAACCTTCACACCAAGCGAAAGTTATTATGTTTTGCCAGCCGCAAGTTCGATTCACTTGACTGCGGGTGGCACCTATAATAATATGAGATAAGGTTCTTTTTCAAAATCATTGGATGCAAAACATCGCATGGGATGATGAACTACCTCCAAACACTCAGAAATCATGACTATAGCATTTTTATTCCACGGAACACTTGAAATATGTCAGTTTGATAGGCTTTATCGATGCAACCAAACACACCTACTTCGCTGTGGTATACGCAGTAGCTAACATCAAAATAGGTGTAAGGTCAAATTTAATCGCAGCAAAATAGCACGTAGCTCCGGTTAACAAATAAATGCACTGTGGCTAAAATTGACGGGTGCCTTACTGCTGTAAAATTTGATGAGGATTTTCAATAAAAGAGGCACTATAAAACCAACTATAAAATGTCACAAAACTCAAATCGTGTGAAACTGGCTATCATCAGCTCACCCTATAAACGTAGATCCAGGAAGTGGTTGCTTTACAGAAGTTTCACTGTAATTGAAAATTAAAAAAGCTAGAAACAGCACCGAAAACTAATTGAGCCGCAGAATGTCCTGCGTATTTGAGGCATAAGCGAATTTCATCATAAACTTGGTCAACCCAAACATCAAATTTGACATTTGTGACAAAAATTGATTAGTCCCTAATTAATCGGCCTAATTAATTATGACTTAGCTAATATTACATAAACGAGTTTATTAACCATAATTATTAATAAAGTTAATAAATTAATTTGTCTATATTTTAAAGAGTGATTTAGTCAGAGATCGACTAAAAGAAAACCATGCCGCGTAATATACCAAATTTTTGTGGTGTGTATCCAAACCGTTTTATTTCCGTTGCCGTTTTTTTTTCTTTTTTTTTTTGTTTTCTAATTAATTTTGTATTTAACATGGTGTTGTTTTCACATTAATGGGTGGAAAATTTTAAGAAAAGCGGATCTTCTGCGGTTTACTCATTATGTTTTTGTTTTGTTTCAATTTAATTTGTGTATGGTGTCGGTTCAAAACAGTGCGGTTAAAAACGGTAGAAAAAACGTTAACATTTGTATCGTGAAAGTTTTAATAAAACGCACAGTATTTAAAAATCGATAACCGATTTAAATTTGAAGTGCAAACAAAATATCAAATCACTTAACCGTTGACGTGTTAATGAATTGATAAACAAAACATTACACGCAGTATATAAAAATTAATTAGGCTATACGTAATAAGAACTAATTAGCATCTAATTGTCGTCACATATATATATATATAAGATAATATATAGGCGCATTAGTGACAGCTTTCATTTTTTAAATAATATTCTTAGAAACGTAAACAATGGTTCTTATTTTTAACAAGTTATTGGCTTTCACTTTTTCGATTTTATAGAATTTTAAAAGAATAACATTTTCGATATATAATTTATATGCTAATTGGTTGAACTGGATATTGTTATTGTGATGTGCGTGATGTGATTGCTGCATAAATTTATCTCGTAAAATTCGTATATACGAACATTTGCATTTTCAATCAAAATATGTTAAATAAAAATTTATGTAAATGTAGACAGTTACACAAAGCAATTGAACAATGAAACAAAGCATCAATAATATTGCCAATTACTTCAATATTGAACTATTGTTCCTGAAATAAAGTGTAATGTAACGGAAATTTAATGTGTTCATTTGTGTAAAACGAAAATATAGTTGAACAGTTTATTAGTTTTTATTTACTATCAACAGTGCACTTTTGTGTATAGTGAAATTTTATTTTGTCACGTTAAATTTTACGTCTCTACTATTGAAAAAAAAATGGGCATGTAACGCTACCATTAAACAACGCCATATATATATCATATATGTATATCATATAACGCCATATATTTAACCCTTTACTGAGATCTTTTACAATATTTATATGCCACTTTTACTTGTATCGTTTTAAAATAATCAAAATATTGTAATATTTATAATCGCCTAAATGTCATATATTTATTCAAAATTATAACGATATTCTATCGACCTGACATCTGGAACATCAATGGATAAACTGTTTTTCTTATGATGGTAATACTATAGGTATTTATATTTTATACTATGCTTGCACGAAACACCAACTTGTTTGGTCAAAACAATTTATAATTATTATAAAAACTTAGTAAACTTTAAAATCCTTTTGTTTTTGAAAAAAAAAAATATCTTTGTTTTCGTTTTTTAGATTCAGTTTTTACCAAGCGTTGCGAATACATTAAAATAAATAAACTTGTACTACTTTTAAAATTGATATTGGTATCTCATTTTAAATGTTTAACGTCATCAGTGATTTACAATGCAGCTATAGTATGCCTTACTGCCAACTATCGAAGCCTAACAACTAAAAATCTATATTCCATTTCCAATATGAAGCGGAGAATTTTATGATTACTAGAATTATAAATTAAACTATGTTATAAAAATAAGAAAAATAGTTAGCAAAAATTGGTAATTATTTTAAAATATTTATTACCAGTTTATTTTTTGGTTCTCTAAAATGGGCTACTTGTTACTTTTTAATATATTTACAGCAATGATTAAATTATAGGGCATATACACAGTGAAATTAGAAAAATTTGCTCCCAAAGATATCAATTTATAATGGAAAACGGGAGAATTTATTAAAAATATGAAGACTGGAGGATTGATTAAAAAACCGGAGTCTTCGTGTGGAATTCGGCATTCTGGCAACCCTAAGTAAGGGTTCTTAACTTGTGATGTGTCACTGGGGATTAATTATTTGTTTAAGTGCCTCTTTATAAGAAATGCATTTTTGGTAAAAACTGCAATTTACTTTTCAAAGCCACTAATCAAATCAAAAGTAATCTCGACAGCTTTTGCATTGGTACCTTGTTAAAGAGTTAGTGATTAAAATGATCTTCTAGTACTTGACTAATGTGAATTATCGTGGTTTCTGATTAGTAGAATATTAAGTATGTATATTTTAAGTAGCCATTATTTGTTATTGCCGAAACATTGCCACATGTCAAGTCAACATGCCAAAAGACTCAACTGCAAATTTATAGCTTTAGCAATGCATGGTGCTCATAATTAAGAGATCTCAAGTCAGATCTCAATTGAGGTCATTTTAAAAATTCGAATGCAGCTGCCATTAAACTATACAAATCAACTTTACAAATAATTTTGAGACAGAGGGTCGAACTTCAACAACGCATGGCTTTCATCGTCAAAGCTGACAACCTTACCGGTCATGATTTTAACAAAATTTCAGACAGTATTAACTTCAGTTTCAGACAATTGTGTATTAACCGTCTTCCAAAACAGGTCCAAATGATATTGACTTCGTTTAAATCTATAGTAACCATACTGCAGTATTGGCCAAGCAGGCTGATAATTTAATAGTAACTATGGCAAAAGCTCACGTTAATATCGTAGATTTTTCACATGAAAATCGTAGAAATTTTCACATATTTTAGGAAATACAAAAATAAGTTTAAGGCAGATAGTTTAAAAGAAATATCCTCGATAGTGAATCGAAAAACAAATTCAAGAAAATGACTAAATCTTAAATTCGATCAATGTTACTATCATTACAAATACCACGACAGAAAATATTTAAAAAGTGTTCCCAACGTAGCAACAGTTAAAGATAACCATATATCCAGTCGCCTTTTAATTTTTGAAAGAAATTCTAAATTAAAAAGTTAAATACAGGGGCCGATGTGTCTGTCTTACCTTTAAAAAATGCAAACATTACGCAAGCAATAACCACGTATAAATTATACGCGGCAACCGGCTCCGATCAGGTATATGGTACGAAAATGCGTGAAACTACGTAATTGGAGCAAAGATTCAACAGTTTTTTTCAGTTTCATAGCCAAACCTTAGTTTCTTCTCAGTGCGTCTTAACGAGACACAGCAAAGATACAGCGCTTGTGGCATAGAGCTTTTTGCAGGCATTAAACACTTCAAGTATTTTACATTTCCTAAATCCCCATTACCTGTTCATTTCATACACTTATAGATTTCATCGGCAAATCTACTACCGATATACAGCACATATCGGGCACTCATAAGGCCGTTGCAAATCTACTCTATCGCACGTATAAAACCAAGAACTATTCCAGAAAACTTAGATTATGCATCCAAAGCAGATGCATAGACCAATTATGAAGAACTTCGAGACATTTTATGTATATCAATGCAACAAACCTGGGCATTAAGTTTAAAGTTTTTAACACAAAACGTTGTGTGGCCCTCAATCAAAAAAGACTTACTCAAAAATGCTTACAACGTAAAAGGTCAAAAATTTAAAAACATGCCAAATCGCCTCTTTCCACTTTTAAATTAACTTTTGGTAATCAATGATATTGTGGTACAATCTCTACCACCATTGTAACATCAAACATAATATAAATACATACAGTACTACCATCATAAGAAAATAAACAGTTTACCCATTGATGTTCCAGATGTCAGGTCGATAGAATATCGTCAACACTTAGCATAAATATATGACATTTAGGCGATTACACATATAAAAAATTTTGATTATTTTAAAACGATACCAGTAGCGACATATAGCATGTCAATGGGCTTACATACCAGGGTAGTAATATGCGTATTTATATTATGCCTCAAGGCAGCCATAGTGCGACAATTCTTTGATTATTCGGTAAACATTATTACACCCCAAACGGAACTACTTGTCCCACTTTTTTCAAGAAAACAAGGTCAACAAACATTGGTTGCATATCTTACATTCACCCCCGATTGATCTAAATATTTTATTTTATAATTAAAAAATGGACCAGAACCGTTTTATAAATGTAACAAAGTTATAAAACAAATCAATTATTGTTAACATGTCTTAAGGACATTGAACATATGTATTCATGTACGAGTTATCTTCCATTTCCAATTCGATTAGATATCTAAAAAACGGTAATGTATTAGAGAATAAATAATAAATCCTTGCACTAAAACAACAAATACAAGTTTATTACATTATAAACTATCCTCAGGGAGTCTAATCGAAATTCATATATACTCGTAGGTGTGTTATTTTACTCTTATGTGTTTTTACTACGAATAAATCTTCAATTGGATCAATAACCGAGATTTACAACAACAACAAAAATATATGGATACGGTTAATGTCACCTTAGAAAAAATTTGATAACTTAATTATGTCTCGTTCTACATGCACTTCAAATATTTATCTTGTCATAGAATAGTTCATCTCGAAAATATTTACATACTCAATTTACCTCGAGGTGTAAAACAAAAATTAAATAATTTGCACAAACATATATAATTTTTGAAGATATCTCTCACTTCAAAAATATAACCAAAAATTATTTTTTTTTGTCACTTTTTTACTTTCACCAAACGAACTACATTTAAAAATGTATGCAAATATAATTTGAACAAGCCAAAAAAATTTAACTGTAAGAACTGTAATTCAAAGTCTTTGTTTACACGATTTGAAAGATGCAAAGCGTACATCAGAAGCGGTTCAGGGACAAACATCCAAAACAAATATTGTTTCTAGTCACAATAATATCGTGTTTAGATCAAAAGAAGCGAGTGCTCCGACCACCATTTTGTGTCAGTTTCAGTATTTTACGGTCACCCGGTAAAATTAAAATTCTGTAAACGGTCAATGATCTTAAATTTATTATTTTTTTTTTAAAGAAAAAAAGTTGTTAGCCTACAGACAAATTTCATTTCATATGACCTTCAAGATCTAATGTATTAGATTATGGTACATGATGGCATAGACCATAATACGAATGTGGAACAAATTTGTATTGAAAGTCGACAGTAAACATTTTAATAGATCTTGTCTCGTTTTTAATTAGTGAGACAAATCATAAAAATATGCAAAACAGACGTATGTTGTTATTATGTATGTATAGCGAGAGATATAAAAAATGAGTTCGTTATACGAATGATAATGATTTATATGAATGACCTAAACAAAATTATGTTAGGTGAAAACGATGTCAAAGCTGTGGAGTTTCCCTACATACTTAAGAAGTTGTTTTCGTACTAAACAATGATATCAACAATTTACATAGCAGGTTCTATTTTATTGCAAAAATGTCTATTACAGTCACTGTAAATGAAAATGAAAATGTTTGTAATACTTTTTTAAAAGAATATAGAAAATAAAATTAAAAGTTAAAAAAAAACTATCGTGTTACAAAGAAGGTGAAATGGGCACAAACTTAACAGTGAATAATTTTAAATATTTTAATATTGTGCAGATTTATCGGCGGTGTACTTCGATTTTGGTGTAGCTGATGGTATGCCTATTTTTAATTTAGCACATGAGCCATTACAGAATCACCTGGAAGAAGCAAGGCAGTCGAGCCTAGGTGACTCAATGCCGAAAATGACAATGATGAAATGCAAGCAAACCCACTAAAGAGGAAACTGCAGGAACACCACAGAAAACCAGCAAACCCGTAGAATGTGTAAACTGCGGCGAACAACACCCAGCAAATTGCAGCCACCTAACCCATTTCTACACAGTTCCCATTCGGGATTGGTTCACGAAAGGTAAGGGTTGCTGATATCAAAGCAGCAAAAAATTATTTGGAACAAACCTATAGGTGACCTCAAATCTACATATTCGTCTAAATGATACTTATTGCCTCACTTCTAAACTCTTCATGCTAGAAAAACTTCTATGCATTTCTCCGAATGTCAATAGTGTAGGTTTAGTAAAGACAAAGGAAAATACCATAAATACCATATTTGCAGGCAGTGACATCTTAATCCGAAATTGTATTCCTCATTTGCTGGCCAAAACACATTCAACACTTTTAAATGTAGGTAGTCCAAATAAATACATGTTTGCTCTATTTAAGTAAGACAAGTCAAAAAGCTGGATTTCGAACATCTCCTTGGGGTTGCCCAAACAATATGCAAAATGATCAAGCCTTGTTATGCAATAATAACTGATCCTTTGCGAATCTTACACGAGTTCATTAACTAATTTAAAGCAACAAAAGATATTGCAACTACTTATAAGCCAATTGGATAAAATTTAAAATGCTTGACCATCGAAACCTCCCAGTTGCTTCTCAAATTTTTATCCACTACTCAAATTGAGAAAAAAGCGGCCAGGTTAACTAACGTAATAAAACTCCATCAACGAAATTATACCTTTCATTCAGAGCATCTCAAAATCATTAAACTTCGCAACCGAAAGCTTCGGCACTATTATTAATGGGTACCCTATAAATTCCAGTGTGATTTCCTGTTGTTTCAGTGAACTAAGAAATTCCGAATGCAAAAGCAGAATTCCTAAAATTATCAATAATCCTCAGTAAGTTTTCACGTCTCACAACGAAAAATTTCACATACAGAACGATTCTCTGAAAGATCCCAGTTTCCAACAGTTAGCCAATAACTGTGCGAACAATTTTCTTTATACTCTCCTTCTCATAATCTAACCATAATTGAGATGGTCGAAAAAGTAGAAGTTGTCAACATTCTTCTGCATCTTAACCAAAGAAAAGCTCCGGGTGACGATAGTATATCCAACTCAGTATTCAGAAGTCTTCAAGATAAAGCTATATCACAGCTTACCCATATCTTTAATGGTATCCTAAAGACAAGCTTCTTTCTAGAAAAGTATAAAATCGGTCAGGCAAGTCTTCCAATAGTATGGAGCATACCTGCAAATAATTTCACTTCTAAACGAGATAAGTAAGGTCCTGGGTTTAGTCATTCTCAATAGGCTCCAGTTCCTTTTAGATCCCATTCAAAACGGACAACTTAGATTTTGTGCCGGACACTCTGATAATCAAACAGGGCTGAGACTTAAAAACTTCATTCAAATGCCAAACGATTTGGACGTTTACCAATCGACACGGTCTGGCATAAAGGCTTAGTCTTTAATTATTTCAAAGTGATATTCCTGCCTACCTCATTAAACTAATAGAAATATACCTTACAAAAACGAAATTCTTCGTGTCACTAAACAAAAACTGCTCTGCACGGCTATATTCGCCTCTTTAACTAGCACACGGTAATCTAGTGTAAGGCATTCCAAATATCTAAACCAGTGTCCCAAATATGCAAAAAAATGGAAAATCAATAAGTAAACTTTTTTAAAACCGAAATAATTCATTTCTACAGTACTGGACTGTAAAATCCCAGAAACTGGCCCTATTTCATTCGAAGGCAGCACCTTAGAATACAAAATACAAATCAAATACCTATAAGGTGATTATAGATAGCAATTTCCCTTTTCTCTTATAAAAACTTTTAATTTTTTTTACCGCAGTTATGCTTAATTATGCCTTACAAATTAAAAATATGCAAGGCATATATGAGTTCCGTCATAACTTACGCTCCCTTTGCATGGTTGGAATACTTAACCAAAACACAATAAAGCAGTTTCTCACATATGCAATCAACCAGCCTTAGATTTGTGTTTGACGATTGGCCTAAACCACCAACCTAAAAATTTACAAGTAACATAGAGATCTCGAGCTCGTGTTATCCTAGAAAGCCTCAATAACTTCGCCCGATGGCTTCAATCGATGTTTATTGATAGGATAATGAATTCTGAAGCTCAATTATTTCGCAAAATTTCTCAACTATGGGACCTGGCTCTCGTGGGAGAATACAAGAAATAAATCTCTCCTCTAGCATATTCGCTTTTTACCGCAAATTGGCTGACACCTAGTGATTTTATTTAAAACTACAGTAAAGATAGTATAGTTATTTGCTAACCAAAGTTACCTACTGGATATTCCCAGAAATCTGAAAATATCAATAGACGACGTCTTTAATGAAATGGCACAAGTGTCACTACATCTAAACATAAACTACAAATGATTTAATTTTGCAAATGACAAACAAGGTTTGTACTTGATATGAAGATCTAAAACTGCTGAGATTACGAATGTTTTATGTTAATGCATATACAAAAAACCCATGTTGAAATTGTGATATTTGATTTTTAATATGATAAAAAAATGTGCTAGAAATTTAAGGTAGTGGGAGTACCAGCTTGGAAACTTCATTGGGCACGTGCCCAAAAAAGTAAATATTTATATTAAATAAAGACAATAAATTATTATAAAATAGGTCAATTATCAACAGACATAAAGTGAATGATAACTATCAGTAAATTTCATGGTACCAATTAAATACTCAGGTGTCGCCCTTCAATATTTAATGCAAATATATATTTGCTAGATTATCAATATTCCAACATATAACGAGGAAAGATTAAAATCACAATATCAGAGATTTAAGAGATATGAGCAAAAATTGACTAAAGTAAAAGAATTTTCGCCGAGTTCTACAGTGTAACATTTACTGCGTTCCAATGAGACAAATTTGCTACTCACGAGTACTTGCAAGTAGATGTCAAATGAAAAGATGAACAATTATGTCAGAAGTAAAACATAACCTATAATTTAGTGTATACTTCTTTTTAATGTGTATTTTAATTTGAATGCGGAAATATGCAATTATAAAATCTATCTATCAAAAACAATGCACAAAAATTCTCTTTTTTATCATATATAAAAACAATTTTGTTTTATATTTGACATTCGCAACACAAACAAACATTATTTCAAAAATAAACGGATCTCGAAAAAATCGAAAAATCTAGTTTCCATATAAAATATATCTCGATAAAAATAAAATCTCGAAAATAATCGTCAAAGCCATCTATTGTAAGTTTTATGAGTAAGTGCTTTCGTTTTCTACACCACCGTATGATGATGATAGATGCGAGTAGATATACAAATACAAGTACTTGTGAGTAGTTTACTTTCGTCAAAGGAACACGGTTAATGTAACAAAAAATAAAAACAGATACATAATATCAATAGTTCTTTGATTTATTTTGCAATTGTTTATTTTATTAATATGACAATAAAAATAAATGCATTTATTAGTTTTGAGTTTTAATAAAAAAGTCTAAAAGATAACTTTCGCACTACCGCAAGCATAAGAAAAAAAAGGTACGGTCTGAGTTTCCTAAGAAAATTTTTGTTGATGTGCTAGCTCTAGTATCACATGGCTCACGAAATATTAGACGAGATAGAGGGATATCTCAAAAGATCGTTTCTTGCGTTTTTAGAGAAATTAAATTTCATGCGTACCACATATCATTGCTGCAGGTGTTATCTGCAAATCATTTTAGAACAAGATACAATTTATACAATATTGTCATTTAGGCGAGGCAAAAAATTGATGAAAATCCAAATTTCTTTTATGGTATCCTTTGGACAGACGGGTCAACGGTAATATGAATAGGCATAATTTACATTATTGGAGTGACCTACATCCGCATTGGATGCGTTCCGTTGACCATCTCCATCATTTAAGTGTAAATGTTTGGTCTGGAATAGTTGGGTATCGCTTAATCGGACTTTTTTGTTATGGGTTATGGAACACTAACGACAAATGTCTAAGAAACTAAGAAGAGAAGGTATATAATAAAATTATAATCCTGAAGGCCTTAGTAAAACTATAATGTAGATTACCAATACGAACTCCGATCCTTTTGGAAAACATTTCTGATATTCTCCTACGCCACACAACATAATACCATTATACGTTGTGGGCAATACAAAAGTTCTGAATCAGACATAGAAGATTCAGAATTTGTTGATTGCAGTTCAAAAATGTTTCATTATTTTGTTTGTAATGGTCTAACTGCCTACAAACATTTAAATCAAACTGGCGATCTTGGAACCGTTTTCTTAATTTGAATATTTATGAAATGCAGTTCCTTGTACCGCTAACTAAAATACTGCACAATTTTATCTATACTTTGGTATTTATATGCTCGGCAAATAATGAATAAGAATATGATTATCTGTATTCTATCGGAAGATCCATCAATTGAAATTTACTATTTAAAAATGTGATTCCGTGTGAGTTTTAAATTAAAATCCAGTTTTAAAATCAATAAATACAAAACATGTTAGAGTTAAATGCAGATGCAGCTATGGTAAATTGCGTCATTCAGATACGCCTAATTTTCATACAAATTGTCTATTGATACAAAAATATGTTTATGCAGTTAATAAAATTAATAATCGCTTAACAGCCACATGTGTATATATAAATGATGAACCCAAAAACCTCAAAAATAAAATAACACTTCACAATCAACTGTATTTAGTTATGTAAAAAACCGTCTTTTTGTAAAAAAAAAAATCGCGTTAATTTGACCCATATTCTCATGCTTACATACGCAATATAATCGAAGCACTAAATTAACGTTCGTATTTTTAAAACTTTCATCCCATAACAAACATATCATCCATAACAATTTAAACTTAACACAAAAAACTATAAAATTAACTGTGTAACGATAGATATACCTTTTCAAATTAAGAAATTAATTTCCAAATTAAAACTTTAAATTTTTTTTTATATAAAACAAAACAAACAATTGTAGGTCATTTTAACACTAAGATCAGTAAAATTAAGAACAAAATCACCACTATACACACTTGATCATATATTTCAAAGATTATTTAGATGTTACCGCGAACGCGAACTATGCAAGACTAAAGTGAATTTCTTTAATAAAATATTTAACTTGTTCTGCAACAAATGAAATGTTGTACACATTGTAAAATTGTTGTTGTTAATCGTTTTATTAAGAATAAAAAACAAAAAAAATAAAACTTGATCTTAAGAAGATCACGGTCATAATATAACATCGGGGAAAGTCTTTTAACTTACTGCATGCATTTTGTCTTTAAGGCCTCTATATCATCACCATCATCATCTATATACTATATTTGTACCTCCAAAATATTAAGATCAATCAAAAATGTTAATTTTATGTAAATTTGTAACAATTACATTTTTAAGATCATTTAAAATATATGTATGTATGTATGTATGTATGTATGTATGTAAACATTTATTGATCTTCAAGTTTAATGAAGTTGGAGTGATTTTACAAGTTTTTGGATTTTAGGTTACCAAGCTTTCTAATTATATATTTTTATATAATTTTTTAATTAGAAATGGCCTATCGATTTTTTTAGGAATGGATTCAATTTCAACGATCGAACCGGTTCCATACAGCGGAACAAATGTATCCAATAATGGAATTTAAGAAAGCATCATCATGTGATTTAGAATTTATTGTTTTTTTTTTTGCAAAAAGTAAAGAGTTACTCCTTTGTGCATGTATAGTCATTATCGCTGTCATTATCATTGTTATCATTTGACGTTTTGATTACGTGAGAATGTCGCGTTGTCGTGCTGGCTCTTTTTTCCTGTTCTTCCTGTTTTCTCTGGAGTATTTCTCTGCATAGCTCCAAAGCAAGTGGCCGATGGTTTTATTATCTTGTCACACTCACAGGCTCGTTTCTCTTAAGTGAATCATTTTAGGTTTTCCAAGCCTTTTATCCATCTTCCCGTCGATGTTTGGAAGGCAACTATAAGCTGGCCTCTCATTTATCAAATTGTTTCATCTATATCTTATCACATTGCAATAGATGGTTTCCGCATCTGTATCTTGAGCGAATCAATAAGATTAGCTTATTTTATGTAAGGCTTATATGTAAGTTTCTTCCTCAAGTTTCTTTAGTACCATCCAGTATTTTATGAAAATCTACTCCAAGCCATTTTACATTTTTGACTATTTTAATGTTTTCGTAACAGACGCCAAAGGTGACCTTCTGATATCGAATGATCCTTTCAGTTGGGTCATAACTGTCATGGATGATGAAATCTCCATATCGTAAAGAGTTGCAATACCGCAATCAATCATTTTATTGATAGCTCTATTCGCTACTTCCTGAACGCTTTGTTAGTTACCAGCAAAGAACAACATAAATGATAAAAGGTAAAGGTTTGCCAGACAGCTTATCTTCTTTAACTTATGCTTAATACCAGGCCAATACGGATTGTCGAAAGCACCAGGTCCGTAACATAATACTCCAACGTATGTTTGCTCCGATTTTTTGACCAAAATGCTGAATCCAAAATGCTTGTCACTACATCGCCCATTACTCTATGAAACACGCACTTTAATCTGGCAATGTATGCTTTTTACTATGTTCACATATACTCATTGTAAGTGAAGCTCATGTTTTCTGACCATCTTTGCTCACTTATTTCCAACAAGTTATCGAATTAACATTTGTCAATTTGAAAATTTTAAAGTTAGGACTATCGCCCGATGACCACTTGAACTCCAGTCTTCTTTTACTGCCCAATCGATTATTTTTCTCTACAACCCACCACTCATAAGTGTAATATAAAAATGTCATGCATCCCATTGTTGCAATAGGTGCTTAGCTGACCATCTTTATTTATCACAAAGAGGCCAATTCTACTTGCAACAAACCCTTTTACAAGGATTTTTCGCCCGTTTGAGTCCTTATTACGCCAAAGTTTAAACCTAATATTAATGTGGTTATATAATTGTTAATGATAATTAACAGTTATATGATAATTGCAAGGGTTTTGAAATCCATCATGATTTTACCAGGCGTCGTAGCCCATGATGATTAGGTAAAAATTACCCAGAGCAAACTTTACACATACACAATGTAAGTCACAGAATTATGAGATTCTAAGTACCTCAAGTTACTGGTTTAAGTGACATATGACGCAAAAGAAAATATTACAACAGCAGTATAGGCTATCCCTTGACTCTAATTATCAAAGTTGATCAGAAGATGATCTTTACCGCTGAAAGATATCACACGGGTATTTACTTATGATATGTACATCTATCATCATAGTTGTGACGTGAACGCGGTTAATGTGACATTTGACCAAATTATTTTAAAATTTGTTATCTCTTTCATTCACTTCACAGTTCACTTCAATGCAGAGACCACTGGGGGTAACGATGTGTCCGGGTAGAGAATAACTTGGCTTTTTCTAACTGTCTAGAACAATACAATGCAGATTGTTGAAAAGTTATGAGAATTTTTTTTGTGAAATTAAAGGAAAATAAAACCTTTTCTATTTCAGACAAGAATCTATTGCGGAACTACATTCAGTATTGCATCAGAATAGTGTCTCGTATTTGTCCTATCTAAATAGGCTTCTTCTTTAAGATTTTCAGAATTGCAACCTGTAACTTCGGTGGTGATGATCCATTTCTGATTTTTTAAGCCGGATGATCAGCTTAGTCACTTCCAGATGATCGGCTTGGTGCGGTGAGCATGGATTTCACGATACTATCGAGCTGCCGATTCTTAATTGCTCTTGTCGGTTTCCACATATCGCTTGTAAACACTTTCCACTTTCTTCATCGTATACTTGATCCGTGAGAAATTGGGTGCAGAAAAAATTTATTTTACTATGCGTCCTATCTACATCTACTCACTCAGCCAGGAGGCTGTCCAATCAATCTTTCCACGGCTCACTATATTCCACCTCTCTTGCCAGCATAGAATGGTCGGGCCACTTAGCACTTTTTGAAAATAAGGCCACATCAATGGTCCCGGCCCATCGTCTTTAGTGCCTTGACCAGTCGGTAGCTCAATTATTAACTGCAAAAAAAATTTTATTTCAATTAAAAGTTTCAAACACAATTTTTTTTTTATTGCAATGACAACTAAATTGAAAAGTAACCTCGCGATGAGACTTTTCGATAAACTCTGGTGGCTAATAGCATAATGTATCGTCAAAAAGTTTAGTTTGAAATTTCGTCGAAAAAATCGGGCTCAGGCCCAAAGTATATTAGTATTTTACATTCCTTTCCTTTATTTTAATGATGATGTTTGTTATCAGCCGACTCAGAGCAAAACTTCCAGAGTCCTGATGCACTCCCAAATACTTAACTGCTGTATTGAATAGTAGATTTGTCACCATTTTTATTCTCGAAAGCAATAGTAACTCCGTTTTCTCCGTTGCTAGAGCCAAATCATAACTCTATATCTCGTGGAATTATTACCACTGTAATATCTTATGAAGGTGTTAGAAGTGATTTTCTTGCTGGCCGTTACTCCCTCTTTTATAGACACTTTTCTGTTAAACTTTAGGACCTCTGGAATGGCTAATTGCATATTGTAATTTATATTGAACAGCTATTGAATACATAAGAAAAGTCGAATCCATACACAATTATAATATAGTCAATACGTGATCTCCCAAGAGATCGTGATCTCCCAAGAGTTCCTTTAGTAATTTTCGCAAATTAATTTGCTCGTCTTGGATGATAGAGACACCATTAATAAATAGGCAAACATAGGCAACTGTGATTTGCGATACCCAACTTAAAAACCACCGACCACCGGAGTAAGTCGATGAACATTCATATACCATAATGAAAGTGATAATGTTGAGACCTATTCCTAATAAATTTAATGTTGATGATGATAAACATTTTAAAATTTCTTATTTAAAGATTTATCTTTAGTTAAAAGATGCTTTATATAGAAATAATGTGTGAAAATGGGTGACTGGTGAGGTTACAATTTTGTTATGTGGTTTTATGTTTTGATATATTATTATGTTACTTAAGATGAGATAGAAAGTGAAAACTATGAATGTTATAATATAATGATATCTTCTTTTTAGTAGAAAAATTAAAATATTTTATGGTTCGTGCGGTTTGCGGTAACTATTTTTTCTGCTGTAAGAACTAGTCTTCAAACACTCACACGCACATAATTAGTTTAGTTTAACAATAGCACAATATAGAAATTGATAATTAAAACATAAATTTTCCTATAGCTAAATACGAGTACAAACATTAACACAAAACCTGAAAACCTCATATTAATTTATGCTCAAGACGAATTAAATTTTAATTAACGAATAAAATATTTTAATTTGCATCATTTCGTTGAATAGGTACAGTGGAAATCTCAAAAACTGAAAAATTGAATTCTTGATATTATGCAGTTGTCATCGTTAATGTTAAATTCGGTTGCGTCTCAACTGAACAAATTATGCTAAGATTTTATATTTTTTTTTTGTCACAGTTGATTACAGTTTTTTTTTAGTTTTCTACTTCAGTTTATGATGATGGGTTAATGATGATGATTATTACATTAACATAATGTTAATTAATGGTAACTGCATGCATAATTAATTAAATAATTTTTATGTTTAAGTTACGTGACTAAAATTAGTCGTAATCTAGGGCCAAAAATTCAATTTATTTAAATATTTATGCCAGTGGATCAGAAAATATGTAATTTTTCCACATGTTCTCATTTTAGTGCGGGACTCCTTCGTCAGTCTCCGAGGAATTTAATTTAATTTAAATTCGTTTTACCCCTTTAAACTTTATCACTATATGATGTAAATGTATATGATGATAATATTTTAGAAACCAAAACGTAAAAGATTTTAGTAGTGATAACTATATGTTTGAAGGAGTGACGAGATTCACAACATCCGTTTTCAGGTTTCTGTGTTAATGTCTGTTTGACCTTAGGGTTATCTTAGTGTGTGACCAATCCATCTTACTTTTAGTCTCTTTACATCCAACTGCTTTGTGATTCTATCCAGTTCGATGTTTGTTATTGTGTTACGGCCAGAAGCACTTCATTAGTAGAATAGAGGTTCCAGATTCTAGATAAGGTATACAAATTCCTTTACAACTTTAATTTGTTGTTAAGAAACACGAAACACGAATGGAAAGAAGGCTCGACAATTACGATACCTAAGAAAGGTGACTTAAGAGTGTGCAGAACTGGCGAGGTCCCTCCACGTCACCACAATAAAAATACTCGCAATGATCATGCTTGGCAAAATCTCACCTGCAATTAATGCAAAATTAAGAAACGAGCAAGCTGGTTTCAGATCAGAAAGAAGTGACCACATTAAGAAGTGACCACTGACCACATTAACTCAATGAATGAATGGAACTCTCCACTATACCAGTATTTCGTATTTCGTATTTCGTATTTCGTATTTCGTATTTCGTATTTCGTATTTCGTATTTCGTATTTCGTATTTCGTATTTCGTATTTCGTATTTCGTATTTCGTATTTCGTATTTCTTATTTTGTCTGCCATTGTTTGTTTTTATTTCACCACAATTCTTTCAACTAACTTCACTAGAACCTACTTAGTATTACCCTCTGATAACGATTCATTTCTTTCTTGCTCTTTAATTCCGTTACGAAGTTTCTGTTAGAGTTTGGATGTTCCAATTCCCGACTCGTAATAGTGCAAGATGCCAATGGTCGATATTTGGTTGCCAATCTAGTTTGTGTTAGTTCTTAGGAGGAAAATATCTCATCAATTATCCTTTTGGGTCACCGTTATTTCCCTTTTTGTGGAACTTCGTTCTAATGTTGGTGATATAGCGTTTGCAGTTGTAAATGAGTCATCTTTGTCATCTTGGTATACGCTACCTTAGTATTTGTGTCTGACCTCCGTCGTATTTTAAAAGAACAACTGCAGTGGAGGGGCTGTGCTTGTAATCTTAGTAGCTGAGTGTTTGAAATGCAGTCTTGGTAAAGACTTTTGCGATTTGATTCTATTTCTCTTCTAAATTGGTAATAACTGAACTGGATCGTCTTATTGAAATTGTTTCTGGTTTCAGCATTTTCATTTCCGAATTTTGCTTTAACCAGTTGGTGATCACTATAAACGTTTGTGCCTCAGTGTTCCGACTTCTTGAAATGATGTGAGCTACTTCTTAATGGCCATTCATTATATGTGCTGTTTGTTTCTTGGTTCTTGTATCAGAAGTAAAATACCATATCAAGACATGAAACTAACAAATCAGACATTGAATAATTGGGAAACTATCACAAAATTAGTGCAGTGATTAAAATTGCAGGGTTTGGAGCAGGTAATGCAATTTAACTAGCAATATCGGAAGTTGTATAATACGACAACCTGACTCGGTATTGAAACTAGCCATATTGTTGAAATTCTGTAGAATCCAGCAATAGCGGGTAAAATTGTTGAATAAAATATATATATATATATATATATATATATATATATATGTCTACGAATTTTATGTACAATTAGATGATAATGTTATTGCATTTCATCAGAAAAAGGCCTTTTATACTTTTAATTACAAATATTGAAGATATATAGTTTTATTTGAAACAGTCGATTAGGAATTAATCGTTCTGAAAAACAGCTTAAACCAATTTTTTTAGTCTATTAACTGTTAATGGACGCAAAAAAAACTTGCTATAGACAACAATTAGTAATGACGCACACAATTTACAAAACTAAAATATGGGTCGCGTATGATTACATCATTTTCTCTGCCCCATCTCCAAAACCAACACAACTTACTATATATGTCAAGAAATAATTGTCAAAATTTTTGTTTTAAAGATGCCGTCTTTAGCGACATTTCAATCGACAGATTCAATTTATATGAGTACAATAAAATCATTCTTTGTTAATTAGCTTTGTACTGGTCATCTTATTAGCTTACGAGTTTTGATATCATGCCAATCAGGATATATATGAAAACGATTTCTGTCAATTTTAGAACAAGATGTTGTCCAAAATATTAAGGTTCTAATATTTAAAAAACTTAAACGGCAATTACCTAAATCCAGAATTATTAAGACCAACTGGAAACATCTACAGAAGATAAAACTATAGCTAATCTAAATAACAACCACTCTTAATAAATTGAACTGGGTTTCCGTGGGGCCTATTAATACTATTAGGGGTCGACCTTGTGTATACATGGCTCAGGAGACTGACTTCAGATCAACAGTAATTTGGAGTCTAAAAATTACTACAGCCAATATGGCAGCAGCCATAAAATAAGTCACGGCTTCGTCTAAAATAAGTATCCAATTATTTATTTATTAAAAAAAATAAAGACCTTTTTCACAGATTTTGTGTACTTCCATTTTTAGAAAATTTATGTTTTAACTGACAAAAAACACCAAATGAATTTCTTTTTTATACAAAAAATATAGCCATTTAGGCGATTTGGTATACCCAAAAATAATAAAAATGAGTTGCGTTCAAATAATAATCCAAGGCGCCAACCATAAAGAGGCAATTTCGAGTTGAAGGACATTAAAATAACCAAAAATAATATGATATTTCATATTGAAACCGCATCATGTAAATATTAATACTATGTTTACACCACTACTTTAAAAGTAGCTACCAAAAAAGTACGAATGGTGTAAACGCAAAGTATAATACTTTAATACTTTAGTCCATACTTTTTTGCTATCTCAATAAAGTATGTATCAAAAAAGTATTGGTATAATATGTTGTTGTTGTAATAAATGTCATTCGTTGAGAATTATTTTTGTTTTGTATTTTGAATATAGGTAAGCGTTGTGTATACATATTTAGCAAAATTTTAATTAAAAAATGAATAAAAATAATTTTTACAGATTTATACTAACCAAAACCTTACAAAATGGATTGTGTAGCCAAAAAACGAACAAGAGGTGTTAAATGGAGTGACATTTATTAAAACAATTAAAGTAATAAAGTATTATAATAAGGGTTTACACCACAAAATACCAAAAAAGTATTATGTGGTGTAAACTGACCGAGAAAAATACTTTAATAGTATAATAGTATTATACTATTAAAGTATGTTTTAAAGTACTGGTGTAAACATAGTATAAGTATTAAATTTACAAATTTCTCTAGAGATATATAAATACTAAACATAGTTACTTATGGAACAAAAACTGCTAGCTTTACTATTTTTGCTAGGGCGTTAATAACATAAGCACATGTCAGAAGAAGATGTATCCAACAACAGCCAAAATACTGTTGATGAAATTACATGGGAATGATATTTTATATGGGTAGAGGTGACAGTATAAAAAAACTGTAGCAGCTGTACAAGAAATCACCAATCATGGTAGGCTTGATCTAAGAAAAACTGCTTCAAAGTCCAATGAAAACTGCAATTTATCTCCAACGAACCAGAAACCCTCCAACGGCAGAGTTTAAGTGAATCAATTTTATCAAAATAATGTATTTAGTAAGACTACCAAACCAGCGATCTACCAAGTTTCCTCTGTTATCAGATTCACATAAGTTATTTAACCGATTGAGTGACTGTCAGCAATAACAGTTACGGCCAAAATTATGACGTAAAGGACTTAAACTTTTAAATAAGATGGGATAAATTATTAACGACAAACGTAGATGCATAGGTTTATCTATGCGACAGTAGTATATTTCAAACCACCGACAATCAACAAGGCTAAGCACGTGTTTCTGACACTGAGAAGGCGATTCTGATGAGGCGATTTTCAAAAATTGGCATATATGGCACTTGGCCCATATAGTATTAACAACAACAAAAGAAAGAAAGCACAAGGTACACAAAGGTACAGCGCAACACAAACAGGCATATCGAAATAAAACATTTATTAAAACAAAAGATTTTACTAACCGTTCTTTGAGTTCTAAAGGCTGAGGAGTTGGGAAATGTAAAATGTTGGGAATAAAATGGACCCTAGTAGTTCAGGTTTGGAGACGCTATACACATTGCACTAGAGGACATATTTAGAATTCTCTTGTAACGCGGGGCCCAAAATATTATGTAAAATTCGAGAAAGTTAAGATTGAAAGACGACATTTTGAAGCCCGTAAATACATCCCAGCATCGAGCACAAAACAGAGTTCTAACGTAAATCATAATATTTAAGGAACCGTACCTACGTTCCCGTATGACTATACAGTATTGGCTTTGGTAGCAGTTCCTAACAGCATGCATGGAATTATGGTCTTTTGTCATCAGCGGTACATAATACTTTGCTGTAGACAACTAAAGGGATCACTTCACCCTCATGGCAAGTAAAGAACTAAATTATAGTGTACCCTTTACTGAGATCTTTTACATGATCTGTCAAAGCATGTTTTTCACAGCAATACTTGACTAGTAACTGCGAAGAAAGCACCATTGGAAATTAACGAAGTTCGGTTTATTAGAATATTAACTCAATGACGAGTTTGAATTTTGGTTTTTACGGTGAAATATTTTGCGACCTTCACATTTTTGAAAATTCCGAACGTGCTATTTGTTTAAAGAAACGGCAAAACAACGACGTTAAAATTACCGCTCTGTTACATCAATTAAAAATATTTCGTTTTGTGTGCACCCCTATCATTCGATGTATAGGGAGACATCTATGAGTCGAATTATAACTATGAAAATGGTTCGTTTCTTGACACAAATATTTTAAGATAAACCATAATTTTTTGTAGTTGGAAAATTTAAAACACATACCTAATTATTTTATAACTTAATTAATTTATTAATATTAAATCTTTTATTAAAACGTAACATTCATTTATTTATTTGAATTAAAACTAAAAGAATTTCATAGATTTCTGGAAATTTTATATAAATATTATGTAATTCACCTATACGCTTTTCAATTGAATAAAAATTACGTTATTCAAATTTTAGTAAATGATTTAATGACTTAAATATTATATAATATAAATTTATGTAACTACATACATACTTTATACCTATATATGTAATATGGCTTATAATATAGTTGGAAAAAATTACGCATATATAAAAATTTATGTGAAATGTCTTTATAGAATTGAACATGAACGAACTCGCTTAGGTTTTAGTAAAATATCAGCTTCTTGTGTAGCTTGTTTAGCTAATAGTGCTTGCTTTTGCAATCGATGTATAATGATACGGTATGCACCAATTAAATCACTTCTTGGTCCATTCTGAATAGCATTCAATAACATTTCCGACGTTATACCCAATGCCAATAATATTTTTCTAGCCTCGATTTCTAACGGATGCAAATCACATGTTGCGTCTACGACTTTCGTTGGAAGAATTATAAAATCTCCATTCTCTTCGTCATAACTATTAATATCACTTAAATTTTTTGAATCACAACGTTCACTAATACTTAATTTGGTTTCTGAACTAAGAGTCGATAATATATTATTATTGTTACTATTTAATGATATGCTACTCGTTACAATATGTTCGTTTAATTTACTTAGATTTTGTATATTACCCATTGAATTGATCGATTCTAATTTTTTATTTTCGATTTCGTTTTTATTTAAAATCGATTCGCATTCTTTTTTCGTTGTTATTGGATTTTCCATTGGACCAATTTTCTTTTTCGATTTTTGTCCATTAAAGATCGAGCGCCTACTAAATCTATTCGACTTCTTGTCACTAGTCACCAGCAGTTCATTGCCCAAATTATTATTGTACTCGAATAGATTGATGGGCGATAAAAAATCATCCGATATCACACTATTACCACGTTTCGTACTACATAAAATTGGTTGAATATTATTGATGGAACTTGATTGGGATTGTTGTGCAAGCATATTTCGTCGACTTTTTTCGTGATTATTGTGTGCTGATAACGACGACGATGATAAGGTGGAGAAAAATAGTAATGGCTTTTTTGTAACGGTAGGTTTTGCATTTTGTTGCTTATTTAATAGACTGTCGATTAAATTAGAGTGGCTCACCCATTGGCTTGCAATAATTTGATCGATACTCGGTCTTCGTGTTGGATTATGTACTAATATGCGTTCTGTAACATAAATTACATAATTTTTTTTTAGAATGTAAATAAATTAAAAAATTATTTAACTTACGAATTAGTCGAATGCATAACAAACTTAAAACTGGTGACAATGTGTAGTCACCTTTTAGTACAGCTGCTCGAAGTGCGGGAACGGTTGGAGCCCGAAAAGGCATATTACCAACAACCATAAAATAGAGGAGTACACCAAGGGCCCAAACGTCGACAGGACCACCTATATAATGATCATCGCTAAAAAGTTCGGGTGCTGCATAAGGAGGTGAACCACAAAATGTATCCAAATGTTGACCAGGGCCTACAATATAATTTGATTTCAAAAGTATGCTGGATGGTGACAATTAAAAGTACATACCATTCAGTAGTTGTGTACTAAATCCAAAATCTGCTAATTTTATTTTATCTTCGGTTACTAATAGAACGTTTTCTGCTTTAATATCTCGATGAACAAAGCCTAATTCGTGCTATAATTTAAAACGATTTTACCATAAAAGTTAATGATATTTCATAAATAAATCAAATTACCATATGTTTTACAGCCATTAATAATTGTTTAAACAGAGATACCGCTTGTTGTTCTTTTAGTGGCCCGCCTTGTGTGATTCGATGATATAATTCACCTCCTCGGACCCATTCCGTTACTAAATGAACCCGACCTAATGTTTCCACAACCTCAAATAATCTTAAAATATTTGGATGATGTACACATTCTAATGTGACAACCTCTCGTGACAGCATCCGAAGCGCGCGTGAATCTAATCTTCCTCTATCGACTACTTTTATGGCCACTTTATCTAAATAAAAAATAAATAAAAAAATGTTAATCGATCTAATGTCGTTTTTTACTCTAATGAGCCATTGAAATAGTGGCCCTTGCCGGCATAACAAAAGCATAAGTTCAAAAATTACTCGGTTTTTCTAGGTCGATAATTTTATGAGAAAAGAACGTGGTAGTTTCGTAAACCAATACAAGATGGTCGAGATCACCTCCACTGTAACACTACGCATATCGTTTTCGGATTTTGAGCAATCCCTTAAAAAAGAGCATAACGCGGCCACTTTTCATTCATCGGGCATATCTTCGCTTTGTCACACTAATTGAGAGCTCGGAATTAATATAATCAACCTCAAGAGAGCTACTTATTTTAAGTCTTTGTAAGGCCAGTGTAAATTTCTCTTAGCACGTTTCCGCAGTCTGTTTTCGACAGCTTTAATCTATAACATTTGATACATGTTGAAAATTAAGTAAATCAGAGACATGCTCAGAAAGATGATACTGACATTGTTGATCATTATCTACGAATTTGGTCAGCGACCGATATGAGCTAATATTTTGGAAGTCTGGAGACCATCCCTTAGATGTTTACGCAAGTGCGTCCATGTTTCCAAGTTGATATATTTATGAGGAAAGATTATTCTAAAATGCGGTTTCTCTTTGGGTTTGCTACATTCATGGCCGCGTGAGTACAAATGATTGACTTTAATAAAATATACAAGTAATTACCGCGAGTTAGTTGGTGCACAGCCAATTTTACTCTGGAAAAATTTCCACGTCCGATATCGCCACAAAATCGGTATAATCCAATACGTCTTCCTAGTCCCACCTAAAAAGTTTAGCAGATAATTAAGTTATTTGTAAAATTGCATCAAAATTTCGATTGATGTATTTATATGTACCTCTTGTGCACATCTTGGATCAGAATTTAATGCTTGCGTAATACGCTGATATGGTGTTATGACGGGTACGTCTATAGGCGCTGTACCCTCCAGGATGGTACAGTATAAATACTAGTTATCACAAAATTACTATAGTTGCATAAAACAAACGGTTTTATTCGATTTTTTTTTCAGTTAGAGTTGGCTTCTTATCATCGTCATAATATCGTGATTCGGGGTACTCGTAAAATTATGTTACCTACAAATGAAAAAAATTATCAATTAGTTTCGCTTATATTGAACCAGACTAATCGGAACCATATTAAGTCCTATATTAAGGAGAAAAGTCATTAATCAATACGAAAGCAATTATCAAATCGTGTTCAAAAATTTAATGTTGATTATTATCTTTATGGCGAATGGGTACGCGTAATACTTGGCTTCTGAATTAAAAATTTACTTTTGATGTTAGATTTACTTAAATAACACTGTAAAAGCAGAATATAATAATATAAATTTATATTAAATTAGTGTGTCCGCCAATTTTATTATTATACGATTTTTTTTAATGTATAGTATAGTTAAAAAGTGATCACACTTTAAAAATTCAAAATATACTCAATACAAAAAATTTTCTTTGTTTTGCTCTTTAATATCATCATCGTATCTTATCACTGGACAAAAATAATCTATGAAAAAAAGCAAAAACTTATCACCACGATATTCTTCAATCTATTAAATAACTTAACAATGTAAATTGATATTTCTTAATTAAAATTTAATTACACTATTATGCCAGTATTTGGATTGTGTACTTACCATATAGAAATTAATTATGTATACAATGTTTTTGACAATTAATTTTGTTTTACACAATAAAATTTCATTTTTTTTGATTCACGAATTTTTACTTTTAAACTATCAATATATTACATAAATGTAGTTCACTTTAAATTAATATTTTAATGATTTGTTGCGTATTTTTAATGTGTGTTAACTACTATACGGTTTACCCCAATTTGATGTGACATGAAGAAAATATTCTCACATAACATTCATATTGAAAATTGTTGTTTTCATATCAGCGACGAAATCATGTACAAAACACTATACAACGAACGACAACCCTCGGCAACTGAAGTGAGATCAATTTTGTAGTAAAAATAAATAATTTTCCTCATTTCATCAAAACAATTGAATTTCATTCCTCTCACGTGCTCTCATATTATGATATTATTTTCTCTTTTTTATACACATACACCGATACCGGATATTATTCGCAAATTACATTGGAATTGAAGTAGGTGCTATTCAAATTTTCCGCTTATATGGTGATTTTCTGGATTATGATAGTAGTTTATAAACAAAATAATCTTAAATTGTGAGTGTCTTGCCATTAATTGGCCGTAAGCAGTTAAAAATGAACAATTTGTTTTGAAAAAATTTGTTAATGGCGCCAAAGAATTTGTCATGCTTTGATAAAACCGCACTATATCATGTAAACCTCATTGGCCCCTGTGGTCGGGGGTACTCGTAAGTTTTGTAAAGCATATATAAACGAGAATGATATTATTAGTATTCAATGACGACTCGGGTTTTGTTTCTTCATCTGCAACTTGTATGTCTCATCAATCAAAGCCTCAGTTTTCAACGGATTTGAGGGGCGGTGGATTGTGCATTTCGGTGAGTTGTTTGGTTTCCAGTAAACTTATTGCTCGTCATGCACTGTATGATGCTGTTGCCATTGTAACTATGGTAAAGATGCCGTAAATGTTCTACACCACGTCACTAAAGAGACCTTATTTTAAATCAGTCGTTACGAATTGGTGAACGTTGTAGATGGCCATCACTACGAACGTTTGTTTACATACAACTCTTTCCATGGCGGAGGACCATGGCGTTGTAAGCAAGTATCTTAACCACCGCTATAGGACCAATGACCAATCCGAGCTTGGAACATTATGTGAAAATAACAAAGTTCATCGAATCTGCAGTGACTACGAACTCTCGAGTTGACGAACAACTCATTATTGTTGGAGATTTCAACCTACAGGATGCGACCTGGTTCGAAGTTGGAGGTGCATTAACCTGTTACTCTATCGATGGTAAAGTGATAAATACTACCGAATTATTCCTTGAGGAACAAGGTCTGTGAGAGTCCGGGACAATTTCTAGATTTTTTCTACTGTTGTCACACATTTGGAGACCTACGGTGAATCCGGCTATTAGAGTATCTTCCACACAATAATTATCGGACCGAGCAATTGGCGCAATGGTTAAAACAGCGAAGATTGGGTCGGGAGGTACCGAGTTCAAATCCCAACGAGGGGAGGGTTGAAAAAAGGATTTTTCAATACTTGATTACATTCGGTGAGGATGATGAACACAACCATAATCCCCTGTTGGAATGCAGAATCCCCTGTTGAAGTGCAGATGGATATTTAAAGCGAACCTGTATTCATAAATCCTCGATTTGGCTTGAAATTACGTAAAGTAGGACATTAAGTTTAACTTTACGCCATAAAGAGTTGGGAGAGCTTCGGCCCCAGATGACATGGAATAAAAACTAAAAAAAAAAACAATTATCTACTACAGGTTAAGGATGAATTAACTTCCTCTCCAAAAAAAATGTGGAAGTTGATTAATTCCAAAAGGAAAGTTAAAAAGGATTCATTTGAAATATGTGAATTATTTATGAGATATTTGATGACAATGTATGGTTCTACTGCCCTTCCGCCCAATCTTGAGTGTTACTATGATTCTTTGGAGTCTTTTAGTTCTTAGATGATAGTACTTTCGATTTCTTGTTCAATTTTAATCGTTTAGAAAGGATTATGATATATATGATACCTCCAATTCTTAATAAGATGTTTGCTGAAGGTTCAGTTTGCCCTCTTGAGTTTATGTTTAAATCTTCTTCGTTCTACCAATCTTTAAATCTGAAAAAGTACGACGTGTGCTGTTACCATGGTATTGCTATATTGACGGCTTTACCAAAATTATTTAGAGCTTTAGTTCACCGAACGCTGTTTCTTCAGCTGAACACTCTAATATCTGCGACCCAGCATGGGTTTTACTCTGGCAGATCGACTGTCACAAATCTAATAATCCTTTGCGGTCATCTGTCAATAATGTTACCTCTAAAACCTTTGACATGATTGTTAAGCCGTGTAGATGGTAAATTATATCTGTCTATAGAACTTAGAATTCTATATAACTTTAGAGCACTCTCTAAACTGGGTATGCCGAAGAAAATAAGTGAACTCATCAGAGAAATGTGAGAAGTGGTACTAAAAGTAATGGTTCTAAGTAGATTTCGATGAAAAAGTTTAGTACACGTCTTATGATCCTAAAATTGGAGGAAATAATACAGAAATGCTTTGCTTGATGTAGGAAGTGACTAAAATATTGGGACAAAGACTGACCACCGGCATCCATAAAAATCAAAGAATTAAATATCAACAACAGAACGAAAACCAGGGTCCAGGTATCGTTTGTAACTTGCTGCTCTCCATGAATTTCGATTGAATGAACTGATGCGATCCATAATTGAATATGACGAATAGCATTTGTAAAGAATAGTGATTAATGACTAGCGCTTGTAAAAATCAGACTGACTTTTTATAGTAAAACCAGCTCGTACTAACGACACGAACTAGGAACCTATAATTGGGGAACATTGATGTTCTTTGCATTGGCACAAGATCTCATTGGGCTAGCAAAAAATAAAACATTCACAATGTTATTCTATTTCTCTTCAATGGTTAACAAGCTGGCTTTAAACAAATAGAGATTCCTGGATATCAGCCGACATTTGGTAGGAGTAAAGGTCTTTATCGGTGTTGATTTCTTCATATTGATATGTTCATTGTTGATGACACGGGCCAGCATCGGCCTGCAAAATTCGATTATTATTACGCATTGGTTATTAAACATCATGTAAACCTAAAACTATTTCAATTTGTCCAGTTGACATATGTCATTATTTTGATAGAAACAAACTTTATTTACAAGCCTAGAATAGTTTATGTCTAGTTCATAGACGTATAATAGATTTAGACAAGAATCAAGCAAACGTCAAGTGAGGAAATTTTCAAGGGTAAAAGAGAAAGACTATAATAATACCAGGGCCGCAATTAGAAATTTACTATTTGATTATAATGAAGTTGGTTGCTAAATAAAAAATAAATTTAATAATTTTTTTTGTGATGGTATGGCAATTAGATATTTTAGTAGATATATGTATTTTAATATTAAAAAAAGTTTTAAGGTTTCTTTTTAGGACTATAGTTTACTTGAGTGTACTCATTTCCACACTTCCCAAGAGGAAGAGTACTTAGCGCATTTTTTTAGTGTGGTATCCCCAGTAGGTCTAATCCACTTAGATTGAAACTAGAAAATAGGGGAATTTGAGATTTTAGCCTACATGCCATGGAAATGGAGTAATGAGACAAATTTGTTCCTTTTTGATAGCTTTGCAGATTTTTCGTTGCAAAAGAAATTTAACCGAATATCGTAATATTTTTCTATAATGGACTGAGATAATAAATGTAAATGTTCTTGAGAATGGCTATATTGAAATTCTAAATTGTCGGTAAAAAATATTTTCATCAAGAAGATTATGATGAACATTATAACATATCTTTTTAAAGAATTTTAACCTTTCTAGTTCCGAGCAAACTATAACTCTAGTTCCGAGCAAACTATACTATAGCTACTTAAAGGTCCTGGTTGGTCAAGACTTAACATGTTTAACCACAGTTCTTTCGTTTTATTACATTTTGGTAACCTAAAAAGAAAGAAATATTATTTCTTTCTTTTTAGGTTACCAAAATGTAAAATTAGAAAATCATAAAATTTGAAAATCATAAAATTAGTGGGTAATTTAACGGCGTTTTTCCGAACTAATTATACAATTCGGTCCTGGAATAGTACACTACATTCAAAAGAAGGGACTGTAAACAAAAAATGAAAGTGTACAGTATATTACGATTTTAGGGACCACAAAAATAACATTATTATTTTTTAAAATTTTTAATATTTTTGAATTAAAACTTAATTTTGTTTTTCACTAATCACTAGATTACAATCACAACATACATTATATTTAATCTAATTTAGTAATTAACTTACTTATGAAACGAAATTCCTTCTACTTTATTGAGTTAAAATTCCGACAATTTTTCACCAAACACTTCATTTTTTCAAGTTTTTTTTTAATTTTGATACACGATAGTATAGAGTTTATGATTTTTTAACACAAATTTATTAATTTTAATAAGTTTTAATTAATTTTATCACTGTTTTTTCTAAAAAAAAGAACAAATCCAAGCCAAGCTTTGTTTTGAATTGGCGAAAAAAAAATTTTGTTTTTGTTTTTTTTTCAAATTGTTGAATAAGACATACAATTTTTTAGATATCCGTCCCTCTCCAACCGATCACACGTGAAATAGAAGATTTACTATGGAAAAAATATTTGAAACCGGTCTATATCTCTTATACGTCTATGGTCTAGTTTAATGCAAATAAATTCATTAAAATTACAATAAAATACTAGTAATCAGTTAATAACATCAACATGGTACTTCCTGATAATCCAGAATCGGACAACTATAATAATCATTACAACAACGATGATAGTTTGAATTATCCAAATGAAATACTAAACAATCCACAACTTCTAATTGACAATGATAATACTAACATTCTAAACAATGGTTATCTGCCACTAAGCTCAAATATTTCATTTTCGAATAATGCAAGCGACAACGAAGATAGTAGTGATAGTGAAGATGAGCAAGACGTCGTTGAAGTTGAAGATGTGCCACCGTCAGCAGAAAGCATAATACAATTAGAACTGTGGAATAACCCACGGCCATCGGATGCAAATATTGAATTAGATAACAAAAAGACACAAGAGGTAAATTTATTTGGTTCTACAATTCAGTGACATTGAGTAACCTAGGGCAACATTCTTTAATTGAGTTTGGGCGTTATTAAGTTTTTCTATAACACTGGATATTGTTTAACAGTTCTTTGGATGAAAGTATGACTAAAACATAAATTTCGAATCGTTCGCTAAATCCTTTAGAATAATGGGGCATCATGGATTTTGTACATTTTATCAACAATCAATTTTTTACTTATAGATTCTTTCGGCAATGGCTTCTATATCATTACCCACATCAGCTGTACCACAATGGGCTCAAAACGTTCCTGAAGATAAATGGAAAGATGTTTTACTAGAAAAAATTAGACAAAAAAAATAAAAAACTATTTAAATATATAAATGTGCCAATCATTTTAATCAAGAATCACAAAGTAATGTTTATAATTATCATTATTGTAATATAAAACTATATATGAAATTAATTTGCAACCAACTCGTTAATAAATCGAGCACACTCTTGCAATTTAACCGATTCAGCACCAAAAATGAAATCTTTAATTTTCTTTGCAATGTCATCGGCTGATTTTAATTGATGAACTATAATTGCTTTACTGGTGGTACATGATAAATTTCCGATTGCCTGGCAAATGCGATAATTTGATTCGTTATCCGACGACCACTTCATAAATCCTATAATACTTTCGGTTATTATTTTACAAATTGCAATTTCGGTTTTTGTCAATTGGGGAATTGTTATGTTTAAGAAAAATGTCGACAATGTCAATTGTAAATTGGTATTGCCTTGATTTATCTGGCTTATAGCATAAATAATTTTCTCAAACTCAAGTTCCATTAAATTTCGACCGCTTGTATGTAGCATCATGTTATTTAAACAACGAATTGCCATCAATTGATTGGCAGGTGGATTATTTAAATTTTCGACTAGCATTTGTACAAATTCGGCATTAGCTATTTGTGAGCATATTTTATTGTGCCGAATCGCTAGTCGAGTAATGTCCAAAACAGGGAACAGAATATTTTTAGGCCATTTATAAAGCTTTTCTAAAATATTAATGCTATCATTATCAATTTTTGGTTCTTGCAGTGCCAATTGAATTACACTTTCTAAGTTCGCTTCGGTGACTCTAATGCTCGCGTCTTCGAGTTTTTCATTGAATTCTTTCAATTTTGTTAAAATTTTTGCTGGATCACATACATCGAGCGACAAATATTTATTAAATGGAAAATGTGTATTTTTCATTTTTGGGGCACCAACAGCAGTGGAATAACTATTTCCACCGGTAAATGGATCTAAATTCATTCCCGATTCTAAATTATTAGTGGCAACAGGATTCGGTACATACCGTGATCCACCTGTAAAAGGATCTTCATAGCCCATTGTTGGTTGGCAAACACCGGCGGCGTCAGCATTTTTAATAATAAAATTAGCTACTTGCTCTAGATAGGCTTGAGGTAATTCATTTTTGTGTATAAATTTTTGTGCTTCCATCCATGGATCTTCACCACGATTATAAGGTAGTTTGATTGGTGGTTCTGTATCCGAAATATCTACATCAAATACAAAGTCATATTCTTTCCCTTCAAATAATTTTTTGCCTGAACTAGCCTGAGTACCTCCTGATGCTCCAACCACATCACCTAAACAATTCCATTGATCTTTTGTCCATTGGTAACACAATATTTTACCATTCGGATGGCGTACAATTCTCGTTTGTCCTTCGACGCCGTCTTGCAAAAGTGATTCAGGGCCAGGTAATTCTGTAACTTTTACACCACCTAATTCTTTGGCCTGCTCAAGTAATCGTTGTGTAACAGAATTTTTGAATGTTTCTTGTAATTCTGGTATAGCCATTCGTTTCTTGTCGGTAGAAAAAACACGCACAACAGCATCACTGCTACCAGATATAATATCACCATTTTTAAGGAATGCCGCACACCAAACGGATTGTGCAGGCAAACCTAGTGCATCACCTAGAGGTCCACCTTTAGCTATGCTCCACATTCGTATTGTATTATCTTCACTTCCAGTAATAAATGTATCACCATCTTCATGGAGTGCGATACTATAAATATAGTTTCCATGACCATTAAAATCACGAACATGTTCTCCGCTATCGTTCCATAATTTGATTACAGCATCATTCCCACAACTAAGTAGAAAATTATTCGGTAAACCAAGTATACCTCGGACACAGTCGGTGTGTCCTTTTAACACTTGAACCTTAACGCCGGCTTCATTCCAAATGAAAATAAATTTATCGGCTGATCCTGTTACGTATCGACCATGGGGCAAAGTACCTACCGCCCATACAGCTGCTTCGTGACCCGTCAATGTAACTTTTTCCGAACAAATTAATTCACTTAATTGCCAAATTTTTGCTGTTTTATCCCAGCTCCCGGTAATTAATGTTTTTGGTTGTAATCCTTTGTATAAACAACACACAGTGGCACTATGTCCTCTTAGTGTGGCGAAAGGGGTCGTCGAGCCAAAGATGTAAATACAAACGGTGGAATCATTCGAAGCGGTACAAATCCAGTTTTCTTTCTCTAATACATAAACACACGATATATAATTCGAATGATTTACTAAAGTCAGTGCCTCGATATATCCATCACTAAAAATTATATAATCAATAAACATTTAATTTATTAAGAATTATATGGATAACAAGTTTTACCCAATTTGATTCCAAATTTTTGCGGTTTTATCACGGCTACCCGAAACAATTGAACCGTCCGACGCTCCACACACCGACCTCACATCCAACGAATGGCCTACGAGTTCGCAGCTTATATTATAATTATCTAAGTTCATGACTTAAATATAATATTCAGATAATTAATAGATTTGAGTTATTACAAATTTTAAAATATAAAAATGTGTTTCTTTCATCGACGATGACAATTTTAATATTGAATTTGTTAATCGGTTCAATCGGTACACAGCATCGGGTAAAAAATTGTACGCAATTGAGTTGAAGTTGGGTTTGATTTTGCTCGAAAATTTGATCTATTTCTTGTCAAAATTGGTGGTTTGTTTTTTTTTAAGTTTTGTGATTATGGCCATTAATTTCAATAATACATAGTAAATACCACAAAAATGAAACAAGCTATCAAATAAATAGCAAAATGTTTAAATATTTTTGAAAAACAGAATGAGACAAATTCATTTGAAGCATTTCTATTGGTGGAATATACTTTGGATTTGGTAATGCATTTTTCCGAACAGAAATGATAGAAAATGGACAACTGCATAACTTTGAATTAACTGCTATGACCTATCAATCTGATGTGAACAGTACCAATCGAATATTTAAATGCATAATTAACTACAACTGAATCAAAACCTTCTCTATTTAGAGAGTTTTGAACTGAATTATAATCAAACAAGTAGCTCGATTTATGTACAGTTGGTTCATGTAATTTGTAAATTATGTTCACATGTAACGTTTTGATAATTACCTAACACTTCCAAATTTTTGTTTATATTTTTATTTTGACGTTGACTATTTTGATATGACACTTTTTTAAGTTTTCAGAGACGACACGCACATATGTAGTTTGGTTAAAAATTATTTTAGTTTTAATAAATTGTAAAATATGTGGTTGCCAATAGGAATAAATGTTGGCATATCAGTTATAGCCTTTTTTATAACACATAGCTTAATACCAAATTTAAAAGATATGTTTTTGAGTGCAAATTTAGCCGGTTACGATATGAATAAAAAAAATAAACCTAAAATGTAAGTTTAAAATGTCCAAAGATAAATTTGGGTAGCCGAACGAATACTTACATTGTACTATTTCATTATTGTAGACCTGAAGCAATGGGTGTTGTAACTGGTTGTACATTTCTAGTATCGCTTTTTGTATTCATTCCTATTCCCACGTTTGGCACAATATTTTCGAATAAAACATTTCGTCACGATGAATTTGTGGAATTTATTGCTGCTTTACTATCGATATGCTGTATGATATTACTTGGTTTTGCCGATGATGTATTAAATTTACGATGGAGGCATAAATTACTGTTGCCAACTATCGCTTCTTTGCCATTGCTAATGGTATATTATGTTAATTATAATTCAACAACTGTACTGCTACCGACATTCGTTCGATCAATATTTGGAACATCTTTGGACATTGGTTAATTACTTCATTTAATCATCGTGCAGTAACCATACTAATTTGTAAATTTAATTGTAGGATTCCTTTATTATATATTTATGGGAATGTTAGCTGTATTTTGTACGAATGCCATAAATATTTTGGCCGGTATCAATGGCTTAGAAGTGGGACAATCGATAATAATTGCGGCCTCAATCATAATATTTAATACAATTGAAATAGGCAATGAAGCTGTGTCGAGAGCTCATCAATTCTCTTTATACTTCATGATACCATATTTTGCAACTACGTTGTCGTTATGGTTCAATAATAGGTATGTAGTAACATATATAATAATCAAATGAACTAGCTCAAAAAGTACGATGATTTTTTAAAAATATGCTGCTGAATGCGTCATTATCGATGGGGTACAATAACTTGGTATAGTTTTATTCCATACCACCTGTTTTGAGGCTTGAATTAGCTCAACACTTTGTGAATTATTACACCTATTTTACGTCGTATATCTTGCAAATTAGTCAAATAGAAGGAATCCAAAGGTTTAAAAAGACCTATTACCCAACAGAATTCATAATTAATCAAGAAGCATTCGAGAAGTTTGCTAAACCTACGATATCCATAGTACGTCAGAAATTATAAATAATAAGCCCAAATTATTTGTATTTTTAGTAATGTTCTTCTTTTCGAAGCCCCAAGCGATGGTGGCATTGTTTTAAATGGGATTCGAGTTATATATCTGCCATTGGCATCACGGAGAAGGTTTGCCTTATAATATTCTTGGCAGTTTTGTCCTTGCTCTTTTAATACCTTGTCTTGTTGTGTCTTTTTCTATTTCCCAGAATTTTTTTAATCTGTTGTCGAGTTTTGTCTTTGTTCCACTGAATTCTTGACGGCTCATTGTAGTTTACTACCTCACATATTATCGGCCCGAACTCCTTTTTTTTTCATTGATCCTACAATAGTTGATTGATGTACTATCAGAGCGCTTACTTGTACCTTGAATTTTGACGAAAATCCATATCAAATGTGATCTACCTCCTCCTGTGATCTCTTCTTAATTCTACATGCGTTTTTCTGCTCTGTTTATTTAGTTGTCGCTCACTGCATCATAAGTTATGAAGGATGTTTGATAAGAACCTTGATCAATGAGTACTCTAAGCAGTAGTGGGTGACGTCTATTGGTTGGAACTATTTCTAATGCTATGCTTTTAATCGACTGGTTTTTAATACCGCTTCTAGTGATTGGAATCGTTTTTCCAAAAACAAATCAAAATGTTTCAAAAGTTGAACCTTTTTTGGTCGTCGAAAGTTGTCTCAAAAGCTCTGATAAATTCGTTGTTTAAATCCTTCGATGTTAAGAATGGTTCCACTTGTGATATCGTGCATTGTTCGGATCTCCGCTAACGCTTCTCTGTCATCATATTTGGCTGAAATATGCCGCTCTCAGAACGCTTCCATGGTGTAGCGATTATTTAGTATGTTCCAGGCTACCGGATAATTCTCTGCTGTTGATTCAAGATGACTTATTACTTTAGCTGCTGGACCTCCTACATGTCATTTTAAGTAGCTAATACTGTAAACATTTTAAGTAGCTAGTACTGTAAATTATGCTCTTACCAGATGAGCTTTGTCGCCTTTCGGTGATTACCTATTGCTACCATTCTAAAACCTTTGGTTTAAGTGGACTAAGCGTTTTATTTACCTTCCTTTTTTCCTTTGGCTCTTAATAGTTAAGATGCCGCTAGGCTCGTGTCCGTAAAGTTGGAGATCCCAGCTCTTTTGAAAGATGCAGCCTAAATTTGATTCTGATTACTAATGATAATAAGGAAAACACTTCGAATTGTTCAAGTTACATAATTTAAATTTTATTTTGCTTTAATACATTCGACGAAAATAGATCTTTAAACACTTAACTTAAACTAAAAAAAAAAAAAAATTATTACACATTATTATGGGGTGTTTTGTCTTAAATGAGATGAAATTAAATCGTTTCTTTAATGTTCACTTATCACAGATCGTTTAATATTTATACAAAATAAATTTTATCTAAACAGATTTGTTAGGTATAGTATAGTTATCATAAGTAAAACAACTAAATTGCGTCATGTGAACTATTAAGTATATATTTGTGGAAGTATGATGATACTGTGTGTCTTTGGCACTCGTTGTAAATTCTATATTTCTAGTTCATGTTTTGCTATTATAAAATATGTCTGTATTTATGTCCCTGCTCGCTAAATTTGAAAATAATGACAAAACCATGTTGTGTATAGGAACTTAATTATTTCAAAACTATATTTTAACGTTACAAATCACATATCAAATACTATACAACCCTTCGTTAAATTAATTAATTTTTACCTATCTAATCGTAATGATTCCTAAAATTATACATACATATAAGTGATCGTGATTTAAAAATAATCATCATCGTCGTTTTCATCCCATTTTGAAAAAAAATTAATTACAATATTATCAAATTTCCAGCTGTTGTTGGCCACATATTCAGGCCAATAGTATTTATCCGAATATCGTTGCAGTTTTGTTAATTTTAATCGTTGATCGTTTAATTGATGTTCATCATCGATATCGACACCTTTCGATATTAAATTTTGGATATATTCAATATCGATAACATTATTTTTATTATTGATTTTATTAAATTTAATATATAGATTTTTATTTAATTCTAAATTAAATATTATATCGATCGGTTGATTACAATATTTGCACAGCCAACCGCCATAATAATTTAAATCGCCCACGATAAGTAGCTCGTTTGAATTCGATATTGTCGACGTTAAATTACTAAAACTATTCAAAAGCGTGTCCAACGATGATTTATAATTTAATTTAATTTTATTTAATTGACACAGGACACTACTAATTTTAGTTTTGTTCGAATGTTGCCAAAAAAAACCGTAGACATTATATTTTAAACGGAAATAAACGGGCTGCGGCCAACTATCGTACCATTTAAAATAATTAATGGCCTGTCGATTTAATATCTCGTTACTTTTACTATAAATTATAATATCATCAATTAAATTTAACTGGTTGCTAAGTACAGTCTTTAGATTCGATATAATATCACTATGGTCATTACAATTAATTATAATTAAGCGTTTTAAATTGAATAATTTGACTAAAAACCCTGTTCTTGTATTATCACTAAATTTTGATGTTCTTGACGACGACGACGACGATGATGATGCTGCTGCTGATGGCTGCACAAGGCTGAGATTACAAATTACAAATAGTTCAACTAAATCGTACATCTCCATAATTTGAATCTCAAGCGTTTCCAAATTATATTCGTTCGTATTTATAACATAGTAGATGCGATGAGGAATCAATCGTGGCGGTGATAGAATTATTGGAAATTTTGATGTCATAAATGATCGCCATATAACTTCGGGTTGGCCACAATCGACACCATGCCATTCTGGATGACAATTACATTTATTTAAATTATGTTTATTATTCATACTATGATATGCTTGTGTTCCATCGTTGTAACAATAGTGTGCTGTTTCATTATGATTATCCAGTCTCGTAAATTTTTCACTGAACGTGACGATGGTGCTCAGACGAATATTTTTTTCATTTTTACTATCACTACTAACCTTATTAAATTTATTACTACTTTGATTATATGCACTTATAAATCTAACGTTAATCTCACTATTATTAAGCGTATAATCGCGAAAATTATTATTATAGAATAACATAAAAAGGATTATTAAAAATAATTGTAAAAATAATAGGAGCCATAAAAAAAATTTATCTGATTTATTATTTATATACATTTATATAATATAATGTTTTTAAACAAGTTGACTAATTTAGTTGAATGAATATTTTATTAATGTTGCAATATTATTTTTATTAATTTAATTGTTTAAAAAAATTTTCTTTTACGTTCAAAGATACACCCATTTTCTACAAATTTTCCAAACTAGGTGTTGTTTTGACAGATCAAATTATTGACATTTCACTTTAGTAGAACCGTACAAATTTCTTTTTTGGTTTAATTTTTTGGTGCCGTTCACATCACCCTAAAGAGTGCTTACATGTATTTTATTTGACATTTGATTTTTTAAATTGTTAGGTTTATGTTAACGTTAACGGTTTGGTTACATTGGACACGCGGTAAAACATTGGCAAACAGGCAAATGTACGGTGTAGTTGCTAAATAAACTGACGCGTTTCGTTGCTCTCTAAGAAACTCGATGGTCAAATAGTGCAAAACCTTAAAGATGATATCGATATTCTTTAGAAGAGCCCCATGTAAATAAGGCTGTTTTCAAACAATCTAAACGGGCAATAATAGCCGTCTTCTCGATGTCATTTTCGTTGATAGGTGATATTCTGGTGATAAGCACGAACGAGGTTGATTTTTGAAAATACTGTGAATGATTCAAGTTTGGTGAGTCAAATCCGTCACGAAGGAAATCGGATAACGTTCGGGTTTCGTTGCCGAGTTCAGGATTCTGTATCCGCCGGATAATGGTGACCGTGTTTTTCCTTCGCTAAGTTAAGTGGGCTCGCCCAATTACTTTTAAAAGGTTGGTATACTTCTTCTGTTCAACCTTAGATTTCAGACTTAGCGCTATTTTCATCTTGTCTGTGTTTAGACGTCGTACTTTTGTGTTACAAAAGGGTTGCTCCGTTGTCTTTTTTTATCTGAAAGATCTCAGTAAAGTGTCAATCAATTTTGGCCTGCATGAAAATGACTTATTTTGATTTTTTTTTCTATTTTCAGATTCCCATCTCAAGTATTCGTTGGCGATACATTTTGCTATTTATCTGGAATGACGTTTGCAGTCGTTGGCATTCTTGGCCACTTCAGTAAAACCGTTTTATTGTTTTTTATACCACAAATAATAAATTTTCTTTACTCGGTACCACAATTATTTCATTTTGTGCCGTGTCCACGACATCGTATGCCAAAATATAATCCAGAAACGGATCTGCTGGAATCGAGCAAAACACAATTTAAATTATCCGAATTAAATATTGTGGGCAAATTATTTGTGCATTTATTTAAATTTCTACACATAATCAAATGGGATGAACAAAAGGACGATAGACAAATAATTGTAACGAATAATTTTACATTAATCAATTTCTTCATATTGATATTGGGGCCGTGCCACGAAAAAGATCTAACAAAGTATCTCATTTTTTTACAAATTGCTTGTTCGGCAATCGCCTTCATCATACGTTACCCGTTAGCAATTTATTTTTATGAAACGTAAAGTTATAGCTATGATTAATGAATAAATACTAAGCAGAACCAAAGAATAAAATTATGTTTTTATTTTTAAATATCATACTTTTATTGATTTATTATAAGTGAACAGGAAAATGATGATTGCTTTATTTAAATAACCAAATGTGATATAGAAGCAATGACATGTATGTATAGATCTAAAAAGTATCTTCGCCAACAATAAATTCATCTTGGAATCGCTTTAATTTTACTATCAAATCATCTATTGTCACCTCGCCATGAATTTTATTGTCACGTGTACGAACATTTACCGTATTCGATGATTTTTCTTTTTCTCCTACCACCAATATAAAATTGAATTGGGCCAATTGCGCATTACGAATTTTTTTATTCATTGTATCACCTGGATCTGTATCGGTTTCGACCATAAAACCAGCTTCGTGTAATTTACTACGAACCACATCGGCATAATCGTCGAATGGCGAACCCACTGGCACGATCATGATTTGCCGTGGTGATAACCAGAATGGCCATTTACCTGCATAATTTTCCGTTACAATTGCAATCATACGTTCGACTGATCCGAGAATAGCGCGATGAATAATAACCGGCCTCTTTTTGTCACCAGTTTCTGACACGTATGATAAATTGAATCGAATCGGCAGTTGAAAATCTAATTGAATTGTAGCACATTGATGTGGACGTTTAAGTGCATCCGTAATTGTGATGTCTATTTTAGGGCCATAAAATGCGCCATCACCTTCATTTATTTTCCAAACTTGTCCAAAATCGTTTAATGATTCAGTCAATGCTTGTTCGGCTTGATTCCACACTTCTAACTCGCCTAAATAATCTTCGGGCCGAGTAGACAAACACATAGTCATAGTAAATCCAAGCACCGTGTAAACGTGTTGCAAGAAATTTAATGCTGCAATAATTTCAGATTTAATTTGTTCGGGGGCACAAAAAATGTGAGCATCGTCTTGTTGAAAACGGCGTACTCTTGTTAATCCTGTCAATGCTCCCGATAATTCGTTGCGGTGAAGCACACCAAAATCGGCAAGTCTTAACGGTAATTCTCTCCACGATCGTACACGAGTATCGAATATTAAACAATGTCCGGGACAATTCATTGGTTTCAATGCAAATATTTCCTTTTCAATTTCAAACGAAAACATATTGTCCGAATAATGTTGCCAATGTCCAGATGTTTGCCACAATTTTGCATTGTATATATTTGGCGAGATTACTTCTTGGAAACCACGTTTACGATATTCATCGCGTATAAAATTCATAAGTGTGTTGTATATGTGAGCACCACGTGGTTGAAAGAAACATGATCCAGGTGATAATTCATGGAAAAAGAATAATTCTTGTTCTCTGCCAATTTTACGATGATCACGTTTAGCCGCTTCTTCCTGCATCTTTTCCCATTCTTTCATTTGTTTTGGATCGGGGAACGAAATTCCGTATATGCGTTGTAATGTTTCAGCATCGGACTTACCTTCCCAGTATGTTGATGAATTTTTTGTTACTTTCATCGCTTTTATTTTTCCTGTATTACGTATATGGGGGCCAAGGCATAAATCAATTAACGACCCACAACGATATACGGTAGTGCGATCAGTTTTAACTTTTTCATTCAGAATTCGAACTTTAAATTGATTATACTCAAACATTTTAAGTAAATCCTCCTTCTTCATTTCAAGTCGTTCAAATGGTTGTTTTTCTTTAACAATTTTCTTAACCAAATCTTCGACGACACCATAATCATTTTGTGACACTCCATCACCTTCAGTATACATATCGTAATAGAATCCATTTTCGATTGGTGGACCATAACATAAATGGCCACCATAAATTTTTTCAACTGCTTCGCCCAAAACGTGAGCAGAACTATGCCAAAATACTGCTTGGGCTTCGGGGTCGTCGAATTTTAATAATTGCAATTTACAATCACCTTCCAAAGGTCGATCCAAATCCCAGAGAGAACCATTTATTTTCGCAATTACCGTATTATCAGCTAAACCTTGACTAATACCACGCGCAACATCGTATGGAGTTGATTTCCAAGCAGTTGCTTCAACTTCTTTACCATCAGGTAATGTAACTTTTATTTGAGATTTAGTTTTGCTTTCTAGGTCACTCAAATATTCAGCTTTTAGTGTGTCCCACATTTTAATTCGGCTCTCGATGTACTCTGGGGGTGGTGTCAATTCTTTGATTTCTGTAAAATTTTGAATATGACGTCACATGAATCTTTAGATGGATATTCAGCCTACTTACTTTTCTTATCACCAGCAGCACTCTCGGCATTTTCTAGCTTCTTCTGCTTTTCTTTTTTCATTTTGGCTGCCTAAAATTAAAAAAAGAGAAACGCATTGATATTACAGTGTTTGCCAATATGCCACATAAAATTTATCTTCATTTTTGTACACGATGTTAGTTAACTAGATAGTTTTCTAATACTAATATACGATATGTAAGTAAAAGTTGTGTCGTCAATGTGATTGAATCACCACCAAACGCAATATCGTCATCTTATTACACATTTAGTTTTTCTTCGATCGAATAACTTTTACATGAAACTTATTATTATAATAAAAAAAACATTTATGTATGGTTTTAATAAACAAAAACAAAAATATGCAATTTAACAATTGGAAAAAGCCTATTTTAAACATAAAACCAACCAGAGTGGCGTATGTTCTCTGTTGACTATTTATCACTTGAATTTTGTATAAATTTATAGTTTTTATTGAACAACGTAACACAGATAATAGTTTCATTTTGTATTTAAATTAATTTATTTCAAATATATTGTATATTCATGCCTTTTTATCATTTAAATCCAAATTATTTAATTCTGGTACCACGTTGTCAACCATTACTTGGAAATGTTAACACTTCGACTTGCACAAACGAAATATGATTTTGACAGATTTTTTTATTGTTAAATTAGCCGATTTTCTACTACTACATACATAAAAATCAATAAAAGCTCGCGTACAAAATATTTTATTTGCCTACATTTAGGAATTATAATATACAAAACTTACTTTTTTTTTATTGTTATAATTATTATTAGAATTTGGCATTTTAAATTACTTTAATTTATTATTGCAATTATAATATTTTATATTATTTATATTTATAATAAACTATAATTTTTGTACATTATTTTGAAATTGTTTTTATCGCAAATGCAAAATGCAAACCAATTTCGTCAGAAATTATGTCAAATTTGCTCAATATCTCTATTTGCAGTTGGTGTAATATAGGGGGCTAGACACCCTTAAAATTGAGTGAAGCATATCACTTGTCTTTATTAAGGCTTAAAAGCTTAAATCATTTGCCAGTCAATTTTATTTTGTGAGTTTAATCCAAGTTTAATCACATTTAATTGATTACATTGCCAAGACGCCATAGAGTTTTTTTCAGTAGAGTGTAGAGTGTAGCCACTCAACATGTGGTATGTTGTCTAGTAATGTATACACTCGTATACATTTTTCTTTGTATTTAGGCTGTGACCGATTCATTTTATTTTCAGTCAGTCGTTGGTGCGTACCCAAGATGCTTTAATTTGAAAACTGTGCAATAAGCAATTGTCAAAGCTCACATGCATGGGGTTGAAACAAAAGAAAAATTAAGTTTAAAATTAGGTGGATCATAGATATACTGAATTATATTATCTACTGTATAGAAATTAGAAACCAACTAACAAGTTTGTTTTAAATATAGTTGTGGAGTTTGCTCTATCTCTAAAGCCAAGTGTCCACTATAGAGTTTTTTCAGTAGAGAATAGAGCGTCGAGTGTAGAGACTACTTGTAGTGTGTACACTATAGCTTGACTCAACTGCCCTACCGCGTTCCTTAGAGTTACTGTAGAGACATTTTAAGTAGAGCTCTGCCATGCGCTCTACATACTGTATACACTGGGGGATATATTTTTCTATACGGTAGAGCCCTCGGTAGAGGAAATTAGCATCATATTTGCCATGTTATTATTTTTCTATCGATGTTATTTTGCACGATAAAATGGCGGTTAGATTTTATTAACATATTGTTGCGTGATAATACCATTCTGTTACTTTCACTTAATCGCCAAAGTGGTCGGGGTAGCCAGCATGCCTCATAAAGAACATATAAACGAGCATGCTAGACTTGGAATTTCACAGGAATTATCGTCCTTGCTATGTGGTAGGCTGAAGTTTTAAGAGTATTACATCTCAGCAATGAGCACAGTTCAAGTAAAATATTTAGGAGGTCACCGGACTGCGCCATACCTTCAGACCTAGATCTTCTGCCATTCTGGATCATGTACGAAACGAATTTCTAACCCTAATTTTAAGAAATTTCAACGAATTTATGTACTTTCATCGATTCACCAATCGGTGTAAAAAATAAAATTTGTTCATATTGTGGACAACGGATCACCATACCCAAAAGTGATCCACAACATGCTCGTTTATTTATTTTTTGAGATATTATAGACTTTATAGCAGTGTCTATATATATAAAGCAAGGTAGTCTGCGCAAGATCATAATATAAATTCTCAAAAAATTTTTTAGAGTGGCAAGAGATCTGAGATATTAGAGACCCATTACTACTTAAAATACATGAAGTGGGTCCTGTAGGTCGGTTAAACCGTTATCCTACTACATATGGCAGGGCCTAGTGAAATGAAAGAGAATTGGGGATAGATCATCTCGTGTTATATAACTGGTATATAAATGGCAAAACTATGGTAAAAATACAAAAAAATATCTCACTTGGTTAACTTTATCAATTGCCACCGTTTGCTGAATTATGGCTTCAATTGGTGAAAAAGACCCGTGTTAAGATGGTGCCTTGAATTATTTCATGTACTCTAATTTTTGCAATATATATTATATACCTTATTTTAAAATGGTGCTTCCAATATTTGTCTGTGCGTTTGCGTCTTTGTAATGGCTTATTATAAATTTTATTAAGTGAATTTTAACACGACAACTTCTTGGGAAATTTTTTTACAAAATTATTTTTCCTGAGGTATAATAATTCATAGTTTTGATGCATGATTACCCTACTTGGATGATGGTATATACAATATATATACAATTTTTAAACCATTCCCAGAGAAACAAATACAGTTGATTTTACCATTCATCAGTTTATCACGAACCAAGTTTCTTATTTATGTAAATATTCATTTTCAATCAAGTTCGTTAAACATTTGATTTTGTATAGACATATAAATGTGAGTTTAACAGTCTTAAATTAAACAGTGTGGAACGAAGAAAGACGTCCAATATGTCATTCTTAATTCGTATATACTGCCATATTTCAAAATTGTCCCGCCATGCAATTATCATTAAATTATAATTACAATAATGCTGTGAGTTCACCAAACTTATAATAAAAATAATTAGTATTGTATATTTACAGTATGATCTGTAGAATACTAAACATGTGCTATTTTAGTTCTGGTATTTTAGTTCTGTAAAAAAGTGTTTGATTTTGTTTGATTTTTTACTACAAAAACACAACTTATTTTTTCGTCCAGCAACATTAAAAATACTTTTTGGTTCAGTTGCAGAAGGAGTCATTAATCGTAAGGTAACTGAATACTCCGTAAAGGAGCAAACTATCGTAAAAATGATCTAAAGAATAAAGGATGTTTGGTTTTACGACCATCTAAGTCCGTTGGAGATTATTGTTGTTATTTCCACCCATTATTTCTAAGGTTGTTTCGGGAAATCTGTCTTTTATACATCTGCTGCAATATGCTACGGGTTTTTTGAGGTATTCTTGCAGTTTGCCGGATGCTGAGTTTTCCATATAAAACGCGCTGGAAATCTCTATCATTTCGTTTTCACCAAATCTAGTGAAACATTTTTTGTCTATTGGCTTTGACCACATATCTATGCTTTCGTCATTTGATGATAATATGCCATAGGTCTTGCTGTAAGTTTGAACCCGAAACCATCATATCATATAATGATTGTCTGACTGTTGTTTTGTCGAATGCATCAAATACCACTCTTAACTTTGTTGTATTACTTTATGGTGTAGTGATTGCACGATGTTGCATGTATATAGTGTATTACCTTATTGGTTATTGCAGTGTTTGTCTATAGTCTACTAACTAACTTACTATAAAATATTGAGGATCAGGAAATTCTAGTTTATCTAGTACCTGTTGATTTTTGCCTTATCATCTTTACTTTGCTATAAAATTGCTGTTTTTCCATCTTATTTAACACAGTCTTCATTAAAAAATCTTTTTAATTTTTCAATTTGTTGTCTCTTTGTTTTATCTTTTTTATAATTGGATTGAAGTTGGGTTATTTTTACTTCTATAGTTAGGCTTTTAGTGTTCCGTTACAGTGGTTTTTTAAGCTACTCTCACTTATGAGAATAGAATTTATGAGAATAGGGCGTCTTCTTGACTCGACAATCTTACTCTATTGGGGGCTACTGCTTTTATTTCCAGCCAATGGTTAACTTGACATCTTTGTTACTTGCGATGGTTTCTTTAGTGTATGACCCCACCATTACCATTTTTGTTTCATTATTTCGGTCGTAATGTCTTACTTCCTAATCTTTCTGTACAGTGAGATGTTTATATCTTCAATTTATTGTTGATTGATGTGCATTGGTGTGATTATATTCATGTTCAATATCAACGTCTTGGTTTTTCTGATGCGTTAATTTTAAGACCAACTTCGTTAGTTAGATTTGATAGCTGTTTGTTAAACATACATATGTTGCATGCTTAATCTAGATCATTGAGCTTACCTGTCAACCGATTCTATTGTTCAGTGATGATTTAAATAGAGTTAATGTGATCAGTGCAACTTCTTTCAGTTATTAAACCAGCTTGTTTGTTTCTTAATTTTGCTTTGATTGTCGTTAGGTTTTTGGCAGCCTAATTATCAAGCCCTTTTTCGTATTTTTGTAGTATTTTGCCAGAATTCCATACTTCTCGTGTTGTTATAACTGTGGTTATATGTTATCTGTTTTAGCAGCTTTATTGTCTATCTAATTTGAAAGCAAGGTTAAGGTGGCAGAGATCAACAATTTTGTAAACGGTAGTGTAGGCATTTTGTGCAAAATGTTTCGTATACCTTTAGTGACTTTTAGTGACGGTGAACCCTTCGGCTCGTTGGTTTTTAACAAAGTTTAGAAGTGGTGGAGTCCTGATTGCTGTTTACAGTGATATTTAGACGCTGTTTATATTTCTAATTGTTCTAACCTAGAACATTACATCGAAGTTATCAATTCCATTGATTCTGCATTGCTTGTTGGGGACTTTAATCCTCCTAATTTGATTTGGCTAGAGTACGATGTTCTTACGTCATCTGAAGTCAACAACAATCGCGTTTCAGCTGGATACATTTTTAGATCTCGTGTTTTTATTAAGCGAAATGTGTATTGAGATTTCATCGTGTGTGCACCTAGCAGGATGTTCTAGGTACTCCTATTAAAATATTGTACTATTGTACTATTATAAACTGTAATACTAGTTTTTTTTCAAAGCAATAGTTTTGATTTTGATCTAAGTAAATGATTGAAGTTCCGTCGCAGGGTCTAAACGAGTTCGTTTTATTGCTTCACAGACGACTTAATCTTAGTAATGAAAGGATTATGCCATTAGTTAGAAATCAACATCATCTTGGGGAACTTTGGTATTTAATAAGGAACTGGTTCTTTTTAAGAGACGTTACCACAAATTTTATTTATATTATAAGCGTTACGGTATGCAGGTTTATTAGGCATGAATTTTAACATGCCGAAATAATCATATTTTACAGATAGAGGATAATATATCATTAAATCGTTGAGTTGAAGTTTTTAAAATATAGGCTACTAACTTTTGACAGTTATTTACACGAAAACTATAAGAGTTTGCAACTATCAACTATAGTAGTTGTAAAAATTACCTGTATCGAAACTATAGTGTGCTTCCATAATATGTGCTTTTCCTTTATGTGATCATCTCTTTTAGATAACTAATATATTTCTACTACCACTCGTCAATTCGTCTGTAAATTACTCTAGATCATAATTTATATATATATATATATATATATATATATATATATATATATATTTATATATATATATATATATATATATATATATATATATATATATATATATATATATATATATATACATATATATATTTACACACATATATATATATATATATATATATATATATATATATATATATATATATTTACACACATATATATATATATATATATATATATATATATATATATATATATATATATATATAGTAACGTGTGCATTTCGCTACACATAAAATATATTAATTACCAAACGGTTTGCCATAAACATTAAAATTTCTCATAATTAATTAATCATATAAGAATATAAGAATATAATTAGTTTATTCACTTGTTGTAATGCGCGTATAATATGTTTCCATGTTGTTTAACGATTATTTTTATTTACAGCTAAATTTATTTATAATTTAATAAAAAAAAGCAACAGAAACTAAAAATTTTTTCAACTTATTGTAAAACTCGATCACTAAAAAATTATAATGAGTGTTGTGTATGAGGACACGGTTTGATAAATTCACGCAAAGAATTTTGTTTCGTTTTTGATTTTAATGTACCTAATATACATAAATATGTATAACAGTGGCTATACCTAAAGTGTTCTTCTACGTATATACCACTTAACTTACATACATATTAATTATAAAAAAAAATAACAAAAACAAAAATGTCTTACATTAAATTATATTCCTTGACAGACTGTAACGGCGAGGAAGTTATAACTTTTACAACAATAATTTGTTGCAAGGGGAATAAACTTTTAACTAAGTTGAAGATTATATATGCTTGATCGTAAAATTGTATACGAATTTATTTGTAGGCATTCGGTTCGATAAGTTCAGTCACTGAGAAAACCGTTTCACCACGGATGTAAAGAACTTCCTAAAAGTCGATAAGATCAACTTGTCATTAATTTTTGTTAACGCACTCTAGAAGTAAGCCAATCCTAAAAGATAACCACCAATTTTAATTAACAATTTAAATAATATTCATGGATATATATATAGTTATACCGTCGGAACTAGACTTCCGTCACAAATAAAAGCGTCAGTTCAAACTGTATTCTTTTCAAAAGTTTTTGAATTCGATTAACCTGTTTTCAGATGACAATTAGGAACACACTGGTTATTCAAACTTGAAGATATACGATTGAACAAAGGATGAAAAAACGTAAAATATACCATCTTAGTCGTCGTTCAGATCAAAATATTGTAGCTATTGAGTCTAAAACATCTTTATTTGAAAGCATACAATATTCAGTTACTTAATAAAGCGTCCAGCCTTCCAATTCCGTTTCACCTACTAATTAGGCTATATAGAAAAAAAATGAAAATGTGGATTTTTTCAACAAAGCTATCTTTTATTATATTAATTATGCCAATTTTCAACTTTGACTGTGTTCGGAACCCATGATAAATATTTATGAATACAGATTTTTGACATTTATTTGATAAAAACGAAGACACCCAAATTATCACAGTCAGTTGATATGATACATTTTGACAAATACTAAAACTTTCAAAAATAATAGTCAAACTCATCGCGTAGCACACTCGGATATACAATAAAACATAAAACTGCTTCGTTTTGAAATAGAACCATTCAAAAACCAATTAAGAAAAATTTGAACTTTTTCGTTGCTATGACGATTTCAATAAACAATGCAAACAATTAAATATAATTTTCTTCATAGTTTAAACAAAAAATTTAAAAATTAGGAATGTGTAGGGGAATATTTTTCAAATAAATGTCAAAAATTTTATTCACAATTATTTATCATGGGTTTCAGACACAGTCTAAAGGTGGAAATGTAAATAAAAAATTATCAAACCGGATGAAGGAAATCCAAGAGAAATAAACTTTAATACGACTTTAAACGGACCTAAATTTTGGAATATGATTACGAACTTTTTTCATGTCAAATTAATATGAATATCTAGAGTATGTACGGTTTCGGCAGTACGGTATACATATACATCAACAAATACAGCAACTAACTAACGATCCACAAACAATTGGTGACCTTATGGAGATCACTATTAATTGTAACTAAGAAATTGAGCTACAATTATGTAGAAAGGCATCAGAATCGTAGCTATAACTGTACAGCAACAGGCGGCCACCAACAAGACATTATTTTCCATTTAAATTCAAGTATTTAAATTAACGAACTAATTGTTATTACAAAACAGTATCAATGGATGAAAAATAAGTAAATTTTCTTTAAGTAAATGCACAAAAAATTAAATATAAAAAAGGAAACAACTACCCTATGGAAATTAGAGAAAAATTATCAGAAAAAAAGGCTGAGAAAAATATGACAAGCAAAAGCTCTCCAATATAAAAGTAACGCGTCTTTCACACCAAAGGATTTTTTTGTTCGATACAATTTTTTTTTATCCAAAAATCTTATTTTAAGCACTTTTTATTGTGCAATAAGATATTTTTTTAGAACATTTATCTTTTAATTAAACTATAAAATAAAACTAAAAATTGAAACTAATTCGATGTGAGAGCTAATTTTAGAATTTAATATCTGTTATAAAATTCGATAAAGAATTGAGTAATCGAACATAAAAGTGTATTAAAGAAGCGCCAAGTCGATAAAAACATCGCGGTGTACGTTAAAAGTAAAGTTATCTGCATCGGGTAATCCTACATTTTGTTATGAATATATTTTATAATTCACACAGTAACCTTAAGTTTTTCTTTCAATTGTGACATTTTGTGACATTTATTATGACAATTTTTTTTTCTTAGAAATTTCGTTGCTCCTAGCAACTGTACTTTTCCAATAACATTTAGGTGGCACGTAAATCACAAAAAATCTAAAGTTAAATATATTTACTATATGTATTTATTTGGTGTAAAAGCCGGGTAAGTTAAATAATCGTATACCACAGTTAGTAGAGGGAATCCAAAAAGTATAAAAGATGAGTCAATCAGTCTAAAAAAATTACTGACGAAATAATTAATAGACCAACAAAGCAGATTCCTCCAAAAAGGCTTATGAAGCTTATGAATCTCAAATAATAACGATAGAAGCTGAATATAGAAAGTGAAGAAATAGAAAGCTTTTGACAAAGGTTATGGCCATGAAGGAATCAACCATAAGTTAAAAATCTGCCATTCGCCCAAATGCTAGATTCATATTTGAAAGATACATATTCAGAATTGAATTAGATGACTTGAAAGAAAAAATAGCATGTGTACCACAGGGCAGTGTGTTAAGATCGGTTTTATATTTATTATAAGTTGCATTTTTTTCTGATGACAATGCGATGTTGGATAAAGCAAAGATTAATCCACACATAAATTAAAATCGGTTATTACTTTAATACATAAATGGACTAAAACATAGTGGGTTCAAACCAGAAACGTTCATAAATTAATAAAAAAGATAAATTATTTTATTAAATTTGATATAGAGGTAAAATTGACCGCGAGGTCCTTGAATTCAGTAATACGTTTAATGGTCGCATCTTGAATTTATAAACATAACGAAAGTAATTTTTCTCTCTATTGAAACTCAACACTCGATATTTTGATACATTAAGCTCCAACCTATTGTTTACGCACCAAAAAGATCGCAGTCATTAACGCAATCTATTTTAACGTAAATTTGTATACAAACTTACAAATTAGACAATTCTTGATATATTCTTTAACGTCTTTGGCCATTTCTGTCCAATAAAATTTATTCCAAGATGTGCTGAAGTAGGGTCATCATGCTCTTGTTTAATTTAGGTCATTGCACATTGCCAATGGCACTATCCAGAGTTTAGGTTAATCAATAATTTAAGATCCTCACATTTTAGATTGGTTGAGTCTGGATCTCTTTCCAAAACTTTAGCAATCGGTATAGTTAGGGTCATTTAAAATTATCACAAGATAAATCGATATGAAGTGGGGACGTAAAATTATAAGTATACTTGTTTTTAACTCAGAGATATACTTTGCATAGTTATGGCTTATCGGCATTAATTCTTGAGAGTGCATCTGTGACACTATTTTAAACATCAATGCGATGAATAATTTTAGAAGATAATGGCTTAAAATTTTAGCTATTCTCTTCTAAGAGTCCAGTGCTCATCGAATTAAACGACCAGCAAGATCTTGGTGACATGAGGCAGTATTAAATGATGAGTAATTACTGAGAATGTATAACCCTCGATATACGCACGAAAATACTTAATACCATGAACCACAGTCTACATCATAGCAACTCTGTAACGCTATTGTGACATTATTTTTTTTCGACGCAAAACATTTGCATGAAAAATTCTTTTGTAAAATCAGCATGGCGCAAAATAGGAGCAGTGATCATGGCATGTTTTAAATCATTAATATGCTTTTGGTGACTGTTTGAACGTTCTTTGTTTTTTTAGTAGATTAGTTAGAAGATTAGTAGATTAGAGTATATAGCGAGTATTGAATAATCACGAATGAAACGTCGGTAATAACCTGACTAAAAATTGAAAGCCTTACTCCGACCCACGGTAGGCGCACTAATCTCTCAACTAAACATTGGTCCTTTGAAACAAAAACAACCAGCGACAATAAAAAATAATAATAATTTATTTTTTAAAAAAGCCAAACACCAACCGGCAAAATCGTAAATCTAATCTTCGTCACAACGGTTTAAAACAACCTAACCCATCGAAGTTCTCAGCCAAAGTCAAGAGCTATACAACAACCAGCGAAACACAGTATCGTCAGTTAAAAAACAACCGATCATAATGGACGAACTAATTGCTCAACAAACCATAGTTAAGGACAAAATTGGTCAATTCGAGAGCAATTACAATAAAGATGGAAGAAGCCGAAAGACAAAAAGATATTTAGAAACGAAGATAGAGCAACTGAAAGAGCTATATACGGAGTTCGTAAAAACAAATGAACACATTTACAACTTTGTTCCACCAATCAAAAAAAATCATCCATACACTAACGAAAGAACCACGGTAGCAACGATCTATTAAAAACTTATAGAGGAAATGCGCCAGCTATTAAACACTGGGCCACCATTAACTCCGAGACCATCGCGCAGCCAAAATTATACACCTCCAAAAGAAGACGAGTCCAATAAAAATTCCGAATTAAAAAGCAAAATACCAACGGATCAAAGTAGCAACAGCACGCTCAACCAGCTGCTACGAAGACAAGACTTCAAAATGAGAGAATTATATAGAGACATAGCGAAGGCCAAAGACGTGTTGGAAGGAAAACGAGGCAAGCAAGCTATACAATTCACTATACAGTGCATGCAACGTACTATGAAGACCATGAGAGGCTAGAATATTTCGCCAGAGGAGATTATGAGGCATTAAAAGAGGAGTACACATCAATGGCAATTCAAATGATCACCGCGATAGAAGAAAAATCTTTTACCAATGAGGTAACATCACAAATAAAGCTAAAACCTATTGAAATACCCACGTTTTATGGAGACTACATGAAATGGAGTAGCTTCTCCGAAATATTCAAACGGCTGATAGACCAAAATAAAAGTCTCTCAGATACGTACAAAATCAATTATCTCAAAAATTATCTTAGTGGAGCAGCTGGCAAACTGATATGTCACTTGGAATCAACCGCTAATAACTATAACACCGCCTGGCATATCTTTAATAATAGATACAACATCAAACGGTTTATTATAACAGCCTATCTAAATACGCTATTAAACCAACCATCAATTAATACAGAATCGTCAGCCGCAATTAGGAATTTGCACGATACAATGAAACAAGACGAATGTATGAAAGTTCCCTCCAGAACCCAGCTGAATTTCAAGAAACTGATGAATTCTTGAAGTTTCTTGAACAGCGCTTCAAATCTTTAGAAGCTTCTGGTAGTGCTAAAACGCAACAACCGAAGCCAAAAATTGTAAAACAAACGTTTGCGGCCATAACCCCAAAAGATATTTGTGTCTATTGCCAGAATAACCACACACTAGACCAATGTGCAAGGTTTAAGCAGTTGTCGACAACAGATAAAAATCAAATAGCGCTACTACACCAGCTATGCAGAAGATGTTTGTCATCAACACACCAAACGCACCGCTGTATCAAAAATAAACGATGTGCAATTTGTAATGGACTAATGGGATACTTCATACCATTCTGCATACAGCAAATAATAAAGTACAAACCACAAGCACAAAACGTGAAACTGGTTACAAACGTAAATCGTGATAAAGAACACGTGTTGTTAGCAACAGTAATGGTCAAAACTACTAACTCAAATGGAAGCTGTGCAACGTTAAGAGTCCTGATAGACCCAGGATCATAGGCAACTTTTATTACCGAGGAAGCAGTTCAAAAACTGAAGCTTAAAGGGCAGAAAGTATTTATCTAAATTGCTGGGGTTGGAGGTCACAACATTGGAGAGATAAAGAAAATAGTGACCTCTTGCCACGTTGCAGACGTATATAGTAAACATGTCGTCGAGGTACACGAAGATTCTGATATAGAATCACCCGATCCATTTGTTGTAGGGCGTTGCATAACTTAAAAGGCGTTACCGTAAATTGGTACTACAAACAACCGCGGGCATCGTTAAGGCGGTTTTATATCTAGAACTTTAGCAAGACTCTCGATGTTAGATAAGGGATAATAATTCATTCGAGTAGCTTCGTTTACTTTTCGAACCGCCAAACACAACCATATTTTTCCGTTGGCCTTACGGATCAATGAAATCGGAGAATTACAGAAACTCAGTGGCATTCTGATAACGTATCTTTCTTATTGGATGGTTCCGTTACAACTTTCAGAATTTGATATGGGAATTTGATATGATTATAAATATTATAATGTTCCATGTAGTGGTTCAATTTGGAAGGGAGTTATGTTATGCACTTCCACTGCAAAATTTTGAGAAAGCTCTAAAGTGAATTCAAGTAATTCTACGAAAGAACTTGCGATCTTTTATCTATAAAAGCCACAAAATCGGAACTAAATAATTCAGTATTCAAAATATCCGAGGAAAGTCATGTTTTGGTTAAAACAATTACATCAAAATGATTCTCCAATACTCCTAACAAAAATAGATCTGTTTTGGTATGAAGACCACTTTGGATAGTAAATAAATAATTTTGATTATAGTATACACCTCTTGGACAAAAATATAACCACAATTTTTAAAAAAGTAAAACTATATTTGCTACATCTTGTTAACTTCAGCTATAAGCGGCATTCCTACTCACCATTCGGAATTTGTGGTTTACTGTTCAGGCTTAGTAGCATCGGTGGCAGTCGATTTGAAAAACCTAGAGGAGAAGATATATTTGCTTACTGTTATGGCTTCCAAAGAAATTTGATTAGTGGAGAAACTTTTTGCATCGATGTAACGGTTGCATTAACATCAGAATCCAATGGATCTGGCTTATTCTTAGACTGACGAGTGAACCTGCATTTAGTGCTAATGCCAGAACTTACGTTGTATACGCTTTCAGAAGACTGTTACCCTCGGTTGACTTCGTTTGCAATTCATCATGACCAACTCTAGACATCCTCTCAAAAATTAAGCAGCAATCATTGCAAAGCCATTTAAAAATTTTCGTTGAAAAAAGTGGCATTAAATTTATTAATTTCGATTGTTTTGCACAAACCATTTCAAACTATAAATTTATCTGAGATGCCCTTGTAAAGTGAGATAAAATAGCATACATTTTCTCTGTCTTTCTCAAAACAAATGGTATGCTCGCCGAATATAATTATCCAAGTAACTAAAAAGGCGAATACGTTTCTAAGGCAAACCCTGAATTAACTAACCTATAGGGAAACATAATTTTTACAAAACTGTTTGCAATGTTTTTTACAGATCATACTGTATATGCATCAAAAACATGAAAAGTTAAGTTTTTAATGTAATTTTTTTTTTAATGTGTAATGTACTGCTCTCTCTTTATATTATAGATAAAACTAAAAAAAAAACAAGCTATTTTTATGGTAATATGACCGTGAACTTTGATTTTGTTTCGGTTTAATTTCTAACTTATTTAAAACTAAAATTATATTATTTTTACTTATTTTTATTCATCTAAGCATAACAATCGACCGCATGTTTCGTTCGATTTGTACATTTTGTTTTATAGATATACAAATGATAGTTTTATTGAAAAAAAAAACTTTTAAAATTAAAAAAAAAAAAATCGTTTCTAAATTAAGAGGATCCACGTGGAAAGAAGAATTTGATTTGCATTTTTTTTTCGTCTGTCGGAAGAAAACCGGCATATAATAGACGCAATCAAATAAATGTATGTATATATAGATGTACTCGTATATATGTAAAGTAATTATAAACAAACATATGGTAACCACATAACGATTTATTTATCTGGAATTGTATTCAATCAATTACGGCGATTATTGTTGGGGTATACGTTCCTCTAAGTTTTTATACAATAATTAAAACAATTTCGATTATAAATTGTGTGTATATATAGGAATTCCATTGATTTTGTAATGGAACTAATTTTGATTCCTATATGTAATCTGATCAGTATCATCGGATTTCTTTTAATCATTTTATCTCATATTCGATAATCTTTTTTTGAATTGTAGTTAAATTTCTATCTTATATACATCTACATAAAGTAAAAAATGTTTAAAGACAACTATAAACTTAACCTTACAACATGAAAAGATCAAAACCTGACAATTGAAGTTTTTAATTTAATTACATAAAACAACTGAGAAGCAATGGGAAAATATAAAAATTAAGAATAGACGTCGTACACAAAATATGTATAATTATATGTATTTAATTTGCATAAACAAACGAAAAAATAAAAAAAACTTTAATCTTAATAAATTTGATTAGTTCACGAATCTTAATCTGTATAAAGCATTGTACCCGTATAAAGCATCGAGACAAATTTTCAAATGATCTTAATTGCATATATAAGCATATGTTTTGTCATAAATTGATAGATTTTTTTTTATGCAAATTTTATTGTTATTTAAGGCCATATTGAACGCGTATTGCCATATTACACTCAAATCCAGACGTATTATATTCGTACATATTTGTAAAACTTCTAAAATGATAGAAACAAAAAAAAAAATTTTTTTTTTCAAAGAGCGCAAAAACGATTTTATAGGAAATAAGCTCTGATGATTGCGATCAAGATAATGAAAATAGCTGATGAAAAACGTATAGTTTATGTACTATATAGTATATGTGATTGTGATGTAGGTATATAACGAACATGTATACATAATAAAAACGTTGGTGTTGTATTTTATTTTCTGCTAGAAATTGAAGTAATTTTAATACTTCCTCCATTTCAATATCTATCTCGCACTTTTATAGTGTTAATACTTTGTTGTCGTTATATTGTAAAAGAAACAATAGAAAACACACCAAACCAAGGTTTTCACGTATGGTACATTTATCCGGCCTTTTTCTTTATTCGAGGAAGCCATCATTGCGAACTTCAATGCTTTCTAAATAGTGACATTTTTGTCAAAGATCGCCACACCTTTTTACTTCAAAAACAGTATCCGGGAATTTATATTAAATTTTAGATTTCAGCATTGAAATGATCTCGGTATAATTGGCGTCATCATCACATTTGGGTTCATATATCACGGGTAGGACTCTTCTCTCAAAGCTTATCAGTCACATCTCGTTTTCGTCAGGGTTCAAACTTCACACTCATAGTTTTAAAGTTTTTAAAAATATCAATTAAATAAAAAACGGGTAGTACCAAAATAAATCCGGCCTCCCCTGAAGTTCACTGGTACTCGTTATAGGATTTCATAGCACAATCGACAATCGTATGTCTATAAGCTTACATCGTATGTCTATAAGCTTGACGTTAACCAAACCCTAGATAAAGACTCATTTTTCATCAATTTAGATTAACTGGTGGGAACCATACCGGAGTATTAGGTCAAATTTGTGATTGATGAGTGGTGACTTTAACGTTGTTTGAATATATTTAAGATATTATCACTGTGATTTTCGTCTGCGTTAATATCTCCACGGTCACTTAAAAAACATTTTTATTTTCGTACAGTATTTGTAAAGGTGTTTATATGCTATAACGCTTTATAGAGCTGCCAACACACTCTATGCTTCCCACGAACAATGGCTAATATGATTACGATGATTTGATGTTCGACGGCAAATAATTCCATAAGCCCACTCCTCTTTACTCTGCATAGTTTCCTTGGTAATAACTATTGCCAGTACACTGAGATCTAAGACGAGATAGCTTCCAATAAAGATAGAAAGGCTTTCAATAATGTAAAAATTTATGAACCGATGTAACCACGCGTGAAAGTCATAAAAAGTCCTAATTAAATCGCAGGCTAATAATGTATTTCTATATCATTAGAAATATGGTCGAATTTATTCCAAATTATCAACGTATCGAATACAAGAATTAAATGATAGATGTAATCTGCAAAAATTGTGTTTTCGCTGCTGTAGCGCTTTTTCTTAAGCGCTACATCAGCGAAAAATCTAACATTTTTACACATGGCATGCACAAATTTAAGTATTACAACTATAAGCTCATCTGGCTGTAATCTCTCAAGGCTTAAACCCAAATTGATAATCATTTATAGATTATATATATATATATATATATATATATATATATATATATATATATATATATATATATATATATATATATATAAAGTGTGATTTTTTAACTATTTTCTTTTTGGCAACACTGATTTTGACAGGTCACGTATGTTTCGTGTTTCGTGTCACTGTGAAACATCTTCAGTTTAGTCTATAATTTAACCATGAATCGGCTTACAAACGAGCAATGCTTGCAAATTATTGAATTTTATTATCAAAATGCGTGCTCTGTTAAGAAAGTTCATCGCGTGCTTCTTTCATTTTATGGTCAGTTTAATCGACCCACTGAAGTGACTATTCGGGCTATTGTGACTAAATTTCACACCAAATTTACATTGTTGCGGACATTACATCACCAACACGCTTACGAATAATGTGAACTGACGAAAATATCGCAGCTGCATCGGCCAGTGTTAGTGATCACCATCAGTTATCGATTCGGCGCTGTTCGCAGCAATTGGGCCTCTGTTACTCAACAACGTGGAAAATTTTGCAGAAGGATTTAGGTGTGAAGCCTTACAAAATACAGCTGGTGTAAGAATTGAAGTCGAAAGACCTATCACAACGCGGAATTTTTGGTGAATGGGCTTTTGAAAAGTTGGCGGAAGATCCATTTTTTATCGAAAAATTGTGTTCAGCGATTTAACGCCTTTAGATTATTTTTTGTGGAGTTATGTTAAGGCTCATGGCAATACTGACAAGCCCGCTTCGATTAATGCATTGAAAGACAGCATTGAAGCATTTATTCGTGAGATACCGGCCGAAATGTTGGAAAGTGTATGTTAAAATTGAACTAAGCGGATGGACTATTTGAGGCACAGCCGCGGTCAACATTTGCATGAAATAATCTTCAAACATTAAATTATATGGACCGTTTATGTGTCTTTTTTTGGAAAAATTTCCTATAGCTATTAAAAAATCACCCTTTATATAATAGTTATAGCATGAAAAAAGTCAATAAATGCACCAGAATCATGGCCAGTTTGGAATAATTATCTGCATTGGCACAACGTAAAAAGTTACTAATTGGTGTAAATAATACCATAGTTAAAAATATTACAAAAAAAACCTTGGTACTTTAGTGCTCAAATTACTCATGAAATTATAGCAATATTGAATATATATCCGATGTCATTAAAAAAATTACCTATAAATTTAATATAAGTGTTTTAGCTGATGATAATCCACTTATATAAGCATCGTACTACCCTACAGGTTTAATCTAAGTTTCGTTAATTTTTTTTTTATAAAACATAACAATATTATATTACATAATTTTTAGAGGGTTTTGTCAATTTTTCCCTTCAATAAAAATAAAAATTATTAAAACAATAATATATTTTTTATTGATAAAAATAAAAATTATAAGATTTTTATATTCAAATATTAAGGTTAATTTCTAGATTATAAAATAAAATGGAATCAACATTTTGAGATGATTCGACGTAATTCGACCATATATTCTAAAACCTTAAACTCAGAAAAAATAGTCTGTATATGTTAATTTTTTCTGTGCCTTAAACATAAACCTATTTTGCCTCAAGCTTCTCTGTTGCTTAATTTTTTCATCCTATATATAATATATATATATATATATATATATATATATATATATATATATATATATATATATATATATATATATATATATATATATATATATATATCGCGCCTTCAGAAGGAATAAATACTAACCTTTGGAATAGGTATTGTCTTACTAATTTTAAGCTATACGTTTTACGATATCTTAAATGACATAAAACATAAAAATTTAATCATAATGGGACTTAATTCTGATTGTTATATCCGATTATCAGTCAAAAAAAAACAAAAAACTTCAACGATACATAAATAGGAGTAAGAGAGGAACCTTTTTTTTGTATCAAAGGAAATCATTTTATGTTTCAAGTTTTAATCTCGATCGAAAAAGAAGTGCGATTTATAAAATTTGTCGACTTTATTCAAATTTTAAAATTATCGCTAAATAAAATTAAAGAGCCACCCTATATTTGTATAAAATTCAAGCATTACTAAAATTGACGATTTTTTTTGTTTGTGCAAATTATGCCGGTAAATGTATTTATATATATATATATATATATATATATATATATATATATATATATATATATATATATATATATATATATATATATATATATATATTATATATACCTAATTTTGTGAACTTTTTGTGAAACTTTGAATAAATTAATCGTATTACTCATAAAACTATTGTTAACACTATTACATATATATATATATATATATACATACTTATATATACATGATTCATTTAATGTGTAGTGTAACAACAATTTTCATATTTTCATGCTTATTTAATCCATAAAACTTACAAAATTCAAGTTTATAATTTTTTTCCCTATAGTTCTAATATTTTAAACCAAACGAAATAAAAAAACTGGAAATCCAGTTTGCTTTCTACAAAACTAACAAAAAAAAAACACAAAAAACAAAAAATCTCTTCGTATAAGAAAAAACGGAAATAAGATCAAAGTAAAAGTTAATTCCTTCCAAACCAAATAACTTTTGTTATATATTTCTTCTCGACCTTTATACAAAATGATTTTGATTGATTATATGCAAGTTTGTCATAATAGTGGTTTGTGTCGACCATTGCACTGCTGCTTACATACACAGATAGAATATTTTTTTTTTAATACTCGTGTATACATTTAAAAAATAATTTATACAGATGGCAACCGATGAACACGGTATAATATTCTAACTTCTATTAATACAAGACAATCACATTGATAATCAAATGCTCTGCATTCTGCAACCTCTTATCAGCATCTACAGTCTGTGACTATTCATTTGTAATCATCAATCAAAAAGATTGACTAATTTCTCCAAGCCGTATATGGGACCAAATGATTTTGGAGATACAATAAAATACAAATTCAGCCGAACTTATAACAAGGACTACTGAGTAGTAATGATTTAGATGGAAGAAGTCATTAATTTTATTGCAGTTTGAAATATTTTCAGTTATTTATTCTACAGTATATACCTTTCATAAAATTGTTATAGTAATATTCAATTTAGATAAGAGAACGGAGGAATCGATTACACCGTGTAGAAGATCAAACATAAAACCAGCTGAATAGATTGAAGCTCAAGAAGCTTACAACGCTCTTTGTATAGTTGTGTTCAAAATTGTTATTATTATTGCGAAAAAGGCGATAACACATTGACTTGGTGAATCTTCTTTAGACCTTCTCAATTCTTTGGGAATGAACATTATATTGTGGACTCCATATAACTGATATATATATATATATATATATATATATATATATATATATATATATATATATATATATATATATATATATATATTCGATATTCGATATTTGATCTCACTAAAGCTCAGTTAAATAGCCTTCATTGATTCGATATTTTTGAAGGTTTTACATGAACGAAACATGAAGCCAAGCATGGAATTTGCCTTATTAATAATTTTTTCCATATGTTGGAGGAAAGAAGGTTTTTTTTAAGGATTATACCTTGAAGTCCTTGAATTCAGTGACTTTTTCAATCAAACAATTATTAAAATTATAATTAAACGTTAGAAACAAATTCTTTCTATTTAGATGTAGGGCACGGCATTTATTGACGTTTAACTTCAACTTGTTATCAACACACCATTCGTAGAAACGTTGCAAATCACCCTGTAACAACGCGTAATCGCTCATAACAGAGACTGGTCGGAAAATCTTTAAAGCACCAGCATAAAGTAAACATTGAGAATGCTGAAAACAATTTATAACATCGTTAATAAATAACAGGAACAGCAATATACCAAGATGACTTCCTTGTGGAACACCAGAACTAACATCATGAATATCCGAAACAAATTCGCCCAGTTTTACTGACTGGACCCGATCAGATAAATACAATTTAATCTAAAGAAGCAGACGAGGGTGAAAACCAATGAGATGCAGTTTAGACAAAAGAATTTCATGAGAAATTCTGTCAAACGCTTTTTTAACATCGGTGAATGCGTAACATCAACATGTAACCCATCTTTAAAAGATTCTATTGTGAACCCAATAAATTCCATGAGATTAGTTGCAGTTGAGTGACCTGGAAAGAATCCGTGTTGCTGTGGAATAATTTTGTTTTTTAATAGATTAAACATTATATCGCACGAACCAGATATTCAAAGACTTTCGCAACTGCAGATAAAATAGAGATAGGTCTATAGTTTTCAACATTAGATCTGTCACCACTCTTAAAAACTGGAAAAACATTAGCAGATTTCCAGCATTTAGGGAAATATCCAATATGCAATGATCTATCAAAAATTAAATTTAGGGAACAGCCAGAGAATGAGCACATTCACGGAGTATAATCGCTGGATGAACAATTAGAATGAAAGAAAGATGCAAACAGATTAGCAGAATTATTTATAGAACTGGGGAGGTTATCACTCAAAAACAGGGTACAAGGATACCCAGATACACCACGTTTTTAATTAACGAAAGACCAAAATTTTTTGGGATTGTACGTTATACCTCGCTCGATCCTATCAGCATACTGAAGGTACTTTAATTTTTTAAGCCTCTTAAATTTTTTTTGAGCTTTCTGTAACCATTGATTGCAAAGTGCATTTTTCTTTTTAACCTTCAAGAGCCTGTTCATTCTATTCTTTGCAGCCTTTAATTCATTATCAAACCACAGAAGTTTACGCTGCGAACGAATATTACGATATGGAACAAAAATATCTAAATCAAAAAAAAAAATATCATAAAACCGACACAATCTATATCACAATAATCAAAAAGCTTAATCCAACGTAATCACCTTTTATAATATGTCCAAAATTATCGATTTAACAGGTAAAATCAACTCCATATAGCTAATATCAATACTAAGCAGAATAGACTTGTGATGCTCATCGTTCTTAACCAAACAATCGTGACTTTCCTCTAAACAATAATTAAATTCAAAAAAATTCCCGGAAACAAAAATAAAATCAAGTAATCGATTTCTAATGTTAAATACATTATTAATTTGTACTAAATCCGCAGATGACATCGCATCAATAAGGTTAGAATAGAAGATGCTTTACCAGGTAGATATGGTTTCGTTCATATTTTAGTAATAGGAAACAATGTGTTAAGATGTTTATAATACTATTAAAGTAGTACTCTTATATTAAATTATGTTGTTCCCCATATAAAGTTCAATCTTAGGACCTATATTTTATTTTTAATTTACATCAATTCAATTTTTCTCTTAAGCTGAAAGGTATTGCCGTTGGTTTTGCTGATGATATTGCACTTCCATATAAAAGTTGTAATTTTTAAAATTATGTCAATAAAAATTAATCCGCATTATTTAAGTCTTGCACCGGCTTGTGCAATATAATTCTAGAAGTTCAAGATTTCAAGTATCTTGGAGTCTGGCTTGATTACCGACTTAACTTTAAAATATATTTAGATAATTCACGTAAATATTTAATTACATGTAACCGAACATTTTACTTATTAGATAAATCCGGTCGCTATGTCTGGAACCATCTACTATAGATTTTTATTTAAAGGTACAATCTAAACTTCAAAATAAGAATATTGAATAGGAATAAAGTAACGCCATCGTTTCCAATATTTGATAAATTATTGCGATAATTGCCTCTTCGACACATGTATGTTTTAAGGTGTTAAAACTACTTTATTTCCGAAGTGGTTATCGGAATATTAAAATCTCATCATACAACCTGAAGAATGATAACGTTTGTGTTTACCCTAATACGAAATTGCGAAACATTTAAAAATGATTTTCTGAGCTATTGCCCCAATGCTTTTTAACGGATTAGCAATACTGATTTTATAATAAATCACTGCAGTTTCTAGATTTACTTCTACTTTATTTTATAAAGTATAACTATATATATTTTGAATAAAATAAATAAAAAAATAAAAAAAATAAAATTGCCTGTAAAGTCTTTCTTTCGCATGTGCAAAAGCATATATTTGTGCTATATTTGGACTGTGTGTTTTTTACTAAACTTATCCTGCCTAACATCATAATATAAATACATATAGTACTACCATCATAAAAAAAAAACAGTTTACCCATTGATGTTCCAGATGTCGAGACGATAGAATATCGTCAACATTTAGTTAAAATATATGACATTTAGGCGATTAATCATATAAAAATATTTTGATTATTTTAAAACGATACCAGTAGCGGCATCTAACACGTCAATGGACTAACATACCATGGTAGTACTATGTGTATTTATATTATGCTGACATTTTTCTTTCCTTCCAACAAAGCATAATTTCTTCTAAATTAACCAAAATACCATGGAGCAAATATTTTTTTTTATCTAATTACCAATTAAAATTAAGAGATGAAGTATATACCCTTCACTTGATGTGCTTGTTTTATATATGCAATTGTGGAAGATACTAGTGACTTTCCCTGCATATCGGTCACTTGGGGCTGTCACAAAAATTGTGGTTTGGCTGGGCAAAAAAAAAAATAAATGCTAGCATATTTCTCCAGATTCATTCTTAAGAAATGTTTTGATTGAAACAATAATTGAAAAAATACGATTTCAAGCTTGGTACATAGTATATATAGTTTATAATCTGAGGTTTTGTATGATATGAAATTATAGCTGAAAAATTGCTCTAGAACTATTTTTTATTCATATTCTTCGTGTAGCTTTTATTTTTTTGTTTTTTATTTTCTGTTTACGCTTTGTATAATGCCAATTGAGATTGTTGCTTAATTTTAATAATCTCAATGAGATTATTGTGGGCATGTTTTTTGTTCATTTATATAGGCACTTTCGATTGACATGAATCAACAGAATTGAAATTGAGTTACTATTTAGATAATTCAGTTGCTATTTTGATAATTGAGCTACTGAAGTGATTTGGGTGTTTGAATGGTATTTATCACTTTAGATAAATGTCAAAAATAAATCATTTTAAATTTGGCTTTTGTTTACTACAGCGGGAATGAAAATAAAAAATAAATACATGCATATATTAAAATCATTAGAACTTGCTATAAAATATAAAAAATATAAATTATGTATATATAAATATATATATATATATATATATATATATATATATATATATATATATATATATATATATATATATATATATATATATATATGTATATATATATATATATATATATATATATATATATATATATATATATATATATTTATATATATAAATAATATATATATATATATATATATATATATATATATATATATATATATATATATATATATATAAATATATATATATATATATATATATATATATAAATATATATATATATATATATATATAAATATAATATATATATATATATATATATATATATATATATAAATGTATATATATATATATATATATATATATATATATATATATATATATATATATATATTCTAATTTTCAAAAATTTAACGCGAAACAAAAAAAAGTTCAATAAAACAAAAACCACGACGTGAATTAACTCCACGAGCAAAATACCCATTCAGTTAATTCAGTTGCTCAATTTTTTTAACTGAATTGACAGGTCCGAATCGAACAGTCTTCAATTGATTCAGTTAATTTAGTTAGTTTTGATTAACTAAATTAACAGAATCAATTGAAGTGATTTGACTTTCGATTCGGACCTGTCAATTCAGTTAAAAAAATTGAGCAACTGAATTAACTGAATGTGTATTTTGCTTTATTCATGTCAATCGAAAGAGCCTATTATTTGATCTGCTAAAACGTTTTAAGTTTGTAATCTCAGGTTATAAACTATACTATGTACCAAGCTTTAATGCATATATGGCTTAAGATTATAAGTTAATGTTAATCCCAGATATTTCACTAGTCTTCAATGGTTAGACTATCTAATAATGGTTGTTGATTTTGATTTTGATGTTCCACCTATGTTTTTGTGCTCCTAATATTGATTTTAATCTTTTATTTATTAAATTATTCTCTTAGGGTTCACAGATAGATATTTAGAACCTCTTCTGCCTTTTTGTATAGGTAATGATTTTATCCGCATAAAGAATTTAATTGGAATAGGGAGAGGAGTTAGTGTTGGAATGTCTGATATGTAAAATGAGACTCCTGCTTATATTTTGTATGCCTGTGATAATGACTTGTCTACTGATTTTAAGATGGCGTGCGTAGCGTTGGTTATATTTTCGATTTGATGACTTTATGAGTAATTTGTGCTAACTTTTGTTAAAGGTAAATTGTCATGCCAGACGACTGAGTGCTGAGTGTAGATTTTTTTCTAATATTAATTTTTGGTAGGTTTTACTAATATTGGATAGGAATTAAATTTATCTGCTTATATTGGAGAGTCATGTAATTTACCTTAGGATTTGAGTTTATAGATTTGACTATGGAAGCTGTTATGGCTGATTTAAAGTGAAATGAAAAACTCCCTATGTTATATAGGGACAGTTTTTTAACGTGTATAGTTGAGAATTTAATCTTTCCCAAACAGATTTTTTTAATTATTTGTTGATTTTATGTATAGTTTAATGTCGGTCGCGGTGTGGCTAATTTTCTTGTTATTTTATTGTTTTAGTCAAAACAACCGTCACGGTTTTGATAAAAACGCCGCGGAATATACGACAATCCTGATTTAAAGTAACAATTTTATATTTGTGTATTTTCTAATATTTGTTGTTTTTACTTAGATTTTCAAAGAATATTCTCTGATATTTTGTTTTATCAGAAAAGATTGCATGGTTAAATACAAAAAAAAAGTCAGATGTTAAAGTCTGAAGACAGAAAACGATACAACTACATATTTCATAGTAGTTTTAAATGCCATATTTTTTGGTTTGTTTCCTGGGTAGATTTTTTTTTTATCTCACTTCGACTTTACACATTTTTAAATGTTGTATCTCAACTTTTAAGCTCATTATACATCATTATAAAACGGCATAAAAACACTTCTGCATCACCGTACGTTTTTAGTTAGTGAAACATTAAGTCGATGTTAACTCGTAAAATTGTTATACTATATAGATTTTCTCACGAATTGAATTGTAATATTTATGTAAGTGTATTGAAAATAAAAGGTAATTAAAATATATATATTCATCAGTAACATGTAAATGTTAGATAGGGAACGTTATATAAGAGTATCGATATAGTTTTAGATCGCAAGGTGCATATTTTGATTAATACGATATAGCTATATATTTTGAAACTAACAACAACATATATGTGAGAGAATGTTATAATTTTTATATTTGTATTAAAGTTATATATATATATATATATATATATATATATATATATATATATATATATATATATATATATATATATATATATATATATATACTGTGTATTATTTTTTATATATAAACAACACAATAAAAAAAAATTGTATAAGTGGGGATAAATATTATGTCACGGACAGGTAATTTTTTGACTCTACCTGTTCTTTTATTGTACGAAGATAGTTTTTTTTTTTAAATTTTAGTTTAGTTTCTGACGTTAGTCAGAGATCGTTGATATAATATTTCAAAATACTAAAAATTATATTTAATTTAATTTATAGTGAATTTTATTATAGTGGTCTGATAAAATGAGTTAAGAATTTAAGTTTGTTAAATTTTTATTAAACTTTAATTGTGAAAGTGTTTTGTTGTTTAATTTTAGAATATTTTGAAATAAAGTCTATTGTAACCATTATAATTATAAAAATTGTATAACTTGCAACATACATCTATTATGTTTAACTATATATGTTTTTTTATATATATTTATATTTATACATATGTATATACATATAGTTTCAGTTCTATATAAGTATATAAAAGTTGCTTTATTCTCACATACAGAAAGAAAGTTAAGAAATCTTGTGATTTTACAATTAAGTGCTAAATGTACAGTATTTTTTAATAGTTTATTAATGTAACTGTAACTTCAAATGTTTTTTCATTATACACTTATATATATATATATATATATATATATATATATATATATATATATATATATATATATATATATATATACCGAGGTGATTTATGTTATTATTCTATTAAAAATAAATTAATAAAAATGATTCATCAACAAAATGAATAAAAAAAAAGGAAATAAGAAATGATGCTAAATCATACTGTAAAGTTATAGATGTACATAAAGAGAATTAGCTGAAGAGTGTGTAATATTGTAAAACCACTGTTATGTCGAACTGATGAACGAACATAATATACTTGAAAACATTTCTCGCTCAAGTTTAGCTGTCTTTAGCCTTGGTATATACTTCTTATATATTTATATATATAAATATTTAGCTGAAATGATACCTTCTACACATTTTATTATGAAGTTATATGGTTTTGATGGGCTTTGGTTGCGGTAAAAATATGTTTGATGTTTTATTTTTTTTAAATATTGTTCGCACATTAAATACATTCGAATTCTAACCAAATGTAATTATAGTCTGTATTGCACAGACATGGTTTAGACCTTACCAACAAATCGCATTTTAAAGAACACGATTAGCGGTTTCTATATATCGTATCACATCGATTGTGACATTATAATAACCGTATCATTAAATTACGATGGACAGGTGAAAATTATTTATTCACAGGACGAATATATATCCACAACCCTAAATGTGTATAAATTAAAATACTATATATAATAAGAATTTACGTTACGTTAAATTAGGGTAAAGTAACCGAAAAAGGAACAGTCGTATATTCGTTATTATGATGAAGCACATGCAATGGCACTGGAAGAATTCACGGGATATATTTGTAAATACCCGTGTTCTCTTAGTGGCATCATCTGTGCGGATTTTTCACCACTTAATAATTGTATTTAACGACCGCAATATATATAACGACGAAGTATATAAAAAGAACTTTTGTCTACGTAAGTAAATATATAAAATATATTATGATACAATAAAAAATTGTACAACTAAAAAAATAACGAGCAAATCGGTTTTTTTTTTCTTCTTTCAGTTTCCGGTCTTAGACATCAGTCAAATTATATACTTATATATACCTTATGTAACAACTGTATGGAGTACATAAGATTCAATTTATGTACTATATACAAAAGATGATGAAAAATACTAGAGAAAATTTTGTACTTTTAACATCCGTTTTTTGTTTTTATTGTTTTGTTATACCACTTTTAAAGATTTTTTTTTCTTAATTTTGTAAATTTTATTTACTTATAGAGAAGAAGTTCACTGACATATCAATTTAATCATCACACAAAAATAAAACTAATTTCACAAATACAATATACAAGACAAAAGTAAATCGAAGAAGAAATAAAATAAGAATATTACATAGCTATATACATATATACATATATACAGCCGACAGATGAAATTTCACTCCGGGGAATCAAACAGAAGAACTGAGTAACAATACTATAAAAACTAGATAAAGTATAATTATACAGTCAAAATATATATATATAATATGCATACTCGTAAAAGAATGGATTCTAAACATTTTTGATTTGTTCATGGAAGGCTTTTAAGTTAATAACCCTATATTTCTTTAAGGAGTAATTAACATTGTTTAACTCTTTTTTCAACTTTTTTTTTTTTAAACAAACTACTTACACACCATATAATACATAATTGGTTTTATTTGTTTATTTTATGTACTTTTAGATTTGGAATTGTGTATAAGCTTCGTATAAATCGCTTTTCTTGTAAATTACTTTATTTATTTTAAAGAATAGGCCAATAAAATCTGAACAGAGGATCATCATTAAAAATAAATATTAAGACAATCATTAATTTATTATGCTTGGTATTTATTTAGCAGCTGTTATAAGTGCCTCTAGGACTGTTTTAGTCCTGTGTAAGTATTTTCTTGTACATTTCGAACACTGTACAGTTTTTTTTTCTAATATTTTCCTCACAATTAAATTGAGATTCGATTTGTAGGCTTAGCTAGAATTGTTAGATACTATATTTTTTATGAATTTTTTCTGATACAGATTTTATTTATTTATTTAGTCAACAGTATAATTCTAAATCTGCGGTATTTATATTAAAAAGAAAAAAACTTGTATAATTTGTTATAACACTTTTAGAAAAATTAAACGCGGCCCTGTTTTTCGTTCTTAGGAACGGATTTTTGCAAAAAAATCCAAATTGGTAAAAAATTAAAAATTAACTAACCGTAAATTAAAACTCTGTTTTAAGAAAGTCCGTAATTTTGTCATGTGGCAACGATTTTAAATATACGATATGTATTACAAATGGGGTCCGACATACAAAAGTTCTCGGTATCTAAGTGATCGTTGTAAAGCATGAATCGAATACAAGAACAGCAATTATGAACAATTAATTCGACCCATAATATTGTCGAGCACGGGAACTGCGCAAATAACATGCCTACGGACAAACAATGTTGCAATATTCAATAACAAACAACGGTCTAAATACGGCAATAGCGCACATACTTAGGTGCGTTTACCTTTCAATTTCGAGGGTTTCACCTTAAGTCAAACAATAGAAAACGCTTTTGAATTTATTCTATACGGCTAGAGGAATTGTTATACATAGTACGAATTCAAAACATGCTTGGTGGTGATATTTTAGTTGCAAACAGAATTAAAACCCCAACAATGAATTAGCGTTGTTGATATATCTGACAATATGATCTTTTAATGGTAAATTTCGAGAAAATTTTTGACCCCTAAATCTAGAAAAGAATAGATTCGATTGACCAAAACTCCATTTAAAAATAAGCTATTTCGCCATTCAAGTTACACCATTCACGTATAAGTTATTTAATTCCTATTGCAAATTAAACAGATCGACATCATTTTTAAATTTGCAAAATATTATTGCATCATCAGCAATTTATTTCGTCAATTTTTTTTTCCTTTAGTTTACAATCTATCTGCTTAAGAGACATTCAGTCAATTTTTATCCATTGATAAAATCTCACTTACATATAATTTATATAAATTGATACTTTAAATTGATATTTTATTAGTCAAATTACACTAACAATGCCATATATCCAATTACAATTTGGAATTCGCCGAATTCCAAATGATTTGCTGGTATTGAAATCCAATTACAATTTTTAGTTTCAGTGTTCGTTCCTAGATGTCTCATAATTAATTTTTGTTCTAAATGTTGTCAACTTGCAAAAACTTGCAAATTTTTTTTTGAAATTATTTTTTTACGTTAAATATACGTTTTTTGTAAGACAAATATAATTATAATAATAATAAAATATATAATAATATAATTTATTTTATAATAAATTATATAATAATGTAATAAATTGAGTTTGAATTTAAAAAATCGCTGAGTGTCAATTTAAAATTCACTACCAACTTTTAAAAACAAAACTCGAGAACTGGTTGGTTATTTCTTTTGACCAGGAATTGAATTCCAATTGTAAATTCAATTCAATGACAAATAAAATACCACTATCATTGATTCGATTCATTAGAGGTTTTAAAAATTAGGGTTTATAGTTACGTATAACTAAGACCTATTGGGCAATTAATCAACAATTTTGTGACGTTTCAATCTTTCCCTTAGTTGTGGTAGTGAGAAGTTTGTTAATCAGTTCGCTTGGGTGAATTGTCAATCGTGAGTGATAACTGGCACTGGAATTTTGTGAATTTCATTTGACACAAATCATGATGAATCTACTATGATTCTTAGAATTGCTGGCCGTTCCCCACAGCTGTATACCATACGTCCAGATAAGATTTTATTATAATTTTATAAAGCAGTAGTTTCTTTTCAATCGTTAAACTTGATTTTCTGCATATGAGCCAGAACATTTCGGACAGTTCTATTCCTAATTGCTTTCTTTTTGTTCATATATATTTACGCCATGTTAGACGTTTGTTGAGGTAAATGCTTAAATATTTTACTTCATCAGTTTGAGGTATATTCTGGTTTTTCTTTTGTATTGAAGGACATGTTCCTCTTCGCATGGTAAAGGTAACATGTTTAGACTTAGTATCAAAAAATTTAATTCGCCATTTTTTCACCCATACCTGGAAATCTTCGTGTGAGAGTACAGCCGTGTCGTCTGCAAATATTGTGACATTTACATGATTGCTTTTAGGTATATCTGCGGTATATAGAAGATATAATAACGGGTCAAGCACGCCCCCATTTGGTATATACCAGATTTAATTGGGCGGACATTTGTATAAACATCCTGATGTTTTTTTATAAAATATCCGTCCATTAAATACGATGTTAATATTTTATTGAAGTCATGTCCGGTAAGGATTGCTTTATTTTGTATTGTAATCCCACATGCCACACCTTATCAAAATTTTGAGCTATATCCATAAGTACAGAAGAACAATATTTCTTTGCTCCAGGACTTCTTGAATTACTTGATCTATTCTGTGTTCTATACTTGAGTGCTCTGGGTAAAGCCCAAACTAATGGTCCAGAACCAGCTTCTTATCCAGCAATTTAGGCTTTAGGTGCTTAAGTAGTCGTTTTTCAAATAATTTAGACAAAATTGGTAACAAGCTTATAGGTCCGTACGAGATTACTTCTTCTGGGGGCTTGTCTTGTTAATTTTACTTGTGTTTACTTAAGAAAACGATTACCCTTATCTGGTAACTCTTGCTAAACCTTTTCTGTGATAAGATCATATCCTAGAGCTGACTTTCTGATAGTCTATATCGTTGCCATTGCTTAATTTTTTTTGTCCTTAATCATTTTCATGACAAGAAATTAACATTCCTCACTCTTTTCTTTCTCATTTTTTACTGATGTGGACTTCTAAGCTGCCGACTGAATACATTCATTGTGATGTTCCACGTTTAAAAGAATTATAAAAATGATCAAACTGTTCCATTTTTATTGCATGGTTTGGGAGGCGGTATATAGCCTAAATTATTATAGGATTTAGCCAATCGTCTACTACTACAGTAGTTGCTCCCTTTTGCTTATAGATGCTCATTCTCATACTTTTTTATTTCATAACGTTTAATTATGTTTTTGATTATAACTGCTGTCACCATGTGCTGTTCCATTAGGATGGTTTGTGTCATAAAAGGTGTATCTTGGTATAGTTCTAGGAAACTTCTGCTGGTGTTATGCGTTTCGGATATTATCATGACATCAATTTCTTGAACTATTAAAAACTTTTAATTTCTAGTCCATAATTTCTAGTGATAAGCCGTTAGCATTCCAGATTGGTAATTTAACGGTTCTTCATTGAATGATTTGAAGACAATGGTCTTTAAAGACTGGTGGAAGACTGCTCGCGCTGTAATGAGTTTTTGAATTTACCATTGGATAATTTTCTTTGGTATGATTTCAAACCAAAGTTTGAATTTTAATTGAGTTTATGCGCATTTGTTTTCCCACTAGCGAGCTGATAAGCTGCAACTTCTATTTAGTTGGCTGGATGACTGCCCTTACAGAGCACGCATTTGACCTCTGTACCCCAATTTTACTTTCCACACATCTGGGTCTTTGATTTCAGTATACGTTTTAGTATGGCCATACCTTTGACAAGTAGTGCATTGCACCTTTTCCCTCTTGATATGCAGTTTTTAGCCTGTACAACTGAATGCCCTGAATGTTTTATTTGTTTCACTCATTCGAAGCTCGACTTTAAAGAGTGGGAGTGGTTTTTTCATTCCACTTTGCCTCATGTTGCAGCTATTAACAAAATCGTGGCCTTACGCCAATTAACTCATTTTTCAATTCGTCAGTGTTAATTTGCGGATGCAAGTTTCGTATGACCACCTGGTAGGATTTGTTCACATTTTGTTGAAACGAAGAAAGATAAATTGAAGATAATATTCCACTTGCTTAACTCAAATTTAAGAGGTACATCAGTGGTTGAACTTACAAGCACACACTTTTAACACAAGAGGGTGAATTATGTCCAAGTCATAATTCATATTCACATTTATCTGCGAATTCGTTCAATAATTCTACTTGTCCGTCCGTTGTGGTCGTAAATTCTAAATATGCACCTTAAAGTTTGAGGTATTTGAGTTCTCAGTTGTTTTAACTTACTATAGACTTGATTTGTTTACAAACATGTAATAATAATAAGACTAATCGGTTTTTACAGGCCATTGTTGGCCCGTACCGAATCAACAATACGCTTCCAATGGTTTCGGTCCCTAGCTTATGTTCTTTGTATTGATCTAGGCAACCCGGTATTAAGCGCTTGACTCTTCTGTCAAATATCATGCACCATCTTTCATACTTATTTGTTAAAACTCTCACACTCTTACATGACAACGCGGGTCTGATCAATAACTTATACAACTTCAGCTTATATAAGTGCCCCTTTCAAGTGTTAAGCACTGCATCGATGCATAATATAAATACACATAGTACTACCATAGTTCTAGATGTCGCTACTAAAATATTTTCATATGCATAATCGCCTAAATGTCATATATTTAGTTAAACATTTTGACGTTATTCTCTCGACCTGACACTTGGAACATCAATGGGTAAACTGTTGTTTGCTTATGATGATAGTGCTATGTGTATTTAAGTTATGTTTATAGTCAATGAATAGTATAGAGACCTTAACCTTGCTTACATACTGTAGCACCTTCGGACGCTTTGGATGATTTGCATCTGAAATCAGAAATACTATTCAGATTATCGACTTCAGATTTGGTTATTTTCAATTTATTTGGAATTATAACCACTGAAAGTGGATTGATTCGGTGGTTCCACTGTGGTGATGTATAACACAATTAATCTGATCCCTCTTCAAGAGCAACACACTTCTTTATTACTATCTATATATCTATTCTATATATCTAGAACCGGGTTTTTTATTTTAGCTTCTTTGGCTATCACTACACTGAATATTTTAAGTTTTACATCATACTATTATAGTTGGGCGGTGGTATTCACCGAAATTTATGCACAAGGCTTTACTGTTCTTCACCTCGAAATTTCAATCAAAATTTCGAGGTGAAGAACAGTAAAACCTCATTTATAGCGTTCATATCATTAGTCATTGGTCATTAGTTTCCACAATGATATACTTGATAACTTGTACTATTTTACTTTCTTGCTAACCACAATGAGATAATGAGATACAATTTTCCTGTCCACACTATTGATCGCTATAATCAACAGCATTATTTGGTCAGCCCAACGAACGATTTTACACATAATTGGTCAAGGCGTTGTGGCCAGCGGCGTGAATCGAACTCAATACCGCGGTGTGTTAAAGCCAATATCTTAACCATCACTATATATACGATCTATATATACGAAGTCAGCAGATTTTTGTTAGATCTATATAGGACTATTGTCAACAAACATCATTTGTGCTCTGGTGTGGGTCCTATCCATTATCCAGTTTTGTAAAAGTATCCTGCATCTTAGAAACAGTCGTAGTTGCCACATGCACAAACGTAGCTTTCTGTGATGATTATATCGATTTCTTCTAATCGTAAATTGCAAGTTTTACGTTGGTTACTAAAAAAAATACTTGAAAGTCTACGAGTACCAATTGGCGTGGCTCGCTATACAACGCCACCAAACTTGAGGTTTCTCATTCCGGAGTTAGGATATTTGTACCAAATATTACCACTTCTTCTTTGCAGAAGCTAAATGATGAATTTTCGCGTTCAGCTTTTGAGTTTCATTAAACTTAACTTTTTGTTAAATATGAATTACTTTGGATTTCTGCCCGGACATATCTGTGATTTGCATGTTTAAAAAACGTTAAATGTTGTTTAGATCTGCTTAACGTGTGATTTTGAGTTCCTTGTTTTGATTTTTTTGTATAACTGTCATTCGGATAAAATTTAAAAGTCCTCAGAAGCTGCTTATTTTATGTGCTTTTTTCTTTGTCTCATTGTTAGCTTACCAGGTTATTTCCCACAACATTCTTGGCCGGCGTTATTACAGTTGATGGAACAGAAGACAGATATAGTTCTGATCTCCAGTAGAAAAAGGTTCTACAGCTTTTATTAAGTACCTATGGGAGTGATAATCGATGCTAGACTGTCATTCAAAGCCCGTTTGGACATTTGCCCATTTGTGAGTAAGAAAGTTGGGAGAATAAATGGAGTTTAATCGCGAATAATGCCCAACGAAAGAGTTGCTAGCTACATTCACAGATTATTACTTAGTAATGGGGTTACATTTATTTTGATATATGGCCCACCGATTTGAGTGAGTGCGATGGTAAAGTGCATATCTAAGGATCAATTGGCTCTCGTTTATAAATGCGCCTTAAGAGATAGCTTAATTTATACATTTAGAACGGCCTCGGATGAGGCCATGTATCTCATAGCGGGAATTATGCCAGTAGATTTTAGCTGAAAACCGTGATAGGGGATGAAAAGGTGAATTTCTTCCTGAACCGGTTCTTAACTGGGGTTGATTGATATCGTGCTTATCTATATATAAGTTCAAGCACGATGATTCACTATGCTATCCGTAGTGCGAGGGCAAACCTGAAAATGTAGAGCACGTATTTTTTTAATGTCCGCGCTGAGGCAACAAGCGATCTAAACAATTTTGATCTGTAAAAGTCAACCTAAAAGTCAACCTTGTTGGTCAAACTGCATTGACTGCATCCTGGAGTTCAAAGGAAGGTGGAGAATGGTAGTATGACTGCAAAAATTATGAAAAAACAACGTCACTGAGAAAGGTTTAGAGGGATTAGGATTAGGATTTTGCGCTGATTAAAACTTGTAACGTCCTCTCTGGAAAAGTGTGATATCAAGTTTTATTGCTCGTGTTGTCCTTATATTTCTTTCATGTTATTCTATTTCTCTAAAATACCCAAAAATGCAACTGTGACATCGAAGTTATAATTTCTAATGATGATTTCGTTGATGGTATAATTTTTAAAGACGACCTAGAATACTGTCACACATTTTACCTAATTTTAAAATATCATTGTCGCCAGTTAATATTATCATGTTATATATTGGCTAGGTAACTATTGCATCCAGAACAATTTTAATATCAGCCCATTCCATTTACAATTTTTATCGCTTACATATTTTCCAATAATGTTGGATGTTTTTTCCACCCGCCATATTATAGCAAACTATCAGAATATTATGGGACATAAATATATTGGGAAAATATTAAGGAAATATAAAGATTTTTGTGTTTAGTCTGTACCCATGTTTCTTGTTGATTTGTTTTTATTTTTGTTTGTAATAATTTATTTTATATTTTTATAATAAGACCGCCAATATCACTTTTAACATCTTCCAAACAAACTACCATATTTTTTCTGTTTATAGGATACTAAATAAGAGTAACCTGAAAAATATTTTAATGGTCATAGAGCATTTATTGAAAAACTTCTATCTATAGGATAGAAACTATAAAAATCTTTTACATCTTCTCTATTGAATACTTACGAATCCATTGAACTTTTATTAATGTTTTTAAACTATTAATGCTTTCAATTGCTTTGCAGACACCACCTACACTTGTGAAAATATAATTTTTCATCATTTAGGTCCCGCAAACATAAATTGTGTGTCCAATAGTTTGAGAATCACTGTGTGAACTAACGGGGAAACCCTAATTAAAATCTTGGCTCAATATATAAACGACATATACTTACACATATTTAGAATCTATTTTAAGGTAAGTCTAAAATTATAAAATATGTTTAATGCAAACGTTACACGTCATAGAGAAAATAGAAAACAAAAAATTTGTCAATTTTTTTGTTTTTGTTTTTAAATTAAATATTTTCACACTCCTACGTAAAGTGATTTTTTTTTTTTTTGCGATGTAACATTTTATTGACGGGAAAATGACTTGAGCTAAATTTAAATTTTTTGTGACGAAAAATATGCTGCGATATGCTTCAATATCACTCGTTTCGTGTATGCGTATAGAATTCGTTCAGTCGATTTTTCGACCAGATACGAAATGAAAAACAAAATACAAAAAGCGTTAAAAGGGGAAAAAACAAAACAAAAAACCAACATACATATAGAAAAGAGGAAAATTCGTGCTATTTTCTTTTGCACATGTGCAAGGTTTTCTGTTAACATTCATATAACACAGAATTTGTTTTTTCAGCACTAGAAAAATAAAACACCATACTATTATTATGAGTAAAGTAATGATTATATATATATATATATATATATATATATATATATATATATATATATATATATATATATATATATATATATATATATATATATATATATACATATATTTATATATAAATATAATGACTTAAAAACCATTACCGGCCCTTACCGCACCTCTTTCGAGACATTTCCCACCGTATATTGTTTATTTGAAGTGGAAAATTTGCGTGATATATCGGACAAGCGTCGAAGTTGTGACAGCATTTTTATGTACGTAAACATCTTTTATCAGGCGACGATAATAATGCGCTAACATCGTTCGAGTATTAATTTCCCGAAAAAGTTAAAATTATCACGATAATGATACATATTACGTCTTTCGACTGATTTTGCGATTTTTTGATGTATGCATGCATGTATAAATATATAATAAAGAACATCATTGATATATATATATATATATATATATATATATATATATATATATATATATATATATATATATATATATATATATATATATATATATATATATATATATATATATACACACACATATATATATATATATATATATATATATATATATATATATATATATATATATATATATATATATATATATATATATATATATATATATATATATATATATATACAGTATGAACTTTAGATCGCTATACATATGCAATATTTGAGAATGTGTAATATTTTGGCCCTTTAACAGATAGTAGTTCTTCCTGAAAATGAAAACTTAATTTTCTCCAAGGCCATTAAAACTAGTTAATACAGCTATTATGCTAGTAAAATAATTTGTAAAATCGACCTGCAGATTAATTAAAACTATTACAACGAAACGGCCTTTGCGAAAAAGCCTTTGCTAAGTATTAACATTTCAATTCACGAATTCTGGGCTTTCTATTGGGCTTGGAAAAGGGTTTAGTTCACTCGCTAGACACATATAATTCACTCAATTATTTACACTTTTAGCACCATATCATTGGTCCTTCTCAATTTTGTTATAATTTTGAAAAATTGTATTTTCTCTTTTTTTGGATTATGCCAACACAATTGTATATACAAGCCATGAAGTTGCGATACTTATGCCAAAAAGTGACTACTATACCTAAGTATTAGTGTTGTGACGTAGTATAATTTGTATATACTTTTATTATATGCTTTGATGTAAATAAAAAATGAATTCGAATGATGGAACAACAGTATGTTGAGCTCTTTATGACAAAGCAAAAAACAAATTTATTATTTAACGAGAGAGAGAAGTATTGTTATTATTATTTACTTCATTATATACTATACTATATACTATGAATTTAGAGCAGAATAGACAGTGCAAAATATAATTTTTGTTTCGTTTTTTTTGTAGAAATGTTATGTACTTTGAATTTAGAGGAGTATGGACAATGCGAAATATAATTTTTTGTTTCGATTTTTACTGTAGTCAAATTCTCTAACACATAGCCAAATAGTAGTCATAATATGTTTTACTTAGCCAAGCTTCATGGCTTGTATAATATACAATAGTGTTGGTTTTGATTATGCACTAAAACTAATATTCTTCCACAAATTGTTTCACGTCCTCTTTCGAACTATTTTGTTTTTTATACTAGTACTTCAATACTTGTTTATGTATTTGGTTGTTTTGGGAAGTTCTTCTTCTTGCTAAACTTTTTTGATATAATCAACTCCTGAATGTTAACAAAGTAAGTGCCCTATAAGTGTTTAAATAATTGTGGTGATGGTTTTATTGTTGAGGTCACTCTGTCTTACGAATTGTCTCCTTTCAATTTTTTTAGAAAATATTGTCGCTTTAACTTATTTTTTAGCTGCTGAGACTTGTACACATTTTGACGTTTAGTATTTTCGTAAATATTTCAAAATTTCACTTCTACGATCAATTTAAGCGCTCGAAGATTATATCGGTTAAGTCGTAACATAAGTGCAAAAGAAGCGTAGTAGCAAATATAGAAATAATCGCATGTTAAATCAATGTGTTGCGTCAGAAAGGTCACCAAAAAATATGCAAACATTTTTTTCAAACTAATAATTCTGAATCGGAGGCACAGATAATACAGATAGAATTAACGAAACTATGGAATACCTGCAGGACAGTTCCGATGAAATAGAAAGAGGGTTTAACGGTAACATTTACAAAGAAATGCATATAATGCCTCTATTCTCTTAATCGAGTCGTTTCATTATTTAAAGTGAAAGTCATCGTGTCACTTCGTTGATAAATTTGTATTTTATTAGGGAATAAATATAATCAAAGATACAACGATAAAATACAACGCTTGTCAAATCAGAATACACTGAAATCAAATGCTGCTCGCACAACCAATGGAAGTTTTAGCAATACTATGGAAGTTTTTTTCCTGTGTTGGGAACTCACCTTTATAGGCTGCATTTTTTGCATTTCCAAGCCACGGTTCCCAGTTTGATACTTGCCGTTATGCTAACAATTTAGTCAAGTGTTCAAAAGCTTGTAAAGTGAAATTTTTTTTTGATCCATCGAGCTACATTTTTTTGATAGTTCAATATATTTTCAATAAAAATTAAAAATATAGGTTTTGGTGATCTACTTACAATGTGCGCACAATACAGTTTGTAATAAGTGCTTTAAAAGTTTTTTAAAAGAGATGCGGTATTCAGGTAAATCCCTTAAAAATCGACTGTAACGTGTTCTACAGATCGTACTATATATATACATATATAAATAAATAAATAAATATATATATATATATATATATATATATATATATATATATATATATATATATATATATATATGTATATATTTATATATATATATATATATATATATATATATATATATATATATATATATATATATATATACAGTTGGCAAATGTATTCAGAAATGTTTCTTCAATCTAGAACTTTAAAATTGATGAAGATGATTTTTACAAAATATACATAAAGATAATATTGATCGAATAGCTGAATCAGCATCCATATATGATAAAATAATTTGAATCTTCTGTAAACATATACGCATATACATACATACATATTATATATATGTTTGTTATTTTGACAGGCAAAATTAATTAATGGCACTAAAACTTAAGCAACGTTTTTTCAACCGTGATGTATTATAAATTTGGTTAAATCAAAAGTCGAAAGTCAGAAACTGTTGCATCGAATAATTTCGAGATTTTGAAACAAACTGGTTTTGCAAAATACTATACAAAAAAGCCAAAATCTACATCTTAACAGGTTCAAGAGAAGCCGGAACGACTAGGTCTACCATCAGAAGACAACAAAATGGAGATATTTTAGAGCTAACGTAAAGCTGTTATATTATAATATGTGTGGCAGAAGCACCAAAGAAAATCTAAGGTGCTTGCTGACACGTATGGTCACATAGGAATCTTAAAACCTCCATCGTTCGACTCCAACATCTTTAAAGTGAGTTTCAAGCTGCGGCACACCAAAATAAATGCACTGCAGGAGGCTACAAGGCCGAAACAATCTTCAAGGAGTTGTTGTACGGATAGCTCCTTAAAAATAAAACGCAACAATGAGAAAAACCATTTCATTAATCAAAAGTGGCAAAAGTCACAGTTTTTAGTAAGAGACTTGATTAAATTATGGAAGGTTATAAAACAAACGCATTGCTCAAAACAAGGCAATAATTGAATACAATGAAGTCCAATATTTGAGTTAACTCAGCTTTTGTAATCTTGAGGAGTTTTTGTAATCTTGCGGAAATCGTTTCAAAAATTTGCAAAGAGAAAAACTTTGTCAAAGGACTAGTAAAGTAAAGAATAGTGGCTGAAGAATGCCATGCAAATTTGACACCTTTGAAGAATCAACGCAGCCCTTATACTAAAATATGTCTTAAGTCAATGGAAAGTTGCAGAAGTAAGTATGATCTCCGAACCAACCAACCGAATAAACAAAAAAAAGATATAGACCATTTCTTTCTGTCATTTCAAAATTATTTGAAAAATTACTGCTCAAGAGCCTTAATTATGATCATCTGGCAGTACAGATAATGGTCGTGAATTCATTACTGCTTCAATTTGTCTCGATATCATGGTGAGTTCTGCAAACGTGAATCAGTTTTGCCTATATTACGCGTCTCAAAAAAACAAATTACATGAAACAAATCTCTGCAACGCTAAGATGGAATTATTAATAGTCAGAGTTGACACAACTTCAATATGGGCAGCTTTGGTGGACTTACATCCAAATATTGGTATATGTATATATATACTTTCCACCAATGAATCGATCTGGCAAATATAGGTTTTAATTGAAGTGATCCCGCATCGTCCATTCCGGTATTTAAAAATGGGCTCTTATAAGGACCTCGATCTATTGGTAGGTATCCCATTATTTGGTAGTTTGGTTTCATTTGGAATCTTTGCTACAATTAACACTATCGATTTGACTTTTCATCTGCAATAAAAAACCGCAGCATACGCCTTTTCGGAAGTATCACAAGAATAATAAAATGCAATAAACGCAGTAAATTGTTGGATAAAGAAATGGCCTATTACCTTAAACAGAAAAAAGTCGATTGACGTAAACTTCACAAACCAGAAAAATAACTGGTCCTTAGTAGAGCTTAGTTCAAGACAGGTTCTCTATTTAAATATAGCTAAATACCTTGGCAGGACCCTAAATTACAAATTAAGATGTAAAGATCAAGTTCTGAGCTTATAACAAATCGCTATTATCGGGTAATTCTAAAACCAGTATGGACCTAAGGTATTCAAATTTGTGGTTGTACCAAGAAAATAAATCTACAAATGTTGCAATGTTTTAACAAAAAAGTACTGCGAGCCATTGTCAACGCACCTTGCAACCTTTCAAGAGAAAACATGGAAAATGTCAGACTGGCCGTAAACTCAAATGTGAACCTTTATTAAAAAAATAAAAATTATTAAATGATTTAAAATCTAATGTAAAGTTACAATCTAAAATTTAAATAAAAAAAATCTGATTTAGTTAACGCACCACTCACAGCAACGGAACAAAAATTTGAAAATTGTCGGTTACACTGTTCGAAATTTTTTTTTTTACAATTTCAAAATCATTTTTGATTGCATGATATCGAGCAATATCTTTGAATCAAAATATAAAACTTAATTAAAATTGCAAGTACGCACACAAGGCAATTCGTTTTCATTACATTATGAAAAAAAGAAAAACAAACTCCTATTTTCACAATTTCTCCTCATTTCATAAAGCATTTTCGGCCTTTCGACTAATTCGAACAAATAAATCTTTTACAAATTTTCATTTGTTTTTTTTTGTTTTGCTTTTCATTTTTTTGTATTTGTGTATGTATAGAAACAAAATAAAAAAAAAACAAAAAAAAAAACTTTGAGATAATTTTTTTTTTTTTTTTTTTGTAAAAATGACGTAAAATCAAATGAAAAAAAAAATATATGAAAAACGAAGACATCGGGTGGCTGGGTTTTTTCGCTAGTTTAACAGAACCTCAGTCCCGGATTGACTGTTGCTGGGAAATGAACCGGTTATAGGTTGTTATCGTGTTCAGTGTTAAATATTTTAGCTAAGAAAAAATAAAATAAAATTAAAATTTTTAAAATTAATTCTTTTTGCATTCATCAAAGAAAAATTTTAATTAATTTTGTACGGGAAAAAAGAAAATTCAAAGGTGTTCAAGTGATTATAATTTGTGATTTTAAATACGTGAAAATTAAAGTAAATATTTAAAAAAAAATAAAAATACTATTTTAACTGAGTGTTTTTTTGTTTTTTTTTTGCTGTAAAAAATAAAAAAATCTGTGAAAATTTTAGATAAAAGCACTTGAACAGGTGTTAATTTAGTTTTCTCGAGAATATTTAACGAATTAATAGTTTAATAATATTATAAATGTGATTTTTGATCTATACAATGTTTAGTTTTTTACATACATACATATATTTGTGATTTAAAATAATTAAATAGAGAATTATAAGTTTATAATTAAGTGCGAAATTAAAATTAAGTAACTAAAAATTTGGAAAAGTGTGATAAAAACTGTGTGGTGAAAAATTGAGTGTTGACATCTTATTAGCATTTTGTAAAAAAAAAAAAATAAAAAATTAAGAATTTTTACTTATTTGAGGTAGGATATGGACTAAAGCATTACGAAAATTTATGATTAAAATTTGTTACGCAACAGTTTCTTATCAATACATGAATTATTTAGTGCATACATTCTTAACAATTATTTTATACTCACGTTAATATCTGGGGCGTACTAATTCTAATTATGATTAATAGATTTATTTACAAAATTGATCAGCATTTTTTTTTTTTTTTTGAGGAAACAAATTTGTCTCCGGCCATAACTCATATCACACAAAATAAATTACTTTATACATAATAATAAAAAAAAATTGGCCTATGTCCAAATTTCAGTTTTGTGTCATTTAAAGAAGAATCCAAGTTAATCAATAAAATAATGATTCAAATCCGAAAGAATAATAAACAGATATAGACTTAAAGATATTAATAACATAGACCACGTGAATTAATCAATTACTATAATACATATATAATAGTATATACATTTCCCAAACCAAAAGCCATTGATTTGTATATAGTCCTGAAAACTAGATGATATCTTTGGTGAAATTAAATAAGAAACGCGGTATCGATATACTTAGGAACATTAAAATCTGGATATTACCAGTTAAAAAAAATTAAAATTGAAAATATTTTTCCATGTGCCCAAACATAGTTTTCTTTTTGTTATATCATTCGAACAGTTTTTCTATTTTATTATGATGAAATATAAAGAATTTTTACAAAAAAAATTAATGACAATTGCAAAAAAGTTACAAATTTTCTTTTTTTAAAGGGAACGGATTGTGTTTTTACATGCGCAGTATAAAGAATCCAAATGAACCAAAAAAATGTTTAACATAATAATTTTTTGTTCATATATTGCTTAGAAAATATTAAAAAAATGTAAAGGAAATTCGAAAAAGAAGAAAACACTGTAAAATGGAAATATATATATATATAGTAAAAGAAAATTATGAATAATAATCTTGAGATATTTTCATCTTTTTTGTGATTGAATGTATTTCTGATTTTCCATTTTTTCTCCATTATATTCTTCTATATAATGCGTGTACTTTAAAAAAGGTAACGTACCTATATCCGTGAAACACTTTAATTTTTACTACAAAGAAACAACAACATCGAAATGGTAAAATACAGTAGCAATACATGGGAAAATATATAAAACAGGGATAAGTTGTGCAAGTTATTTAAATATGATACTATTATAAAATGTAAAATATAAAAATATCACAATTTTGAATGAATCTTACAGATTTTATATTTGTAATTGCTAATGTATGTACACAAGGTATAAGACGTGTATTTGCATTAATTAGTGCAAATGCATAATTTCGTTCCAATTTACGGTTCAATTTTCTTTAAAAATTGCATAGTATTATGCAATTTGCAAATTCGATACTTCTCAGTGATGTTTACCCAATTTTGCATTGTAACTTTATGTTTCCATTTTATTGGCACGTTTTATATTTTTGCTAACTTAACGTTTTTTAGTTATATTTTATATTAAATTCAACTGATTTCCAATTATTTAGTCATTTATCTGTCTTAAATTAAGGTTTGCACATTTGACGGACAGTAACCAAATGATTACTCCTGTTTGAAATTACATAGTAATTTTTTTTACTGGATCTGTTTTTAACTCTTCATGCGGAGAAATACAGTATCTCCGTCAGTTCTCCTTTGGGAAGCTCTGACCATCGGCTTATTACAGCGGAATTTCCAATGTCGTGGTCGTGCCAAATGAATGCCCCTAAACGTCAATTATGGCACTGTAAAAATGCGGACTGGGAAGGAATGAACAAGTTCTTTCAAGAGTTCGAATGGTACTCTTGTTTTGCCTTTGGTAATATTGACAATGCAGCCATTGTGGTTTCGACTGTCATTCTCACGGGAATAGAACAGTTCATACCAAATAAAAAAAATCAGGCAATCCTTGGCATAATCATGACTGTAGAACAACAACCGCCAATAAAGAAGCCTCTCACCGCAAATATGTTAAGAACCCGTCAAATGAAAATTTAGCTATATTTTAGGCGGCTAGAAATCTGGCAACGCAAACAACGTCCCAAGCTAAAAAAAATATCAAAAAAAAAATTCGAGAAGATTTGCGGCAGGTCTTAAAGCAGGGCAATAGCAATGGGACCTTTTGGTCCTTTGCCCGCAAAGTAAATGAAAATTTCTTGAACAGTAGGAAATCATCAATACCACCTCTGAAAGATGGGGACTATATTTTTCTTCAGCTCAAGAAAAATCTAATTTCTTCGCCCGAAAATTTGCAGCAGACTCTAGTTTATCTGATTTTAACTCAATACCCCCGATTATCTCTCTAGCCAGTTCATCGATGCGCCGCATTAGATTTAGGTCTAGAGTTGTCGCTAAAGTCCTTGCAAACATTAACACCAACAAGTCAGCCGGTCCTGATTGTATCCCCTCAATTGTCCTCAAATATTGCTGTAAGTCCCTGTCTAAGCCACTATCATGTCTGTTTCACCGATCTATGTCTTCTGGAATTTTCCCTTTCATCTGGAAAACTGCTAACATACATCTTGTGCCAAAAAAGAGCAGTAAATCGGACCCTTCAAATTATCGCCTAATCGCTATCGTCTCGGTCCTTTCTAAAGTTCTTGAGACCATAATCAACTTCCAGCTGATGAAATATTTAGAAGCTAATCATCTTATTTCTGATCGTCAGTATGGTTTTCGCGGAAGGCGTTCAGCATTTGATTTAATTAATGTTGTTACTGAACAATGGAACAGAAGCATTCATCAATCTGGTGAATCTCAAGTCATTGCACTCGATATCTCAAAAGCATTTGATTGCGTGTGGCACAAGAGTTTGCTGTGTAAATTGAGGGCAGTTGGCCTTCACGGTTCGTTAATTTTATGGATTGAGAATTTTCTTCTTTGTCGCAAAATCCAAGTGGTGGTGGATGGTGTGACTTCCGATCAAAATCTTATAAACGCTGGTGTTCCTCAGGGATCCGTCCTTTCTCCAACCCTTTTTCTAATTTTCATCAATGATCTTCTATCAGCAACTATCAATCCAATATATTCCCATGCTGATGACAGCTCACTTTCCACCTCTTACAGTTTAACTTCTTCTTCATCGCGAAACGATGTTCTCGCAGAAAGAATGGCAATTCCATTCTTAAATGGGGTGAAGCCAACAGAGTTGAATTTAATCCTAACAAATTTCAATCCTGTGGTTTTTCTGACCGAACTGATGTTTATTCACCGTCTTTTCTGACTGGCGAATCCACCTTGTCTATGTCTGACACATTTGAGATTCTCGGTTTAACTATATCAAAGATAATATCGTGGGCTGAACAAATAAACAAAGCAGCGATTAGTGCAGCCAAATGTCTTGGATTGCTACGACGATATAAGTTTTACTTTAATCCATCCGAAATATTTACAATATATAAGGCCTACATAAGACCCAGGTTGGTGTATAATTCTCATATTTGGGTTGGAACACCGAAAACACATTTAACTGCACTCGATCAGGTCCAAAATCGACCATTTCGAATGATTGAAGACGTAAAATTATTATCTGATCTTGATTCTCTTTCCCATAGGCGTAATGTGGGAGCCTTATGCGAGTTTTTCAAGTACTTTCATGGTCATTGTTCATCGGAACTTTATGAATTTACGCCTGGTTTGTCAAAGCCCGCGCGTAATTTAAGACGCCTGGTACACCGATACAATCTGGAAATTAAATTCGCGAAGACCAATAAATTTAAAAACTCATTTTTTGTTAGGAGTACGCGAATGTGGAATAAACTGAACGACGAGACGTTTCCCTTGGAATACAATTTACAGAGATTCAAACTTAATATCAAAATTAAACAACTAGAAGACTGAAAACCTTTATTCCTTTTATTCCTTTCTTACCTTTTTCCCTCCTAATCTTTCCTTTTACCTTTTGCAGTAGTGCTGTGTGTTTGTTGCTTAAACTTTCATATAAAGGATATACATACCAATATCCTAAGTGCTCTGAACATTTATATAAAAAAAAAATAGCATATTATATTTCTTTGTAATAATTAATTAATTGAATTAAGTTCTTCTGAAGTTCAGTTAACTTTCTACTTTGTGAAGTTTACGTGAACTGATTTTACTTCATTTAGGCTAATGCGCCATTTCTTTGTCCATCATCTCACTGCGATTAACGCTTGTTGAAGGTTGGATTTTTTATAAACTTTTTCTTATAAATTACCATGACAGCTCTATCATCCGCAATTGTTGGTATATCTATTTTGTACATGATGTACATTAAAGGAACTAAATGATGAAATGAACGTTAAATTATGCCAAACTTTGCCGAAAGCTAGTGCTGCATTTAAAAAGATACTAGAGCGTATCTGCTTTGATCATGTCTGCTTTTCTATGAACGTGTTCTATCGTAGAATGAAATCGGCCTATACGTAATTTTATCTTTTGCTCGTTTTCTTTGTTTGGAGATTATAATTTCTACAACTTTCTGTTGACTTGGGACATATTTTAATCTACAGTCTGTGTTGATTATTTGAAATATTATTCAAAGACCCTTTTCGGAAAATGATTTTACAATTTGGACATAAATCATATCCTTGAGCCTTTTCCGTACTAAAATTACACTTGATCTTTTAAATCCTTGTAATGTTACAGGTGGTATGTTATAATCATCAATTTTGCTTTAAGTTCTTATAATTTTGATCAACGGTTTGCACAGGTATTTGGCCTATAAGGTCCCTCGTGTGATTAAAATCACAAAAGACTTAAGCTAATTGGGCTTTAGGAGTGAATAAAACTAAGTAAATACTGATAAGAGTTACCCCTTCCGCATAAGCTTAACCTTTTAGGTACAAGTATTTAGTTATTTTGATGTGAGTAATAGATACCTTTTACTTATAAGTATTGGCTTTTTAAGGCAATACTTATAAGTATCTACTGTTTCCTAAAATAGTACTTCTTTTATGTCGTCGTGTGATGAAAGCAAAATTGCTTCTAGCAGTGATAATACAGGTAAATTTGTTAAAGTATTGAATAACAAAATCGTTCCAAGTCACCTAAATCAATAAAATTAACAGAAAATGCTTGGATGCATGTTCAAAGATGACGGTAAAAAAACCGATAAAAATAAAATAGGAAATCGAAAAATTAATCTTTTAGAATGGGAGAAATAATTTATGAACTTCATAAATTTCGACGAAAATCCAGTATTCAATAAAGTGCCTGGGGGCAATAAGTGTAGACCTCCGAATCAAAAATAACTCCAATGCCATATTAGCTATAAAAAAGTGCTAATGATAGCAGTTTTGTAATGCCAATTAGAAATGAACCAAAAAAAATTACGTTTAATTTGGAAACAAATGAAACCAAAACACTTTCAAGTGCACTTAAAAGCTTAGTTTTTGAGGGGCAGTTAAAGCTGACAAGAATATAAATTAAAAGGGAAAAGCAAATAGCTGAAGATTAAGCCGGAGAATTAAGAGAATTTATGAACTTCTAAAATTAAAATTTTATTTAAATAGTTTCCTATATTGTGCAAAACTATATGCAACAAATCACAATGTTTGGAATCTTTTCGATAGCCGCACGAATTTGATTGCCCAAAATAAGAAAACATTTTTTAATTTGGACAAAACGGCTCTTTATTTATTTATTTCTCCATTGAAGTTTATTTCTGCTAATTTTGGGTAGGCTGGTCATATAGAATTAGCAACCAGGATGGTAGTTCTTATCCACTATCCTCTAGTAGACAAGCAGAACCTTTAAACTGCGCTAATTTATGGCAAACTTCACTGCATTTCCTAATCCTGCTGACGTCTACGCTGGTAAATTTCTCAACTTCTTCGCAAGTGGCTTTTATACTAAAGCTTGGGTATCCCTTCCTATATTGATATAATTATCACTAAAATGTTTCGGCTTTAATATTTCCACGTGCGTACAATTAAATGCTCCGATAACCGTTGGCATTTTAAAATGAGATTGTCATTTAGAAATAGTGTTTCAAACTATAGTTCTGTCTACTCCCATATCCTCAGCAGTACCATTTTTCAATCCGGAGTCATTTAAGTAACGTACAAAAAATTCTTTTTTTTGGTATGTAGTTCTCGGTGTATGAAATCGGTGTGTGACCAAAAATAATTGGTTTGATAAGGAGAGTCATCATGCTTTTGCGCAACAGAGTGTCTGTGCGAGTATCTCCCCCTGTCAAGGAAGAGTTTTAGGAAAATGCATACCCAAATGAATCTACGTTACGTAATGCAACTATAGTGTTGAATATTTAAATGTAGTAGTATTTAATACTAAAAGGCATTAAATTAGACCTAAGAAACTGTTAATTGAGACCACAAAAGGTGTTGAACGTACCGTAAAATGTTATGTGTTGCATACTTTTTAGATAAAAAATAGCTCAAATTTCTTAATTAATTCATTTAGAATATGACTGAAGTGTTCAGCACTTTCTCATAGGCTTCCCTCGTATTTAGCTTGTGGCCTATCATTAGACAAGGACATGTGGCTGCTTCATGATTGTTTGTTATTTTCTCTTTTTATTTAAATCCTACCATTGAAGTGCATGCCAATGGCTATTATGTTTAGTGTTAGACGCTTTAAACTTGGCTATAAATTCCACACTTCTTAGAGAAGGTCATATTTGTCATTGTTATTATCAATTATGTCAAGTGATAATGCACCGCAGCCATAAGTATATTGTGGCAAGTCTTGGTCATTTCTATTAAACTAAAAAGAATTAAAAATTTGATGTGAGCATTTAAATTGCATTCCAATTTGGTCGTTATAAAATAAGGTTAGCTTTTTCGCCAATGAACTAAATACTATAGCTGAATACACTTATGGCAAAAACTAAAACTAAATTTATTGATTTGCTTAAATTAAGGCCATCCTATGATAATTTCAGGGCCTATCTCGAGAATAATAGTCGCAATGTTATGTTTTAAAGCTGGAATTGTCCATTATCCGCATAACATCTATTCTTAACGAAACCCCCGAAAAAAGTCCAATGAGGCCTACGTCGTAGCTCCACGCAGGCCAATGGACATCTCCAACCCAGTTGATTATTATTTGCCAAATTTGGTACGTAAAAGATCGATTGTCTGTCGGCTTGTACTGTTTTGTTGAAACAAAACGACGTTTAAATTCATAGCGTCGATTTCAAGTAATAAAAATAAAGTTAACATGCCTCTATTTACGGACTTCTGTTATCCAATAGGAAGCCTTTCTCACAAACTTTCTTTACCAATTTCACTACTGTAGTACCGCTTGGCGCCGTTTCACGATCTATATTTTTTTTCAAAATTCGCACGGTTTCGGTTACTTTTATTACACAGCAATTACTTTGAAAAAAAGTTTTCATTTTTTTGAAACGCTTTCCAAGCGAAAATTGTCTTCCTATGTTATTCTTATAAATTAAGAACATTTTCACAACTTTTGTCATCACACTTTAATTAAATTAAATTAGTATAATTTGCACAAGGGCATTTGCCATTTGGTACCTGGCTCTTTACATACCCCCACAACAACCTATTAAATCTAGCGGGCTGTTGAATCTTAATTATACTATTTCTCAGTAATTCCAAGTTGCAGCTTGTTTACCTAAATATAGTCCAGAAACCAGACCAGCGCATCATAAAAATGATCATCATTTCTCATAATTAGGTTTCAATAAAATTATGTTGGTCATCAACAACCTGAATCATCTTTTTGGCACAATAGTATTGATTAATAAAATGGCTCATACATCGGTCAGACTTTATAAGGACCAAACATATTTACCTATTTCAGGAAATCCTGCAGCTAACGACCAAAACCTCTAATATAAGAATGAGAATGACGAATAGCCTTAAACGATATCGCCAACTCTTGTTTCGCCACTGTAATATACATAAGTGAACTAATAAATATTTAATGTTGCATTTTTATTAAAAGTAGATAAGCAATGTATCGTTCGGTGGTACGTATAAATCCAAGGTAAAATAATCTGATGTATATGCTTCCGGCATCTTTCCATTGTTTTTATAGAACAAACATATTATATGAATTTTTGCCCTTTTTGTTTTACTCGTATATCCATTTTACATAAATACTCGTACTATATACACATTGCAGTAAAACCACCTGTCTACTACTAAATTAAAACTATTAAATTATTTTAGAGACCGAAATGCATAACTTATACGATAAATTAAAATTATAACAGAACGGTTTCAGCATAAAATATCCTTGCATGTTCATTTTTGACGGTTATGGAAATGACTTTTGACTCATTAGTTTATGACTTTTCTACTATATTTAATATTCAAAGTTGGGTCACACAGTGTGTTATATAAGGTAATGGACGGCCTATTGTAAACAAATAATTTTGTGCAATGTCAGATAATATGCTGGAGTAAAAATGTTTGCCGTTTGGAAAATTCTTAATTATTTTTAAATGAATATTTAATTATACGACTTAGAGTGCTGTTAAAACTAACATGGGGTGTGTTCTATAATTATATAGTTGTTCTAGTGTGTATTATGTAAAACTACAACTATAACATGCATGCAATTTAACATAGCCAATATAAAAAACAAATCTTATACGAAATAGTTTTGTGGTTATAAAACTACACCAAAATATCAACCACCCCAAAAATTTTTGTTACACCGCAATATTTTGCCAAAAATAGTTTTATTTATGATTTACGTGCCTCGAATAGAATTCATAAAATGAACTAAATAAAAAAAATTAATGGTCATCTGTAATTGGGGCGATCCCTTAATATTTTTAAACACCTTAGGGAGTGTTTAACATTTTTATAGCTAAACAAAAAAATTGTTGTTGTCCTAGGTAGAATAAAATTTAATTTATTTTGTCTAGTCGAACGTATATATCGTATCTCACCAACAGTGAAGTAGTATATAATGTATATATTCTCATATTGGTACATGAGGTCTTAGATATGGGAACCTTTCACTGCTTCAAATAAGTGGTCTTCAGTCTTTACGTTCTACCCTTCCCATATTTAAGATTTGTTTTGGATGCCGTTGTTCTGTTTCACAGAATTTTTTTTTAATTCGTTATGTATATATCTGAAATGTCATGAAGCAGATCAGTCGTGCTAATGATACGTTGCTTAGAGCTTTGCATTTATGCTTCTAACATTGTTTCTAATAATATGTTCCCTCCCATTAAAATATCAATAGTTATAAGCACAGTTGGGCGTGTAAATTACACAATGTAATTTACTGGGTTTTTTACATGTAAAATATTTGTAAAACGTAAACGATTATTTTATACATACTGTAAAATATAAATCAACTTTTTCATTACAATTATCGCCATCTGTTATCAAATCTCTTAATTAAAGAAAAATTGACTATATACTACAGTGTAGTGTATTTGTGTTTATTTATTGTAATATTGGTACATATGTATAAATGTAAAATAAAGTGCAACTTTCCTATGATAAGAAATATTTTGACAATGAAATCTTGACACCTGCTATCAATAAATGTAATTTGATGAACTTCGTTTTTCGTGAGAGGAGTTAGCATATGGAATTCCTTGAATGGTAACTGCTAAGTTTCAAAAAGAATATTTTTCCCAAATTTAATTATTAATGTATTAATCAATTTATCTAGTATTAATTCTATGGTAAGGTTAGTATAATGGTATTGCTGCAAACTTAGGTTATGAAAAATTATTAATTGTAATTAGAGTAAGAAAAATTAAATTGAATTAATAAAATTCACTACAGTTCCACGCTTAAATTCGATAATCATATTCGCTACCTCTTTACTACACTGGCATTTTATCGAATGGATAGAATAGGGCTAGTAATTTCAGGGTAGTGATAATTTGGTTGATTTTGTCCTGATTGAAATTAATAAAGATTTAAATTTAAAAGCCAGTCAAACGAGTATAGATTCACTTCATTCATTTCACTGCAGAGAATTATTTTATTTATGATTAAACGTCAAATTGCAATTAGTTTTCCGCTACAAATCGAAAGAAATATGCACTCTTAAAAATATTTTATTTTAGTTTATTCAAATGTAGCTAGATGGCACTATGTCACTAGTTGTTTATTTTGTCGAATATAAGAACTAGTTTAAGACGTAAACAGATGGCATTGTAGGAGGATAGGTGATTTTTATAGTCTCAATGTAGATAACTAAAAGTTGAAAATAATTATGATTAACCATTTAAATAAAATGTTTAATTGTATTTTCTAATGCAAGTTATTCTTATAAACAAATGTTTGTATCATTTATTCAATATTTTAAATTATTTCTGGACGGATTCTCGTTTCTTAAATATATTTTTGTAAGATACACATTTTTTTGTAATTTACGGTATTTACATGTAAAATGGAGAAAACGTTTTTTACATGTAAAACGCCCAACCCTGGTTATAAGAGTGTTGAAACCTAAATCCTAATATTCTGTTAATTGGAAGAGGTTTTTTATTCATCATTAATATTGCATACTTTGTATATCAAATATAAAGGGTTTCACTCCGTTTCATATTTAGTCGTTGTTTTTGATTTTGACAGATGAGCATTCTACACAAATTATGAAGCATTGTTATTTGGTTTCTCCTGGATTGAAAAATTAAAAGGTAAAGATTATGAAAAGGACTCCACGATAAGATTTTATATACCGGTATTTCATAACACGAACCAATATTTTGTGGTTGTGTCGTGGAGATTTCTAATGGCCCTAGTCGATTATATTGAAAAAGCCGCCTAGTTAATGGAAGTATAATTTTTCTCAGTGGATTCTAAATGGCTTAAGCAGATGATCCTCCAATCTTTTTTCTTCAGTGAAATGGGACACACAGCGTTCACACACAGTTTACAAAAGGGATTTCACTTGAATGGCCGTCTAGCATCGATTATCACTCCCAAGTACTTAATAAAATGTTTAGGCATATGTTTAGGCAAATGTTCTGCTTCCATCGTCTTTTTCGCCAACTGCAAACCCATAGACGATAAATAATCCAAAAATGCCATCAAACATGACGTGCCACAACGTAGGAGCTAGCACTGATCTTTGTGGTACTCCTCCGGATATATGACGGCGGTATGAATTTTTTGTGTCTTCATTCCTCTTGTACTTTAAAACTATACTGCAAAATATTTTTTAGATCCTCCCTCCCATCTTACGGCCTCCTGCAGTCTTTAGCATATGATCCTCTCTAAAATTTCATCAGCCGTATGCAGGATATGTATGGACCGCAGTTGTCAACGCTACATTGAAAATTCTATCAGGACCGTAAGCCTTGTTGTTCCCTATTTTACTACATGCTCTTAGAACCTATTCCATTGACACTAGTCGGATTACTTCTTCCTCGCTTCTTGGTCCAATGATTCTCACATAACTAGGCAGTCGTGGAAACAACGTAAAAGACAATATTATCCAACAAGTCTCGGCACGACGAACTTGTATTTAATGTAATCTTAAACCTTGTTAAAATATTCTACCTTTTCACATAATTCTTGAAAGCATCGCTGTTTGCGATTTGTTTTGGTCGAATACTTAAGTACTGAGCGAAAAAATTGTTTTCGTAACTCGTATTTCATTGCAGGCCTTGCACCTTCCAACTATCTATTGATCTCCGTGGGATTTCTGGATCACAAGCTATTGTAATGTAATCTGTCATATGGACACCTGATTTTCTTCAGTTCCTGATAAAACTCAATCTTTCAACATGAAAATAAAAAGCTTATCTTCAAATATTTTATGTTTCCAGCCATAAAATTTTCGTTTTTTTTTCAAAAATGCCTCTTTAGTTGTTTTCCATAATGCAAGACGTAAACAATGGCTTGGAGATCGCTATGTGTGAAAAGATCAGTTACTTCCTAACGTACTTTCTAGCTCATACGGAATGTGGAGGTACTACCAATATTCAGTATTATCACTGGAACTATACTTCTTCTATTAACGGCCTAGGCATTAAAATCCGCAATCAAAAAAGATTTTGAATATTTTTATGGTTGCTAACATTTTCTTGATAATTTCCCACAGAGCCAGACAGCAGTGCTGATTCCTGTATTATTTCGCATACAATGTAATAACGTCTGCATCCTAATCACGTACTATTTGTTGTAGCAGGTCTTGCACAGCTTCGTTGTGATTAAGATTTAGTTGGATCAACTTCATCTTCTTCGTTTCATTTTCAGCGCTTTCTGATGTTTTGAACACTTAACACTATTAGTAAAATGTCTATTCCATCCAATGGATGCTTTATCAAAACATGCCCTTTGCAATATGACTCTCTTCTGCGCGCTTCTTGCACAGTTTTGAACTATTCTTCAAAATCCTACAATATTTAGCTTGGTGACCATATTCGAGGAATTTGAAAATTTTTTATAAGGCTTGTTAATTTCCATATTCAGCAAATCCTCCAACAAATCCTTATTTTCTCTTTAAATATGCATCACTATCTGGTTTTTGGCCTGGAAGGCTAACCACTGTCATTTGTATCCCCCGCTTTTAGAGAAGCTTTTAGAGTTTTTAAAGAGGCAATACATTTTCTTTCTCCCACCAGCGATTCAAGAATATGAATAATTTTTCCCCCAGACCAGTAAATTCTGAGTCGAGTTGCTTGTTTCCGATTACTTTTTCGCCTTTTTGGTACTACTTTTTGATATTCTTTGATATTTACCGCTTCTTTCACCAGTTTTGTTTCTAGTTCTAAGGATGGCTCCAGATTTGTCAGAGTACGCGCATTTGTTGTAATGCGTTTCTTTTTGCCTAACTGAAGACCAGTCTGGGACGACGAATCTCTCTGTCTTTTAGGAGTGTCTGCTTTAGAAGATTTCAGGGTTCCGCGTATTCTTTTATCTTGATTTGTCGAAATGCTTGTCGCACTAACAACGTTCTTAAATCACTGGTGCGTACAATTTCCGCTATAACGTGTATAGATCCATCTCGGGTCGTCGACCCATATTTTTATGATCCTCCTTCAGATCCACCACGGATTTTTCCAATTTCTCACTTAGTTAAACTTCTTTTCCACCTCATTATCCTTCACATATTTGAACAGGTTGTTTATCTACATTTTAACTGCAGATGATTTCGAAACACTCGGACGTTTGAACTTAATTATTTTGCTTTCTTTTACCTGGTACTCATTTAGATCAGAAAGCGAGCTTGCCCCAGATAGGGCTTCCGTAGGCTATCTCGTGAGCTTCTTACTTCTTTTGAATGGGCCCACCTCACTAGTTTGGGACTAATTCTCTGTACTTGACCCAAATTTGGCCACTCTTTGATTAGCTGAGCTCAACCTACTAAACAAAGTTGTTACAAGCTAACTTGCTTCGGCAGGCAAGTTTTCAACTACTGGAACATTACTTAGAGTGTTATTTCGACGACTGGGAGGTTTTGTTTGCTACCGCCTCTAACATGAGGAGCGGACGCTGTTTAAAGTCGCATCTCCTGATGAATAGATGCTTCATCGCAGGTGTGGTCCTCTAATAGTATTTTATTTCCCACGTATTCGCCGGCAATCCGGTTAGGAGTTTTCTCTATCCCCACCCGAGATCGTGCCCGATATGCCAAAATATGCTTGTCGAGGCCATTTACTTTAAAGCAACGTATAGCCGGTGACTATTTCTTGGAAAGTTGCAACCGATACTAAAAAATGGCTGTGCTTTATTAAGATATGCAATTGCGTTTTTTTTTTGCGCCTGCACATTCAATGAGTCAACCTTTAATCGCTCATTGAAGGTGCGAACTGGACTTTTTTCATTTTTCTCAAAACTAAAAGCATAGGTATTTTACTAAACGGAACCATAGATCTTTATTTTGGACTATTGATAACATTTATTGACTAATGAAAATGAAAAATAGTATTAAGCGTACACTGTATGTATATTGACAACTATCACTATCATGCTCGTTTTTAGTGAAAATAGTTTTGAAATTATGCAACATTTAACAGTAATAAAAACGGTTATTCAACGGACATATTAAAAATATTAACTCATTCACAACCACTCTTGTGATATGATTATGTTTGCACAAATATCTGTTCACAACTATTGGAGTCATTAATTCACCTTTATTTCAGGCAATTTCAAGTCCACAGTCTTATACGAATGATGAATTATTAATTTAGAATAAAGATAGTGAAGATTATGCAGTCAATTATGCAATCACCCAAAAAATTGGTGCACGATTCTATATAATACTGGGTAAAATTTTTACTGCAAACATACATTATATGCGGACACAAATTAAATAATTTATAAAATTGATTGCTTTTACTCAAATAACGAATTCGAATTGTCACAACGACTTAACACTATATACTCGTATAAATACTGCACCAAATTGAGAAAAACAACTTCAAAGTTTGAGTTACAGCCAAGAATATTATTTGAAAGAAAATACATTTCAAAAGTTATTTCGTTATTGACAAACAAAAAAAATGTATGAATTTCTTATTTAAATGTATTTATTTTGTCGTTATTATTTTATTTGAACATTTGCCAAAGTAAAAATAAAATGATAGCAATTAATAGTCAAAATAAAAAAAAACGCAAAAATGTCATTTGCTCAATAAAAAACAAAATTCGTTAAGCAAATATCATTGTGATGTTGGTTTTGTCAAATTTATTATCAGCCGACTATACACAAATTATTGGTCTATTGGTCTATACTTGACGTGATGACACTTTTATTTATTGGTCTAATGTTTATTTAAAAAAATTAAAATATTAACCATTTAATTGTTTAGAATAAATCATTCTTAGTGATTTATTTATGGGTATTAATTAACCATTTCAGTGAAACAAAAATTTAGGAACTAAGGTGAAAACTTCCGATGTCGAGTTTTACATAAAATTTGCTTCCCGCATTCCAATCGACCAATGCTTAAAATGTTTCATATATGATAGACATATTACGTAGTTAATTTAGCAAAGATAAGGTACACACCTTTATGGTACTTATAGTATTTAGTCACTTGTCATCTTATCTCATCTCAAACTTTGTATTGTTCTGGACAAGCCGAAAAAGCCAAGTCTTTTTCTAATCGAGGAGCCATCGTCCCTGCCAGTGCCCTTTGTACCTACCAAATGTTAACTTTTAGCGGTTCTCTCAAAAATTGCTATACTACCACTTATGAATTCGAAAGCGTTTCGTCGAGTTTACACAAGCGAAATTAAAGTAGAAAATTGTCCTGCAAATGGGGAAAGATTTTTTGAAACTGTTTTTTAAGTAAAGACAAGCTTTCGTTAAGTTAGCACTTATTTAGATTCGGTTTTGGACCGAGGTGGTAGCCAAGGATGTTTCGATATGGGATAGAATTGTTGTGCTGTATGATTTTGTTCGAATTATTTACCTTTAATGTTTCTCAAAATTTCGAAAGTTATCAAACTGTTGAAGAGGGTATAATTTTAGACTACAAAATGCAGACTAGTATAACTGTCGGTATTATAATCACAACAAATTACTGCCAATTAAGGTTAAGTCAATAAATAATCTGGTTGAAATTGAATCTCATATCGAACCCGTTACTAAATTGATTAATGTAGCCACTGAAAAATTTATTCCACAAGACGACTCGAAATTATTACGGGAATATGGATAGAAAGTTTTTTCAAGAAAACTTTCGTAAAACATTTAGTAAAGTAAAGTAGTAGTATAGAAGCAATATTCACAAATGCATACGTGCAAATAAACCATACAGTAGGCTTATTTACCTTGAGGATTTTGACGTTTAACAGAATTGCTGACTATTATAAATCAATTTATGAAGTAAGAAATTTGCCTGTGAACAAAAGGCTCATCAACCTTTTAAACGGTCTAAGCAAGATTTCTGTTTTAATTGTTCTATATGCATGCTATTTCTCACCCTCAAAGCCATCAGATTGTGCATAGTATAAATAGACATAGTACTACCATGGTATGTTGTCCCATTGACGGGCTAGATGTCGCTACTTGTATCGTTTTAAAATAAAAAAAATATTTTATGTGTATAATCGCCTAAATGTCTAAATTATTCTAAATTATTCTAAATATTTATTCTAAATTTTGATGATATACTATCAACTCGCCATCTGGAACATCAATAGGTAAACTGATATTTTCTTATGATGGTAGAATATGTATTTATATTATGGATTGTGTTACAAATATATGCAGATAATACTGCTATAAGGTATAGTGAGTTTTAAAGCTCAAAAAGAATGCAAACATATTAAGAAACACTTATTCACTACTGGATGCCATGGGACATCAATATTAATCCAGCGAAAACTCAGTATATTTTTACCCAACATCAAAATATCAGAATTAACTTAAAAAATCGGTGGAAATAATTATTGAAAATCAAAAAATTGTTTTAAAAACCATATTATGGACCTGAAAAAAATATCAGCCATTGCATTCCACATTTTTGTACCCTATACTTAAACTAAAGAAGTGGTTATAGGAATAAACTCTTAGTCTACAAGCTACAGGGTGGCTGAGACCAAATGTTACTGACTTCACTCTGTTGTCATTTGTGTAGTTGTCATTTTCGCGCGTCAATTTTTTGACAGATTAAAGTTTTTTGACAGATTGAATGGAATAAAATTCCGCAAGCCCACGTTCGGTCAGCATGCATGCAATGCTTTCTATGGAAGACTGAATCAAATAATCAGAGCCAAAGGAGGTCATATCGAGCAGTAACATGTTTTTCATAAAATGTAATATGTTTTCAACATATTCCACGAAATTTCAATAAAAAATAATCAAAATTAAAAAAATTACAGCGTTTTCATTTGGTAACACTTGGTCTCAGCCACCCTGCATATACCAGTCTATCCCTTATGTAATAGCAGCGCTCTTTGAACTCCCTAATTTATAACTTTTTTAGTCAAATGAAAAACTGGTGGGTAAGGGCCACAAAACTGCATAATGTATGCTTCATTATTCTGGATGTTGAAGATGGTCGTTCGATGGATTGTTTACTCCAATAGGTGTAATATGGTTCTATTCTATAGAACCATATTACACCTATTGGATATATGGTTCTATGGTAAGTATATTCTATATGGTTCTATGGTAAGTATATGGTTATACTTACTTCTTGTTTATAAACTGATACATTGTTTGGACAACCACTACTGTGTGACTATGACATAAGTATAGCAGGTTATAAAAAGTTTATGTACTTATGAGGGTTGAAGCCATTTGAATTCTAAAATTTAAAATATAGCTTACCCAAGTATCAGAATGGTGTTTGCCTCACAAACTTTCACAACTATATATTTTTGTTGCTCTGTATAATCCCTCAAAAATGTGTGGGTGTCCTACTAATATGTCTGTTAATCATAAAACTCCAACTATAGTGGAAATCACATAGTCTTTACAATATAAACATTAAATTTCCAAACAATATACAAATTAGTCGTCAAGTGTAGAACTAATCTTTCGTATAATCTCTCCAATCGGAGAGATTATATGGAATTAGGATATGGTATAAAAAATAATGATTTTTGCATTAACACATTTTGTTGAATGTATTTGTATAAGATATTAGATTTATCTTATCTATAATCAGTAAAGAGTCAGCACTATATGAATATAATTTTACTACATATGATAAATTGTTATCACTATTGGCGTAATATTTACAGTTTATTCGTTAATAGTATAACCAACCGACAGTAAATTATTGTGAACAATCGACACAGCATCATGTTTGCAGGTCTGCTGGTAATTCACTTCTTTGTATATATAATACAACTGTTAAAATAGGTAGCATCAAACTATTTTTTTTGTCAGCAGCCATTTAAACGATTTAAAAGTCTTGATCAGTTAGCCTATAAAAGTTGAGTAAATTTTAAGAAAACTGCAAAATATTTTCAAGTTCTCAACATATCTCACCATCAAGTCAAAATTTCGAAATATTTAGCCTATATCAATATTGTGAAATATTTCAACACGTAAAAAATTATCAATATTGCTAGACACTGCAAATCAACAATGGCAGTTTTCGTACATGTAAGATTTTATAAGAAAACCTTACTTACGGCAATCTTAACAAAATATAGCTATTGGAGAACCGCGGATTTTAACAGTTTATATAAGACCGAACATTATTTTGTAATTTTTAATTCTTTGAAGTAGTCACAAGCCTGCCCCATTTTACTAGAACTGTGTTTACTGCCGGCTTGAACCACTTGTGGCGTTTTTAAATCTTATTTAAAATGATAGTAATGCATGCATACACAAGGCTGCGTTTTTGATTCAAAAACATCATTAGCGGTAGGAGTAACTAACAAAAATTATATAGAAAAATGCAACGGAAATGACGAGAAAATGTAGCGGAAATGATGAAACATAAAGAAAATTACGAAAAGCATATTCGAAATCGATTTCAAATTTTATGAAAGTAAGTGTGAATATTGGGCCGAATAAAAATAAATAAAATAAAAAAACCATTTCAAAGTTGGTTTTGTTTAGTATACACCAATACAAACCAAGGAAAGTTTAATGGGGCATGCTATATGATTTTATTTTGTGTTAGTTCAAATCTCATTCGTATTTTGTGTTAGTTCAAATCTCATTCGTAGATGGCTGTAGCGTAGGATGGGTATTCATACTTTGTCGTTTAAGCATTTCAAGCCACTTTCTTACAAAAATGCTGCAGGATTTTTCAGTAATATCTCTTCGGGAAAACATGACGGAACTAAATATTGTTTATCTTTTTTAGTAAATTCCGAAAGTGTATACCAACTTAAAATTGAATTTTATTATTTATTACTAAAAAATTATTAAAAAGATAAACAATATTTAATTCCGTCATGTTTTGCCGAAGAAATATTACTGAAAAATTCTGCAGCATTTTTCTATGAAAGCGGCTTTAGGCAGTAATACGAGTATTTGCAAACATAAAATGTTTGCCTTAAATATAAAGTAGGTTTACTTATTCACAATATACGTTAAATGGTAAGATCTTGTTTTTTGTCGAGTTGTCGGAAAAAATATTCATCAAATTCGATTTTAAATTCCACTTCATGGAATTCATGGAACTTTAAAAAGGAGTTGCATTTTAAAATAAAAATATTTTTTACTTCCCATGATCGTTAAAAACTTAAAAGAGACACCCTACCTCTGATCTTTTAAAGTGATACAATTAAATGAATTTAAATTTAGTAGCGAGATCGGTATAATCTCTGCAATAATGATAGTACAGAAACGTTTATTTAAATAGATTTTCGGTAATTTATTGCCGGGGAATAAATCCGAAAATAATAATTTTATTGAGGAAATCATCAGTTCTCAATCAAGTGTGTCTAGTGCAAACATTATGTCATCAATCGATATTTCTACTAAATTTCTTTAATTTGACTTCCTCAATCATTTCATAAATTTAGATAGCATATAAGTTAGTGCTTTTATGTTTGAATTCTGATTTTTTATTTTCTCAGCCGGTCGAGCGCATTTGGCTTTGATAATTGATAGACAGAATTATAAAGCTAATAAAGCATTTTTCTAGTCTGCTGGTCATCTTTTCCAGCCCCACGCTGCTTAACAAAAACACATATTTTAACAAAAACACATATTTGGAGATTGACTGTTCGACTTGTAAGCGTTCTAGCTTTCCAGTGCGTGGTAAGGTCCATTATAAACGAAAAACCTAGCAAACAATCTGACGATTTATTGATATTTATCCAAATTTTGTCATAAGCTTTACCTAAAGAAGATTAATTTAATTTTATTTTCCAGCTCTGATTTATTTCGCATAGTTGTATAATTTATGTTCAAAAATTACATAAAAATTTTTGAACTGGTGCGACAGAAATTTGAAATTCTTAAGGATTTATAAGTTGTTATTACGAGTATAAAATCAAAAATTTTAAGTAAATTTTAAGTTACAATACATATAGCTTTAAAATATTAAACACTAGGAAGTTTTTGTTATTGTATTTTCCTACACAAAATTGTATATATATTATATATATATATATATATATATATATATATATATATATATATATATATATATATATATATATATATATATATATATATATATATATATATATATATATATATATATATATATATATATATATATATATATATATATATATATATATTTAAAATTTGTACACAAACAATAACAATAATATTTGGCAATACTCAAACACGGCGGTGCTGCTATACGAAAATAGCGGAAAGGATTGAACTCAGATGTACCAAAACAAAATGCATATTTCTGAATGTGTATATTAGCATAGCTTTCAAAGCCATAATTAAAAAGCCAAAAACTTTTTAACTCTATAAGTAGCGGGCGTTATTTATTAAAATTGTCATGGCAACGAAAAATTACAAAAAAAATGTATATGGTTTTTGTATGTTACAAAAGAGTGTCTTAAAATGAACGCAAGATATGAATTAAATAGTCTTTAGATTGTTATTTTTTATTGAAATCATAAAGAACATAGGATAGGGTTATTTACGGAATAACACATCGGGCAATTGGCAAATGGCCTCCATGGCTTTTCTGGCACATACGCATTCTTTTGTCGAAATTTTCCATGACCATTCTGCATAAATGTGGCTGAATTTCGTTGATACAGCGTTTAATTTTATCCTGTAATGCACGGATGGTGAGGGCTTGTTGACATAAGCTTTTGACTTCAAATAACCCCATAAAAAGAAATCTATTGGTGTTAAATCACACGATCTAGGGGGCAAATTCTGATCATCGAAACGAGAGAGTCCACGTCCAGGAAATGTCTAATACAGTAATTAAATTGTTTCACGGGATGTATGGCATGTGGCACCGTCTCGTTGAAACCACATATTGGCCACATCAATATCATCCAATTTCGGCAGAAAGAACTGTGTTAACATGTCGAAATATCGAGCACCAGTAACAGTCAAAAAAGTATGGTCTAATGATGCCTCCAGCCCAAAATCTGCACCAACTAGTGACACGTTGTGGATGGATTTATTTTTCGACCATTACCCATCGGGTTTTCCGACAATTTTGGCGTTCAACAAAGCCATCAAGACGAAAATGTGCTTAATCGCTTATCGTGCTTAAACTGTCAGCTGTCAAATTGTTTTTTTTTTCAGGGATGACAATAATTTTCTGCACAAATGGCGGCAAATTCAAACCTTGCTATAATTTTGGGACACCCTTATTACACAAAAAAATAGTGAATTTTAAAGTTTTTTATAAAGCCGCGTGTGCTAGGTTATGAATTGTTTTGTCTTTTATGACAGAAGGTTTTGGTATTAGGCTTAAATAGACATTGTTATTAATTTTGTTAAAATAAATAAACAATCAACAAATCAAACCACTATTACGTGTGTAATTGTGACTATTCAATCATTTCTACGTTTTTTCTTAAAACGTGAGCTCCCTTTTGGTAGCAAAGATCGATCGCATTAATAGTACGATACTGTGTCACTATGGGTTTAAATTGATTAACTTTACTAATCCAATTGATAGATTTTTATCATCGTGTTCTCAGTGATTTTGATACGATTTATTTTTTGCATCAACGACCACTATACTTATGGATAGATGCTTAAACTGTTTGACAAATATTTATATGTTGGACATTAGGGAACTTGAGTTTTTTTTTTGATTTCTTTGAGTGACCAACACAAAGATGTTTTACTGTATATATAATAAGTGTAATAAATTTATTTATAAATACTAAATTATATATTTGTCCCTATTACAGCTTGGGTAGTTTTTTCATAAATAAAATGTTCTGCGACCTACGGCATTAAATTTAATTTCATAATAAGCGCACAAAAAGAAAGTGTGACAAACACTTTATTTTGGAATGGAGTATAGACACGGGGGACTGACGGTCTCGGTAATTTTTTTTTATTTTCGCGTTTGTTTATGATTTTTGTCCCTTGATATACATATAAATCAAATTCAAAATGATTACTCCTCCAACGATAGTTATATAAAGCTAGTTTCCTTTTTGATAGTGAATTTTATACTTATAATAGTTTTTTATTCGATAAATACGGTGTGAAGATGTGAATACATGTATAACTTTATAATTTTTAACACGCGATTTTGAATAGAGAGGATATATATATATATATATATATATATATATATATATATATATATATATAACAGTACTGTGCAATTAAATCTAGACGACTAGAATTTTTCAATTATCAATGAATTTTATTTTACAAAACTAGCGATAATTACAACAAAACTTAATTAGTTTGTTGTATTCGTTGATGTATTAGTATTTAGAATATGGTTCTGTTTAAAGTTTTTAAGAGCAGATATTCTTTGTAAAAGACATCACAAAATTAAAGAAGGTTAACTGATTCGAGTTCATTAGCTCGAATAGATTATCGATCGGAGCGTGGATAAGAAAAAAGTCAGTAGATGTACTCCCATTTAGAATTTTTCAGCATTTTTCCTGTACTGTAAACTAAGCTTTATGCTACATTTAACACTGAAAAAAATGTTGCCCAAATGTGATGAAAATTTGTTTTCCTTTATTTTCTATATCATTGACGTATTGTATGGTTGAATAAAGCGAATATTAAGGATTGGACATCAAGCTAGGTCCAATTTCCAAAATCATTGCTATGCCTATACAAGATATATGATTATTATACCTACGCAACAAGTACAAAATTGGATATTACCTATAAATTATATTGGAGTGTTTTTATGATATTACTATGTAAATGTTAGGTAAAATGTTATAGTCAAAGAAGCAATGCTTGTAAAATCCTTTTTTTATACGACTAAGAAAATACAATAAATTTCTGTCACTTCAAGTGACAGTTGTGTGGCCATTCGATGCATTGTGTATTTGGATGCAGTTCGATAACAAATACGAGTATCATAAATACTTTTTTGTACGATAGTCATTAAAAGAACATTGTTCGCAATAAATGTAGCAAGTCAAAGATGTTATTCTGTTCTTCTCGCTGCAAGTCACTGTTAATTAAAAAGGCCACCGCGCGACCAGGCGAGGGCATACCATAATGATTAGTTGGCCAATTTGAAATTAGATTAAACAAATCCATGAACAACACTAAAGTTTCATTGTACATTTCTGGCGTGAAATCAATGTTTGGATCTTGGATTGTGTATCTAATTCGGTGCAGGATGTCTTGGATTTTTCCCACAAAGCCGATGATTGTGTTGGATAACATATCGTAAATAAAATTACGAAAAGTTGAATATTACTCGGCGTGGATGCAAAAGCTGCAACTGCAAGTGTCGCAAAACGTTGGTCCTGTGTAAAGTCGTTCCAATATCTTGGCTTTAAATATGCCTACGATTGCTGGATTTGGTTCGCATTGTCCACTTGGGTCCCATTTTTTACTTGATCTTTTCTATGTCAAATAGCGTGGAACTTCGGTATATCATAATGTTTTTGGAAATGGTTCTAAAACATCAGGTTTTTGGCACCGTGTAAAAAATTCGTTAAGTATCGTTTTTGGTGGCTCGAATGGTCGCTCGAATGGTCGCTAGACAGCATTTTCTTGAGTGAAATAAATTAACCACTGATTGGAAAATAAACAAATAGAGAATTTCAACGAATTGTAAAAAGATAAATTTAAAAACCCTACAATTTAAACGACTGTAAATGTCGTTTGGAAAATGGCCAAAGGATTTTGTATGGTTCAAGAATACTGGCATTTTTTTTTTTTTAATAAAAATTGTAATTTTTAAATGTAGTACATTTATAACTTAAGATTATACGAGCTTGAGGTTAAAAATTGTAATTCTCAAATCTTAAAATGTAATATCTAAGAAGATTGACTTAGTCACAAATAGAAAAAATATAGGTTTATCAAAATTCAGTCCTTATAGATTTTACCCAGAGGCTGTATATTAAAAAAAAGGTTAATTTTTTTTCCTTTATGTGCTACCGCATTTTCTTGCTGGCTTTTCACACTCTCAATTTTAACCAACAGCTTCATAACTGTGATTAATAAGTAAAATTATGATGCAAACATTTCCATTTACGAAGGTTTGTTCCTTCATTATTCACAATATTTATATATAATAAAATAAAAATCTATGTATCACTATAAAAAAACTATAATAGAAATAAAACTTACCTTTAACATCAACTGGTAAAGCGCTTTACCGATGTGCTGGAAGTATAATACCCTAAACCCTATTCCTCCGACGCAAGCTAGCGCAGGTGAATGGCTGCTCGGGAACAAATAAACTTAGTGACATTTTACTAACGGGTCTATTTTTTCGGATAGTTCCGTTACAAACAAGACACAATCAAATTTTTAAAGACCACTTTCAAAAGGGGATCCCATACGGTCGATGATATTTTGGATGATTTCGTTGTATATTTTTACTTCATGGTATATATTTGCCTAATTTGGTTGTCCTTAAGCTCTACAATTGTATATGGCAACTGTTAGAAATACTTGACTAATAATTCCACTCGCTATTTTAATCACTACGAGCTACTTATATATATATATATTTATGTATAAATATTATATATATATATATATATATATATATATATATATATATATATATATATATATATATATATATATATATATATATATATAAATTTAAAGGTTATGTCCAATCTTTTTTAATTAAATTTATGAATATGGCTACACAGCTCATTAAGATATCGTCAAAATAATTTTAGGTAACGCTACTTCATATATTGCATGCGATATGTCAACAGGTGAATTAGGCCAATACTAAATTTTAACCATTAAAACAAAGTGTTGCTATAAAACTATACTAAAACTATTTATTTTTAAATCGATATTTAAACAAAAATAAATTTGTCCAAAAAATTAAAGTGTATGTACATAAGTATGTATAAAATATAAATTCATTGAAATAAAAATAAAAGTTCTCAACAAAAGGTGACATACTACAAATGATACGATTTTAGAAAAAAATTTATGCACCGAGTAATTTTATACCGAGTGGTTTCTAAATGAGGTTGGTTAATCCCAGATACTCTAATTTCAAATTTGAGGTCACTTAAAATCATTTATCAAATGTTTATTCAGGACGATTCAATAATAGCCTTAAACGAACTCTCAATGAATCTAACAGTAGTTGTCTGTGGATATTGCGATTTTTCATTAATTACCATTAGATGTGCAATAGATGTCACTTTAGTTGGTATTATAATTTTATGTTTTTGTGATAGATGTCACTAATTCTATATAATTGTAAATGTGTAAGCTCCAAAGAATCGAAGCCTATTGCTGAATGGTGGTTCAAATTAATTTATAAATTATAGAAATTTATAAGAGTTCCCGTAGTTTCCATTAAATTGATTTCATATTTAAATCCGGAACATATGACTTACATTTATATTAACACTAACAATGGGTTGACATTTGCCAATCATGTGACCGCAGATTAAACAGATATTACGTTTCAATTGCTTAAACCGCCTTTATATATATATATATATATATATATATATATATATATATATATATATATATATATATTATTTTATTTTTTACTGTACATATAACTTATATAAATATATATAGTTTTAAATCCTAATCGTTAGTTTGACCTAATTTTTCTTTACTGCCGGATATTTTCCTATTTTGAATTTTGCCATGCTAAAGGTTAAACCATTATACAAACATATTACTGCAGTTATTACTACTAAAAGTCGTTGGAGGTGAAACCATATTAAAGAATGTTTTTATGAACTATAAGTCTATCATGAATAAAAACATCGTTTGAATAGCTCCACATATTTTACCTTTTTTTCTCTGTACCATATTAATTTTTTGCATCACAGAAATATTCTTAAATGTTTGATTGCCACAATACTGAGAGCGAGGTTGTCAAATTTTCCATTAATCCCGTAGTATATAGCATACAACGATGAAACCAAATTGATAAAAGAAAGTCAAAATCAGTGCCAAAACTTGGAACCTGGAACATTTCTTTCGAAATAACTACCAACAATTATTTTAATCATAATGCAAGTATCAATATGATACATTTTTTTTGACTACATTCAGTTTATTTTTCTACCAAGTCTGATTTAGATAATTAAGCTCAAAGTATTTCAAGCATCGGATCTGTTTTTAATAATTTGATATCTGCAACTTTTATTCAATGCATTTGTTTCAACGGTAATCGAAATGACGAGAAAATGTAACGAAACAACAACAATGTCAAAGACCTTGCGGAAAGTTTAATTGACAGATGCACCAAAACAAAATGCACATTTCTAAATGTGTATTAGCAAAGCCTTCTATAATTAAAAGGTCCAATTCATCAAATACATTTGCTGTACAGATTCAAAAACTTTTTAATTTTATTAGTAGCGGGCGTTATTTATTGAAATTGTCATGGCAACGAAAAAATTTAATAAAATTTATATGGTTTATAACGACGGCGGATGTTGTGTCGTTATTTTAATTATTCAGAATTGGATATTGGGCGGAGCAAAGCTCAGTTTCGATCTGATGAGAAATTTAGTAAAATTTACTATGCTCATACTAATTTACACTATGTATATATATTTATGTACAATGTACATGTTGTCACGGCCATCGTAATGAATATCAACCATGAACGCACCTTAGTTTATATTATTGGTTTATTGTAAATTATCGTTAAATAGTGCCATCTATGAAATAGTGTTGACAGATAGTAGATGTAGTATAAAACATACTCATCTGTAGTTCTATTATTGAACGCACTGATGATTGTGAGCAATGGAAACTAGATTTTAAATTATATATAATAAAACTATCGAACGATTCGGATGAAAATATTGTAAGGAAAAAAAGGTTTTTATTTTGGACAAGATGGACACACATGTAGCGTTAGCGAATTATATGAATTTGCCCGAAATATCTGAATAATTGTTTGTATTTCCAACCAAGTCAGTTTGTTTTTTAATTTCTTTAATTTGCGCATCTATTTGTTTATTAAGAGCTTCTACATTTCTCAAAATCTTTTGTAAGACTTGCTCCACTTTTACTTGTCTTTGATCTTTTGTTTAGTACATACTCTCATGTCTAGTTTGACTCATTCATTTTAAACGCTCACATTATTATAAGCTGCGATTCTTTTTTCTTTGTTTTCGTCCATATTTAACATGTTGTTTGCGCTTTGCTTCAATATATGTTGTTTCCATGTCAACCTTCTTTTCAGATGTGTTTACTGATTTTTGTGCTTATACTTTTACTCGCCATGTCTTTACATGACCTCGCTCAAATGAATTTGCAGTTCCGTTGATACAATTTGTGAATTTTTATGTGGCACTTTAATCGCAGTATCATCAGCAAATGTAAGATCAACACTTTGTTAGTTGTGTTACTTTGAAAGTAACTGGTAAATCGGCGCCTTGTAGGATATCGATTAAGCAAGTAGTTACAATATTTTGTTTAATCGTGTATTTCCTTTGTAGAAGGTAGTTCGACGGAACTGGGTGAAAAATCTTCGGGAGGAACTCTTTAATTTCGAAAAAATTGATAGACTGATATAATTTGCCTTTCTTATCTAATACTGGTTTAAGTTTTGTTACTAACAACTTTTCAAACAACTTTAAGTTTGTTGGAAGCATGCTTATTGGACGATAAGAAGAAACTTGTGTTTTATTTTCCTAAGGTTATAAATCATCAGAGATATCTTACATTTTTGTTGAATATGACTTGTTCCCATAATCGTACACTTTAATAGTATTCTTAATATTCTTCTAATTAAACTGTAAGGTTTATAGACTACTTCATCACCCATTTGCTCAGATAGCACGATATTGCGAGTTCAGGTTTGTCAGTCTTTTTAAGTATTTTGTTGGTTTCTCCAAAGAATAATCTGTCCTCTCAATTGGAGCGAGTTCACTTAAATAGCCCTGGGCACTTATTGCGAGTTCAGGTTTGACGGTCTTTTTAAGTATTTTGTTGGTTTCCCCGAAGAATAATCTGTCCTCTCAATTGGAGCGAGTTCACTTAAATAGCCCTGGGCACTTAAATGGCTAATGTCTTAATAGCTCGATTTCATTATCCGTTGCGTTCATATAACTTTGTTTTGTAATTTACGAAGTTTCCTTCTCCTAGCATGGCAGTACAAGCATTTTATGGTTATTACCAAGTTTTTATACTGCCGCCTTTCTTGTTGTAAACACGGTGACCAGAAAGCCGATTAATATGAGAACATACCTCTCTTCAGCTTCGAACTGTATCTCCACCGATGGTTTCTAATAGTTTTGGTAAAGTTAACCAAAAAATCAATTATAAGCCTAACAGTAAGGGTTTCTTATGTTGTTTTGAGTAGTAAATCCTACAAGCTAACCGCTGAATATTGTACTCTTAGTCGAATCACTGTACAACAGATTAGCTAGATAATAAATAAAACTAAACACAAATTAAGTTATGTAAACTATATGGAATCGTGCAGTTCAATTAATTTTCAATATACACGAATAGTGTAACTTTTATATGCATAACACGGTTGTATTTAGCAAATTGTATACACAAAAAGGAAAAAAAAGATATTTCGAAGATCCAACATATAATTAATCTATGCATGAAGTCGAAAGTTCGAAAACCATTGATTGTAGTCTAACCTTGTTTCAAACCTTGTTAAAATTTAATAATTTTATTCTGCCATACGAATGACATATTATATAATATATATAGACTTGAATTATATAAATACAACCAACATACATACGTATATACATGTAATAAACTTATAGCCATCATGAATGCTTTCAACATAATTTAATATCATCGTTTAAAATAAAGTGAAAACGCCAAAATTTGTCCGCATTGCCAAATAGCCAAACGAAAAACGGAAAATCTATTTATAATTTTCAATTAATTAAAATTATTAACATTGAATATGGCCATTAACATACTAATTTATTATCATCATCCATACATTATTTTAGTATAAAGTTGGCAAATTAATTAAGTTTTTATTTTTATCTTCTTTTTTTTTAGCCAATGCATCAGTCAAGAATACTTAAATATCCACATTGTTAGCAGGTAAGTTATTTTAAAATATGATACGGTTTAGAGGCCGAAACAAATCCATCTCTTTAACAGTTTTGTAAATTTTGTAATACACTAAATTCACAACAAACAGGTATTTGATTTTGTGTATATTGAATTCGTGCTACAACCGGCCATATTAACATGCATTTCTGTGTTGTTGATTTTTCTATAATTTAATATCATGCAATTTGCGTTTGAGGATTAAATAAATTCTTTAAAGTTTACATACACATAGAACAGTTTTGTAGTTTGAAATGATAGTGGAACGGAACCCAATCTTGATTTAAAACAAACAAAGGGTGTTCTAAAATGAACGCCGCAGGTTAAGTTTAAAAGATACCAAATAATTCGTCGTATCTTCTCTTGTCTACATACCACTGACTAATTACAGCTGTTCTTGGAATCATTTGCTCCTTTCTAATTACCTCACGAGTACATTATTATGATAACATTTTCATGCATCTGACATTGATGATATTTTTATTTCTTTACATTTGGCCGCATTGTTTGAAATCTATGTGTCCTTATGTGTCATTGTGTGGCCCCCACTCATGGCTAAGCCTCATTGTATCTTTGCTATGGAATAGGGGATGGTGATCTTCCCTTCTTCCACCTACAATCCCGTGATAAGTGGCCAACCTTGTCACATGTCCAACATTTCGACCTGCCGCTATTTCCTTGGTCCGTTGGTCTACGATAAAGTGGCGATGGTGTTCTCGATCATTTTCTTTCCATTCTACACAATCTCCTAAGATATTGACCATTTTGCCACAACTCTAGCATCTGCTTTTTAAGGTGCAATATCTGCAATTTATTAATGTGTATTTTCATCGCTGGTTCATTTGTCCAAATTTTCCGTATCTTGATTACCAGCTTGATGATGTTATAATCTGCGAACTGTTTTTGGTTACAATACTACAGCTCTTCTAGTCTACTAGACTCGACATCTCGTACACATGATCAAGAGTGACGGATATTTGCTTTGGTTTGCTTCGTATTTTCTTAACTTTTGCTTTGATGTTCTTAATCGTTTGCTTTTTCATTCATCAAAGCTTCGAGGAGTCTTAATTGTAGTTCACTCTTTATCGCGTTTGAAATATAAGGTGTATGTATTAAAAACCGGAATTTGATACTAGATGTCATTACTTGTTTATGCGTTATAGTACATCATGGACATATATGTCATTTGCAAGCCCTATTCAATACCTGTCAAAATCAGCTAAAAGTTTTTGTTTTGATTGTGCACATCCAACGATGTTGAAATCGCAACGATGGAAAATTTATCAAATTTGCAAAAAAAACAGCATTTGCGAGAAATTTTGTTGATTCACTTTTTCGCAAACAAAACTGCAGCTGAAAGTCATCATTTGCTCGCGGATTTGTATGGTGAGCATGCTCTTGCAAAAACACAGTGCTTTGAGTGATTTAGACGCTTCAAAAGTGGTGATTTTGAAAGGCGATTTTGATAGTGGTGATTTTGATCCATTCAGAATGCCCTATCAGGAATACGCTTCACTTCAATTCAAGGTATCGAAAATTGGCTCGATTCGTTTTTGGCCACCAAGCCGGCGCAATTTTTCTGAAAAAAGTAGTGGGTAGCGATTGGCAATACTTTGAATAAAAAATCATGTAACATTTTTTCACAATAAAGGCTCAAATTTCATAAAAAAATTCCGGTTTTTAATGCATACACCTACAACTCAACTCAATCCATGACTGGACGCCGCATTTATATACCAAAATTACATGTATCTCGAATATTCTATTTTTCTATTATTTCATTCTACTTAATATTTGTTCAATTTCTGCTAGTGCTAATTCTATTTCATAGATGTCTCTAGGTAATACCATAGATTAAGATATGTGAAAGATGCCCAAACACAAGCAACAAAAATTTATAACTAGAAATAATAATAGAGAACGTAAAAATAAAAAGAAGAAACCGTTTTTCTTGGTTACTGAATAATGAAGGCGTGTAAAATATGCATTCGACAATGAAAGAATAAAAAATAAAACCAAGTAGCCTTTCTATGCAATACAATATTTATTTGTAGTTGAAAAATATATTTTGTACTTTATACAGTAAGTAGAGGTACTCGTCACTTACTTTTATTTTTTATTCTAATTGGAACATCTTTTTATATCTTAATCTATGGTAATACTCTAGAGAGATCGTAAAATAATAACTTTAAACTGTAGTGGAAACATTTAAAAGTTCTCATAAAACTTTCAACAATTTTGAGTTTAACTCATTTCACCAAGCTGATCTTAAATAAACTTTACACAATTACAACACCAAAATCAAAACTTTAGATTTGCGGTGATCTGTCGACACAAAGTTGTAAGTTTAAATTCAAAATATCTTTTAGGCCTCCGCAACTAGTAATCCGTCAACTAGTGCTTATGGTGCAGCCGTTTACCTTCGTCAATACGACTCACGTCGGAAACAGAGTTCAATCGGTTTGAGCCTAGGTTTTTTAAAATGGCGGCATAAAAAATTGTTATCCAATAATAAAATTGAAATAACATCAAATAAAATCGATTTACTATCGAATAACTCTTCAGATCTTTTTTAGTAAACATTTTGGCGAATTGCTGGTTGAAGAACTAGCTCGCAATTTGTATAAAATGGATTATTCGAATTCTTCAACATGGAAAATTTCTAAAACGCAAAGCATACACGTTGGTAAGCCCAATAATACTCAGCTATTTATTTCCAGCTTAATAATACCCAGCTATTTATTTCCAAATCGAAAATTTGAAATGATTAGAAAATATCCATTAAAATTGAGAATTTTATTGACACAAATCAAAAACTTCGAAAACTAAAACAATTACGATCGTTAGCCCATAAAAACTGAGCAATTTATGCTACAAATCGATAATTTCCTAAATATAGAAAACACATGATAGCGACCCCGTCAAACTAGAGCCATTTATGCTTAAAATATAAATTTTTCAAAACTTAGGAAATGACATGATGATGATGGGCTAACTATCATGTATTTTCTTTGTTTTGCTAACTTCTTGTCTTTTCAGTGCTTTAGCGATTTTTGATTTGAGGCATAAATCGCTCAACTTTGATAGGCTAACCATCATGCGTTTGCTGTTTTAGAAATTTTAGATTTTTAGCATATATTGCTCAATTACGATGGGCTAACTGACCACCATGTATTTTCTGTGTTTTGAAATTTTTTTATTTGGGTATAAATTGCTTAGTTTTGATAACTTCTTTTCAGTGCTTTGTAAATTTTCGATATGTGATAAATTGCTCAGTTTATTCCACTCGGGATAAATGAGTGCAACAAGCTAGTACAGAATTGTTAAAATGCTGATTATTTCTCCTCAAACGTCAGAAGAAGATCGCAACTATGAAAATGATAAATGCTCTTCTGTTTTCTCAGTTAGCCCATCGTAATTGAGCAATATATGCTAAAAATCTAAAATTTCTGTAAATATTATCGCACCTTGTAAATGAGTGTTGATTGTTTTAGCTATGATTGAAACATAATCCCATTATTTTTTTAATTTCAGTTATTCGGCGTTTAAAAGCTGATATCTTAAAAAAGGCAAGCGTGGCGGGGGAGCAGGGACGCCGTTTAGGCTCCTTGGGCCTATGCCATGCACGCCAATGCGACTGCAGATCGATCTGGAGGTGCTTCTTGGCGTCTTCCACCCGACGAAACATTACAAGTTCCAGATCCGAAAGAAAAACAGGAAGACATAGATTTATACGGAGATGGACACAATTGGAAAAGTATTATATTTTCTCTTCTCGTAATTGGATTTGTTATTGCAGGAATTATTACAGCCATTTACCTCTTAGGGTAAGTACATACATATAATAATAAATCATAAAATAGTAACAATTTAAAAAAATCGATTAAATATTTCAGATATGTAGACGAATTGCTTTATTGGTCGGGAAAACGAATGATATTAGATGAATATTTACAAGGAGAGCTAACACCAAATCGACTGCCACCATCGTGGGTAACGAATACTAAATTTGTATTTCATGCTGACGATGGTGGCCTTGCTATTTTGGATACTACTAGCGATTCCGTTACTACTTTAGTTACTAATCATACACTGGTAAGATAAAAATATGATTTTATAGTACAATGTTCGATCATAACCTCAAATAATATTTCTAGCGACAATTAAATGTAAAGGGATATCTTTGCACTACAGATTTAAGATACGTTTTATTTAAGCATAATGTTAAACAAGTAAGTTTATGTTCTCAATTTGACAGTTTTTTTGCAAAGTTCTAATTTAATAATTTATATTTGCATTTAAGGTGTTTAGACAATCATTCACAGCGTTTTATACTGTCTATGATGTTACAAATGAGTATGTTACCCTTAAATCCACATTTATGTTAAATTAATTTACTAAAACTATAATCTGTAATTTTAGTCATCATATGCCGGTGAGGTTAAAAGAGTCCGTTAAAACACATCGTTCTCGTTTACAATATGCGGCATGGCTCGGAAATACAACCGCACTATTAATAATAGCGGAGAATGATTTATATCTAAGACAAACACCATCGGACGAAGAAGATATACGATTAACGAGCACAGGGTACCCCGATATTATATATAATGGTGTAGCTGATTGGCTATATCAAGGTAAAATTATAGTTTAAATCGTTAATGTGAATTATGCTATAAACGAATTTAAAACTTTGCAGAAGAAATATTTGCTTCGTCTGAAGCAGTATGGAGCTCACCGGACGGGGCTTACATTCTATATGCTACATTTAATGATACAAACGTTGGTCTTATGACATTTCCATGGTTCGCATCGGGAGCTGTTATTGCAGCGGGTGGCGTAAATAATGGAGGATCATTTCCTGAAACTAGAACCCTTCGATATCCAACTCCGGGTACAATAAATCCTGAAGTACATCTGTGGATGTTAGACTTAACGAATATAACCGATCCGATACGATATTACGTTAAACCACCGATTTCGTTAGACGGCCAAGAATACTATTTAATTTCCGCCAGCTGGATTAATCATAATAATCATGGAATATCCATTGTGTGGATGACTCGTGGACAAAATTTAACAATAATCACCACATGTATGACACCCAATTGGACCTGTATCGAGGTATACATTTATCGATAGAATTTATTTTTTTCCTGTCATTTATACTAACATACAAAATATAATCCGTTCAGACTCATTCGGAGCGAGCGCCGGAAGACGAATGGTTAGATATACAACCCCATCCATTATTTTCTATTGACGGTGATAGTTTCTTATTGTTGGCGGGCATTCAAGAAACCGGAACCGAACACTTTAGTCATATAAAACATGTTACAATAACACAAAAGCGAATGACGGTGATATCACATGGCCGATACGAGGTAATTTATATAGGTTTCAGTTAAACATTTTTCTAACAAAATATATTTAGATCAATATTTTTTATAGATTGAATTGATAATTTCTAAATGTGATTATTTTTATCGCCTTTTGCTCATTACGAAAATGATACAGGGTTTGTACTCGAAATTAAACGCACCCGCAATTCAAATTTTAGTTAAGGTATAAATTAATTAGGGAAATGACTGCCATCGTTGAAATTAACACCACTAAAGATCACACAAATAGAGCACATAATTGAGCTAATAGAAAGAAAAGAATGTTAATAGGAATATTTTGTGAAATTACGTGAGAAAACTCAGGACTACCTTCAATCACGATATTTCAATCAGATTTCACTTTCAATCAGATATTTGTTTACAATTCGATTTGTTCTGATCCGGTCACATTCAGTGACCTTACAGAATAGCCACAATTTGGAAGTCACAAAAGCCGCTATCAATGATAATAGTTCTAAAATTGACTTTATTTGGTTGCACACAATACCAAGAACTAGCTCACCAGAAATGGTGAGTGCAAGTAATGTTGGATAATTCTGTCGAGAATTAGTTTGAGATAAACTCAAAAATTCGAAAAACTGATTAAATTGTAAACTGATGCACTACTAGGACTAAGTAATTACAAAATTTTTTTCAAAAGAAAATTCGTAGCAAATTGGTCGTTTACAAACAGTTTAGAGATACGAACAGTATTATGGTTAAGATCTAAGGAAAATACAGGTAGACTACAAAATTATGAACGATAAATTACTAAAACAGTTCAGTAAACTTATACTGTACCGCTCCTAACTATTTCATGGATGAATTAACAGTAACTCAGCCATCAACGCCTTGAGAGATAATCAGTTATAGTTTCGTTTAAGAAAAACTTCTAAAAAAAGTCATAACAAGCAGTTTAAGGCTTTCAAGAAAACAGATGCATCAAATCCCCTCTCCGTTCGATATGCTTTACATGCCAACGGCCAGAGCACTATATAATAAATTGTCAAGGACATGCAACCAGGTGATACAAGAAGACGGTAGAAGACCATGGAGTACCAGAGAGATTCGTGCAGATAAACTCACAACTGAGTGAGGGTGGAGCGATTGGTTTACTATATCATAAGTCTAAGGGATTACCATAACAAAACTGAGTACAGGAGGGGCTTAGATAAACTGGCAAAGAGAATTGGCACTGTTGAACAAAATCCTATCAGTGGAACCTATCAGTGGAAGGTAAAGCAGTTAATAGAGGATCAAATAGATAATACTAGTGATTACACCAATCTTGAAGAGGATGGAATAAGGTGTGAGACTACCATGGAATAGAATTTCAACCTAAAATACTACTGTAAAAGTTTTTATGCATAGAAGAAAACTTTAAAATCAAAGGACTTTAAACAAGAGATAAATTAATTTTTGGTGATTTCCTTTGTCTCAAACTATGTCACTAAGTGTCACTTTTGAATAAAGTAGTATGGTCCTTTTGTCACTAGATGTCACTAAAAATATTTAATCTTTCAAAATAAGTGCATTTTGTTTGAAAAGATTACTTTCAATACGTAACAGAAGAGGAAATAAAAGAAATAGATGATACACTGGAAAGTAGTACATATATTTACTCCTTTAGCAGTAATTACGAAATCACCGCACAGCAGCTAACAGGAGTATGACTGGTAATTTTTTTTAAAGTAGGTTAGAAAATGGCCGAAACTTTGTTTAAATTTAAATTTGTTTATTGCAGGTTGAATTTGAAATGCAAACGCTTGAATTGGAAGTACAAACCCTGTAACTTGAATTTTTTATAATTTATCACATTTTTAATGGGCATTAGACTGAGACAACTCAGTCATCACATCGTCTTAATTTTTATTCATTAAAATATTTATATTATTTTTAGCTAAAGTAGTTAAATATTAATGATATATATATATATACTTAAAACTATTTGTCCTATATACAACTATATTATATAAACTCTTACAATTTAATGTCGCAAAATATTACTTATGAAAAATCAAGGCACAAACCCATATTATACCTAATTATACCTCTAAAAATAGCCACAACTTCGAAATATTTATTCATTTTATTTGTGTCGAAACACTTTGTCAAAATCAATTACGTCTATATAATTTACGTTGATCGAATCAAAAACTAACAACAATTTGTTATTTTACAGAATTTACCATAAAAATTAAATTCTAAAATTATTTATTTTTCTTCTATATATTATTGTAACTTCTTAAAAAAAACTCCATCGTTTTGTTAAATCACAAAATATTTTAAAATAAAATATGTAGCAAGTAGCTGTTATAACGCATGGCGATCATCAGGTGAGAAATCTGATGGTTTTTTTTAAATAATATCAGTACATATAACTTAATTATATATGCGGTTTTGCATAACTAATTTCTGTACAAATTTTTTTGCTTTATTAATTACTAAAATTCAACCATTTTAATATATATTTATATATAGTAAACACCAAATCGTAGATGGTGAAAAATGTTATCTTGCCGGATATACATAAACATATAATATGAAATTAACACATAAAATAATTGATTTGTTTGTACACACACACACACACGACATTTTTCATGATCATAAAATATAATTTAAAATATAATTACTTCCGAAATCATATCTGCAGATCTTCCACTTTGATCCCGAGCCTTAGCTGGTCAAAATCGTTGCATATTTTTCGAGTCTTTGTTTCAAATTCTAACTAACTTAAACATGAAGTAGCACATGAGGAAAATGTAGGCAATTTGAGCCAGAACATTTTCAAACAAATTTTATTTGTAAAAATCGGAGCATTTCAAGTTCGTCTTCAGTAAAGCACAACTTAAGTTAAAAGGTATGTACGATGTTCAGATCTCCAGTTATCTCCACAATTATGGTATTCTGAATACCGCAGCATTAACCCCTACGTCAATTTCTCAGTATAATTTCAAAACTTAACTTATCATCTCGGAGGCCGAATTTAGCAAATTTAAATTTTCCAAAGCAACAGTACAAAATTTTAGTTTTTGGAAATATATGAATCGTTTTTCCGTGGCCATTCCGCTGTAAACGTAAAAAAATACCAAAGCAATACACTTATTATAAGAAAGTGATGCTGCTCTAATCTGCAACAAAGAAGTTAACAATATATACATTGTCATTTTTTCGATATCGAAGTTCAAAGTTCTGACTTTGAACCTGTTTCATTGACCTAAAAATAAATTATGTTCAAACTAAAAAAAATTGGTTTTTAATACTAAATGATTGAACAATCTTCTGTCAAAATATTAACGACAATTTATTTTTAGTATCCTATCATAGTAAACTATATCAGTTTCAGATAGCACAGCTTTTACCGTGGCACTTGCTTTATATTCTAGATATAACGATATTCTATTTTGCGTTATATTCAACCGCTATGTATCGACCAATTTCATGTCAGAACAGTCAACCAATTGCAACTGTCAGTAATCCTATAAAAACGCTATATGTAACTATCAGACGTTTTTAGTTGACCCTATAATCTCCTGAAAAACTGCAGTGGAAATAAAAAATATTCTTACGTTTAAATTTTAAATAATTGTATACAATTTGGCAAATAACTGCCTATTTTCCATAAATATGTATTTGGGTAATAAAATACAGGCTACATACAAATATTTCCTCTAGTGGTTCAGGTTTACACAAGGGATTTTTATGCTATGTACCTAATACCAATAAATTGTTTATTAGTTCGTATTAGTCATTAATAGATGGCACTAGTGTTAATATTACAATCGGTGCCTAAATCTTTAAAATGATTTGGTTTTCGCTTGAATCAATCGTTCAAAGGCTTTTTTCATATGGGGCTTTATTTATATCCTTTAGCCTAGAGAATCTGGCTAGATCGCTAGCTTCACAGAATATAGGAGTTGAATATTTTTCACTCTTGTTGATAACTTAAATCTCTAGACTTAAATATTTAAACAGCTGCACTCCATACAAATCCCAGGTTTATTCAGACTTTCTATAGCGAACATTGGTAGAAACCAACGGTTTAGATCCGATCTGGTATTTACGACTTTTGGTATTTAACATTTCTCTTCATAATGTTGCATTTGGTGCTTAATTATATTTCCAGACCAGTCCAAAGATCAGTCCTTTCTTCTCAAGTTTTTGTAATCTGACCAGTAATCTATCTTCCCAAAAAACTAATCACCAATCATCTTTCAATAATTAACATAGGCCTCGTCCACCTTGTGAATAGGTTCACGAATTATCTTTCCTTCTACAAGCGCAAATGTGGTCTTGATAAGCTGATGAAGGCCTTTATGCGTTTTATGTTCGCACTTGTGCATCTGATATACCTCCCTAATTTATTTCAAATCACAATTAATTCGCATGCAACTCAGCCAAATCGAGTTTTGGTCGCCTCTGAAAGGTTAATCAATTTCACATTCTCTGTCTTCGACTATAGTTAAAATTAACCACGTGACTTTTTCGGCCAATTTAATTACTACCTAACTTTCGAGAGATTCAAGTAAAATCAAAGTTACAATATTTTTATCTAAGCTTTTGCTTCGTTTTAATTTCGAAATACGAAATGTTGTTATCTGCACACGTGCTTTATTAAGGTTCAACCTCAATGACATCGCACCGCTCCGTTTCGTTAAAATGTAAAAGTAAAAAAATGAATAATCCCATACAATTTATATGAGAAAACGCAAAGGCAGTCACAATGAACGGTGCGGCGCGGTGCGGACGGAAAAGATAGATGAACTTTTTACTTTTTCGGACAACATAACCCTAAAATTTATTCAAAAACGAAATATTGATTTTTATTTCAGTTTTTCGCGTAAAACAAAATACTTAAAATAAGGTGCAGTGGACAACCCACTGCACCGTATCTTACCTTAAGTAATTTGAAGATTGAGATTCAATTCAGATTGAACCTTAAGTAATTTGAATGGCTGAGCATGTCATGTGGTTAAAATGTGTTGATTAGATTGGTTAGTCCGCATATTAAAAAAAACATAACCTCATTTTTGACAAAATCACTGTGGTTAGTTATAAAATAATAAAATTAAAATCTTAGTTGGCGTATATTGATTACCAATGCGATTTATTTTGTTAATTCGCATGCATGTTAATTCGCATGTATAATTGGTAGCTGTCAAACTTTTAACTATTTCACACAGTAAATTTAAATTTATTGTTAAAAATATTTCTCCTCAATTATTTATTTTCCCCAATATTTATAACTAAATATTTTCAATACATTCACGAAGACCCAACGAAAAGCAATCTCTCAAAAGTGGGCTAAATGAAAAGACTTGGCGGTTAATAGAATAAATATGTGCATTAAATTCTGAATTCACAAAAAATGGGTATTGTATAACATATTTACAATCTACACATTCATGCAGGTATTATGAATAACTGAAAGCAGTTATTGAAGCAATTCTACTGAAAATATATATTTCATCAGCCGCCGAATCTACGATATGCCGCCTAGGATATAACCTTATCTGAAAAATACTTACAAAATGTTTCAACCGGCTGAAAAGTAAAGAAGTTTATTAAAATTTATAAATTTTTGATGTTTACTGAAACTACCAAAAGTCCTGAAATAAATGTTAGTATTTGACCAGATAAATTTCACATTGTGTTAGGTGGGAAAGTTCTCACCTATGAGAAAGTTCTAACTATGAACAAGACGTCCCTAAATCCGTTACTTCAACAACACGATTTGTGTCGAACACTAAATTTCCAATTATATATACTTTTCAGAAATACACTCGCGCTTGCGGAATCCAAGCTAAGATGTTGTAAGCGCAATAATTAAGCTAAATGTGTATGTAAATATGTAAATTAATGTTTATGTGTGTGTATGATGTATATCGTAACTACTTATATTGTTTTGTGTAATAACACCGCGCACAGCCCGCAGTTTAACAATAAATGTGTATAATATATTAAGAAAATGATGACTGCTCGCTTAATGCCTATATATGTAAATACTTAACTAACCATTTTGACAATAAGTGTAAATAAATAATTAATATTTTATATCTTGAAGCTGTGTTATTTGATTTAATTAATTAATTAATTAACAAATTTAAAAAAAAAAATTATAATCCGAATAAAGTTAAATTAGATTATATAAAAAAATAATTTTCCATTTAATTTCCATCTACAAATTCAACGATGCGAAGGTATTACGAATATTGGCGTGGGACAGTGTAAATCATTTAGTTTACTATTTGGGGACTCAGGATAAAAAGCCAGGACAAAAACATTTGTATATAGTAAAAGATCCTGTCGACGATGAAAGTAGGAGGTAAACGATCTCGGGACTTATTTATACAATTTGTGTAAGCGTCTAATTATATAATATTGGTATATATTCTTAGGTCTGAGCCACTCTGTGTAACATGTGATCTAGCTGATATTCTATGGAGTAGTAGATATTATTATAGTAATTGTACTCATTTTGAGGCGTATGTGAGTCCACAATCTGCTGTTTCGTCCGAAATTGCTATTGACTATTATATACTTGAATGTTTGGGTCCGGGACTACCTTTGGCTGGTAAATGTTTTACTAAATACAACTTGTTTAGGTTTTGTGATTTAATATAACAATTTTTTGATCTTTTAACAGGAGTACATTCGGCTAAAACACATCGTTTAGTTCGTATTCTATACGATACTCGGACCTATCAAACTGAACGTCTTCAACAATTAGCCCTACCAACACAAAGAAGTTACGAAATTCCGCTACCACATGGTACACGGGCACAAGTACAAATTTTGTTACCACCGAGTTGGCGAGAAGAATTACGTGATGCCGCATTTCCTGTTGTCGTCGAAGTGTAATATATTACTGTTATGCTATAATTGTAACAATAAAATTATAATATTTAATTTTAAAACAGAAATGGACGACCCGGTTCGAGTTCGGTGTCGGAAAAATTTAAAATCGATTGGGGCACATATATGGCCAGTCGAAATGATGTCGTTTATATAAAATTAGATGTTCGAGGGTCAAAGGGACAAGGCAAAAAAGCATTATTTCGACATTTAGGCGGTGTTGAAGTGCAAGATCAAGTGGCGGCTCTAAAGTAAATTAAATTTTTTTAATTGACCGATCATTTATAAACTAAAATTTTGTTAATATTTTGTATTAAAATATTTCTTTAAAATAATTTTCTAGACATTTACTCGAAACACTTAAATTCTTGGACGAAACAAGAGTAGGTGTTTGGGGTTGGGGATACGGCGGTTATGTTACAGCAATGATTTTAGGTTTACAACAAGACGTTTTTAAATGTGGCGTTGCGGTTTCGCCAATTGCTGACTGGCTCTATTATAGTAATATAAAACAACATTTAATTTTTTTTAAATATATAGTTAACAAATTTTGCATTTTTATATATATATAGATTCCGCTTTCACAGAAAGAATTCTCGGTTTACCAAATGAAAACTATAAAGGTTATGTTGAAGCAGATGCGACACAACGTGCTCGACATATACCATCTGATTCATTCTTTTTAATTCACGGATTTGCCGATTTCTCAGCACCTTATTTACACAGTGTCGAACTAGCACGATCCCTGACTGAAGCTGGTGTTTTATTTAAATATCAAGTAAGTAGAAATTAAATTAGTGGAGTGTGAATTAATTTGTGCGATTTTTCTAAGAGATGGCGTTAGTCATGTTTCACGAATATTGCTTATTATTTAAAATGTGCATTTTATAATGACTGAGTTTCATTTTAGAAAAGGATTTATCTGCAGCAGTTCATTAATAAACATAAATACCAAGAAAATGTATCTATTATGATATTGTGCCCGAATTCACACACCCAAACGAACTTGCTGCACATAATGTCGCCGATGTGGTTTATATGGCCAGATCGTAGATGACTGACAGCACGTCGCATTAAGTCTATGAAAATAGTCTATAATAGGTTCCCGGTATATTGTTCTAAAATGACAATTGGAAATCATTCGCAGCCTTTACATTAACAGTCTCAATAACCATAAGCATTCCTAGAAGACCCATAACTCTGTTTATTTTTGTTACAGAGCTTGCTTTTAGCGTGGGCTTTTTTATATCTGATACTTGCTTTTCTGGTAGAGCTTGCTTTGGTTGTGATATTTCTAGTGCTGGATTTTCTAGTGCAAGCGTGATGACTTGGTTTATTGGTTTGTAAAACCCATGCATGAACGCTTTTCCATGTCTAACTGCTACTCTTTGCTTTGATTTTCCTAATTCTTTCCATTAAGAAAACTATTATTAAATGGAATCTTGACTTCATCTTGCAATATTTTTTAAGTCTTCTTGTAGTATTCCTGAGATTGTATCTCTAATTCAGTTGTTGGTATGCATTGCGGATGCATAGTTCTGATTCCCAGAAATATTTTAGCTGTGTATCTATATCAGCTAATGCGACTAGGCTGTGTAATTTCTTCTATGGCATTACCAGATATTCACCGGATCTCTTTTTATTCTTTTAAGGATTATTCCACCATTTACGTCTGCGCCTATTAACATATCAATAGGTCCTGGCATTTCGAATGTTGGATCTGTAAGTATCTTGGATTTTTTTCTTTAAACCCTTAACAGTCATATCCGGTAATGGTTTGGCGACTCTTTTAAAAGCTAATATTATAGTATTTATGTTTTAGATATAGTAATGAAAATCTGGAGTGTAGGTCTATTGTAACTTGGTGAACTAATTTGCCGTTTGATACTGAAATTCCTGAGACTTCTGCTATGACCCTTGTTTTCATCAAACTCAACTTTTATGCTACGCCTTCCGTGATGAACGTGAATTGTGACCCTGGGTCGATTAGAGCTGGCAGCAAATTGAAGCCTTCATGGTTGTTCCTCACTTTCACAAGTGATGTTGCTAGTAATACGTAATTATACTATCGTTGTTACTTTTTGACGTAATGTTGAGTTTTGCGTTGCTGCTGGCTCCTTGTTCTCGATGTGTTAGGTGTAGTAACGTATGGTGTTTTCCTTTACAGGTGAAAGAATTTATACTGTTGTTACAGTTTGCTGTTGAATGATCTTGTGACAAATAAACTCTACATAGATTATGTAGCATTATTATTTCACTGCTGTTACTAGCATTTCTGTTATCAGCTGTAAAGTTTCTAGAGATTGTAAACGTCTCTCTAAGAAAGTCTCTATAGTGAGTTCTAGGAAAAGCGCTTTATTCATAATCCAATTTTTTTAATATTATCAAAACAACAAAAGGACTCCTTGAATCGATGTCTACTTCCAAATTTCATATAGTTGCATATAGATACTCAGTTGTTGTGTCATGGAGCGTTTTATAGCATTGGCTGATTCTGCGTTACTGGAAGGTTGGTTAAACCTCGTATTTAAGATTTTGGAGACCAGTAATCTTTTGTTGTTGAATCTGTTATCCAATTCTCCAGTTGTTTCTGAGTGGGACAATAGCCTGCTGACGCTAAATGGTTTCAAAATCAAAATAACTACACAAATTAATTCACACTATTTAAACAAAATTATATAATTATAAATAAATAAAAATTATTTATTATACTTCAACAGAGTTATGCTGACGAAGGGCACGAATTATCTGGAGTATTAGATCATGTTTTCCGTTCAATGGAAGACTATTTTGCTTCATGTCTTAGTCTAGATACGGACCTTAAACCATAATAAAGTTAATAAATAAATATTTAATAATATTAATAATAGTAATAATACATCTGTAAATAAAATAAATAAACAAATGACTGAAATAATAAAAACTTTACTTAAGCCTTAAGTCAAACTTAAGCTTAATTTTTATTACAAAAAATCCTCTACAGATTCTCGACGAAATCAAACGTTAAACCGCAAAGTTTTCACTCTCTTAATAATTATTGTATTATTATTATTATTTTTATATAATTAAATAGAAAAACATATAAATTAAAAAAAAATTATTTAGAAAAATAAAATATGTATCATCGTTAACAAATGAAGTGCTTTAGTTATTAAAAATAATATTAGAATATTAATTAAAAATTAATCAAAAAAAAAATTTAAATAAAAAAAAACAAACAAAAAAAATTTAATTTAATAAAAATCAAAAAAATTACAAATTAATTTTGAATAAATATACATATATATATATATATATTTATTTAATTAATTTAGAAAATTATTTAAATATAAGAGTGGGGGTAAAAATGTCCGTTTAATATTTAAGTAGATGTTTTTTTATCAAACGAAAACCAAAAACAAAAAAAAAGCAAAATGTTAGCTAATATTTAGTAAAAAAAAAGAAAAAATTAACTCAAAATCTCTCATCAATAATTATTTATTTTAAATATTATAAAGCGAGATTATTTACGCGAAATTATTAAAAAGAAAATTTAAAACATAATTTAAGATGTTAATTGATTTTAAACATAAATTATATATGTAAGACGAATTTATCTTCCGTTTTAAGCCAAAACTGAAATCGAATATCAAAATGCAATCGTCAAAAATAACAAAATTTTTATCTTATTTATTATTAATTTAATTTTTTTCAAGTTTCGTTGATATTTATTTCGACTAAAATGTGAATAATTTGATGTGAATAATTTGAAGATACAAGAAATAATTCTAAACTGGATAAAGATTTCGCGTTCGATTTTTTGATACAGTTGCCACAAATTTTTTTTTTTTTTTTTTAATAAAATAATTTTAAGTATCAACATTTAGGGATAAACAATGAGGGAGAGCAAATATTGCATTTGATGTTGATTTAATGTATGCATTAGCTGTATAAGTAGATCGTGTGAATCATTTTCTTCGAAATGTCTATATGTTGTAAAAAGGTTACAAACATTGCTTTTGTGAAGTTGGTATGGTTATAGTACCAATGAAGGTACTCAGACCTAAGGCAGCAATTTTCAAAAACGACCATGGAGAAATATTCAATATTAGTAGAAATATCCAATGTTGTTGTAGTGCAAATTTCCATTCGTGTATTTAAAAGTAAATTTACGAAACTTATTACATCATGCGCATATTTTGATCACTTTGGATAGGGGTGATAGAATAGATGAGGTTGTTGTTATTGATAAGATTGTGTGTGCTAAAATATCCAACTACTACATACAATTTTAAACGTCATATGTGATTGTAGTTAATTCACGGTCGAAGTTCCATACAATCCATATCGTTTGGCCTAATTCAATTGTCAGTTAAATGTAAAATGGTGCACGACCGTTTAAATGTGTGAAATACATTTATAAGTACGTGAATAAAGGATATGATTGTGGGTCGTTAGAATTTGGAAAACTGGAAATTAAGTGACGAAATTCAGGTAGCGAGATACAAAATTTCTATGCATGTTATGTTTGTTCCACCGGGGCTAGAATTGCATGAACTATGTGGGTTTATTTGTGGTTTGAATGTTCCAGCGAATGCTTTAGTCCAGTGACATATTCACATGTCATATAATAGATCTTTCTTGATTATTGTTGATATTCTTCAAATGCACAATCGCTCCTGTCAACAACTGGGTCTTCCAAAGCCAGTGTACCTGAAAAATACATTGATTTAAATTTTATTTCAATCCTATCGAAGAAGTCTTTTGATGAGATGTATAAAAGAGGAAGATCTACTAATGAACAAATTTTCAAAATAAAATTACAGTTCTCCTCCAACCAGAAAAAAAGAAAATCCAACTCATTATAATAAGGATTGAATTAAAGCTTTTAATAACCATAACTTAGATAAATTAGTAAAGGTAACCAATTTAGGACTAATATTCTAGTACATTAAAGTCAATATGTTGTCTCTCTTTCGATTAACATTATACATATATGGCTGATTCTATTAGTGCATTCATTCTATATTCGACTACCGCAGAGAAACTGAAAATTAGTAAAGTTATATGGAGTCACTTTCCCAGGATTCTGGAGTCGATTTCGTGCAAAAGTAAACTAAGCTGTAACAATAATCTTTTTTACTTTTTCCGCTTGTATATGTGTTAAGAGTGATTTATAGCACAGAAATCGCGTCAGTTATCAAGACAGTCACGTCTATTTTATGATTTAACCGATATTTTTTATAATCCATTATAAAACTAACTAGATTAGTTCTAAACTGCAATAACTGCTTAATTCGTACAGCTATAGAAAAGAGAAAAAAAAGATAATGATTGATCAAAATAGTGCTTGGCAATAGTCGTGTTACTTTGTGTATTGTAGATAGGTTAAATTTTCCAGAATGGAATAATAATTCTGCCATGATTTTTTTAATTTTTATTAGCTTAAAGATAGTTTATCATTTAAAAGACAATTTAATTAAATAAACAAGGTACATTCGTTGAAATAAATCAATTAATATCTTAAACCGATTTATAAATTTAATAAAAATATTTTTTGTTCTAATTAAACAAAAAATATTTTAAAATCATTAATTAATAGTAAAAATGGTTGTGTAATTCTTTAATTGTTATTTATTGTAACTTAAATTATAAAAAAATTATTATTATCTATATACAAATAAATATATATATATATATATATATATATATATATATATATATATATATATATATATATATATATATATATATATATATTATATATTTATATCTAGAGCGGGTCAAATTTGAGTTTCCGTTAAATCGTGTAGTATTAAGGCTATACTTGTCAAAATGCCCACCGAACCATTGGTGTAAAGATAATTTTGTAAATAACAAATAAGTGGTTTAAATGAGATTCGGAGACATTTCCAGTTGAAAAAATGCATACTTATTTTTTTCGGTTATTTTTTTTTTTTTTGGTTGACGGCAGAACCTATTTTAAACATGGCAAAAGTTACAGAAAGTGAAAAAATAGGCCTGAAATGTAAAGTCCGGAAGGCCATACTAGAACATGATCACTGTGTAACGAGTAAGTTGTAAAAGAATCCTCTTGAAATGCAAGAAAACAATTAGTCAGGCTATACCTTAATAAAATTAAAAGGCCATCGTATTTTACTATCGGTTCTGTACAGGGATCTGCAAAACTATTACAGTGTCTGGACAGGAAACGATCTCATTACAAAACATGGAAGAGAAAGTTATTTCAGTAACGTCAACATTATTTTAAAAACGATAATTACTTTGAAATTTGAACAAGCTATAAACAAAAGTTTTGGTTGTCCAAAAAACATAAAAGAAAATTGATTAGGTTTTGACATTGTGTTAGTAAATAGAAGTAAAAAAGGTAAAAGATATTTTAGACAGAAAATGTATTATACAAGTTTTAAAAACAAAAAAATGATGACTAAAATTGGTCTTTCGCGTCTCTAACATTAATGACTTACAACGTTGAGCATATGTCTAAACCTAGCAGTTTCTCCTGTGTTTACTGGTATAGACAACCAAAATGGATCTCTGCATTGACTCAGTTCTTTTATGTGGTTTGCATAAAGCGGAGACGACACACTTGATGCATATTCTAGCTGGGACCGGACCAAAGTCTAATACAAAGGTGACAAATGTTTTTGAATTGGTAAATTCGTTCAAATTAAGCTTCAAAAAGCCAAACCTAGTGCTAAGCTTAGCCATGCTGAAATCAATATAACGATGGCATCTGTGTTAAAATAATGCCAATATTACTTATTGCGAGGCCTGTGAAAACGCCATTATCTTATATTTATACTTATACATTTAAAAATAAGAAATTTTACTCAGACCATAAATTGATTTCATCAATATCTTTCTGTAAATTGGCAGTGACAAAACATGTTTAATTCATCTGCATAAATTAGACAGCGCGCAGATTTAATAACTTTAGTCTTAGGTACTGAATCTACCGTAATTGGATTAGATGGAGAATTAATAATTTTAACAATTTGAGTGCGGCCCCTGAGCTATGAACTAAACCTTAATCAAATTATCTCAAATTCCATATATTTTAAGGTTCTTCCAAACTATAGGCAGAGATTTATTGAGTCAAACTCTTTTCAAAAGTCAATATAAATGACAAACAGTCGAGCATTTGCCTGTATTGCCTCCATGGCTCGTCTCGAGAACTAAATCGATCTTGATACCGTATATTGCTCGTCAACTATAAGTGACTTTAGAGCGAAAGACACTTAGCCCCTTGGTTTTTCTGATCGATAATCAATAGAGGTTTAATCTTGAAGTCTGTATAGATGTTTTTTCTCCAAGTAACAGAGTAAGGCATGCCTTCGCCACTTTGTATCTTGACCTGTTTTTTTATTTTCTTCAACCACTCTTTGCTTGCAGTTAAGGTTTCCTCGTTTTAGCTCACCCCAATATTTTTTTCAAGACTTCGTATAAACTTACAGTAATGGCAGTTGAACTTGATGCTACTTGAGATTGAAAATTAATTTTGTCAGAATTTTCCTAACTTATGTGCAATTTCGTATAATTTCCTCCCTTTTTAAAACGCTTAATTGCCTCTATTTTTTGTTTCTAAGAAATAACTTAATGAACAAAAAGTACATTTAAAATAAACGTGTAAATCCCATTAATTTTTTTTAATACACAACAAAAAGTTATAACAGTTAAGGCGCTTTTATGGTTATGTTCATTCGTTGTTCATTCCTTCGCTTATTCTGATTTTTTTTTTAAACCAATCGTATTACCCGAAAATGCCGTATTTTCTTCAGTATGAACATGGAGTAAAAGAGACAAAACAATCGCAACAAACGTCAACTGATTTTTATCGTTCACGGTTTTTTCATCAACCATAAAATCACCAAAATAATTTTACAGAACAAACGAACAGACGAAACGAACGAATGAACAAACGACAGACGTAACAATAAAAGCGCCTTTATATTATGGTAAATTTAGTGCATTTCACAATCGATTCGTTTTTAATTTTTTTTAGGGTATTGCCTCTTGTTTTATTACTGTACGTAAATGGGCATTTTTTCGTAATTCGAATTAAAAAACTACAATAATAGCGGATTTCGTAGACTCGAATTTATGTAAAAATATATACTTAAGTTTTACTTAATTGATGCACTAGTCGGCGCTTTTATTTATTTTATTCATCTGAAATTGCCATCTTTAAGTCATCTTCACTCTTATTAACTCTATCAGTTTTCTTCTTATGACTTTTAACCATATTAGTAACCCAAAATATCCTTAATACAATGTCAGCCAAGCGATATTAATATTTTCAGTTTTCTCCGAGAGATGTGGCTTTCCTACTTTGACAATCATTTTTCAAACGAATTTCACCGAAACTCTTATTGTACTATAACGGTTTTTGGCGAAAATTGCTACTCGCTCTATTATATGTATTATATAATATATATATATATATATATATATATATATATATATATATATATATATATATATATATATATATATATATATATATATATATATATATATATATGTATATATATATAGGTATATATATATATATATATATATATATATATATATATATATATATATGTATATATATATATATATATATATATATATATATATATATATATATATATATATATATATATATATATATATATATATTTATTTATTTATTTATTCTAATATATTGTATTAAATAATTAAAGTTTGGTTGTTAAAAAATATCAGTAAAAATTTCTATTTAATGCATGTAATGTTATGATTTTTAATATTTATATAATAGTTAATATGACATATAGACGAGTATATCGTTATATATTGAATATATTTCGTGAAAAAAGTTCCAAACGGATGTCTTAAAAAGAAATTGATTTACAAGTCAACATCCTAACTTAAAGTTTGGTTTTATATACAAATTGCCATATACAATCGTTGGAATATACTCTAAAAATAAAAATTTACAAAATCGCCCGAATTAAAACAATTTTTCAAACAAGCACAATTATTAAATTATTTTTTAATTTTTTATTTTTAAACAATAGGGTACTAATTAAATCAATTATTAAAAATATGCACATTTATATTTTTTTAATTAAAAAAAATTTTTAAAATTTCAAAATTAATTAAAAAATTTATTTCTTTGGCAATTATTGACTAAAATGAATACAATCAAAATAAATAAAAACATTTTTATATATTTAACTAATATATAAAATCAATATTTTTAATAAGATTTTTTTAAGAAAAAATTAAAATTAAATAAAAATAAAAACAAATCAATTTATTGTACCTTAAGTAAATAAAATTAACATTGATGTGTCAATTTTAAATGAATAAACAATCAAGCAAAGTTTTTAGGCTCAAAATAGCTAAACCTAATAAAAAATAAAAAAATTAACTATTTGCCTCATTCAGCTTTATCAATAATTATTTTATTAATTTATTTACATTATTTATTTAATATTAAATTGTTTTTTTTTGTAGCTATTTAAATTCGTCATCGACTTTTTACTTAAAAAATTTAATAAAAAACTTAACTTTTTATTACATTAAAACTATTTATTATATTATATTATTGCTTATTTATGCATCGAACAATTTCTTTTTCTGTAAAAATCTTAAATATTTAGCTGGATTTAAATTATACATACATTATAATTAAAAATTAATTACAATACCTTAGAATTATTTATGTTATTTATTGACGGTAAACTTATAAAAAACAAAAAATAGTTGATTAGTTTTATTTATTAGAATATATATATTATAAGATGTCTAATTAATTTTTTTAATTTTTTAATTAATTAATTTTTTTATTTTATTTTATTAAATTGATAAATAGTGTATGTATGAGATTAAACAAACAGAAACTATATACATATAATTAATTTCATTATAATTGTGCCTCCATAGTATGTTAATTATTTTACAAGTGACTTTTATTGTCGTACTAAAATTTCGAATGAAACGACACATATAATCAACGAATACCCCCATAAAATATTTAATCACTTATTCACGCGTACGAGTAAAATGATCTTTACTTTGTGACATTTACTTTGATATTTACTTTGTGACAATACACCATATAATAATGAACAAATACTAAAGTAACTTTCCCAATATGTCTTTGATGCTTTGTGTGAAAGCTTAATCGAACGATTTCAAAAAAAATGTGGGGTAAAGATTCCCCGATCGAAAGAAAACAAAATCATAATGGGTTTTGCGCCCATTTAAAGCATATTAACTTTTATAATTGATATTGAAACCTGATTAGACTAACTAACTATAATATATACTCTCTAAATCTCTCTATCGCTCTATCTCTCTCTCTTATTAAATTAATTGATAAAGTTCGATCACAAATTAAGTGATTTCATACATATATTCTATTTGAAATTGCTTGAGTCTAATTTTTAAAAAAAAATTAAATTTTTTAACTAATTTTACTTAGTATAATGTAAAAAAAATTTATTAAATTTAACTCGATACAATATTTATATATTAATTTAACTAAATAAATAAACTACAAAATTTTATTTTTATTAAATTAATAAAATAATACGAAACAGACATACTTAAAATAAAAATTTCACAATCAATTTTAGTACATAACTACATAGTCTACCCGCTATGAAATTTCTATTTAAAAATAATAAAAAATAATTTTATATATATATATATATATATATATATATATATATATATATATATATATATATATATATATATATATATAATATCAAATTCCTTATTTAGCCATTTAAAGTTAACTCGCCACTTATTCCTAATAGTTTCCAAAACCAAAAAAGATATTTTCAAACGCAAAGACAACATTGTCAAATTCCAATATGCCTTTTTCAAGATAAGTTTAACATTTGCAAGATGGCGCATATAGCTTAATTGCTTTTAGTATAGATGATGCGTGGAACTTACGCATGCGCAAACGTAAGTAAAGCAGAAGCAAGTAATTTTTGACATTGATTTTTTGAGTATTTTGTTAATTATTTTAAATTCAACTGTGTATCTTCAATTTCAAATGCATTTAGGCCGTGAGCGAATCGGTTAAAAAGTTAAATATTTTAACTCTAGTAGAAATAAAAATAGATAAAACTAGATATATAAATGACTAGTAAATTTTTTATCTATGGTTTTATGTTTTGTTTGTTTGTTTGTTTATTTCTATGCAATGTTTTGGGGCCGAAGCTCTCCCAGCTCTTTCGCGGTTAATTAACGTCCTACTTTACACCATAACTAGCCAAATTGAGGTCGCGCGAATACAGGTTCGCGTTTTCAAATATCCATCTGCACATTGCATTGCTCCAGCCAGCCTGTACTGGCATGGACGATGGTTCGGCCCATGAATTCTGCACTCCAACGGGGGGTCATAGTTGTGTTCATCGTCATCACCGATCTTAATCAAGTGATGAAAAATCCCTTTTGCAACCCTCCCCCGTTGGGATTCGAACCCGGTACCTCCCGTCCCAAACAATGGTTTTATGTTGGAATAATGTTGATAAATATTGCTATTCATAATGTTTAAAGCCAACATTTCTTTTTTCCTTTTTTTTGATTTATTTTTGTTTTGCCACAACTGCTTCCTTTAACTGTAATAATATAAGTATTAGATATACAACCAATTATTATGTATCATTTTCTTATAATAATGATATTACGGGCAATTTTCTTTAAAAATTCGTTTACTTATTCGTTCATAATTTACGAATTTCGTTATCGTATTGCTTTTTTTAAGCAGCCGTTCCCCAGCTTTGACTCTTTTTATATTAGTATTTGCCATTATTAATTCCTTTGCCAAATTTTTGATTATTGTATAAACTCCACGTTGTCCGACAATAACTTTAAGGCGCTTCCACCACGCTTCCACACTGTTTTGCGTTCGTAGAAAGTTTTTAAAACTCATGTCTGCATCCGATATCGAACAAAATTGAAAATTTATTTAAGTAGACACAGGTAAAATGAAAGACCGCCTTGAAATGCCTCTTCCGGAAAAATGCTGAACCTGACGATTTATACGGGTTGGTCGTAAACATATCCCTGTTCTAATGAATTTTTTTTATGTTGAAAAATAGCTGATCATATACCAAAGGAATATATACGAAAGCCAAAAGCTCGTATGAATGAATTGATGGTTTTAAATTTCATGATTCCCGTTGATTCGTTGAGCTACTGAACACCCTAGGCAAGATCTTTTTTCTGGCTAAATGATATGAGTATCATTCTACAAAGAGCTTATCACTTCCCTTATTAGAAAGTGCAATTGAAATGTTCATATGGATTCTAAAACTACCTTATTAAAACTAAAATAGGCTTTGAAATTGAAATTTACTTACCATAAACCTTATGGTATTTCTTAAACTTGTCAAAAACATATGAATATGAATGTATGAATATATGACATGAATATGAATATGAAAACAAAATCCTACTATGATTTGATTACTATTAGTGTGCGCAAATGCAATTTTAAGAGCACAGTGGAATTTACTTAGAATGTTTTTTTATCTCGCATTACAATTTCCTGTAACAATTTCCTTTGAGACTCACACGATTATTTATTTTTGACAAAGATATTTTATAAAATTTATTTGATATAGTAAAGTGATAGTGTGACAACTGCCGTTATTTTAAAAAAGTACCATTTTTTATAGTTAAAGCACAGATAGTTAAACCAACAGTAAACGAAAACTACCGAGATCCCGACAATCCATGATGGTTAGCCCATTAAAACCCAAAATCCAGAAAATACGTGATGAACTGTGGAGTATTGGCCTTGTGAATTTAAAAAGGTCGTGTATTTGGAAATGATTTCGTTGATTTGGCCAGTAAACTTTAAATGGTTGGATTTGGAATTATATATATATATATATATATATATATATATATATATATATATATATATATATATATATATATATTAACGGTAAATTATAATTAGACAAGCGTTTAACTCAAAAAAGAGCATTATTAGGCATTAGGCTAACGGCCGCATATCTAATATTTTATCGTATTAATAAACAAAATCTTACATGTTTGAAATCATAGCCTAATGCCCAATCCAATTAATGCATTGGGTGTATAACTATACACCCAATGCATTAATTGGTCATTAGGCTATGATTTCAAACATGTAATGTTTTGTTTATTAATACAATAAAATATTATATATGCGGCCATGAATATAGGACACTGAAGTTAAATCGCAAAAGAGTTGGCAAAGAATTAACAATAAACAAATTATGGCCTAAGACATTTATCCCAAGATTGATTAAATATGCATTTCAATATCTTTGAACATTTGCACTAGCACTTTATTTCATGCTATTTAATACATCAAGTGATGTGTATCTAGTTCCATATTGGATTTTTTGCTCCTTATTGCTTTGGACTACTTTAATAGTAGTTTTAGCTCTAATTTTAGAGGTTAGAAGCCAACTTATCTCCCATACCAGTACCGTTGATGGTTTTTACTATGCATATACAAATTGCGAAAATGTTTTCATTTAAAAATTGAATAACCTTGAACGAACACTTGCTCCTTTTTGATTTATTTGGTTGCCTCACTTTATATATATATATATATATATATATATATATATATATATATATATATATATATATATATATATATATATATATATACCTATTTATATATATATATATATATATATATATATATATATATATATATACATTTATTTAATAAATAATTAATAATTTTTTTTAATAATAATTAAATATAAAAATAAACAAAATTATGGTTGTGAATAGTCTTGTATTTTTTTTATTAGGAATTGTAAATAATTTTTAGTAAAGTCTTCTAAGAATTAACTTAATGAGAATAAAAAATAAGAATAATTAAATTATATAAAAATTTAAAAAAAAAAAAAGAAAAAACTCAAAAAGGATTATTAAATAAAGAAAATACAATCGAATTAAATAATGTAAATTTTTAGTAATTACAATAATAATAATTAATTAGAGGTAAACAAAACAAAAAAATTAAAAAAAAAAAAACAATTAAATAATTAAAATTTAAGTACAAATCGGAATGTGATGTTAGAGATGATCATTTAATTTTAAGTATGTAACAAAAAAAACATATTTTTACTTGTTAAATTATGGTAAACCAATTTAAATATTACGAGTACGAAACGAACAAAATATTCGATTAAACGGAAATTGGTAGGAAAATATTTATTTAATTTTATTTTTAAGTTATATTAAATTGAAAAAAAAAAATATGTGATGTATTCTATTTAAATCGTATATAGTCTTCCAAACAGAAAGCAATATGTAAATGGTTATGGTCCACACTTCATAAAATAAACAAAGCGGATTACCCAGGTTTTGTCTACCAAATGTGAAGTTCTCACCAAATAATGTATGTAATCCGGTTATCCTAAATACATTTCATATTAATATTTAATTTTAGCAAAATTATTTCGGTTTTATTATAAATTTTTTTAACACATAATGAATTAATTGATTTTACTCTTAACATCACTCGATAGGAAAAGCAAAAAGTAATGAAAATCATTTTTGAAAAAAATCTTTTCTTCCAAAATTAAAAAAATTAAAAAAAAAAACACAAATAAAAATAAGAAATTAAATGATGTGAACAACAAATGTAAATAAAAAAAATAATATTGTTTAAAAAATGAAAAAGAAATTCGCTTGGTAAGCCTACCAAAATAAAAACATTTATTGCAGAAAATATGTGTTTTTCTATTGCTTTCGAATTGTAATCTGGAGCTAACACCGGATGTTTCACTGTATGGTTTTCAATTATGAAGAGATCTTACTCTTAGGCTGCCTGCTCAAGGTTAATCGTAAAATTCGGTAAATTATAATTTTAGTACACAAATTTACCTTTCATATCGTGCCAAACTTCAGGTAAATATTTAAGTTTAGAGGTTTAAAATCACTGGCTTGTAGGTGCTTGTAGGTAACAAATGAAATGTCAAAATGTTTTTTGTTTAAAATTTTTTTTGGTTTATTTATAATTAGTATTCTCATTAATATTCTCCAAAATGTCTTTTATGTTCAAGTATTTAAGTAAATATAATAATTAATCATAATTTTACTCTTGTGTCTGATTTTTTGTTGCAATAAATAAATTAAATGTGAAAAAATTACAACAACATATTACCTTTTTTTCTAATAATTTACACATCTCTTTAGTACAGTAATTCGATTTTCGAAAAAATTTACCGAAAATGCCATTTACCTTGAGTATGGCAATGCGTGATTTATTTTCTAATTTTGTATATATAGGTGCCATATCGAGAACGTATTGACGTATTGTAAAAAAAAAAAAACATCAAACATCACTTACTATATCACGTTTTACCCAGCTGTTTAGTACAATATTTGAATTTACCCAATACACTGTTACAATTGAGCTAAAAGTGGCATTTACTATCGGCCCACAGCCATTGTTTATTTTAAAAAGATATTGAGTAAAGCCTTTTTAGAAGAAAGTAATCTAGAGTTTAGAATTAAAAAGGTTAACACCTTTTTAATTCTAGACTCTAGATTACTTTCTGAATTTTTTTAACTGTTTCCTTAGGTCACTGATATCCCGCATTCAAGTTTAGAAATTATTTATTGGTGTAGTTTTATTAAAACCTCACTGGTTTAGGCATTTTAATGTTATTTATTAACTAGTTTAGAACAATTAAACATAACGACATCGCAAGTAAAACAAAGGACAAACCTCTGATGAAAATCATGTTTCGACGTGAACAAATGAAATTCCGATTACTTAGGTCGATTTCGAATATATGAAGAAAAAATTTCTCGATCGGTGCAAAAATTATTCTGACAACTAATTTGTTTTGCTCCAGAGCAAATTTTTTAATTGAGGTGGTAAGCGTCGACGTGTGTCAAATTAAAATACATAAAAAGCTTACTGTTACTGCCAACAGAACCATTGAACCAGATTTTGTTGTTTTTTATATTTTTTAGTTGATATTTTAATAACGGTATTATAATATTTTTCAGCAGCCATATTTTACTATTTTGATATTTTTTTTTTTAGCGCAAGACGGTGATGCTAGTGTTTAACTACAACGATATCGTTGCCGAAATTTGTATTTATTCGCTTTGCTGAAATAGTGCAGTCCTACTTAAATTAAACGTTTTGACCACACGAATAAAAGAAATGTTTTATACGTGTTCAAGATGTGTAGCGTCGGAAATTGGATTTGAAAGCGGCAGAGGCCGTTTGGTTATGATGATCGTGATGAAGCTAAGCATTTTTCTGGTGTTTCGAACGCATTAAAGGAGTCAAACTATAATGAGTCTCAGAAAGCAAAAATGGTGTCAGCTGTTTCTTCTGTAAGAAGAAATGACATTTTTGGATTAACTGCGATGAATATACAAAATAGAAAGAAAAAAGAAAAATCGAAAATCGAAAGCTAATACTCGTACATATTATCGAGCAGCTATTATCCGGAATAGTTTATTGTCGATAACTGTTTGATCGATTGGAACGTCGATTCTGGAGCATTTCATATCTCATTTCATAATCTCAGACATTTCATATCTCATGTGATTCGTTGACAGACTGCGAATCGAAATAGTATCATGCGGTGTAATGTGAAGTTTGTATCATAAAGGTAAATTAACTCGCATGTTATTTCAGAAAGTATATTTCGTACGTGTTCAAGATGTGCTGAGTCGGAAATTAGATTCGACCTAAAAACATTTTAGCACGTTTCATTGATTACGATGTCCATCGGTCTTCAACTTATCATTTTCTGGAGTGTCACAGCAGCATATTTGAGAACAAGAGGCATACCAAATGCTGTTTGAATGCTGTTTTGAGCTTATCTGTTTCAGTTAGTCCAATTTGATCTAACATTTTAATATCAACTTTGCAAATCTAATAAAAAGAAATATAAGGCACCTTCCGGCATGTCTAAAGTATCAGATATGTCGGAAAGTGAATAAACGTTTGATGTTGAAATCTGATTTAATTTGCTATAATCAATTCCCATATACCATTTTGATACTAAAGTAGAATTTTTGTTGGTACGACCAGCTCAGGAATATTCCAAGGACTAATACATATTTTGAATTATGTTATGTTCGAGCGTATTATTAACTGGCCATTTAGTTTGTATTTTAGTGGAATGAGGCAATAATTTACCACTATAATTTAGTGGTTTTTCATGTTTCGCAAACCCTATAGTATTCGCAAGGACGATATATCAAATCTCAAAAATAAAAATAAAAATTTCGTCAAATCTCAAAAAATAAATTTCAAATTCGTTTTATTCACTGGAAATATTCAACTGATGGTTATCAAAAATATGCTCCTAGGATATTTTTGATGAGATCCCATAAAAAATGTTTTAAAATTTAAAAGTGCACCGTGAACATTGGCTAATATTCTCAAAAAATTGAACTGGCTCCATTAATTTTTGACGTACATGTTTTTTCAAATCTTTAAACTCTAAACTGGAGATAGAACAAATATTGTAAAATGAATGGTTTGCTTCTAGTGTTTGATAGCGAAGGTACTTTGACCTTTGTCCACAATACATCATATTTGTTAGTTGAACCGCTTTTGCATCTAGCTCTATGTGCGTGATCAAATTATGTTCGAACTCAATGTTTGTTAAATGTTTAAGTACACGATCATCTTGACCAGCCAGATCAATAGTTGACAATAAGTTTCGATTTAAGTTTAAGTGAATCGAATCAATTTTCGCAATTTGTGATGGCCATGGAATAAACGGGATCAATTTTAAATTTCCATGTGAACAGTCGATTGAGATTTCATCAAGCAATTGATAATGATAGCACTGGCATGGTTCTGGACAATTAATTTTGAACGTACTTTGATACAGTTTGAGCACATCTGCATCCCAAAATCCATTAAAGTTTATTAACACTTTTGAATCGTTCAAATAAATGTTAAACTGATCCATATCATCATTTAGCTTTAGCATCAACATTTCGGAGTCGAGAACACAACTTGGACATTTTATTTCTGACCACAAAATGGGTATGAAGGCATTAAGCCCGTTGATTTTATTTTCCGTTAAATTGACAGTTGTACTAAAATTTATTCCACGCTCGCGAATCTTGTTCAATGTAAATTCTAAATATGAATCGATTAGAGAGATTTGTATTGGAGTCGAACGTAGTCTGATTTGAGCAAAATCGGCCAACGATAATCCAGTTAAATCGCTTTTCGATATTTCGATTGATGTTATATTTGGGTTTTGTACAAAGGCAAAATCGAATTAAAATTGGTAATGGTCACATTATCTATTATTATAAAGCCTTCCGCTCCAACTACCAAATCAAAAGGTCTTCTAAAATGGTTTTAACATTAACATATCTGGCTGAGTCATAATTTTCAGTTATACTTACGTTATATTGGCAAATAACATATTCCGTCGAATTAAAATTATTGTTAACATTGGATTGCCGATAAACGTGTTCGGATCCAAGAACACTAAATTATTTCCAGACACATCGACCATGGTAAGTCTCGTTTGATCACGAAATAATAATTTTGGGATGTGTTCAAGTTTTAAATTTTTTAAAATTACCCCTGATAATTTAAAAAGTTGATTAAATGTTTTTTCATGGAGTTCAAGTGGCGTTGATGATGTATCAAAAATTATATGGAGAAGATTTTGATTTGCACCGAATACACTTGACACGTTTAAAAAGTTGCCATTCGCATAAGTTAAATATAAAAATTTTACAATTTGTAGCTTCGAAAATTTTTCCAGATTAGTTTTAGTTAAATTGTAAACAGTATTCCGTGCTAAGCTTAAAGATTCCAATTGCGATGTTGGTAAATCATTAAAATCGATGAACCCAATATTGTGTAGGACAAGATTCGTTGGATTGACACCTTTTAAAAACTGGCTATCATTTAAACCAACATTCTGCAGTTCAATATAGTCGAGTTGTGTCAGATTTACACCAGCAAAGAAAATATTTTTACTAACGAAACCAAAATCATTGAACTTAATGGTAAGAGTTGCTTTAGTTTCTAAACCATCGTTTGTTGCTTTGAACAGAGAATTCAGTACAAAATTTTGATAATTACTATGATCCGTTTCGTTGTTGAAACAATTGATAAAATTTAACATATACTCTTGGCTTTTATTCCGAAAATTTAACAGGTCAATCTCGTCCAATCCATCTAAGGCATTATAATCCCAGCATAATACTTCAGTTTGATCCGTTGAAATCAATATAGTTCCATTTCGAATATTTATGGTTTTCAAAAGTTTTGCACTCGGCATATAAATAGACAACACAAATTTAAAACCACAGATCAAACTTATCATTAAAATAAAATTCATTGTTGTGCGTACACAGTTTCAAAGTTTAGACTAAAATTGGCATTGCCAGCACATTAAATTAAATCACTTAGTTGCTAATTGCATTATATTTAAATGAAAATAAATCTACCGCGACCAAATCAAATGTATCATTATTATTTGTCAAATTGCTTAATTGGACGTACGGATTTTGAGCGTAACTAATGTTGAATGGAAATAGCCCAAATTTTTGGGCTAGCATCTAACCATATACTTCAAAAGAAAGAAATATTACGAAAACCTAGTTACCATCCCGTATTTTGCTAGTCAGCCCAAAGTCGGTTGTCTCGCTTCAGTAATGACGTCGAAAATTAATTTCTTTATCAAAACTTCGTCGTTGATTTGCATATTTCCTTTGGTCATTTGACGCGAGCGTGTATCGAGATATGATATTCCAGTGACCATCTCTTCCAAAATAGTTGAGTCATCTTTTGGATAGTGTTCCAGTAGATGAGTCTATTGTACGGCATTTCTGTTATGTCTGGTTGTGGTATGGTGGTGATAATATGATGACCAATCAGAAAACGCGATGGTGTGAATGGATCACATTCCTCGTCTGATCCCGTACTAAATGTTTGGGAGTTAAGCAGCCCCTCAATTTGGACTAGCAACGTAGTCAGTTTTTCTTGTGTTAATGTGTTATTGCTGCTTCCGAAATCCCTCCGAAATTAAGTGCGTGTGGAAGAATGAAATGTCAATCCACCTGATATTTCTTCAAAATAGAAACAGATATTAGTTTTATATTGCTCTTAATAAATAAATTCAACTCTTTTAGTTTATGGCTTGCGTCTCGGAAGTTGGTTCCATTTTCCGAAAAGATTTCTGTACTGACTCCCGTTCGAGCAAAAAAATCGGATAAATGAGTCGGTTGTCAAATATCCTATACGAGTTCTAAATGTAATAACTTGGTGCGTAACCGGATTATCAGATTAATCATGAAGATTAATCAGATTATCAGATTAATCAGATTATCATGAACTCGTTGCCCTGGTCCACGTTTCATATACAATTTGATAGGGCCAGAAAATCCAACCCAATTTTTAGAAATGGGCATATTGGCTCTACTCTTTCCTTCGGCTAGTTACTCATTATTTGTTTTAAGTCTTCATGTTAATGTAACTGGCTTTGCCAATACGATCACCTACTTGCATAGACGCCCTCTTTTTGGGACATAGCAGTGGATCTCAGTAGAGCTACCATTTCTATTTCTATTTCTCGCCAGTGGCATCGAATTATAACTTCCAAATTAAATTTTACCTGTGGGAATATTTTATTAAGAATTTTCAAAAATCTCACTGGTGGGGCTTGCTATCCAACATAATATTTGACTGTATGTAATGTTGAGTATAGTGACTGGATGTTTATCATTCTAGTTAACAGCAAACCTAAATTTAACTCCAGACGAGGAAGTGAAATATTGGGAGCAACCTTTAAATTCAATTTCACTAGCAATTGGCATTCTGCATCGTTAATGAATAGCCATCGAGGTATCTTAAAGGTGGATATGTCTGCTATTTTACTTCGTATTTTATGCCATTGATTTCTGGCTTTGTTTGGTAAGTCGTCGGCCCATCCCACATCTAACAACCACAACCTTTGAAAATATGTTTTATTTTGACGAAAGGATCGCCCTTTTGGTGGTTGGTTTTGCAGTTTCGATGGTGGCATGATTGATAAAAGAATCAGTAGCTGGTTGCCGTTGCAGTTTCATCGCTTTAACTTCCTGTGATTGTCCGGATAGTATCTTAGACATGGATTTCAACGATGTTTAACTTTGATATCACTTCAGGAGAATTAAAAGTTCATTTGCGGAGGTTAAATGATTTGGAAATCTGCTGGGTGAATTTAACTTCTTTAGATGTCATTTGCTCCTTAATAAATCATCGATGCTTAATCATTCAATATTATTTGTGATCATGATGGATATAGATTGGAGTTCTGTTCCGCTATGGTTTTAATGACCCTAGTTACCAAATATTGTGCCAAAGATAACCTGTATGTTAAGGTCTTTAATTCAAAGTGCTTTAGGTTCTCTTCAGGAGGTGTACGCCAATCTTTAGATCTAGCGATGTAACATACTAGGTTTTGCCAAGTATGCCTTTGAGTTCTGTTTTAGCTTAAATTGGCCATTTTTATTATGCACTTTCACCGTCGCAGTAGGCAAAAAGATGGTTGAGCATCGATTAATGTCGTTTCACTATTGGATAATAATCATCTTGGAGTGTCCTAGTTGTTGGTTCCTATTTATCAGAATTTCATTTGATGATCCTTTGGTGGTAGAGTCGAAGTGTAACAGCGAGTTGTGGCGTTTTCTGCAGATGCGGCATCAATCTTTCGATCGGCAATGATAAAAAGAGTGTGACTTGCTTAAGCAGTTGTCGTTTTTCATAAGTTTTCATAAGCAAGTCACAATGGCACTGATACAACTATCACTTGGGTAACCGCTCTGCGATGAAAACCTTTTGCTGCCTCCAAGGTATCAGCTCGTTTCATAAGGAACACAATTAAAACTTGACAGAAAGGGAACTCATTGTTTGCAGTTTCCGTAGCCCATTTATCTTTGATTTGTTTTTCTAATTTATGGAATACTACAAAAACCAGTCAGGAATTGCAAGTTTCGGCTTCAGGTCCTACAGCTTTAAGCAAACGCAACACTTAAAGAGCATTGTCCATTATAATCCGATTTTGCGAAATTGGCTTGGAAATGGTTGGTATTTCCATGAAACTCTTTTAGGAAATTTAAGGCGGCTAGAAACCTGGCAATGGTGCCGCAACCTAAAAAGGATCACGAACATAAGATTAGAATAAATTCGCGGCAAGTCTTAACCCGGGATTATAGCAAATGGACTTTTAAGTCATTTGAGATTTTCGAAAGTCCCAAATGATTGTGAACGTAAATTCGTTATTCAATCTTAATGCTTTTTTCCATAGGCGTAATGTGGGAGCTTTAGGCGTGTTTTACAAGTACTTTCATAGTCATTGTTGATCGGAGGTTTATTGATTTATGCCTGGTTTGTCAAGGCCTACTCGGAATTTAAGACAACCTGTGCCCAAATACGTCCCTTTGGCATACAATTTACAGAGATTCAAACTTAATATCAATAGTAAACTAGAAGACTGTAAGCCTTTATTCTTTTCTTATCTTATTCCCTCTATATAATTGTGAGGTTAGAAATATCTTTTACCAGCTTGTCTTGCAACCATTTTTTCCTTCGTTGCACCCATGAGAGATAATGCTTATGCCATTTTATCCAAAATCCTTGACAGAGTTTGGTCAACAAATTCCATCTTGGTATTGGAATGTACAATTAATTTTAATCGTAACCTACTTCATATACATGTTTCGCTTCTTCTTGTCATTCATAATCGTGAAATTCGTTTATATTAAATGTTAGTTTAAATAAAATTACAAAAGAATCTCAAATCATTGGCTTTATTATTCATCATACAATAATCAACCACATAATATTCCAATAGGTCCAATGGGCCTTTGCATCGATTGATGATATTATTTATGAAATAAATACAATTTATTGCAAGTTTGAGAATTTTGTTCCGACTGGCGTATTATACATACATAACCAAACATTTATGATGGCATCAACTGAGGCAAAATATGTAATTACTAAGCTTAATGGAGAGAATTACAGCATGTGGAAGTTTAAAATTGAAATTATGTTAAAAGAAAAAGGAGTTTGGAAGTGCATTATTGAAAATAAACCAGTGTTGTCAATTAATCATCGACAATTCAACAGGGCGCAATCGAGACATGGGATCGCAATGATGAAAAGGCTCATTTTACAATTACAGTGTCGATTGAAGATAGTCAAATTCAACACATAATATTCCAATATTTGAAACGGTGTTGATACCATCAATATCAGGTTGAGGTGTTGATATAATGGCCCTTCCTATTAGGTAGAGTGTCGGACTTAAAAACCTATTATTATCTGAGCCATTTGAGAAAGGAGCTAAAAGCTATCGATTTTAAACATACCTCTATTTGAGCCAGACGTGTTAAGATCTCTTCAAAGGTTAATGTATGAGTTCCAATTACTGTGCGGAGGTGATGTTTTGTTGACTTGACTTTGGCTTCCCATACTTCTCCAAAAGTGAGGACTTCCCGGGTGTACAAAATGCCACTCAGTTCCCAACTGTTCTGTTTGTCTGTCCCAACGGAATTTGTGCCGCAATCACTGAATATTTTCAGCCAATTCCTCTACTTGATATGAACCGTCGATATGCGGCTAAAAAATAACTTGGTGCTTCCATCTATAAATGGAGTTAGAATTATAATTGTACTGCTCCTAGATAAGTTTTGATTTGCTTCTAATTTCTTTAATTCTGGTTCAAACACTTCCTGATGTGCCGCTCTAATTATTGTATTTAGCATCGTGTTCAGTTTTTCTAGTTTAAATTGGAGATATTTCTAGTTTTTGACTTTGCATTAGATGGATATTATAGACAGAATACAAAGTTGTGAATAAGCCGTTGTAATGATGAGGATCGACCGAATTCATTAAATATTTGTCATTGGATAGCTCGAAAACTTAAGCCATGGTCTTCCCTTAGTTCTGCTCCTGGCGCTATGCACTTATGACGCGGATTCCTTTTTACGCGTTCTAATATCATTTCACCATAAATATCACCGTATATTAAAAGATAAAACGGTTCGGCTTTTAATTCAGTCATCAGAAATATCGTTATATTGAGCATCTACTTGGAAGATTGAACGCAGCCATTATACATACTACATTGGCAGCGAACATGTTAATATTTTAAAAGTACAAAAAAATTACAAAAGATGTCACGCTTGAAGATAAAAAGAAAATTGGTGTTTTGTTTTGATTTTTCTAATCAAAATGACAAACTTTAGGTAAACGTCAAAAATATTAAATCAAATAATTTGTGGTCGAGAAAATAATTAATTATGACAGACGATGTAAAACGATTCTTTAATGGACTGTTACACAAGTATGTAATTTAATTAGTCCAAAATATATTATGTGGACTCAGAATTATTTTATATTATCTTAGGGTTACAGGATTATCTTGTGTTTTAGTGACAGATCGTGATGGTGTTCCACTCATACGAATGGTGTCTGAACGAGCACCTGAATTAGCTATGAAACCATCGTTTATCTCTACGTTTACTATGGCAACTGATCAATCCAGTAAATTAGGATTAGGCAAAAATCAAACAATTATTTGTCTTTATTCAAATTATCAAGTTGGTTGCTACGCCCTTTATACGCACATCAACAGTTTTAACCATTTTCTTTAATTGCAGGTAATCCAAATGAATAAATTGCCATTAATTGTTACATTTATTGGAACAGAGAATTGTAACACTGGTTATATATTAGCGCTAGAGTCACAAATTGATTCTTACCTTGATGATATTAAATTGGCTGTAAATGATTCATAATAAAACTAATTGTAATTTGTATCAAAATGTGTTTCCATATATGTTATGCATTGAATGAAACTTTAACAAAATATTAAAGTTCTGCAAAATTAAAATAATTGTTGAGCAGTCCCAACATAAAATCCTTCGAAGATTAAAAAAAAGCCTTTTCAACGCTTGCGTATATAGTTTTAGTGTTCTTTATGAAGGTGTCACTAAAAATACGTAAATTAGAAAAGTAACGACAGTTTTTCCATAAACACCAACGTTTTGCTTGCGTTCAACAATTGACGTAAACTTTAAAGAAAAAGACTCAAATAAATTTTTTGTATATTTTATAGTATTAATTCTGGAAAAGCATAATTTTATTATAAAAGTAATTAAATTAAAATATTTACGGTTATATTATTTCAATGCACATCGATATGAAGTGACTAAAACAAAATAGTTAATTATTAATTTGTTAAAAAAAAAAAAAAATTTACGAATTAGTTTTTACCTTTTTGACATTTTTGTGATAAGATTCGAAAGTGATTTTGGATTGCTAAAAAGTTAGCATCCTACATGATTATGGATGCCACACCGAGTGCTGAAAATGTTTATCAAGGAGTTTATACATTATACAATAATCCGAATAAAACAGAAAAAGAACAGGCGGCCAAATGGCTTGAGGATTTTCAAAAATCGGTAAATTAATTTTTTGTATGCCGGTTTTTATTTATTTAGTGTTGGTAAAAAAAAAAAAAATCATAACCTCAATTTAATTTTTTTCTCTCTTGTGATTTAAAATTTTAGGTATATTCGTGGAGTATAGCTGATGAATTGTTACAGCAAAAGCGGGATTTAATTTCATGCTATTTTGCTGCACAAACAATGCGCAGCAAAATACAAAATTCATTTCATGAGCTTCCACAATCATCACACGAATCATTACGCGATGCACTAATGATACATATTAGTCAAATTACATTAGATACTGATAAAAAAATTGTCACACAATTATGTTTAGCGGTAGCTGATTTATCGTTGCTAATGTCGACATGGTCAGATTCAACTTTAAATCTAATTGAAAAATTTTCGAATGATGTCAATACAATTTGGCCATTACTAATAATTTTAACATTTGTACCGGAAGAAATAAATTCCCGTTATTTAAGATTAGGAGCAAACAGACGTGACGATATCATAAAAGAATTAGAAAAAAGTTCAAGAGTTGTTTTAGAATTTTTATCATTATGTATTTCATTGAATGTAACATCGACAAATTGTGATATTCAAGCTGATGTTGTAAAATGTTTTACGTCCTGGCTATCAGTCCACGTGATTAATTTAGAAGAAATAATCGATTGTCCACTATTGAAACATTGTTTTACAATATTACGAGATTCTTCGACGGATTTAAGACAAAATGATGCGGCCGTTGATGGTCTATGTACATTACTACAATGTATTGAAGCCAATAACAACCATTCACAGATACTAGAAAATCAAGTATTTCAGGGAATTTTAGCACTTGAAGATGCTTATCATTTGGCTGTTGCACTAGAAGATGCTGAGAAAGCGACAAATTATTGTCGTTTGTTTACTGGTTTGGCCGAAACATTTATGCCAAAAATGATTATGGAATCAACCGATGCTCAACCTCATTATTCAATTAAAATTTTAGATTTAGTATTAAATTGTGTGGGACATTATGACTATGAAGTGGCTGAAATCACATTTAATCTATGGTTTAAATTAAGCGAAGATGTTTATAATAAAGTTGACATTAATTTGGCAAATCACTTTAAACCGTATGTTGAACGATTGATAAGTGCAATTTATCGCCATTCACAAATCGATTCGGACCATGAGGGTTTAATCGATGAAAGTGAGTCTTTCTATGTAAGTTCTATAATTTTATTCGTCTATAATATTTCAAATTTTAACACAAGCATTTTATATTCTAGGAATTTCGAAAAAAAGTTTCTGATCTAATTAAAGACGTAGTTTTTATCGTGGGTTCCACTAATGTATTTAAGACAATGTTTCATTCTCTGCAAGATCAGTCAGTGACGTGGGAACGAAGTGAGGCGGCATTATTTGTGATGGAAACAGTCGCCAGAAATATGTTAACGTAATAGTTTATGATGAACACAGATCGAAAACTAATAATAAATGATTTTTATTTTGCAGTGATGAAGCCACTTATGTACCCAAAGTAATTGAAGCCATACTAAATCTACCCGAAAATACTCATATAGCTGTACGATACACGTCAATATTATTAATGGGAGAGCTATGTGAATGGATTGACTGTAATAGCGAATTTTTAGAATCAATACTAAATTTTCTATTGATTGGATTACAACAAAAAACTGGATTAGCGTCTGCAGCCGCATCAGCATTACAACAAATTTGTTCCGTCTGTACAAATCATATGACCAAACATATTGATGGACTAGTACAAATTGTAAAAAGTTTAGATAGTTTTGAAATTTCAAATGAGTTTGCAATAGGACTACTGAAAGGTATTTCCACAATCATTGGCCGAATTTCAAACGATCAAATACCGAATGTACTAAGAGAAATATGTACATTTCAAATATCACCGTTGTTGGAGCTGTTAGAAAAAGATATAGAATTGGAACGGTCACAACGAAGTGATCCTTCATTTTGGTTGGATCGTATAGCCGCAATATTACAACATACCCAACCTAATATTAAAGAAAACGAAGTACATCCATCAGCTATTGTACTAACCGATATATGGCCTGTTATTTCAAATGTTATGGAAAAATATCAAAATGATTTTCGCGTTATGGAGCGTGCATGCCGATTGTTACGGTATGCTGTACGAGGTATTGGACAACAAAGTGGCCAGATATTAGAACCTCTTGTAAAACAAATTGTTAATTTATATTCGCGCCATCAACATAGCTGTTTCCTATATTTAGGAAGTGTATTAGTAGATGAATTTGGCAAAAATCCAGCATGCGCCCAAGGTCTTTTAGAAATGTTACAAGCATTTATTGAGCCATCGTTCAATATATTGCAAGAAGAAGATGGATTAAAAAATCATCCAGACACGGTTGATGATTTTTTCCGTCTCTGTACCCGATTTATACAGCGATGTCCATTGGAATTTTTACAATCGCCAATTTTAAATCCCATACTACAATGTGCTATACTCGCATGTACGTTATCGCATAAAGACGCAAATCAATCGGTTATGAAATTTTTAGTGTCCCTACTAGCATACGGAATATCAACGAGTTCGTCAAAACATGCTGTCGAAAAGGAATTAGTACGACAAATTGTCGTAGTCAATGGTGAAGCCTTAGTTATGAATTTAGTTCATGCGTCTGTTTTTTGTTTACATTCATATATGTTGAGCGATGTGGCCGATGTTATAAATCATTTAAAACAAATCAATTCGAGTAATTTAGGTAATTACTTGAAAATGGCTCTAGATGCTTTACCAAAAAAGAATAGTGGTGGACATGTAACGGCAACCGAGCAACAGTTAATAGAATTTCAAGAAAATATTTTAAAGTATGTTAATTATTTTTAGAGATAAGTAGCGGTACATTTTTATTTATGTTTTTTCTTGTTTACTTTCAGAGCGGAGGTTAGCAAATCTATATGTTATGCACTCAGAGATTTAGCACTTCTTTATCGATGAAAAGAACCAAAAATGAATTCTACATTTAACTGTTGTTTTTATGTTTGTCTGACTCTTTTTTTTATAAATTAACAAATCAACATTATAAATTTAAAATAATAAATTAAATACGTATAGTTTTATTTTTAAATTTTAAAATTAGTATAATTTCAAAGAAAAATAGTATTTCATGAAGATTTTTGATGTAATTAAAAATAGAGAGACCCATACATATTATTATTATTATATAATTAAATAACAAATGCAATTTTATTTAAAATGAAAAAGATAAAAAACAATTTGAAATACTACATTATGAATATTGGTTTTTTAAATTTAAGAACAAAACTTTAGTCTCTAGTCTGGAGAAATTTGCGATGGCGTTTATTAAATAAAACCTAGTAGTTAACTTATCAACCATGCTTCAATGATCACAGTGAGGTGAAATAAAGCAACTCAATAAAATATTTATCAATCAATTTCAATAAGATGCACTATTGAACGACGATCAAACGATTTCAAAAAGGGCCTTCGGTCAAATTCAAAACCTGTCAACGGTCGTATAGTGATGGTTAAGATATTGGCTTAAAAATCGTGTAAAATCGTTCGTTGAGCTGACCACATACAACGATCACCAATTGTAAAAAAATATGGTCTGAAAGATCAGTAAAGGGTCAACTTTGGCCTGTGGTGCTGTTGATTTTTTTTTCAATGTCAACTGCTTGTGTCTTTTTTTTAACTGGATCTACATTAAAAAAAATTCTAGTCGTTTGGTATTATTTTAATCGTCTTAACATTTTGGTTACAAGATTTTTTTATTTGCATTCTTCTGAAGAATTACCGGGGTCAACTACCATTGTATCATCATGAGAATGTAAGAATTATTTACTTCTGTCCACGAAACAATCGATATTCGTAACGACATTCAAAATATATTGCTTTCCAATCGACCACCGCAAGCACTTATTAGTACTTAGGTGTGTGTCTTTGATAACATTTAACTACTCGAAAAAGCTGAGTTCATAACATCGGAAATAATTTCCGAGCTCAAACCAATCAAAAGACTGCGGACTTTTATGTCCATACTCGAGTTAAAAAAAAAATAACTTTGAATAAAAAAAGTGGGGAAGTTTGGAAATTATTTCCGATGATATTAACTCAGTTTTACTCAAAGTTAAATTTTTTCAACTCGAGTATGGAAATAATGGGAGAAGTCTTTATCATATGGTGTGTCTTGATTGGTTTGAGCAATCTTTTGGAGTTCGGAAATTATTTCCTATATTATGAATTAAGTTTAAAGCTTATTTTATAACATCGGAAGTAATTTCCGAACTCCCTCACTCTTTTTATTCAAAGTTAATTTTTTTTAAAATCTAGTATTTTAAATAAAGAGCTGAGTCTTTATCATATGCTGTGTTTTGATTAGTTTGAGCTCGGGAGTTTATGAGTTCGGAAATTATTTCCGATGTTGTGAACAAAGTTTAAGACGGTTTTATGGCTGCGTTCGTTCTGTAAAATTATTTTGATGTATTTATGGTTGATGAAAAAATCACCGAACGAATCAAATCAGTTGACATTTGCTTTAATTATGTTGTCTCGTTTAATCTATATTGCTTCGTTTCTTTTGTTCCATGTTTGTTTGGTCAAAAAGTAGGAGTAAACCAACTCTTGTCAAAAATTACTTAAGAAAAATACGTCATTTACGGGTAATACCGGCAAACCACTAGTGGCAGCACTAACAATTGAACGACAAATTAACGATAAAATTGTTTCTATTTTAACAAAGCAGCTGTCAAAATTTAAAAATATTAATACTGAAATAGTAGTTTATTCGTCAAATAATTAATATAATATACCATTTTTGATTTATTTCTACTATATATATATATATATATATATATATATATATATATATATATATATATATATATGTATATATATATATATATATAAAATATATATATATATATATATATATATATATATATATATATATATATATATATATATATAATAAATGTTTCACAATGTTTTAGTTTTCCCATTTGTTTTAAATCGAAGAGCAGTGCATTCTTCTCTTGTAATACATAAACGTTTTTTTAAGACGTTTCCAGAATAGACCAATTTTATCGAAGTTATAAATGCGTTTCGAGGAAAATCTCATAACCTTTAAAAATATTGTTAAGTTAATTTCAAACACCTTTATATTAATTTGATTAGTTTTTGACAAAAAAAAGCAATACGAAATCCATGTAAATATAGACCAGCCGGTAAAATGTATTTAGGACAAATTTGGACATAGGGCAAAACGTTAAAATCGCAATTATTAATTTAAGCTAACTTCATAGTAAAAGAAACTGTCAAAAATGTGCTAACCTAACTTTTTTAGAAATTTTAAATTATGTATTATGTTACTATAAAATAAAAAATTACATTTTGTTGATCCCCATAATTCAAAATATATATATTTAAATTAAGTATTTACACAATATAAATTATGGCAAAATATTTAGCTCAGATTATAGTACTTGGTGGCCAAGTAATCGGTAGAGCATTCGCCAAAGCGCTTAGACAAGAAATCGCTGCATCCCAAGAAGCGGCGAAACGCGGAGGTGGTGGACAACAAGGAAACAATAGAGCAGCTACAAATGCTAGATCAGGTAAAGCTATATATGCGTTAAATATTAATATCAATTGGTCAAATGTCTTATTAATTATGTCAGGTATTACGTTAGAAGAAGCACAACAAATCTTAAATGTATCGAAACTAGATCCCGAACAAATAGAACAAAACTACAAACATTTGTTTGAAGTAAATGAAAAATCGAAGGGTGGCTCGTTCTATATTCAATCGAAAATCTTCCGAGCTAAAGAACGAATAGACCAAGAACTGAAGGAAGCAAAGGCGGCAGAAAAACCTCCGAACAAAAATTCACAAACACCGAATGATTAATGTTTATTTATATACATAAATTGTTTTCATAGTTTTATTTGTTATGCTGAAAATATTAGAATATAATTAAGTAATTACAAGTTGTATTATAATCTTTAGATCTTTGTGAGGTAACCCAACTGAAATCTTAAATTCGCGCCGTTAATATAAAATCAGTCCAAATCAATATCCATCAATTCTGCCGTTATTTTAGATTTCATTTTATTACTGGTAGGTGTAATTGGCTTACGGAAATGATTATTTTCACCAATAACTGGAATTGGATTGATGGAATCTATAGTTTTCTGACTAATACTGGATTCTATCGGGTTTTTATTGTAGAGTTGCTGTAACTGCCTCAAAGCTTCTTCAGATATAACAGGCATTTGGTATGTCCTTTTTGGTTTCAAATTTTCATTCTCTTCATTTTGGTTCATATTCTTAGACCAATTTGAAATCCAGGCTGCACTTGGTGTCTTTTTATTCTGGAAACAAAATCATTTTTACTAACGTTAAAATTAAATAAATTCGAAAAATTTACAAACCGTTTGTCCTGCTTCGAACTCAAAAGGTCTTGTTTCTCGTTTACTAGCAGTTGTTTCCAAACTTGGACCTAATGTATACACATAAAATAGTTAAATACAAGAATTAACAGCAGAGATATATTCAATTTACCAATTGGTCTTGTGTATTTTTGTGGTCCTAGCTCCACTAAAACTTGGAAATCGGCATGTTCACCCAATCGAAAACCAATTCCATAGCGGGAATCACTTCCCTTCTTTATCGGTGGAATGTTTGAGTAGACTAAAGATAACAAGGATGGCACTTCTTGCGGTACAATAAAACTATTTACATCTGAAAATAAAACAAAGCGTTTAAGATTAGTATGAATTATTGCAAGAACTATAAACAAATACGCTGATAGGGTCTTAGAGTACAATAACTTAATTACAAATTCATTTTGACATAACTGGACCTTTTCCATGCTTTAACGACCAACGATATCGCTTCGTACAACTTTATTGGGTTGTGGAACTGGGTTTCGTTAGGACTTGAGACAACTTCAGCTTAAATCGTATATAGCAGTTCCTTAAGTATGAAATTGCTTAATAATCAAACGATTTTTACAGGCAATTGCTGGCCCGCACAGAATCAATATTCTGGCTTCATCGGATTCGATCCTAAGATGGATCTTCGTATTGTTCTAGACAACCCGAAGAAGACAAGTCGTCCTCTACTCCGAGCAGCCATCGTCGCCAAAAGCAACATCTCTACCTGTCAAATGGCGACTCCTCTCAGGGATCGCTGTACTATCCGTTTAGGATCGGCTCGCAGAATGTGACCGAGTCAAGGTACTTGCTGTCCTTTGATGTCATGAACGAGATCAGAGGTATTTTCATTAAATTCTTGATCTCGCGATTGAATAAAACTCGGTAAGTGTCGTCAGCTGCTCTGAAATGTCATTAACCATCTCTCATCCGACAGGGTTAAACTTTTAAACTCATAAATGACAACGGGTCTGATAAACCGTGTACAACTTTAGCTTTTCATTTGCAAGATTATTTGACTGTAGCAGTGGATGTAAGGGTTACCAGAGGCAAGACGCGCTTTAATATCCCCTCCCACACAGTAATCTTGAGTGACGCGGAAGCCGAGGTATCGGAAACTTCAAATGTGTCACTCCTGCAAATGTGTGGTCATCATTACTAAAATTCATTGCGTCTTGGTGTCTAAAACTAGTGATGATATATTTTTTCGACTCGTTGATTTTGAGACCAACGGAAGCCGAGAATCGTACAAGTGGATTCAGTAGTTCTTTAAGACCGTTTCCATTCAGCCCAATTACACAGATATCATCTGCATATGCCAGAACCTGGTTGGACTAACGGTACAAGATGTTATCTTGAGGTGTTTCACTTTTACGATAGATAAATTCTGACATGAGATTAAAGAAATTTGGAGACAGAGCATCTCCTTGCCGTACACCTCAGCTAATTGAAAAAAATCCTAATAGCCTGTTGTCAACTTTGGCTCAGCATTGTGACTGCATTACTGCCATTTTTAATAAACGCACATTCCCAGACATCGCAAGGCAAACCATAAGATATCCCGATGGATTGAGTCATTGGCTTGTTAGAAATCCAAGAAGACCTGATGTACGTCACGAGCTGCTTCATAATATTTAGAACGAATCATCCTCAGTGAAAAAACAGACCGATTCGAACGAAATCCTCTTTTAGACTTTGGGCCAGTGTAAATTCCTCTTAGGATGGGTTCTCTGTGCACATCTCCGCAGTCTGTACTGTGGTGGAATTCTAAGGATAACATGATCGTTTAGGTGTCTTTTAGATCGGTTAAAGTTAAAGTACGGTGTGATCTCTAGCTCAATTCTTGCCACTAACCCAACTAATAAAAAAGGCCAGAAACAATTCGTCGTAATCAGATGTTCAATACGTTCTCGCGTATAACATTTAAAATAGCGGCCGACACTGGCAAATCCGCATGCTTCATCGGTCAAGCTAAATATTGTAAAAATCAAATGTTACAAATATGTATCCGACTAAACGAAAGATTGTGATGCTTTGTTTGCATTTATTAGTGAAAGTGTTGTCTTTTTAGAAATTATATAGTATTTTAAGATTGTGTGATCTTTGCATAAATTAAATAATGAATTCAATCAACAACAAGAATCGAGTTGGATGTTTATTCAAATGATTCAAATACAAATATTATCGTGCCGACACACGAGAGAGTATACAATACAGTGGTGATACAGCATTTAATTCAAAGCATTACATTGTCTAAGGTCTGTCTGATCGTAATGCCATCAAAAATGGTAATAATGTCACTATACATTTTTTACACTGTCCCTCCAGACAATTTACATGGCTAATTTACATTGGCACTATATCTTATATTGCCGTATATACACAATCGAAAGTTGCACGCAGGACGAGCCGTTTAAATTTCCCACGGTACAAACATTTTACTTATCTAAATCTAGGTCATAACAATAAAACCAACACTTTTTTAAAACATTTACGAAAGAAACCACTGAGGTCAATTTTATGTCATAATTTTATATTTAACCGCAGGCATAATATGTTAAAATGTTAGTTCAAAATTATATTCTTAACATTAACTGTAATTTGACAAAAAATAAATTGAATCGTGGAGATGGTTTAAAGTAGATCTTTCGTATAAGATCCGCTTAAAGATTGCGTAAGAGACACAGTTTTACTTTACGGTTTTAAATTGTTTTTGATGACCACAATAGGCAAAATAACCCAATAATTGACAAAAAAATACAATAATTGCAAAAATGAGTCGAAATGAGGAATGTTTAAAGATTGCCAACGAAATAAGTCAAAACAAAAGAAATAAAGACTTAACCATATTAAGATGATCTGATGGAATCCATAGTGCTTGTTGACTGTAGGTTTTCAGACCCTGAAATAGAAGACTAATCATAAGAAGAACCTACGTTACGTTCGTTAATTTTAGTGTAAGCTTAAGTTAATTTTTAACCTTAAAATAGTAGAGTTAAGAACATTTTCACTAGTATTTATATGTAACAGGTTGTTAAGGCACGTGGTTTAAGTTAAAAAACAAAGTCGTCTTAGGTCTTTTTATATAGGATATAATTTATTTTTATAACGTTTTTGCGCTTAAGCGACTTAAGTCATTTTTGATTGTTGTATAGTAGTAATACTTTATCTAGTTGATTTATAATTTGTTTTGTACTAAGGATACAGATTTAATTTACGCTGACTTACACAAAGAGCATGATTAAGCATGAAACTTGGATACTAGTCGAACGACCGAGGGATGACCAAGTAATTAAAGTTTTGGTGATAAAGCTTATCTATAGTAAAAAAGGCACAAAAACAGGGAATAAATTAACAGGTATTGCCAGATACATATCTATTCAATATAAACGAAAGAGCAGCTTTAAATTTTCGGCAAATGCAAGCATGAATAAATATTCCAGACTAGTTAGCGTAAAATTAACGCAAGGAGAAACCGCCACTGCCAATTTATGTGTTATAAATTATTTTTGTGTTATCTGCGGAGAACTAGAAGTTGCCTAATATACTTAGAATTGAAACAAAGGACCGATCCTTGGCAGCGCAAAGAGCAGCGAATGCTTAAACTGCAATCTTCTGAGAGAACTGCAAATTTTGCAAATAAACTGCAATCTTCCGATAACTCGTTGTGTAAGGCAACGAAAAATTTAAAAATGTCAGTTAATTCACATCCTTCAATTGACAAGTAAAAATTGGAAAAGAAATTTTGTAAAAAAAAGCCTTAGATTTTGCTGCTCCTATAAAGGAAGTGTTTTCACATAATCAAGAACTAATAAATTTGAGTTACCTCAGCAAACGGATAATGATTCGTCATTTAAGGATGAAATCAAATTTAATTCAAGCACTTCTTTGAGGAAAAAAAATTCTATTCTTCTGTCTTTCTGTGTGCACAAGCATTTGTCAAAAATTTAAAAGCTATTGCAAAACAATTTTCACTTAGTTCTGAGGAACTATCTTCATCAAAGACAATATAACGTAAAACCAAATGAATTAAACACTGTCTTTAATAATATTAGAGCAAGTTTTCCACAAGGCAGCGTCCTTGGACCAATGTACTTGTTATACATATCCGATCTACCTATTACTAAAAAAGCAATAATAATAACATTTAACGATGAGACCGCGTCTTGATGTCACACAAAAACTCTCACGCCTCAAGAAAATTACAAAATCAACTGTGGTAAATTGAGGAATGGCTAAAAAACTGGCGAATAATAGTGAAAGACAATAAATCAAATCACATCACGTTCACTCTAAACAAATGCACTTTACAAAATCATTTAAAATTAATTTAAGCGGATAGTTTTATTTTCATACATTTAAACGACCTAGTTGCGATCGGCAATAATGAATTATGTAAACTATTCAGCTTAAGTCGGTTTTATGAAGGTAATTTACCACCGTTAAGTCTTAAAACTAATCAAACACGGATAGATAATCTTTAGACGACCTTGAAGGTATAAATTACTTTTCATTTCATATCGAAGCGCATTAGTTCAAAGTACAAATAAATTCGAGCAATATTACCAAAAAGCAACGATCAAAATTGGTGGTTAACGTATAAATTTATTATTTTTATCCAGATCATTGACCTTGTTAAAATATTTGGGGTAAAAGTGAAAAAAAAACACAGCACCAGTTTGCTGAATGATATAGTGTTCAGCAAACCGTAAAATCTATTAAAAATTTAAATTCAAATGCAAAAATTTAAAAGGATACGATTGAACGAAAATGAAAGTTTTGCTTAGATAATAGGCAAATTAGATGCACATTATAACAATATTTAAACCATTTAACAATAATATTATGTTGTGAATGATCGATTTGCGGTTGCTGATTTATGTATAATCGTAAAACTAGTTATATTACACAATATTTTTAAAACTTAATTATTTTTATTTTGTTAACTCTTACAATTAATTAAATATAGTAATCCACACAATTTGATTAACATTTTACAAATTTTTTAAAATTTACAAAATTATTTGCATTATTGATCACGATATTTTCGAAAAATGAAGTTTTTTTAAGAACTTCTAGCACACAAAACTTTAATTAAAAAAAAATTCACTTAGGTATTCACTGTGCAATGATCACATTATAACTAAAATGAAAATGAAAATTACATTTTGGATTGACCCTGTTTTTTGTATTTTTATTAATATAAATCGTAATGGGTTTACTACTAGTAATATTAAGAAAATGTTAACTCTCTCTTTTCGTAAAAAAATACAAAAATAAAAATACAAAAACATTTATAATTTAAAGTTTTTAACTAAACGTAAATGTGTAATTTACCAATAAAGTTAATTGGTGGTGGTGGTAGAGTATTTACAGTACTGTGCAATGAAATCTGGATACTATGGGGTTTGAAAAATTTATAACTTTTAATAGTTCCTATAGATGGCAGCGTATCAGTACAAAGGAACAAACCCAGAAATTCGATGCACTTAATGCCGATACTAAAAACATAATTGGAAATGTTTTGGATCTCGCATTTTTACCGCTTGATCTTGAAAGTAACGTAGCTACCTGTAATGACTGAAATGGTTCATCGAGCATATTCATAATATCACTAATCATTAGATATTTCCATTTTTTTTTAACTTTATGAAAAAGTTAAGATTAGTAAATCTATATACAGAGCCGGCGCTAAACTATTTTACACCTGGTGTAATTTCCAAAAGTGGCGCCCAAACAATAATCCGTTCCCACATTACATCGGAGGTAGGATTTGCAATGCATTTTTTACTAAGGTTTCCCAATGAGACATAATTCAAGACTGCATTTGTAAATCTATACAAATTAAAATATAAATAACTCAAATTTTGGTACTGTAGTCCTTATTTTCAAGAAGTTCACTGTATATTGATAAATGGCATAGAAGTTCTAAGATCGTGTTTAATGATTTTTAATTCCGAAAAGCTCCCTTCTCCGAAAGTTACCGTTACAGCTACCATCATTAAAATTTATAGAGATTTTATACTCGTAAATATCGTAAATGTCGATTCTAAATTGTATATAAAAATATAATATTTAAAGCTATAGTTTCAAATAAATGCAAAATAAACGGTTGCAACGCAACTTAAGGAAAGTTAACGAAACTTTTTTAGTTTAACGACCCAACAAAATATTATTCTATTTTGATGGTATAACGATGATTGTTTTGATATAACGTTTTTAAAAAATTAAAAAATATAAAACAAATTAACGAGTATTTAACGAAATATTAAAAGTTGTTAAAAGGTAATTTCAAATTATTGACCGATATAATTTTAGTTCACGACATTGCTAATTATATGATAGATTTTCATCTCAAACTTCTATTACTCTAAAGGCCCAATTTAAAATGAATTAACAATTATTATAGAGTCAACAAAGTAATCGAGTTTAGCGAAGAAATTTTTTACGAAATTGTCACAGAAGTTAATTGTCATACCAGTGTGATATTTATATCTTTAAATTATTTTCTGTTTGGACCAAAAAGCCAAGAACGATTTAAAAACGGACTTAACGAAAATAAATTTAAGAGCATTAGCAATTTAAACAAACGTTAAATCAAAGGTTATTTATATTATTAGTTATTTATTTAATCCTTTCAATTTACTCCTTTTCGTTAAGTTAATTTAACAAATTTTTTCAAGTTAAACGAAACAACGAATAATGTTAGTTATTTTGACTATACAAATATTCAAAACTAACCAATAAAAAGTAATTAATTCATACTCAAGTAACTTAACGAATATTTAACGAAACCTATTCGAAATGAATCTTATAAGTTTTTAAAAGTAAATTAATGAATTATGCATCCCAATCACTTTTTACATTTAAAGTATATTTAGTTAAAGTTGTAAAAAATCACCGTTTAGAAGCCAAATATTATTATAGCTGGTAAAGTTTTCACCACTTAAAATATAATAGCTGTTGGTATAGAAAATCGTGTTTATGAAGCTAGTGATGGTTTTTAATGGAAATTGGAAATATAATTGTAACTTAACACTTTTAAATAAACATTGAAAAACTTAACGAAATAACACTGATATTTAATTTTAGCGTGAATCAATGATTCAAGTAACTTAACGAACTATTTAAGAATCTTAAATTGAAATGGTTTATTCATTTGATAGGTTCTCATCTTAAACTTCGAACGGTCTGAGCATTTTAGCAAGGTCGTTCAAACTTTGTTGAATTATTCGGCAACCGTGAAAATATCGAATGTTTTTCTATTTAACTCAATAAATTGCTGGCAATTTGGTTAAAAAGTCTTGCACAGCGAGCTTTAGTTGTTACAGTTAAAGTTTAGATTGTAATATGTTTTCTATTCGTGCCATTTAGACATCAAGAATGTTTTAAAATCGAACTTAACGAAACTTAATTAACGAAAATTATCAATGCCGATTATACATTTCATTCGAAAACTATTGGAATTTTAGTAATTCTAATCGGTTTTTTAACTCATTTCCATTAAGTTAACTTAACAAAACTTTTTAAGTTTAACCAAACGTAATATTTTTCTATTTTCAATCTAGTCTCACATAATAGAACTTGTGAGTTAAATTTTCCACCATTAAAATGAATTAGCATAAAATACATATAAACTTTGAAGAGAGTCAGAACTAAAGAAGTATGTGGTTCTAATCCTTAAATTTGCGCCTGCGTATTCAATATTTTTCCTTTTATAAACGGTGTGTTATAAAACCTTCGTCTCCTATAATCATTTATTTACTATTCTAAAAGGAAAAATCGAAAAATCCAATGAAAACTCAACTAATCCAATTTGTTTTCCCACCCCATAATTTTGGCGCCCGGTTTTACTGCACCATCTCCACCTATGGAAGCGCCGACCCTGTCTATGTATATAAAATACAAAATGGTTCGATAAAACTATTGAAAATGTAAAACTCATATTTTAAAGTAATAATCAACTTTCAAAACTTTGCAATGGTTCGAGGATAAAATTGTAACCGAAACAGAAAATCATGAATTTGTTATTTTAGATGCTATGCGAGTAATAAACATTTAGCAAAGACACACACCTTAAGTACTTATATATATTTAAGTACTGGCGGTGGCTGATTGGAAAAAATATATAAAAGTGAACATAGCTAAAACATTTGAACATTTTTTGCTGTCAAACATACGTTTCGATAATTTTAGAACAATGGTAATGCATTTTCCTCTATGGGTGCAAAAATTAAAAATATGCCGGGAACCGTATTTCCATTTAAAATATCCCTGGGCGTGAAACATCGTTTTTCAGAAAATATTTCGACCGACTTATCATTAAAAGCTGATAATTACCAAGAACGCGGTTTAAGTTTATCTTAATAATCAGCATTTAGTTTACGCCTACGCACGCATAGAAGCGATTAGGTTAAATTTTATCTGGTCAAATTAGAAAGCAATTTGTGTAGATTCTAATAAAGGTCTCTTGGACTATGTAAATAATATAGGTTTTGATAATAGTGCACGTGTTGGCCATCTATATATTCTACCTTCTTCGTTTCATTTCAAAATTGTCCTTCATGAATGGTCGTTCTTCATGAGAGGTTTTTCATGGAAAGAAATCAAATCCGAACTACAAGAACTTTAAACCTCATTTGATCGTTTTCCCCGCGTTTTCAATTTAAAAATTAAAAGAATTATGACTTATCAAAGTAGTATATTTTCGAAATTGGTGTCTGATGTGTTTACATATAATTAAGCATCAAAAACGTGTACTTCCTCATGTTGTTTACAATGAGCGCCACTGTGTTTGTATGGTGGAAGGAAAATGTTCTAAGCAGTTTCCTTAAAAGTTTTGATTACCAATTTTCGGATATTCGGTTTATAGTTCCCTACAATCCAATGTTGAGCTTAAAATATAAAGCACAATATTGTAATGTTGTCTGGGAGAGGGGCAATACATTTTCTTAAATGAAGACAATATAGAAAAACGGCGTTACGACATGAAACAGTTAGAAGAGCCACCTTAACTGTTTTTTTTCGATCGTTTAACGTGGATTTAAGCTCTTCACTTTTTATACCAATACATATACGTGCTTAAAAATAATAATTAGGAAAAGCGATCACCGAATTTACATTTTGGAGGAAAAACTATCAGCAGAATCGCATCAGTTTCTGCATTGCCTGCCAATTTTTTTCGTCAATTTTCCCTTCGTTAGGCTTGTACAATTACAATTAATAAATCGCAGCATTCGAAAAAGTAGGAGTATTTCTTCACAGCATTGTCAAGAGCCACAAAATTAACTGCTTTACTGCTTCCTCCCAAATTTGGAGGTCCAATTACCGGTCACAGTAGAGGGATTTGCTAAGAAATGTTGCAGAATACGTCTGATGATACACTTTACAAAAGGAAATATTTACAGGTCAGTGATCGATCTTGATAACTTTTCCGCGGTCACTAGGGCAGACAACGTCACTAGAAGATAGCGGCGGGTAGTAGTAGGAGAACTGATAAACGAGTCACATGAGTTTCACGTGTAACAAGAGCATTCAATAAAGATTTTTAAATATATTACCGAGCTTTATTCAGGACAACACAAGTTATCACAGTTTCATTGCTAAATTGGTCTTAATGCGAAGTCTTATAAATTAGTTTTTCAAAGATGTTTACTAACCTCCCACTCGGTAGAGCCCTCGGTAAGGTGAGAATTCGGCAAGTGTCTTTATCTGCGTGTTTGGGGCCATATATCAAGCGCATGACTCTTCTCTTAAATACCACCTTTCATACAGATCAGTCAAGAGCCAACTCTACACCCATACATGTCAACGGATTTGATCAGCACAGTTACCAGCGGCAAGACGTGCTTGTATATCTATCCCCTTCCACACAATTATCATAAGCGGCAAGTGATCATATATTTTGTTTAAGACCCATTGATTTTAAAACAAACGGAAGTTAAAAATCATACAAGTGGATCCAATAGTTCCTACACCGTTGCCATTCCTACACCGTTGCCATTTCCTACACGTTTGCTCTACACGGTCTATATCACCAGAACTTGATTGGGCTGAGAGTATAAGATGTTGTCCTAAGGTGTTTCACGTATTTATGAAAGATAAACTTTAGCTCTAACTTGAAAAGAATCGGGGACAAGCATCTCCTTGTCAAATACCAGAGGTAATAGATCTAAAATAAGGGCCAACTCCCAATAACTTGTTTTCTACTTTAACACAGCATTGTTGAGTCATATACACTAAACCTGCTGGAATCCAAGACACACATGATGGACGTCACCATTAATCCTTACATATAATTAATGTTGGCCAAATGTGATTTTTCAAAGCCCAATGATATAGCGAACAGGCAAAAACTATGCAAATTAGACAACATACAATTTTACGATAATTATTAATAAAATTTTGTTGTTACGAATTTATATCTGTCTGGATTTTATTGCACAGCACTGTATAGAGAACTATGTATATATTCTTAAATATGTACCCGAGGTGGCCAGTTTTGTTATGAAATTAATATTTGTGAAAAGTGATTTGAATAATATTAAAACTCCCAGGTACGATTTGTTTGGTGTGTGTGTATACACCTTCAGTAAATTAAGGTCTATTATTGCCAGTAATTGACCTTGAAACTTAATTAGTTTTGCCGTAATGAAACGGCTTGGAAATATTGCACATGATAAATTTTCACATTCATTAAAACTCGATTTAGGGTTGGCACGTGAAAGTTATGGCGCGATTATAGTACTGCATATCAGCCATGAATGAGTATCGTTTGGAACCCGTTGTTTTTAACCAGTTTAGATTTTAAAAGCACTCGATAATCGTGTGTGGAAGTTACGTCTAAGTGATCGTTAACACACTTGGACTCTGTCGGACCGTTTCGTGCCAAATTGTAATCGTTGTAAATCGTTTGCAATGCCAGGGTCAATTTGAGAAAACTTGTTTTAATTGTTTGGGGCTAAATTAGCCGCACACAGGATAATATCATAATTCGAGTGAGTTACATCCAATTTGGCTAGAAATTTAAAAATTGGACTAATAATCGTTTACTGAATTATATTGCCATCTATGATAATGTTATAAAACTAAAACCAATAATTAAAATATATACCTTCAATATTTTATTGGTAGATGTCACTTGTACCGAAGCTTTTCCAATGCTCTTCCATATTACTATTTAGTTCGAATTTTAAAATCTTTTCCATTTACTTTTGTATAGTGGCGAAATTCCATAGAAAAAATTATATTTATGACAGTTTTTTGTTTTGTGTTATCAAGTTATGTTATGTGTGTGCAAATTAATACGATAGTAAATTATTAAAAATAAATAAAAATACTTAAAACTGTAAATCAAAATAAATATTAGTAATTATAGTAAATAAATGGTTTATGTAAAATTTTATTTTGTCAGCTAGATAATTAGTCTCTTATTTTTTTTTTACTTTGGACCCAAAATCGTTAATATCTTTTTTTACGAAGAATTACATTGTCAATAGCAAAAACCAAAAAAAAAAAAATAAAAAAAGTTTTATGTTAAAAGATGTTGATAAAATTGTGAGCTAAATACAGTTATGTGATAAATCAGGTGCTTCGCGATGCTTTTTACTGTTCAATTATTGGCATTTTGTTTATTATAATATATTGTAAATGAAAATATTAATCTAATTATTGGTGAAGTGCATTTAAAACATTTAAAAATTCTTAGAACAGCACGTACCAAATACAAAACAGGTAATAAAAATACATTTTCTTTTAATGGTTTTGAAAGGTAAATAAAAATGGCTGAAGTTTAGATAAACTAGTAAACTATAATATGTATAGCATTTTTAATTCTTACGAATGGTTTTAAATTATGCTCTATTCGTATACGTTTTAAATATTAGTGACGGTGTCATATTTACTTTCAATTATGATAAAGAACTTAACGTACACATATGTAACATGTTATTGCCTCTGCGATACTATACTACTATAATATATCATGTTTGTGCTGAATAAAATGATATAGTATTTTATATGCAAAGGAAAATTGTATTCTTGGGGTTCTTTTCAAAACGAAAACAAAAAATAAAAAGGGCAAGTCTACCACATTATTAAGGTGCGGAACTTAATTTACATGACAATCATAATTAAGCACGAAACTGCCTAGATTTTCAGTTGTTTGACTTTTCTTTTCCATATGTGTGTTGAAAAATTGTATATACAAAAAGGTAAACATGATCGATGTATTGTTATGTATGTAAAAGAAAATTCTTATTGTACCACATAATATGTATAACATCTTTATCAATTTTTTGCTGGAAAAAAGAAAACGCTTAATTCAATTCATATTCTAACATACATACCTATAAATTCTCACAACTCAAAAAAAAAAAAAAACTAATAAAACGAGATGTAAAACTAAAACTTTCATTTCCGTGGTAATTTTAAATTAAGAATATGTATAAGTAAATTTTATATTCAACAATATTCTTTTGTTTTCAGAAGAACTGAACTAAGAAATTTCCACACAATAAAATTTGGCACAAGATCTTTATTGTGTACATGTCTTTATCGTTGTTACATATATAATAATAAAAAGGAAGAATCGATACAACTATTAAATGGTATTATGTCTGTTGGGGCTGCATTATTCTACAGAAAATACATAAATTACCCTATACATTTGAATACTATGTAGACGTTGTAGGTAGTTAGTTTAATGAACCATAAGTGAGCTTAAATTAATTAATTTGTGTCTACGACCCAAAACATAACGAAATGTATCATTTATGTAATAATGATAAATCGATTTTTAAAGGCCATTGGTGTCCCGTACCAAGTTAACAGTGTGGCTCCATCCGTTTTGATCCCGAGCTTGCTTTTCATATTGTTTTGGACAATCCTAAGAGACACCAGAAATTTTCATTTAACTGAAAAGTCATGGTCGTGTTGGGATCACATATATCATATGTCAATTACCATCTGTCATACTCCTAATCTTACACCTTCCCTTGAAAACGTATCTGATCAACACAACTTCAGCTTGTCGGCATTTGCAAAGTATTTAGACTTTAGCAGCGGAGTAAAGCATACAAAGCACGATAAATAAGTAGATATCATCTGCATATGCCAGAACCTGGTTGGACTAGCGGTACAAGGTGTTTCGCTTGTTCGAATGATAAATTCTAATATGAGATTGAAGACTATCGAGGATAGTACATCTCTCTGCCAAAAACTAGCGCTAATTGTAAAAATTTCTTAAAGCTTGTTCTCAACTTTGACACAACATTGAGACTGCATAAGTGTCATTTTAAATAAACGAATGTATGATTCATGTATTCCCAAAAATCGCAAAGCTAACCTGATGGATTGAGTAGGCTTGGTGCAAATTCCTCCTTTGTTTATCTACTATTTCATCCGCCAGAAGAGTGTTATTTTAATTATTATGTAAGGTAGTTTGATCGAGTGTGAATTTCTCGTAGCTAGGAGATTCTCTTGGCTTATCTCCGCAGTCATTATTTGATACCTTTCAAATACAGTATCTGACATTTGTTGAACATTGAGTAAATCAGAGAAATGCTTCTTTCAAGTGTCGAGCACTGGTCTCGAATGTCGATAAACCTAAGTCAGAAGGTATGGTGCAGTCCAGTGTTTGTTTTTAAAGAAGTTATGTGAACTGTGCTCATTGCTGAATTGTTGTACTCTTAAGACTTTAGCCTTCCACTGTTCACGCTTTTTCCGTCTACAAATTTGCTTGGCGGTCCTCATAGCAATGACCGTTTTGTTCTTCTGTGCGATTGTAAATCGTATTCGCGCTTCTTTATATGCTACATTCAGTTGCTCGACAGCAAGATGACATCAAACTAATCATTTAAGGTTTAATTTGTACCATTCCTAGAGTCGCACCGATAACCGAAGTTTTCGATACCTCCCATAGAGGGTTCACATCATCAGAACGGTGGTCGATTTCCATAATGCTACTGCTAACAAGATTTTAATATTGTGCATTCTCGTCTTCGTTTATCAGACCTTCATAGTTACGAAAACTGCCATCTTACCTTTGCAGTGACCAATTGATGATTATTGGCTACAAATTTGGCAGCCGACCGATAAGATCTTACATATTTCTTGACCCCAGACCTTCTCTTAGCAATTAACATATCGCCTCTGTCCAATGTTCATGTTTTTAAGTTGATATTTTTATGAGGAAAGAATGTTAGCCATAATGAGACTGTGCACGATCTCAAAGTACATTATCTCTCCGCATTAAAATGAGTGAGCACATGAATACAACTGATTGATAGGCTGGCTAGTCGCATGCGTAAACGTACCTTACGTTTATGATTATCAACTGCTTTAAAATCCAAAACCGCCTTTTTCACCTGGGGCCCAAGAACAAAACCAACACCAAGATTGCCAAGGTCATATCCACTGTAAAGCAACCTTGGGACACATGGTCTCCTATTTTTGGTCATCGAGTATCTTGGATAGCAACGACTTCTAAGCGATACTCTTTCATGGCTGACATAGTGCCATCAAACGCGGCTGGTTTTCTTAGCGGTGGCACGTTTCACTCGACTTAGCATAATATTCGCCTTTGTAATAATGAAATCCAATGTGCCCCAAATGTAAAATTACGATTGAAAATGACTCCCAAAGTTTTGGAGAGTGAATTGGAAACAATGAGATTGGTTTGCATTTATTTAAATGGTTAGTGGATACACCCGAAGTAACTGAAAATAAGCTAGAATTAACATTCATGATTTTAACAAATTGCAAAGGTCCAGAAAGATAAAACTTAACGGAATAAACTCTCAGTTCATTTTTTAAGTTTATTGTTAACGGTTGAATAGTCAACCTTATGTCAAAGACTTTAGAAAAATCCTAATACACTACATCTATATTTAGGCGCTGTTTTTAGTATTATCTATGTATGTAAAAGCCCACAAAAATACAACAGGTTTTTAACTGACGACCTTCCTGGGCAAAATCCATGTTGGGCACGTGAGATATATTTTTTAAGACGCAAAAACTATTATTGGACCATAGACTAAAATAGTTTTGGAATGGCCGTAAGAATGGCAATATCACGATAATAAGTTAACGCCAGTCCGGATGCTTTCTCTGAAAATAATGGTTAACGGCATAGTATAAAGCTCAAAGCACAGTGTTTAAGAAGAAGAACTTGATTTGGTAAAAGTGATTCCATTTTCAACGAAAGTGAACCTATTGTTCGATAGCAAGACGGTACTTTGTATTAAATCAATAATTTCTTTTTCTTTATATTCTTAACTGCATCTGTACGAGGATTTTTATTTCCTTTTTGTCTCCTCTATTATCCTTATTGTATGTAAATAGAGAATGCTATTTTGGGCCCACTTTTTTGTGCAGCAACCGTTCTTTGCTCATTTTGATTGGGTAAGCCTTTAATCCCATTAAACATGCTAAACCAAATACTGTTGTGCCACCATCTCTGCCGTGCACGTACCTGCTGTAATCTCTATGTTGGTTTTCCACGGTCCTTTGTCCTCATCAAACACCGATTTAAGCTGCTTGTTTTATTTCGATAGTTAAGAAGACGTTTGGTCCTTTATAGTCCAACTTCCGGTAGCTCTCATTGTATAGGTTTTTTAATCCGTTGTTAAAATCAGTTTCGTCTTGTTACCTTCCGATGGCAAACCTCTTCTTTATTGTAAAACCCTACTTCAGACATCAATTTGACGCAAATTTGTGACACTAATTGGTTTTGATAGTTCATCTGAGCCTCCGCACATATAAGGAATAAAATTACTTGTTCTGACAATCAAATTATTAAACGGAGAGGTAGTATCTTAATTGTAAACGATGTGTCGAGTCAAGTATCGTTGGATATCGTTCGATTAGTATCACAATATTCCATTTAAGTTCGAACTGATCGAACAGGAAATGTAAAGCGATTTGATGACATATAGATCATAAAACTCAACATTTAATTGCCCTTTGAGATGTAACCAACGACATGCTTTGATTCGACACTATCGACGATGACGCCTTTTAAAAGGAAAACAAATTCCTTTGTTTTCCAAATGATTACCCTGCGGAACACTCGACGTTCCTTGAATGAAACGAGAAGAAAAACCACCGATCTTCACAATTTGGCACCAGAATTCAAGATATGATGCAATCGATTTTACTGGGATAAAATCATAATCCAATAAGCTAAGTTTTGTCAAAAATAATTTAGGATCCATCTTGTCAAAGGGTTCACTAAAATTCGTAAACACAATTTGAACATTGCTGCCATCAATTAAAGTGCTTGAAATGTAGTGAATTAGCAATATTTGATTTGTTGTAGTGGAAATGAGGTTCTACCGAGGTGCAATTATTGAACTTTAACCAATATCCCGCCATTAGGACGTGGAAAAAAAAATCAGTATGAATATTGCAGACTGATAATCTTCATCACAAATTGATGTTCCAAATACATAGCGGGTGGAAAACCTCTCGACGTCCTTTTAATATTACCAAAATTCCAAAAACTTAATGGATTGATTTTGATGTTCGACTCAATGTCAAGAATATCATTATGCAAATGCTACAAGATCTAGCTAAATCATCGCATGTTGTATCTGAAACCTCATGTTCAAAAGGTAAAATCTCAAGATCCACGACATTCCCGAATCTGTTTTTAGTAATACGCATTGCTTCCAACCAAATGAAAATATTTCGGACAAAATATTTTCAACATCATCAGTCATATTTATCAGAGTCTCATTCACTATTTGGCAAAATAAAATCTCTCAAGATAACTAAACAGTCCTCAGGCTGCATAACTGTAATAATTTTAGATTGAATTTTCACTGCAATCATTTCCAAATCACCTTGCAGATGGTGTTATTGGAACTGAAGGAAATTTGTTTGAATCTGCAAGTATAACACCACCACGTGTGTTATAAGTGTATTCATGAATCGAGTAGGAACTTGAAAAGTACTTCCACCTTCTATAGTTCCAAGTTAGCCATGTTTCAGCAATACAAATTATGTCATAATGCTGATGCAGCAGTTCTACTCTAATTGCGTTTTTTTTATTACGTTGGTAGTAATTGTATGGACGGATTGATACCCCAGAAGGCCTTTTTCATTCGGTCTTTTGCTAACATGATACAATATAGGTAGTTGTTCATCATTTTGGATGTATTCATATTGACCTACAATTATATATGATTTTGGGCTTGGGTTTTGATTAGGTTGGATACTATTGTTTATAGTGATAAAGGGTCGGTATAATATGCAAGGACCGCATGGTTGTTCCATTCGATGTTTAAATATTGAGGTTTAAAATTAAAAATGTGCCTTTATTTCGCCAAAATCAATAAACATTGTTATTAAATCAAGGAACCTGGCTTAAATCCTAAAAAGGATGAACTGAACACAACTATTTGTCACGGCAGTACATTATATCGGGAGTTATGTATTGTCGCGATAGTAAACAGAAACGTATCTTTAAACGTGCGTTCGTAATTTTACTTAGCACTAGAAGTAAAATATAACGTTAAAAAAAGCTGCAAAACAGTCGGGAGAAAGTTCGGTCCTAGATAATCTGTTTCTAATGCAATTGATTGTTCATTATTGGTAATTTGAGCAATAATAATAATATTATTATATATAATAATAATTTGAGACTGGAAAACAATTTCTATAAAGTGTCCCACAAATTTTCAGCACCTCTCGTATTGTTTCTGCATAAAAAAATTTTTTACAAACAAATGCTGACGATTGGCTAAGATTTTACTAAACACTAATTTCATTTGATGTCGGACTTTCGTAAATAAAGTGCTGAGTGAATTTTCATCCAGCGAAAAAGCATGGCCGAAATATAAGTTTTTTTTTATGATTTTATCGTCCGATTGTTGGGGCATTTCAGTATACGATTTCTGACATTATTACCTGCTATTAACCGAGTTTTACAATATTAGCCTGTTTTAATGTTTTAAACTTTTTAAGTTCAGGTGAGGATAATGTTTTCAAAATAATCTGGAAGTTTGTTGCAGGAGGTCGAACATTTGGAAGTAGATAGTGATGCGGTACCATTATCCGAGGATATGCTTAAAATGTTTTGAGAATGCCATCCAGCAAAGGTGGCAAGTCTAACCACAAACAGTAAATTAGGAAAGATTTGCAATAGATTTCCAACTATAAAGTTAGCATTAAAACAAAAGGCCTATTACTTATATTACAAACATTATAATGCGGCTTTTTTATTAGCAAATAAGGTGGAGGACCTTACCAACTTTCTCATAATGAAATAAAATTAAAATCCAATATGAAATTCTAAAAGTGTAATGAGTATTGATGATCTCGAAATTTTCTGTTACATTATTTCCGGAAATTCATCTTAAAGTATTTAGACCGTAAATATTATTACGACGTGCGAGATCTCGACGATAGAGATTATCAAGCCTAAACACCTATTGAATGTTAATAAGCTGAAAGTTTTATTATTAATGTTGGACCAAATATTATATAACAACTAAATCATTATTGATTTTCTTTTAAATTGTTGTAAAACTAAACAGACAGCCATATTTTTTTTTTTTACTATTGATTATCATAAAATATTTAAGTTAAAATAACAATCTTAAGACTAGACAGACACAAAATTCGTGCACAATTTTTTTTTCACTTGGTAAATAAATCGCACCCATAGGAGAATAGTGTCTCGCCTGTTAAATGCTAATTTATGAATTATAACGCTATTTTTCGCAAATGTATACGTTATAATAGTTATGCTAATACTATATGCAAGATAATAGTTGTGTGCAAAGTGCACTACAATTAAAATTTAATCAACTCTAGGGAATTTTATTGAATTGTAGTATGTATAGACTAATGTCATTGGGATAGCCTTACAAAATTTATAAAATAGAACACAAAATACTTTGTTCTTATTGTAACAGAACTTCAAAAATCTATATAAACTGATTATTATAATAGTTTTAAACACAAAAGTCGAAATCATAATAAAAAAATGTGTTTCGCTTCATTAATAAAATTTAACTCAAGAAATTAATTTTTATTTAGTTTTAAATTATTTCCGTTTTGCATTCAATCGAAACTGCTACAATTTATGTGTTTTAAGATCATAAATGTATTAAATTATTATTAAGTTTTTAGTTATACTTCGGTATTTTCTTAAGATATTGCGGATGAGAAATATTTTGTACACACACACACATTTATAGATAAAATCGTCTTTAAATATTTTGGTTTTGTTTAGCAATTTTTGGATGATGTTGTATAGTTGATTGATTGCTGGGAGTGTTCGAACGGGATTCTTTTTTTTTAGTTTATTGGGAAGGGTACTTAACTTATAGTTGCAGAAACTGAAGTGATTTCAGAGTTTATAGACTCCGGTTCTTATTTAACTTGTCAACTTATTACAGCTTATTATGATCTCGTCTACTATTTGGATTTAAACACTTGAACCCTTCAAGCACCACTGCTTTTTTAGCGACTGCGCGTTCCACATGCCAAAGCTAAATTCAAGATTCAATATTGAAAGATTAATTCAAGCTTTGTAAGCACATGACAATTAAATGCTTCGAGAAGGGCAAACTCTGACTGTGCCATAGGGATAATAAGTGACTTTATAGAAACACAAGCATAATATAGTAGCATTCCAAAACTCCTGATTTCATTTCAAATTTTACTAGTGTTATAATTAAAATTTAGCCTGTGAAAACATATCTTATTAAGCGAGAAATACATAGTTTAGCATAATATCACCAATTGTCAAGAGTTCTATGCGAAGTTAAACAACAAACAAATCCAATTGTATCATTGAATCTAAAATGGCATTATTAAAGGTGAGCCACGGGACTTTAGCTCACATTAAGCTTTTTCCTCAACCTTTAGTATACTGTATTACTCGGCAGGTTTCTCAAATGTTAGAAATAAGGGCTTGGTTTACACTTTTCTGTGCGGGAAGAGAGAAAAAAGGGTTTACGATAGAGTAAATATTTGTTTGGCAACTCATCTTATTTAATGCATTCAAAGTACTAGACCACTAACGATTATCTAAAGCATCAGACCCATATACTCTCTTAATCCGAAATATTACAATATACTAGAGATGGTCGAATGTTTTGATTGTATTTTTTGTTTTTCGACCAACAGTGAAGTAGCTCTTTTGGAGGCCAGGTGGAAAAAGGGATTGAGGCTCTCTGCTAATCAATTAACAAAAAACATTGTTTTATTTTAATAAAATAAGAATACGTTTTGTTTATTAGAATAATATAATTCACAGTAATTTAACATAAATTAATTCACAGCAACACTTCTCATACAAAATATACTCAACAGAATGTAACGTTTTTGCCTATTTCCGGTTCGTACCACTAAATTGTGAATGAACCCCATTGATCTTTACTGTCCATAAATAAGTACACAACATTTGACAAGTAAACACACAAAACACAATAATTTGTACTTTTAACACTGTTTTGTGCTGTGACTAGGCTTGCCACCTTTGGAAAATGCTAGAGGAGGACAGTTAAAGTTTTGTTTTAAGCACTGCTAGCGACAAAAACATTTTACTATTTTGTAAGTCCAAAACATCGACACATCCATTTTTGCCAATCTTCACTAATGAAATATCTTGGTAAAGCTGGCCAAATAATTATAGTTCTATCTATATCAGGCAATAAAGACAACTATTTCGTCGATATATGCCGAAGAATTTCTTTAAATTCAATTTTCGGGTAGTTACAAATTTCAATTTATTTTGGTCGACGTTAAAAACGTCGTAGCGGCGTTAAAAGCGGCGTAGCGGAGTTAAAAACGTTTGATTAAAAATCTACCCTCGGCCCTTCGTGATAATTCCTTGGTTTCCGGTGTTTACTATCGAATGTCTCTTTATTGTTAACCGCAGCTCGATTAATTTCCTTAAAAGCAATTTCTTTCGTTGTTGTTGCTTCACAATAGCTTTGGAACAATTTAGACTTGTATAAGCGTATTAGGAAATTGTTCAAGCAGGTCGATATGCACGGTATTGAATGATATTGGTATCTTATCAATCGCATGTACTTCCCCTTCCTTTTATCCTGATAAAGTGCTTTTGTATATCCCCACTCGCAAGCTGCTATACATTTTCATTCTTGGAAACAAAATATTTATCTGGAGCATCTTTAATGCCTTCTAAACTCAACATATCCCATATAGTCGTGATTTAGTTAGGTGAATCTCCACTTGATCATTCTAGGAACGACTAATTTATGCGTCCTGCGTCAGTGTTACGAACAAGTGAACGGGCCGAATGCATTAGTCCTTCCGCACCGTTTGTATTCCATCTAAGCACCACCAAATGCTTCATTTGAACTCCTGGTCGATATTCCATGATAAAATCGTAATCTGCTAATTTTAGCTACCATATATTGAAATTATTGGTATTACATTTTTTTTGTTGAACAAGTTTGTAATGACGAACAATCGGTTACATCGCGACGAAGGCTAAAATTGGAACCATGAATTATGGTCGTATATTGCTTATAGGTCCCTAATTTACAATATAAATGCGATACTGCTTTCAAAGTTTTGCAACAATAGTAAATTTTTTCATGAACTTTAGAAAGAATCCCGCCAATCCCATAAACTGTAGTCGTATCTGAGTTTTGTTCTTCAGCCGTGGAAAACTTACATCAGTATCTATTTTTGATTTTCCGGGTGTAACACGCGATTCTGACACTTCATGTTATAAAAATTCCACCTTGCGGTTGAAGAAATGGGTATTTTCCAGGTTAAGAGAGAGACCATAGCACTTTAGTACATCTAACAACCGCTCTATTTTCCCATATCATCTAGATATACCACTATTTCCCCATTAGTCTCGTCAACTACTTAATTCATAATTTTCTGGAAAATAGTTGAGAATTGGCCTACCCAAATGACATCCTTAGAAACTTATAATGTCCATCAGCAGTAACAAAAGTGGCTATGGGTATTGAATCCTGATTTATCCTGATGATAAATCCAAAACGGCGAAATAATTAGCTCCGAATAAACGTTGAAGTAGAGCTTCCATAATCGTTAAAAGAGATCGGTCTTTCATTATTATAGCGTTTACTTGTCGATAATCTACTCACGTGCTTTTCCCTTCTTATTTTTATTATTATTAATTTTCTTTTACATAACCATTCGACCATCTTTACGCGTTCACATTCACCACCGTACTGTCGTTCTTTTCCAGTCCTTCTCTTTGTTATTTACATTCCAGGGTCGCACTCTACAAAATATGATATTTATTTTTCTGGTGGAGGACATTTTTGTGTTCGTGAAGGATGGAGGCAATTTTTTACGAAAGGAGCACTGTCCTCCACAAAGGAGGACAAGTGGCAAGCCTAGTTTTGACCCCACTGATGCCTTAAATCTTAATTCTTTCGTATTTAAAATACAACTTTACTTAACTCACGAAAATTAACCGCTTATATATCAAAATTACATGTCACTGCGCTATTCTTTTGTTTTTCTATAAAACATATTTGCTCAATTTCTGCCAATGCTCATTCTATTTCATAGATGTCTCTAGATATAGCTCTAGAGAAACCGTAACAATAATACCTTAGACATTTATCTGGTTTCGTAACTAGGATCATGAAACTATGGTTTGCGAAATGAGAATAGATGACACACTATAGTTCTCATCTCATTTGACAGTTCGTCATATTTCATTAAAATTCATTAAGTTGATGGTTTTCGATCTCCTATCGATATCGATAAAAGATTGGCAATTGCGTTATATTCATATATTCATCAGGATCATCAGCGGAGTACAGAACAATAGCCTCATTATTTGGAGTCGATCGAACAACAGTTGGGGAAATTGTTCTTGAAATTTCTCGAGAAATTTTCAAAAAATTTAAAGCGGAATGCTTTAATACGTATCCACCCACTCTCGAGAAAATTGAAGAAATAGTTCGGTGGTAAGAAATTGTCGGGATTCCTCAATGTGTTGGTGCTATGGATGGCTGCCATATTGAAGTGCATCCACCTAAAGAGCATCGCCCCAAATATCAATAAAGATATTACTTTCCCCCTCCGACCATATTTTTCTATTTTTATTTTTATTTTCCATTTATCCAGCATTAGTTATTTAGGTATTATTATTATGATTTATTTAAAAATATCCGTCAGTTTATTTTGGTTTGACAACTGGAATATAAAAAATTATTACATGTTTGAAGATGGCTACATGTATTAAAACCAATATTTATAGTTTTAGGTACTCACTAATTGAACAAATCGGCGCTGTCATCACTAAAATGCTACGGGATGAGAAAAATTATCTCATCCCGAAACTACGTTCAAACCGAGTTGCAAACCATGGTTAGGCGTGGCACATTACAACGAAACCATGGTTAACTCGAAACCATAGTTATGAAACCAGTAGTGTGTCTATGGTATAAACCAGCTGGAATTTCATCGTTATAAATTTCCTCGAAAAATCGTTTTCGTTTGCTCAATCGAATCAGCGAAAAAATGTTGAAATATTGAAATGTCAAAGTGCAGCTGCACTCAGAACTTGTAACATTTTATTTATTTTTTTAATATCAAAATCATTATTTTTCCACACAATCAATTATACAAGAAATGCCATTGTTACTATATATTCCAGTATAGAATTTGCTTCAGAAACTTTCTAAAGCATCACGTATTAGCGATATTTACGTGTTTTGTTAAAATTTCGCAGCGTATAAGGACGTTGCAAATTTTCGAACAAGTTTTGTAGAGGACAAAGCGGCAACCCACAAAATTAAATTAGTTATATGAGCTAAACAAGGAATATATAAAGCAAGATGATTTAAATAACATATATACTTGCTTCGGCACCTTTGTATTGTAAATTTTCCCTCTGCCATTTTGGATGCAAATTCTTTCGAGCTCACATAATTTAGTAAGACCTTTTCCAGTTGTGCCAAAAGCCTCAAGAAAACACTAAAAACTTTCGTTTATGGAAAACTGATATGATTTTAGATCCTGAATCACGTATCTAAAAATTAATGCAGTTTGTTCCTTTTGGAAAATATCAGGAGTACAATCTACTTGAATAATAAAATATTTGACTTTTTCATTTATGTTACGATTTCTTTAGATATCTCATTTGCCAGTAAATACAATAAATTGATTTTGAACGGTTTTAGAAAGGTAATGGATATGTTCGTATCATGTTTGGTAAAAATTCCAATCCGTTTTTCGGACATCCAATATTTTCGTTTGTACTCGTACCTCTGAAAGCTAAATTTCTTTCTGCTAAAAAGAGAATAGCATCTAAAATTTTGCATTGTATTTGAATAAGTTCTTGTTTCCTCTTATTTATTGAAGAAATTAGAAGCTGATAAATTGTTCGTTTTCCATTTCATGAAACAACTTATATAAAAAATGTCTGATAAACGTCTTATACCAGGTGCTGTTTTCTTTAATGGAACGATTTTCTTTTTCTGATTCAGCTCGAAACAAAAAGCAATAAAAGTAAAACACTTCATTTCTAGCGGTCAAATAAAAAAGCCACGTTTGTTTTTGTGTCTAAACAATTATGAACTTTCTTGTAAAATTATGGCTGGAAAATTATCTTCCATTGCTTGTCTTTGGAAAGTTCCTAAAACTTATTTGTTTTGGTACTAACTTAATAATAGCACATCTAAAAAGAGGAGATGTTGGAAATTCCCAATCGTTCGGATCTAAACTAAATTTATTAGTAGAGTATTAGATTCATGAAAAGTTTGTTACCTATAAAAATTTTACGGAAAAATTAAATATTTTTTTATAAAAAATAATTTATTCATTGATCCGGCACTTTATAAAGTGTTCACTATCTGAACGGGTTACAGGCAAATGCTAAGCATAAATGGTTTTCCAGGAATGCTATAGGTATAAATTCGAATGCGAGCAAATTTTATACAACTCATGAACACGAAAAAACATCTACATTGTTAAATGATAACGATGCTAATTATGACCTTTTGTAATTACACACACACAAACTTATACACATTAGAACTCACACCGTAACAAAAGTAAGACATCATACATAATGTTAAAGGCCATAATATATTCAATCAATAAAGTAAAAACTAAACATAAGTTATATTTAAAAATTATAGTTATAGAGTTTTATAAAGTGAAGACCACGCAGAATACTATTTTAGTTTTTAACCTTAAAAGTTTTATGTTCCGTTAGAAAATTGATAAATAGAATTCGTTGAAACACTACAAGTTGCTAAATTGTTTCATCAATATGACCCTTATCAAACTGTAATATTAAAAAACATTTCAGAAGTTAAGTTAATATATAAGTCCTAGCTGCGACTTAACGAGAAACCTCTACATTAGATTTGACATCCAAATAAAAACTTTAAATGCTGACCAGTATATAAATGGATAGCCCCATAATTTTACTTACATCAACTTTATGTAAACATAAGTATACAGAAATTACGTGAAGAAATTCAAAAATTAAAACTTGCAATAGAAATTTTAGAAAATGGGAGATTTAATGAGTGCACTATGCTTTTAAATGGTAACCTTGATTACAAAGTTTTTATGTTTATGTTAAGAAGAAAGTTCAAGTAAAATCCGAAAACGGAAAAAACTTTTATCCCGAATGAGCACTGTAGCAACCATCGCTACATAAACACAATTAATTATTCAGGTATTTCGTGCACTTTCACATAATTCGCTAACGCTACATGTACATAGTACATAAATATAAGAGCATAAATTAGCATTTACACATAGCACTCGGTCACCATGGTCTAATGAGCTGTCAATTAATTTTTAACGATTCCTCATTAGATCGAAACTGAGCAATACTCCGCACAAATTCAATTCTGAATAATTAAAATAATGACACAACATCCGCCGTCGTTTTAAGCACCTCTGATAAAATCTATTGCGACTTGGTTTCTGAAACCTGCGCGTTATACTGCATACCTATTTATTTGTAAACGCAAATATTATCAAAATATTTAAACGCAAACTTGCTTGGCATTTAGAAATTCAGTAAAATCTATTATAAGCCACAGAATATTTCGTAACGTTTAAAAAATGTCCATAAAACCACTATAATTAATCCTAATTGTCCTAGGATTTCTTATTTTGAGCAATATCCATTTTTCGTCCTGAGGAAAAACATTTTATCTTTCTAAACACTTAAGCTAAACAAGGAATATTTTTATATGATTCTTAGTGATTTAGTCAGACTACATTCAGCCAAAATCTAAAGACTCGAGTCACAATGTTTGAGTTGGCCAACTTCTGCGAAGGCAGTATAGTGACTACTTTGAAGTTGAAAATTATTCCTTGTTTGGCAGTTGCGTTTCCCGAAAGGGGAATGTTTAATTGTTGTGATGCTTGTTTTGTGTTCGTGAAAAAAGTGATTATAGAAACCTTTACATTTACAACTATGTTAATGAATAATGTAATCCTTGGAATTTTGATATAATCTAATCGATGTAAATGTTCTCTAACATTCTATTGGTCGACACCATAATTGCCAACTGAGTGGTTCAACCTTAGGAACCAAAATGGCTATACTTCTATAATTAACAAGAATCGAAAGATTATTTGCTTAAAGTTAATTGCGACTACTATAAAGCATAACTAAGAGAGATCACACTAATGAAATAAAATCAAAAAGATAGTTCCACTTAATTTTTTATTTAAACTTAGTCAAACTTTGCAACTGACCTAATAGTAGAATTATATTTTTATTTCATGAGATTTTTCTAAGATTTACGTCTAGACGTAATAAATAACTGATCTAAAAAATATATCCAATACAAAACAAAGTTTATCTTAGAATTCTACAAGAACGATAATATACTCCACAGTAAAAATACAACAGTAACAATCTCACTTAATCCTCACTAAAAATTATAAGAATCTCAAACCTAATTTTTAAGGCAACATGAACGATGATTCCAAAAATTAATTTAGCATAATTAGTAAAATGTATGTAAAGATTCAAAAATATTGAATGTTCTGGTTATGAAATGAATATTAAGCATATCAAGGCGGTTCTCTAACAATTATGATAAAATGCAAGATTAGGATAGTAATAATCGAAGTTTCGAAGTTATTTTGGTTTCCGTTAATAAGCTTCAACTAAAACTAGAAAAACCTATTAACTAGGATTTTTGAGGCAAAATCATACTTAAGACAATCGTGAAGTATAGATGTCGCTAATTTTGTAAGGACATTTTTCCTGAGTTATCCAACAGGGAATCGTTAGTTTAGGAGCTGCTCGAAAAATCGTTTTCCTAATTTCAAACTGCCTGATGACGTTAACTGAAAAAAACCAAAGACGCTCGTCTTTTGAAATCGTGACTAACGTCGATGGCCTTGAAATTACTGCACTTCAATGGAAAGATGCAAATTTTGTAACTCTGGTATCTACGCTTGTGGGGAAAAATCTGTTGCACGTATCAACACAAAAAGAAAAAAATGCTTGTCGTATTAACGTAGAACTTCAATTGCAAAAATCGGACGTTCTAAAATGAAAATACGCTCCTAAAAGTGGTACATGAAGGAATTTTATCTTATGCTGGATGTAACCACAGTAAATACCTTGATATTGTCAGGTGCATGAAAACTGTGATAATTTTCGTAACCTATAATTGTATTGTAATATCTTAGACGAGTCGAAAATCCATGTGGTACTTGCAGAAAGGAAGTATTGAGTCTCACTGATTGCAAGTCTAAATTATCAAAAACATCCTTTTGAGAAGACTATCCAAAAAAACAAACGAATGCATTATTTTGTATAATTCTGGACATATTCCACATTGGACGAAGAAAATGTTATCCTGTAAGCCCCCGGGATGCAACAAACTTGGTTTTATTAACTGCTCGAAATATAACGTTCGAGGAAACCTGATATTGGAAAACCTGCTTTAATTTTTGTGACTGAAATATGGAATGCTGTGAGTTTAGTTTACCGGATTACAATTTTAGAGGTTGCTGTAATGACAGTTACCGGTCCGATTCGGTGGTGTTGGCGGTTTTATACACAAAAATATTATAAATTTCTCAATTCAAGTTTACAACTGGATCACAGCTGATATTATTCGTTTAGATTTTGATATTGCAGGGAAAAATTGGTCATTTATTTTTGTCTACCGATTGAATAATGGATCAATTAATGTCTTCTGTGATGATCTGGAAATTTTATTGCGTACGCTTACCAAAAATAATGTTGCTTTAATGGGGGATCTTAATCTAAACCTTTTAGATGTTAATGGATCGTATGGTTTCCTAACAATGCTGGCTTCATACGGTCTAATCAGCTTCCTAAACGAACCTACTAGAATGCAAGTTTGTTTGGACCATGTTTTCTTGAAAAGTGAACAAATTTTCAACTTTAACATAAGTAACATACCTATCCAATTCTCTGACCGCAATTTGATTAAAATGGATATATCAGCATTAATATCAAGTTCAGTTACTCCCAACTATAGAAAAATTATTCCCCATGTGAATTACGCCAAATTAAATAACCTCCTTAAGTTTGAAAATTGGGATTCCGTGTACTCTCAGATGAATTGTAATGCTGCTTTTGAAAATTTTTTTTAGATATTCTTAGGTCTCACATAGAATCGTCCACGTCCATTACTGATTATCCAAAACAGACAAACTTGAAACCGTGGATGAATCCTAAGTTTTTACAAAAAATAAACATTTTGAAACAGTTTTCTAAGAAGCTGAAACGTTATCCTTCCAATAAGAAACTGGAAAAATACGAAGTGAAACTATCAAAGTGGAGGTGCGTACTACAAAAACCTCTTCTACAAGAACAAATTTGATTCTTCAATTAACAAATTCCAAGGCTACTTGGGGAATAGTGGATATGAGGTGTTAGGACGTATCCCTCAAAATAAGCTCATAACTAAAATTTATCAATTGCATACTGAGAATATCCTCACGTGCTCAAAGTCGATTTCAAATAAATTTAATAATTTTTTTATCAACATATCCGAAGAACTAAATTCAAAATTTTGCACTTTAAGTAATGATGATACTGAACTTGGGTCACAAATAAAAAATTATTTCTCATCATGTTTTTTTGAGTCATGTTTTTGCCGATGGAATCAATAATTATGTTGTTAAAAACTGCGTTTGGTACTTAGTAGATGTCCTAAAATTTTTGTATAATCTGAGCCTGGACAACGGAGTTTTTCCAAATATTTTAAAATCAGCATTTATAATTCCAATTTTTAAAAAGGGTGATGAATTACAATTAACTAATTATAGGCCTATTTCCCTCCTAATTGAAAAACTAATAAAACGTCAGTTAGCCAGCTATCTTGATAAAATTAATTATCTTCACATTAAACAATATGGATGTATTGCTGGTAAAACTATTGAAAAAGCACTAATTGATTTCCTTAGTCAATTCGCAGAAGCCAACAGCACTATTCGTAGACATTTCAAAGGCTTTCGATTCAGTCACTAAAATAGTTTAGCTAGCATTATACATAGTATAATGCTAGCTAAACTATTTTACATAGGGTATAAGAGGTAACATTTTAGATTGGTTTACAAGCTCCCTTCTGAATCGGAGTCAGATTGTTAGAATAGATGATACGTTAAGAATTCCCGGTACTATTAAATATGGCGTCCTCCAAGGATCAGTTTTGGGTCTATTATTATTTTTGATTTATTTTAATTACATTTTTGAAATTGATCTCATAGGATATCCAACTGCTTTTGCCGATGATCTTGCTCTAAGTTACGCAATGCCAATGGTTGATAATACCTACAACATTACTCTTCCTCTTAAATAGGATCTACATTTTCTTAGTAAATGGTTTCATCATAATCGGCGAGCTATTAGTAATAAATCTAAAATAATGTACTTTGGGCGACAAGATACCATCTTCCTAGCACATCCTCAAATGTATCACACCTTTTCTTGCGATAGGAATTTATGCTCGCCTCAATGTTTTTACTAGAGTCCATGCATGAAGTTAAATATTTGGGATTAACAATAGATTCACAACTAAATTGGAAGTCTCATATCAATAACACTAGGAAGCGTGTAATCGGGGCCATACATAAATTTTATAACCTTAGTAAAGTTTACCCAAGAGTTACGTTAAGGAAACTATACCATGCCCTAGTAGAATCAATAGTAATGTACGGCGTATCTAGTTGGGGCGGTACATATTTTACTAATATAGAGGATCTGTATATCGCACAAAAAACAATTATTAAATTAATTTACAAGCGTCCTCAGACAACACCAACAGTTCCTTTGTTTCGTGCACTTAACTTATTGCCTCTCCGATATCTCTATGTTTTAAAAGTCCTAAAAATATTTTTTGTTCGTAGTAGCAGTTTCCACAATTGCACAGTTCATACATACAATACCAGGAACCCAAACCACTTTACCGGTGATCGTTGTAATAGCGAACAATTCAGAAGATTTTATCTTTATATGACACCATTTTTCTTTCCCATGCTACCTAATATTATTAAGAGCATCAGCTTTATGCGTAAATTCAAATTTATTCGTGAAATTTGATCCTGGCTGCTCAGTATAGAGAACATTGAACAATATTTTTAGTGCTATAAGGTAAACGGCTATAATACTGACATAGGCGGTATTACTGACATATATTGCATATATTTTAGTTTTTAAGAGAATTACTCAATATACATTCAATTTTTTTTGCTTTAATATAATCATAAATATTCCTGTTTCATTCTGCTCTAATATTCGTGTAAGTGTTGGTATAACATTAAGTAATAATCAGCTCCAATTTGACAACGGTTGTGATTACATCTAGTTATTGCAAATCTGTTAAAATTTTGCCTTAAATTTTGGAATTTCATATTTTAGTAATATTTATGATGTAAGTCATTTTTAATTTATTAACTTTTATTGTAATGTGTTCTTTGGTTATTCATTTTTGATTATTTAAGTGTGCTTCCGTGAAACAAGTGAAATTAAATACAAATATTGGTTAAATTAGTTATGTCAGAATTAGATACAAATGAAAAATGGTATTGTTCCTTTTACTGACACATGTGTCAGTAATAGGACAACAACTGCTATTTTTATATCCAATATTAAAAAAAGGGTGTCTAATCTTTCTTTAAACCGTTTTTGCATTTCATTTCTAATTAAACCTATCATTTAACTGTCCTAATTCTGACACTAATATTTAAAGTTATTTTTACTATAAATAAATAAAAACGCGACTGTCAGTAATAAGCCCACACATATCTCAGTATAGACTCCTTTCTATGTCAGTATAACGATAAATTTCTTATTTTTATTTATTTAATTTTAACCATTTTGTATATAATTTAAACTCTTATTTAATAATCCAATTGTTTTAAAATTATTTACACAAAACTTAGCTCAAAACTGACAACAACTTTTCTGAACATTTAAATATAATAAATCTTCTTAAAATTATGTGTCAGTATTATATACCAATCTGTCAGTAAAGGATTATTATAAATTTAAGTTAGAATGACAACGAAATTGAAGCGTCTTCAATATAGTCGGGATTACCTGAATACTGCACTTCAAAATATGGCAAACGGGATGACAATATACCCAGCAGGGTATTTATGGAAAATGATTTTATTCAAATGGGAGCCGCGGCTGGCCTTGGCATACTCCATTCGGTCGGTCTTATTTCTGAGAACATTTTGGGTTGCGGATCTAATTCGGCAATAGTGGCTTTTATATTGGCTTTGAAATGCTCAATTGTTTGTGGATTGTCCGTATAAAACTAGTCCTTCATGGCGCCGCACAAATAAAAATCCAAAGGCGTCAAATGACAGCTCCTTGTCGGCCAATTCACGTCACCATTTCGCCTGATAATGCAGCCATGAAATTATTGACGCAGTTTCACTATTGTAACGCGTGATGTGTGGCATGGCGCACCATCTTGCTGGAACCAAAGGTCGCTCAAACCAATATCTTCAAGACATGGCCACAAAAGAGATGAAAACATGTGGCGGTAGTTGATTCCGTTGTTCTCGGCCATTGGCGCACATTTTCGGGAAACGCGGTGATATTTTCGGCTGAACAAACAAGACAAGTACGGGTACGCATTGGATTGTCGACTAGGGAGCCCGTGTCACGCACTTTATGCACAAACTTCTTGTTACCGTTGGGTGTGAGTCCTATATTTTGACCAAATTGTGTACGACATTTTCTTGGAACCAATTGTCTTTGTTGCGGAAGTAAGTTTCCAACATTTCCTTTTGTTGAAGCGTTAAGCGACTTTTGTCAACTAGAAATAATATACTGAGTTTTTGTCAAAGAAAGAATGACATTAGTTTTGTTAGAGTAAAAAATAACCGATATGTCAAATCTGAACCGGTTATTGGGACACCCTATAAAATATTGGATTATTTACATTGGCAAAGCGGGATTTCCTGCAACAAAATATCAACTACTGGATAGTGTACAGCTGTTACTTAAAAACTTAAACTGGAAAAATAATTTTAAGGATAGCAGGCTCGGTAGACGGTAGCATGAAGGTTTTTTTAGGAGAAATCCCGAGATATCTGAACGAATATTTCCCAGGTATTATTTTAGATACAAAGTCAAATGAAGCTTCGGTAAAAGTTATGGAAATTATTGTTATTGTTTTTACTAATTTGTGACACCATAATTAAGAATTACATAATTGTACAATTAACATACATGATACATGCTTTTAATTTATTATAAGTACTTTTATTAATAGTACATACTATAATTTTATTTTCATTTTTTTAACTATACTTTTTTTATTTCTAAATAAATATATTTTTTTAAAATAAGTACTAGGAGTATTTACGTTTTAATTTACATTTTCCGGAAAATATAGATATGCACTTACCTCATGTGAAAATATGTCAGTATTAGCAACCAAAAATGTCAGTAATGGACTCAACAAATTTCCGATAGATCAATATTAGGTACACTTTTCCTTTTTCATTAAATTTTTAAAGTTGTAAAAGAAATTTTCTTTTAATTTCAATTTTCTTTTTTCTAAAGTAATCTTAAATAAATTGACAATTTAGAAAACCCGCAAACATTGCAAAAAGCGTAAGTTCTATATTTAATAAGGCATATCAAACATAGATTTGTCGCGGCGTATGTCAGTATTATAGCCGTTTATCTTACGGTAATCCAGTTTAATACTTGTTTAATATACGTGTTAATTAAGAATAAATAAATAAATTTGAGCTAGTAGATTAAAAATAATTTTTGTAAGTATTGTAAATTACGCCAGCCAAAGACATTGTATTATATAATTTTAAATCTTCAATTATAATTGCTCCACCACAGATCTTAATCTAATGGAGCTTTACTTTATTTCAATATTTATAGATAGAAACTTAATGTATGTATACATGAAACTATGTAATGTATACTGAAATAAAGATACAAATAATAATAATAATAATAATAATAATAATAGTTGTGTTGAAACAAAGAAACCAAAACTTATTTTTGTTAATTAATTGAACTGCATATTTTTTTTTATTTTGAACGGAAAAACTCCTGATTTCTGAGAAAAATAAGTTTTTAGCAACTTTTGTGGTTCATTTTTGTAATTTTGTTTTTATTCAAAAAACTAAGAGATAAGTAATGGGTTAAAAATGCTTAACAACTAACCTTCACATTTCTTATGTCAAACGTCTCTGCAAAACACAAACAATTTGTCAAAAATAAAATAGATCATTTCAAAAGATATTTATTTGGATATTCCCAAAATTAAGAAACCAAAACATGTTAGTTTTTCTCGTTTACAATAATGAATCTTATTTGAAAGGGAAAGCATTTTCTAATTAATAATTTCCATAAACAAATTAAAACCACTTTTCGTTCTAACCCTATATGTAAATAGACATGTACGTTAATCAAACCTAAGATCAACTATCTTTATAAATAAATTTGAAATCTTTTATTTCGTTATTTGCAATTTTACATGTTCAAATAGTTGAAGCATGTGTTGAATGATAATATTAAGACTGTATTGCAAATTGTGACCAAATCTCTGTACATACAGTAACAAAGAAAACTAAAATACAAAATTCTTTTAACCACACGCAACTCTAAATATACATTTTTATTTATAAAACATCGATCGATCTGATTTGAAATCATTAAATTTAACAAAAAATTTTGAGTTGATCGTTTAAATATGCAAAAATATTCTTCCAAATACTTTATACAGGTAAAATCATAAATTATTTGTAATATGAATAATCATCATAAAAAAAATTTAGCATATTATGTATTTTGAAAATAAACCAACAAATTTCCCCATTACACAAAAAACAAAAAAAGAAGGAAAATTCGAAGAAAATCATATTTATTTTGGTAAATATTTTTATAGCATTCGACAAAACATCGCACAAAAAATGGTGATTAATTTTCAGAAGTATACCTCTCGAAAACATTTCGACTGTGTCACATCCATTTAACAAATTTATTTTTTTGTGCCAAATATTGAAAGCAAATTAATTTTAATAAAATATTGTATAATTAAGAAAGATTGGTGGTCGTAATGATTTTCGGAGTACAAAAGATTAATTACCGAGGAATTGCCGCACGCATAGGTTAAAGTCTGAGAGAGATATAAAGTGAATTATTCTATATATGAGCTACTCCAGGCAATTGTATAAGATACGATCAAAGTAAAACTTAAAAGAGAACTGCAAAAGTATGGGGTATTTCAGCATTGATCTAATACATATAAGTTGGTATCTTGTGTCTTGATGACATTGATATTGAGATGATTGTACCGTAGATCCGACTGACAAACAGTCATTTAGGGAAACTCCCGAGGTGGATTTAACTTACAAGAACCACCAAATATTACTCGCATTTTACTGACGCCGCTTGTAGTTTTCAGTACGCCGTAGTGTGGTAAAACAAAATGACTTTCTGATGCCACTGGCGTAGGAACTTCTTTCATATGGTTCAGGTGCCGTACTCTGTCATAAAGTCGTGATACATCTTGGCAAATAAGCGATCGCGGATAAATCTGCGCTTTATTCCCAGAGCCCCTGAATAGTTGAATGAATCGCCTAAAAAGTGAGGTGATTTTTTAAAGGGGAGTTTAACGACAAATTTTCCTTGAGAGTTTTTTGTAGTATTTTGTACAAAATGGTCTTCGCAAATGGCTTCTTCAGGCGTTAGCATGCTCCTTTGCTCATCAACAGATTCTAGCTCTCAAAATTTACGTAGGCTTTTATCTATATTCATTTAATCGTTTTTACTGTTTGAAGATGCTAACATTGAAACTGAATAGTATCTGGGATGCCCGGGTTGACCGGAAACAATCCACCCGAACACGGTATTTTGTAGTATACATTCATTGTGTCCGAATCTGATTTGTCCTTATTATAAAATATGGAAGAAATACTCAGCTCCGATAAGAATGTCAATGCTACCTTGCTTGAAACATTGAGGATCGGCTAATTCGATTCCAGGATATGATTTTACATTGAGATCTATATTTTGCGATGGGAGCTTACCTGTAATTTTAGTGACAAAGTTATTGACGCAAATGACAATGCAAAGTTTAACGAACGAATGTGGTCACAGAATTGAGTACACTACGAATTTTGTGGATCTGACAGCATACTTTGTAAAAATAAAGGATACTTTAATATACTTCTCCGTCAACACTTTTGAAGTTTAGTTTTTTATTTTCGGCAACACGATGTGAATTTTTCATCAGGTGGACGCTCTTCTTCGAAATGTTTTCAATCACAAAGTTTACAGGTATAATTCAGCGAATCTTCTTATTGCAAGAATTTTCGCACGCGTTTCATCACTTTGATTTGCTCGCCATTTAATTAGCCAAGCGATGTTCTCTTAAGGATTTTCGTTTTCATTCATTTCGTATAACTGAGGATTGTGATCTGAAGATAATGTTGACAAACCGAGCAATTGGCGCAGTTGTTAAAACTGTGGTGTTTGGGTCGGGAGGTACCGGGTTTAAATCCCAAAGGAAAAGAGTTGAAAAGGATTAAGATTTGTTCATCGTACTTTATTGCGATCGGTGATGACGCGATGAATACAACTATGTGAACATCCCCTGTTGGTGTGCAAAATCTATGGGTCGAATTATCATTTATGACAGTACAGGGTAGCTGGAGTAATGCAATGTGTAGATGGATATTTTAAGCGAACCTGTATTCGTGCGTTCTCGATTTAGTTGAAAATGGCGTAAAGTAGGACGATAAGTTAACTGCAAAAAGACGCTTCAGCCCCAGAACAGATGGCATGGAATAAAAAAAAAAAATAAAAAAAAAATGAATATGTTGACTATAATAACGATGATGCTTTAAGATCACTTTTATCAATGAAATTTTAATTGAAATTTTCCAGGGAAATGTAGCAGGGAAAATCACTATGTTTTAAAGTTTATACAACTTTATCTTTTTAAATAAAATAAATATAGATATTTGACAACTAATACGTTTGTATTATTTACCTAATAGATTTTTCTGCAGGACAGACAGAGAAAGTATGTCATCTCGTCAACTTACCTATTTGAAAAACTAAATCTACTAAATCTGGGAGATTAGGTGTCCCAAGGACATTGCTTCACAGTGGAAATGACTTCGGCAATCTTGGTGTTGGTTTTCTTCATGGGACCCGGGTGAAAATTGTTGTTTTAGATGTCAAAGGAGTTGATAATCGCAACTAGCCATGCAACTAGCCAACCTGTCAATCATTTGTGTTCATGCGCCAACTGATGTAACCCAACCCAAAGATAAAGACTCATTTTACAACAATCTGGATGATCTGAATATCTGATGCAATCCATACCGGAGCACGACGTCAGAATAGTGATTGGTGACTTTAATGCTAGATCTGACAAAAATCAGACTGACTTATGTGAAAACTTAGGTTCGTATTCCCAACACGAGCTAGCGACCTATAATAGGGAAAGAATGATGTACTTTGTGGTTGCGAACGGCCAAATAATGTGGGTAGTACCTTAATGGTGGAAGGATGGAGTCTTAAAAGTACAAGAACTCAGCAATTATCACAGTTCTCGTAACTTCTTTAAAAGAGTCACCGACTGAACCATACCTTTACACCTAGATCTATCGTCATTAGCGACCAGGATGGAAACCTCCGTGTTAATTTCGATGCAGTGCTCGATCCTTGAAAGGAGCATTTCTCTGATTTACTTAATGTTCAACAAGTGTCAAATGCTGTATTTGAAAGTCATATAAAAACTGCGGAGATGTGCCATCTCCCATCTTACGAGGAATTGATATTCGGAGGGAGTACTTTGTGGAACTATCTTTTCGACCTTGTTCGATTAGTATGTCAAAGCGAAGTTATGCCTGTTTAATGGAAAGTGGTCGCGTTGTGCCCTAACCATAAAAATGGGATCGCTCAAAATGCTAAAACTATCGCGGCATAGCTCTCCTTTGCCCACCATACAGATTACATAGCATGGGAGAGAATCACTCCCCTGACGGAGGAAATTATAGGGAACTGTCAAGGAGGATTTCAACCAAATCGTTCAGTCACTGATCAAGTTTTTTCGCTGAGAATGAATCCTTCTAAATATTACGAGACATCTCGTGACGTACAACAGGTGCTCTTAGATTTCCAAAGAACCTATGACTCAGACGATCAGGATAGCTTATGGTTTGCTTTGCGATGTCTGGGAATATCTGAAAATATGTGTGTGTAGGTAAAATGACAATAATACAGATACAATGCTAAGTCAATATTGAGAATAAGCCGTCAGGAATTTTTGCAATTAGCTCTGTGGTACGGAAGAGATGTTCTGTCCTCGATATACTTTAATCTCATGTTAGAATTTATTTTTGGTCAGTCCAACCAAGTTCTAGCATATGCAGATGGTATCTGTGTAATTGGACAGAATGGCAACGATGTCAGAGAACTACTGGATCCAATTGTACGAATCTCAGCTGCCGTTGGTCTCAAAATCAACGAGTCAAAAATCAAATATATGTTCACTGATTTTAGAGATGAATTTTAGTAGTGGTGACCACACATTTGAAGAAGTGACAAGTTTCCGATAAATCGAGCCCTTGTCACTTATGATAATTGTGAGGAAAAACATATAAAAGCACCAGTTTTTGTCGGCAACGATGGCGTCTGCGGAGAAAACGATTTGGATTTCTTCTGGAATTAAAATCAATGGAAGTTGATTGTTGATACGTAAGGGCAGCAGTGGCCTGTATCAGTTACCATTTTTATTATTAGTTAGATTTTAATTTAACTATAGAATAAAAGTATAAATAATTTCATGTTAAGAATTATATTAAATTTTTTTCATTTCTTTATTGTACGCACGAGTATTTTAAACTACTTACTTAACTTCTTGAATAGTTGTATTGTAAACAATATGTTTGTATATTATTTTGTTTTATTGTTATCAATTTATATTATCATTCTATCTTTTGTTATTTGGATTTGTGATAATTTATCAAAGAATTTCGATAAAAATTATGTAAAATGAAACACTTTTTGATAACAATAAAAATCAATTTTTATCAATTGTATTCAGCAATATTGTTAATTTTTCCTGGTTGCAATTAATTAACGAAGTTTAATTGGATATAATAATAATTCAAAATTACAAGGCACAGGTCGTGTCAAAATTTTAATTTTGTGTCAAACAATTGGTTCAAACAATTGATATGTGGTATACATAGTTTATTTCTGTAATGTACTGATAAAACAAGTTAACTGGCTATCAGCTGATAAATAATGATTTTTTATTTGTATATGTTAATCAGTTTTTACTAATTAAATTTACAATCTGAAGACAAGTTTGGAAATGTCATATAAACATTATAACCGTTTAGTAAAAAACTATCACATATGCAGCAAAATTAAGTAAAGTTTGAAATTATTCGTACGATATTATTTTAGACTAAATTACATATACCAATAACCAGCAGTAAATAAATCATTTTAGTACACTGTATGGTAGTCACTTAATAATATAACTGACAAGACATGATCGATTGTACTCTCTTGAAATTGGTTTCAATTTCGGCATTTTACTTTTGACTTTATCTATCTAACCGGTAAATTGAATGGTTAGTAAATATACGAATATTATTCTATTTCAATTTTTAAAACGTCTGTGGCACACAAGAAAATAAAGGAATTTCTCTCTCGGTAATCTACAAAGGGCTTATACTAAAAACTATTTTTGAACAGTTACCGAAATACCAAAATCTTTGAAAGTAATAACCAATTTAACATTTCGGCTTAAATTGCATTGTTTTGCAATTCTGACTTCAAAATCATTCTTACAAATAAGCTTCTGCAAAAATGGATAAATATATGAACAAAGGCGTAAATAAAAAATGTATGACTAAAGCGTAAAAGACTACATTGGGCAACACGCAACATTAAAGAAATCATTCGGGACCTGTAATTACCAATCATGACAAATTCAGTTTTGCATTCTATATGTGACATAATCCACCTAATCTAATTGGTAAAATAATATACAATTAAGTAAATTTGTGTAAACAACATGCACCTTACTCTCTCTGTCTTTCCAACAGGGATGACAGTTTTGGTCTTCCGGGAGAAACCATGTTGCTTTAACAAAATAAATATACAAATAATTTTTAAAAAGTGTCGTAAACACAACTAAAACATTTTATAACTCGGCAAAATTTCGTGGGGGTACGAAATTTTGCCGAGTTATAAAATGTTTCTTGTCCCGAATCTGCAACAGCTCTGTTTTTGAGGTGCCACTTTTGGGATGAATTTGGATTATAATCATGTTTCATTAATTCTATTGTCGGGATTTTTCTTTATTTACCCCTCCTATCCAATGCCTTTTCCACCCTATTAACCATCGGCGTCGAGTGCCTGCAGATCAGTGTAAACGATTGCAGGCTGTGATAGACGGTTTTCCTAATCTTGAGAGTTTGGGAATTGAACCCCTAAAATATTATGCGGTCATTATGCGGTGTCATTATGCGGTGTCTCCTGCCGCACAAATTTAAATAGTCATTATGCGGTGTCTCCTGCCGCACAAATTTAAATGTATGGTAAAATAGATCGCATGATACAATTCAATGTAATTGAGGAGAGTCATAGTGCGTGGAGTTCCCCAATGGCGATTGTAAAGAAGAAATCGAATGGCATTTGACTTTGTCTTGACGCTCGTACATTAAATAGATAGCCTGCTGGGTCGTACACGATATATTTCGAGTATGGATTTAAAGGCAGCGTTTTGGCAGATTCCCTTGGATTCAGCCTCGATAAAAGTGAAAGCGTTCATGTCACAGGACGACCATTGTACCAGTTCAAAGTAGTGCCTTTTGGTCTTTGTAATGCGCCTCAATCTTTGTGTAGGTTGATGTCTAGAGTTATTCCTCATTTTGACGACCTGTGAATAACAACTGCAGATTTTGACGAGCATTTATAGCTTTAGGACGTCGCCGAAATATTGACAAAAGCTGGGTTGACGATAAATGTTGAGCAAATTTCTTCTGAAAGAGATTAAATATTTAAGATATGTAGACTATTAGAAAGGGTTGAGACCGTTGGACCGATTAAAATAAATGGTGGTTCGGCCCGTTAAAACAGGCTTTAATTTCTTCGCCTTTGTTGGTAACTCCGAACTGAACAGCTCGTTTCTATATGCAGTGCAATGCTAGTTCAATGGCACTGTGACGGTTAAACATGATAAGGAGGGACGTGATATGCCTACATGTCTATAAAATTAACGTTGGCACAGCGTAACTATTCCGTTACAGAATAGGACTGTTAGGCATACAAAAGTTCTGGGCTTACGTAGACGGTTTGTCATCTACGCTTATAACGGACCATGCAAGTCTCAACTGGCTCATGTCTTTAAAAGATGCATCTGGAAGACGCTCTCTTAAAACTTAAAACGCAGAGCTTAAAACTCTAGAGTTTCACTTTCGAGATTAAATATCACAAAGGTCGCAAAATAACGTTTCGGATGTCTTTTCAATGATTAAACCTCTCACACTGAGATAACCAAATAAGTTTTACTGCATACGAATTTGGTGGCTTGCCGATAATATCGTGGTCGTGACCACCCAAAGGCTGCCATATGCGTGTTTAATAATGATCTAGGTATTAAGCGTCTCACAATTCTGCGAGTCACATTGTGTATGTGTTGAAGCAAGATCTGCTCTAGATAATTTACCTAGGAACAAAAGTCTAACCACAAAAAGAGCAACAGGCAAAGATGAGAAAGGTATATCAAAACGAGAAGGACCCCGCAGCAAGACTGCTATAGTAATGCAGTTAGGTAACATAATGTTTGCGGCCAGTTTATTTTGGAAAGATTGATTACAGAACGTAGAAATGCAAAACCACGGGGCTTTGGGTATAAAATCCGCGCAGGAAGGCTTAAAACTCGAGAAGTTTTACCATAAAATGTGAATGCACAGCTTACTGGTGGCACTGTGAAAAGCGCATTAAGAACTTAGAGCGCATAGATTTGTAGCACTATGTTCTTGCACATAATGTTATTAAAACCTGGCAAAGCACTCGGCCTTGATAAAATCGTGGTCAAAGTGATACAAATAGCATAGCCTAAAAAAGGCCCAGTTTCAAACGCTTCCTGAACGAGTGTCTAAAAAGAGGAGTTTTTCCGAAAGCTTGGAAAAATGGCAAAGTAATTATAATAAGGAAGGGAGGTGAACGATATCCCACCGAAACAAAATCCTATAGACCAATAATCTTGGTCTTGAGTAAATCTTGGGTAAATCTTATCAAGTTAAGTCTTGGGTAAATTACTCGAGAAATTTATATCTTACAGATTGGTCTACGTTTTTGAGAGAAGTGGGAGGTATAGTGACAAACATTAAAATCAGAAAAATCGGTCTGCAGAGGCCACTATGGTGAAAAAGATGAAAAAACTCAAACAGTCAGAGCAAAAATACGTTCTTGGAATATTCGTTGACGTATCTGGAGCTTTCGTCCATCCAATCTATTATTATGAAAGAGTTAAAAAAGATTAGTAAATCTTTACGTAGCATTTTCGGACGATAAGGTAATGTTCTTTGCTGGAAACTCTAGACAAAGCATTCAGGAAGTAGCTCAGAGTGCTATAAATAAAACGAATGTTATTTGCCAAAATATTAATGATCCAACTTAAAGGATCGCTCGATATAAGAATTTAGCTGGATAATTGTAAAATGGCTTGGGGTAGATTTCGACGAAATACTAGACGTCGCATATCATGTCAAAAGGATTGTAGAAAGCAGTAAAATGGCTATCTTCATGCTGAGACGAATAGCAAAAGAAAATTAGGGCCTTAAACAAAGGGTGCTCAAGACTATATACGAAGGCCTAGTGGTTACATTATTCATATATGGTTGTGTTGGGTTGGCTGACAGAATGAATTGTCACTACCGAAAATATCAATAAGCGCACAAAAGAGGATCCTAATTGGTATAAGAAAAGCTTACAGAACTAACAACATATGCAGTCCCTGCGTTAGATTTCGCGAAATCAATTGATATATTGCTGCAAGAGAGGGATGCTAGGTATAACTTTAAAAAAATGTAAAGTGTGAGCTAGGAGAACGAAGCTGGACAAATCGAATTAAACCTTATTAGTTCGCTCAAGAGGAAGACGCGGAAAGCACCAATTGCAATATGGCAAGAAAAATGGAACAATTCGATAGATAGAATGGAAGGTTGGATAAAAGAATTGAGCTTAATGCACAATTAACTCAGATGTTAACGGCTCTTGGCAAAATAACAACCTACCTAAACAGGTTCCATTTAAGCGAAACAAGCAGCTGTGAATGAACACGAAAGAAACCATGTAATGATGAAGCTGAAAGGAGAATGACCGGTCAGACTAACTTTATTGATGCCGAGAAACATCGTGGTTTTTAAAAGATTATGCGACACCGTTCTAAGCAATAGATAGTGTCAAGTTCTCTTGATCAATTGATACTAGACTGTTCATTAAACATGCATATGTCTACTGACAATAATAGGCAAAGAGGCTAGATAGTATAAAGTATTTGCCTTCACGTGGTAGGAATGGTAACAAGTTAATCAACCTGGCTAAGCATACAAAGAACAATACAAAAAGCACGACAGCAAGAAAATGTATAAAGGCTAAGTCTAGGAGGCATTCTCACTCACGAAAACCATCAAATGATAACAGCAGCAAACACTAATGTTATCAAATGATAACATTAGTCCTGGAGCATTTTCCACTTTCCCTAGCTTTAACCTACTAAACTAACGGCGCTAATTTGTACCATTATCACGGAGCCTGATAAAGTCTGTTTGGTAAATTAGTAAAAGATGGACTGTTTAGTTTTGACTTAAATTGCAATAAGCGTAATGATAGCATGAGGCCTTGAAGAAATCAGGCACCTACCAAAAAGTCCCTATTTACCACGAACTGACCACAATCTATTCATAAAGTTTAAAAAAGTACTTCGAAGGAAACATGTTAGAGGTAACGAACAATGTTAAGGCAAAGATAAGAATTATTTTTATGATAGTTTATACATTTCTGTGCGTTTCTGCGCATATAACAATATGCCCTTATAATAAATTAAAACTTTTTGCTTTACAAGTGATCAAGATATCTAAAACAACACCTTACAATATTATGTATGATTACCTATTTTATACCAAAAATTAATGCACGTTGGGTTCTAAGAATTCTTGCAAAATTATGATCTAGAATCAAAATACGAATCCATGCAGTGAATGTTCTGCTGACAAGATTTTTGAAATGAAACAGTTTTTTGAAATTAGATGGAATTCAAATTGTTGAATTATTGCGAAATGGGGTTCCCAGCTCGGATTCGTACTGGATTTCACGATTGAATCACATTTTTTTCTTTAGTCTTGGATTAATAAGTTACTTCACATAATTCTCTTGTATCGTTTATATACTCATCAGTTGTGGTTCTCGACGCTTTGTTTTATTGCAACGTTTACATTTATTTGGAATGCTGAATTCATCCGCTGTTTATTCACCACTATTCGTTTTCCATACGTTCAAATATAATCATTCTGTATTTGACGGTCAACCGGAAAACATCTTTGTCCCCACAACTTTGGAAGATTTCCCTTTTTTCTGGTGGGGTTGTGAAACCATATCAAATCCACTGTTGGCCGCTCGACGATGGTATCTTTTGTTCATTTTGTCACTGGCTTTTGTAATATTGTTCCTGTAGTGTAGACTAATAATTGGCAACATAATTTTGTGTGACAACGGGCTCATTTACTATGGTGTTCGTAGGGTTTGTTGGTATTACCGTCTGCTCCATGATGTTTCTGACGTTACCTTATTCACAGAGTCATATGAGAAACCCAACATGTCAGTTGTCCTATTGGACAATAGTATTACTTTCTCTATGGTCCAACTTCGTCAGTTTGATGAAATCCGCAGATAAACTCATTTTGGCTGCTTGCAGATTTTCTCCACGTGTTTGTCGTTTATTATGCCGCTGGATTTTGCATAATTCCATGATATGGAACTGTCCTTTTCTCAACTCCAGCTCATTCATGATTTCTTCGCAGCTCATTCCTCTGACGTAAATGGCTTGCAACACATCTACTGCTTTTCCTCGTATAGGGCTACGAAATGCATTGAGTTGTCCTTCGCTAGTTCACCCATTGTGTTGTATCGCAGCTTAAAACTGCACCTTAAAATTGTCAAACGGTGTATCGCCATCGAGTGTAACTGGTTGCAGGAATCCTTTTGAACTTTTGGTGACTTCAATTTCTGTATGTGAATTTAATATTTCCATTTCTTTAATTTTTGCCATTGCGAAGGTACTGTATGCGACCCGCTTTCATTTCTCTTCTGGGTTCTGGCATTTGCCTGTTCTAAGTCTTTTAAATCTGACCCATTTAGGCAGGTTGTTGGTTAAACTTGGCATTAATGCTAACTAATGCGTTGAATATAGTCATATAGTCCTCAGATTATTGTCTGCTGCCTGCTTAGTGGACCTTCAAAGTTTATTATCCTTCACTACTGTCGCTGGTGGTACCTCGGTGGATACTACATTCCCTCCCTCATTTTTCAGGTCTGATAACACTTGGGTCAATGACTTTGTCGAAGAGGCTGGTGCGAGCGAAAATGTTGTAATCTCGTAAGCAGCTCTGATTTATTACCAGTCTGTACAAAATTTTGCTTGGCCAGCTCGCTTTTTATTTGTTGTGTTGTTCACGATAGTGTTGCCCATTTTTTGCGAGATCCCACTTCTGACACCAATTGTTACGGGCAAGCGAAAATAGCAATTAAAGCAAAAGTGAGGTATTGAGAAAATTAAACGCCTACAATAAAGTCTAGGTTTGGCAGGGATTGAAAACATTTTATTCCAAAATTTGAAAAAAAATTTCATTTAACTGAGATGAGGAGATACTCCAAGAGGAGTTAAACCAACATTCCATTCGCAAAGAGAAGAAAATTAAGCTAAACGTCTTTGATGACATTGATAAATGCGTCCACTGCTATTCAATTCAGAATATCACCTTACACATTTGTCTCATTCGCTAAAACTTTTGATTACTTTAGCAACCGCCCCATAAGTTGTATTCAGGTCACAACTATAATGGCAAAATATTTCATAAAAATGTGATGCCGATTAGTATACAAAACATGAGTTGGGAACTTAAAAGCGCCCATTACATTGCAAATAAATACTAACATGAATTTTTTTGTTTATTTATATTTTCAGATTTCATCTCAAAATGACCTTGAATAAAAAACGAGATTAAAATAGTTGAATAATCAAAAGTTACATCACGTTTATAAAATGATACCTGTCAAGAAGATTCGTTTGTATATAAAATAAAAATTTCTTTGAATGGTTAATACAAATAATCGTTATTTATTAATAAACATGAAGTCACGTCAAATTAGAGTAACTTCCATAAGAAATTGTTAACGTTAAGTCTACGTCATTGAATATGAAATCAAAATGAATTTAAAACACGTTACAATAGATTTTAGGGTGCGTCTTATGTTTGTTGTTTAAATCTTATGTATCACTGAGGTGGTTTATCGTAATTTACTTAAGATATTAACAACAAAATTTTGTTATGTATATCTGTCGATGACATAAAACAAACATGTGTTAACTCAAATATTACAACATTAAAATATTTTAATTGGTTTTTTTTTAACAAAAATTCGTTACCAAAAATTTACTGAGTAGATGAATTTAAATCGAAATATGTAAAGAGTTCGACTGGAAGTTACACTAAAAGCTGTGGATGATGATCACAGTAAAATTATTTTTACATATAAAAATTAAATTTCAGAGAAGGAGGCATCGTCAAATTTTAAAAAGAAATTTAAATTAAACAATTCGAACAACACTTTTCGAATTGAATAAATTTCTGCAATGGACACGTACAATGATGTTAAAGTGATTAGGGCGCCATCGTTGAAACGTGGAAAGAACGACGAAAAGCTTAGCGATCGAGTAAGTAAAATAAAAATTTTTGTTTTATGTTTCGTTTTATAAAATCTTCGGTTAGAATATCTGATTTTATTTTGTACTAAATCTTATACTTTAAACAGAATGCAGTACAGTATAACGTGTTATTTAGCGCTGTCGTAAGAAAAGAGAAATACATTTTGTTGAATTAAAATTTTATGTAGATATTCGTTTTCGCTCGTAAAACTCGTAAGCGACGGAATCGTTTGAAAATTATATGAGTTTCAAGTAGGCTAGTATCAATGACATGCTTAGAATTGATACGATAAGTTCTACTACTTATAGTAACAGATAATATGTGCTATCTACTTGTAAAAATATTTACACATAGATTAGATTTATAACTTTAAATACCAATTTTTATTGCCATTTACCTGATAATTACACTTCCTTTTATAGTGTTAGTCGATTACCATAATATTTTATGATTTACCGCGAATTTTATAGATTTATAAAAATTTTAATATGTGTTCGATTCATCAATATGTTATGTACAAGTTAAAATTTGTTTTTAAATTTAATACTTAAGAGATGTAAATATTTGGTTTCGATCTCTTAATTCGAATTATTTTCAAGGCCATCCATTAATAATGACAATCCGCCACCTACATTAAATGTGTACATGTATAATTTACATAGTCTTACTTACTTTTAGGGATTGCTTACAAGTATATGTAAATATTATTGCATATTATTATAGCAAGGTTGATTTTATTTATTGTATATGAACATACATGTATAAAATAGTGTCATCCGAATTATTTATATTTCTTAAATGGTATCTCTATAATGAGAGAATAGGTCATTTTTTTGACTTTTTGTTCCGTCATTTATATGAAATGGAGGCGGTTAAATCGCCGCATTGAAGAGATTTATTATTTTGTCGAACTAAACAAATTCCATTATTTCGTTGAGTTTTTAGTTTTGATCAGTGTGTGTCAGTATTATATTTGCAGTATTTACTTTTTACTATAAATAAATGAACAAATAAATAAATCTTTTAGATGAAAATACATACAAACATGTTAATAATTGTTTATTCGTATTACATGTACATACTTATAAAAGTAATAAAAAACCGGTTTGTCAGGCTATCGGAGGTCTTCATCTAGAGATTGGAATCGAAAATTCTCACACAGTCAATTTACCGAGCGAGTGGCGCAGGAGCTAAAGCTGCGGCATTTGGGTTGGGAGGTACCGAGTTCGAACCCGGAAGATTCGTGCCGGGGGAGGGTTGAAAAAGGATTTTTTCATCAGTTGATTGCGATCGGTGATGATAACTAGTGCAGCATTCATTTTTGCAAATGCAATGTGATATTCAAAAAACGAGCTTGTACTCGTGCGTCCTCGATTTGGCGTAAAATAGGATGTTAAATTAATCGCGTAAGAATTGAGAGAGTTTCGGTCCCGATAAAGATATTCAAAATTAAAACATAAAAAAAAATCGCCAATTGGTTCGATCTAGAGCTTGTTCTTCCTATTGTTTCTTGACAAGCAGAAGAAGTCAAGTAGTACTTTATCCCAATGAGACATTGTCACGTACGGCGATTTCTGCGCTTCCCCATAACTGTTCTGTTCTCAGAGTTCTAAAATTTTTGTGGTTATAACTTTACAAGGACGGTACTCATTGGTCTTCCCAAAATATTCTCAGCTGGTGATTCACCATTCGGTGTGTTTGGATTTGGTGCAAACCGATATCATTCTAAAAAAAATTTGCGAAGTTTCCTCCAAGGCAACTCTTGAATTTTTTTGAGTGCTCATTTTAAAGAACCGACAAAACGTTCAGCTTAAAATTCCAGTGTGTTTTATAATTTGATTCGCAAAGCTGAAGGAAATGGATAGATGTTAACTGAGTACCGTTATCCGACACTATTTGATCTACTAGTCCGAGCTGAGCGAAAATTTTTTGGTTAATGTAAAGGTATATGATTGATTACCTCTAACTGCGAGTCATTTAAATATTATTCGAGATGAATAGAAGCGATAATGTACATCAGGTTTTACGTGTGTATTGATTAACCGTGAGAACTGTTTAGTTGGAACATAATCAATTCCGAAATTATTTAGTAACAGAGTACATCTTTAAAGTCTGTTTGCGGTGTTAACTGGGATACCATTTTTCGATCCAAATATACCAAGTTGTGGTATGTGGTCAGTTTGGAAGACGAACTTTTGACCATAGATCATCGGGAGGAATTTTGTTCTTTAAGCACGACTGATTACTTTTATTGCGTCGTTCGGAAATTTGTAGATTCTTGACATTCGGTTGTCCAATTTCATTTAGCATTTTTTGTAAGCGAAGCATCTAATGGTCTACGAAGTTGATGGATACCTTTTACAAATTTACCATAATACTGAATATGGTACCCAAATATGATTGCCGGCTTGGAACGTCCAAAGGTGGAGGCCAGTTACCAATTGTATCCACTTTTGATGAATACCTTCTGAAAATGGAAATGGAAATTGGATAAGGCTCTAATAAATCATTTAGACCGGATGAATAGTCGACAAAAATACAGATTACCCCATTGTTTTTTTACCATGGCAATTGGAGCGGCCCATTCAGAAAAATTGACATGAGAGATGATATTCAATTTTTCCAATCGTTGAAGTTCTCCATCGACTTCATGGTACTGGTCGCTTGGCTCGATAAATTGATCTTGTTCTTGGTTTTTTTATGTAATGTAACTTGGGTTTTAGTACACAATCCTACCCAAGCTGTCGGAAAAAACATTCGGAATTTCTTTTTTAAATCTTGAATGTCAGGAACTTGCGAGTGATCCAATTGCAAAGATTAAATATGTCCATCCAATCAATACCGTGAATTAATCTTGCAATTTCTGATACGAAACATATTCTTGATTTCGTAACCTCCCTTAATAACCTCTTAATCACATTCGAATTGACCTTAGCTGCTGTATGTACAATCCATAGCGTAATGAAAACCTCCACATCCCTAACACGGAGTTCTTATAGTCTTGAATGATTCACTCTGTCCTGGTTGTGTGCTGGATTGTTTTTTTAAACTGCTTTTTGTATGCATCTTGACAACGTTGACTGAACTTATGTCAAGCATAAGAGGATTTCCCATGTTTTCAATCATGTGGCGTCTTGTTTGTGATTGATGATTTGTTGACGTTTGGTGATGAGACTTTCAAGTTTTTTTCGTGCGCCCATTTTACGCAAAAGTCGAATACGAATATCCACATCGATTGAAGGGAATCCTCGTCGCCATAATTATGTTGTGTTTGAATGAGACTCAATGCCCCTATCATTGGAGACACTCCCATAAGACTTCTAAACGAGCATGTTATCCTTAGAATTCCACCATAGCCTTCTTAGTTTGTCGTAAAAGACTACTAAACAAAAATTGGATCGCTGCTAAGTTTAACAGAAGGAAATATGGATTTTGCCAAAATGTTAACGGGCAGGCAGTTTAGGTATGCGGAACGAGTAGTCGCTAAGAAAACCAGGCGCGTTTGATGGTACTATATCAGCCATGAAAAATTGTCGCTGGGAACTCGTTGTTCTCGAAGAAGCTTATTGGCCAAAAAGTGGAGACCATGTATCCCAAGGCTATCCATTGCTTCAAAGTGAAGATGACTTCGGCAATCTTGGTGTTGGTTTTCTCCTTGGACCCCAAGTAGAAAAGGCCGTTTTAGATTTAAAAGCGGTTAATAATGGTATGTGTAAGCTATAACGTATTCGCATGCGAGTAGATAACCTGTCAATGAATTAAGCCAACTCAAATATAAAGACTCATTTTACAACCATTTGAATGGGCGATGGGATCTATACCGGAGTACGACGTTAGAATAGTGATTGGTGACTTTAATGCTAAACCAGACAAAAATCAGACTAATTTGTGTGAAAACATTTTTTGTGTTCGTATTCCCAACATGATGTAGCCATCGATAATGGAGAAAGAATGATGTTCTTTGTGACTCCGTGTTAACATCAATGCACTGATCGACACTTAGAAGGAGCATTTACTTTTCAATAAGACGTGTCAAATGTTGTATTTGAAAGTTGTCATATACAGACTGTGGAGATGTACATAGAGAACCCATCCTAGCAGGAATTGACACTGGCCATGCAGAGATTAAAACGAAGCCGTTCTTCTGGGCTGATTGTAATAATTCCGAGCTCTTGATATTCGGAGGGGATACTTTGTGTAACTATCTTTTCGACCTTATTCGATTAGTATGGTAAAGCGAAGTTATGCCTGATTAATGGAAAGTTGTCGCGTTATGCATCCATAAAAATGGGATCGCTCAAAATGCTAAAACTATCGCGGCATAGCTCTGCTTTGCACACTATACAAATTAATGTCTTACATAATAATGGAAAGAAGTATTCCTCTGGCAAAGGAAATTGTAGGTCCCTGCCAAGGAGGATTTTGCTCGAATCTGTCAGTCAAGTTTTTTCGTAAATGATGATTCTTTCTAAACATTCTAGTGACGTAGATCAGGGGTTCTTTGATAAGTTCCAACCAGGCTATGACTCAATCACTGGTAACTGCGCTTTGTATGCCTTACATCCACTGCTAAAGTCAAAATACGTTACAAATGCCGACAAGCTAAAGTAGTACAAGGTATTGATCAGGCCCGTTGTCACTTTTAAGTGTGAGAGTCGGATCCTGAATGATAATTATTAAAGATGGTTAATGATATTCGAGAGTCGAATCATACGCGCTTATAATATGGTCCCAAACACAACGATGACGACACTTACCGAAGTTTATTCAACCACGAGATCAGGAATTTAATAAAAATTTAGTGATTACGCTGGCTCGGTCGCGTTCTGTAGGTCGATCCTAAACGAATGGTGCAGCGAGCTCTCAGAGGAGAGCCGCCATTTGGCAAACGCAGAGGACACTGCCGGCGACGGTGGCTCATCAGGGTAGAAAATGTCTTTTCATCTTTAGATTGTATAAACCAATAGGAATAACAATCTCGGGATCGAATCCGATTTAGCCAGAATGTTGATGCGGTACGGGCCGTAAAAATCGTTTATTATAAATGCCTACCAACCACAGTGCTACTATATACATACACATATTATACAATAAAATAATAATTTTGTCTTATTTCGAAAACGCCTGGAGAATTAGTGCTATCTTAGTAAATAAGCTTAGTAATTAGTTAACTTATATTAAATTTGATTGGTAATTTGCCTTTATGCGCCTTTCGTTATAATTAAATTGTGCAATTTACTATTCGTCTATACATAATACATGCTTATATCTTTAAGATGCTTAAACAAATTTAACACAAATTACTAATCAATTTATAATCATGATTGTTAATTAGTTTTTGTATAATTCCATTACTTGTAAAAATTAAATTTGGTTTTTCTTATCTGCTAAAGGTAACTGCATAATTTGTTGGTTTTGAAAGAAAGTTTTTTAATTTTAAAAAAGAAAAAAGTTTTCTTATAAGTAAAACTATTATGTCTAAATACGTAATTATGCATTTTTTAATTTACAATGTTTGTGTTAGTATATTAAGGATTATCCTTGCTTCTTTGTTATGTACTTGCGTACATGAGCATTGAAATTGGAAACCTCCTTAATTCCACTAAGAGTATTCGTTTCTTATTTGGTGCAAAACTATACTTTACAAATTTGTCTAATAACTAAAGATGGATTTCATGAATTCATCGTTATTGAAGAGTTTGCAAATATATATATTTATAAGTGGTTTTATCGAAATGTTGACTTAAATTGTCATCATTTTCAAAAATTTAAATATTATATCACAGAATTTTTTGTATTCTGTCGTATTTTACATGCGAAATAAATCAGTCGGCGTTTAAAATAGGGAAAATAATAAATAAATTTTCACGTTTAGTTTTAAGCTAATTTATAATACTAATATTTAATTTGCTAAACTATATATTTTGTCTAAAAACAACACCTTCAATTGTTTGATTTTGTCTATTCATGAAATATTTAAAGTATGCATATTTATTTTTTTCAAAACCAAAATGTGGGTTTTCTTTGTATAAACTTAAAAAAAAAAAAAACAAACTATTTTCTGTGGTGTGCTAATACAGTGTGGGGTGGCTCATGTTACTTTAGAGCACTCTTAATAGTGCATTAACTGCTGTCCAATTATCTAAGTTTATGAAGAATTGAGCGCCAGCATTTAATAATTATTAAATTCGCGTTTAGTAAATGATTGTAAGCTTAGAGACCAGCAAATAATTCTAGAGACGAGTGATGCCAAATTGTTTAACCTTTCTTCAAAAAATGATTTGGTTGCAGCTAAAATCAATAATGGCTGAAACTAAATTTTGATATTTTTAGGGCAATTCCAAATTCGACTATTACAAGTTCAAAACTTCTTTGTTCAAATTTATTCAGCCTATACACATGGCGGATACATGAGTTAAAACTTAATTCCAATCGAGAAAATTGGTTCTTCGATCACCCATAAAAAAACGAGTAACAGTACAAAAAATATGGTAAAATATAGACACTAAATTGTTTTGTCTTTAGTGATATATCAGCAAAGCTGGAAAACACCCACAATTTCCTAATGCCAAAAGTATATTTTTCTCCTCACGTCCGAGCCATGTTTGTTGAAATTAAGCCGGCTGTCTATATAGATATCTAATATTTTTTCATTGTCAGTGAAGTTAATGCTGATACCATGAACTATGATCTGCGGCAATAAACTAACATTTATTTCCTCATTTCATATTAATATACTTTGGGTCTTGGAGGAGTTCAATAGTAGACCGTTATGAGAGACCCAGGCACAAGGTTTTCATTCTAAATTAACCTATTCATATTATTTATTTTGCCAGCAGAAAAAAATTGAAGGCAATCCGCAAACAGCTGATGGTCCAAAAAATTGATGGCAAATCATTCCTGAAAATAGAAAAAAATACTGATCCCAAGACTGACCTCTGTGGTACTCCAGATAAAACAGGAAACATTGAAGACACTATCAATATGAACTACTTGTGTACGATCAGCCAAATATGAAGCCACGAGCTGATTGATAGTTAACATAAGCAAAAGCTTTGGTAAAATCAGACAAAATAACTAAAGTGACCTTTCTTTTATCAAGATTCCTACGTAGGCCAGTAATTAAGTTTAAATTAGCCGTACTTATACCATGACATGCTTTATAAGCTGATTGACACTTACATAATAAATTATTGCTTTCAAGATAACCTTTCACCTATTTTTTCATTTATCCAAACCTATAGCATTAGACTTCACACATTTAAAGGCAGACATAAGTTCAACCATATCAATGTTCTCGAATGCGAATTTGGTAGGCATTAGACATGATCCATCGTCAGAATGAGAAAAACCATTGTTTATTATTCCACTGTTGCGAAAAAAATTATTAAGCTTATTTAAAGACTTATTAAAACCATAGTGATTCAAACTTTTTCGTTCAAAACCCAGTTTGGATAATTCAGACTTATGAGGGAGAGACGTTTAAACGATCAAAATGTGCCGATTTGGATTAGCGAATCAATTTAGTAACCTGATTCCGCGTAATCTTTTGCATTCCTTAAATAACAAGTCATTTGTTCGATGACGTTTAAACTGATTAAACGCAAAATCACGCAGGTTTATCATCACTTGTATATTCCTATCGAAACACGGTGGGCTTTTTACACGACGAAGATTACGGATATTCTCTATTGTCTGGAACAAACATGGAATTCGTGTGTATGCTCACACCAGAACGATAAATTCGCTGTTATACGTAATACAATTTTGACAGTTTTATTTGTGAAATAAATGATTGAAAATAAAAACATAAAATGACAGTTCTTTTATAAATTTGTCTTAAACACATAAATATTAAATATTTTTATAAACATTTACTGAATATATCAATTTAAAAATGCAAATTAGTTAGAATATCAAAGATAATACGTATCTAGAATTAAAAAAATTGTTGTGGTTTTTAGTGACAAAATAAACAATTAAATACTTTAGGAAAGACACTAAATTTTTGACACTAAATTTTTAAATTTTTTTTACACAAGTTAGCGGAATCTGCTGGTAAAGTGGAAAAAACTCTGGCAGCACTATATAAAATCCGCCGAGGGAAAAACGCTGTAAACCCGTGCGGAATTTACGTTCGTTAGCACACTCATATAAGCCGTAATGTTACTTAATCTCGCGAATAATCCTCTCCGCTTCCGCAGCCTGCGGTAAAAACGCGTCGGTTTAAGGGATCCTTAAAAACTAGTCACAAAATTAATTGACTCAAAAGGAACAGTGAAATCGGTGATATCCACAAAACAAACTACTCGTTAAGACTCGCCTTCTGTTAAAAAAATTACATCCGTTTTTTTAAATACACAGGATAATACAATAAATGTAGTCATAACTCATCTACTCGCTCGAAAAGACCTACCTTTCAGCAAAACTGCAAATTTGTACATCTTACGATATAAGAAAACTATTATTAACGAAAGGTTACGAAGATGTTCCGAAATCGCAAAAATTGTTTTAAAATATAGTGATTCAGTTAAAAAACTGAAACCTCATCATGCAAAGGTAACTAAAAAGCATTTTGTCTAACATTTGGACGTCCATACAAATTCATCCCGATGATACATTTTATGGGATCTTGGTTTAACACTCAGTTTTAGCTCTTTGCCTACCGATAAATGCATAACTTTATTAAAAAATAGAATTGAAAAGTTTAGTATTTCTATTGAAAACGTTATAACTGTTATTATTGACGGAGCATTAACGATGATAAAGGCAGCCCTAAAACTTCAATTAGACGACAATGATAACGATAAGTATAAGTACGATAAGTACGGCCCACCGAATTTAGAACCAGCAGAAGTTCGATGCCAATTTAAACAACAAACCAGCAAAAAATTACATTTAATGTTAGAGTTACGTATGCTGGCTATGTTAATGCGTTTTTCTCGATTTAATGAAGCCTATAATGAAAAGTGTAATTGTTTTAAAAACTGCGGCGATGATTTTTCAAGAAACAAATTTTCAATTACTTCATACAACAATTATGGCGTTGCAACCAATTAAAGTAGTAATCGATGCGTTATATTACGAGAATGTCAATTTATAGATAACCGATGTTCCATTAAAGTTTATGCTTGGCGAGTTTAGCACGCAAAATACGGATTTAAGTCATAAATTAAAAGATCATAATATTTTTTAAAAACTGCAAAAGTTACAATTTTGAAGAATAAAATATATACAAATACACGGCGTTGTAGGAGTTTTTCCCCGTAAGTTGCTGATAAAATATTATTAGATTGACCGAACCAACCCATTTACCCTAATCACATTTAGTCAAAATAGCTTTGACATTTCATCAACGAGATGTACACAAGTCAATTGAATGGCTTGAAATTATTCTGTGATAACAAATTTATCACCGGACTAAATGAGTTTAGTTTCCTTCTGCAGATGTGACGTCATTTACAAGGTAAAAACAATGTATAAGTAATTTGAATAAACATCACGTAACTATTTTGAATTCGTATTTCTGAACTAATATTATGTACTAAATTATAATTCAGAATACGAAATTTTCAAACACATACGAGACACATTTGGAATATCGTATCATCGTAGTATGTTTACCTTGATATTATTGTTACACTACCTCTTTCTTAACTTTTCGTCGACCGCACTGTATAACTTAAGATTTAATTGTATTTTACTACTACCATAGTACTGTTACAATAATTACAGTTCAACATCAATTTTTTTTTGTTTAAGTTTGATCTTTAGTCTTTTTTATCCCATGTCTAAATTAAAACCGCTTATAAGTATCAACAATGTGAATGATCTTTTATCTATATTTTTCGAGAGGTTGACTTTGAACGATCCAACTTTGAACTTAGAACATATGCGTTAATATAATGAAATATTATTTTAAGAACCTAACTAAAAAATTAGATTTTAATTTAATAATAGTCATCGAATTTAAAAATATCATTACCTAAATCGTTTTTTGACTTAAACATGACATATTTAAATTAAAATGAATTAGGCTCTCTCTAGACTTAAGATTTAATATTTTATTCGTTACCTTATAGTGGAATGTGTTGTATGTTTGTGTGAGTGTTGTGTGTGTTAGGAGTATCAAATTATAATTTTTTTTTTAAATAAATTTTAAAACATATTACGAGTACATACAATATTTTTTTATAAGTCTTGTTAGAAATAAGAAATGATATATCAACAATACAACAAAATATTTATAAGTTTGTGTGAAAGAAAATCAAAATAATTTATTCAGTAATAATCAACTGGCGGACACATAAACATCGTTAGAAAGCTCTCAATTATTATTATATTTGTGTTTAAAAAAAAAACTATCAGATAGTTGTGACTGTTGTTATTTTACGTGAAAAGTGTATTTCCATATTTAAATTATTATTCTAATTAATGTACATAAAAAGAAAATAGTTTTCGCAATCGTTTTTATTTAATTTTTTTAATTAGTTGTGCAAGTGCCTTAAACCAAATACTACAATATATTATTATACGTTCATTTATATGAATAGTGATTTTTATACTTTAGTCGTAAAGTTTTCATTTAGTTTTTTTTTTTAACTCAATATGTGATTATTATTATTTTTTGTATAATGATGCTCTATGGTTTTATTATAATTTATTGTATGTATTTAATATAACTCGTGAAATTTAAATCTTGTTAAAGATAAAAAAAAAAAAACTAAAGTTGTTTCTTGAAATTCAATCATTTTTTACTAAGTGCGCTGTTGTTGTTACCTTTATTAAATAATTAACTACGTACATATATATAATTTTGTGTTGGTGTATTCTTAACTACATAATAATTCCAATTACAGTGGTTTAACTATTTTAATTAAGTTTTCCAATATTTAAATCAATTCAATATTTAAAACGATTCAAAGCTTTGCATTTTCAACAAAAATCTTGAATGACATAATATTTATTTTTGATTTTTTTATAACACACGTTTGTTTTGTTGTGATTAAATAAAATAAAAAAAAAATACTTGTTTTAGATTTTTAATATATTAAGAAATATGTAAAATATAAATATTAGCTCTTTGCATACCTAATAAAGTTAACATAACACAACACAACAAAAAAATGATACCATTCAATAAATGAATACTTTCTCGAAATTATTATTGTAATTTTTTATAGAATGTTGGGTTAATAAGTAAGATGCCTTTTGCTTCTACAACATAAATCTTTTCTTAAAACGAGAACAATAAAAAATCAAGATACAATGATTAATTCATTTATAAAATGTGTGATTTAAATCGTGAAGAAAGTTTAAAAGATTTTTAAGCCAATACACAACAAGACCTAGAAAAGATAATTTAAAAACAAAACTTTTTTTTTAAACTAAAATAATGTGGTGCAAAAAACAAAACCAATTTGACTTCTTAAAAAAAAAAAAAAGTTTTATTAACATGTTTTTTGCGAAATAAGTTATAAAAAATAAAAAAACATAATATGTTTGCACCAAGAAATTCGTCTCCAATTCCATTGTACACGATAGGTGATGATCTTGCCGCATATCAGGTTTGTGAAATTAATACGTAAAATTTTAACCGTTTATATGATTTGTCTACAAAACGACATTTTATTTTATACATATATCCATCATTCACCGAAGCACTAGTTTACGATAAAGACGCGTTTCATTTATAAGAATAGAAAGTTATATACTTTCTTAACTCTTCTCGGTGTAAAGATGCTAAAGAACACAACATAAGAAAATAACTAATACCAACCGCGCGTAGTACCATATAATTTAAATTTAAATTGTATTTGGTATTTTTAAATTAAAATATTTTATGCAATAATAAATTAAAACCCACAAAAAAATTTATATAATATGTTGTTACATATTAACCTTTTTTATACGCATACATACATATATGTATATTATATATTTTGACATAATAAATTAAATAGTTTCTTATAACCCGTCGTATTACAAAATAGTTTTGACTTGTAAAGTTACGGTACAAAGACTTTAAGATCTAAAATATACACTCAAGAAAAAGTGTTTCGGCTTTAATTGTTAATATAATGTGTAACTTAAAAATGTTTTAAAACTATTTACATGTAGCATGCTTTAAGTGTGCAAATTGTGCACAATTTTTATGAATGAAATACAAATATTTGTTTTAAATATTTATTTAAATATTTGAAATTTTTTGTGATAAGATTAAGAGTTGTATTTCATTTATTTATTTATTTAGTATATCCAATACCAGTTATTCTTAAATTTACTAACGATGTTTATTTTACAAAGTTTTTACTACTTCTTGTACTTTTTATATCTTCAGGAATAGAACTTAACTAGTAACCGTGCAATAAATAATCGAAATTACATTTTAACAAATTAATCCAAAACTCCTGTTATAGAATGTTATCAGATAATGTTTCTCACTCAATTTTTCCCTGTCTTAGTCATTTTTTTTAAATTAATATAACTTACAAAAATAAGGCACAGCCTTTTTACAATATTATACAGTAATATTTTCTTATGTGCAACGCAGTTTTTTACATACATAGGTCATAACTAATAACTTAAATTAACATGATTCAAAATTTAAACTTAACAAAACAAAAAAAAAATAATAATAATATTTAATATTTAAAAAAGCATAATTAAAAACATAATTAAAGTTAGGAAAAGGAGAAAAAAAACAAGAAATTAGGAAAATAAACAGGATGATTCAATTTATGTCACTGGTTTCATCAATCTTTTAAAGTTATGTAAACTCGCAGCAGCTTTAACAGACGGAGGAAGACTATTCCAAAGCTTAACTCCATGGACAAAGAAAGACCGCTGTCTCGTTTTAGACTTACAGGACTTTTGTAAATTTAAATTAAAAGTTCGTTTCGATAAACATAAATTAAGGGTTTTGTGCAGATACATCGGGGTCCTCTTCTGAATCATATCAATTATAAAACATAGTGCAGATAATTCTAAATATTTATTTATAGTGGTATTAAATATTTGCTTCGACAGAACAGAAATAGGCTGAACAGAAATACTGTAATTTTTAAATTAATATTAATTAAATTTAATTAAAATTTATTTTGCACTTAAGAGAATAGCTGGGTACAAAAATCAACTCAATCATTTAAAATTATTTGTGCAAATTATATAATCCAAGGCGCTAAAAAAAATAAAATGATTTTTGACCTAAAACTATTTTTCATTCTAAAAAAATTGGGAGTCCAAAAAACACACAGAAAATAAATATATTCAATTATTTTCGTTAAATTAAAAGAACACGGTTTAGTAGTAAATGTAGACAAATGCTAAATTGTGATTTAGCTTTTGCTAAATCAGAAATTCTTTTTTAGGCCATTTGGTTACTGAACAAAGTATTCTACCATCGACAGAACGGGTGCAAATCATCAAAAATTTCGAACGACCACTGACGGTAAATCAACTGAAACGTTTCTTAGGAATGATAAACTTTAATAGACGTTTCGTTCCTGGTGCTGCTGCCGATCAGGCATTACTAAACGACTACCTAAAAGGCTATGTTAAGAACAGTTGCGTTCCAATTCAGTGGTCGACAGCAGCAATTGAAGCGTTTGATAACTGCAAAAATAAACTTACAGACGCGACCTTACTTATTCATCCATCATCATTAGCACCTCTGGCCATCATGGTTGACGCTTCCGATACAGCGAACGGAGCGTTAGCTCAGCAGTTAGTTTCAGATACTTGGCAACCACCTGTTTTTTTTTCTGTACGTCTCAATAATACGCAAAAAAGATAGAGTTTATGATCGTGAACTTCTCGCGGCTTATTCGGGTATCAAACATTTTCGACACCTTCTCGAAGGTCGTATCTTCACTCTCTATACCGATCAAAAACCACTAATCTACGCTTTTAATCAGAATCCGGAAAAAGCATCTCATCGTTAATTCAGACATTTAGATTTCATTAGTCAATTCACGACTGATATCCAACTCATCTCTGGTATGGATAACGTCGTCGCTGATACTCTCTCACGCATTAATCAAATTTCTATCCCTGAAAGTATTGATTATGCTGTCATCGCAGATGCTCAGTCCAATGATAAAGAACTTCAAGAAATCTTAAGGAGTAATTCTGTTCTCAAATTTGAGAAATTCCCGGTTTCATTCAATTCGAAAAGTCTTATTTATTGCGATACTTAAACTACTTCTACATCTAGGCCATTCATTCCGCTAAATTTCCGTAAACAAGTTTTCGATGCATTTCATAATTTTTCACATCCTGGCGTCAAATCTTGACACAGAAGGTTATTTGGCCATCTATTAATAAAGACGTTCAGAAAATGGCTCAAAGTTGTGTAGCATGCCAAAAGGCTAAAGTCTCACGACACACTAAATCTCCACTCAGTACTTACAAATTAACTTCTCAACGTTTTTCGATAATTCACCTCGATATCATTGGTCCATTACCAGTTTCTGACAATCAGCGGTATTGCGTCACATTGATCGATAGATACCCTCGCTGGCCCGAGGCAGTTCTGATATTACTGCAGCTACCCTCGCTTTCGCGGTCTACTCACATTTGATACCTCGCTTTGGTGTGCCAGAATTCATTGTCACCGACCAAGGCATGCAATTCGAATCACAACTTTTTAACGAACTGGCTAACTTACTCGGTTTTCAGAAAAGGAGAACAACGGCTTACAATCCTAAATGTAATGGTATGATTGAGCGATGGCATCGTGTCATTAAAAGTGCCATCATGTGCTACGACCGAACGGATTAGACCAGTATTCTCCCTTCAATATTACTTGGACTACGAACGACTTACAGTGACGAATTAAAACCCACTCCCTCTAAACTAGTATACGGATGTACAACTCGAGTTCCAGGAACCTTTTTGGATACTACAAACGATCAAATTTTACAGTCTGACTTTGTAACGAATATCAAGCGACACTTCGACGAAATTCGTCCTGTACCGACTTCTCGTCACACTACGGACAAAACGTTTATTAGCAAAGATCTTTTTTTTTTTTTTTTTTTTTTTTTTGTTTCTGAACTCTGCAATCTGTTCTGGGGCCGAAGCTCTCCCAACTCTTTCGCAGTTAATTTTTAACGTCCTACCTTACGCCGTCACCAGCCAAATTGAGGACGCACGAATACAGGTTCGATTTTAAATCCATCTGCACATTGCATTGCTCCAGCCAGCCTGTACTGACATGGACGATGGTTCGGCCCATGGATTCTGCACTCCAACAGGGGGTCATAGTTGTGTTCATCGTCATCACCGATCGAAATCAAGTGATGAAAAATCCCTTTTGCAACCCTCCCCCGTTGGGATTCGAACCCGGTACCTCCCGTCCCAAACACCGCAGCTTTTAACCACTGCGCCAATTGCTCGGTAAGATCTTCATACTTGCTCACATGTTTCGTAAGGACCGATGCAGTACCCAGATCTTTACAACCACCGTATACTAGACCGTATTTGGTTATCGACCGTACTCCAAAATTTTTCACTTTAGATATGAACGGACGACACGCCAAAATTTCCATCGATCGTCTCAAACCGTTCTATTTGGACTACGCAAACTAGATTAACTCTACCCACTCATAAACCAGAACTTCCTGTTTCGATTGACGCACATAAATTACCTTCCGTGGAGCCGAAAGTTCGCAAACAGGTTCGCTTCGACTTATTACCTGAATTTATAATAACTACGAGGTCGGTTCTTGTGTCCAGGATTCCTTCCAGATTTACTAGTCAAAGTCGATAGATCATCGATCTCTCTGGGAGGGGAGTGTTTGTGGCGTCCTTTATCACACTTTACATTTTAAATTCATATTAATTAAATTTAATTAAAATTTACTTTGCACTTAAAAGAAAATGATTTTTTGGCCTAAAAAATATTTTTCATTCTAAAAAAACTGGGAGTCCAAAAAACACAGAAAATAAATATATTCTTATTATTACTAGTAAAATAAATTTTAATTAACATATTGATTTGATGTTTAAATAGTTAAAATATTATAATTAAATATTAATAAAACCACGATTTACAGAATTAAAAAAATTTAACATTAAATTATTACAACCATCAAATAACATTTAAGTTATTACAATCATACATCCACAGGCTCACCAATTCGTTTCAGATATATGTACCTTGCACACTGATTTTAATTGCTTTTAAGCAACATTTAACCGTTTCAAACATTTTTTGGAACAGTTATGATATACTGGGGAACAATATGAAATTAAAGTATCCACTAAGGGTTCGAATAATGTGACATTTCACATCACTTGAAATAAATGTTGTAGTGCTTCACAAGTTACTTAAAATCCCGTATATTTTCCCACACAGTTTATTTACGTGAGCAGACCAGTTTAATTTACTATCTATCCACAAACCCAAACTTTTAATTTGGTCGTAGAAATCGATTTTTAGATTATTTGGATCTCATTTAATGAAAATTTTGATTGCTTCGTTAGGAATATATTTGGTAACTGAAATAATTGTCTTCAAAATACTATGCCAACTGGCACAAGCACAAATAATTGAAATTTCATAATTTTGTCAGTTCGAATCTAAAAAAATAAAACGTTTTTTTACAAATCTGGAAAAATTGCGTTTTATCGTATACAAGTATGCAATATTTTTGCTCTTCATATTTGAGCAGCTTATGACTGGTTCAAATCTTTAAATTTGTTGACTATCTGTAACGAACAATTATTAACCTTATAATAAAAATTAAACATTGATCGCTTATGATTTAAATGCAAAACCCGACACTTGCTTATGTTCAGTTCCAAAAGATTATCCTCGCACCACTTATAAAGCGAAATAAGTCACTCTGTAACAAATAACAATCATTGATGCATTCAATATTGCGAAATATCTTCATGTCATCAGCATACAACAAACAACGAGAATGTGTCAAAAAATGCTTAACGTCATTGATGAAAACTAAAAACAATAATGGTCCAAGATGACTACCTTGAGGGGCACCGGATGGAACACCAATAAGTAGTGACCAATTGACCAATTGAAAATCAGAGATAGAGGGACAGCAAGTGATACAGCACACTCACGTAAAACAAAATCTGGAACTCCATCAGGGCCAGGTGAACAATTGAGCTTTAGTTTATTTAGGTAATAAAACACCTTATCACAATTAAACTGTAGTAGACCAATGCTTTCATTGTTGACATACAAAGGACAAACAGGTGGGATAACAGGAGTTGAAGGTAAAAAGTTGGATTTAAAAAAAGATGAAAACATACTAGCACAGTCACCCACGGAACAAGACTCTGAAACGCCAAAAACCATAGTGCCAGATAGCCAGATACGCCACGTTTATAATTAATAAATTTCCAAAAATTTCTTGGATTATGCTTAAAACCTGATTCAATTTTATCTGTATACTGAATTTAGATCTCTTGAGACTGTTAAAGTTATGACGAGCAATATTATGCCAAAAAGAATAAAGCGGACATCTATGTTTATATTGAAAGAGTCTGTTCATTTTATTCTTTGCATTCCTCAACTCTCGGTCAAACCAAAATACCTTAGGCTGAAAACGAGTCGTACGAACCGGAATGAACATATTTAAACCAAAAAACAGAATGTCATATAACCTATCAACGGCACAATCTAAATCACAAAAATCAAAAAGAGATATCCAATCTATACCACCTAAAAATGCGTTTAAACCGACGTAATCACCGACTTTATAATTAAAAATGACTGACCTATGAGGTTTAAAAAATTCTTTACGTTCTATATGAAATTTAGGAGAATGGTTTTATGATGCTCATCGTTCATAACTAACAAATCACAACATTCCTCTAAATCATAAATAAATTCAAAAAAATTTCCGGACACAAAAACTAAATCCAATAACCTATTTCTTACATTAAACACACTATTAATTTGTTTTAAATCTAACGATGACATGGCATCAATGAATTTAGATTCAATCATAGAAGACGAAGTTTTAGGTAACATATAGCATGAATCGGGAATCTATGAAATATATGGTAAATTAAATTTGCCAAAACCCTACATGAGTCATCATAACTTTCCGATATAGTTTTAATCACGTCAATGTGAGATTGGTAGTAATGAAGATTCGAGTTAAGAGGAATATAATGCACTCCATTAGCAAATTAGATAGAGTTAATAATAAATTCAGCCCACACTGCCTCGCAGTTTACAGGATTAAAGAATGATTTAGACTTAAACCTAAAAATAGATGTTGAGAATGAAGTCACTGCAAAACCAGTTTTAAGTTTTAAGTTTTAAGTTTTTTGGCCGGCTGACAAACTCTCTAACCAAAACACCAGTTGGCCATATATCAGGTTGCAGCAACTTCTGAAACAATACAAGATCCACCCCAATTTTAAAAGAAACGAAGTTAAAACGTGTTACATCCTCAGTTGTCGATACTATAATAAACGACAATCCATTTGATCCTCGGACACACTTAATTTAGAGCATAAAAATGCACGCAGCGCTTCCGGTATAGTTCATGAATTAATAAATTTGGATGCATATATAAGTTTCCTGTCAGGAACAGACATGACGGATCCAGCCACATCACTACAAGTGCCAATAATAACTTCAGGAATTACGGGGCGAAAATGTTGAGGTTGAGACACAGGTAAATCAGCGACAGGATTCTCTTCCTCCGTATCTTTCGGCAGTATTTTCTTAGCCAGTCTAGTAACCCTTTTTTCAGAATTTGGCAAATAACGTGATAATCCCTTTATATCCATAGACAAAGTAAGCCATCTTTATCACATCATCCATATTGCTAAGTAATCTGCCAACAATATCACAACAATCATCGCAGAACCACTTAAAATTGTTGCTTGAATTCAATAAAGCAAGCAACGGATTGCTGGCCTTAACATAAGTTGCATGCACAAATTTAATGCACACACCACTGCAACAAGTGAAATGGAACTGCACAAGTTTAATCAGCCATTGTATTGACACAAATAGATGGCACAGTTAATAAATTCACCACGGTTCGAGTAATCACTTAGATTGTGCGAAATTTGTTCGTGATCTAATAAAGTTTTCCGATATTTAAAGCAATTCTGTTGTTTTTTAACCAGTTAAATAAAATGACCATATCTGTATTTATTGCTGCTTCCATACTAACATCACAAGAGGTCTCATACAGTGTCTATGTCATCTGCTAATAAATACGATGTTTCAAAGAGAGGGAGGTACACAATGTCGTAGATGAAAATTAGAAACAGTATTGACCCGAGAATGGTACCTTACGAAACACTACAATGGATTCGCAGTTTTCTTAAGTATGCTGTACATACATTGAAATCCATTACCAATACTTTTTTAATTTTCTGAATACAGCTGGTTCACTGAAACGAAGGGAGCACGAAAATTGTATTGTTGTTTACTTATCATTTTATTTTTCTCCAGATGGCATTGAAGTCGAGTTTTCAAGGCTGGTTCAAAGATTTTTGACATAACTGTATTAATAGCAACCGGGCGATAGTTGAACTAATCCGTCTTTTGACCCTTTTTAATAATTGCCACAATCCTAGAGCATTTCAACGCAGCACGAAATACACCAAATGATTTATTTATTAGATTTGTTAGATTACTGGAAAGCACACCGGCGCTGTCTTTAATTACTTTAACACTCAGTTCATCAGATCTGACATATGCCTTCCTGTTCTGTGATATCGTCAAAATTGAACGGTTGGGTTAAATTATAATTATGATTCGGAGGTACATAAATGATCATCGAAAGTGATGCTCCAACTACAAAGTATCGATTCAATTCTTTTGCTACTTTAATTATGTCTACTATTTAAGTCAATTAGGACTATTATTGATGCTGACTTTACAACACCATCAGCTAGAGCGAACTTGATTCTCTTTCATATTTCCTTAGGATTATATCCGTATCATTTTTTAGTTTATTTCGCATGAATATTGATTTCTTGTTGGACCTCATCAACGAAAATGTTTGATTCCCAAATCTACATTCTTGTTTCAGTTTCATAATGTTTCAATTTTTATACCACAAATTTTTATTTTTAAAATATTTCGCAATTCATTGTCAATCCAGGACTTCATTGGTTTTTTTTGGCACGCAGTATAACTACGCTTGAGGTTTTAAAATTATTTTTCTTGATTAATAATTCATCAATGTCAAAAGTATCATTGGTAACATGTATCAATACAATGACACTCACTAATAAGAAAAGGATTACTAAGAAGATCATCACAACCTTAACTGGGAAAATGATTTTTTTAACTTAGGTTTGGCGATTTCGCCAAAACTCGAAAACCGTAAAAAATTTCGAAAAACCCGATTTAGAAATTTCAAAGCCAGAAAAAACGAGTTTGACGGTTTTCTATAAGGAAATTCAATAATAAAAAGTAAAACATTTTACCTCGATGTCATTTTTTTAAACGGACGGGTCATTATTTTATGACAGATGACACGTTTCAGAATGATCATGGCCAATACTTTCATTATGCGCGTTGAGGTGAGAGATTTCTCTAAAATTTTTGCATTCTATTAAGTTGCCTTTTTCCGGGATTGTTATAGTTAGTCCTTTTTTGCTTCTCTCTGGTATTCTACCTGTTCTTCAAATGTCCGCTAATACTGGTGTTAGAACCGCTGCTGCTGTAGATTTATCACCATTTAATAGATCTTTATCTTATATCTTAACATCCTTATGGCCCTTGTAACCTCCCTTTCCATTGGTGACCTTTCCGGTGACACTTCTGACGCAGTGATGTATCGTCCGTTTTTTTCTTGGTTCTGCTGCTTCTTAAGCTATTCCGAGAATGTCCTCAGTGTATTTTCTGCGATCACACCGTTGCCATTATTACGATCGGCTGCAAATTGCGTACCTTCTTAATTACTGGAACACTATGTTGTTATAGCAAAGATGTCAACATTAAGAAAAAAGCCATATATTTATGATTTATTGTCAAACCTTTTTAATTCTTTTGGTCGACCGTGACCCCAACACAAACATTTTCTAGATACTGATTTTAAAGGTTCACATATTTTGAAAATAGTTAAAACAGGTTTTTAAAAATATTACACCAGTTAAATCGGTTTTAATTTTATGACCAAGTTTACTGAAACCTCGGTTTCGAAGCTCTAATAAATGTTCAACAAAATGATTGTGCCAAATACTAAATTTTCATTTTATAAAACGACCGATTTAGTCAACCATTCTTTCGCGGTTAATTTTAACGTCCTACGTTACGCCGCAGCCAAATCAAGGACGCACGAATACAGGTTCGCTTGGATTATCCATCTGCACTGCCATCATGGATTCTGCACTCATAGGGTATCATAGTTGTCTCCATCGTCATCATCAAACCTAATCAATTACTAAAAATTTCTTTTCAACCCTCCCCCGTTGGGATTCGAACCCGGTACACCTTAATAACTATCATATAAACCTCAATAAATCGAAACAGGTTACTAAGTGAATTCTTATTTTTAAAAATGTACGTCACTGAAGGTTGGTCCAAAAAGAAAAAACCGGATGTTTAAAATGTTTGGCTTGAGGCGACTTATTGGTATTGCAAAACAAATTGATGTCTGATTTAATTTAAAGTGCGATTAACATATCTAAAAATATTATTGAAATGAAGTAAGCGCTATATATAATATCATCATTTATTTGTTAAAGCAACACCCACCGTCATCGTGTGCAACAAGATACGAGAAAAATGAGCTATTAGCACGGATTCCTTCTCGAATAACAGTGGCCAACTGCCCAAAATAATAAATTTTCCACCAAAACATAAGTTAGGCTTCATATTAGTCAGATAACGGATGTTAGGAAGTCTTTCGAATTTTTTTAACTGGATTTAAAACTGTTTTTGGGCTTTCTAAAAAACTAAACTACGTATGAAGGCCGTAAAATTCTCATACCGCGTCTCTAAAGAGACCCTTTAAAACACTTGTTACGCATTGGTCAACCCAACAAACGTTGGTTTTTACACATAATTGCGCCACCGGTGAAAAATATAATTATTTAATTTCTATTTGTTAAACTACTGGACAATTTATAAAAGATAGCCAGTCAACTAGCGCGTTTAGCGGAAAATATTATGAAGCCTAATTTTACTATTGGCTAAAAGTTTTAGCATAGTTTTTGCTGACAAAGATTCTTGTAAATCTCAATTATAAACTACTTCAGGAGATTTATAAATGTTAACATTAAAGTTAATGCGTCGAATTTGTTTATTCGTCAACAGTAGGAGTAAATTTATTTTTGTTTTGAGTAAATTTTATTCTCATTCGCTGGGTCATGGACGAGTTTATTAACCAGACGAAATTTATTGGTTTCGTTTGATTAATCAATTTCGAAGAAAACGGCTTTTTACGAAGGTGGGAATAGTAAAGCCATTGAGCGCAACGAGTTTTACTACTTTAACGCTAAAGAATGCACTTGTGGATAATGTAAATTATGATCGTACTAGAATCAGGAAAATTACGACGTAAATATTTTTGATTTTTATTTATTATTAAGCTTGAGCTTCCGAGTTAGCTCAACCTAATATAACATTAGTCGTGTTATAGACTTTATTAAAAGTATGGTTTTATCTTTAATGCGAAATTTATTTAGAATCTAATTTCGATTATGATCTGAAAAATTCATCTCTAAACTGGTTTGAGTTAAGACGCCAAGATATTATTACTTCAAGGACTAACCAAAAACTGGAACCAAACATAATTAATTTGTTTAACAAATTTGGCACATTGAATTAATTAAATCTGTCTAACGAGGTATAGGTAAAATTTAAAAATATTTCATTTATCTCAACTTGCATAATTAAATGGTAAAATAGCGCGTAAAATGACTCTTAAACCTGTGATTTATAGTGTTCACAACATTTATTCTCTCTATTTATTCATCTATATACGAGATTAATTTTTACTGATAAGCTTTTTGTATGAAACGAAAAAAAAACATCAAGATAAGGTAACAACTCTAAATTATTTCGATCACATAATGTTAATAACAAATTAACACAAATAATATAAATGGAATAAAGTGTTGGTGTTTTTGGAATGATGACTACATTTTCACTTTTTTTTTTTTTTTTTTTTGTTAGGTTGATTTGAATATAGACAAGTTTATATTTTGCTTACCTTCACTGTATACTATATCTATCTTATATTAAGTAATGTTTTATCGTTCGAAATACTTTTAAATTGTTCTTACGCGCAACCTCTCAGTGTCGAAACACATATATTTATATAGTATTATAAAAACTGTAGGAATAATTATTCAATTTAAAGTATATATGATTAACAAAATACACAATTTTACTACGCCTATGGAAATAAATTTTGTCGAGACCATGTTGGGGATGAAGTTAGTTTAGCATAAATATCTGGATTTTAAATATGTGAAAACATTTGTTGAATTTTGTTAATTTGCCGTAACTATTGAAACGTGTGTGATTGTTGACATTTATTTGAACTCTTGATATAAATCTCGATGCCCTATAGCTTAGGCATGACTCGATTTCCAAAACTTCGGCTGTGGAAAATTTAAATTGGTATCTGTTATTGATCTTCCCGGTTGAACGCCCGATCCTGACACTTTATATTCTAAAAATTCTACATTACGTTTGAAGAAATGGCACTTTTCCATGTTAAGCAACATACCATGGCACTTTATTACATCTAACAACAGCTCTTATTTTCCCATTCCGTCTGCGGTCGCCTTACATGGGATTATTATATCATCTAGATATACCACTATTTCCCCTTTACTCTTGTCAACTATTCTATTCATAATTTTCTGGAAAAAAACTGAGGCATTGGCTAACCCAAATGGCATCCTGAGAAAATTATAATGTCCATCAGCAGTAACAAAATCGGTTATGGGTATTGAATCTGGAGGCGTCGGTATCTGGTAATATCCTGATGATAAACCCCAAACGGTGAAATAATTAGCACCGAATAAACGTTGAAGTAGATTTACCAAAATCGGTAATGGGGATCAGTCTTTCGCCGGTATAACGTTTACCAGTCGCTTTCCTATTCTGTTTTCGTTTTTATTATTATTACTAATTTTCTTTTAAGTGATCCAGTTGCATAAAACCAATACGGATGAGGACATAACCAACACGTCGATGTTTGTAGCTAATAAGTTTATAAAGACACAATTTTATTAAGTCATCGACATAAGCAAAATGCATTTCTTTACTATCTTTGAAACTTTCCAAAAAGCTATCGTAGTTCAAATTATTTATTGATATAAATTGAAAATATATAAGTTGTTGGATTAAGATGTCAAAAGAGCTATCAATATTTGAGTTAGTTTTTCTGATAAGTAGAAAAGCAAGCAATGTAGTAAATAATAAAAAAAAAAAACAAATATATTAAATTACATAAGTATATGTTAATAAAGTTACTGACGTATTCTTAATTAGAAAAATGTTTTAGAACATCTTAACAAAATCTTTACAATTATTATTTCATGTTATGATTTTTTGATTGATTCAGCTAAGCATGATAACATAACATAAAGTGTGTAGGATAGGTTTATTCGTAATGGCAAAATTAACATATGGTTACATAACTCAAGCTCCAGAGTACTTCTCAAACCCATTATCGAAGTTTTCTAATAGAAGTTTAAATGCGACCTAAATATACCAGCTGTTTATTAAAATGATTTACACCCTTTGGAATCAAGTGCAGTTTCTTTCATTTGTTTATTTTTAATATTACCAACGTTTAACGTCATATTTGACAGATAATTATATTATACGATAAGAATTAAGTTTGAAATGCTAAATTTGTAAGTTTGATATTTTTACTGATTTATTTATTTAAAAAACAGAAAATGTTGGTCAAATTCCTAAAACGATAGAAATTCTATTGAAAATTTGTTCTATGTATGTGACTAAATTTGTGATTTTTAAAGTCATGGAGACGTAAACAACTTAAGAAATACTTAAATAATCACTATAATGTATTCGGCTACTATCTGTGTTTCGTTAATAATATCGGTTTAAATATTTTGTTTATTTTTATTTATACAATAATTAAAATAAAAAAAAATCATTTTTTTTTGTAAAAGTTCGCCAGATTTTTTGAAATGATTCGAAAACAAATTCAAATGAAACAACCACCAAACTGACAAAATACGTCACTAAAACTACACGAAATCCATTCGATACACACGTCAATTCACACAAAACTCTAAAATCACAAATCAGATTAAAAAAAAACTGACTTAACACCAAAATCAAACGAAACAACCGTTAAACCGACAAAACACGTCCATATAAATTTTGTATGTATTCACAATTTAAATGTATATCAATTGAATTTTCTTGCAATTACAATGACGTATCTTGTAAGTTCAACGACTATTCCACCTGATTCTAGTGCCAAACAATCCCTTCGAATCTGTAACCCACATACATTTTAGAGCCCGTATATATTGAAATGTACATCAATTAGATCTTCCTGCAACTGCAATGACGTACCTTACCGGCTAAACGGTTATTTAATCTAACCTTGGTGTCAAATAACTCGTCTGAATCTGTATATCAATCAGACCTTTTAATTACAATGAATCACTTTCTAGGTTCATCGGTTATTTCATTCGATTTTAGTGTTAAATAACTTTTGAGTCTGTAATTTATATACACTAATACTCCGCTTTGCGTTGGTTCCGTTTGCGTTGAATTTGTTTCCCCCCTTTAGTTTCACTTTGCTTCTTAAATTCATCTGACGTCTATTATAAAATTCAAATGCGATTTTCGTTTTCTGAATAGTTATCGCCATCGAAAATATTATGTTGGCACATACAGTTTAAAAAACGTAAATTTAATTTCACGCAATGCTTTAATAATTCAAAACTTTTCTTTCGTTTTCATCGTACTTTGTAAACAAGCATGTAAATGAAAGTATTTATGCGAATATCTTTTATGCTTATATAGTTTTTAAATTTATTAAAATTAATTTTAAAACAAATGTCTTCTATATTTTCTTATACATGTATTTTTTTTTCTTATTTCAGATTAAATTAAAAAAAGTGCTGGGACTGACTGTTTGTAGTAATGCAGCTTTAGATGTTTCACAAACAACTGGAGTATTAGCATATCCTGCAGGGTAAATATAATTTATTAGTCATAGATGTTATTTGTGCAAGATTTAAATTTTATTACATAAGCATGCACTGGTACAGTAAATGCGCCTACAAAATATTTGTAAATCTAACTTTTTAACCAAAGTTTTTAAAACGATTATGTATTTTTATAATGACTTATTGTGACGAGTGTAATTGGCACTTTCGCCTTTATTTATACAAATGTTTTTGCCTTAACGCTCTTAAAGCTTAATTAGAGCTTGAATTGCATCATTTAATGAAATAAAGTTTCCACTTGTAGAGAGCGAAATCAAAAGTCTCCCTTAGGCTTTTTAGCTTAGTTTCAACGCAACAAAAAGTTTATGTTAAAAAATAGTTAATACTCTAACCGAAAAATCACCTTTTCGTGGATTTAATACCATCAATGAGCATGCCTTAGAATTTATAGGAATTCTAAATTCAGGCTGGGCAGAAAAACATTCTACCAACTATACCGTTATTAATAAAATTATCTAAAAATGTTCTATCCCTTACTATTTTTACTTGGATTATTTCAACATGACCATGAACGAGATACTCCTTCAAATTGTTGAATAATTTACGGTGCAATATGATGAAATTTTCGTTCCTAATCTATACTAAGATTAGTTTTGCGATTTTCTTTTGCTCTTTTTTTACCACCACGCTGTATAATAGCAACACTTAACTGTTATACAACTTATCTGAATGTTTTATGTTATGTCGTTTATGACGTTTCGTTTTCCCAATTATACACCAAACCACTTTAGAAATAATACTTTAGGTCTTGTCAATCCGCCGCCAATTGTTTTTGGTTAGACCTTCGTCGTTTTTGTGGATCGGATAAAACTTTGAACCATTTTGAAATTTACTTTTATTTATATTTTAGATTTGTTTCAATTATTTCGATTGAAATAAAGATTCTTTTCGACGAGAAATGTATAGTTGTAGTACAGTTACCATATACAAAAAGTTACGGCGGTTTTAGGTACCGATTTGCATCGTATTCTGTTTCCTAAAAAATTGTAAATCAAAGTGGAAATTTACATAAGAATATTTAGAAAAATTTCGGATAGGTTCCAAAAGGTTCGTAAAACATAAAAATTTGAAAAGGATTTCTTCCGCATAAATTTACCTATAGCAGTTTATTGAGTTCAATACTCAATACTTCTTACAACATTGGCCCTCCTTACAGCATCAGGTTTCATCGTTTTCTTAAATTTCTAACGCCTCGTCCATCGATTGTAACGCTACCGATAATCTAGCTGTCGTTAGTTTCGATTCTTATACCGATTCCTTATCTAATCAATTTAGATCAATTTAGATCCTTATCTTATCTCATTGCGTGCCGTAAAATCTAACACTGTGTGCAATGTTAGTAATATTTCCTCGAATATCTTCGTCCAACTGTATAAGAATACGAACAGAATCAGGCCAGACCACATGCCATTTATTCTCAAAGGCTTAACTTCCATCCATGATTTAGAAATATTTCCTACAGTTTTAGTAATGCAGGAATTTTTCCAAAATTCTTTCATCGAAATTTTGTTGCTGTTATCCGTTGCTTGAATTAGTTGTTCCAACGTTCTTTGTAGGTAGTATGATTTGAAATTTGAGAGTGCCTCTAGATCCATGGGCTGAATCAAGGATGTAGTGTTCGGTGGTAAAAATTTAACATTTTCACAAATATGATTCAAATAAAGAGGATGGAGGAATTATCTAGCAGTATTAAAATTTAAAAAGCAAAATTTTCTCTTATACAATACTTTTTAGTTCCAATTACGCACTATAGCGCTCTGTCTTCAAACAAAACGGAAGTCATCCTTCCTTTCTTATTAAATCTCCAGTAGGTCAAATTTATTAATCCCTTTTATTGATCTTGGAAATTAATGGAATTTTTTCTGAGTGGTGGATCAAATATAGCTTGATTTTGTTATTATCATAAGCATTTCCTTAAAGGAGAAGCGTACAACGCTCTTAGTTAATATCCTGTTTTTTGTTTTTGTTCTAGAAATAAGAACTTCAGAAAAAAAAACAAAAAAATTATTTCCCAAAAAACAAAAAAAAAATACGGTAAGAAACGCAAATGAAAAACTTTTGGTATGAAAAACTAAAGGACGCAACTTCGAAAAAACGCAAAGTGGGACAACGCAAATCTGGGCTTTCGTGTACTGCTATTACAGTAAATCGATTGCGTTTACGATGTTACTTGATTTATGACCTACAGTTAATGCTTTACACTTAGGTAGAGTTTATTTCATGGCTCACTGACACAAACCGTTATAAAGTAAAGTTAATGAGACTGAAGTATCATGAACGTTTAATATTCGATAGCGAAGACGAGAGACCCTAATGGACAAAAACCTGGATGATATACAAACTATTCAAGATAGTATATTGAGTTTCACTTAGATGAAAATGTAATCAACAATTTCCTCAAAAAGTAGTCGTCTAAAGTGGCCCCTGTGGCCAAGGGGGATAATCAAAAATATCGCAACAGCAATTTTGATAGCAAATAAATGTTATTTTGTGGGCTTTGACAATTTTTTGATTATTAGTATAAATTGCTCAATTTTCGTGGATTCTTAATGTTTTTTTTTATTTTGGTTTTGTACCATAAAATTCTTAAATTTAATGGACATCATATATTTTCTGGATTTTTGCAATTTTTGCTTTGTAGCATAATTTTTATGGGATTTTTCGAGTTAAGGAAATAGTAGATTTGTGGCATCATATTACTCAATTTCGATGAGCTCATAATATGTTTGGACTAAATGGCGATATTGTTAAAGAACTTATCTACTTGTTCGATTTTCAGTTTCTGTCAAAATATCTGTTAAATCAAACATGATATACTTCGCTCAAAATTATACTAATGACAGTTTATTATATTGTTTATTAGTGTGTTCAAGCTTTTGTGTCTATGTTAAAACGAAAATAATAAATTCCTAACTGGAATGCAAACGCAAAAGTGTTATTGCACTATATTAGGGTGGAAAGTAACAAGTTCACACTGTTCGAGATCTAACCATTTCAATGTGTACTTATCTTTTGTGTTGCTCATAATTCCATCTTACAACGATATTCTCAGCATTGCCAGACAAAAAGGAAATGGTCGTAAGCGAACAGCAATATCAAAAAATTATTCGAAACAATCGCAGTGGTAAAAATTGGCTGCTGAGCTGAATATAACCAGAAAAATTATGCATCACATTCTGAAAAATGAGCTTGAATATAAGCTTTTGAAATTCCAAAAGGTACACGAGCTTACTGCAGAACAGAAAAAAATATACTGGATTGAGCAAAGGAATAGCTTCGTTTGCGCAAGTGGCCTGTTGCCGAAAATTATCTCATCTTATGAGGATCTATTCCACATTGAGCAACATGTAAACAAACAGAATGATGGAGTTATTATTTGCAGCCACCGTTACTGCTGGTGGACGCTCTCCACTCCTTTTCTTGAACCTGACATGGAGATAAACGCAACAGTTTCTTGCGAAACTATTATGGATGCTGTGCTTAAGCCTTGGGCATGCAAACATTTTGGCTGAAATGACAAAAAAAAAATTTTGAAAAAATTTTGGAAATTCACCGGAAGCAACTCCGATGAACTGTTCTGTCTAGGGAATTTTTCAGAGCAAGGTTGGCACGACGATAATTGATACGGTACAAGCCAAGAGTGTCCTGCAATAGACATTTAGTATTATTAGAGGTTCGAGGCGGCCACCTATAAATTTAAATAGTCGATTCTTTTCGACACTAATGAAACTATAGTGTTTAGAATATAATTTCTAATTTTAAAATATTTCGACATATTTTAAATTCTTATATGGTTTGTCAGTCAATAAATTTTGACAAGACTTATGATTCATATTTTCGTAGATCACAACTACAATAATCTATTTTTGTTTGAACTTAAACTCTATGCTTAAACTTTATGTTAAATACTGTTTAACAAAAATTAGCATAAAACAAGAATTCCGTTCGCATGTTTCGTTATATTGAAAAAAACATTTTTTTTTGTTTTAAAACACAGCACCTTATTTTAAAATTACCGTTTACTATTTTCATTAAGTTTACAATAACAATTTAAGTTTTATATAAAATTATTTCCATTATGGTTCATAGAGTTTGAAACTAAAAATATATAAAGTATAATTACTATTATACAATTAAAAAATAAATTACATTAAAGTTATGTTTGAATTTTAGAATATGTATATGTGAGAAGGTAAATATCATTAATTTTCCTAACGTAATGTATTTGGAGATAATCACCAAACAAAAAAAAAATAAATGTATTGTACTTTTGAATTTATTTTGACAATATTTTGACAATTTATTTTGCAGTGATTGGGAAAATTCAGACAACAAATCAGAAAATCAATTAGAATATTTGTTAGAATATGTTTTAGAATATATCTTCCGAAACATATAAAAAACGCCTTCAGACCCGTACAAACAAAATGATTTGTTGTACTTCCTGTAAATTCCATATAGTTCGTGATTTTAAGTATTTATGTCTAAATTTATTAATAATGCCCACTTGTGTTTTGCGATTTTAAATATTTGTGTATTTTTGTTTTTTTTTTTAGTCTACACAAAATTTAAAACCTACATGATTTTTTAAATTGATATATAGTAATAGTTTTATTTTAGGCAAATTAACAAATCAAGGTATCACCAATCTGAGTCAATTGGTTTTTAAGCAAGCTCTTCGTATTGTAGTGTAAGATAGATTATTAAAAAATGAAGAAGCCAATTATTTGCCAATTATTTTGTTTTGCTTAAAAATAAATGCAATATTTCAGTCAGCCAGGGTTTTCAGGATGTCAGTCAGCCAGGGTTTTCGCTGTATTCTCAATTAATAGTAAAATTTTAATAATTTATTGAATATATTGTTGAAAACCTTAAATAGAATTATTGGCATTTTAAATTCGAAATTTTCTATAAATGAGAAGATTATGAAAAATATTTTCCCCACTTTTATAAAGTAAAATTATAAAGATTTTCGTTTTTGACTTTGAAACGCATAATAAATTTTTCATTTATCTACGTCGATTAGTAATTTTCAAATAAAAAGGTCTTGCGAAAATAATATTTTAAATTCATATTTGCAAATATGGAAAAATGTCAAGGAAAATTTTAATTTTTATAAAATTGTAAATGGGAATCTATAATATTTAATAAATACGTCTGGTAAAATGGACATACTGGGTGCTATGTCTTAATATTCATTTATTTCTCTATAGAACTACAACCAAAATTGGCGCCATTTCAAAACTTTTAAAACATCGAACATAAAATATATGTTATATCTGAGTGTCAATAGTAGTGGTTTAGAGGTGAAAATATATGAACATTTTACAGCAGTATCTTTACCGATGTCGAGAGCTTTCGATTAAGGTATCAGTCATCACAATCGGATAACTATGATATGTGGTTTTGCCGATTCAGTCGTTTTCTTAAATTTGTAAAGATTTACCACTGTCCAAAATTTAAACGTAAATGATTTATGAAAATATTACTTACGCTGTCGACAATTTAGTCATTTTAGTTTAAAATTCAGCCGTTTATTAGGTTTTTAATAAAGGTCGCTCTTTTCATTATAAAGATGAAGTCACTAATGTTTGAAAAAATTGCTCTGATATCTCGTTTTGACCAATTATTTCCGGTACTGTGATTTCAGGTTACACTGAGGTTCAAATGAGGTATTGAGGTTTTAGACTTGAAAAGAGATGTCATAATTATATGACTTTGGTTTTGATAATTTTTCTTTCGTTGTGGCGTCGAAAGTGGTTTTAAGTTAGGAAAAGGATAAAAAATGTATCGTTTCGGCAGTTTTTGATTCTTTTTGATTTATTGCAGTTTTGCTGTTTATCAAACTAAATTTTATTAAACGGTTTTCGTTTCATGGATAGTCCTATTGAAGTGTGCAATTCCTCAAAAGACTTTACAACAATCTCGTTTTCTATCATCTGTTGATAGATATCAATAGATAGATTATCTTTTGGTAGATTATCTCTTGTATTCATAAGTTTATATTATGGTACCTATACACAAGCTGTTTTAGCTCTTTTTTGTACATCTACTTTAATTAAACCTTCAATTTGTAAGAGCGGTGATACAGATAATTTATTTTATAAATGATACCATTTAGTTGTAACATTTTCTAAATTTTTGGAATAATTGTAAAACTCATACTTATATCAAAATCTCCGGAAAGAATCTTGCCTTTCTCGTTAAGCTCATTTACTAACATATTACCACTAGTTTACATTCATGCATTGTTTCTTTCAGGAGGGGCACAGTGCATATGCTTGTGATCCGATTTCTCTTATACATCATGTATTCTCACCACATATTATCTCTTAAACCCAAACTTAGAACCATCACCATACGTGCTTATCATCAGTTATAGCACTAAAAGCTCTGTAAATTAGTTACATCATACATCTTAGTTAAATAATTGATTATATAATTCTTGAAATTTTGTACTATTATTTGTTACTAATAAAGTGATTCTAAATGTTAAAATAATTATAAGAAAATGTTGTAAGGAAAACTAATTGTAATATAGAAAAGATTAAGAAATTATGTTGCTATCAGTGGATTTTCAGATAATGTACAGGACTGTGATTCAAACGCATTTAAAATTATAAATGTTTATATAGTCTCAATATTACTCAATAAATGCAAACGGCCAAAGTGGAATAAAGCTATTTCCGATCTCTGCAATAAAAAACCTTCAAATATCGAGTTAATTTTGCAATATTTTTATAATAAAGCTGATAATTCACTGCCGGCACTCTTATCTTGACTCACTGCCTGTGATAAAATTTTGTTTAATAAATTTGTAAATCGGTTAACATAAGGCATTAACGGCTCGCGGGTTACCAAAAAATATTTTCCCTAAAATTTAGATACCTATAATAAAAATTCAGTCTGAGCTTTCACGAGTGAACGTCACTTCGCAATAGAAAATATATTAATCTTACTGTTCACTCAGATACTATGACGTGGAATTTTGGATTAAGTAGAGTGCTTGGTACTGTGCCTGCTGAGAAATATAATTAACAGGAAACTCGAAACGTTTTGTTTATCTTTCCAATCGGATGTAATTGCGATCTCAACGAATGGTGCATCAGTTCTTAGAAGCTTACCGTAATTAAAATGTTGTATTACTGTCAACATCAAGATAATGATAAAATAAAATCGACTGTGTTGGAAAATATAGACGATGAGTTTAAAGAAATTCCAACAAACGGTGGTGAAGAACAGGAATTCGAACTTGGTTTAGAAATACAATCGAATTCTAGTTTTATTAGTAGGATTGGTCTTCGTATTTCGTTTAGTTTTGATGTTTTCTTTAATTACGAAAAATTTCTTTAATTTTGGACAGTTGGATGAGTTGGCCATTAGATTTCCTTGACATTAGCAACATTTTAAATTAGCGTATAATGCCTTACATTGAAATGAATCATGAGGTTCATTTTACTTTAGACATCTTGAAGTTTTAAAGAAAGATAAAGTTCCAGAGTAAAACTTACCACATCTGCGATATTGCATTGGTAGATTTTTCTTGCCATGTGTATCTGAAACGTCACGGTTTATCAAGACTTTATTTATGTTCTTACTTCAATTTAATGTTAGTTGCATTGAATTGTGTTAGATAAAAGCCATTTTGCACAGTGCCAAGCCTAGGGGTCAATCCAATTATTTCGATGATATCATCGCCTTTAATATCATTTTTACTATATTCGTTGTTAGTGAGTGCATGGGTGAATGTTACTAAACTCATCTGTATTGATTTGTTTGGATAGGCCGTTTATAATTACTTTAAGTGTTCTTGTTTTTTTTGTGTCTACTAAATATTTACTTAGTTTATTGTGTTTGTCCCGATGCTAGAAAATTTAACCAGGAATTTATTTATATTTTGGCCTTTTAGAATATCCTTTAATTTGATTTCCGTGATATTTTGTACTATTATTTATTATTATTATTTTTACTACCTACAATAAATATAATCGGTAATAAATTCGACCTTATACAAGAGCAAATACATTAAATACAAAATAAAACTGACAAATTTTGTATCACCTTTCTGGGCACATCTCTCAAGATATGAAAATCAAATATACGATATAACGAATTACAAAAACGTGACATCCTAAAAGCTGCCTCTAAAAGACCATAGTTGATACAGCAGCCATGTGTAGAAAACATTCGCGTCGCTGGTGAGGACCAGCACGAAAATACTGATGACGATAGGTCTGATATGAAAAGACAAAATATTATGAACCATTGATTCAAAAAATTTTGATAAGACCAACAAAAGTGCAATTCCCTGGTAATTCGTTAAATCATTTCTTCTTCCTGACTTAAAAATGAAACAAATAACTGAAATCTAATCATTTGTTTTAATCATTTACCTCTAATTACCTCTAATCACTTGTGAAAATTCATTTCATCATATGACTTTAGTTTTTGATTTAAAAAAAAATCGTTGGGAATACTAGATTGATGTCATCCTATTTAATTATCCACTAACAAAAGATGTAAATATGGGGGTCAAGTCAGTTAAAAATCAACACTATAAGCTAAGAAATCTTTTGTCAAACCCCTAAAATCAAGACTCTAGACAAATTCGTGAAAATACTCGCTTTTACAACATCGCTTTATCGATGGGAGCAATAATGGCTGACTTCCGTGGACGAGCACCATACGTGTTCAAGATTCATGGTTAAAAAAGTTTTTCATAAAACAAGCCTTCTGCAACCGGTAAATGGTAAAGTCTTTGCAATACGCTTAACTTTGCGTTTTCAGCAACTCAAAGGACAGAAATTCGAAGGCAACATCTTTCCAATAAGCCTCCGCTTTTCACAAACCACAATCGGCTCGCACAATACTTACTGCATTCTCATAAAGTAGAACCTAAAGCAATACAGAAGCTTACGATGTAGGTTATGCTGTGCAGGTTGTGAACCTGGAGTTTCGCTGAGAACAGCGGCTGTGCAATGCACCCACTACCAATGAAATCGCAAGGTATTCATAAACAGTAATGTTGAGCCACCGTCCGAACGTGACATTCGTGTATATCCAAAAATATCCAGGCAATTCGCAACAACCAATCATTATTAATATGAATACTCCTAGCCAACATTTTGAATCAAGTTCTTATCACTATTGAATCCATATGGTGAAGCTGGCTGGCAGCCTAAATGGCATCGTTAAGATCCAGGAGCTCAAGTTAATCGAGCATGGGTGAATGTTACTAAACTACAGACTTTCGATCAATGGATGGTCGATTTTTATCTTCAGGTAGAAGACAATTATTTAAATTTTATTTCAACGCATCAGCAGCAATCATGAACCAAATTTTATAGTGTAGCCACATGGAAAATTCGGAACAAAGCGGGAATTCAAGTTGAAGTTTTGCGTGATTCTGAAGTTCCCGAAATATGAATGAGCGATACGTGAATGCAATGGCAATTTTTGCAAAATGCGGCTCTGCCGATTTGTTCATTACAGATTGCAACCGGGTGAACACACGAGATTCAGTGGTCAGAGTTTTTAAATTAAAGCTGAAATTATATTGATGCAAAATCTCACTGTGCACAGGCTCTTAAAACAATCGATGGCTTTTGTTTATACCGTTGAATTTCAAAAGCGCAGATTACTTCACGCGCATATTAAGAGCGTTTTGATCAAAGCGCATGCATGGATGATGGGAAATACCTTTATTTCCAAAGAAGTTTCGTTTTAAAATATATTTACAAAGGATTTGACTGTGCAAATATGACGACCATGACTGACGAGAATCTTCAACGTAGACACGATGAACTAATTAATCATTGCAGGGCGAAATTAGAGTTGCGGTTCCAATTGAACGAAAACGATAATTTTCAAACACACCGGCATACGCAATAACAATAAGTCGCAGGAATAATCCGTTGACTATGGTAGAATACAACTTTAATCAGTCGTATTCTCAGTTCTCAAAAACAGGTCTAGCTCGCTCTTTCTCGCCCAAGAAATTTCCGTCAAGCTAAAAATAAAAAAACAAAAGCATTTTGTCAATCACTCTAAAATGATATAAAGTTACGCCACTATACAAATTTTGTGGCTCTAATATTTATTAAGGTCCGGGCGTGTTTGATAGTGAATCTGAAAAAATCAGGAAAGCTTCTGCATGAATGACTAGATTTTCCCAATGTTTTAAAATAAAAAATTGTATTTTATATATAGCTATCTTATTTGTGTCTCATATTTCAAATGAGGGTTTTAGATGGTAATTCCCAAATCCAAATAATTTTTTAAACTCAAACTCAAATTTAACGCGATACGTACGTATCCTATGTACTTTCCAGCCGAACAGTTGATCTTCCGTTCAAGTACTAGTGTCCCGAAGATTTTAAATTTCCAGAAATAAATCATTTTCAAGTATTGATTTATTTATTCCACAGTCATCTGCGCAAATTTAGTTCGAGAAGTCAAAATTCTCAATCGCCAAACTATAAACAAACTACTTGTTATGCAACTACCGTTGAAGTAACGACTAAATAGAAATATTACTCGATTACGTATTTGTGACATCTAATATTACAAATTTTTAATCTAAATGCAAACTGAAATATGGTTTCGGATTTCATGTCAGATATTGCCACTAAATTTTGATACAGTGGAATGCCACAGAGATCCACTCAATGTCAATCACATTTTTTAAAACAAAACTTTTGAATTAAAACCAATTTAAGTTTCATTGTTATCAGATTTATCATACAGTAAATAGAATATAGCACTGTTTGAGCGGATCTAAGCCCAAACATAAACTTTTTTGTAATAAAAAATTTGATGTGTAGATAAACAGTTAAAATTTATATATGATATGAAGGTAAACTTCATGTCAAGGTTATATAATAAATTTTAAGTTTATCTCGTTCGGATATTCAAGACAATTGCACTATACTACTTTACTGTTAAGATCTTCAAATCTATAACAAGGTTAAAACCTCCTTGTTCCGTTTTAATAATCCTGGGAAGCACTTTAATCGAAATCACGCTAATAGCAAGGCAATAACAAAATTTTGAAAATAATCGACATCAAGAAAACATTTCCGATTATATTCCAAGAATAAAATAATTTTTAAGCTCTAAAAGCTTAATAATCGTAAAAACGTTAATCTTTTTGCTATAAACCCACTCAAAATTCGTTGCATATTACGATTTGTAATAAATTTTAAATTGAAATATAAATGTAATCATCCCCAATTTTTATTTTAACCGAAAAAAAAAAGTTTTAAGAAGGAAAACCGTTTTTTTTGCCGCAAGGAATTAAAAATAGCATAACATAAAATACAAATTTGTCTAACATATTTAGAAATAAATATCATAATAATGATTGTTAATTTATATCTCCTCGCTGCTCTACCAAGTGAAAAAGATAGGCACATTAAAATCATTTCGAAATCAGCATAATTTAAGCTTAGTCTATCAATCATTTGGATAATTAAAAATAAATCAGAAAATTATAAAAATTCATAATTTTATATTCGTTTTCTAATCATTTGGTATCATATATGTAAATTATTAGAAAATATTAAAAAATTTGATATGTTTCTTATATTATAATAAAAACCTAAAGTAAACAAAAGCACATCTTTTATTGTTAAAAGATATTAAATTGCACATGAAGAATTCACCGAAGCGAAATAAAATTTAAGTCTACGGAAATTTATGAGTTATAAAAACAATTAAATAGAAATGTAATCTGGTTATAGGTATATGAAAATATAGTTCGCCTAAGTTGAAATCCCCTGATTACAATACCAGCCGAATGGTGCGAATCAAAACGTATAAATCTTTTAGATATTTGAAATCGATGTAAAATGCAAATGTTTCAAAAAGGTGCTTTCCAATTTTTTTTTATTTTTATTAATTGCTTCTCGTAGAAGGCGACTAAATAGTTGAATATCACCAAGAAACTCGGTACCCAAAAAGCGGCGACGATGATCTTGTTATTTACGCTTGGGACTAGCCAAACAGTTAATTCTTTATGTCCTCGCTTTGTCAGAATTGCGATGGTTGACTTTAATTTTAGAGTTGGCAAATATCAGTGACCTATATAGTTTCGAACTACCAACACCAACTAGTGATCGGTAGATAATTTAAAAAAAAGAAGATTTAGTTTAAGATCGATTACCATATGACGAAGTAATCGATAATGTTAAAAAAAATTGTTTCCTTCTTTTCGCCTTTGTAATATCGGTTTTTATTTGAAGTCGATCGAGTTTTATAAGTTATCATTTTTAGCACAAAATTGTGACTGTATTAATGTAGTTTGGTAAGCAGAGAGCGGCAACTACGACTGCACGACTTTCTGCCGTGTTTGACTGGAAATGTATACAGACGTCCGCTTAAAGAAGACTTGGCGAATAGTGACTACACAATACCGATTGCATGCTTTGTATCCGCTCAAGGAAATCCTAGAGGAACAGGTCAACAACAGAAATCAAATCGCTGGAATCAGTTTTTCTGACGTCCGTGGTGGCATTGAAGTGGTAGCATTTCAATATCTAGATAGTCTGGGTCCCTGGTCACTCGGACGTTCTGGTAAACTGCAGGGCTGACAAACTGGCAAGGTACAACTCTCCAATTGAAACCGGAAAGGCCAAATCTGGGGAGGCCTATAACAGGGCTTTTTATGGCGCTTAAAAATAAGGCGATAGCCTCGGCACAGAAGAGGTGGAATACAACCATAACATGAAATGTAGCGCGGTAAGACTGGCCGAAACTGGACTTGAAGCGCTCCAAAACACTACTATCCCTACGTAGACCTGACTTAAGTATAGTCGTGTGGGTGCGCACAGGACACTGCCGCATTGGGGAGCATGCGAGGAGGCTTGTGTCAATAGCAAATGACTTCTGTAGAAGCTGTAAGGATGAGGAGGAGGAAAAGACTGTGAGCCACTTCCTCTGCTCATGCCCGGCGCTAGCTTACAGGAGGTACAAACATCTGGGCAAGTATTATTTCGACGGCCTTATTTATTGATCTCGAGAACTGCAATGTGCGAGATATCTTACGCTACATAAGTAGCTCTGAATGGTTCCAATGAAGGTGAAAGGGGAGTAGGATCCTTTGGTATCACAATGGACCGTCACCGATCTAAGTGTTTTGTTAGCAGCCACTCTAACCCAGAGAGGCCCATTGCACATATTAGCTTGGTTAAAGTAGGCGCACAACAGATTGTATTTAAACCATTTATTACCTTCCTAGAAGTGATCATTCAAAGAGAATATCATTCAAAGCAAGCCCATTTAGACACTGTGTGTGAGAATTTAAAACTGTGAACGAGTGACAGGAACGATGGGACAATTTTTAAATCCTTTCAACTTTTTCCAAGTGGAAGATGTATTTTAATACATAATACTAATGTAAGGCGATCAATCGTATCCTAGAATACTCGAAACAAAAAGAGAAAAACTGAAAATATGAAACTAAAAATTAAAAAACCCCGAAAAAACGGCATAAAAAATAAAAAATTCGACTTAGGAAAATTCGAATTACGGAGTAGAAATTACATTGAAAAGTATCTGAAAATGATTCTGCCATACAAAAATTCAAATTAAGGAATAATTCGACTAAACTATTCGAAGTTCGATTTATAGAAGTTTGACTGTAGATGCCTTACAAAAAAAAAATAGTATCCACACATTTCAATTATACAAAAACCTGATTATATTTTGTAAATTTTTTTTACATTATGTATTACAGTTTCGCGTAATACATACCAATGAAACTAACAAATAGTCATAAATAGCCAACTGGCAAAATGTCGCATCTTTACTGGAAATATTTCACATCGTATAGAATAGATGGAGCAATGTAAGGCAGGACACTACGGATACGGAAAGTTCAAAAAAATTACGAAATGTGCTTTGGGCTTAAAACAATTCAGATGTACCCTAGTCGAATTGATTGACGAACCAAAAAAATTTAAGTTATATTATTGTGTGGTCGAAAAGCGCTACTTTAGCATTCAATTTAAGGGCTTGGGCTTGGTTTCATTTTGTGCTTATTCATTTGTGCTTATTTTTTACAAATTATCTAAGTATGAGTGTTCAGTGATAAATATTTGAGTCACGTTTGAAACAAAATACGCAGCTATAAGAAAACATCTTCTAAATTTTTTAACAATTACAACAAAGACCAGATTAAAATGTCTAGTATTTCATAGTTGCGTTACACGATTGTGAAACTATTGCTTCTAATAAAAAATTATTATTTGTGAAAAATATTTCATCTTAAGATCAATAAATAGGAAAGGAAATCTGTAGAGGTGGTACTGGGACGGTGATAAATTAGTTTAACTATTCGAGTTTGAGCAATATGGAGTGGCCATTTCTTATAACATTTTTCCTGATGTTAAAAACTTGTGATTCACAAGTCTTTGTGGAGCTCAAAACCTCAACTATTAAGGTTTTAGCTTAAAACCTAACTACTTGAATTTAGTTTCACTTAGTAATTTAAAACACTGCAACGAACATGGGCTACGGGTGCAAGAGTGTTTGTGATAAATGAATGGGTTAAGGCTTATTTTAATTATTATAACCAAAAAAAGTTTTCTCTAATATAACTTCTAACAAAATTTGACCTTTAAGCAGGAAATCCTGATTCCCGAACAATGTATAAGTTCTATACATTTCAAAAAACTACAAGTGACATTGAAAATGCATTCAACATTTTCAGTCGAAGCTATATTCCTGGTTAAACGATTGTGATACACTGGTTGGGAAGACAGTAATTACCACGTCGTATTGTGGAGACTTATTCATTTGTTTTTATGTCAATAATAAAGAAAGTCGAAGCCATTCACGTTAAATCATTATGTACTTATTTTACTTTTATTTACTTAAACATTTTTTTAACTGGAAATTACATTTCTTATTTATTTTACAAATTTTTACAATATTTACTTAAGACTGTGTCCGAATCCCATGATAAATATTTGTGAATTAAACTTTTGACATTTATTTGAAAAATATTCCACCAATTTTTTATGACGCTGTACGAAAAGCATAATAATTGATTGAAATATTTCCCCGCCTTATATTGTTGTGTCCCTAATACAAGCATTTTGTGTCGCTACAGTGTTTTATTATTAGATTTTTATTGTTTAGTTAGCGTTATCGGGTGTATTTGTATATGATTATTAAATCTTTCTTTTTTACTTTCTTGAATTTGTAATGTTTTCTGGTGTCATCCGATGTCGGCTATAGCCACGTGTACTATCAATAAAATAGAAGTTGTAAATAGGATACGTCGGCATTTGCCGACAGACTGTCCTAACTGAGTTTTAACTGTCAAATATATACTCATCCAATTAAGATCCCAAAACATTAATCAGACTTCAAGTAACTCGTCTATAACCGAAATTATAGAATGTGGTATTTTGCGAGCATTTTCTAAAAAATTATGTCCGGGAAAGGGTTAATTGTTTATTGAAATTGTCAAAGTTCAAATTTTCTTTAATGGTTTTTGAATGATATTATTACAAAATCAAGTAGTAAATTTTATATGTTTTATTGTATATATCCGGGTGTGCTACGCGATTTTATCAAGTAAATGTCAAAAATGTGTATTCACAAATATTTATCATGGGTTTCGGACACAGTCTTAATTATCATTTTCACAGAAATAATTTTTATTTTTTTTAAATACATAAATTAAATTAGAGAACCGCAAAGATAATTAAACAAATTACGATGTACATATAAGCTTTTACTTGACACGAAAAATTTCACTCTGTTGAGTGACATAAAGTTACAACATATACGTCAAACTTTAACATGCCCAAAAAATTAACATTTATGTTAAAAATATTTTTAGATCACACTAATTGTTGAAATAAGTGATAAACAAATTAAATTATATCTGGGTTAAAATTATGTCGAAACATAAAGTTATGATTTTGTTCAACATATTTGTTTCAATTCTAACGTATAATATTGATTATAAATATTTATGCTTATCTCAACTTTAACCTTATTCAAAATGGATTTATTTGGAGCGATAATTTTAATAGTCTAACTTAATTAAAATTGTAAAATATTCAAAACAAAATTTAAAATACATTAAAACTTTGTTTTTATTTTTAAGTTAAATTATCATAATGATTATTTATGTATTTGCTAACTTTTTTTTTTTTTGTTTAATTTTAGATGTACAGTGGTATTGTTCAACTCAAAAAAATTGAATCAATCATTTTTATTAAATTCGTCGCGTAAGGCGATAACGGCTGTCGCTTATTCACAATGTGGGAGGTAATAATAATTTTTGTATTATTTCATAATTCAATTGAATAATACTCGAATAATATGTTAATGTGTACAATGATTAAATTAAAATTAATTAATTTTTTTAATGTAATAATTTTAGATATTTAGCAACTGGCGAATGTGGTTTAAATCCAGCAATCAAAGTATGGGAACTTGAACCACAAACCAATAGTGATAGTAGTGGTAACGCTGCAGGAAATATTGTTGCTGAATTTTCTGGACATAAATATGCTATTAATTGTGTGGTAGGTTTTGTGTCATTGTCTTTTTTGATATTTTATTGTGGCTAAAATAAAAAAAAAATTATTTTAACGTTACAGGCGTTTTCACCTACAGGAAAATATCTTGTTTCGGTTGGATCACAACATGATATGATAGTTAATGTTTTTGACTGGAAACAGAATTTAAAAATTGCTTCCAATAAAGTTAGTGCCAAAGTTGTTGCAGTTAGTTTTTGTGAGGATGGAAATTATTTTGTAACTGTAGGAAATCGTCATGTAAAATATTGGTATTTGGATGGTGGTAGAAGGGTAAGACATTTAAATCATAGCTTAATGATATTTGCTATAAAAATTGTTTATTTATATAGTATCGTGAACCTCAACCAACACCACTTATGGGACGTAGTGCCATTTTAGGAGAACTTCGCAATAATGATTTTTGTGCGGTTGCTTGCGGAAAAGGAGAAAAGGCGGAAAGCACTTATGCCATTACACGAAATGGCCATTTAGTTGAATTTAATGCTAGACGTTTATTAGATAAATGGGTTGCTTGTCGGACGACATCGGCCAATTGCATCTGTGTTAGTAGCAAATATATTTTAGTAGGATGTGCGGAATCTATCATAAGGTATATAAACATTAAACGACACGATTATATTAAACTTATTAATAATATTTTTTTTTTTTAGATGTTTTAATGCCGAAAATTTAGAATATATAACCACACTTCCGAGAACACATTACTTAGGTGTTGATGTTTCTCTGGGTACACATATAAATCATATGATGAATGCTCCCCCAAATGCCAAATATCCAGATACAATAGCAATTGTTTTTGATGAAATTCGATGTAAAGTTAGTTGTGTGTATACCGATCATAGTTTATATATATGGGATTTAAAAGATATTCGTCGCGTTGGTAAAAGTCATTCGTTTCTATATCACTCCGCATGCATATGGGGCGTTGAAACTGTGCCATTAAACTTTTACAAAACCAATAATATCTCAAATGATTTACCATTAGATTGTTTTTTAACATGTTCTTCCGACGACACGATTCGTGTTTGGGGACTCGAGGGATGTGAGACTAGTAATGTTTATCAGAAGAACATTTATAGTAAAGACTTATTAAAAATTAATTATATAGATAATGAATTAAATTTTATAAAAGATATGGATAATCCAATTTTAAATGAAAAAACATCAAACTACGATGGACGAAATGGTGTGCGAAGTATAAAAATTAGCACCGATCGTATTCATTTGGCTACAGGTGATCGTAGTGGTAATATTAGAATATACAATATTTCAACTTCCAAAATGATTACATCGATAGAAGCTCACGATTCCGAAGTATTATGTTTAGAGTATACAAATGAAAAAATCGATCGTCGATTATTGGCTAGTGCTAGTAGAGATCGATTAATTCATGTGTTTGATGTTCAACAGGGTTACAGTATTCTTCAAACTTTAGACGATCATTCGAGTAGTATCACTTCTGTTCGTTTTATTGGAAGTGGTTTAAAGTTTCATATGATTTCGTGTGGCGCGGATAAGTCAATTATATTTCGAAATTTTCAAAATAATCAATTTTTGCGTGGAAATAACTGTTCGGGAAAAAATACGTTGTACGACATGGAGGTGGATAGCAACAGTAAACATATACTAACAGCGTGTCAAGATCGAAATATAAGAGTTTATGGAACCCAAAATGCCAAACATACAAAAACATTTAAAGGTTCTCACTCAGATGAAGGTAGTCTAATAAAATTAAGCTTAGATTTAAGTGGAATATATGTAGCTACATCATGTACGGATAAAACGTTATCCGTATTTGATTACTATTCAAACGAGTGTATGGCTCGAATGTATGGTCACAGTGAACTTGTAACGGGTTTAAAATTTACAAACGATTGTAAACATTTAATATCGGCAAGTGGTGATAGTTGTGTATTTATTTGGCAAGTACCACACGATATGATAATCACAATGCAAGCTAGACTATCACAACAAGCGCTTCGATTTGGCCATCAAGTTAAACATACACCACAAAGTGTCGACGATGTTTTACGTAATACATACAATAATCAAGAAAGTCAATCACCTCCAAATATTGTGGCTGAAGATAATCCATCTTCGCCTACATATAAATTTTCTGAAGTAGGTCAATTACCGCAATGGGCGAAACGAAAACCTTCAGCCGATGAAACTTTATCTCAAGGTATTGTACCACAAATTTTGGGTACAAGTCCTAGTCAAACGCAATTATATGGAAATAAAGAAAAGCCAAAAGGACGATGGGCGCAAAGAACACAATTTGAAATAGATACTTTAGATCTGAGGAATACTGTTACTGATACGACAAGCGGAATTCCAATCAATAATACCGTTTCATCGGATTATAACAGTTCTAGCTCGAGAGATGTTTATAACAATAATCAATATCCGAGTGAGGATAGTTCAATCGATAGTGGAATGGAGAATCGTCGAGATTTATTCCTTTCGGTTAGAGGTTATGTTAAAGCGGTAAATATAAAATAAAATGGGATCAATTACATTTTTAAACAAACGACATTTTTAAATTTAGGGCGAGCAAAAAAATAGCCTTAATTCCGAATCAAATACCGAACACGATGGTGATGTTGAAGATATATCAGATGGTGAACGAACTAATTCAGAACATGGTGTGTTATTCTATCCAACCGTATCTCCTGGAACGCCAACGTAAGTTTACAATTTCTTTAAAAATTAAAATTGTATTTTTATTTAATGAATTCGTTCGGTATCGTAGGGAATTTAAAGTGAACGAAATGAATGAAACTGAACTTCGTAAATCGATAAGACGACAAAAATTAGAAAAACAAGGTTTATCACTTGCAATAACGCCGACCGCAGCTTTATCAACTGGCACGGGAACTGGAACATCGGACGACGATGATGATGGATCAACTCCAAGTGGTGATAATGCCGAACGATCTCTTGCCTCGACATTGGGAGGTAGTTCCGAAAGTATTCCACAACAAACATCGTCGACATTTTTACAAACTGCACTCGATGGAATTGGACTTTCGGAACGAGGTGGACCAGGTCGTAAAAGTATTAGTGCTATGCATAATAATAGTGATGGCACAAAAATTCTTCCAACCATATCAAAATCATTCACAAACACCAAAAAAGATGAATTGATGAAGATCATCAATGATGCAAAACAAAAATTAGAACACGTAAGTTTAATAATAATTATAACTATATTATTATCAATGACTTGTTAGTTATTAAAAAGATATATTATTATTATTACTTTTCGTTTTCGTCAACTATCATTTGACAAAATAAAATTGTAGGGTCATACATTGTTAAATCAAAAAAAAGATGTAAAAGCATTGAAAACCATTCGTGAGGTGAGATTAAATTAAATCACATGCCGCAATAATGTAACACTAAATTCAATCCTAACTTAAAAGCTTCATTAATTTTTTTTTTTTATTTTATTGACTAAATCTAATAATTTTTTGCCTATGTGTATAGTTTTGACTAAGTTTTTAGTTTTTTTTTTTTTTAATATGAGTTGAGTGATACTAATCAAATAATACATAATAAACTAAATGCCAAACTATTTTGTGTCTCAAAATATTTGTAGTGTACCTACAATTACTAACGATAAATTTAATATATTTAAAATAATTACAGGAAATTTATCAATTCTATTTTAATTTGATTTTGATCAATTTGGTAACAAACCAAAAATTGGTTAAAGAAAATCCGTTACAATATTTTTAAGGCATTATCGAATAATATTTTTTCAAAACAGAAACTAATTTGTCTTGCCAATAAATAATTATCATCGATTCGAATGCAAACAAAAACTTCATTGTCTGAATAGTTATTCAATTCTATTCTACGATCAGATGAGTAATTATTTAAATTTATCCACAAACAACAACAATTAACATTCTTAAAATAAAATTTAACACTATTGCTTCGGTATATGAACTAGGCAATTCTTTTTTTTAATTTAATTACAACAAAACTAATTTAAAACAGAAAAATGAATCGAGTTTGGGCAATGATCTCTTTCTTCTTCATTCAAATATATATTTTAAATAGATAAAAAACATAAAAGCGACTAATCCATAATGCAATATGCCATAAATTTTGATTTTACAGGTGGGTTACCGATCAAATTTGAGATCTAGTCAAAGTATATCCGACCTAAGTCATGCCGCAAATATGGATTTAAATTATCGCGGTAGTAGTCGAATTGTTCGAAAAGGTAAGTCGAATATTTATGTCGAAATTTTTATATACAATTTTTTTAGGCTAAGAACAATTAAGACTGTATCTTAACTTTTCTGATATAATCAATGAAATTATTTCATTTTGTGCTGCTTTCGTTTGATTAAATCGTTTCGATAAATTTGGTATTCGTATTAGGAGATACAAAAGGTAATTTTTTAAACAGTGCTGCACCAAAATCTGTGCTTACGCAAAATTCTAATTTAATTCGTCAAATTCAAAAGGATTATCCACCATATCCCAGTAATGTTGGCACTTATTTCGATAATAAACAGTTGATTCGTCCTAATGTATTAGAAATTCCGTTTAAAACATCACCACTTGAATCGTCTGCGTCTAATGTAAAATTAAAACGACATCCGGGCATATTAAAAAATCCTAAATCATGTCCTGTATCGCCGGTACACGAAGAAGTCGAATGGCGAACAATTAATTCAAAATCATCGAATATAAAATTTAACGAACCGAAACGGCATTCAATGTTTAATGAAGATGCACGCTCAATTTTCGATATAATACATGCAGATACCGAGAAAATGATTGCTGAAATAACACAAAAATATGGAGATTTAGAAAATTTCAATCCATCGCCAAAACGTAATTTACCGGAACCACCCGAACAATTTTCCGATAAGATTAATGTTACTAAAACCATGGATGTTAAACCAACTGATAAGATTGAGAAACGCAATGAAGACATCGAAGGTAATTTTAGTTCCGATTCATTAGAAGATTGTAGTCTTAATTTGGAACTAAGTCATAATATGACTAAACGAAAAAATGTATGCAAAAAGCATAGTAAAACACGTTCAGCCCTACCGAAACGGTCAATTAGTGAATACTTTATATACGATTCGTTTAATCCGCTTGATCGAAAAGTATCACTGTCGGATATTTTAGACGATGCTAATAATGATTATAGTAAAAATAATTTCTTGGATACACAGCGTCATTCAAGTGCTAGCTTTTTCCTAGGCCAAAAAGACACAAATAAAAGCCAAGAAAGTATATTGTCGGAAGAATTTAGCGGTGAAGCTGTTAGCTACTATAATAGCATGGAAAGTATATTATCGGATGATTCTGAATGTAAAAGTGCACCACTCGAAATACTTTTTGGCCGTGGAAAGCATCGTGAAATGAATCATAAATATCCAGCATCGGCCGAAATTACATCGAAAAGTTATGGTTCGAGTCCAAATACGGCAGCATACGATTTTGATTATTACATGCAGCATGAACGTTATAATTCTGAACTAGAAAATCGTTCACCGGTCCATCATACAATTCCAACGTCTGTTACATATCCCCGTTTGTCATCCATCGACACCACAAAACGCATTGAACGTGACGAAGATTTTATTCCATCGCTGACAATGAAAAATTGTCAATATAATGCCGCCGTCAATAAAAGTTTAAGTAAAGAATTCGCCCATCATAGGCTACACAACAATTCAAATCCTTTGAACAACGTTACAGATATTGAAGGTATCATTGATCAAGTCGTAGTACGTAAATCGTGTAGCTTTGAAATTTGTGTTAATGATTCGAATAGTGAAACATCTTCAAAACGTTTTGAAAAAAATTTAGAGAAATTCAATAGAGATCATCGATTAAATTGTGAGCGTCGTACGTTTGGAGGAACTTTGGAAATGGGATATGTACCACATAAACCACCCGTTGCTCAACGTCGTACGTCTAGTATGAAATCGAAAACCAGACCTAAACTAAAAGAGAAGCCTAATATTCCGACTAAAAATTTTATATCACGTGATTATATATATTTGCCAATTAAAAAAACGACAGACCCGGCGAAAGAAAAAAGTTTTGATTTTTTTGTGCTAGAAAATGAAATAAACGAGAATTATAATCCGATGGATAGTCTAGACGTGTTCAACGATATAAATAAATTAGTTGTCAAAGAAAATTCTGTAGACTCGTTGGATGATGTATCGCAGAAATATCAGGATGTACCACGTTCCACAATTGGCGATACTATAAGTATTAATCGTAATTTAATGACAACCGCTGAATATACAAAATTTCGCGATATCGAAAAGAAAATCGATATTATCAATAAACTTGTCGAAATGGAGGAACGCAAATTAGAAAATGAACGAATATTGAAAGAAAATCGTATGAAACCATTTGATTTTGATCTAACATCGAAGGGATACGTTAAAAATTTGACTATGAATTTTGATAATCTTGCCAAAGCGGCCCAATTGAAAATGGACCATGAAAAATCGCGATCATTTACAAGTGGAATGAAACGAAATTATAGTCTTCCCGATGTTCTAGAAGGTGCCAAATTAAAAGCTTTTGAATTCGATGACAACAAAATATTTTTATCAAACAATTGCAACCATGATTACGGCGATGAGGATAGTTCTAAAGGTTTTTCTAAAAATACATTTAAATGCCTAATTTTCTTCTAAATATTTTGTTGTTTTTTTTTTTGTTTTTTTTTTTTATTCGGATTAGTAAAATTTCATTTTGCGTGAAACGGTTTTGTTTATGATTTTGTTTTACCTTTTGATTTTTGTCATTGGTTGTTTTACTCGTATTTTGTGGTATAAATTTTAAACTAGTTCTACTTTTATATATAAATGTAATGTTATATTGTTTTTGGCCTTTTTAGGGGCTTTTGTTGCATTAATAGCGAATCTGAAACATTTTCAAAACAAAAGTTTTCATTCATTATCATTGACATAACATTAAGGCAAACCAACACTTGAGTGTGAAATCGCATGGTGCATTAATGTCACAGATCCATAATTTACCAAGATTAGACAAAATTTGAGTTCATCATTAGATATTGGATACGCCAGAACTAAAAATTTTTTGATGTGCCTCTTAGTATACTCAACGCGATTTTAAATCTGAAAAAATTTCGTTTCCAAGTACATAAATACTGAAATGTGTAATAATTTTAAAATTAGATCAGCATTTAAATACCAACACGCAATGCAACCTAAAGAGGTATTCGGCGGCTCCAATTTATTAAAATTAATTTTTCAAAACCAAGATATTGAAACCCGAGATTTTAAAATCTAAGTTTTTGAAAACCAAGATTTTAAAAAAAGGAATTATGGAATCAAGATTTTGGCAGCACCAAGGTTTTGTCAACCAAGATTTTGAGACTAAATTGAGTTTACCAATAAACAGCGCGTTAAAATTTTAATTTAGGGGTAGAAATTTAAATGCTCCGCATAGCATATATCGAGAGCGAATAAAAAACACGCTAAAAGCTGATATACGCCAAATTATTACTAAACAAACTACTAATCAAATTTTTTTATTTCGTACATATATTTTCCCTTGGTGCCCCTTCAATCTCTTTTTTACCCAATTATAATTTGCAAATTTTCATTTTAGATGTCACTCAGAATTGCGCAAACGATGATTTATTTTTCAAAAGACATAAATGTTCCAAATAAAAGTAGTTGAAGCGACGAGTATCATTATCATTAGTTCTTTTTAGTCATTTCCCAAAAAAATACTATGTTCGGTAAACCAGTTAAGCAGTTTCGTCGAACTGGTTCAGAAAACGTTAAAAATGTAAGTTAACCGAGTAAAAAAGAAACAATTCAATGACTGTCCTTTTTAACTAGTAAATTCAAGGACCCATGAATACAGGTTGGTTTTGAGTATAATTTGTCGTTAAAATATCATAATCGCAGTTATTGGAGCATCTGTTCCATTTTAAAGATCAGACAAATTTATCCAATCGAATTTTAAGTAAGATCAAAATTATGAAAAAAACTAATTTCCTCCACCAACGCTATTGCAGATGCTGGAGTTACCGCTGTTCGCCATTTATTCCTGAAGTGTAGGACACTAAACTGAATTTTTCTAGTTGATATAGGGTTTGATATTTCCATCACACCTGCCTTACTAAAACACTTAAAAATTTAATCGAAGACCAATACCTTCAACTGTCAATGGTTCTCCGATAAAAACTTCGGTGTGAATTCAAACACCCAATAAGCGCTTGATCGACCCTACAACAACCATAACCACTACAGGAATAGTTTCATCAATTAGCTTTAGCAAATCAATTTAAACAAGGTAAAAAAGCTATATTTTCACGGCCATCAGAGTGTTAAGCAGCTGTACATTATTCGCATAGCCCATAGACAGTACAACTTATTGTATTAAGCATGCCTGAAGTTGTGTTTTAGGACAGCTAAATGAGAACAAATGGGATCCTTTAGCTTTCTTTCGGTACCAATATTCGTCATTTGAGTACTCCAGAAAACGTAGTGGCCGATACTCTTTCAAGACCTCACGATATCACTGTTTAAACTTTTTTTGATTTCGACATCGACAAATTATTTCAATGTCAGGAATCAGACCCTGACTTGAAAGGAATTCTAAATGGTAGGAAACCTTTCAACAAAAGGAATAAACGTGAGCAAATCTCAACTGAGGCCTATTTAAGGTTGATATGGTGCGAAACGTCCACTACATATCCTCGACCTTTCATTCCAAAACCAATGAGACGTCAAATTATCGACAATATACATAAACTATCACATCCAAAGGTAAGAACATCTCATCTGTGAAAATTCCGGCCTCATTGAATCACCTGATTCAACAAATGGTAGATTAATTTGTTGATTAGATGTTTATAATCTCCTTCAGTTGTGTGAATGAATACAACTCGGATCCAATCCATGACCAGAAAATATCTGTTTAATTATTCACAGTTGCATTTGCTGACATTTCTGTTGCCGCTTGATGATAAAACATAATCCTTATGCCATGTCTGCCATAAATCTTGTTTGATTTGTTTCTCTTTGGGCCCAGCGTAATATTATGGTCTCTGCATGATTGACAGATCTCTGCTAAATTTGATCGCTTCTAGCATTAGTCAAGTATCCCTCCTGGTACAGTTCTCTTTGCTTTTTGTCTTATGATTTGCTTTGAGTCGTATGGTATGTAACCTCACCCAACTTAATACTCGGTACCGCGTTCAAGCAAAATGTCTACTCGATTCGATAGCCATTTCTCTAATTAGAAACCAGCCGCAGTGTAACGCCGTAATAAGTTTTCATCTGCTCCAGTCAAAATATCGCCTTCGTAAAAATCATTCTGAATTATTCTACCGGTATCATCCTGTTCATCAACTGCTTGCTGCCCAATCTGCTTTATAACCCGTGTCGCCAAAAATGATGCGCCGGTGATTTGTACGTTACGGTTAGTAAATTATAATCACGTTTTTCTTGTTAGGGTGACTCTTGTCATAATATCATTGGAAATCAGAATCTTCGTGACTCACCAAAGTTTATCTATAAATATTTTCCAAATCCGCGGTAAAGACGATTTTATGCAGACTGAACTTTTGTATGATTGACACTAAACTGTCTTGAATCGTAGCGCCTACCATTCAACAAACATTTAAGCTCTTCCCTGAGTTTGTTTTAACAGACGCGTCGAATATCTCTCTATTTTGACCGTGGTATTGCCTTGCTTTAAAGCAGCATGGTGTGGCAGATAAAAATGGCGTTCATTATTAATATCTGCCAGCAGTCGTTGGATAGGTATCTGCCGTGAGGAACCAATTACATCATTTGTGGTTTTAAACAGTAATTTCACTTGAAACCTTCCGTTGATTGTTTTGGCGAAACAAGTGGATGGAAAGTGATTTTCACACGCTATTTCGGTGTATTTCGATTTTGAACCTCGATCTATCCGAATTACATTAAAAAATGTTTTGACCCGATTAAAATATAATTTGGATAAAATCGAACTTCCCTGGCACATGGAAGTTCAGATCTGCAAGTTCTAATTCATTTAAACAGTCAAGTTCAGAGATGTCAATTTCGACTTTGGGAAGTTGTGACATAACATTCGGAAGCACAATGGTCTTTACATTTAACTGGATACTGGAGTCTCTAACCCCACTAAGCTCAAGATCTGGTATGCCGTTGGTTGTACCAACACTAGATGACCCTAATTCAGTAAATGGAAATCTTTACTTTAGATTCGGTAACCGCAGTCGTCGTAGTCATCAGCATAGTTCTTCGTCGCCAATTCCATTCTTGAGGTTAATCATCACAGTTGGTAGTAATGCGGTTTTAATCTTATTTAAATTGTGCGATAATTAATAGTTGTTTAATTTTTGTCACTGGTCATTTAGTGATGTGCTTAAACACATCGCGGCCTTGAGTTTGATCACCGCCGCTGACCACAATGCCGTTACCAATTGTGTGTAAAATCGTTGGTCAGGTTGACCATCTAAAACGAACACCAATTGCCTGTAATACTGTTGATTTTTTTAATTTGTGACTATGTCCATTCTTTCGATTTGGTGTGGCCGTTCAACACAGAAGTTGAGAGTAAAGGGACCAGCCTGGATTTTTAGTTTCCATTCATTCATATGGAAAAGTTTATGATAACTACTACGTATAAGACAAAAAAAGTTTTACTAAATAAAATGGTTTCGGATGAGTAATTTTTCACGGTCGACCAATTCTTTTAGCAAAATAATTGAGTTTGGATAAAAAGCAATAAGTCTGACTTGTGTGACGTATGAAGGTCGGTCACTGCTCGTTTTTATTTATCAGGGTGTCCAAAGGCCGAGACTTATAAAGTTGTACCAGTCGGCTTCCATATTTCTAGGCACCAAATATAGATGGACCGATATGAAAGCTCACTTCAGTTTTTAGTGCCACTCAGAGAACCTTAATGAGTATATTGCATATTACACCATTAGTTCAATACTGATAGTTACTTATAGTGCTGGCCAAAATAGCCGATTATTGTTATTTTGCAGAGTGCGCGTTCATTCTCAGTATGTTGTATACAGAAACAAATAACTTTAGCACATGATTTGCAGCTCATAAAACTAACTGATCCATTCGGTTTCGGCCGAAAGTGATTTAATGACCGATTGTTGAATAAATTCTAAAGTTCATATTCTCACTAGTTATAATACCATATATTCACTGGCATCGCATGTTCATTTCTTAAAGATTTTGGTAAATTTTAGAGATACCAAAATTTGACGTATAACATTTACCTCTTGTTTTTAAATTCTCTTAAAAATCATTATTCGTTTTAGTTATTAAATAAAATATAAATTAATTTTTTTTTTATTTTACTTAAATAAAATATAACTTGTTGTTGTTTTTTTTTTTGTTTTTAAATAAATGTTTTTATTTTATTTTTTATATTTTTTTAAATAATTTAAAAAAATAATAAATGTATAGGAAACCAAGCAAATAGCTTTATGTCTGCACACGATGATGATGATTCATCTATTAGGCGTGCTTGTTCGCTTAGTGATTTGACTATGGGAAAAGGTAAACATAATTATTATATATTAAATAATAAAAATTATATGATTGAAAATGTTGTTATTAATGTAGAAATTATAATTTTTAAATTGTATTATTTTCAAAATAATTCGTCATTTCTAATTATGTTAAATGAGGTAAATTATTTTTTTAAACTTTTTAAGGTTTTAAAACACCATCGGCATTATCAAATCAAAAATTAAATTTAAATAGTAACAATAATAGATCGTCTGTGCCAAATCGTACACAAAATAAAAGAATATCAGGAGGATCCAAAATATCCGTAAGTGGGATGGGAATGAGAAGCGTATCTGTTGGAATGTTAAATCAAGCTGTAATTATTTTTCTTTTCTATTTTTTTTTATTTTTATTTTTATTTTTTTATGTGTCCGCTTTGCGTTGTTAAACTAATAAAACGTACACAACAAACACACTTTATTTTATTGATTATAATTTTGTTTTTCATAATTTTTTTTGTTTAAATAGAAAATTAAATCTATATTTTTTAAAACATTTTATTTATAGAGTGACTCAGAACCGGAGCCAAGTGGGGCACGAGGTGGAGTTTTACGACCAACTATATCATCACAAAATAAAACATCGGCTAGTGGTTCTCTAGTACCAAGTAGATCGTATAGTAATGTTAAAAATTCAGCGGGTATCATTAATCGACGGAGGGGCTTGCAGAATGCTCATAGTAGTAGTAAGTCATAAAATTTGTTTGTTTGTATCAGTTGGATTTCTTAGGTCTCCAAGACGGTAAAAAATTAAACAATATAATCGTAGACGTATACGTTAATCGTAGACGTATACGTTAATATAATCGTATACGTTAATTTACAATAGAGATGATCTTGGTAATTTTGGTATTTGCAGAGTTGTTTTACTGTTGAATAGCAAAATATAGTTTATAAAGAAGCGCATATTCACACACAATAGAGTTTGGAATCATAGTGGTAATATTGATGTTTCTGTAGTTTGATGTTTTTTAGCATATTTTTGATAAAGTATATAATTGCGATTTCAATACAACAATTGCCCTATCCAAGAATAGATTTACAATACTCGACTTACCAAACTTTAGATTGCTTATTACCTAAAAACGCCTATTCGAAATCAGACAAACGGGCATATTCATGTGAAAAACATAGCTCCTAGGAAATCGACACTAGTAGAATAAACCGTAAAATAAGTCAAACTTATATTTACTGGGCATATCATTACCCAATTTCGATGTCATTTCAAAAACGGGATATGACGCAATATCAGCCAAAGCTACGATCAATTTTAATAATTTATTCATCGTATATATAAAGAATTTGATAAATGGCTTATTAAAAAGAATACAATATTGTTTCCAGTTTATAAGTCGAAGACAAGTTTTACGTATCGGTACAATTAATTAATCAAAATAATGACTTTGACATCATCGTATCAATATTATTGTGATGTGAGAATAAAATTTTATATAGATTTTAGACGATATAACTTTAGTAATTTTTTTGTGTCAGTGTTTTTGGAACATGTCATTAGGATTAACCAGAAAAGATGACGTTTAAACCATCAACTCACATCATGTTTCCTTTTTTAAACTATTTTTAATTTAGCAATGAATTTGCCCTGCTATTTTTCAATATCGATAAATAAAAAAAACTTGTGGGGATGAAGTAGGAAACTCGTGTTGTTATAGTTTTGTCCATTAAATATTTCCGATAACACTCAATAATATTATCCTCCGATTAACTGAGCATTAAAAAATGTACTAGGTCCTTAGGTTTTTCAAACGTAATTTAAGTTATCTAAAACTTTCTAGACCATCCTAAAAATCAACTCTAATCTCATTATGAATGGGATTCCACTCAATTTGCATCAAAATAAATTCGAAAATTTTAAATCAGATTTTGTCAAATATGCAAGGCTATAGACTGTCAAAATTTAGATTTTTAATTTCGAAATATCAAGATTTTTTTAACGTAATTTCAGTTATCTCGAACTTTCTAGACCATCCTTAAAATCCACATTTTTGTAATATTTAATTAAATAAATTTTAAAATGTTCTTTCAGTTAATCTATCATCAATGGGTCAAGATGATTCTAGTTCAGAAGAAGCTCCATCGGTTCCACCAACTAAACCGGCAGTTCCGCCAAGGCCTCGAAATATATCAACAGAAAAACGTATTGGTGGAAATATTGTGCCAAATGCAAAAAATCGTGTCTCTATCGATTTATCGGCTGTAGAAATTCCGTATAAAGATCAAAATACTATTATAGCCAATGATTGTAATTATTCATTATTATGTTTTGGTTTTATTTATGTTTTAATGTAAATTTTTTTGTAGTGACGTCACAATGTTCTAACTTAATAAATCAATTAATGTTAACAGCAAATTCAGTAATGCAGCTACATCAAAGGCTTCAGACGACAAGTGAACCGAATGGTTCAAACAGCAATAGTAATATGCTAAAAGAATTAGAAAGTGCCGTTATTATGACACAAAGTATGCTAACCAAGATTACACATAGGTAAACACATGATTATTATGAATGAATGTGAAGCTCTTTATTCCTCAATCACATTGAATTTTTTTTGTGTATCTAGGAATTCGAGTGAGGTTCAAAATTCATTATATTTAGGCAACTCAACAACAACATATGATGAAAATATAGGCGAATTGATTCAAATGAGGGATAAATGTTCAGATATACTAAATAAAGTTCAAAAACATGCAAATAATTAATAGTATCCCGATTATATAATAAATTATTTTCTTTTTAACTTTTGTATTAATAAAAAGTCATTAATTCTAATTTCTTTTAATTTTCTTGCATATATACCTTATAAATATTATACATATATAATTTTTAATCGTTAATAATTAAGAATTTATACGGCAATTATAATATTCTTCAGCAAATAAAAACAAAAATAAAAATCTTTTTAACGAATTAATTTTTAATTTTTTATTTTGTTTTTAAATAAAAAAATTTGTAATTATATATTTAAATTTTTAGACTAAAAAAATCCTCACAAATTATCAAAATGTGTGAGGTAAAAAAAAAATAAATAATTTTTAAAAGACATGGAAATTAGCGCATTATGGATTTAAATCAACTCCCGCAGTGCTATTATTAATTTAGTTATTTTTTTTTGTTTTTGTTTATTATTAATATAAATATTAAATATTTATGTAATAAATAAAATTAAAAAAAAAAAAAAAGGTAATCGCTTCCCTCCAATTTTTTTTTTAATTAGTAATTTTCTAATATGTTACAGATAATATACTAATAACACTATAAAAAAAAATTGTAAAAGAATAAACATTATTTAATTATCCATACATTTATGTAATTTATTAACATACAAAAATTGATTATTTAAACAAACAAATATGTTAGTTTCATTTCAATCATTTCGCCTTTCTAAAGTGTAGTTTATTTACTTATTAATTAGAATTAAAAACGAGGGAGGATCCTGAACTTTAAGTAAAATTGGATCCCCTTTTAATGATTACCTGAGCAACTGTTTGTTGAACAAGAGGATATTCAAAACATCTATGGTAATATATCTATGGTAAGTAATCTTCACATGACGGTAAAAATTGAACCAATGAGGAGAACCATCACACGCATACCACAATGCTAATCATGTCAGTAAGTAAATCTTACCCAAAGGTATTTCGGTCATATGTTAAGTGTCTGGCAAACATATAACTCAGGTATGATGTGCAATAGGCAAAGATGTGTCGGCTAAATGTATAAACTGTAAGGAACGACACCCGGCTAATAATCGAGGCTGTAAGGTTACTAAACAACTACCAAACCTGATAGATAAAATACGAAATCACAAAAACTTATAACGCATTAATTGCGTAGTTTTGATGGGCTTACCATCAGGTATCTTCTTAGTTTAGGAAATTTCCGATTTGTAAATTGCTCAGTTTTATTGGGCGAACTATCGTTTATTTTCTGAGTTTTGGCTATTTCCGATTTATTGGATTAATTGCTCAGTATTTGAAACCGTTATAAAAATGTTCGTTGTGTGGCATAATTTTATTTCATAAATCGAAAATTTTCAAAAGGAAATACTTCATGGTTAGTTAGCCCATCAAATCTGAGTAATTTATGCCACAAACAGATTATTTCCTAAGCTCGGAAAATCAAAGATAATTAGCCCATTGGAATTGAGTAATTTTCGATGAATTAACAAAACTCAAAAACGCAGGAAAAAATCTTTTAATTTATATTCAGACCAAACCGAAATTTAAGAAAACCTTTGCTCTTACTTTTCTACGGGCTGCAGAGAAGTGTACAATCGACGTTGTCTTCGAGCTGGTAAAAATGTATACCATTTAACAATTAGGTAGTTGATAACGGCAGTTGCCTTGCTTTTGGTAAAGATGTTTTCCTAAATGATGAATTTTAAAATGTCTAAATTTAAAAAAAAATTGTCCATCGGATTTTATTTTTGTGCAAATGTATGAATGTTTTATATCAGTATTTGTATTGACCTTGAGAGCTTTCGATTAAGCTATCACCTATGAACATCGGATCACGATTCAAAAGAGGTAAATGTGTTTCGGCTTCAGAAAATAACAAAAACAATTCGATTATTTGCTATTAAACTTTTTATTTTAACAGACTCTTCTTAATGTACAATAAATCCTTAGTTCTATATATGGACACGCGTAATCAACAGAATATTGTTTATTTGGGAAAATAAAAAACCGATATTGCGGAATTGCATCTTTAAACAAAAACAAAACATCAAAATGAAGTTAATAATAATATAATTTGGTTTGAAGCCTAATTTATATTTCTACATTATGTAATTAAGAAACTTTACACGTTTCTTCGGAAATGTCATCATGCTCTTGATCTTGAGAGGCTGTACCAAGAATTTGAAGAACTGTGTTAACGGCGGCACGGGCTAAATAACCAGCCGTTTCTCGATAAGATAATCCAAATAATGGAGCAATACCATTTTCGCCAATTTTTATGTCACGATCCTTACAATACATTGAGTATGCATCTTCCATCAATTGATCTAAATTCAGGGGATGATGAAAGCGTAACTCTGGATTACGGCTTAAAATAGTTGCTACAATGCATAAACATTCGACTGATACTTGACGCCGTTCTGGTTTATCAATATGATGTAATGTTTCTTCGACTAAAAGTGAAAATGATAATTCACTACGACCCATCGAGGTGAGTGTAGGATGGGCTGGTAAATGATGACCTTGAATCGTAATTCCTTTCGGTGTTCGTTGCAATACATCCCACACCAAATTATAAAATTGGCTTGGTACCCGACACAAACTTCCTTCTAGCTGTCTCAATTGTAATGTGGTCAGTCTAAAACATTTACAAAACTGTAACGAAATATATTAACGAATTATATTTTTTATGTAAATACTTCTCTTCAAGCGACCATTCGCTGACGGTTAAAATTTTTTGCAATAATTGTCGAACTTCGTATGGCGATAAATTATCCAAATCACGCGTATGTTGGCCAGATATATGAAGATATATTCGCATAGCTTCTAGAACCCATCCGACTCTAATTTTTAGGATACCTCTAAATATGTCAGGATTTGTTGCAATCAATCGGCCACAGTATAAAACCACCTCTTGCTGTAATACTGCTTGAATAACATTAAACGGCTGAACGGATGAATACATCACGTTTTGTATTTCGGCTGGTGTCATTGGCTTATCGAAAATTGTCTCTTCATGACCGATTACACCGACCGTAATTTGTTTACCATTTACCAGTACTGTTGTAATGAATGGACTAATCGAATCGACGATATGATGTAGAAGAGAGCTACAATATCGTACAGCTCGCCAATAACGTAATGTACCCGCGCGATGATATAGTGCTGTTAATTCTTCTTGTACTGTTGACCCGTGCACCTCAAAATTAGGTCCATGTCTTTTAAGTAATATACCCCATAGCTGGCATTGGCAATAAATTGAATCTGTACATGCAATACCATTAACAATGTCTGGCGTTAATCGTGTGTTGTATTGCTAATATATAAAAAATAAATTCGAAATAATTTTATCGGACCAATATGCGACGAATATGTATATTTACCGCGCAACTAATTTTCTCCTCGGCATACGTTTGTGCTTTTGGCACATCGGTCAAACTTTGGTAACCAATGTATTCATGATGAATTTGATTGAAAGCCTTTTCACAACTTTCGGGCAAATCTAATTGCGACATAAAATCTAAATGTTCCGTACACGAACTAGATATTAAATTTTGTAATCGGCCAATTCTAACTTTCATTCCATCGCAATAACCTTTTTTCAGCATCGCCAATAAATCGAGCATTTCTTTAAATTGAGGATCACGCATATGTTCTTCGCGAATTAATAGACATACGGTAGGTCTACCCGATAGTCGCCAGTATTTTCCAACAAATTGTAATTCAGTTTTTATGTCATCGATTAGGAGAGCCATGTCACGATATAAATAAAAATCGGATACTTCAAAAATAAGCGGATAACATAAAACGGTCATACCACAAACTCGATATACTTTACTCGTGCCCAAGGAGCCGACCGGTCTTTGTGGCCGACCAGTCAAGCCAATTTTATCGTTTACTCCAAGTTCCTGATAAACTTTAACTAATTGCATCGATGACCATATTTGAACTGGTTCTACTTCATGAGGTGTTTGCGTTTGAATGCCATATGTTGCCATCATTGCTTGTAATCGCATGGATTCAGCTATCAAAACAATTTGTACAACTAAATCGGTTGCGGTTCCCTTAAAAGGTAAAATTGATTAGTTTTAAAATTTGGCTTACAAAAATTATTTGGCCGTGCTAGCAATTTCTAATCAAACAGGGTTAATGTAAAGTAAAGTTACTTTTATGGTTAGTGGAATTTCGGCATAAATTTACTCGTTCATGCATTCTAACACTACGGTTTTAAAACTATGATGGGATGCATGCGTTTTTTTAATCGATTTATAGATCAGATAGCAAAATGGTCGATAGATAAGCGTGTTAAAAATCAACCTGATGAATAAAATCGGTTTTTAATCAAAGCTGTTAAGTTAACAAATACAAATGGCACAGATTACTTACGATTCCAGGTTTAGCCTGTTATGCAAACACAATAAAAAGAAAAGAAAATGATTAGACGGTATCCTCGATAATTTATGTTCGTAACAAAGTATATGAAAAGATTTAGAATAAAATGAGCCGGTCGATAAGACACAATTCACAGTGATAAGCAGGTGATATAATAAAATGTGTAACATCGTGCGTTCTGTTCATATCTACATGTTACATAATAAATAAGGCATAAGGACTACTTACAAAATGATATTCAGCTTTTCCCTTTTCAATTTTCAAATTTTTTTTTTTTTTTTTTTTTGAAGCATAATAAAATTAAATCAATTATTAATTTAATAAAAAATTGTAGTAGGTTCATTTGAATTGGGAATTTACAACATAGTTAGGGACATATTTTGTAACAGTTCAATTATTATGAAATAAACAATATCACCGATATATATTATGTAATAGAAAATTATAAATAAATCGAATCGATTTTATTACCTGAAACGCAGAATATCGACCACCTTTACGAGGACGATTATAACTGGGTAAATATCGCTTTACGGGATCCAATTCGTTTATGTGCAGTAAACCGGTTGTTAGTAATTTTGCAATTAGAAATAATGATTGGCCCCACAGATAGAGTGATTGGGTCGGTGGCCTAAGATACATTCCTTCACCATCCGGTGCATAATTCATTACAACCACAAGATCTACATAATAATAATGGTGCACCAACATTAATCGCCAATAAATTATATAATTTAACTTCGTATTTACCTCCATTGACATCGGTTGTCATACATTTACGTAATTCTTTTTCGTACTCTTCGATTTGCTCCGGATTTGATTTAAAAACGCCGTCGATTATTAAATATATATAGAACATGGGCCATTCACATTCGTTCCCTTCGAAATCTTTTATTTCACCATCTTTATAGTATCGCCGCGTTCGATCTTCATTTCGACTCATAAATCCGTCGCGACTAAATCGTTTAAATCCTCTTTGGCCGCGCAATCGTTTAATCACATTGAGTTTAGTTTTTTCAACCAGGCGATCTTCGTGCGATGCGAACGCGGGAAACGATAATGTTGGGAAGAGCGCTGAATCAACACCCTTTGAACTCGATTCACGGGGTAAGATGGTTTCAAAAATACTACGATTACGATTGTGAGCATCAATATCGACATAGACTACACTCCACGAAGCACCCTTTTCACCAAATAAATTACATCCGTTAATCGCTTCAAGCGCCGATTTGGCCATACCAATAGACGAAGCATGAATTTCTGGTGTACCATCATTATATTTTGATCCTCGTTCCCACATACCAAAATCCGGTGTTCGATATGCTCGCTCCACATAGTACACTAAATTTTGAACAAACGCTACTTCGTCCTGCGTATATATGATTTGTAAGCCTGATGTTATCATCTGGACGAGAAATATTAAATAAATCGAAATTACGTCGATTTGCAAATGATTGTAGTGATCGTCCGAATAGATTTCTTCGCCAGTATGCAAATGAAATTTAACGTGTAACGCATTTTGATTACACTGTCGTTGTTTAAATAATTCGACGCGATCGGCTTGCTTAATCCAGCATTCTAATATGCCCCTCATACATTTTACAGCCGATTGTCCTAATTCATATGATTTTCCACGATCATCGTCGATTCGTCTAAAATTTTAGCGTTTTAACAAATTTAAAAAAAAACATAATGTTATGAATCATACTTATAGGCCTGATAAAGTCCCCAAACAGCGGCAGCACAGTAAACACTATCTCGGACACTGCCAACATCTCTATCGGTCGATAAAACTGGAAACAGGCCAGTAATAGGGCTTTGGAATTGAAGAAGTTGTCGTTTAACTGAAATCATAAATCGGATCATAAGAAAAGTGCGCTAAACATACGATACCGTGCATACCCATTCCATAATATATATCCAATTGTTTAACTGTATCTTCATAATTAGAAATTTTTAAAAATTGATCCAAATTGATATCGTCCAGACTACCTTGTCGCACTGGACCAGTGAATCGGCTACAAATGGACGAAACGAATTAGATTCTTATTTTAATAACACTACAGAAAAAGAGCACACACTTATTTTCAACTGCTGTTGCCATTTTTAATATAAAAATATTTAATAATTATGTTTTATGAATTAAATCATTTGATAAACACAAAAATACAAAACGATATCAAAAAATATATTCTTCAGTGAATGTCAAGTTTGACATTTCAATGATAAACCTTTTAATAATTTTAGTACAAACACATGCACCGTATCGAGTCTTGCGGTCGATAGCGAAACTATTTCGCTGAATATAAAGTCAGCGATATTTTAATAAAGGCGCGAAATTCTTATATTTCCGTCTTATAAGAGTTTAGTTTGGAAACTTTTACACTATGAAAAATTACAATTTGAACATACAAATCTTAAGTTAGGTTGATTCGTAAACGAATTGAAATTGTATTACTTTTTACGAACAGTTTGTGCTGTGCTAATTAAGGGTTCGGATTTCATTTATCATTTGATTACGGTAGGTGTTGCTGATGAAGACAAATATGGTCTTCGGTGAAGTTTAGATTCATTTGTATGTAGTTGGTCCAACATATTTAAATGTTTATATATTTTAAACTATGTAAGTATTTACTAACGTGAAAAATAAACTAGTTTATATTTTAGTTTAATTTGTTTTTTTTTTAAATTTTCTCTGCACGATGGTTGATGACAAAATGATTGATTGAAAAAATAGGAATAATTCTTTTTTTGTTACTGCCCGATGTGTGTGAACCTTTTCGTGCGCGCCGCGCGATTTGTCACCCACATTAGCTGGAACAATGGATCGTTTTCCGTTTTTATTTAACTTTTCTGATTGTTTTGTATATATCGGCTACACATAAATAAAAGCTAATCTGTCGCTAAGCGACTGTATCGGTGTAAAGTCAGATGTTAACAGGAAAATTTCTGATCCAGGTTAATCAGATGTCTAACCAATTCATGTAGATCTCCAAGAGCGAAGGCCATTTAGAGGAGCGATCGAAGATAACTGATCGAACGGTAACTGATGAAGATTTCTAGAAGGATTATGTGTATATGCAACTGTCTTTATCCCAAAGTTATTGTTAAACAAACCCACACAAATTCTTTTGAATAAATATTCACAGCCAACACCTTAACCTTCACTATATGACCAGTGAACTTGTAAACAAAGTGTTTCGTTCGTAGCAAAATTAAGACATAATCCACATATACACATAATCCACATAATGATCTTGTTCAAAAAAGTTCAGCGACATAATATTTTGGCACATTACACCGCTATCTCTACTTTTGTTTAGAATTTCTACGTACTTTGGGATGGTATCCAACGCATATGTACCAAAGGTTTAGATCAGGATATAAAATATGTTCAAATGGTCATCTCAACTGGTAATTGCTTCTGCCGAAAATTTGCATTACGATGTCAAAAATAAGATTTCATCAGCGAAGAAATAAAATGGTTAAGCATTGACTGTAAATTACATTTCATTATTTCATCAGTTGACTACCAAAGCAACAAATAATTTAGGCATTTTGAAATTTATTTCATTTCGCATTCCACTCCATTTACTGAGTATTAATCAAACCTGTAAAACACGGCGACCAAAACCTGTATAACACGGCAATATAAATTAAAGTGAATGAATGCTTCATCTCGCCATAAAAATTTTTTCACTTCTGGTTTTTTATACTACAATGATCTTAAGGAACTTACACTGAGTTTAATTCGAACTTTTAAAATACGAAGGATAGAGAAATAGCACCAGAGCAGGTGCCACGTTTCGTGTTAAGGTCTCATATTTTTGGGTGATCATTGTACAAGGTTATAAAAACTTACGGAATCCTTAAAACAAACCAAGAATACTCTTTTTAAAACCAAATGCCACTGAAAACATCTCAACTTTAGCACATGACCGAAACCTAGTTTGGTAAAACAGTACTCTTCACGTTTAGATTAGACCTGCTGATTAAATAAGATCAAGTGCACAAAATTCATTAATATTCAAGCAAATTGGGTCAATGATACATGTTACTGTTATCATTTTCATAGACTGAATCATCTGTACTACTGTAGTAACGTTAAATGAAAAGCGAAAAACGTTCAAAAGACAACTGCAAACGAGTTGGTAACGCACATCTTCATTTTGATGAATGAAACTTTCTCCTATGACTAACAAAATTCACGTCTTCCATTTGTTAAGAAATAAAAAGTAATTCGTTTTTTGTTCATATTTAATTTTTTATTAATACATTTTTTGGTTTACAAAACCTATAATCATCTTAAATTTTACGTCTCCTCGCTCTAACATAAATCATTTAATCAAATATTATATAAATATTTCCGTTCTTAAATAACACCTTACATAGTTCCACTTCTATATTATTATTTTTTTTATTATTTACAACTTAAAATATTTTTTAATTTTTAAAATGTGTATATTTTATGTGTTCCTGGAATGTAGCACTTCTTATTTATGCGAAATGAATTAGAAAAAAAATAGAAATTCATTCGCTCTCGACTATAATAAATTCGAGATGCACTTTATCAAAAATTTTAATCCATTTTTAGAGTTCCCTCTCATTATTAATTATGGATGTTCACTTTCGATTCACGATTCTGGTAATTTAATCACTGGTTGCTTAGGAGCATCCCAAAACTTTTCACAATGATCGATTAAAACATTTTCAATATTCGAAACTGTTTCGGTATTATTGTTGGTATCCCAACTTCTTTGGACCAAAGCACACGATTCGAGTACCGATGATCCAACAATGCGACTTAGTTTTTCTGAACTATCAACCTGTAAATATATAAAAAAAAAGGATTGTTTAGTTTCTTTGCTCAACGGTTTAAATTTTTTAGTTTTGATTAACTTACATTAATAATGTAGATATCGTTTTCGAAACAATATGCTTGAAGTAGAACTTCATGCATATGGGTAGCTGTATCGCCTGCTTTTGGTGGTGCAATAAAACAAAATAATGCACTTGATGGCGCCTTGGCCAAACTTTTTACGGCCGCCGATAATCCAGTAATGACACGAGATTCAACATGCGCCCTAAGAAGGGCTGATTTCACTGCACTTCCAATACTCATTTTCTTTTGTGGCACTTTATCTTCACATAAATTTCCTTCTATAACCATATTGTTAAAATTATTCAAAACACTTGCGTATGAAATCACTTGAGTTGCCAGTTTGATTAATTAAATTACTCAAATAAAGTTTAAAAAACTTCTTTGTTTTTTATTATTGTTTTTGTTATTTATTATTTTGTTTTACGATTTTTAATTGTTTTGACAACAAATAAATTAAATCACTGATAATCCAAAAATGTAGTTTTGACGGTTATTTGACAAAATTCCAATTATGATGCAATGTTTACTGATAAAGTAGCTTTTTATATTATATTCAGCGTACTTAATTGACTTTTTATTTCACAATGACTCGAAACAGTCGCGTGTTCCGTTTATATACACGTATCCCCACCCAAAAACGTTCGGTTTGTAGAAATATAAAATTCATTACGATTTTACGAAGTTGAACGCATACTGGCACAAAACCAATTCATAATAATTTAACACACATATGTGAGTTGCGCAAAAACGTCAGTGTATGGTAGAAAAACGTTGTGTTTTGTGTATTTTTTCCAATGAAATTCCGGATTTACCCGAATTGTGTTAATTTCTGTATTTTTTATATTCTTGGAAAACGACTTATCGTTTTAATAAGTAAATTGTAAAATGTACGTTTTATATAGAAAACATTTATTTTTTTTAAAATGAGTCGATGAATCGTTTAGAATTTCTTAAAGACATGTTTGTGTATAATCCAATTTATTGAGTAATATCGTTTTGATTCGACGTGTTACGACGTAGCCAAACGCAACATTTTTGGATAATATCGTATTTACGCAATTTGTATAATTTGCTTAAACCATCTATGCTAGCGAATTTTGACAAATAGAACCGAGATCAGCAAACAGTCGATAATTGGTTCATGTATTGGTTCTTTCGGTCCCTCTTTCGGTTCAATAAAATACCACATACATACATGCTTTCAGAAAGTTTCAGCACTTATGGAACTGCTGTAAGACAACGACTACTAGATATGTTATCATAAGCTGTCATTCGATAGGTTTTTAAGATAATATAATTATTAACTATTAATAATTAGTAATATTTCTAAAAAACAATAACTCAATTGCATGAAGTTGTCTTTCGAACAAGTAATTGGGTTTGAATATGACGAATAAAATCATTAAAATTCTAATCGCAGTAGCTTTTTTATTAATGTATGAATTTTACTTTTGTTTCTAATATTTCAAAAGTGAAACCTGTAGAACCTAAGTATAAGTTTTTTTAAATTTGAAAAAAAATAAAGAAAAAATGATTGACAAACGGCTTGAAAACCCACAACAACTTCATCACAAAGAAGCTGAAAATCACTAGGAAGGTTGTATATCATGTATTAACTCGTAACTACATTACGCGAAAACCAAAATCGACGTAAACAAGAAGCAGATAAAACAAAACTCGATCAGAAACTAGTAAGCACCATTGTTGGAAACTGTAGCATGTCCGTAAGAGATGTCGCCAAAAATATAAAACTAATACTAGTATTATGGTCCAGAGAGATGACAGAGAGATGACAGCATGCAGGGTTTAAAACATGTTAGTATAAAGCAAAAAATACCTAAAGTGACAGAACAGCAATGCAAAGTTATTAAAACCAGATCCGTAAGTGCTATATTATGATGTGATTGGCAAAAAAAAACTCGTTGGTTTGAACGATGAAAGCATAAAACATACGTGAAGGCCGATTTCTCTACATTCCCAGGCCCACAATTTTATATGCCAATTGAAAAAAAGCTTCAAAAAATGATTCAAAAAATTCGATTGGAATTGAAAAATTCGCAAAATGCTAAGCAATTTGTAAGTGTGGATCTCGAAACTTCAGCATATATGCACACATTACATTAAACATTCTGGAAATAAATGGAATCGATTTTGTACCTACAAATATGAATCTATATGCTAAATCTGCCACAGAGTAGGCCAATGAAAAGATATTGGGGTAGGGTTTTGAAATTTTCGGCTTGAAGCATACATTTCTCAGTTTTAATTTTGACAATTTTCAGTTTCTGGCATACATTTCAGTTTTGATGTACTTACCATCATGTATTTTCTGGATTTTGGGAATTTTCAGTTCGTGGCATAATGTTTTCAGTTTTGATGGCCTAACCATCTTATATTTTCTGGATTTTGGGAATTTTTGGTTTGTGGCATACATTTCTTAGTTTTGATGGGCTAACCATCATGTGTTTTTAGATTCTGAGAACTTTGGGTTTTCAGAATTGTGAAGTATTCTTGCATTTGTATATGAAAAGTTTGGATGTACAGACTATATAATGTTAGTTTTTAGTTATAGTTATTTAGTTATAGTTAGTGAGTTACAGATTGCAGTCGAACATAATTAAAGCTTTAAAGCCATAAAGCTTTGGTCGAACATAATTTATCATAATTTATCTGTGATAAGCGTAAACCAAACTGGCGAAGATAAGCACATTACCAATATTTTTGATTTGAGACAGGAAAAATACTTGAAAACGTGTAACTCTATAAAGATAAAGATTATTAGAAAGCATTGATTAGTTCTAGAGGGGAAATTACTTGGTTGTAATCATTTTTGATTTCATCATTTAAATGACAGATAAATACTAGGGCAATTGATTTTACGATATCAGTTGCTATCGTATCAATCACGAGTCTGTATTTCATAATGGAGACAATCAGATAATGCAATTGTGCTGTTTACATCGATTTATTGTCGTTGCCGAAATAAAATTTCATGTTTTAAAGATCGTTTCAGACCAGATCTGTGTGGTTTTATCCATTTATTATCGATCACGTAGACCTTTACTGCGACATCGTGTTCAGAAAAAGTCAATATCTAAAAATTCAAGATATTGTTTTGTTGGATCAAATAGACAAATAAACGACAGATTCACTAATCTCATGTATACACAATACTGAAAATATTTCAGTATCATCTTCATCTATAAAAACTGTAATAAATTTTCTGATAAATTAGATAAACACTTCGCAACAGGTTAAAAGTGTGTAACACGTTCTTAGAAATCGTGACTCAAAACCGTGAAGTAAATTGGCCCCTTATAGCTCGGTGTGATTCAACCGTAGTTGTGAATGAAATAAGTTATGCCGAAACCGAATATAAAAACGAAAATAGATTTTTTCAAGCGAAATAAAAAATTATATCGTCCGAATTGTCTAAGCAGATGATTTTTTTTTAATTTATATTTTTGCAACTTGTCATTTCCATTAAATGACTAACCCATTTTTTTGTGAACGACAATACGTTCAGGCATATAATGTACACATTTTGACCGTAATTTAATTTTCTTAAAATAAAATTAAAATAATTTCCAAGACGCGGCCGCGAACGAATTTAGTTTTTAAACAAGAACAGTCGCCGCGTTTCATCGGAAATATCGTTTTTCTGTGTTTTGCGAATTTTTTTTTTAGAATCGCCGAGTTTATGCAGAACAAGTTATTGCGTGCGTAAACAGAAAATAAAATTAGTTGTTCTGTCATGTTCGGAAATTAGGTTAAACAAGTTATTGAATATGATTGTTAGTGGAATCAAGATGAGGTTGGACTCTCTGTTTATAAATTGTGTTTTATATAATTATACGAAAGTAATAAAATTAATGGCCTATTTTACTTTTTCCGCGTTTTTACTATATACAATCACTTATTATGTTCAAACAAACTGTCAAATCAGATAGATCTGTTCGGTTTTAGTCGTTTGACCATCAAAAATACTTGCCAATGTTAAATTTCTAGCTTGCGTATTTATGTAAACATATCAAGTTGTAACGAAACTGATATAAAATGTACGAAATCTTCGTTATATTCCTGTTTGTTTATGCCGCACAAGATCATACTCGGATTCGTTCCTTTATACTTCTAGAGTAAAATTAAAAACATATTCTAAATCAGATAAATCCAAATTCCATTCAACTCCTTGTTAGTTACTTGTTAATTATCCAATTTCCTTATGCCACTTAAAATATTCCAACTAAAATACTGATCGCCGTCTTTGCAGCATAAATCTTTACATGTTTCGTAAAACCATCGATTATTAGAAAACAGTACTTGTTTCTCTTCTGTGATTACTTCAACAGACCATAATGGTGGACATGTGCTATGGCATCGAAAGGATTTGTGCCTGTTATGCAAATAATCCCTTTTAAATTCTCTGGGAGAAAACGAAATATATTTCAGACAATTTTTTATTTTTCTAGGCATGGCATTCTCGATACATCTAGCAAATCCGCTGTATTCACTGCTGAATCAATTTTGACATAAAAAAAAACAATTTGAATTGAGTTTGTTTCTATTTTGTTTTTATATGAATAAAAAACAAATTTTGGTAAAGCTGAAATTTTAAACTTCCATAAAATTTTAGAACCACGAAGAAATTTAATAAACGGTAAAGTTACTTTTTAATTTGTAATCAAATTTTGTTAAATAAAATTTATTGTAGGGGATTTAAATTTATTTGGTGAGGCTGGATTTAAAATGTCCGTACAAGTAAAAGGCTTAAACTAATCAGAAACCAGCAACACACAACGAGTGGGCCTCGCTTTTTGTACTAAAACCGTATGAAGAACTTATTGTTCAATTAGCGGGAACCAATACAATGTACGGATTTCCAAATTACGTGGATTCATTTAGTGATGTAAGTTTAAAAAAAATTTTATACAGATAATTACTTATAGATATTTTACAAACATTTAATTGTTAGATTCCAATTGCCAATAAACAGAGCACCAATGACACGGACAAATAATTGAGGTACTAATATTCAAATATTTAACATCATATTATTATTTTTTAGTTTGAAATCTTAAACCAAGAAGAAATGGCTCCTATTACGAATGAGGCTGAACCAGTATTAGATATACGGTGGGATATGTAAAACCACCAAAAGTGTCAAAATATGTAGGTTGTATCAGGCTCTGGATCAACAGTCGGGCAACTAGAAAAAAGCTAAGAAATCTAACAAAACATTTGCTGTTCAGACAGATCATCTAAATGTAATTCAAAATTTAAAATTCGCTTCTATACGTGGAATTTTAGAAAAATTGGGTAATTAACTAGATACAGATAAGTAATCGACCAGGCTAGCGGCTTTGATATTGTTTGCTTGACTGATACATGGCTGAACAATCCATCGGATCAACAGAATTATTTGACCAACACTTTAATGTCTATCGGAAAGACCGTAACTTTGAAACTCACAGAAAGAGAGATGTTGGTGGTGTCCTTGTGGCTGTATACGTAATGCTTTTGAAGCGGTTAGGCTGTGAAGTTGAAAAATGGTTCAACTTTAACAATATGTGATATAACTTTAACATAGGTATTTCCTTTGATAATTACAAACTATTTTGTAATCACATGTCTGTCTTTATCAACACTTCAGAAAAATTCTATATCATTTTCTAGCAGTAGATGATTTTAACCTCTCGCCCGTTGAATGAAATATCGATAATTTAATAAAAATATTTGATTTTCTTAATTTGTCAGTTAATCATACAATAATCAGTGCGATTATTCTTTTTTGGGACAGGAGTTACTGAGTAAAGTATACTTTGCACATCGAAAGCAACATTAAAATTAATCCAAAATTATTTTGGCAATATCGTGAGAGATCAGATTATCCGCGTATTATGATCTCAAACCATAAGAATTCAAGTTCTGATATACTGAAATTTGTGATCTTTTTGTTGATCACTTTAAGTCAGTTTAAGTATAATAAACGTTCTATGATAGACATGTTTGTAATAATACAGTACTGGGTGACATAATAATGATATCTGAATTAGATGTTCTGACAATATTGAATTCATTGGATACTATAATAAAGGAGCAGATCTATTGATTCCTGATGCTATCCGGTGTACCTGCTCATAAGAGGGTTGATTTAGCGAATATCGAAAATTATAGACCAATAATTTTGAATTATCAAAAATTTGTATTAACAAATATTTATCATGGGTTTCGGACACGGTCTTAGAGATTAATAAAATTGATGTTTCATACAATATCGCAGGCACATCATTGAGCAGAAATGATATGGTAACGGACTTAGGTAGTTTTTAATTCTACATTTTAATTCTACCAACATGTGGGCCTGATTAGCCGAAAATCATCGTGGGTTTGGATTGGTTTAACATATTGTCAAGCTTTCGTAAGAAATATGATATCGTGCAGCAGTAATTGTGGTACATAACTTTACAACTTTAAAATTTAAATATGTTCAATAATACTCTTCGATCTTCTATAAAAAAAGTCGAAATAAAAAAAAAATAAAAATAAAATAAAATTATTAAACCTAGTAAACAAACATATATTCAGTAACTAATGCAGGATTTACACGTTCGGTTAGAATATCGTTTTACCAGAGGCACAATTCATATAAAGGAAACCCTCAAGAGAAACGTGGATTGCTAGTAACTGTAGTTTTATGGCAACGATATGCATCAATTACCTGGAGTTCCTCGAAAAAGAAAGTTATTCCATAGCAACTACCGAGGAACTAAAAATTACTTTACAATTTTTCTTGATCTAGAACTTTTAATTCAATCCTGTATTCGACTAGTCTGGAGACTTCAGTGTACCAATCCTTCCAAAGCATCAGCTTTGGAACAATTCTCAATTATATTGAAAGGGCAAACAATAAACCATCCCGATTTACCAATATGCTTTTTTTCCGGTAGAAATACATCAGTAATAAACTGAGTTCTAGCCAAAAATGATACTAAGATTTCTAAAATAGAATCTATAAATGATTTGTCATTAAACCACTATCCAGTTCTTTTGGAACTAGGTACTAGTCCAATCATAATATCTTTGGCTCCAGCTCTAGGAAAAATAACCTTACTTATTAATCAACTTAACAAATTCATCAAAGTTAAAACATTAGCAATCAAAATATAATTCCATGGGATAAAAAACATATAGATTAAAAACTTAACCACAGCTCGGTTTGAAAGTTAGTTAGAAACTTAAAAAATCGAGGTAATAAAATGCCACCACTAAAGCTGAATATGTTTCAATTCCGATAAAGCAAACCATCTCAATTCCATCTCGCTCAATTAAAACTTACCTGTGATGTTGTTCATCCACCAGAACTGAGGCCAATTCACAAAAATATTCGTTAAAATAAGGACTTGATAATTTATCACACCTAATAATCAAAAAACACCAAAAACAGGCAGCATGAATCTTTTATCAATATTAAATGCATATCTTTATTATCTAGTCCATAAGTCCAGTCCAGCATAAAGGCTGATCAGCATTCTCCAGTTATATAAAAAATCTTTATTATAAGGATTCCAGTTATATGAAAATCCGCACTTACCCATGTATATAGAAAGTTGTAAAATTCTAGCTGACTACCAGTTCGGTTTCCGATCATGTCAATCTGCTCAACACCAACCCGTTCGACATTAATGACATGTTACTTTAATGTCAAACATAAACAAGTCTATTGGACAGACTGACACGAGTCATGCTTAAAATAATATACATGCTTAAAATAATATTATTTCAGCTTAACTAGAGCCTTTTCGGTAAAAAAAAAAACGTGCGAACGTGTTTGGTATTCTAAAAGGATTTTTGTCGCATAATATGGGATTTCCCTATCAGTAAACGCAGCTCCAGTAAATAAAATAAATTTGTAAAAGAGTATAATTAAGGCCTTTTTGGTATAAAACCGAAAAGGGGATATACCGCAGAGTAAAAATTACAAACAAAATATGAGTTATCACTATAAATGTGGAATTTTTTACAAAAACGTATTTCTACTACGAGCGTACAAATTCAGTTCATTATGACAAGTTTTGATTCAAAACCTGAACCATAACAAGTGCATATTTATATGAAAATTAAATTAGGCAAAGTTTTTTGATTGACGTATATAAAATATACAAATAAATTAATACGTATATGACATACATACTTGTAAATAACAACAATATGTGTATTTCATAAGACGTCGTTTATTGGTAAGCGTAATACAATTTAAATGTCGTATCGTTACACGCAGTTACCATTTAGCGTCTTAATTGAAACTTGTTTTTTTCTGTTAAATACTAGTGTATCAATCTTCTTATGTAGTTGAGTCTCGTGTCATATGCGCAGAACATACTTATACTAAAGCTAGACGTCACGCGATTTTCGTAACTCAACACTACGATGCAATGGAATTTAGTAAAATTATAGTTTTCGATCTGTTTTCATATCAGTAAATATTTTGTTAATAATTATATGTTTGTAACTTTAATAATTTAACTGATCAACATAATATTATTCCAGCGTTTCGTATTATGCATATAGCACGAGTGTTATTCATTGTCTTGTCTTTGAAAATTATCGTTAAAATAATTTTTCATTCATAACAAATCAATAAAACAAACATTTGAAGTTCAAAACACTTGGAATAAACAAAAAATATTTACGATAACACATGTCTTATCTTAATGATTTCCGTTGTTGTTATGCCAATCCACTTATTGTTATTCCTCAGAATCTTAATACGAATTTCGAATAAGAACACTGATAACGCTGAATTATCATCAATTATTATTTAAAATACGCGATATTTAAGGTTTGTCAACAAGTTGTGTGATTCAAGTGTTTCGGTTTTTAATGTAAATGTGGCAGATTAGTTGCTATCAGATTTCCTTAAGTTTTTGTTGGTTCGGAAAACTAGATTTGGTTTTTTATGATTGTATATTTCTATTCTTATTATCGGCCTTATATCAGCTTGGTTTGAATTCCAAGTATATTAATCTAGACTACTACTGAAGTAATGCCGGGTGCTAAGCCGAAGACTCATCATCGGTCACACTACATCGTTATAGAGACGTTGAACCTTTCTGACCTATAGTGTTTTTACAACGTCGGTTATACTTCACTTTTTTAAGTATGCAAATAAAGTTTTGCCCCACTGTATAGTAAAACAATATTTTTTTTTAATTGTCGGTTCATTAGATATACGCTTGAATTCTGCATCGATTAAATAAGTAAAACATACCATCGTGGTAAAATTCCCACAACTTCCATTCACACTTTGCAGTATGATTTGTATTTCAAATCATGTTAAGGTTTTCATCGAGTTATTCTGCCCCCCTCCCACCTAGGCATAACAGAATCACTATTAGCATACACTACTAACATACTAACTACTAACAACGTCTATAGAGACGGTAAATTTGAAGACTCCCTTCTCAGGTTTCTATAATAATCCCATTCCCAAGGTTTTGACGAAGGAATTGTCATCACCATTGCGTGCTTTTTCACATTTTAACTTTGCAATGTCACGTAGTACCACATTTGAGTTTGAGCATCATTTCTGAAGAGTCATGGTGCCTGAATAAAGAATTACTGCTATGATCGGATCTTATTTGTATGGCTTGTGTAATTAAGATAACGCCAGTCAACAGATCGTCGACATTAAAGTCATTTTGTAAGACAGACCTGGCTGCTGATGAACGAATGAAATTTTCCAAAGCTATAAATAAACCAGGCTCGTTGTAAGGCACTCATAGTATTTCGACACAACCTTTTAATCGATGATCACCAGCCATCACAATTATGAATCACAATGATGTTCCGTTACGCCAAACGAACTTCACATGCACGTTTACAACTAATATTCAACAAAGCTTTAGTTCCCAATTGAAGGCGTGGTCTAAAGCTACCAAGGACATCATAAAAGTTGATACCGAGAAGCTCTTCCCAGAGATCATCAAAAAAAATGGAAGGTTCTATTTGCGGTAGACAGGTGATGTTTGAGGAAAATATATATTGACACCAAAAAACCTCGCATGATTGGCACGATTGTCGAAATCATTTGGCAACTCTTTTATCGATCTCAATTAGTGATGCTAAAGATTTGATAAATTTTAAGATAATAAATTTTCTTGAAGTTGTTGAGCATATCGTTGAAAAGCTTCCGACAAACAGTTGGCAGAGATGGATCGCTTGTGAAATCTACCAAATAACAAAACGGTCAAACAGAATCCTTATATTTTCCTTAAAGGACTACAACTTCAATTTGTTGTTGTGTTTGTTGTAGGTTTTTTTATTCTGCATTCAACAAATGTTTATCTTCAAATTAAAGCCCTTAGTTGTGTCACCTGTCACTTGATGCGACAGTCATATTTTGGTATTCTCTTAGTCGATTGAAGCGACAATCGTCACTTGAAGTGACAGAAATGGTATTCTCTTAGTCGTATGAAAAGTTGATTGTCGCATGAAATGACATTTTCCGTCGCTTGATATGTTGAAGTGACAACAAGAAAATACATATAAAATGGAAGAATGCAAATCGTAAATTTTATATTTTAAATGGATTTTATTAAATTATACAAATAATCATAATTTATTATATATAATATATTTGAAATTTATTTGTATAAAATAACATATAATCCTACAAAATGAAAACTAAAATAATGTGCAATTTTCATAATTTAATTATTTTCAAAATAATATTTTAATTTTCTAGAAAATATAATAAAAAACTAAGTCAACAAAACACATTTATTTATTATATTAATTTTTTATTAAACAGACTACATAAATTATGCGAAAATCCAAATAAATTTGGCAATTTGTATGCATCTTCTGTCAAATAGTAGGAAATTGTTGGTGCTGCCCGATAAAAATAGCAAATACATTCGTGTCACGTCACTTTGATCGGTTAAGGGAATATCGATTTAAGTGACGTGACAGCTATCACGTCATATGAAGTGACACGAAGACAATCGGGGCTATAATCGACTTAGGCACATAATAAAAATATATTTTAATGATACTTTACTTCCAGTTACTTCCTGAATACTAGTAAATCTATTAATCAGGATATTTTCCAATAAATCATAAACACGATAAACCGTAGTTACCTGATTGTTTCAGTAATTTTGAAAGTACAGTTAAACCGATAAGCTTTAATTCATAATAATTTTGTTAATTATGTATTACATAAAATGTTGATTAAATCACGGCGTCTGGCACCAGCAGATTATTAGAATTTTGAGTACACATTATCATTTTTTTAAATTAATACTAAATCGTGATTTAAACTGAAAATTAGTGATATACGATTAACTTATTTTTTATTATGGTTTAATCTTGAAAAATTTCATCAAAATATTTTAATTGCTGTAATTTTAACAATAATTTGCTTATCGTTCAGTAAAACCACAACAATAATTTTTGGCCTACATAATATCGCAATATGTATACAATAATGTGTAAATCACACGAGAGAGTCTGCACCAGATTATATTGTTTATATAGAAAATGACTTTTAAATTCTACCATAAAACGTCATGACTGTATACATTTAAAAAATAAAAATAAAAACAAGTGTGTACACCACATGTTTGGCGGTCTTTTGTGTAACCAGAAAAATTTCCAACGTCAATACATGGCGATTAAATTGCGAGTACATGAAATATTAATTTCATTATTCAAAACAACAACAAACTTTCTACTTGGAATTCCAATTTTTTGATAATAAAATTTTTATTTAGGGTTAAATGTTTTTCTTGATTAAATTGTCGTAACACACAGTATATTGCAACAAAAAGGCGGAATTAAATATCCGCCTAATAAAATTTTGCATAAAATCTGTACGACACATCTAACTAATCGATTTGTTTGTAATACATGGTAAATTTGATCTAGTTCTATTCGATTTTGTGCGTTTACAACAATTAAATCCCTTACTGGTTGCTGCACAAAATATTACCCTGTTATATATACAACAAAACGAGGTTTAGAAATTAGAATCGACCCATGGTCATGGAACTAGACACAATTAAGTGCATATATTAAGTGCACGAACGCCTTTTGTCAATGTCAGAAGCCCAGTCTGATTATCCCATTATACCAACCCTTTTACAAATTTTTATGTATTTTAATTTCAGATTCTATATGTACCTTTTATGGTAACGTACAACTCTTTTTACCACCAACCAGTGCGCCTTTCTTTGGCAGGAGTTGAATCTGCTTACATCGTCAAAGGTAAACGCAATATTTGGCTTGTACCAGATGTAATAATGCCCCCTCTTGCTGATGATATAGTATGTTTTTAATTCGACCATCGTGTGCAATAGGATACATTGACTTGCTCAGTTTTTGAATCTCGTCTGATGGTGTTAACACTGAGTTTCATTCATTTTTCCTAAATATACTGTTCTTGGTCATTAAAATAATTACCAGAGTTATCTTGCGTAATTCTAATTCCAACACAATTTTTTGCCGGTCCATCGAGGTCTTTCATTTTGAACACTTGTGATATAGTGCATTCTTTAATCTAGTATGCCTTGTTTCATTTTTCCAAAAAATTAAAACAAGATGGTTATATGGTTTTGAACATAAATTAATCGGGTTTTGTAAGTTGCTTAGTGATAACGTAGATTCAACCTTTACAGTTCGTACAATCAAGACTCGTTTTATAAATCTTTTTCTCCCTTGCCCCTCGTTATTTTTAAGTTTTATTATTTGGTATAAAATCATACTTCGTTGGCAAGAATATTCCACAATGGTTGAAATTCCACAATGATTGTGCTCAGCTACAGTCGCCGCACTTGTTTCAACGCTAAGTTCCGATTTTTACGGCATTTTCGAATTAACTAATGTTTGTAGAAAAACAAAACAACTATTTTAAACAAATAAAAAACAATTAAAGGTTAAATATAGGCAACTTGTTGTCCAATAATTTTGAAATAGAAACTGAGTGCACATATAATTTTAAAATGAACTGATATTGAAAGCAATTTTATTTTGTGTAACCAAGAGCTTTCGATTAAGGTATCAGTATGTAAAATCGAACTTCTATTACGTCGTGTGCTATTGATTATTCATTAATTTCGTAAATTTGTAAGGGCTTCCCCCTTTTCAAATTATCAGTCATCAAAATCGGATCACTATCAAATGCTAGATTTGCGTTGTCTAGTCGTCCTCTAATTCTTAGTAGCCCTTTGTTATCGACAAAGGGGTTATATGCTATTATTGTATTACCCTTTGATAAACTTTGCTTGTTATTTAATTTATCGAACTCCTTTTTAAAGCATTGTAGTCGTACAATTTTCATGAATCTTCCATCGCCGTTGTTTGCCCGTCGCCAAATTATTGCATTGTCCCACCTATCCTGTATTGGCGTAGGCGATGGTTTGAACCATTGCTTTAGTTGTCTTAGCTTGAAATATAATATAAAATATACAAAAACTTTTATGAAGGTCACTCAATTGTAAGTCCATCTCATAATAAAGCTATTTATACATATTATATTGTATATATATATATATATATATATATATATATATATATATATATATATATATATATATATATATATATATATATATATATATATCATATGAAGCCTACTCTTTCTGAAAACCTAGGTATAAATAGATAATTTATTTTAGTATGATTTTGATTGTGTGTTACCAAAACATCACGTTTTATCAACGTCAATGACACACTTATATAATAATAATAATAAAAAAACTTTAATTAAATAAAGGAGTCCGTATGGCAGCCCCATATAAATCTTACAACATCAAACTCGTCTATTTAGTAATCTGGGTTATAAATCACGCATTTAATTTTGGAAAATTACAAAATTCTCATCTTCTATGTCATTGTATAAACCGCGAGTCGTTATTTATATTCACATGTGTTATTTTGAACTATATCACATGCAATATAATTTCAAAACAATAATAAAATAAGCTAAAATACTAATATGATACATATATGTATATGTATGTATGGACGTACGTATGCGCAGATTTTTAAAAACTTCTTTGCCTTAAAAATACTAGCGACGAGCGAAAGTAATACAACAGCGACACACATACAATGTACCCATATTATGAATTAATTTGCGAATGTAGGGGAAAATACGAACAACTTTGAAATACTGATTCTACGTCATTCGAATAAACAAATTTTGTTTTTTGTGTGGCAGGTAGGTAGGTATTCCCTCGACAACAAAATATGTTAGTAAAACTGGTTGTCGCTGTCGCAGTTGTTTTTCGTCAAAAATTTTGTTTGCGATTGAGTGTCGGTAACATTTCATTTTATCCAAATGTAATCACGAAATTCTACACCCCATTTAGTTAATTGCATTTAAATTATGTAACGAACACGTGATTATAAAATTATTTGACATTATTGTTAAATAAAGCTGTATTGTTGAAATTAGAACCGTATAAGGTATAATATATACAGTTTTGTGTTTTCCAAAATGATTCACCATCAGAATATTTCTAAGTAGTAGTAGTAAACAAAAATGCTTCTCCATTTAAGTTCGATTATTAACCCCTTTCCCGGGTCAATATATATTCTTTTCAACAATTTATGTACGTGATGTGGCCAACAACATTTTTTAGTTAGTGCAATTACGGAAACAGATGTATTGTTCCACGTGTATACCTTGATAAATCGAAAAATTTGTTGGTTTCTTTAAATCGGCACAATAGTAGTATTAAAATAAAGGTAAAACTACACGTATGACTAAATTGCACAATATAAAAGTGTGACGTATTATTTAATAAAATATTGAGTTACTTTTTCTGTTCGCGCATTTGTATTTCACAATGTTTTGAATTGGATTTATCCGAGTTATTGAACTTTTGAATCTATACACGTCATTCATATATAGTTTAGCGATGATATGTTTTAATATGTATAAAAACCTTCGGAGTCAAATTATTATTGCTCAATGAATCAAGGGCATTTATGTTAGATGTACACTTTTCGTCCTAAGGAATTTAAATATTACACCACTTATTGAGCAATAGGGAAGGAATTTGTTCCATTAAAAAACGAGATGCAATTAGAAAACAAAAATTAGAGTAGAAAAAAGAAGAGCCAGAAAAATATGGCAGCAAAGAAGAGCTCAATATAAAACTAAGTTAAATAATCCCACTCAACTTTTAAGAAGGGAAACCTAAAAAGTAAAAAATGAGTCAATCAGTAACTGTCAAAGAAAACTAACATAATGACAGCAGTACTATTCACAATTATTGACTTTAGAAAGCAACCGAAAACAATTATAAGACGAACAATACAGGTTCCTCCAATATGGATAGAAGCTAAGAAGTGGGTTCAAAATATTGAAGATAAAGTTCAAAGTTTGTGGAACAACTCAAAAAAAATTTCCAACCACATGATGATCATCATCCAACCTTGGTATCCCAATTAATGACGGTAGAATCCGAAAAAAGAAGTGAAGAAATCCTATTAACTTCACCAAAAAAAGTCATGCGTGAGATCAAATTCAAAATAAATTTGAAAAAAGCTCTTGGTTATGATCTTATCACTGCAGAAATTTTAAAAGAACTACAAAGAAAAACTCTAGTTAAACTCACTAACCTTATAAATGCATCATTTAGAATCAAATTTGTATCCGCATTGTGAACAATTGCAGAATTTACTAAATGATGATAATAAAACCTGGAAAGCCACCATACGAAACTTCGTCTTACTGTAGAAATGTTAAATTTTATAGAAATAAATCAAAATAATTATAAAATAAATTATTTTAAGTTAATAATTATCAGAAAAAAAAATCTGTAAAGGATGCGATATGTTCTACACGCGACGTTATAAATTTAAAGTCATATAAAGCGAAGTAATTTATCGACATAACCTAAAAATCACATTGTATTTGACATTTAAGTTTTTATACTACGACTTATTTAATAAAAATATAAACTTCTAAAATAAAACAAAACAAAACAAAACAAAACATATAAAAACTAACAAAACATATGAAACAACGACATATGAAGTCGACTCTCTCGGTATTTAGCGCAAGGCGCTCAGTATTAAAAGTGCTTTACTGCGGCGTCTTTATATTCGATATTCGCCGCAAATTGATACCCACGACTGCTCGTTATATAACAACACTAGAAGCGTCAAAAACCGACAAGGACGGACTGATACTCAACTTCTAAGCAAAGTGGGGGAAATTACATTGTGCAAAGTTAATTTAGATTAAAAATAATATTAGCGATGGCATCTGTGCATATAGTATGGGATTTATTAAAATCTGAATGCTCCGATTTATTGATCAGGATGTGAGAGGTCTAATTTAATCTGGTTATGTACAAAACTCGTGAAAATCAAAATTCACTAAATAAGAACGGTCCGTTTCGGTGTAATATAGGCCTATCTTAATTCACTAGATACCAATCTAATGGAGATTTGTCGTATTTTAAAAGGCAAAGGTGTCTTGAAGAAAACATTAAAGTGTATAGATAGTGCAACTCTCTACCGAGGTTGGTCCATCGTACTCTATTTGGATATATTGTTTTCAGGTCCCCCCATGTTTTACCGAGATGTTTTGCTTCGGCTATAGCACCGTTCGTTTCCAGGTTATTGCTGGTCTACCAACTCTCCTCTTCCCATGCGGATTCCATTCCATTGACATTCGGGTTATATCATTAGTACTTTTCCTTGGGGTGTGTCCAATCCATCCCCATTATCTTTTCTTAATTTTACGCTCAATTTCGATCTGGCTGGTTTGCTGCATAAGTGATTGTATTTGGCCAGAAGCATTTTTTAGACGCCTAATACGTTTATTTAAAAATACCTGGAGTCTACTAGTGATCTTCTGCATGTGTGTATTTTGGAATCATCGATTGAGAGATCAAAACCTGTTTTAAGCCTTTTCGTCGAGATAAAATTTTTCACATTTTTTGATCAAAATATAATGTTCTAGAAATTCAGCTTACAAATAATCAGGAGCATTTTCCTCTTCCTGATTTATTTTCATCAATGCAGTTAGGGTAGTATCGAGTGCCAAATATTCTCCAAGTTGCCAGGAGCACTATTATAATTTAATACGTTTTGCTCTTTAATTTCTCAATTGCCACAATCATAGGATATGTCTCCAGAACCTCGTTTAGCTTTTATTTAACAATTTCGTTTCACTAATTCCAGCCGAAATTGTACTTAATACTCTTGTTCCAAGCTATTCGTAATTTCAGTGTATGGAAAACGGGTCTATATTTGCACATAAGTCATATCTAATTTTCTCAAAATTATTTTGTCAATAGTACTGAACGTAGTAACAACAAAATTGTTGTTTGTCAATAGTTTTAACATTGCAAATATTTTACGGCACCAAATCTAAGAAAAAAAGTCACGGAAAAGCGTTATTAGATTTTATCACTCAAATGGTTTACGTTCACGTTAGTAAAATAAATTTCATAATTCCCCACATTTTCTCTCTTTGTTTTGTTTATTTTTGTCATCAATCAAAACCTTCTATAATAAAACCAAAATTCATCCAATACGTAAGCTATGGAAATTCATTATTTTTTTAAAGTATTTGTGTGATCGGGCCATGTAATCGAGACAAAAACGTATTGGTATATGAGTAAGTATTACGGTAGTAATAGAGAGCATCTCTTTTATATGTAACTACAAAAAAAGGCCATGTGATTAATAAACGGTAAATTTTAGAATACATTTTGTTGTTATTTACAGTCATATTTGAATTTGCAAGTGTGTACTAATTAGATAAACATTATATCTAGTTATAGTGTAAAACTGATATAACCTCAAATAATGAAAGTTTTAATAAAAAATTTCCAATTATTATACAAGTAGTCGTATTCTGAGTAGTTCGTAATACTTCGTAATATTTACGAAAAATGTTGTTTTTGTTTGGATAAAAAATAATAAGAGCATTGGTTAGATTGTTTATAGTATTTTGTATATACAAAATACTATACATAAACAATCACATTTGTCCAATCACACAAATGTGTGGACACATTTTAAGAATTTCCAATTTATAATTAAATTGTATATTTTATTTAGTGTAGTGTTGTGCAAATATAATAAGCGTTTAATTTAATCAAATTTATTTTTAATTTTTTTGTGGATTCACTAAATCGGATTATATTTGCACGGAATATTTACATTAATTTGTGATATTATTTCTATTTTTTTTTATTACGGCACCATAATATCAGCTGTAATATAGACCCTAATATCATATAAATTATACATTTTAATTATTTAATTAAAAACCAAGTAATGAATTTTATTTATTTTATTGTATATATTCCCATGCGCTATGCGATGAGTTTGGTTTTTTTACTGTAGAAGGTTTTGTATCAATACATAGTTGTTATATGAGCACGCTTTGATTTGCCTGTATTCTAATTTAACTGAAGTTGTCGTTGCTGGATGTGACCCTTGTTCGGTTTATAACCTTTTGTGTGTCGACTTCATATATGTTTAATAGCCGATTTACATTCAACCGAGACACTAGATTGAAAAATTATGCAAGCCAAACCGAGAAAAAATTTCTTCTTGTAAAAATAAAAAGATGAAACCAAACTCAACAACTGTTATAAAAAAGATGATCTTGATATTTACAAGATAAAAGATTTTATCTTTCTGTAGCAAAACCAAAACCAACACGAATGTATTACAAGCCTGATTGTTTCATCGAATACGCAGATACTTCCTTACATTTGTCCATCTATATACTTGATTGTGTTGGTGCAAAAATAGCATAGAAATTGTGTTTACAAGTAGTTTTGTTTCCGCTTCGACACCAGCAGAGCGTCTTGGCCACTTATGAGAGCAAGCTGAAACAACAAAATGAAACTTGTCCGGTTTTGAATAAATCCTTATGTTTGGAAAGATTTGAAAAAATACCAAAAAAGTGGTTTAATTAACTTATAATCCATAATCCAATGATAATATTGATGTCTTAGAACCGTTAGATTTTGATGACGAAAAAGTTTGGTCGGCCAGCAATTTACCAATTTGCTTATGACTATGATAGATGCAGGTGATTTTAATTTAGATATTAAAAAGCCAAAAAACAAAGAATTTGTCAATTTCAAAATCAATATTAGTTAAGCGTGTGCACCGACCTTAGCCCATCAAAATTTGGAATATTTCGATTCAATTAAACGAATCGCTATCAACCATTAAAATTGTAGCATCTTAATACTGAAAATATACCATAATGATATTCTCACGGATTATGAAATATTGTGTCAGGTATTTCCAATATATTAAAATACACAAAAATGATTCATTCGTTTTGGAAAGATTTTTATTCATTAAATTTGATTCGATTTGGTTGCTATACTTGCTAATTTAAACCGTTTTGTCGTTTACATGGCAAATTTGATTTTATTAAACGATATTCGTTTACGATATTAAATCATGTCGAATGGAAAGTGTAAAACTAACAAAACACACACTTTAATTGTGTCTGTACAATAAAATGTAGTAATAAGTCCGCGATAACAATAATAATAGTAATGAATCACAATTTGTTAATTATGATTTGTAGATAAAGCAAATATCGCGCAATTTAAAAATAAAAAAAAAATGCGAATTGTTGGCCAAGGCCAAGTAATACTAAATCCGTCTTATCAAGTTCAAAATTTTGTAAAAAGTTTTTAATAAAATCGATCAAATATGTGATTCACCTAGCGCAAAAATAAAAACATTCTAACGGATCTTTAATACGTAAAAACATAATCGAACTTATACAAAATAATATACTCTCCTACATTTCAACATAATTTTTCTGATAAATCACAACATAACACGTTTAATCGTTGTCACCTGATAAGCATACAAAAACACGAGGTTAATGCCATGAAATGTGCAAAAAAAAAAATGTTTTCGCTATCACATGAAATACAAAATACATGTCGTATCATGATTGTGGGACAATTTAAGTACGATACGCGTTTGTGTGTGCATGTTTACATATTTGCATGCATTCATCTTTAAATAATTGGATTTTTTTGTTTTGGCTTTTTAAAATCTGGAATAACCTAAAAAAACATTTCGTTTATTAATTATAACGTGATAAATAGTTCCTAGCTGTACATTTTCCATTGAATAACGGAAAATAACACAATTAGCGCACCTGAACAATAGAACGATTGAATAAATAACTATAGTTACATGGCCTATTACTTGGATGGTAACAACAAAATTCGTTGTACAGGGTGATAACATTTACGGGGTTGTATAATGTTGACGAACAAAACCGTAATTTATGATGGCCGTTTATTGAAAATTTGTTGGTTGTCAAGAAGGTAATATCTTACTATATATCGATCACGTACATACTGAATGTGAAAATGTAAATGTACACGTAATTGTAATGTGATTTCGATTTTGTTTTCTAACCTTGTCGAACGAAAGTTTTAATGACCTATTTATTGTTTGACGATACACGATAAGTTTAATTTCGTAACTTATAAATTTCTTTTACATTCGTGCGAATAATTTTATAGACAAGCTTTGTTCTACAAATGAAACTGTAATTTATGCAATGACTGTTGATTGTTTTTTGTCCGATCAAATTTCAATACTAAAGAGCATTTGAGGCATTAGTTGGAGTTGCAGTGCTCCGTCTCTTATTTTAGAATATTACTTTGATGGGTTTGACTAAGAAATTCTTCGCCTAATTTTCAATTACTTAAAAATTGGGCTTGCTTACCCATGATGTGATCCAATCAAAATTACTACATGTCCAACCTTCTTAGATGGTTTAAACAAAACCGCTCACAATGCACATTCAAACCTGTTCATAATGATTCAATGAGAAATTGGATATTGCACGCCATTCGCGTGATATTTTGTGGTATGTTTTTTAGAAAATAAAAGAAATTAACCAGAAGTTGTTCATTTTTATTACTCCATTACATCTCACCAGAACCCCCTTTTGGACAAAATTATCCAAGATAGCGTCGCGTGTACAGTAAATCTGACATTTAGAAACCATTTGTTTATAGAATTTAGACAAGGTTAAAACAAAACAAGAGCGTTAACGAATTAATACAAATTTCGACAGCGATATCGCTGTGTAAAAAAACAAACAAAAGCGTCAGCGTATCGCGACATAAAAATAACAATACAATTTTTTAAAACATGGCTGCTTAATACCCTTCTTATTAAAAACCTACTCAAAATAAAAAACACTTGGCAACATTGTTTCGCTGGCGATAAAATTAGAAATAAAATAGACTCTAAATTTATTTCAAGGAAAAGATCGTCGTCGCTACCGTCGTTGTTTCTGTTAGCATACTATGCTTTTTAAGTATTTTAATTTGACAGGCGTTGACGCTTGTCTTTGTTGCTCTGGTTCTGTTTCGAGCTTACGAGTGAAAAACATAATGACGCCATTTTAAAAATAAACAAATGTCATATAATTTTGTATACCATCAGCCTACTATTAAATCGTAACGAGATATTACTTGATGGTAGACATATATGGCAACACGATGTTAATTGCGAGTCTCCACTACAGCAAAACTATTTCTGGCCTGCGAAAAATTCTAGGTTTCAAAAGTTTTCGATTTGTGGCTTAAATTTCAGTTTCTGGGGTGATTTTAATGATTTCCTAGACTTTAGAAGTTATCACTCAGTGGTATAAAGAAATCAGTTTTGATCGGTTACCATCTTGTATTTTCTTAGTTTTGAAACCTTACAGGATTAGGTTCTTAAATAAGAAATTAAAACATTTACCGCTGTTGGCTTTCGGAATCAGTGAAATGAAACATCTTCCACGGCAGTTTACAATCGGTCTTAATATACAGATAAGTACATATTTCAGTTTTCTTTACGTAAAGATCGAATTCACCCTATAAGTATTTATTATACAGGTCAAGGTTTCAGAAGCAACCTAAAACAAAAACAACTTATTAAATTAAAAAAAGTTTTATGACCTAATTTACATTAGCATGTCTTATCATTAAGGCAATCATAAACCCGAGTACGTTCATGTTTATCAATTCATTTTCTTTGTTAGTATGAGCTTAAAAAACTAAACCCAAACTGCGATATAAAACGTCATGACCTAGGCCATAACTTTGTTGATCGAGTTTGTAGGAGAAATCGGAAAGATTGAATCGCTCTTCTGACAGTCAAGTTAAAGCTGAACGACCAAGTGAATTGCCTTTTGACGGCTAAAAATACAATATTTATTAGATATAGATATGATTATTAACTAATGTTCGTTTATCATCGTCATTCACCTGTCAAAATAAAAAATCAAGTTTAAACCAACCATTCTTTAAAATCTTTAAAAATTTCTTGATAAGAGAACATGGCGCAATAATTTTGTATATTCTATCAGCCACGTTGATTTAAGTGTATTGGAATCTTCCGTAAGCTTATAGATTTTAAATGTTGATTATTTTTATTATCACACCCACTTTTTTTCGAAGAAATTTACCGCCACATTTCGGCACCTCATATACTAATTATTTAATCAATATTTATTTTTTACTATACAACAACAATTGATGCCAAACATTTTAGTAGCACATATGGCATACATGTTATCTTTCTTTCATTCACAGCCTATATGTTTGTATGTAGTTAGTTGTCAAGCTAGATTAATTGAGGCTATATCGGTGTGATAAGATAACAAATCAATAAAAATAAAAAAATTTGAACGATTGTAAGACGACGGCTAATTTGACAGTTAATTTATTCACCTGTCTTATTTATTCATTTTATCTCGTACTTGTAATGGATCTGGATTTGCTGAATGCATATTAGAGGGGATTTTGTATCTCTAGACATGCATGTCTCAATTTTGGCCATATGTATCACAGGAGAATCTCCTTGAAACTAAAATCAAATGGTTAATAATGGATTCCTTAATGAATAAGAATCAAATGGTTGAAAAAAACCTGCCATACTCTTTTTAAACAATCGTCTTCGAACTCGAAATGCTTGAGACAACCGGTTGCGCCATTTACTATACAACAACGTCTTTATTACTCGCTATCGACCACGCTTATTTTGAACATTTAGTTTCGAGCACTTTTAATCTGCTACTCTGTTTTGTAGGTAAAATAGTAAAGGCAATAAAAACATTTCATCAATCGATCTCTTCTCGTGTAAGCACATCACCGTTCCCAATTTTGGTTAGTATAACATAAAATAACTAATAAAATCAACATTAAAAAAAATATTTAAAACTAAGCAACCGATTTTATTTTTATTGGTTTATTTTGAACACAACTAAAATCGTAAAAATTTAAAATATTCATTCATTTTCCGATGTTCATGTACAGTAAAATACTCAAACCAAATGTTTTTAGTCATATTACCATAATTATATTACTACGATCAAAAATGTATTTTGATGTGAATTTGATTTCCATTATGTTACTGTATGTATTGAGACCAACCAAAGTAAATGAAAGCTTGTTTAAATACTCCGTGAATTTAGTAAAATATTTCTCCTTATGTGTAAACGTTGCCCCATCTATCAATCGTTACCAAAAACTTCCAAACAAATACGTCATTAAAGAAGTTTTCACTTCAAACAACAACAGAATCTGTTGAAGAAACTGTTGAAAGTCAGTTTGATTTGATTATTTGGCAAGGCTTAAATACAGATATTTCCAACTTTATAGACAAACATATGGATTTAGTGAAACAATCGTGTCTCATTGAAAATCTAGTTTAAACCTACTCATTATCATGGAGGTTCCAACAATCTTAAATTCTATATATATAGAATGAGGTGCTGGGAGTTCAATGTTTACTGAAAGTTGAAAAGTTACTGTCTAGAAATTTCTGTCTTACATAATATTGACGGAGGGAATTGCAGGTGACTACAGAAGAGGAATTCACTATAGATCAGCTATAGGATAGATGAGTTACTGACTTTTTTGGACATACGCTCCCAAACTTTGAAAGAGATTAGCTTATTGAAGGAACAAAGTCAGCAATTCGCAGATAAGCCTAGCAAGCATCATAAAAATCTGAAAAGTCCGAAGCCTGTTATGTAATCTACTATTTGTCATGCAGCAGTTGAATCTTTTTGTTTAGATGAATTGAATAATCTATAGCTCAGTCACAATACCAAGTACTACTGGCCACAACCATAATCCACGTATTGGACAAGAATGGTTTACCAATAGCATGCAGAACATTACTTGAATCTGGGTCGCAATTACACTTCATAACAGAAGGTATTTGGCCCATCGGTTAGGAGTGAACATATAGTTAATCCGCAAACCAACGTACGATTCTTTCTATTTAGACTTACTGCAGCTAATTCTCTACTAAAATTGAAGCATTTATATTGCCTATAGTATTACTGTATATAAACCAAGCAGCTTTATTAATATTCAATGTTGGCTTTTCCCGCATAACATAGAACTAGTAGATCCTAGCTTTAACTGTCCACAGTCAATAGACATTTTGATTGGAGCTGAACTCTACTTCTTACTTATGTTATAGAAGGATAAATAAAATTAAACGATAATATGCCAGTATTACAAAATACAGCCTTCGGTTGGATCATTGCAGGTAGAATTATGATCCACAAATAATCCGACATTGCAGTATAGTATCTATACAGTTCGTATCCTATCACTAGAGCAGTTTTTTCAACAATTGTGAAACATTCTTACAAAACACTGTGTCGCACAATAATTCAGGTCGTTATGTTAATAGTTTAACGATGAAACTATCTTGATGATTGGTTCTACAATACAGCCTACTCTGATATTCTAATATCTATACAAAAAGACAGACGCGAGGATCATCTCAACATGGATAAGACATCATCAAAACGCTTCATTTTCATTCAAATCTTCATTTTCCAGCAGTTGTAGAAATCAAAATCTCATTGAGATGAAAATCTTCCGACAGACTATCGGTCTCGATGGTTGAAATTTCGTCATCTGTGTGGCCTAAACACCTTACAAATTTTTCGAAACATTTTGCCAATTGGATCAATCAAAAATTTACAACTACGCGAAATCACGAGTGCCACCACTTAAAGTTATATCTTTACCTCGTCCGGAACTGTGCGGTGCTCCAAGTCAACTATGCAATGCAATGAATTGGTATCGTAATCCTACATTTTTACAAAACCCAAAACTAGAGTCACCGAACAACTCAGGAACACCTTTGTCTTTTGTAGATTAAATAAACCACAGCCATATTTGAGTATTGTCTTCGTTTCATCTCCAATTGTTCAAAACTACTAAAGTTTGATAAACTTTAGATATTTTGTGATTTACGTGCCACCTAGATGTTATTCAAAAAGGAAAGTTGCTAGGAACAACGAAATTTAAAGAAAAAAATTTTCACAAAATGTCACAATTGAAAGAAAAAACTAAGGTTACTGTGTGAATTATAAAATATATTCACGCCAATTGTAGAATTATCCGATGCATAATAACTTTAGTTTCACCGTACATTGCGATCTTTTTGTCGACTTGGCGCTTCTTTAATAAACTTTTATTTTCGGTAACACAATTCTTCATCGAATTTTATGAAAGATATTAAATTCTAAAATTAACTCTAAAATCGAATTGAGCCTACGCCAATATGAGCAGGGGCTTTCGACATATAAGCAGAAAGTAACATTTGTTTATAGGTTACTTAAGCACTTTTAAAGTGATTTGCTCATGTCATGTCATGTGGCAGTATGTCTCAATGCGGTAATTCCGCGACATCCTCACAGATGACAGATTGCTTTCCGATCTCAGTACTACAGTTTTAACCACGTTCAATCTTGAATACTCTAATCGAAATACGCGGTTTTTTTTATACATATTACAAAAATAAATAATTGATGAATCATGCTCGCGATGTCTTTTTTGCTTTTCTTTTGACTTAAGTTTTTTTGTATGTATATAACTATATACAAACCATACATACAGTATATTATATGTATACAACATAAATAGTTTCTTTTGGAAATTCCACGTAATATTATAAATCATTAGCGTCGAAATCCGTATTATGTTGGTCAAGGATATCCTACAACTGTCGGAAAAAACTCAATTGAATATAACGAACGACCGAGCCTCCAAACGCAAACACTCTATAAATGGTCATGCCAATATCAATCGATAGAAAATTAATTAATCGCGATTATTAACATGACAACGCCAAATAGAAAACAGTGAGTCCAATTTTATCGCGAATTTCATCATACGAACGATAATATATTGATACTATAATTATATTATATACGAGACGAATATTTATCGAATATAATGATAGTGGTTATCTCGTCTCCCGCATATGTTCGGCTATAAATTTTTGTAATTGAACGCCAATTTTACAATAATATCCCACATACTACATACATGTATAGCTGATAATAATCGCGTTATCAATCGACATATTTTCTCTATAGATAGAATTTTTATTAATACATTTTTTTATTTATCATGTTAATAAATTTGTAACACGTTTTATCATGAATTAATCGTGCTTTGGAAAATTTCACTGGAAAAGTACAACGGCTACAAATTAATAACAAACCAAGGTTGCAATAATCAACAAGAGACAGAAGTAAAATATTTTTTTGCAGTCTACTGCTGCGTAGCTACACGGTAAAATTACCCAACACGTTAATTACGGATATTTATAGAAATAAAAAAATTATCCACGTTCCAAACATGAACGACGAATGAATGTAAGAAATTCCAAAAATATTTATTTCAAAGTTTCTACGTTCAAAGTCCGTGTAATGAAATAATAACAGTGAGGCATGACATTTCTTACCATGATTTAGCACTAATATTATAAGTCGATGATTAAAGTTCGATATTTAAACTATTTGCTTAGTATTATAGTTTTGCATATTTAATATTCATAATATGTCGTGTGCTTATTCAATACACACATACACAAACTTTGACGTATATTCCACTATGTATTTTTGGTGTCTGTTTAATGAGTACTTTTATTATTTGCACTCATTTGCGTTCATCCGACTTGTTATACACCAAGAATAACTCAAAAAGTAATTTATGTGGTGTGTAAAGTCTGTTTTGCTTGGATTAGTGGCCATCTTTTTTTTTTTCAAGGTAATTGCCGGTCCTCGGTCGGAAAATTATAGGTAATTGAGACAAATAGGTAATTGAAACAATTACCTATAATTTTTCTCAATGATCTATCAGGTTAGCATTCGAACACCGGTGCGACTGGACGTTTTGGTGGTTGTCGGCGACGGTAGGGCTCGTGCATTGGCTTATTGACAACTTCACTTTATATGGTAGTCCACAATGATGGAAGGTAACAATGTTGGATGAAGAGGCAGGAACAAAGAATGTTTAACCGAGCTTTTAAACTCAATCATTAGGTCAACCTCGGGCGTCAGGCTCGACGCATGTAAATATTAATTTAGAACCCAACAAATTAAATGGCCAATAAAAATAACAACTCCCAACTTAATTAAAGATCATGTAGAAATATGGGTTCTAGAGTTCGACCAAAAGTTCTACTTTAATAATGTATCATCATTATGTTAAAAAAAGGGTAAGCCTTTACCAATTTTTGGATAATGAGTCTCGTAACAGTAATCAAGATAGCCGGTAGCAGTTCCAATCCCTAATATGACGGCAGAAACGGTTGCAAAAAATGTAATTTTGGGAAGGTTTTCACATTTCGGTATTCCTAAAAGAATTACAAACGACCATAGACCTTTTACTGAAGATATGACCTCTCTAAATTACAGTCAGTATAACCTGGATTGTTCAAGTTCTGTATATTGATCCTAAACAGATGGTGCAGCGATCTCTTAGAGACTAGCACCATTTGCACAGAGGGTTCAGTTGGCGACAATGGCCTTTCGGGGTAGAAACCGACTTCTATTTGTTATCTAGGATAGTACTCCTCGTTGTTCTCTAACTCCGGGAACGAATTCGATGGTACCAGATTGTTGATATTGTACAGGGCATTAATGTCCTATAAACATCAATTACTATAATAGACTATAATATGATCATATCACCTATATAACAATCCAAACTAAAACTTCCGTACTATTTTTATAATAATATTATGTTAGATAACATAAACTGTTTATTATGTATTTTCCATTTTTATTTCACAATTATACGAAACAACGATAAGTACATTGTACAAAAAATGCAATTACACAAATATTGGAAACTACATTACGATGTAAATAAACGAGGCATCGTGTCAAGTTTACCGATAGTGCAAGTATATTCAACTTACTGTTGTCTTATATTGTTGTTGGTGTAAAAAAATTTCTGTTATGTAGATTGTCGTTGTACTTTAATATTGTAGTCTTGAAAAACCCCCTAAACCAAAACAAGATAACGCCTTGAAAACGATTTGATCTGAAATCACATGCCACAACCAAATTATTATCGTTTATGAATATTAACGTAGTCGTGTGACTTGGTGACTATCTTCAGATTTTATAAACGATAAAACCGTGAGTAATTCAAAACACTTATGTAATAAGTAATAAGCAATTCGAACTATATAATAAGTAATATGTACACTGTAATTGCATTAAGTACCCATTTACACAATTAAAATTTTCATTGTTACCCAATATTTGAGATATTTGATGGTGAAGCTTAAAAAATAAAATTCCATTATGTAACCAGCATTTAGGCGATTATAATTTGCAATGTGCATATTGCTTATATTGTTTGTTCGACCCTGGCTATAAATGGTTCATAAGTTGAAATTTTAGTACAGTCACTCGCTCCAAACTTTCTTGTTGTTTTTTTTTTTTAATTAATGATAGATTATTGATGTTTTATTAACGGAAGATAAAAATATCTAAAGCTATCGATTGGAAATCATTCATGAAGTATTAAAAAAATATTAGTCCATGTTTTAATGAGATTGCGAATAAGTCTCCCTTTGTAAAAATATACTAACAAAATGAAGCAATTTACACATTGAGAATGAGAGCCTAAAACAAGTTTACGAGTTTTTCTTACAAACATTGGTTAAATGCTTGTTAAATGCATGTCTCAATATAGGATCAATTTTTTTATTTGACATTACCTACGCTCAAAGTCCGTACATTAAATTAAGTAATTTGCTAATGCTAATGAGTAATGACACGCAAAATTCCGTAGTCGTCGATTACATTTTACTTAAATATAATGCAATTTTCAAATAAGAATGTACTGGCAAATCACATTTTGATCTAAACTTTGAAACCGCGTGTACATGAATTTATATTTGATGATCATTTTGATTTGCGGTTGTAAATTAGTTGAGTCTATTTATATGCGGGATGTTAAAATATCGGAAACTATCGGAAAAGCCAACAGTTTATGTTCAAATTTATCAATTGTTTCAACAACGAACCGGATCATAGTAATTATCAAAATTTTGTACTAAATTCTCTGCTCAACAAAACTATCACGGTCCATCTGTAAAACCAACTCTTACCCATTGACTTCAATGATTTTGGCCTAGTTAATAAAAATATTTTATTTGTGTTGTAAACTTTACACATTTCTGCGATATAAAAATGCATAATACTGGTTTAAACGATAGCCATTTTATAGAAAGGATCAAAGTAACGAGCCTTGTCTTAAACAATATTTTTCGATTTTAATTATTTTACAACAACGCGTATTTAAGTTTAGAACGGAGACAGTTTATAATTTGTCCAAAACCAATCTGGCAAAATTTTCAAATCTAAAATTCGTCAATTTTTTTTGTTTAACTTATGCAGTAGAAGATATTTTAAACGTGCCCGGTTTGTTCAGTGCAAATCTGAAGCTGATTCAAGTAGCTTTTGAAACAAAGCCACTTAAAGTTTATGAATAGATATTTAGTCAAATCTTTAAATTAACAGTCGTAATTTTAAAACGTTTAAAACTTGAGCAAATTCTAAAGATATTTTTTTGTAATCAACCAAAACTCACTATGGTTTTTAAGTAAATTTGTTTTAAATTAAATTTTCTAGTTTTGGCGACATTTTTTCAATTTTGATTTATTAATTAGGTAACCTAGTGATCGAACAATTATAGGAAGCTAATCTCGTAAACTGTTTGTTAAATATCTTACATACGATGCAATTTAGTCGAGTATCGAACGAAGTTGACTGCAGAAAAATTTTACCAGTAAAATAGTCCCAGGAAACGTGCGTGACATTTGCCTCGGATAGATCTAGAACTGACCATAAATATACGAATGTACAAATTGAATAACCTACTGTCGAAGATATTTACAAGATAAATATTGCCACCCTGGCGTATAGAAGACAACTAATGAACAAAAAATATTTTTTTTTTCATCAATCCTCATCTCAGCCATGAAAGATGAATTGATGGCCAAAAGTGAAAATTATTTTGCTATATGGAATATATATGCTTTATAGTAGAGATTAATTTCGCCAACCTGGAATTAAAGTACTTTTAGAGCTGCAGGGAAAAAAGGCAGTAACATTTTTCTAAGATGTCAATAAACTTGTTGTAGGTTATTGTATATTCATGAAATGTGGTAGATCGGAATCCCATTAAATTAAAACTAATAAATTAGATCTTGTTGATCTGTTGATGTGATTAGATCTTGTTGATGTGTGCAATATTAGCGGCCGAGAAACAATTAATTTTATTATTGATGACCTCACAATCTCTTGTCACTTATGTTAATGTATAGTGTAAAAAGTTGATATCACATAACGTTTTGTTGCTATATTTATAGATACGTAATCAGTTTAAGCACGTTTTAGATTAATTGATGAAAAAAAAAATGCAAGTTGAAGGTGAAATTATCAAAGGTGTCTTGCTTTTATCTTAAATATATATCTTAATATGTCTAGAAGATGTTTAATTTAAAACCACAGCATTGGTGTAGACGGCAGTTAAAATTTTTGTTTTTGAATTGGCAAAACTGCTTTAATTTAGATTAAAGTCTATAAAAAAAGTTTTCCTTGATATACATAATGATAATTGACAAAAGAATTGATGAGTAATCTGAGCTAAATTCAGTTTACATTGATATGCTATATAGGTGATTGGCCGGAAAAATTTACGTAAACAAAGGCTAAATAATATTTAAGATATGTTACAGACCGTTTGAAGCAAGGTATAGACAACATGCTCAAATGCAATGAATGGAAATGAAAAAAGCGTGATAAGCTACATTCCTGTTTCCAGATTGATGAAAAGCTACAGGCGTACCTGTTAATCCTGTTATCGATTTTCAAAAATGTATTTTTTTGACTATTATTCATTCATTTGGTTCGAAAATCTGTAATGCTTAAAACAGACGTGAGGAAAAACGCGCGTTTTAAATGTCGAGAGCTGTTTAGAAGCTGTTTTACATAATTTTTGCCAGTTGAGCATGAATTAATCGTCGTTTTTTATGCATAGTGTGTTTGAAACACCAAAGGGTTTGATTTAGGTTATAGACGGCACTGAATTTTATTTGCTTTGTGTTTTTGGTGGTCCTAAGCACAATCAGCCGTCATCTGGTTCATTACAACAGGGTTTTAAGAGGATCAATCTGCGTAAAAATTAAACCCAGACTTTATATTTTCGGCCACTAATTGTTCTATCTCCACGGCAGATAATACGTTCAGATGAGCACCACCAGTATCTTTTTGGTGTCCATTAATTTCAACTTTCGGTTTTTTGTTTGAGATTTTAAATCCTTAACTTTAATCCGCAATTATTTGGTAAGTTTATCTCGATATAATTCTTAACCTGGAAACAGACGTTAGGAAAAACGCTTGCGGATATTCAGGCGGAAACGCAAAACACATGCGCAAATTTTTTGACATGAGTTTTATTTCTTTTAATGTTGTCAATTTTTGTTTTCTTGACAGTGAAATGGTAGCTTATATTCAAAGTTATACTATGAAGTAGGCATAAACTAATTGATTTTTTAATTTTTTATGTTGTCAACACTGCTGACATTCGTTTTTACATTTTGTTAGAATTAGAGACGACTTGCGGAAATACGCTTACTATATATATGCGGAATACATGTATTTCATTTAAGCTTGGTTCATAATATCAGAAATAATTGCTGAACTCCCGAACTCCCGAGTTTAAACCAATCAAAACACAACATATGACTCCGCCTTTTATTTTCTAACTCGAGTTGAAAAAAATTAACTTTGAGTAAAAAGAGTGTGGGAGTCCGGAAATTATTTCCGATGTTATGGACCAAGCTTTAAAGTAGTGTATTCTAAGAAGTTGGCGAACTCGTTCACTCATCCAACGAAACTATACATAATTTTTTTGTCTCGTTCTGGGTCTCCAACAAAAATTTGTTGTACAACAATTTTTCTTAATGGAATATAGACTTTAAGCGCTATTTGTACTTAAGTTCTGCTGGGTTTCTGCTTAACCATCTAACTACAATTAATTTGACTCATTTACGAGTCTGAATTTTCGGGATAATTAAATTCATGGCCAACTGCTAATAATTTGAAGCACATTCTTCCTTTATAAAATGATTTACAAAGTAACGAGGAGAATGGAGGCCCATTGACGGAAGAACTGCAAATCAAATCGTTCACGTCATGATTTTTTAATGACCATCCACATTAATTATTGACGTTCGATCTTTAGAAGTCCCATTGCATGGACTGCGATCAAATACTTGTCATTTTTAAATTTAAGCGCAAAATGTCATCAACCTTAAATAGACAAGCAAGAATGATGTACGCTGGAATCTCAATGCATTAAAACATCCTGATTAAAAACGGAGGAGACTTCAAAACACTTGGAACTCAGCCCTACTATCACAATCTGAGATTGGAAAGAGTTATACCTCAAATTTTAAAACCAGCACTTATAGGCTACCTACTTAAAAAAAGAAAAATTTTGAAAATTAGCGTGATTAGGCCCTTTTTAATACTGCATACAATGTATTTGATATATCCATGTTAATCATTCAGGCTCATCCCTTTCACTGAAGCGATCATTATAGAATATCAGTGTAGATATGGGACCCAACAGTTCAACTACGTATAAAATCTATACGGTTAGGATAGTCTTGGAGAACTGTTCGGAATAGAACATCCTCATGCATCAGCGATGTAGAATCGATAGCATCAAAAACGAAACCCTTTGATCCTCACTTATGTACGTCGTGACAACCGTTAAACTCTTCTCTAGAGACATAGAATTGCGTTTTAAATAAATCTTGTCAAATCCTTGACTATATAGATGATATAGTTCTGCTGGGCTAACAAATAAGCCAGACGGTTCGGTACAAATTTCAAAACTGATGACCATAACTACAAAATCTTCGTGAATAGTTCGGATCAACTACAACGGGACTGATCGCAATCGAAGATATGCTAAATCAAACAAAAAAATCTAATTCTGTTCTCAAAGTAAAAGAAGAGGTGACTTAAGTTCTACGTGCGATTTTCCCGGACGACGCAATGTCGTGTAGAGAATCAAATCTACTTTTTCTGACCAAAATAGATGGTGGCAGTGATTTTGTTAATTTTTTTTACAAACCTTGGGTAAATATAAGTCCCATATTGGATTTTTTTTATTTAACATTAGCTACGCTCAAAATCCGTACATCCAATTAAGTAATTTGGCCAATGCTAATGACATATTCAATTACGTCGTGATAGATTAAATTTTAATTAAATATAATGTATTTTTCAACTAAGTGGTTCAAATTGAATGTGCTGGCAAAGCACATTTTGACCTAAACTTTGCAACCGTGTGTACATAAAAATGAATTTAAATTTGGTGATCTCTTTGTTTTGTGGTTTCAAATTAGTTGAGTCTATTTATATGCTGGATGAACAACTATCGGAACCTATAAATTTTCGAAATGGAACTATTGTGATTTCAACATTTCAAATTAAAGTAATATGCTGGGACTACAATGCCTTAGATGGATTAGACGAGATCGACCTGTTAAGTTTGCAGATTAAAAGCGAACATTATATGTTAAAATTTATCAAGTGTTTCAATAACGAAACGGATCATACTAATTATCAAAATTTTGTACTAAATTCTCTGCTAAAAAAAACTTTCGACGGTCTAGATATACAACCAACTCTTACCATTGACTTCAATGATTTTGGTATAGTTAATACAAATATTTTCTTTCGTGGGGTCAACTTTACACAATTCAGCAATATCAAATTGCATAATACTGGTTTAAACGGTAGTCATATTGTGGAAGGGATCAACGTAACGAGCCTTGTTTTAAAAAATATTGGGTTCATCGATTTTGATCATTTTACAACATCGCAGATGTCATATTTAATTTTAGAACGGAGCACGGTTTATAATTTGTCCAAAACCAATCTTCGAAAATTTTCAAATCTACAATTCATCAATTTTATTTGTTTAACTTATGCAGATGAAGATGTGTTAGATGTGTCGAATTTATTCAGTGCAAATTCGAAGCTGATTCAAATAGATTTTGATACATCATCAACGCCACTTAAGGTTCATGAACAAGTATTCAGTAAACTCTTTAAATTATCAGTCATAGTTTTAAAAAATTTAAAACTTGAACATATCCCAAAATTATTATTTCGTGATCAACCAAAACTCATTTCGGTCAATTTGTCAGGAAATAATTTAGTGTTTTTGGACCCGAACATGTTTATCGCCAATCCATTGGTACAATTTATTTTTATTGGACGGAACATGTTATTTGCCAATATATCGTATGTATATATCACTTAAAATTATAGAACAGTTAGCTAATTAAATTAAAATCCATTTCAGAACACCTTTTAATTTGGTAGTTGGAGTGCAGAGCACTATACTCATCGTAGACACGACGATTGACAATTTCAAATCGATTTCGGCTTTGGTACAAAATCCAAATGTAACATCCATTGAAATATCAAACAGCAATCTAAATGAATTCTCGTTTACCGATTTCATTCAAATCAAACCACGTTCGACACCACTCAATATCCAACTAGGCCTGTTACATTTTAAATTTACATTGGAAAAGTTTCGCGAACAAGGAATACATTTTCAAACATCTGCCAATTTAACGAAACGTGAAATCAACGAGCTAAACGCGATGATATCCATTTTTTTTTCAAAAATAGAATATGGAAACTGTATTTTTGACTACGAAATGTGGATGATATTGTTGAATGACGATTCGAGCCAATTCAACATTTATTTAAAGGATTCAAAGGTTTTAATAACAATTTATAAATTTTGGCTTGCAAATATACTTAGGCAATATCGAAGACAGTTCAAAATAAATTGCCCAGAACCATGCCAATGTTATCATCTTCAATTACTCGACGATATTTTAATCGATTGCTCAAATGCAAATTTAACTTTGATTCCTTATATTCCATGGCCATCGCAATTTTCAAAAATTGATTTAATTTATTTAAATTTAAATCAAAATTTATTGTCAGCTGTCGATCTTAGTGGACAAGATGATCGTGTACTTCAACATTTATCGAACATTGAGATTGATCAAAATATGATCACACACATAGAGCTAGATGCAAAAGCTGTTCGATTAAATAACATAACTTATTGTGTACGTAGGCAGAGCTACCTTCGGTACCAAACACTAGAATCAAACAATCAATTCTACAATGTATGTTCTATCACCAGTTCAGAGGTGAAAGATTTAAAAAAATATGTGCGCGAAAACTCAATGGAGTCAGCTAAATTTGACGATTCCACCACATGTTCACAGTGTACGTTTACATTGTAAAACATTTATTAAGGTATCTCACAGAAACATACCAGTAGGAGTATTTTTTTTTGGTACCCATCAACAAAATATGTACAGCAAATAAAATCAATCTGACATTGAATTTTTGAAATTTTGTATTTACTTAGGTTACCAGAGATTAAATAAATCTAGAGGATACTAACTTGGAACGCTCTATGTTAAAGACCTTACATGCGATACAATTTAGTTAATCAAACCAATCTGATGACTTGACATAACAGAAGATTCACCAATTTGGTTTGTGGTTTTAACGAATATGATCCACCACATAGTATTTTTATAGTATTTTGGATTTTTATGTCAGCCATGATATCAGAGTATCAGTTGGAACACGCTGTTCTTCAAGAATTTTTAAAAAATCGATAAACTCTCATTTAAGATAAGTAATCCGGTCGTTAAAATGTATTCACACGCCCTCTTAATTTAGTCAATCAATTAGGACTGAGTAAAAATAAAGATTAGTTGGAGTTGTCACTTCTTAGTTGTCGTCACGTCCGGCTGGAACAAAATGATTCTCGTTAAACTTTTCTTAATTATCGTCATCTGCTAGCAAAATATGAGATGAAGATTGGTATTGTCAGCTATCCTTTTCGTACATTGCAACACCTACAAGCTCTTACATTGAATATTTTAAAATGTGCAATACATTATCATATATCTCCTTCCTAATGAATATTCGCGCGTCACTGCTAATTGTCACCAATTTATGATTATTAAGCTATTATTTTTTTATTCTTTTGTGTGATGAAAATTAGTTTTTTTTTTCGTTGTTAGTTAAATATAAGCTGAACTTGCTCACGATAAGCCAACGTGAACAACCTGCTGTTTTAAACTCTTGTTGTAATCAAACACAACCTTTTGGTAAGTTTTACCTTGCGATATTGTTGCACAGTCAAAGCACATGACTAGTGGAGTCCAATTTTTATTTGTGTTTAAATTTAAAAGATCACGTGGTCTAGGTTTTATCTGTGCCTTTGAAGGTTTTCTATTTTAAGCCACAGTCATTAAAATTTAAAACATCTGTACTGCCGTTTACTTATCCAGAAATTATGTCTCCAACATAAATATTCGTTGTTATCATATAAGGTTTACTCACACGCGAATTGATAACATAAGCCGTTTCCATTATATATACATCCTATGAAGCTTAGATCTCATACTTGTGCATTAATCATAATTTGTATGTCCACTAAATATATAATGTGCTCAAATGTGCTGTATTTTCTATACATTTGTTTCTCCTTTAGTGAAGTGCGGTTATATTGTGCATCCCTTTTATTGTGCAGTGCGATGAAATAATCGAAGGTCTTGAGATACATGATTGTCTACATATTCCGTTGTCCAGAAATTATTTTATATAACCAATCTCTCGTTAATAGACGCTGATGACTTAAAAATTTGACTGGTATTTACTGGTTGCAACTGGCGTAAATTTTCTCAAAATATAATATTCAAACCACCGAAAGGAATGCCATATGGCCAATTATTTGTTGTAATTAATTATTAACTATAGTGAAAATGTCAGCACTGATCATACTTATTTGATCTAATATTACGGCGCTGATATGGTAGAAAACGCTCAGATTGAAGCCTCTTGAATGCACTCTCTTGATAATCCACCGTGCTTAAGACCTTACATAATTATGATTTTGTGTCAGTCTGTTATAAGTCTCCATTATTAGTTTTTAAGTAAATAAATAATATTATCTTCACGAGTACGTTTTCACCGTTCAAAATTTTTTTTAAAATACATAAGCTCTTTCACAAATATTTTGTGTGGGTAAAGCTTATACGTCAGTTATTTACTTATTTGTAAAGAAAAAAAACAAACCGGTTCTAAATTAAATATACTAGCTATGAAAATATACTAAGAATGAAAGTACTAAAACTTAGTAAGCTAGTTCACTTTTGTTTTGATCGGTTTACCTCTTTTATTTTAGTATTTTTCCATAAATTGTAAAGAAAAATAAATAAATAGTTGCAATTAAATTAAATTCATTAGGCATTTGTCGTAAATAAATCCTGAATAACTTCAGGCTAACTTTCGAACATCAAAGTTATCCGTCTATTTACGAACGTATAAGATAACTTCAGGCTAACTTTGATGTTGTTGCTATTATTAACTGTATTTTGTTTTCTTTCAAAATTTGTTTTCAACTTAATGTTATTAATGTCAATTGGATTATTGAGCAGGGCTATTATGTCGAGTATTTCGTTTGTTTTTAGACCATTTAATTGTTCTATAATCTCAAGTCATACAGTATGTGATACTGGAAATGCTGGATTAATTTTTTTTTAAACACAAAGACGAACTGTGAATAAACAACAACAATAATAAATTGATTTATCTGACAAAATGAATCATCGAATTTTACCTGAATTATTTAGGATCTATTTACGAAAATGCTTGTTAATATTTTCTTAAAGTTGCAATTTGTTTACGTTTTTACTTCTACCAAATATCAATAGATTCTTATTACCACGTCAAAAAAATGTATATAATGTACATCCCCACTTATCGAATAACTAGGACTAACTGCTTTTATTTCAAAATAAGCAACCGCAACAACACACACTATTACTGTAAGGAAAATATTGCGCTTGCGATATGATTTTATTCTTGTATGCAAAACTCTGTTTTGCAAATGTTGTCTATTTGGAATTCTGCCAAATTCATCCAATACGTAGGCTGTACAAATTCTAGATTTGTTAAAAAATAAGTGAGAATGAAAACTATGAAGAAAAATTAGATTTATATTAGTGTAAGCACGTAAGTTATTTATTAAAATTATCATAGAACGAAAAAATTTAAATTTTTGTTTTATGGTTTTGAATATTACTAACATCACACCAGATCGAGAATTTTATTTAATTTTTATATATCGGCGTGTGCTACGCGATGAGTTTGGCGTTTATTATTGAAAGTTTTGACTCTTATATGTATATAAAATTTAAAAAAAAATCGTTGCTATGTTCATTACTATGACAGATTCCATAAATAGTACACACACTACAATAAATTGAATATTTCTTCATAATTTTTATACCTCACAAATACTTAAAAAATTTGCGCAGCATATCTATTGGAAGAATTAGGGTTTTATTATAGAAGGATTTGACAATACAGAACATAAAAAATCTCAATTTTAACAGTCATATTAACATGTTTAATGTTAAAAAGTTGGTAATTGGTGTTGATTACAGTCTTCCTGGGTCTAATCTATCCTATAAATCACCGTAATATATAAAAAAAGTATTTTGTCGTGTTTAGAACGATATGATTAGGTACTCTCGGGTCATAATCTTTGCTGTTTGCTTAATGGGGCTAGGCGTCATTTCCTAATGCCCTAAACAAACTCGACGCACAATACGCGCGTAATACGCGTCTATATGTCAAAGACGCGAAAAACACAAATTAAAAATTTTTCAATTCAAACTCGACGCGCGTTTTGGCATTTCCAAACTTTAACATAACCTACAATTTTATTGTGTTTATAGTGTTAAAATACAAAAAACTTACATTTTACGTTATTTATTTAACTTTATCCTTTTATCTTTGTAACTATATCATTTTACCTATCCTTTTATTGTTTTGTCAATACAGACATGTAATAACTAATTTATGTTATGAATCTTTTTACGATATCTTTTATTTAGTTTCAACTGTATTAGATTTTTAAATAATTTTGGTGCTAAAATATTTAAAAATCTACTGCTAATTTATGTTTTATATAAAACTGACATTTCGAAGCGAAACAACGTAAAAGTTTTACGTAAACTACGCGCGTCCACTATATATTACTTCATATGATTCCATTGTTTCTACTTTTACGCGCGTATTGCGGGTCGAGTTTGTTTAGGGCATAATAGAATTTTGTATGCAGAATGCACCGTAGTTCCACTAACAGCCACGGCCGCTTTTCCGGTAGAACCACAAGCGATGTACACGATTTTTACAAAATTGTGTTGTTATGTGCAAGGGATTTTGTCTAAGGCACAACTTTTTTAAGAGTTTTATGATTTAAAATATGGAATAACCTACTAAATTCAATTTATAATAAATTTAATTTATTGCTTTTATTTCAATTCATGTCTTTTCTGTTCTATTACAATTAATTTATATTATTTTGAGAATATACATATTTCATCTATCTACAATTTATCGATACAAAAAAAAAATATTAGAAAATAGTTTACAAATACAAAATAACAATGTACAATGAGCATATAATATACAATGGCAATATGTCATTGCAAGTCACGTGTTTAGTTTTTATCTCATTAGATACAATTCGGTAATGATATCACATCATATTCTCCTATTTATTGTCTAGCCGTTTTAATTGAATATTTTTTAATATATCTGGATTGTGTAAAAGTGGAGATCCTTCTGGAATTTTTTCCAATTTTTCGCCATCCTTAATGCCATTACGGTTTTCTTTGTCGCTAATACGATGTCGACGACGCATATAAAAATGTATTGATGCCCACAACAACATAGCTATACCTAAAACTGATATTAGTATTGCAGATAATCGTCCTATGGTTGGCATTTTTAGGGCTAGACGTAATTCGGCTGCTAGTTCTGAGTCAATTGATACTTTTTGTTCGAACCACAGTACGGGGAAAAATATATAAGGCACTTTAGAATATAAACTAACTCCCGGATCTGGACGAGTTAACATGTTTATTTGTAAGCGGGCGGCCACTTCTAACGTTATTCCAGTCTCCTAGAAAATAAATATTACAAAATTATTTACTACACATAAAAACTAAAAATTTTACTTACCGGTTCTAAAACTATATAAAACTCATGTTTATCTTTATCAGCTTCTAAACCATCCACCATATTTACATAGTATGGGTCACCATGAAAATAGTGAGGGAATGACATAAAAACCGGTGTTCCCATACGACACGATGAAATATTTAATACACCAGATGGTGCACATTCGCCCCCACAAAAACACCAATTATCCGGATATTTAGTTCCGTTATCAACTGTTCGAGGTCCTCCAGCATATTTATATCCTTTTATGCCTTCCACTTCAACTTCTTGTGCATAATCGAACGATATACTACGACATAGTTCCGGTGTAAATAATGTTACCGGTTTATCTTTCGTTTGTTTTGGAGGGTAAAATTCACCACCTGATCCGTTAACCATGCCACAATGATCTTCAAAAAAATCAGTTCTATTCCGAAAATTCCATTGTTTTAGCTCACCAAACGTACCGATATCATCGGTTCCTGTTTTTATATTAAAATGTCCTGTTAGTTGATCCGAACCGTTACGCTAATTTTACAAAAAAATTATCATATATTAGTCAGCTTAATGTTATGTGGTTCAATATAAATTACCGTGTAGAACCAACCGAACCGATCAAATGGAACGTCTACATCACCGAATAAGCTTTTGGCCGTCTTTGCCATATCGAGCAATTCGCTTGAATACCCCGTAAATAGTAGTTCATCAACAGTTTTTTCAACATGAATGTCTTGATTGTATATTGTCAGTCCAGCACTGACCGCATGCTTTTTAAGACCAGTCCAATAACGAGCTTTTGCTGCCGCTGCCTACAATATCAATAAAAATATTATTTTAGAAAATCGAAAATTATCGTTTTCCAATTTCACGGTTTACCAACGAAACAATATTAAGTGTTAATATGGTGTCTTCGAGCGTTCCATTACTGCCTTCGACATCAAAGTAGTAATGATTCAGTCTTGTATAACTGACCGTACTATTTTCAGGATGCCATTTAATTTTAATTTTATCAGCTTTATCACGAAATCTATATGGGCCAAGCTGCACTAAATTCGGCTTAGTCGAATGGTTCAGAAAGTCTTCATGATTTGTCCAATTGTAAAAATAGATATCTAAACTAATTGGTATTGGTGGTGTTTTCCATATATCGTATGTCTTTGAGTTTGGCGTTAAGACAAGTTCCTAAAATTAAAAAAAAAAAAAGTTGAATTATTAATTTTAATCGGTAAATAAATCTTACATAATAAGGAGAAATCGAAATATGGATAAGGAAGTTTCCTACTCCTACACACTACACTAAAATGTATATCGTATGTTCGTTATCGTATTGGTCGAATATTTCAAATGTTATGAAATATTTTATGTTATTTTTGTTGTTTTATGGCACCGAACACGCTATTCCTGCTTTTTTTTAATTTTATTTAATATACGCTGGTAAGAAATTAGTTTATTGATTTATTATGGTTTATCCCCATTTGACTCGTAAAATCCAATCGAACTAGTATTTTATATAGCTATTGTCAGCTGACAAATATATCAACATAATAAACTAATATCGCGCTCCTACCAAGGTTAGCATTACGAGAAATACACACGTGAAGCAAGAGGTCACTTTCAATTATCAATAATTTGTATTATAAATTTTAACATAGCCATATAGAGGAACACTTAGGCTAGATTATATAACTAACCAAAATATTTTCTTCATTCGGTCGAAGGTCACTGTGATTTTCTTTAATGTGGCACAAATATTGTTCATTAATCTGCTACGAACTCGTGTTTTTTATCTAGTCTTAGTTCTCTGTCAAATTTTTGGTAAAAGCCATAGCTACCGATTCAATTTGTTGCCGTTGTTGAAGTAATTATAGAGTAAGCTCGCGCAGACCGAAAGGCTTTACTAAGAATTGAAACTATAACTATCTCGTCGTAAAGTTTGTTTTCTTCTTTGTCGACCACATGTATTGCTATACCTGCCTATATCCACTTTGTTAGATTCGCAAATAAGCATGGTTAGTTTGGTTTAAGACAATATGTCCAAGGAATCTTCAGTTCGTGACGATCCATCCCTTTTCTTATAATGACGATGATTTATAATTTAATTCTAGAAATTAGTGATTATTTGTAAAGCAGAGCTGAGAGTCAATCCCATCAGCAATTACCTTTATGTTTAATAAAAGCCTTTGTCACGGTTTTTACCCTGATCTCAGTCGCAGTCATAGATTCACAGTCATAGATTATGCTAGTCTTCATAAAACGATACTGCAAGGGTTTTAGTGGTCCTATAACTTTGACATCACTGTATTCCTTCTTTTTTCGGTCTATTTTGAAGTATTTTTCTGCAGTTTGGTCACCAACGTCATTCCGAGGAGATCAAAAGTGTTCAGAAACAGGAAAGATATGTTTTCCAGGATAAATGGTGAGTCGATGCCCCCCACCAAAAAGTTTTCTATCATTCAGAGCCCATTTGTTTTCTTCTAATATCCAGTATGGCAGTTTGTTAGTTATGACACTTTTCAATTTAAGGTAGTATACAACTAATACTTTCGTAGACGGTAAACTTTTGCCATAATTCAATCTATCTTTTCGAATGATGTATATAGTAAACACGTCTTCTGGATTTTTTATAGGGAGACTACACAGAAACAAAGAATTCAAGCTGTGAACGAACATAGACAAAATACAGTTTACAGACATTTCTCCTGTGTAACTCAAAAGATTTTTCGAACTAAACTTTCCAAAATTCAAACCTTGTGGAACATCAACCTCAACAGTACCAGGGTTACTAAAGGTTTGATTAATATTTACTTTAACCGTTCTGTTGTCTATAGGTAGGAAGCAATCGACTTGTTTGAGACACCCCTAAAATCAATATCATCCAAAATATGAAGCAGAATCGTATAATCAGCCATATCAAAGGCCTTTGTAGCATCGATAAATAAACCAGCACAAGCCATACCACAGTTGAGTCCATTATGAAAAGTATCTAAAAATTCCAATAAAGCCGATTCAGTACTCTTTCCTTGACGGAATCCATGCCGATGAGCACTTAGCAAATTAAAGTTGCTTAAAAATAAAGACATTCTTTTTTTAAGTGCTTTCCAAGAGCTTTCAAAATAACTTGTTGTAGAGCAATTGGACTATAGTTTCGTTTATCACTTCTGTCACCCTTTTTAAACACGGGGATAATTAATGCGGATCAAGAAAGACTTAGCAGGTGGTCTTCCATGGCTTTAATAGTTTTGCTTGTCAGCTCAGTCAAATTATAGTTGATGCAGACCTTCCTGGGTGAAAGTCGTGTTGGGCTTCTCTTAAATGACGTGCGGTATAACTTTTTTACTTGATTTGCATATGACTAATTCAAAGAGTTTTATAATTGATCAATTCTCCTCTGAGGAGTTCTTCTGTTAAAGTTAAAGCGAGTTTTCACGTATGTAACATCTATATGCATGGCGAATGTATTGCAGAGGTCAAAGATATTTCTATTGCTTTGTGATGGTCTGCATTTATTACGAATGGAATCGTGGTTTCTTTTACATCATAAAATCAAGATCTTTAGAGAGGACACCTGCCAGGTTAGTTATGTCGTTAATTTGGTTAAGACTAAAATTGAGGATGGTGTAAATTAAATATATTTCTGACTAAGATTTTACATCGAAAGGAATATTTCAGTTGATTTCGGTACCAAAATACCAGCAAGTGTCCGGAAGATTAAAACCTGCTGCAATAAAGTAGTGATCCTAAATACATAGAGGGTTTATCCTACTAAAAATTTACTCTGGATATGCAGAGACTAAAACTAATTAATATCGAATGACAATTATTGGAATGTCAAAATGTCATCAAGATAATATAAAAAAATAGGAACCGGTTTATTTGCCCGTTTCATCATATTATGGAATAAGCTTCAGTTTTTGATCTACAAATTCGCACTGGAATGTTTGGCTCTTTATTTTTGTATAGCTTTACAAATAATAATTTTATCAAAATCTTTTAGAGCTGTAAATGTTTTATTAAGTGTTATAAATTATGTTGGAAGACAACGTCACGTTGGTATTAGTCCGTTTCAAGGTGGGTATTCAACAATTAAAATTGCGCAGTTATTTCTCAAAGTTTTCGTAAATCTTTCGTCAATGTATTAATTGCCCAAACTCAATTGTACACACTATATTGCGCAAAACATGACGTCAGACAAATATATTGCACAAACAAAAATATTTTGGTAAATAACAACAAAATATAATCTAAAACTTGCATTTCCTTTTGTTCGTAGTTGCATATAAGTGCGATGCTCTCACAAAACCAGGGAAGGCAATATCAGAAGACAAAAGGTCAAAACCAGGGAAGACAGTATCAGAAGAATAAAAGTATTTGGTGAGTCAAGTCTGGTATAAATCGAAGAACAGCGAATGTTTTATAATATTCAAAATGGTACGTGATGAGCTAAAGATTAGGACGAAATAAGTCCGTAAAAATGGGTTTCATCGCTATAGGATCAATGAAGTGGGAGTAGAAAATGATAATATGGGCTGTTGCAATACATTTGAGAACGGCATTGATTTTGTCGATTACGTAAGATTCAATATATTTGCGCTGCGCAGATTAACTCACGCATTAAGCGAAAAGACGAAGATGGAGCAGAATGGAAAAAATGAGAGTAATAGAGCCTATTTCCGAACTAACACTAGCTTTCAGTACAATGCACACTGTAACCAAAGGACACTACAGCTACGAATTTGTATGAATTCAACAGAATTAAATAAAAATATAAATCGTCGCCATTTCTCATTGAAGATTGTTGAAAAAATAGCAACAACCACGGCTGGAAGTAATTATTTCACAAAGTTGGAGTGCCAAAAAAGGTTTTTGTAAGATTAAAGTTTAAGCACCAAAAGTATTTTGTGAGGTCATGAATCGGACATTTGAAGGTGTAAGTAATTGTGAAAAAGCTATGGATGACATATTTATTCATGGGCGTACGAAAGAAGGGTTACAGAAAATTTATGTTTACATATTTTTCAAGTTTTTTTTTTAAATGATATTTGAAATTGGTTGAAGCCAATACCGAGCGTCAAGTACCACACAAACATCCAGTTCAACTACAAAACGTAAGTGATGTATTGATTAAAAATATTCAACAAGCAGCGTGAGAATGCACTCCAATAATTAAAACTAAGCGGCGCAACAATTTCACTTACGTGAAAATCGCAAAATAACTTTTTATTACCTTAAAATTAGCTTAAACGAAGAAAAACAACAAAAAAAAATAAACAAGAATGCGGATTTAATGAACAAAATGGCTAAAGAAAAAATGCTTTTGTTATTTTTGTGTTGGTTATGAACTATGCAATGCGACTATGATTTACATTTTCTAATGTGTGTTAAATAAATATAAATAAAAAAAACAAAATAAATCGTATCGGTTTTACACATTTTTTCCGGCCAAATTCGTGATGTTTATTTTATTGTTTTGACTTTTTTTTTTTTTTTTTAATTTTCTAACTCGTACTTACACGTAGTACACATTTCTATTACAAAATATTTCGTGAAAATTCATATAATTCGCTAGCCATTCATGAATACAATAAAATGACATAATATATATAGAGTTGTTTAGAAATATTATTTTGTTTTTTTATTATGATCAATTAAATTCGTGATTTTTTCTTGTTAAAAAAATAATTAAATCATAATACCTCCGCATTCGTCTACCGCTGCAATAATATTGAATGACAAAGGAAAAATAAAACTTAAAATAAAAATCCCTAATGCAAAATAATGTGCAACAAGGATAGATACATACTTCGAAATATGTTGTTGTTTCCCTTTATACTGGCGTGCAATAACCAGTATACACTATAAATTTTTTATTGTTTCAAATGCCATATTATCATACGACATTTATCATTCTTATGTTCTTTTTCTATGCTGTAAGTATAAAAATGCGGAAACGGGTAAAGGCAACTTCATGACATCGAATATTATTCCAACAATTTTTATACTATGACGTCATAGTTGTCATTTGTATGAAAATCAAACAAAACACAGAGTTTTTTGTATGGTTAAGTTGGCCGTCTGCGCTTTTTTTATAAAGTTGATAATATTTTAACTCGTAGGGGCGTGTTTTGTTTAAATTTAATTGATGTGGTTGATCGGGAGCATGAATTTAATATGCTAGCATAATATTCGATGTCATGAAGTCGCCATAAGCATTTACAGATTTTCGAAAATGAATGAATAGTCGATAAAACACGTTATAGTGATTAGATTTTGATGACTGATACGTATAAATTTAGCATAAATTTAGATGCTAATGATGTTTCGCCATTTTCGCTTCCCGCTCGTAGAAAACCCAAGATCATATACTTTCGATGCAGGAAATCAAGTGTCTATTTCAGAATTCCAAATTTTGTACGTAAAAATGAGTCTAGAAAGGTTTATGTGAGTTTAATCTCCATTTTATTAAGTTAAAACCACTTTTACTTATAGGATCTTGTTGAGTTGATCTTTTAGGTGTAATGATTAAACTTTCTCACCTCAACTTTACCAGTTAGCAGGTCATAAATACCAAAATCACTTTTAATTACTTCTGTTGCCTTCTGGTAATATTCAGGGGGCTTATGTAGTGTCTTAATAACCTGATATGGCGCGCAAGTAGTTGGTGCTCAACTAGACAGTGTCAATAAGTAAAATCGAAATCCAAATCCTTAACGGCATTCAGTGGGACCTGATAAGAAAACTCTATAATTTGGATATCGCCAACGATTCCTGCTTACAAACAGCACACTGACCAAAAGACCAAAAGCTTGCAAATTTAGCTAAAGGTGAAAACAATCAGATTACAAATATTCAACTCACGTGCGAAATCAGTACTGTCCTATATGGGTGTGATACGTAAGAAATAAAAAAACACATAAAAGATCGTAAACATGATACAGTCTGTTGTGAATAAATGTCTAATGACACACAAAATGTAGAACGAAGAAACAACCAATGACGTAATACTTATGTCATTAGAATAGAACTCGCAAAGAAAAAGGAAAGTTGACGATGGTAAAAAAAGATGTTTCGAATCAACTTAGGATATGCGGTTAAAAAATTCATGCAGTTAAAAGATAATGTTCAATTACACAATAATGGTAATGACCATGCAAAAACGATTCTAAAATGTTACTCAAATTTGTTGGTGAAGTACCGAACCTAAAAAATTACTCAAGTCAGAAAGTTTTAAAACAAAAACCAGAAATAGATTCATGGTATCCCCCCAATGTGACATTGAAAATAACTTTTAGGCTATTATCTAACGTGTAAAGCTTAGTCAATTCTTCAATAGAGATGAGTTTGAATTTATATAATATTTTGTTTAAGATAATTTGCGCACTTGCGTCATTAACGTATAATTGGGCAAGCCAAGGGCATCCGCGTATACTATAGAGAAACAACTTATAGTATTATTTTGCCGACAATTATCACACAAGCGGATCTGACGATACAGACCCTAATTACGTTTCTGCGGTATAATATATTGTGATTAAGAATTTCACTTGCATTACCTATATATAATATAAAGTATATAAATTAATCTTGGAACATAGACTGGTTCGCATGACACTAAAACTGTATACATATATATAATGTAAATAATGGTATGTTATGCTACGTTAACAAAACGGAACCTATTCATATCCAATGATAATGAAAAGTTTCCAATAGATAAGCCAACACCATATTTGAATATGATATATAATAATTTTTTTAAATCTTTCACCCATCAGTTGGAATTTTTTTTTAATTTCTTATCTGTAATATTACTGCTATATTATCACTTATTAAAGTCAAAATTGTAATTTCACTATTCACATAAAACATAATATATAGATTACATGCATATATTATTTGAGAATGATTCAGAGTTCTAATTATAAGTTTAATACACTTTCGATAACGAAAATTGTATACAGTTGAGCCTTTGAAATGAGATATAAAAATTATGAGCAAGAAAATTCCTATAGCAACGTGCTATCACTATGAAAACCAGACAAATTAGCTACAATGCCAAAACGGTGATGGTTACTATACCAGCAGTATAACAATGACAATTTAATGGGATTGTTAGTAAGGTTCTAGCAAGTCCAGGAAACTTTAACTATAACTACACAAAACCAGAGGAAGATAGTCCTAGTGAGCTTTTCTTCAATAAGATCTGCCGATGGTAGTACATTCAAAGGTTTAAAATTCTTCTTATAACCTGTTTATAACAGGTCTATCCTGTTATAAACAGGTTATAAGAAGAATTTTAAACCTTTGAATGTACTACCATGTTTAAACGTTTTCCTTCATTGTTGAGGGCACTCCCATGCCATGTAAAATATTTCCAAACGAGCATGTTATCGTTAGAATTCTTCTACAGCATTTCTGGCTTGTCGTAGGAGGCGACTAAACAAAGGTAGCATGGCTGGACTGACTACTCGCATCCCTTAAAGACTTCACTGTTAAAAAGATCAACAAAAAATAATAAAATATAGATATCGACCAAATTTAACCCGACCCGCGCTAATGAAAACGAAGACGCGTTTTATAGTATTAGTACGTGGAACGTGCATTTCTTACAAAAATTGGTCTCAATGCTGTACATTGTTTTACAATCCAAATGACCTCAGCAATTGTGGTATTGGTTTTCTTCTTGAGTCCTAGGTGAAAAAGGCTGTTTTAGATTTCAATGTTTTTAATGCTTGAGTTGGCAAAAATCAGACTGATTTATTTAAAACCATAGGTCCGTATACTCTCAATACGATCCAGCAACCGATAATAGAAAGATCTCTGGCTGCCAGATTTGCAGGCAGTGATTATCAATTGGTCACTGCAAAGCTAAGAAAACTCGTTTCCGAAATTAAATTGGAATAAAAGGTTTTGGAATACCAAAAGGCAGTCGAAGTGCCACAGTAAATTATTTTTTTTAGAATTAAAATTGATCGGGAGTTGCTTGAATTTTAAAAACGTGTTTTCACGTATAACCTCTCGTAGTTCTGCATCATTAGTTTGTGCAAATTCTATTTGAACATAATATATGCTTTCAGAGATAGAAATTAGATTATTTCGCGATAAGATATAGGCAACAAATGTGTTGCATAGTAAATTAACCGATAAAATTCAAATGACAAAATTGGAGGGAAGTTGCTTTTTCCGGATTCAGATAAAAAGCCTAGATAAGTGGCTTGTGATCCTTATGAAAAGACTGAACTCTCAACCTTCTAAAAGATATTTAAAGTAATTAATGCCAGAATAAACTAAGCGGTTGCCATGTGTCCGTAACCACTGCCCCAATAGCAGTGTACGATGCGTCGATAATTATTTCGAATCGCACTGTAAAAGACAGAGGTGCGAGAAGAGTTGCATTGCATAACTTTTTCTTGCAATTGTTAAAGGCTTCAATAGATTCAGCTGCCCAATTTATTCGAGTTTGACTCCTTTTAAAAAATGTTGAGAAAGATTTGATCATATGCTAAAATCGTTTGAGATGGACGATTAGCTGAAGGGCGCTCAAAAATTGTAATAACATTAATTACTTCAAAATGTTCTAGGTGTTTTTCGACAGATTTAGACGCTAATATATCGTCCGTTGAAGTAGAAATGGAAAGTTTAGTCCGAACAGTAAGGAATGCATAAATTGAAAAGTTTGTGCAGAATTCCTGAGACCGAAAGGAGTTGAAATTTCAGTTCGGGGGATACCAGACTGTTCAATCGGAGTTTGATAGTAGGCTTGAACTAAATCTAATGTAGAATAAGAGCCCTTACCATGCATCATGGTCTCAAAAACACTGTCGGTTCGCTCTGTCAAAATGGTTAATGGAACATCGTTTGCAAAAGGTGTTAGCACCATTTGGACTTATGTCGGGAATCGTTCCAACCAAAGCCGTTTAATGGTTTTTACGATGAAATCCGACATTCAGTCGAAATGCTTCCAAAAGTTGTGATGTTTTTTTGCCATCCTTGGATAAACCATAAATCATATTATGTAATCTAGTTTCACCGGGCTGTCTCAAATTATTTTTTATATCGGTTTTAAAAAATTTAAGCATTTAGGGTCATTATAATAATTTTTAAATTTTGAACTAAAAATTTTTTAAAATTGTTTTAGATTAGAGCCCCGCGTCGTATGAGTGAATCCGCAGATATCCGCAAATAGCCACTATCCGCGGAATATGGAACCCAACTTATTAATATAGGAGGTGTTGATATTATCAAAATCTCCTATATAGTATTTACATTCGTTTTGGTTTTCATATTATACTACCACTGTTTTGTTGGTGTATTGTAATGTTATATCATAATCACCGATTTATTTAATTAGTCAAACTTAGTTAAATATTTCGGCCGACGAGGTGACTTATTGTTTTTGTGGATGCAGATGAATGCGAATGCGGATATAAGCATTTTGAATGAGTACGGATGCAGAGTTTTTCTTTTTTTGTTGCAGATGTGGATCAGATGCGGATACCAAAAAACGTATCCGCGCAGGGCCCTATTTTAGATGTTGGGTGAACAATAAGATGTACTTACGGTTTCCTATTCCACTAGGATAATATTATATACAATCACTTTGGGGTCGCCAGTTTGGGGATTGTTTTCATTATTTATTATTTATAATGTATGATTTTTATTTATTGATTGATTGATTTAGAATGTAAGGCCAAGCATTAAGCAGAATCTCTAGGAGTTGGCTGGGTCTACCGTACACCCGTTTTTACATATACTTGAAAGGATAAGGCAGAATATTAGTTAAATTATTGAGATCGACCCGGTTCCAGACACATTGGCGGCCAATAGTTAGTAAATTTTTTTGTAGGGTAGAGAAAGGAAAGGTATGTCAGTAATGACAAAATTGATCCGGTTTCTCGGTATCCAATATTCAAACTATTGTTAGCCTAAGATAATCAAAATGATAATGAACTGCTCTGCATTCTGTCATCTCTTCTCAGCATCTCCAGTGTGCCACCATTCATCTGTAACCTGCGATGTTTCTCTGAACAAAAATCTATTAATGTGCTAATTTCTGCAAGCCGTAGGCTGTATTAAATTGGATTAGTTTTTGCCTGGACTTTACAATTAATTAATTTATTACATAATTAAAAATATAAAATTATAAAAATTTTATAAAATTTGATTTAACAGCACAAATCAATTGAATTAACCGTTTTATGACAAATTCGTCACATAACTGCAAAAAAACTTAATTTATATACCATAATGTATGATTTTTATTTATGTAAAGGGTATCCCAATAACCGGTTCAGATTTGACATATCGGTTATTTTGACTCTGGCAACACTAATGTCATTCTTTCTTTGACAGAAACTTAGTATATTATTTCTAGTTGACGAAATGACTCGCTTAACGCTTCATATAAAGTTAGAAATGTTGGAAATTTACTTCCACAACAAAGACAGTCACAAAATCATCTTTTCGAACGAGGCGCATTTTTATCTCGGTGGGTTCGTAAACAAACAAAATTGTCAAACAAAAGGAGATGTGGAGAAGCCAATGCATCCATTGCGTGTTACGATCAACGGAATCAACTATCGCCACATGTAAACATCTTTTTGTGGCCTTATCTTGAAGATATTAGTTTGGACAACCTTTGGTTCCAACAAGATGGTGCGCCATGCCACACATTGGGCTTTACAATAGTGAAACTGCGTCAAAAATTCGATGGCCCCATATTATCAGTCGAAATGGTGACGTAAATTGGCCGGCAAGGAGCTGTGATCTGACGCCTTTGGATTTTTATTTTTAGGGTTCCTTGAACACAAGGTTTATACGGACAATCCACAAACAATTGAGCATTTGAAAGCCAATATTAAAGCAACCACTGCCGAAATACGCCAAGTCCAGCTGCGGCTCCCATTTGAATGAAAACATTTTCCATAAATAACCAGGTGGATTGTACATTCAAACAAAAGAATAAATTTGGAAATATCTTAAGCCGTTTTTGTTTTATTATATTTTTAACTCTAAACTTCTTAATGGGACACCATTTTTATTTATTTTTATATTACGATTTCTAAACCGAATGAATGCATTAATCAAGTGTCCATTTTTCGAGTTACTCTTGGTGTAACATTTCAAATTAAAAACACATGGACTATATGAAAAAATATTTATCTTAAACAAACATATACGTGTGAAACAATAGTTATAGTTTCGTCATGATATATAAATATTTTTTAGCATTGTACATAATTATAATCATAGTTTGAAGTTTTATCATAATTTCAGTTATCAATCCAAACGACCGTAAAATTTTATTTTTTGGCAACATCTAAATTTTTATTAAATATCATTCGATTGATTAGCCAGTTGTATGAAAGGCACACAAAAAAAAATTCTGTACCAATTCTAAGATACGTTCAGTTGGCGAAGTTCACGGTTGTTTTAAAAACGTATCCGAAATTGTTGTAAATTTTAATCGCATAACCACACAAGTCAATTATTTTATCGAAATCTAAATTTAAACCATTTGTTTTTTTATAGAAAATACATAAAATCATAAAATCTAAAACAGAATGATTCAAGAACATAATTTAATATATATCGTAAATGGGTTGCTAATCATTTTTATACGTTAAATTGAATAGTTTAATCAGCAGAAATACTCATTTACGTAAATCAAATCTTTTAAGCAAGCTATACACACGTAAAAATCTTCTGTTTAAATGCGATAGATGCCTCGTATTAAATTTTATACAATACAATATTTTATTATAAATTAATGCAAACCACCGCTAAAAAATTGTTTAATACAATGCCACAGAGAACTATAAGTAAAGTACAGTTCTCTGTGACAATACCGTTAAAAAATAATAATATTATTTTGAACATTTGTAATAAAAATGACAGCAGCGGTAAATTCATTGTTTCCGGTCAACTTTACTTGCATCGGAAGTAAGCCAGGATTCCACAATGAAAGTATGAAATATTTACTGGCAGTAAAAATATACTGAAAAAATAAAAATAGAGACAAAGAATAAATTTATATATGTTGACAAAGACGAACAATATCTTTTTTTTATAGCTTAATTTTATGGATACATTTTGACAGACATTTCATAAATTTTTCATTGTTACGAGGATGTTTATTATAATACATACAATCATTAGAAATTATAATATGTGCATATACAATCGATTCTCGAAAACGAAACCATTGGGATCCTCACCCCGATAGCGTTATCAGAAATTCTCAGCAGAGGTTTTAGAGCGGTCGCTTTGAATCCGGCTAGACTCCAGGAATGGGGTGGGCTTATCTAAAACTTAACTGAGACTTAAAAGACCGCATACAAAACAATTTAACAAAGGAGAGGAAAAAAAAATAAAGATGAAAGACAGGAACTAACAAATAAATCACACATGACCAAAAAAAATCAAGAAACCAAGAAAAATTTAAACCAAAACAAATGCAACATTCGATACCAATGAAGATACATTTCATCATGCGATCAAATGTGATAAATTTCGCGTGGCTGACTAATTTCAACAAATTTGCGCAGAAGAATGTTGCACAACGTGGTTTCGCCGTATAATAATAATAATAATCACAAAAATAATAATAACACGCAATAATTAATTAATTCACAATAAGTAAAATTATAAAATTTATCAGTTTCTTAGTAACTAATTATATATTTATATATAATATATTTTTTCTATCACTAAAAAATTCCACTTTTTATTTATAATTTTTCTATATTTCTTCTTCGATTTTCATTTTTTTCTTAAATTCAGCATAGGAATTAAGCACGACTTTTAGTGATTGAAAAAAATCACTAACGAAAAATAATTAAACTGCTACAATAAGGTTATATGATACCAACTCAAAACACGGAGGATTTACATGATACCAAAAAATTTTTTTTTGTCACTACAAAATTTATTTTATGAGTACATCCATACTAGTCGATAAAGAAAAATCATTATAGAATTAATAACAAATATGGAATATTGAAAATAAATAAAAGATATATTGAATAACAAATACATATCATACAATGTTTTATTTTATTTTCATTTATTTATTGTATATAATATATGAACTTTGCCGACTAAAAATGAATTTTATCAATAAATTTGTACATAACCGCCGAACAATATTTAAACAACGGAAAGTACATTTGTTTTTGTAATATACTATGTGATAAACGTAAATCGCCGATCACATAGTCTGCTACAAAAACAAATTTATCGTTTAGCTTAGGAATTAAGCACGACTTTTAGTGATTAAAAAAATCACTAACGAAAAATAGTTATTAAAACTGCTACAATAAGGTTACATGATACCAACTCAAAACACGGAGGATTTACATGATACCAAAAAAAATCACTATACAAAATTTATATTATTAAAAATAAATAAACTATTAAAAAATAAATAAATTATGAAAATAAAAAATAAGTATTATATAAATAAAACATAGAGAATAAAATAACATAATTTAAATATGGTATATTATATATATTTAGATGTTATTATGTTATCTTCATTTTTGTATATTTTTAATATTTTAAGACAAATAAATATCAAAATTAAATTTTTAGCAAATCAAAAAATAATTATTTTTGTTTTGACAACAACATACGTAAATGTCAAAAAGAAGCATACAAACCATAAAGAGACGACTGTTTTTAGACAAACGTTTTTCTAGCAAATTACAATAAATTATATCGTAGTGTTTTTAGATATACATTTTTCCAGCAAATTACAAGAAAAATTATTTGGATTTTTTTTTAATCACTAAAAGTCGTGCTTAATTCCTATGCAGCATAGGAATTAAGCACGACTTTTAGTGATTAAAAAAAATCCTTATAATTTCTTGTAATTTGCTAGAAACACGTATGTCTAAAAACACTACGAAATAATTTCTTGTACTTTGCTAGAAAAACGTATGTCTAAAAACACTTCTGTTTATTGTTTGTATGCTTCTTTTTGACATTTACGCATGTTGTTGTCAATACAAAAATAATTATTTTTTGCTTTGCTAAAAATTTAAATTTGATATATTTATTTGTCTTTAAATATTAAAAATATACAAAAAAAAATATAATATAATAACATCTAAATAAATTGAGAAAAATTGAGCTACTACTGATTTTTGATATTTTATCAAAAAAATCAACAGCATTACACAGGCCAGAGTTGAACCTTAACTGAGATCTTTTAGACCATAGTTTTACAATTGGTGATCATTATTGTAGGTGGTCAGCCCAACGAACGATTTTACACATAATTGGTCAGGGCGTTGTGGTCAGCGGCGGTGATCGAACTCACGACCTCGGTGTGTTGCAGCCAACACCCTAACCATCACTATACGACCGGTGACTGACATTTATCAATACCGGTAATAATAGTAGCCTGAACAGCTGTTGATACCGCATAGTAACGTTGTTTTACTTTTTGTTACGGTTCAAAATTTATACATTTATAACATTACGTTGTTTTACTTTTTGTTACGGTTCAAAATTTATACATTTATCCACATACGTACTTACGCCTTAAAGGCGTAAGTACGTATGCGGATATAAAATATAAAAAATATCCGCATAGTAGCCAATCAAATCAACACATATAAACCATGTGACTAGCATCACCAATCAAATCACTCGTATGCGGACAAAAATCTTCGCATTCCATTTAAAAACAAATTTAAAGCATTTTTATCTCTATTTTTATTTTGTTTTTATTTTGCTACGCACCATTACATCCGCAAACTTGTCATTGGATTGGTGAATCTAGTCACATGGTTTATATGAGTTGATTTGATTGGTTACTATGCGGATATTTTTTATATTTTATATCCGCATACGTACTTTCGCCTTTAGATTTAATTCTAAAGATTCACATAACCTTAATACATTTTTTGGTTTTTCAGATGCGCAATCGATTGTATCACAGATAAAAAAATTGCAGTAATTTTTCACACGTTTAAAATATAGAAAATAAATCAATTTATTTATTGCGTTATTACAGAGTTAAAAATCTTCTGTTTAAATGCAATAGAAGCCTTGTATTAAATTTTATACAATACAATATTCTATTATAATTTAATGCAAACCACCGCTAAAAAATTATTTAATACAATACCATTAAAAAGTAATATTATTATATTAACATTTGTGATAAAAATACTTCAGCGGTAAATCCATTATTTTCGCTCAATTTTACTCTCATCGAAAGATATTATAAAGCGACAATTCTACAATGAAAATAATTTACTGACAGTAAAAATATACTGAAAAAATAAAAAAAGAGACAAAGAATAAATTTATATACTGTGACAAAGACGACCAATAATTTTTTTATAGCTTAATTTTATGGATACATTTTGACAGAAATTTCATAAATTTTTCATTGTTACAAGGAGTTCATCTTCTCATTTCATTTTTTTGATTTGATTGAGTTAACTTTTTTTTTGTCAAGACATTTTTTTTTCTAATTAATCCTTACACGATCTAAATAATATTATTTTCGTACGGCATTTAATTAATTTATTTATTCAAGGGAATTATTTAGTGCATTAATAATTGTTTAATTAAAATTTATTCAAAATTACATTTATGTATTAATATTATATTATATCGAAAATTGACAATAAACAAAATTCCGCGAATTAATAAAATTTTTTTTTAAAAATGTGCGTCATTTTTATGGTCAAAATTATTTAATTTGTTTTTAGACTACACAAATTTGTAAATAATATTTTTTAAAGTTTACATATAACTTTACAAAATATTATGTACAAATTTGTGTAGTCTAAAAACAAATTCAATAATTTTGACCATAAAAATGACGTACAATTAAATTACTTTAGTGTGCGTATAAATATTTTACATTCGTATACAAATTTAATGTTGATGTGTTAGTTTACAGATATAAAAAATCAAAACCCTCTTTATTACAAGCCGTCTTTAAATTTCGTTGACACAGTAAACAAAACCTATTATATACACAATTGAGTGTATTGGTGCTTTGAAAATCCATACCAAAAATGTATAATTTTCTCATTCCTACTACCCCTATTTAATATTTGTATCTCTAAGTTACGCACACTATTTAATAAGTATAGATAATGGTGTTTTTCCACAGTGAAACATATTTTTGCTGCAGCCAACCATTAAAATCTGCAGCAAAACCAAAAAAAGAAAGATAGTGTTAAATTCCTCTTGAGTGATAAAGTTCAATTTTATAGTTTATATAAGTTGACGTCTTCCCTAAATAACCTAAAAAAATTAAAAGTTTATTTGCTCATATCCAAAATAAATTATATTTTTTTATTTTATTGTGAGATTGGCGAATTTTAATGAATAAAATTATAGATTCAAAAAATTGATCTGATGAATATAATATTTTATAATTTTTTTTTATTAATTACAACACAATATAATAATATTATCAAAATATCTCAATAATATCAAAAATTTTCTAACCTCAAAATTTTAGTTCTTACTACACTGAAAATAAAATGAATTTAGCTATAAAAAAAATAAAGAAAAATTTTATATTTGTGTGCGAGAAATATTTTCTCGTCCAAACACAAATTTTATGTATATGTATATTTTGCAGCAATTTTCAACTATAAAAAGTATTCCAATTTTATATTTTTTGTAAATAATTTTGTATTTTTTCGTTTTACTGCCATAATTATGGCGACAAAACGAAAAAAATACAAAATAATTTTGTATGCTTAGCGTGCAACAAAAGTTGACCGTCTCACTCGTACAACAGTTAAATTTATATTTTTATCTCACGTTTTTCGTGCATATAAAATATGTTTCATCGTGGAGAATACTCTTAATGGAGAATTTTATCGTCTCTTTTTTGGTTATTTGTGTTTTGTATAGGAAACAGATAACATCAATTTTGCCTTTTAAATTATTTTTTTAACTAGTTTTACTCTATTTTGTTTTATAGTATGGAAATGTTTATTTTATTTTACACTATATTCTAAAACATATATCGACATGTTTTTTACTTACAATACATTATCATGAATATATGATTAAATAGCATGAGTATGCAATGAATACGGCTTGTAGTAAAGAAGGTTTTGTAAAATATACTCCACTCAGTAATAATTTTGGCAGTAAACTAACCTAGACGTAATTTTCTATAATAATTATAGCAGTAAACTAACACAGTAAATTTTTTTGTATATAAAATTTTACTGACAAAGTTAGGTGTCCTGTTCACACAACCAATAAATTTATATTTTTATCCCATTTTAAAAATACTGACCGTAAATGTTTCATTGAGGAATTACCGCTTAAGTCGATAGTATAAAAATTACACATTAAAACGGCAACGTTCCGTCGGGCGTCCCAAATTTTATTCTGATATATTGCCCTAATATAATATCATATTTACGGAAATATATAATACTTGATTTTCCCGTTTTAAAATTGTAACGGACATTTTTTGTTATAAAAGGACAAAAATTGATAAGAGGGGCAAATTGATAAGAGGGGCTCTCTATTAAGAGTTTTTTGAAGAAGATGGTTGAAAAAGTTTTTTGATGAGTGGAGATCAGCATAGGAATTATGCACGACTCTTAGTGATTAAAAAAAATCACTAACGAAAAACAATTATTAATACTGCTACAATAAGGTTACATGATACCAACTCAAAACACGGAGGATTTACATGATACCAAAAAAAAATCACTATACAAAATTTATTTTATGAGTTCATCCATACTAGTCGATAAAAAAAAATCATTATAGAATTGATAACAAATATGCAATATTTAAAATAAATAAAAGATATTATGAATTACAAATATATATCATACAATGTTTTATTTTATTTTCATTTATTTATTGTATATAATATATGAACTTTGACGGCTAAAAATGAATTTGATCAATAAATTTGTACATAACCGCCGAACAATATTTAAACAACGGAAAACTAAATTTCTTTTTGTAATAGACTACGTGATAAACGTAAATCGTCTATCACATAGTCTGTTACAAAAACAAATTTATGGTTTTATAAAACTATTAAAAAATAAATAAATTATAATAATAAAAAATAAGTATTATATAAATACAACATAGAGAATAAAATAACAAAATTTAAATATTTAGATGTTATTATATTATATTTTTTTTTGTATATTTTTAATATTTAAAGACAAATAAATATATCAAATTTAAATTTTTAGCAAAGCAAAAAATAATTATTTTTGTATTGACAACAACATGCGTAAATGTCAAAAAGAAGCATACAAACAATAAACAGAAGTGTTTTTAGACATACGTTTTTCTAGCAAAGTACAAGAAATTATTTCGTAGTGTTTTTAGACATACGTGTTTCTAGCAAATTACAAGAAATTATAAGGATTTTTTTTAATCACTAAAAGTCGTGCTTAATTCCTATGCTGCATAGGAATTAAGCACGACTTTTAGTGATTAAAAAAAATCCTTATAATTTCTTGTAATTTGCTAGAAACACGTATGTCTAAAAACACTACGAAATAATTTCTTGTACTTTGCTAGAAAAACGTATGTCTAAAAACACTTCTGTTTATTGTTTGTATGCTTCTTTTTGACATTTACGCATGTTGTTGTCAATACAAAAATAATTATTTTTTGCTTTGCTAAAAATTTAAATTTGATATATTTATTTGTCTTTAAATATTAAAAATATACAAAAAAAAATATAATATAATAACATCTAAATATTTAAATTTTGTTATTTTATTCTCTATGTTGTATTTATATAATACTTATTTTTTATTATTATAATTTATTTATTTTTTAATAGTTTTATAAAACCATAAATTTGTTTTTGTAACAGACTATGTGATAGACGATTTACGTTTATCACGTAGTCTATTACAAAAAGAAATTTAGTTTTCCGTTGTTTAAATATTGTTCGGCGGTTATGTACAAATTTATTGATCAAATTCATTTTTAGCCGTCAAAGTTCATATATTATATACAATAAATAAATGAAAATAAAATAAAACATTGTATGATATATATTTGTAATTCATAATATCTTTTATTTATTTTAAATATTGCATATTTGTTATCAATTCTATAATGATTTTTTTTTATCGACTAGTATGGATGAACTCATAAAATAAATTTTGTATAGTGATTTTTTTTTGGTATCATGTAAATCCTCCGTGTTTTGAGTTGGTATCATGTAACCTTATTGTAGCAGTATTAATAATTGTTTTTCGTTAGTGATTTTTTTTAATCACTAAGAGTCGTGCATAATTCCTATGCTGATCTCCACTCATCAAAAAACTTTTTCAACCATCTTCTTCAAAAAACTCTTAATAGAGAGCCCCTCTTATCAATTTGCCCCTCTTATCAATTTTTGTCCTTTTATAACAAAAAATGTCCGTTACAATTTTAAAACGGGAAAATCAAGTATTATATATTTCCGTAAATATGATATTATATTAGGGCAATATATCAGAATAAAATTTGGGACGCCCGACGGAACGTTGCCGTTTTAATGTGTAATTTTTATACTATCGACTTAAGCGGTAATTCCTCAATGAAACATTTACGGTCAGTATTTTTAAAATGGGATAAAAATATAAATTTATTGGTTGTGTGAACAGGACACCTAACTTTGTCAGTAAAATTTTATATACAAAAAAATTTACTGTGTTAGTTTACTGCTATAATTATTATAGAAAATTACGTCTAGGTTAGTTTACTGCCAAAATTATTACTGAGTGGAGTATATTTTACAAAACCTTCTTTACTACAAGCCGTATTCATTGCATACTCATGCTATTTAATCATATATTCATGATAATGTATTGTAAGTAAAAAACATGTCGATATATGTTTTAGAATATAGTGTAAAATAAAATAAACATTTCCATACTATAAAACAAAATAGAGTAAAACTAGTTAAAAAAATAATTTAAAAGGCAAAATTGATGTTATCTGTTTCCTATACAAAACACAAATAACCAAAAAAGAGACGATAAAATTCTCCATTAAGAGTATTCTCCACGATGAAACATATTTTATATGCACGAAAAACGTGAGATAAAAATATAAATTTAACTGTTGTACGAGTGAGACGGTCAACTTTTGTTGCACGCTAAGCATACAAAATTATTTTGTATTTTTTTCGTTTTGTCGCCATAATTATGGCAGTAAAACGAAAAAATACAAAATTATTTACAAAAAATATAAAATTGGAATACTTTTTATAGTTGAAAATTGCTGCAAAATATACATATACATAAAATTTGTGTTTGGACGAGAAAATATTTCTCGCACACAAATATAAAATTTTTCTTTATTTTTTTTATAGCTAAATTCATTTTATTTTCAGTGTAGTAAGAACTAAAATTTTGAGGTTAGAAAATTTTTGATATTATTGAGATATTTTGATAATATTATTATATTGTGTTGTAATTAATAAAAAAAAATTATAAAATATTATATTCATCAGATCAATTTTTTGAATCTATAATTTTATTCATTAAAATTCGCCAATCTCACAATAAAATAAAAAAATATAATTTATTTTGGATATGAGCAAATAAACTTTTAATTTTTTTAGGTTATTTAGGGAAGACGTCAACTTATATAAACTATAAAATTGAACTTTATCACTCAAGAGGAATTTAACACTATCTTTCTTTTTTTGGTTTTGCTGCAGATTTTAATGGTTGGCTGCAGCAAAAATATGTTTCACTGTGGAAAAACACCATTATCTATACTTATTAAATAGTGTGCGTAACTTAGAGATACAAATATTAAATAGGGGTAGTAGGAATGAGAAAATTATACATTTTTGGTATGGATTTTCAAAGCACCAATACACTCAATTGTGTATATAATAGGTTTTGTTTACTGTGTCAACGAAATTTAAAGACGGCTTGTAATAAAGAGGGTTTTGATTTTTTATATCTGTAAACTAACACATCAACATTAAATTTGTATACGAATGTAAAATATTTATACGCACACTAAAGTAATTTAATTGTACGTCATTTTTATGGTCAAAATTATTGAATTTGTTTTTAGACTACACAAATTTGTACATAATATTTTGTAAAGTTATATGTAAACTTTAAAAAATATTATTTACAAATTTGTGTAGTCTAAAAACAAATTAAATAATTTTGACCATAAAAATGACGCACATTTTTAAAAAAAAATTTTATTAATTCGCGGAATTTTGTTTATTGTCAATTTTCGATATAATATAATATTAATACATAAATGTAATTTTGAATAAATTTTAATTAAACAATTATTAATGCACTAAATAATTCCCTTGAATAAATAAATTAATTAAATGCCGTACGAAAATAATATTATTTAGATCGTGTAAGGATTAATTAGAAAAAAAAATGTCTTGACAAAAAAAAAGTTAACTCAATCAAATCAAAAAAATGAAATGAGAAGATGAACTCCTTGTAACAATGAAAAATTTATGAAATTTCTGTCAAAATGTATCCATAAAATTAAGCTATAAAAAAATTATTGGTCGTCTTTGTCACAGTATATAAATTTATTCTTTGTCTCTTTTTTTATTTTTTCAGTATATTTTTACTGTCAGTAAATTATTTTCATTGTAGAATTGTCGCTTTATAATATCTTTCGATGAGAGTAAAATTGAGCGAAAATAATGGATTTACCGCTGAAGTATTTTTATCACAAATGTTAATATAATAATATTACTTTTTAATGGTATTGTATTAAATAATTTTTTAGCGGTGGTTTGCATTAAATTATAATAGAATATTGTATTGTATAAAATTTAATACAAGGCTTCTATTGCATTTAAACAGAAGATTTTTAACTCTGTAATAACGCAATAAATAAATTGATTTATTTTCTATATTTTAAACGTGTGAAAAATTACTGCAATTTTTTTATCTGTGATACAATCGATTGCGCATCTGAAAAACCAAAAAATGTATTAAGGTTATGTGAATCTTTAGAATTAAATCTAAAGGCGAAAGTACGTATGCGGATATAAAATATAAAAAATATCCGCATAGTAACCAATCAAATCAACTCATATAAACCATGTGACTAGATTCACCAATCCAATGACAAGTTTGCGGATGTAATGGTGCGTAGCAAAATAAAAACAAAATAAAAATAGAGATAAAAATGCTTTAAATTTGTTTTTAAATGGAATGCGAAGATTTTTGTCCGCATACGAGTGATTTGATTGGTGATGCTAGTCACATGGTTTATATGTGTTGATTTGATTGGCTACTATGCGGATATTTTTTATATTTTATATCCGCATACGTACTTACGCCTTTAAGGCGTAAGTACGTATGTGGATAAATGTATAAATTTTGAACCGTAACAAAAAGTAAAACAACGTAATGTTATAAATGTATAAATTTTGAACCGTAACAAAAAGTAAAACAACGTTACTATGCGGTATCAACAGCTGTTCAGGCTACTATTATTACCGGTATTGATAAATGTCAGTCACCGGTCGTATAGTGATGGTTAGGGTGTTGGCTGCAACACACCGAGGTCGTGAGTTCGATCACCGCCGCTGACCACAACGCCCTGACCAATTATGTGTAAAATCGTTCGTTGGGCTGACCACCTACAATAATGATCACCAATTGTAAAACTATGGTCTAAAAGATCTCAGTTAAGGTTCAACTCTGGCCTGTGTAATGCTGTTGATTTTTTTGATAAAATATCAAAAATCAGTAGTAGCTCAATTTTTCTAGTAAATAATAAGTAATTCTGGCAAAAAAAGAGATAACCGGCCCAAATTATGTTGCCAAATTATATTTATGACAATTTTGTAGTTATGAGTTATACGATACCTAATGTAAATTTTTTTGAGACATAACCAGATCTGAAGCTGTTTTGGGCTTTACAAGACGAGATAAAAAAATCTAAGTTAATATTGAAGACAAACTCTAATGAAAATTGCCAGCTTACTTTCTAATCGAAACCATAAACTTCTTATCTACCTTTTTTTATAAAATATTAATGTTTTCTAATAAAAAGCTCATTTTTTTTAAATGAATGAGTGCCCAAAAAGCACTAATTAGAGTTTACTCAAAGGAATCTATATATATATGAATATATAGGTTAAATCGGTTCATCGATTTTGACTTTACGTTCTTACACATGACAAAAACCAGCATAGGAGGCTTTGCCAAATCAAAAACAATAAGTGACTTTGGTAAATTTTTTTAAATTTACAACAACAATTGCATAGAAATAAATTGAAAACAAATTTAAATTTACGTAAATTAAATTGAATTTTTGGTTAACGGAATTGCCACTTGAAGTCGATTCATATACTATATACAAAAACTAAAATTTTGAGCTGTTGCTTTGGTGAATTGAAATTTGCTAAATTGAATAAATTTGTTTTTTCCAAAGCAATACACTTATTCAAATTAACAATTTTTCCAGTCTGGGTTAAACCGGCGCGACTTTGATTGTGTACTTATTGTGTTGTTTTGGGAAAGAAAGATTTAGTGGATTTACCGAATTTATATTTTTCCCAAAATAACAGAACAAATTTGGCTTTGCTGAAACTAATGCATAGCCATTATTCATACCAAAAATCCACCTTCATTACCAATTTTATCAACGGGCCCGGCTGCATGCAACAAGACATTTACAATTAGGTTGAATATAGAAATTTTTAATAGTTTCACGGTGACTAATGGATATTTAAATGATTGTCTAAGGTATGCATCAATGAGTAAAGCAGCGGGAGCTATTCAAGGCACATGCTGTTCATTTGGCATTTAAAATCAAATGCCAAAATAAAAATTTTTTGTTCCTTGGAAATAAGAAATCTGTATGCGAGTTTATCATCGGTGCGGAAAGCTTAAACCAAATGGAAGAGAGTCTTAAGGAGATAACTAAAAATTATGATACTGAATCGGGTGTTTACGGCAATTGCCCGCCGTTAGAGTAACCCCAATTAATAAACAGAAGAAGCAATGGATAATTGGGGATCAATTGTTGAAAACTTGTAAATTTTAAGAGCTAACGGAGGTAACGAGGGAATAAAACGTGAATTTCGCATCAATATTAACAAAAATTGGAAATTGCGATAAGTTAAATAATACAGAATTCGCGTTCATAGAATTAATGTTTTTCACGCAAAAGCAAGAAGATGTGAACTTGATGGAGTTCGATTGTTCTACGATATGGATATTCGGTAAATGCATAAACACCAAAATATTAAACTTATAATCGAGAAGACATCGATTTCATTAGCGCATGTTGAGTTTAATAATGAAAGTATGATCGTAAGTGTTTGGCTGATTTCCCCCCCCCCCCTCGGTTTCGATTTAGTGGCGCAAAACGGCTCAAAAAAAAAGAACTCATTTCACTCCACTCATAATTGTCAAAAATCGACCCATAACTGTCAAAAATAAATTTATATAGTCGCAGTTGCACGAACATTTTATACATATGAACAACAACTAAAGGTGTAACTCCATTCGTGCGTCGCACTAATAAGATGACGCACAACTGTTTTTTTCTGATAAAAACAACATTTATCAATTGTTGAGTGCTCGAAAGGCGCTAATTTATTGATCAATTTGAATGCTTGATTATGGTGAGTAATATCATTATTACGAATATGGTAATCCCGAATGAAATAACGCACTAATTATATAACATCTTCCTTATTCTAGATGTAAACAGTAAAACAATCAAAATAGTCATAAACAGAGCAAATGAATTTCGCAGTATGTGGCAAAACTAAACATTTTGCTCAATATAGGAAAACAGCAGTTTCCAACAGAGCACCCAACAAAAATAATATATTACGTAGCATCCTATAATTTATTATTTTGTTTACTATGATCAGTATGATTTATAGCAAAACAAAGGAAAGGATTTAATTATTTAGTATTTTAGATTGGATGAGCGATATTGCATCAATAAATTACAAAAAATAAAGAACAATAAATCATTTTTGGAGATTAAAGTTCAGAAGTTATTTGATATACTAATGAATGCAATAAATGCTGTTTAGATAAATTTGAAATTTAATTTTAATACACAAGTTGGTAATTTTTTTCGTTGTGATTTTGTAGGTCAAGTAGGTCAAGTAGGCCAATAAAAGAAACAATTTATAAGATTTTATAAATCTCTTATAAGTATTGGAGTTTGATTAATTTTATATGTAATTTAAAAAATAAATTTATTACATATATCGTAAATTATTTCAAAATGAGCACAAGCAACCACCGGTAAAGGTTGCTGATGGAAACATCATTGAGGCATATGATGAATGCTAACTTTAATCATTAAAAATTTAACAACTTTATAAAATTTTGGACTTTTTTTTTTATTAATAGTAATTTCCATTAGTCATCTTTTACGCATCGATACACTTTCCTACTGTAATACCATTTATTCTAATAAACTCGTAAATAGTTGTATACTCACTTATACCCTTTTCTAAAATTCCAATCTAGCTCTTTGCATTTCATTCATTCAAGCTCCTTGTAAGGACATGGAAATCTGCTCTTCTGCAGATGTTCAATGTCCTCTACAATCATATACAAGTCTCACACAAATTGACTTCCAATTTCCAAGATTCAGTCTCCCTCGCTTTAATGTTCGAATCATTGTAGTGCCTGCTTTGAAAGGTTTTTCAAAGAGATGCTATGCCACTCAAAGTACTTCTTGCCTTTTTTTTAACACTATATTCAATAATTTAACTACCCTATTTTATCCACAGATTTACCTGGAACATACGAAGAACATCTCTCGCATCCATAAAATCATATTGATTTACCTTCCCAATCATGTTCCTTTTGCAATGGTATCAGCTCTTTCATTATCTATGATCTGTAGGTGTGAAGGTATCTGTTAAAGAACCACTTCACTTCCACAAGATCGAACCTTCTCAAACAACTTATTCACATATTATGTATATAGATCTGAGTACCCCATCCCCTACTAATCAAAGTTAATCTACTCAGTGAATCGAAAATTCAACTTGACGAGGAGTCAACTTGACTCTTATAATTCCAATCAAGTCAGCATTCATTATACAGATTTTAACATTTAATCTCAATATTTTGTCTTTGTTTTAGTGCTGGAATCCAAACTTGTATCTTCACTCGATAAACACTTACCCTAGTATCTATATACTCTGTATACATGTGCAAAATATTTCATTTGCATCTTATAAAATTCTCAGTCCAATGCAAACTCCCAGTTCAGTCGTATGAATCACATGATTCATAGGCGGCGGAACGTTGATGTGGATAATCGATTAGCATCGTGCATGGACGACCCTTCAAATTCATTACTAAATTATTCTTAAAATTTTTGAAGTGCTACCATCTAGTTAACGTATTATTTATTTTAGTTTTTAAACTCTTGAAATAGCATGCAATTAAAAAATGTTTGAATTACCCGCCGTAGCGTATAATATAAAAGAAAAAATTTATCCAATAATCATTTGTCACCGTGGACCGTATGAGTGTATCTTTAGTAAATTCTAACTACTAGTAACTACTCATGCCAAATAGTAAAAGCAGTTACGAGCAGCTAAAATTTAGCAAAAACACACACCTTAGTACTTATAAGTACTTGTGGTGGTTGATTGGAAAGCCACTAATATTATTACGGGTCACCAAGCCCCAACTTAGCCAAGGAGGTTAAACAGTAATAGTTCCACAAACGAAATACTAAACTTTTAAATCACAACGAACACAATTGAATATTGGTGTTGTTTTAATTCAGAAACACTCAGTGAGGCTATAAGGACCCACATTTTCATAACAAAAAAGATCAAACTTTATTATGTAGATAATAAATCCACAATAAAAATAAAATGCCAAAGCAACCGCTACTTATAACAAACGACAATTTCAAAAACAAAAATGGGTTTCAAAATAAGTTTACATTCTTCCAGCAAAAAAAAAAGACTTTATAAGAAGAGAACACTAAAAAAGTGATCAAATTATAACCGCGCAAATTTTGGAAAACTGTTAGGATATTCTAGAGAACCGAATTCGCATACTGATTCAAGTCATTGGACAAGGTCACAGAAGTAATTACGGCTCTATATCTTTAGAGATACAGCTCATTTGCTCTACAAAGTTTGACACCTTTAGGTGTTCTACCAAATTTTAATATCGTATATAACGGAAAATATGAAATATCGGTAGGCATACCAAAACGTAGCGCTTAGGGAAGTATAGTGTGATTTCTATACACGAAAGATTTGCTGAGTAGGAAAGAACAAGCTGTCCTTAGCAACTAGAAAGAATAATTCGCAGAAGCAATAGCAAAATCTAAAATATTCATAATTCCAAGAACTTTTGGACAAAAACATGCGTGAACAAAAACCAAAACAAAATTAGCTCAGAAAAGCAGTACAAATCAAAAAGTTAACTTAGGACTTAGTTCACTTCATATTTCACATGAAAAAACTGATAAATATCGAAGTATTACTCTTGATGTCTAAAGAGCTGAGTGGAAAGTCCATTTTAAGACAAAAACAAGAAGAACTGAATATCAAAGTCAGAAAAAATGTGAAGATTAAGTAACGTAAGTTGAAATGTGAAGATTAAGTACCGATGGAATTAAATTATCGGTTACCTTCGTTGCAACTTCCGTTTATATAAAAAAAAAATTTAAAATGTCTATATTTTGAGTTATGCTAGGTGTAATTTTTCTTATACACAGCCATAAATAATTTCGTAAAATGATGAAATACAAAGTATGAAGGTTTAATACAAAAAATGTGTTCTGTCGTTAAAAAATTATGTTCGTTCGAATGGATCCATTTAACACTTTTTTTTGTTTTCTTTTTTAAAGTTGACTACAACTTTATACAAGTGTACACTTCGTAACGTTTTTTTTTTTCACACAATATAATATTATTTTGTTAAACTCACCTTATAAAATATTATTGTAAATATGTCACTCCAAAATATTGAAAATACAATTCCAAATACAATAAATAGCGGGCCCAGGACACATATAATTTTACTACACATATTGTTTAGTTCCATTTTCCAACGCGAACTGAAAATAAAAAAACCAAAATTAAATTTTCATTTCATTTTGTTTTGAAATTTGTTGGCATTTTAACTAAGTATATAAATTAATCATGAAGTTGTTCTAATCAGCATATTATATAATAACGTGATCGATTTATTGCTAATCACTTGCCTATTTATACACATTTGATTGACTTCCATATACTTAGACCTTATGTGCGTTGCGCAAAAAACAATTATAAGATAATCGACTTACACATAGGTTATCATTCAAGTATAAATAATGTTTTTCCAACATCGTTCGAATTGATCTTTAGAAAAAGTTTTTTCTAAATAATGTTCTCAGATTTGTTACCAAAAATTATAAAAATCGCCATAGAGACGAGACCGGTTTATTGAGTAATTTAATTTTAATAAATTTTTATCGAGTTTTTAAAACTTGATAGTCTTATCAGTTTACTTAAAACATCACACCTGTGTCGATGAAGTTTTTGTTTCCTACTTCAAAAAAATAAATAAAAATAAAAATTTACGCGATAAAGTTATTAGTTATTTTCACGTTAGGTGAATCATAAAGTCAAAAACTTTATATTATTTATGCTGAAAACTAATTAATTTGTATTAACGTCAACGCTTTTATAATGTGTCTAAATAATGATATAATACTTCAACTGTATTATCACAAACCTACACATCCGTACATATATCTACATATTAGTTTTTATATATCTTATACCAATTACAGATTATTAGACTTGTTATGGGAGTATTATAGAAATAAGTAAGAATCTTAGATCATACATAATATGTAAAACCAATGTATATATGTGTCGCTCTATAATTAAGTAAGTATCGTACATTGAATCATATTATAAATGGCAAAAATCATCGTATTATTTTTACATGTACAGTGAGGTACGGTAAAAATGGTCCACCATGAGATAAATTGTTTAAGCAATTGTGTTTTAAGTAATATTTTATTTTAGTTCTCGAAAAGTGCTAAGATGGCGATCAAATTGAGTAATGTGATCCTGATGAATAGTGGCGATGGTAAATTGGCATTGTCAACTATGTAAGTAGCTAAATCCTGGTATAAGAAACCTTTATAAGAAACATTGGTTTACTAGTCCTTTGCATTCCAATTAAACAAACTTCGGCTAGGTTCAATTTCAATGACACCGCACCGCTTTGTTTCGTTAAAATGTCAAAGTTAAAAAATGAAGTCTATATTATTTCTATGAGAAAACGCAAAGGCAATGACAATGAACGGCGCAGCGCGATGCGGACGCAAATGATACCTGAACTTTTTCGAACAACATAACCTTAAAATTCATTTAAAAACCAAATAAAAAATTTGTTCCAGTTTTTCGCGTCAAGCAAAATACAAGAATACGGTGCGGTGTGGTATCCTTGAGATTCAAACCATGTTTAATTTTGTATAATACATTTCGGCTATAACAATCTACTTCAAGAACGAACGATAAAAATAGCATAATATGCTATTGTGGCACATACATAATCAATACATAAAAAATGTACATAATAAATTTGTGAATTAAATATTTGGTCTTACCGTTTATAAGTTTATCTAAATTTGTTGAATAAGGTGAACGAGTGAAGCCTGAAACAATTACAAATTGCTTAAAAAAGGCAGGGTTTTACTAAGCCACAAAGTCGGACATCTGATTTAAATGTTGATTTAGTGATTACACTACACTAAAATACACATTGGGTAAATTCAGTAATCGTAGATTTAACAGATAATGTCAATATCGAAGATTTTTTCGACGTGTATTGCCAAACCATAGTGTACACGAGCAGCTAAATGTTGATGATAGTGGTGCACCGCGGAGTATCTGAAAATTACCCGGTATCCGGCTTACCTGGCTATGTTTAAGATATTCGGCTATTACTCGGATCTGGATATTTATTCCCGGTTCCGGGATCACGTAATTTTATTTTTAAAAAAAGCAATTTTCAACTAAATTTATTAACAATATAACTGGAGGCCTTTTCACGTCACCAAACAATTGAATTCACTTTGAGTCCGATTTTTATAAGGTTTCTAAAAGCGATGATTCATGCACAAAATTTATCTAATAGACATAAATTATAACCGTTTTGATTGGTTGAAGGATCGCCATATTTTTTGATCATACGACAAAAAATAAAATTGAATATTGCTCATTTTGCATAAGATATCGTTTAAAACTTGGCCAGCTTTGATCTCAAAAAATATGCTAAAACCAACAATTTATTAAAATATCAAATGTTTTATTAAAATGACAGAATAATATTCTTAAGACAAAATTCTGTACATGTGAATTTTGTTTTTATCCTATAAGACAAAAAAATATTAACCAATCAGAGCGATTTAAATTTATCATGTCTATTAGACAAAATTTGTGTATGAATCATCGCTTTAATTCAGTACTTTTTTTGGATGTAGTTGAGATCGAACTGCTCGCTACACGAACTTCATTTTTATTTATAAATGGTAGTTTCATTTAAACATTTGATTGTTTAATTTATTTGCCTAACGATTATCTGGATTATCTGGTTTATGAAGTTCGCCTAATAAAAATAAAGACATAAGTTCAATTTTCTCCAAAATCCAAGTTTTGGTAACATCTCATGAGGTCCTTCCTATTTAAGAATCTCATGAGGTCATTCCTATTTAAGAACTATATCTTGAACAAGCTTGTGTTTGCGAAATGGATTCTGAAGGGTAGAGAAGAAGTAAAATTCACCTCGCAGACCAAAGCAAAGTCTTAATACAATAGAAAACAAACCAAAGATGGCATTACCTCAGCCAGGTTCAATTCGGGAAGTTCCAGCCTTCAAAATGAAGGCCTGCTCTACGAATTCTAAAGAGGAGCCAACCACTGGAAATTCGATTCATACCAAGCTCAATAATCTTTAGATCACCATCTAGACAAATGCATTCTGCGACTCAGCAGGAGAACGAAAATGCTGAACGAACAGAGAAAGTTGATCAGTTGATCCTCTATGATACTTATATAAAATTTCAGTAAGCTAACTCTTGCCATCCATACTTTCCTAAATTCGTTTGAAGCATCCATTTTTAAGTGCAAGTTTGTCTATCGTGTCCATTAAGCTTTCAACATAGAAGATTTGGTTGTAAACTTACCCCAAATGTGGGGTAAGTTTAAAATTCTTCGAACACTTCATCATGAAGCTCCTTCCGAATTGTTTTTATTGTTTTTGTGTATGATTCTTTACAAACCACATTCAAGTATTACCATTAACCAGCCATAATTTTGAAGCATAATATATGGCGCTGTAATCGAAATAAATTTTTGTTGATTTTTTCTACTAAGAACACTGAATACTCCTCCCCATTAACTTTATCATCTTTCAATTAAAGTAAGTGTTCAAAAAGGTATAGGCTACAACATCAATGCACTTATTAATTCCCTTTTAAATGATGGTACGCCAACGAAAAGTGTGTCTGATTAAATGTCAGTACAAACATTCCTAATGTGAAGTTTCCTCCATAATATTCTCAGATGCTTTTGATGTTTGTTAGTTAACTTTGTCTTTGATATAGCCACACAAACATAAATTACTCGAATTAAGATCCAATCTTCATGTAATGTTGGCACTACATTTTTCAAAATGTTTCAATTTCCATTCAAGTCACTCATTTTATAAATCCCATATTTAAAGTGCCTTCAATAGCGTGAAGTTAATTGGATTTGATGCTAATTATTCCACTTTGAATTACACTTTGATAGTTCAAGAACGCTGAATTTCAACTTGGCAAGGCCAGTACGCATTTTCAACAATCCATCCAGTAATGCGTATTGTGCCGATTAACCATTCCATGATTGGTAAAAGACGATGACGACTACGACTTATTATAGTGAAAACTACGTGACGAAACAAAATCGTTTGTTGTATTTGTTCACGTGTGCCTAACAAAAAGCTACCCGATTTTTAAAATCAAGGCCATTATGATCTTGGTGTAAAGAAACTTGATAGTAAGGATAGTTATGACTTATGACGTTTCAAAAGTTTCGAAAAACTAGTCTGAGACAATCCAGAATAATCTGCAATCTCTCATGTATGATCAAGAGTATTAAGAGCCAACACAGTAATTTTATAATTTTCTTCGGTGACTGTTACTCGATGTGTCTTTATTAAGAAAACGCTGAGAGTACCAATTAACAACATTATCAAGACTTCTTCATTAACCAAAATCTTTTCAATTCTCTCTTGCACAGTTAAAAAATATCTTCTATTCACACTCGATATTTTAGATTTTTCTGGGAATTATTATTCACCTCGGAAGGCAAAATGTTTTAGTTTTAAGGCTTATTTTAGGTTAAATGGGTTTCGTCTTAATTTAGCTTGTGACTCAATTCACAAAGAGATATTTGTTACAAAATATCCCAGTAATTAGTTCCACCTGACATACAAACAAGCTCATAATAGGGTTGTTGGGATAATTAGAAAGGTCAAGCCCTTAAACCGTAGAATTTTTTTATTTATTACAGCTAAGTTAATACAACTCATTTTGTAAATTTTCTGTCTTATTTTGATTCTCTTTTAGTTGGACTATAACACAGTAGTTATTTTTAGTGGGCTCAGCTCTTCCGATTACATCAGCAGGACCTGAGAAACTAAATCAATCGGCTTTGTTATTTTTAGCCGTCTTGTGCGCTGTCGACGTCGTAAACAATATGTTGAATATCCGTGTTTAGAGCTGTAAACGCTAAATATATTTTTTGGCATTTTTGTCATTACATCTTTAGATCCCTATGTAGACTATCGTTTCTATAATGAACCAAGGTACATTGACAATACATCGGAGTATTTTGTTCTGGAACGTTTTTATAATCTTAACGTTCGTTTTCTTTGTTAGATAGGTGAAGGTTTTGTGAATTGTATTTAGCTCATTCAATTTTATTCTCCATTTTTTTATCCAGTGGATAATCTCATTCACAGTGTGCTGGAATTTTGTGCTGTAGTGTGCTGTAATGTAGTTATCTCTTCGATTGTACTTCCAACCGCCAAGATTATCCGAAAAAGTTGCAATATCTATTTCTCCAGTTATAGGTATGTCTCTCGTATAAAGCAAATACAAGACTGATCCCACCACGCTCCCTTGTGGTACTCCTGCTTCAATTCTCTTGAGTGGTGGGAACTCTCCCACATATTTCACTCTGAAATATCTCCTTTCATTGTATGATTTTAATATCTCATAGAACTACTTAGGGAGGTCGCGATGTAATTTATATTCCATTGCTCGATGCTAGACTCGATCAAAGGCCTGGACAACATCAAGGAAAACTTCTGATCATACCTTTTTGTTTCAAGCGTTCTCAATCACGTTAGTGACTATGTGTACCCTCTCTAAAACCAAATCGGTACGCTGATAACAGGTGTCTTTCTAATCAGAGGTTTCATCTTTTTGAGGAGTAATTTTTCGATGAGTTTGGACAGTGATGGTAATACAGATATAAGTATGTATGAAGATTTCTAAGTAGCTGGCTTATTAGGCTTAGGTATCATTATAACTTCTGCTATTTTCCACTACTGAGGAATATATTTCATTCTAAATGCTGCCTTTATTATGTATATCAACTTCTTAAGACATTTTTCTGGCAACTTTTTAATAACTTTGCACGTAATAAGATCATATAAGAGCCAGGAGCTTTATCGCATTAAGGTTATGTTTGCTTTATGTATTTCATCTGCTTTTAGTCTATAGTCAAAAGGTTAAACGTTTCTTCAAGATGTTCAGCAAAAAGATCAACATTATCTTTGGGGCTTTTGGTCCAAATACCATCTACTTTTTTGATTGGTGGCATCTGTTCTTTTGATGTTTTCAGTCCTTTTGTAGCTTTCCATAAAGAGTAATCACTTTCTTTGTGGATAGCTTGTTTTTGTTTTAGATTGTTTAGTCTCTGTGTATATGTTTCATTCTTGTGAGGTTTATTTTGACAGGACGAGTGATTTCACATGCTCCGATCTGAAAATTGTTTATGAACAGTTCTACTTTTCTTTCAAGTTGTGTTTGGAGTTTGATTGAAACTTGTAGATTAATTCTTTCTTCAATTAAAAGTGCAAAGGGTTCCCAATTGGTCTTCCTGCTTGTTAACTGTATAGAATGATTTAATTTTAATAATGGAGTAATGGACATTTTATTGGAAAAATGCTTATTGTTCAAAATATTTTAAAGTTTTACGTTAATAAAATCAACCGACACATAAATATTTTTGCTAAAATAATTGTGACAGTCATCGAGTGGTATATATGGGAAGAGTTTACTGTATATTGTAACAATCATCATTTTTTTTTGTATACGCTTTATTTAAATTAAATTGAAATACATTTTAGATAATAATATATTAATGGCCAAATTAGTTAACCTTTTATATAATTCATTTATATTGTAACTCTTTTTATATACATTTGACCTGACAATTGTGAATCTTTTGACAAACTATCTCACATTAAATAAATGATAAATTTCGTGTCGTGTCACGAACCTGAGTTGAAAAATAATTTTGGTTTCAAGTAATTATTGTGGTTGTTTTTTTTAAGCCACCTACTTCAAGTAATATGAGTTAAATTAACCAAGAAAGATAAACATATACATAATTAAGAATACACAACATTGATAAGATAATTAATATTGTTCTAAAATGTTGTTAATGTTACACATTTTAAATTATTTTTTATTGAAAAAATTTAATTTTTCGATTATAAAATACTTAGATTAGATAAGTGTTCAACAATGGTTATCATATAATTTGTATATATGGTATGCGTCATTCATATATACACGTTATTAAAACACCAATTTATGTCCAATATTTAATGATAATTAAAATAATTTTTAATTATTTTAACATCTGTGTTAACTTTTTAAATTATTATGTACGAAGAGATTATATATTTAAACTATTTACAACTTGAATTTATTATATTAAAGACAGTATCATGTTGACAGTATGTATTATTTTAACATTAAAGAAATAAAAAAAACAAACGCATAAAAAGCAAAAAAGCTAAGCGATGAAACTAGTTTTGCATAGCCTATTATGTTATATGAGCTCAGTTCACGGCGTTACACATTTAACTATAACATCACTCACAAATACATTGATGTTGTTAACGCGCAAACAATGTTAGAAACAAAAGTAGACTGTAATAAAATATAGAAACTTTTCAATGTATGTGTGAGCGATATCGCTAGCATTAGGGCTGTTGCACATTTCAGCTAAGCTAAGCTAAGCGATGTGAAATATGTTATCGCCAATGAACCTAAGGCCAACTAATAAACAAAAGACAACGTAATTTTATCAAAAATTGTATTGACGTTAAAACCATACTTTATTTAAATTTCAAAATGCTGGTACAAACGTTAGAAATGGTGACCATTAGTTTAAAGGTTTTTAAAGCTCCGACCAATCGGGTTTGATAAATATTCACGCAAGCATCAATAATTCATTACCGTATATTTTCAGGTGTTATTGGTACCTCTATATAGCAAATGTCATTTAATAAGCCCCAGACGAATAAATCGAGTGATGATAGATCTGGCGAGCGTATGGGTTAGTTTACGCTTCTTCTATGACGAATCCATCGATTGACATACATGAAATTTAATACTACTCGAGGGTTGATGATCTATACATCTTGTAACTAACGCAGATTTTTGATAGCCCAATAATGGATGTTACAACAGACAAATACTAATTTTCAAAATCGGGAATATTGGATTTTGAGATTTTCTAGTACTTACTTGAAGATGTTAAACTGCTGCTGCTATAGAATATTTTTTCTGCAATTTCTATTATCACATGTTTTTCCTTTTCCTCTTTTTATGCTTTGATATATCCAGTCTCAATAAATAAATTAATAATGCGTTGGATCGTCGAAACACCTGGATTTCGTATGTCAGGAAACTGATTCTCATACAAATCAATTGCAGATTTCGCATTTTTTTTAGCTTTCCTCATACGAAAAGATCATTGCAACTTTTTTGGGGTCGTGAAGGTAAAGCGCACCATTTTAAATTAATTACAAGCAAAAAATTAAAGACTTACTTGAATCTTCTAAACGTTCTAAATTCACACAAATTTTGTTTTAGGATATACTATCTCTAAGGCTGAATTGTCAAGCAAATAAAATGTTATTTTCTTTATTAGCCCAGAAGTTTTCATCTTGCAAAAAAACCGAGACACTAGATTGAAAAATAATGCAAGTCAAACCGAGAAAAAATTTCTTCTTGTAAAAGTAAAAAAACGAAACCCAAGATCTAAACCCACAGAACTGTTATAAAAAGACTTGATTTTTACAGGATGAAAAGTTTTATCTTTTTGTAGCAAAATCTATAAAAACATTACAATACATGTATAAAATTATTTTAATATACTATGTTTTGGTCACTCACACAAATAAAAACCAAATGTCATTGCAATTTTTGTTTTTATTTCAATTTTACAAAATTGATTTCAAGATAAACTTCTTTTTCGAAATTTACTGAATGTCGTCTTTTAAATTGATGTTTTTAATTGCAAAAATCAATATTTCCATTGCCACATAGGGGCGCAAGGGCTGCTAGAAGATAATTTCGATACGGCGGGTATTACCTTGAAATTTTTAATGTCGAAATAAGTAGTAAGTGGTAGTTGGAATTAGCCAACAATAATATCGGTTTTAACTGTATAATGATAATCATTTAGCTAAGAAATGACTAGAAACTTGAGAAATCAAAAGGCTGGTACCACTTCTTGAAAAGCCCAGAAATATGTTTTATCCTTTAGACCGATAAAAACCTATATTTTCGGCAATATTCATTTTAAAATCCCTTGTAATTGCACTAGCAACAAAATAACGGGAAAGGTTTCCCAGGGTCCGTCAACATATTTTACGGTAAATACAAATTGAAAATAGACTGAATTGAAATAAAAAAAACAGAGTAATTTTTGTAAAGATTTTATGAAAAAACATTGCTAACGCAGTTACTTCAAAAAATGTACGATATAGGAATATCTTGTTTGAAATGCTTACCTATAGCAGACCTAGCTTTAAGGTAGATAAAAGATTGACATTAAAGAATTTAGACGCTTTTTATTGGTCAAATCAACCTTAATACTAAATAACCGCATTACTTAATTATTATTGGAAAAACTGAAAACTAACGATAACTGCCTTCCTGATTGCAAAGCTGTCGACGAAAATAACAAAAATGTGTCATACAAAATAAACCAAAAGTTTTCAAAAAGGGGTCCATGTAGTACTTAACAAACATATAAAAAATGGGCTGCGGTTAGAATAATAAATACTCACCCAGAACCTGATGGTCTGCAAGAGGAGTAACAATAAAATAACTCTAAAAATGTGAGTCCAAAAGGCATGTCACAAAGACTAAACTCCTCTTAAATAAATACAATCAAAAGCTGATCTTGTCGGGATCAAAATTGGAACTGTAATTCAATATGTTTGATGCTCGATGTGACGACGTTTTCGTTGTAGAGCAGAGAGATTTTACACTTAGTATTATTTTTGCTTAAAATTTATTTTTAATTTTTCACGAAAGACTTCTGACAAACAAATTGATGCCAAAAAATATGCATTTAGTCCAACTCGTTTTGTCTGGTTTGTATAAAACTATAAATATCACGGCAGGTTCCCTCGACAAATTTTGGTAAAATTCTACAAGCATGGTTAGCACATAATGTAAAATTATGATATTTAACATTTAAGGAGGACTAAATTAAGACTGTCATTTTTTAATAACCTGGCTACAGAATGGTTTGCTCCTATCATAATATTTGCACCATTCGCGGCGAAACCCCTTCATCATTTTTTACAGTTTCCCACTTTAATGAGCGCCAAAACTAAATTGTGGTTCTGTTGTTGATGGGTATTCGAACCACTATACTAAGAAGTTTAGTAGTAGATAGGTCTATGGATTCATCTATACACAAATAGAAAACAGCATCTGCTTCTTTAAATCTCATAGATTGATTGATTAGTTGCGTTTCTCCAATAACCTTTTTTACCATGGATGGGGCTTTTGTTCGCGCACATGAAATGTATTTTACAATTGCGGAATTATTGATTGTTGCTTTTAGGATGCTTATTAAGTGATCCATAGCTAAAAATAAAATATTATGCTCTGGACAAAAGCACTTAATTGAATTTCGACCTCACACAATTTCTTACTAGGAGCAGTAAACTCGTTCATGTTTTAGAAATGTAGGGGACTATTATTGTGCTGCATTAAGGTAAATGTGCTTCATACTTTTGCCGTGGTTATTTAAATACAGAATTGCAAGAACAACTTGATTTAGCTATGAAAAACTTCAAATCCTTTTTACTTTTATTTGTTTTCAATAAAAAAATTTTGACAATTTTTAATATAATATTAAACGAGTAGTAACGAACGTGACGTCATTCCAAACTTAATATGGCGGATAATCCAAGATGGCGGATTACCTTTTTTTTCACAACTCCCTTAATATGGGTAAAAAATGAGAGGTTACGACCAGCAGAATACGATTGAGTATGACTTCATTAAAATCAAAACTCAAATTATAAACAATTATAGTTTAAAAAAACTAAAAATACACGCTTTTATACTGCACTAAAATGCAAAAAATAATTATCAAGCCTATTCTCCTTGTAATATATCTTTATCACATACATCTCTTTGTAAAAAAGTGGGGCGCTTTTGCTCGAAAATAAGCGATTTTTCTACTCAAATTTTTGTTCTATGAACGACAATGATAAATACTTCTAATGGATTTCAAGACCATGCGTCTCACGCTTTTACACTTAAATATCATATAATTCCAAACATGGCAATACCAATGATCATATTATATTTTAATATGATGATTGCTTATTCTGAAGCCCTTACAGAGTAGACAAGGAGAATAGGCACGATAATTATTTTTTGCTTGTCTAAAAGCGTGACTTTTTAGTTTTTTAAACTGTAGAACATATATAACTGCTGGTTTCTTCCTTAGTCAAGATATAAGACATCCATCTATCAAATATCTAATTGGACTATTTTGACTTGGTTTTTTATTTTATTATTATTACAACTGACTTATTATATAAGTCATATGTAGCAATTTTTCTATCCTTATATTAATTCACATTTGTTGAGATCTAGCGCAATAGCTAGTCCCAGAGATAAGTTTTATTTCCATAAATATTTGCTCTCATACAGTATGGTTTTGGTTTGCAATCGCACTATAGATCCATCAGTTTGGTCCAGCCTATGCCGTATCTCGGTATTCTCATGATGTCGATTGCGTAAATCATATGCGTTTGGCAGCAAAAACTTCAATTCATTCTTTGCTGTCTTCCATCTTTAAGTAAGTTTAAATACCCGGGGCGTTTACAACGGGTGTCAGAGTTTCTACCTATCTATGAACCAATACATTGTCCTGTATATTTGATGTTCAATTGGTTCTTTTTGTTTACGTGTTCTTAATATTATAATTTGGCTTCTTAGATATTTTGCTTTATTTACATAAGGACCTTGTTTACAGTTGATGACGATTGACATTGTGTCATAATTTGTTTTATTAGTAAAATTCACATATTTGGTTTCGTTTAGCTTAATTCTACATTTCTTCATGTAAATCGATGTTTGTAGTTTTTTTGTATAGCTTTCGCTACATTGCTCCGAACATCCAAAATTACGCTGTCATCAGCGTTTCGTATGTACAGGAGGTATAAGATGGGAATTAGAACGTTTCCTTGCGGTACTTATGCTTAAGTTGTCTTTAGGCCCGAGTATTCATCAACATATTTTTCACGATAATGCCTGTCGGTTATGAAGGATTTCCAATTTTTTTAGTACTGTTTGAGAAAGTTTCGATGTAACTTGTACTCTAATCTTTTATAACATATATACTATTAAAACCTTGAGCTACATCCAAGAATATAGTAGGAAGTACTGCTATTGGTCTAAATGACTTTTTATCGCTTTACAGTTTTACTTTTGCTACCTTCCATTATCTTGAAACATATTATAATCAATCTAAATAAAGCATTTAATTTATGTAGAAGTTTGCGAGTCGCTTTGTCTGGTAGTTCTTCTATAGTTGACCTTTTTTTCCTGTATCTCCAATTAAGGAGCTTAGAGCGTCTTCTATTCTGAACCATCTGACTCGATTTGGGGCTATTGCTTTAATTTCCACCCATGATTTTCCCATGTGTTTTGCCTCTGCTAGCATCGTTCTCTTCCATGTCATTGCTGGCCATCCAACCTTTCTTTTTCCTTGTGGGTTCCAGTCTAATGACATCCTCGTTATATCACTTGATGCCTTTCTCAGTGTGTGGCCAATCCATCTCCATTTTCGTCGTTTTATTTTGGTCTCAATGTCTGACTGACATGTTATTCTGTGCATTGATGTTACTAGTCATGTAAGGCCAGAAGCACTTAAGTATTCGTCGAAGGTATTTGTTTACTATTACCTGTAGCTTCTGTATGATTTTTCCTGTATGCTTCCATGTTTCACACCCATACAGTAGTACCGATTTTACACATGAGTTGAACATTCGTATCTTGGTCTTGCGCGACAGGACAGAAGTATTCTAGACTTTGTATAGCATGTTGAATGTATATCTGGCTTTATTTATACGTTTGTGTATGCCTTCTTCTGTTCCACCTGTTTCCGCTCTGTGCAACCAAGGTATACAAATTCATTTACATCTTTAATTTGTATATTGTAGATATGCATCGGTGTGGTTATATTTGTGTTGAGTCTCATCGTCTTGGTTTTCTTGATATAAATCTTGAGACCAACTTCCTTAGCTAGTTCTGATAGCTGTTGCACTTTCTGCTGCATGTCGTAGTGCGTTTGTGTGTGAGCAAGCATATGTCGTCTGCATAGTCCAAATCATTGATTTTACCACTTAACCCCCATTAAATACCATTAGGGGACTTGTTATCTAGTTTCCGCATTACCCTGTCTAATACGGTAAGGAACAGCATTGGTGAGAGTACGCCACCTTGCTTTACTCCTCGAGTGTTGTAGTATGTTTCATTTTGTTTGCCTTTGTATTGAATTCGGTTCCCAGCATCCCGATACATTTCTTGTATGAGTTCAATTAATTTCTTTGGGATGCCCATTTCACAAAGTGTCTGCCATATTGCGTTCCTGTTTATCGTATCGAATGCGCGTTCGAAATCGATGAAGAGCATATACAATGGTGAATTCCATTCATTGGATTGCTCAGTGATGATACGGATTGTGTTGATGTAATCAGTGCAACTTCTTTCTGGTCTAAATCCAGCTTGTTCGTTTCTTAATTTTGTATTGATCGTAGGTGAGATTCTGCCAAGGATGATCATTGCGAGTACCTTTATTGTTGTGTTGAGTAGGGAGCATTAAATAGTCTTTCAGAGCATTAAATAATGATAATTTCATTTCTTTTCCATTTCTGTTCCATTAAATGGTTTTGATAAGAGATTTCAGTTTTTTACATATAAGCGAAGCTTTATTTGCTGCAGTTCGATTTATTTGCCAGAACTTCTGAGCCACAAGTTCTCTTACTTTAAGTCGATAATTGTTACCTCTGATGTTGCCTACATGTCAAAGTAGAGTGTTGGCTGAGCCACACTGCATGTCGTATATTTTCTGTTAAGCGATATTTCATTTTTGTTAATAGTTTTACTTAAGGTCATGATAACCGAAGGGCTAATTGATGTAAATTCTCATTCGTATGTAGTTATCAAATATTACTTTTTTTTTGTTACGTAAATCTTAACTAATTGAACTAATTTTTGGTTTTAACTAATTCAACTGATTATAAACAATGTCTTCATAGTCAATGATACAAACAAGTAGTATAATATCAAAAGTAATTAGACAGAACAGTTAGATATTCAGAAGCTTCGTGCACATTAAGAAATTATACCTTCGATATAGAGCTTTTACATCGTCAGGAAAATGACTGGTCCACACAATGCTTTATTTTTTTCATCTTCAACTACCACTGATCTGCATAAAAATACCATCACTTTAATTACCGTAAAGCAACATATGTATAAACTTGATACACGTGGTCTCCACTGTTTGGCAGTTTAACAACTATATTATAGCACCTAAAGTGCAATAAGATAAACTTTGATGGAATTCTTGTTATATTTATTGGTGAACATTATAAACTCTATAGTTATATACAAGGTAACTTCATTACATCGAATAAATCTTTAAGTTCGTCTATCAATTAGAAGCGGTAACAAAAGGGCGATAAGCTGCTAGAAGCTTTAAGAAATTAAGAACTTTGTTGAGTTTTTAAGTTTGACGAATCAAAAAGGAAAGAATAATTTGGAAGTTTTGTCTTTGTCTCTCTTATAAATTATTCAAATATTTTATTTCTTTTATCCTTAAATGTTCATTATTAACATTTCGTTTGATTTTGAACTTAAGACCGATTTTGCAATAATTATTTAAATATTCTTTTTGATTAATTTGGGCCAATTAAAAAATTATGTTCAACAGTTCATCATATAATTGACATTACTTAATTGACTAAAATTAACAAAAAACGAACGAATTTTTTTTTTTTAACAATACAATAGAGACCGACGAGGGAATTTAATCTAATCAAACATAATTGATTTAATTCAATCAATGTATAGAACTTATCACTAATTCTAAAATATCGTAGCACATACGAATATTTTATCATGCAATATAATACGCGTAGTATATAAAATTTAAATACAACCACCCCCCATTATGATACATACATAAATAGTGCACATACGTATATTGTTTACTCTTATAATTATAACAAAGATCAGTGCAATCTGTAACCGTAACAATGTACTTTACGACGACTATTGTATGTAAATACGAAATTAATCATTTTAACCGATATTATAAACGTCTCGGCATTATCAATGTAGAAATAAATTGATGAATGCTAATTGAAGTTAGGTCAAATGTTGTCTACATAATATATTAAATTGAACAGATAATTTGCGGCAACCGTACATAAGAAAATTGTCTTTCTATTCCATTTCATGTTTCAATAACTGATGAAACGAAACCATATTTGCATTGTAATGCACTAAGCTCGATTAAAATAAGAAGTAAGCACAATATGTGGCCAGACCCAAAAACTTGTTTTTGTGAGTAATGTTAAATTTTGCAATTCCGAAAATTTAAAGACTCGTTTAATTGAACCAAAGTTTTACAACAGTTTTTATGGTTTTGTTATTCCCTAAAAATTTGTCATTGATTTTTTGGCAAAACTTTGGAAACCAACTCAACGAGTTATCATAAAAATATTTAGTGGGTAGGTAATAGGTATGTACTCCAAAAAATCGTTATGTTCACATTACATAATGTAAATTAGATTAACGCACAAGAAGAAACCCTAAAATTTATCGTTACACACTTATGTAATTACATTATTATCGTCAGCAATTAATTAAATAAATTCTAAATTTAATAAACCACAATCATAGTACTACTAATTAGTGATTATAGAATAATAACGGTTATAGTTGTAGCCAATAACGCGTTTACTCACCTCTTTAGTAAATTTTTGATTTTAAATTTATCACCTAACCAAAATTAAAAACATTTAATTCACTAACTTTTTAAATTTGATAAACAATAAATTTTGTTTTTGTTTATACAAATTTTAATAACATTGTTTTTGCTCTGTACCACGTGAATTTGAGCGATTACCGAAAATAACGGATACAACTATTTTTCACTTAATTTTTTATAATATGTGTTTTTTACTCTTTGCTCAAAATAAAAACTATTTATAAATTAAACAACACCAAAGTAAATTTATTCTGTATGTATGTAAATAAAATATTTCACATGTTATATGAAAATATATTTATTAATTACAGTACTTGATAATTAATGTTTTAAGACACAAAACAAAATTGAAAAGATGACAGTCAAAGTAATTTTAATTAAGATCACGATTTTATTATTATTTATTTTATATTTTTATAATATTTTCTCCTCTTTATGCTTTAAAGAGCGACTACTGCCATTGACTGTCGTATACTGACTAATAAAAAAAACTATTCTACTATAATATACTGTATGTATTGTGATTGATTGTGCAGTTGTGATAGCGCAAAATGTATTTAATTCTTGAATGAATTCATAGAGAACACTAGGGTACGTTTATATGGTTCGTTTTATATATATGTATACATATATAATTTTTATTAGTATAGTTGAATATGTATATCATGATTTACACATGTATATTTCATTTGTTTAGTGACTAACCACTATTATAATGTATACAGCCTAATATTTTTACAATAGTACATCGATAACTAAACATAGATTTTGGGAAAAAGCAGCAATGTGTTCATAATATATATACATATTATGTAAGAGTGAGCGTATACACCTTACATCGCGAAAAAAATATCGAAACGTCAAAAAAAGTAGCAGCTGAAAAGTTTCTAGCAGTTAATTCTAGCAGAAAAAATGTTCATCAAAGTTAAATGCTTTGCTGCTTGGACTTGGATAAACAATTTGCATACATAAAATACAGAAATAAATCAAATATTGCGTATTGTGTATCGATGGAAAAGACTGATGTATTATTACAACTATAAAAGACTTTCAACATTTGTCTAATGGCTGCTGTTTACGGTCATTTTACACAAACGCACATATTTTCAGGTATTCCTAAACATTGCAAAGCAAACCATAAACTGTTCTAAAATGAATTTAGTCATATGCTTGCTGGAAATCCAAGAACCCTGATTTACATAACGAGATGTTTCGTAATATATTTAGAAAGAAGCATCATTAGCGAAAAAACTCGATCAGTGACTAGACGATTCGGGCGAAATTCTTATTGGTGGTCACCAACGTAAACAATTTTTTCCACCATAAGGGTGATTCTCTCCAATATTATGTAAAACAGTAATTTGTATGCTGTGATTCTATGGAGTCACATTTTCTATTATATATTTTCTTTAAGCTGCCACAAAGAGTACCACAGTGCATACTGTTTTGAAAACATTACGTTGTCAAAACTACTTTTGTTGTCTTATGAAGTCAACATCGGGTCTGATATTATTTTAATTTATGACTTACGTCAACTACTACATGGATACTGTATATTTATGATACCATAAATATTCGGATGGCAAACCAAATTGTGGCACTGCTGTATTGGTTAAAAGTAGATTAAAACACTATGAACTTCCGAAATATGACAAAGAACACATTTAATCAACGAGCATCTGCTTACAGGAATGGCCTGAAAATAATAATAGCAGAAATAGCAGAAGTATCCTGCCCCCAAAACATGCGATAAAATAACAACAGTTCATGCATTTTTTTAGTCTGCACTTTTTGAAGCTATATACAGCATCATACTTCCGATAAAAACAAAGTTTTTGATTTAATTGATTTCTATGTAACCAGAATAGTAACTTTAAGTAACGTCCTTAAGTCAGCAACTCCAAAACGTTTAACGAAAAACCGATCCAATTCGTGAATCAATATAGGAAACTGGTTGAACAAAACTATCAACTGAATTACCTCATAATACACCAGTAAATATTGATGCAGTAGCAGAAAATCTAATGCATACACTGGAACTATCAGTTTAGAAGGCTGCACAAGCTATTACCACTTCTGAAAAATTAATGAACTCTCACATAATATCCAGGAGAGGATTCAGGAAAAGTGAATAATTCGGAGGCAATGGCAAGAAACTAAATCCCAATGCTTTTGTCGCTCATCTAAAAACAGTATGCTTATCACACAAAGAAGTAAATAATAATTGCATGCCAACTGAGCAGATGGGTCATGATGTACCCTATACACATAAATAAAGTTTAATTATAAGAAAGTTAAAAATACTAAATGTGAATAAGCCAAGGAAAAAAGCACCAGGATATGATCTTGTTTCTGGGAAAATAATATTACACATTATTGAATATTGCACAAACCTTTGACAAAGTTTAGCATGATGGACTGGTCTACAAAATTAAAGAACTTCTCCCGAAGCATTTTCACTTAGTTCTACCGAACTGCCTTCTACAGAGGCATAATACTTGGTTAAACAAAATGATGTAACTACTTGTTTAAACGATATTAGCGCAAGTTTCCACAAAGCAGCGTTCTAGGACCAACTTTGAACTTATTGTGTACCACTGATTTACTAACAAAGTAGTAATATCTACATTTGCTGAAGGTACTGCCATCCTGGTGTTTCGTAAAAATCCATAAAATGCGTCAAGGGAACTGCAAATTATTTGAGCAAAATTGAAGTTTGAAAGATTCAAGAATAAAGCCATTGACAGAATTAAAAAAATTTGTGTACAGAACCGAAACAAGGCATGTCTAGACCAATACTGTGGAGAGGGTTTTAATTACATAAACTCGTGAAATAATGCGCTAAGATTACTTTCAATTTTTGAATATTTTTACAAAAATATGAAAGAGTCAAATACTTGACGATCTGTTTTAGTAAATAAAAATACAATTTTTAACGAGGCTAAGGTAAAATTAACGTCCACCTCGACTTATGTACATTCTAGTTCCAACGACGCTACACCATTGGAATGGCGATTTATAAACCACAAGATAGTACATTCGAGGAAATCATACACGAGTATGAATCCACTTATTACATTAAAATCCAGGCTTGTCACATTATATCTTTAGAGGACAAATTTTACAGACTGATAGTCTTGATCTTGTCGATAGAACTGCTAAGCACATACAGATACTTACCGAATTTCAAACGTACAATTAAATATAAACGGCCGTAGCCCTGCTATTTACCAGGCTGCGGATTTAGTTTAAGATGAAGATAGATAAAAAAACGCACCTTAAGGCACGCCTCATCGTTTTAACTGGCAAAAACAATATACAATAGAACGTTACAAGAAAACCACGAAAGTGTTAGGGCCCCAAAACAAATTGCATATAGATAAAAACATAAAAATCTAAAATAATGTTTCAATCGTTACATAGATAGCTCCATATCATTTATATTTATTATGACAGTGTATAAGGTTTTTATTGCATGCTGGTTGTAATTTCGTAAATATCCATTTTTACCATTTTGTAAGTTGTAAAGCAAAACTCTTCTTTCAATCTCCTATAATTTGCCTTTGTGTCCTATCGGGCATTTACGCAATATCTGCAAGTAGACACGTACATACTGATAAATCTCTGTAAGTTCTTCTTTCATTGACCTTAAGTTGCTTTACTTCAAACATCTCGCTTTTCCATCGGAAAAACCTGATACTATCTAATGGCATTAGCTATCTTGGTTTGCTTTTTGAATCGGTACCGAGTATACCTTTGGCTGCTTAATTGCTATATTGATTTAATACTCATATTAATTTCCGATTTCAGTACCGTCCAAAATGAGTTTCTGTACCTTCTATACCGCCACTCAATTGTCCTATTTTTAACGCTACCTAGTACGTGTAGTACTTACACTTGGTACCTTGTAGACACGAGAACATCATACAAAATTGTCTGTAAAGCTATATTTGAAGTAATTAACGCTAACTGACAGAAAAAAATGTAAAAGAAATTTTGAAGTTGAGGCAGAACTTACTTCTAATATAAAATATTAAATTTAGAAATCGTATAAAAAGTTTTTTTGTACTTAGCCCAGATTGTTGACTTAAAGCTTCTCGGGCTAGACCAAAATAATCTAGAATATAACAACCATCTGTTTCTCTAGTAAGTTAAATAGCAACAGAAGAATAAAATTAGGCACTGAAACGCCAATTTGCTGAAAAAAGGGAAAAAAGCCAAACAGCTGAAAGGATATCTACTTTCTACCAAATCGATGATACCCAAAACAAATTATCAAGTTCCAGCTAGTAATTATTCTTACTTCTAGTAAGAAGACGTTGTTGAGAATGGGTCACGGATTATGGTAAGTGGTAACTCAATGTGCTAATGTATTTTGTAAATGTTTAGTTTATTTGAACGATATCATACTCTGCAAGATTTAAATTAAGACAAAAGAAACTTAAACTAATTTAGGCGGAAATCTAGTTGTTACGTCAGTATGTAACAACCAATGGAATTCTCACCGCGGTGAAAATCTATAAATGTACATAAATTACGCAATTCCTTGGTTGTGCCAAAAGTCTACACGATTCGTGCTCGGATTATGGACGACTGTACTACGACTAGAAATATACAAAGTCAACATCAACATAATATGCAAATACAAATTCATCCATTACTTTTGGTTGGAAACAAGGTTCTTTAAAGAAAGGGATGATATTCGTCGGTAATTTTGTAGCTAAAACAACTTCGCAGCCCAGCTTATTATTGGTTTTACGTTTAGCAAAAAGATGGCATAGAACACAGCTAATGTGGTTGTATAAGATCTAACACCGGGGGAATTAACGCTTTTAAATTTGAGAGGAATAAACTGATTAATTGAAAAGGGTGATTAACCCGTTTTATGTTTTTTGTAAAAAATTAAATTTTATAGTGTTTTTATTATTCAAAATCGCTAAACCGATTTTTTTATTAAAAGGTTCCAATAAAATGAAATAACCTAATAATAATAAAAATGTAAAATAATAAAAACGTGGCTTGTTTTAAATAATGCCAAAACAATTCGAGGCTGGAATGTGACCTTCGGCAATATCCTTTTATCTTTTCTTATAAAGATTACTAAAATGTCAACTACGAAATGAAATGCAAACCCAGGATGGATTTTTTGTTGCAAAGAAACTTCTAGTAATTTCGCCAAAACCACTAAACTTGCTTGATAAAAGCTTGCTTGGTAAGCTTGCTTGAAATACCAAATAGACTCCGGTTTGGCGTAGTTGATTGACTTTCATATCTCTACCCGAGATATCTAAAGAGATACTCGTAGATATCTGTAGAGATACTACCCGATGTTTCCTCGACTTGAACTATATGACAATTGGCAACTAATTTCTTCTATTGCAAGCCTTAAGACGGTGTGCATAATAGCAATACTTGATGGTAACGTACATTTTTATATTCTAAAAGATTGACTTCATTGTAAGTTTTCATTGCTCTCAACGTTACATTTATAATTAAATTCCTCGATATATTTCATTAGTCTCAATTGAAATCAAGTCATAAAAATGTATATTGCAGCGTCATTACAGAATCGAAACGATTAAAGTTTTCCGCGTGAAATAGCCCCATCCACATAAAGTAACATAAACTAATATTTACTTGTGATTCCATCTTATGTAAGCTAATAAAACTAACCAAAATTTATAAAATCACAAAGCCTCCACCACACGTATGAATATGTGTAACTATAAATTATGTGGCTCCACCATACAGTAGTATCGTTAACCTATCAAATTAACTTTGCTTTAGAAGATGACAGCATTATTGATAAACACAAATTATTTGACGCAATAAAAATAAAATCATTGGCCATTTTGAAATGAGAGTGGTATAATTTCTAAATAAAATTGATTAATAAATTTGTGATGATTTGTTTTAGATAATAAAATATTATAATAATAAAATGGATACAGACACATTACCAGTTTTTGGGACAAACATAGATCGAAGTCAGGTTTGTAAAATGTAATAATTGTATTTATAAATTATATGCACTGGATAATGAATGAGAATAAAATTGAATATGGAATGTATCATTCAATAATTAAGATACTCCTATAAAATTTAAAATAAATGTAATATTTAGGTTCCCCCAATACATCAGAAACGTATTTTGGCATTTGTTAATAATTTTTTGGTGAATACAATCACATTCCTTAATAAATTTGTAACAAACTGTGAAACAAAGTTTATTAATTTTGAACGTAAATTACAAAGAATTGAAGCATCGGTATTGATTGTTGAGGGAAAGGTAGGAGGTGTTTTAATATTGCTATTAATTTATATACACATGTTAAATTAAAACAAATTTTAATGTTAAAAGATAGCTTCAATTAACAACGGCAATGATACGATTGGTGAAACCCAAACAAATATCGTGGAATCTACTGCTACAAGTCCCGAAATAGTATTAACAGAAAACGTAAATTCCACGACAGAAGTGAGTGCGATAGATTCATGTACATCAGATAGTTCCGTTAATACTACTGATTTGCCTGATTCCGGTAATAAAAAAGTAAAGGCATCAGAACATAGTGTATTTCGAAAATATTTTAAAATGCTTCAATTCGGTGTACCTCCTCAAGCTGTCAAATTGAAAATGTCATCGGAGGGAATTGACTCTGATATACTGAAGTAAGGATGTTACAAAATCTTTCCCAATGTTAACACTACATATTTTTTTTTTTTTTTTGTTTTATAGTGACCCCGACAGATTATTAGATGACTCTGTAAATGAAAATGATGAAGAATAAAACAAATTAAATTTAAAGATGAATGTTAATCTTTTATTTCACCAGCAACATATTTTTAATATAATTTAAAACTGGATCATTTGTCCTTTCCTCTTCTTGTCGCCACCCAATTCGAAATGTTTACATCTCTTTAATGGGGTTTGTTTGCGATATTTACAATCGGTACATTCCATACGTAATACAATCTTTTTTGTAGTTTTAGCCTAAAACAAAAACAGTTATGGGGCAAAACTAGGTAATAAAATAAATTATGAAATATATTACCTTCTTTCTGAAAATAGGTTTGGTTTGACCACCAAATCCTTGTTGTTTTCGATCGTAACGACGTCTTCCTTGGGCCGCTTTACGCTCTTTAGATTTTTTGTACTGTGTTACTTTGTGTAACTTATGTACTTTACATTTTTTGCAGAATGTACGACGTTGTTTTGGAACATTCACCTAAAATTACACAAAACAAAAATTATACACCATACAAACACATCATAACCTCAACTTATGTTTTAAACAATTAAATTCATCATAATCACAAAATATTATAGATTAACACATTAGAATAATTTTAGAATCGTTATGTACAAGTTAAAATCAAAGGATGATAAGTAATTTTGTAAATTATGATGAATTATTAAAAATATTTATTCTACACACCATTTTGAAATTTCTTGTTAAAGAGGAAGTTCAAAAAGAAAAGAATGAAATCAGCCTCAAATGTTTGACAGCAAATTTTTTTTTTATATATATCTATCTTGTTCTAACTGGTTTGTTGACAAACCGCAGCGCTGTTTAAGCACGTTGTGAAAATAATTTGCACTAGAGATATAATTGATTAATTAATAAACAGAAATGATTTCGAAATTATTAATTAAAATATAATTAATATGTTAAGTTACGAGTACTGATTTGTATCTAAATTAAATGTAATTAATTTTTTCAATTTAATTAAAATGTTAAAGTCTAGTTTTAGGTAAAGTTGATAACTTTTGTCTTATGCGATGCATCGCGCAGTCAGATTAGATTAGCATTTTAAATTAAATTAATGTCCTAGCTTTTCAATTTATTAGCGGAAAATTAGTTTTTCCGCTTAATTTTGAAAAAATATTTGAATTTAGCGCTTGTTTTGTTAACGGAAATATAATTAGTTCTCGAACCCAACTCATATTGTAACTCATGAAACCCTCGTATTTGACTAAACAATTTTTATATTTAATTCAAATTATCTTTAATTGTTAATGATATATATTTATAAATTAAATACATAATTTTAAGATAGCTAATTAAATAAAAAAATTGTCATTTACCCAACAAATTCGATATTTGTATTGTATGAACGATTTGAAATCGTAAATTTGTAGAACGCGCCATCTTTAGTTTATAAAATAGCTTGGTATTATTTGATTCAGTTTTGCTTGAGATTCGGACGTGCTTACATCGTAAAATTAAATTAATAAAAGAAGTAGTAGTATTTCCTAAATAAAAACATAAATAGTGAAAAAATAATTATTTGTTAATATAATATTGTAGAAATTTAATTTAATTTTTATTATTAAAAAACAGTTTTAAATACAATAAAAAAAAGTAAAATGAGTTCAACAGAAAATAAAAGCGAAGTTTCGGTGCTTGATGATTTTGAAGTACCTGCAAGCCCTTATGAAGCTACATATGACACAGCACCAGAAGAAAAAGTAACCAAAGGAACAAAAAGGCCTGCAGAAGTGAGTATTGTGTTGCACATTTATAATCTAGTGTTTATTATTATGTATCTAAGCAATAATTTTGTGCTGTACCAGCTATTTGATTTTTGGATTATATCGTCGAAATCATTTAAAAATATAATTTCACCGGCCGGCATAATAAAAATTGAGCCGAGCGTCGTTATTGTGCAGAGGCGTCCCTTAAAGGGGTTTGGTTTTTTTTTTTAATATGTATAGTTGTGCTATTTGTATAATGAGACAAACAGGATGTGCCAAGTTTTAATAGATGAATTAATAATTGTTATTAATCGTTTAATAGTACTAGTAATTTTACGCGCGTTTATTTTAAGTCCCTTCGACCTTGATTTATTTTTTTAATAAAAAAAATATGGCTACTATTAACCGCGCATCATCTTAGAAGTTTTTTTTTTTTTTTTTTTTTTTTTCATTCAATTGTAATCAATAGTAAAATATTTTCGATTATTTCTATAAAAATTCTCATCATTAAAATGTGTCGAATTCAACTGAATAAAAAAATGACTATTTGTAAATATTAAAGTGGTTCATTGATTTGAGCTTGGCGTCATTCCGTATGAGTGTTTTTAATATTATACATTTTGTGTCATTATATTTTTTTAACATATATATATATATATATATATTCACACGTCTCTAATCTGAGAATTTAAGTTTTCAGTGTTTTATATACTATTTTTTTACTTATGATCGGCTTGAACTTCGAAAATATATATGTAACTACTTGGCTTGGAAATAGCAAAAGTAGAGCACGTGTGCTGTTTATTATGTTAGTAAACAATACTCTAAATTTCACTATAATATATTTATATGTATATTAGTGTATGAATGAAAGTTGAAATAGATACAAATTTTTCTATATAGGGTTTTAAAAAATGAATGTAGAATCGACATATTCGCGGGAAGATTTCTAACATAGTTCTTAGCCGGTGTTTCATACCACACAAATAGCTCGCAATTCCATTTTCTTACGTTTTGTTTATTTCTTAACACTACACATTTAAAGTTATATCAATCATTTCATAAGTTATAATGAAGGGCGTCTTTATTACAAATTTTTAATACAAATGCGCACAGTTTGAATAAATATGCGTGTTGTTATCCAATTCTATTTTATAGTAAACAAAAAAAGAGAGAAGAAAACATATTATGGTATAATAATACATAGAAATAATTTTACATTACACTCCGCCTTCTTAAGAATTATAATATCGTATGTGTAAACGAAACTATAATATGTTGTCTCGTTACGGACTATTCGCACTTATTTTTTTGTATCTGTTGTAACTGTCATATTTCGAATGCGTCATCATAAATTCAAATTTCTTAATTTTATTTACGTTATACAAGCGATAATGTTGTTAACATTTTTAAATTTAATATAGACTTAATATAATTTACCTGCACACTGTCAAATCAAATGTAAATATTGTATTAAATTAAACATTACTAATCTAAGCGACATAACTTAAAGAGTTCATGGATTGATAAAAATACATTTATCAGTCAAAAATCACTTAATTATAATTATTCCTCTACTATAGCGAATAATAAGTTGACGAAGCCTGATTTGATAGAAACGCAATCTTAACATACGTAATACTATTACATTCACTTTATTATAAAAAAGAAATATTAATAATAATAACAAACGGTCCGAATCGTATCAATGTGTGTCTCTATTAAAAATGACAACGCGATTTTATAATGTTAACGTTTGGTGCGCGATGATGATATCACAAACTAGATTTTTATATACATAATAATTTAATAATAGTTTTTCGAGTTGAAAACATTTAAGCAATTTTTACTATTATTTTTTTAGGAAAAAACTGTAGAATCTAAAAAAACAAAAAAAGAAGAAAATGGAGCTGATGACGACGAAGACGATGGAGCGTACGATGAAGAAGAGTCTGATGTGGTTGATGAAGAGGAGGAAGGATTAGAGCTTCCATATGATGATGATTTCGATGGCGATGGTAGTAATGGTCAATATTAATTTAAATAACATTAATTTGTATCATTAATTGTTGTTTTTTTTTTTTTTTTTTTTTGTTTATTTCAATTCTGCAGAAGAGGAAGAAGATGTTGCGGAGGAAGAAGATGAGGAATACGCGTAATGCCGCTAATTATATTTAAGGATAAGTGCAGTGACTGAATGATCATACAATATAAATAATTATATAAACTATTACTCTCGACTACTGTGAGTGCAGTGTGTTGTAAATTAAAGTATATATATATAAAAAAAAATTATATATATGTTTATAAATATAAGTATATGTATTTATATTTATATTCATGTATATTTATAAATAAATAATATAAATTTTAATACCATCAAATATATTTATATATATTTTTATTAAAATATATATTTATAAATTATTTTTAAAAAAAATGACAACATTAAAAAAATTAAAAAAAAAAAAAAAAACAGTCGATCAACGTTTCCCAAATCATCAAAAAAAATGGTGGTTATTGTATAATATTTAAATCTTATTTTATTATAATTATTATAATTTCCCTTAAATTAATTTTTTTTATTTTTAAAACGTAACGATTTAATTATAATATTAATTTTAATAAAAACAAATACAAATACAAAAAAACTTAATTTTTGTGTAATATAAATTAATTAAAAAAAAAAAAAAAAGTAATAAAATTGTGTTTTTACAATTACAAGAAAAAATAAAATGTGTGTTTTTATTAATAAAAAAATGAATAGGGTAACAAAAATAACAATTATTTACTCTAAATAAAAATTCATAAATATTAAATGTTATACAAAAACCACATGAGCGCATGATTTTTGACTTCAAACCACTCAAAATGTTGCTCGATCATTTGTTTCTGTACAAACATTTTTTTTTTTCGAAACAAAACAATAGGGTTGTACAATTCTCTAAACAAAACCATTGTGTGTCAGTATTTATTTTTCGTTAATTTGTTAAAACTAACTATACATATATATTTATATAAACATAATTTGTTAATAGTACATACGTCATACAACTTATGGACAAACTACTAATATAATTTTCCAATATTATGATATCATTATAAAAGCGTGACTATCGTAATTCATATAAATTAATTGACCACACGGTAATAAAAACAAGCAGTTCGATTGTAAAATTAAATCCAACCGCTAGTAAGAATTTAATTTACTTTAATATTAAAACCATTGTAAAAAGCCAAAAAATATATTAACTACTACCACCACCACCAACCAGTAAACTTACAATCTTTAAAATCTTTCCGATTTAATACAAATTTAAAATTACGATTTATATTTAAATAATATTAAAATTAAAACATGTACAAAAGATCAAATCTATATGAAATATATAAATTTTAAAATAAAACTATAATGTTAATATGTTCTATATACGAATAAATTAATTCGTGAAACCAAAAACCACATACACACACTAACGAAATTAAAAATTTTGAATCTCATACGTTAAAATAAAAATTTACACATTACTAGGAAGAGACTTCGATTTTTCTTAATTATAACTTAATCGGTTTTTTTTTTTTTTTTAACTAAAAGGAAAGTATCGAAATCTTTTTGCTTCTAGGCCCCCTCCACTCCCCCGTATAAAAATATACATAAATCATCCCCTATTTATCAGTCTCAGTTTATACAAAATATTTAAGGCAATAAATACAAAATTACTGAAAAAATACACGACTATAAAAATGTAATTGTCCGAAATCAATTTATATAATTTTTTTTTTAAAGTAAAACTGGTGTACCACCCCACTCGCCTACAATAATAATAGTGGTATATAATTTGTTATTATTATTTACACATAAAAAATTACAATCAAATAAAGGAGTCAAAAAAAAAAAAACTAAACTGGCAACCAGTATTACTAGCAAATATATAAAAAAAAATGATTCTAATTATATTTTTAATTAGTATTTAACTTAACTTTTTGTTAATATATTATATATATTTTTTAAGCTGCTAATTATTTAACACATATACATACATACACATACACACACACGCAATAATAAATAAATATTTCATTCCATTAAAATGAAAAATATCAAAAATTAATTTTCGTATATGTGAATACATACATTACATATTTAAATATGAAAAAAATTTAAGAATAATAATTTATAAGAATTTTAGATTGATTATTAATTAATGTAAAAATTAAAATTAAAAAATTAAACAATAATAGTAAAATTCACAGAACAAAAAATAAAATTTAAAATTAGCAATGTGATTATACCGTTATTTTTATTTAAACATGTTTTTAACATGTGTATACAATTTTATACCATTTATGTAATTCGTAATTTAATCATTTTTCGTATACAAAATTTTGTTGTCTCATCGGCGTACTTAGATGGTATAATACTATTGAATATAAAAACGCTTATCTTATCAATTTGTTTTGGTCACGAGTTTATTCTCAAAGCCATAACTTTACTTATTTCTGACGATTAACATCTGTTATATTTTTAGCCGTTATTCATTTGGTTTGCGCATAGCATGTCGCAATATAGACAAGAGTATCCACTAGAATTTGGAAATATGGATCGATATAATAAACCTAACATACACGAAAAGCAATAGATTTAAACCTTATTTATAAATATCGAATTAAATATGTAGCGTAAATTAATTGAAATTTGGAAAAATTCAATGCAACTGTTTGCAACATGCACTCTACACGTCCGTCCCCTTTTATTTATTTATTTTATTTTTTGTTAAATATATAAAAAAGGCAGATGTGTTTGATAGTAAAATAATTTTAACGTAAGTTAAATATATTTACAATTTTAGCGTTGTTATATTTATAACAAAAAGCGCTAATGTAAAAATGAAATTTTTCCAAATCGGAAAAAAATTTTCATTTGTATACAGACATGTTTAGATAAAAAGTTTTTAGAATAATGTTATAAGTACTATAATTGTTATTGTAAAAAAGCGAAAAAGAGATAAAAAAAAAATTAATCAATATTATAATGGAAACCTAGTAGAGTGATTAGAAAATTTTCTTCGAATGTATTTTTGTTTTTGTAGTATAGGAAAATCTATTTTGTATTTTTTTTTTGTAAAACGCTACTGAATTTTTCATCCAATAAAAATCAACGTGTAATTAATTATAACCTTAATACGAACGAACAAGAAGCTATGTGCGAACAAATTATATCGTTTGCGATGCGTTGAAAATATTTTTATTTTCTTTTATTAAATTTGGTATCTATATATCTATACATATTTTCCGAAAAAATTAAGCATCAATCACATTTTTCTAAAACATGTGCTATATACATATTTTATGGTACCGTATTTGAACGGCAAATTAAAAAACACACATTTCCCTATTTCCTAACGCTAACCAAATAGTTTTGTATTTTGTTCATGTTTGGTTGTATACAAATAAAATAAAAAAATTGTGTAATATATATTATAATATTATCCTCGTAGTTTTTTTATGATGCTAGAATTTACTATAAAAAATATTGTAAGTTGTAACCCTCTTGAAACTTTTCATTTCGATTTTTCTGTGATGTTTTTTTACACATATTCTTATAACAAACAATTTATATGCATATCTCTTTCTCTGCGAAAGTATAAGAGAGAGAAGTATATAACAAAAAATATGTACTACATAAACGGATTTCCATATTTCTATTGCAAACTCAAACATAATTTCGTGTAAATACTTCCAAAGTATTATTAGATTTGGATATCTTATGTGTTATTTGATTAAATTTTTATTGAAAATGAAAATAAACCAAAATGCCGTTTTGGTTTATTGCAGTATGTTTTTTAGAACAACATGCTTACGAACAGATGGCGTTCACTATAAATGGTGTAATTTTTAAAAGGGTTGTGTCTTGGCTATATCAACATAAATATGTACTAACTTTTAAAAAAACCGATATTCGCAATAGCTCTATAATTAGTCTATTACTAGAACAAACAAAAAGTTTTAGCTTTTGCCATTTGGTCTCAGTTGTGGAACATTTGGAGGGTTAACAATCTTTTGGAACATATTTGAACTCGAGAAGTTTAATATTTAAAGTTACACTGGCGTACATTTTTCAATGTTGCTTTAGCATAATTGTAAAACGGGTCAACAATTTATTCGATGAGTTATGAGATATCAATGAGTTTTTAAGTTCTTAAGTCTTACTCAAATACCACGTTTAGATCTATTTATGCGAGCAAAATCAATAGGCTCGAGATGCAATTACGAACTTCGAGCATCTCCTGAACTCCAATACTAAAATTATCTGAGAAGGTGACTTTAATTATCACCAGACCAAGTGAAGATGCCGTACCAATAAGCAAAATGTTAAGCGCATCGCAATACCAATCGAATTCACCATTCCATTCAAGCTAACCAAATAAAGGGTTTCGCAAATATTTCCAAACCGACTGGATGAATTTTAGAAATCTAAAGTCAGCCTGTCAGGTGAGTCCCGAATTTCTACCACTACTAAAATTGCACAAAAAGGCGTTCATGTTAACTACTATTATCAAACTTGCCATCAAGGAAACTATACCTATCACTCAGAGCAAAGTCTCAAAAATACCATCTAAACTCTATTTACACCTATAGAGCTATGCATTGAGTCATCGCTATTATGAATACCCTGAATCTATCTTGGAATGTGATGTTAATTTCTACTCCAATGTGATTTCCTACTAGTTCATCGAACTAAGTAATTCCAATTTCTTCTATCATGATACCCCGTAATCCAACCACAAAGAAACCAAAATCTAAATATGTGCCGATGATGAACGCAACGAAGGAATCGTGGTTTATACTCTTCTAAAATTGCGTTACTCATTTCTATAGCAACCAGTACAGAAAAATAAAGCCAAAAGCCAGTCGTATTTCATTCGAAGGCAGCACTTTGGAAAACAAAACTCTAATCAAATAGGTGCAGCTAGATGGCAAACTATCATCTCTAACTTGACATCAAAAAATGTTTTCTAACAGAAAAAGTTGCGTAATGAATTAGGATAATACAAGGCACACATCAAGCCTGTCATAACTTACGATATCCCTGCAGTGATAGGAGCCGTCGAAAAGCCACTGGAATAGTCGCCGAACACCTATCCAATGCAAAGAGACCTATTATTTGTGATTGAAGATTATGGCTTAAGGCATCAACCTACAAATGCACAAAATTCTCGAAAAATGCGCTAATCTGGTCTACTAGAGAGACTAAAATAACTTCGCATCGAAGTTAGTTGATAGGCCAATGAATTCTGAGTCGTTATTCCGTCGCGAAATAGGCACTCGCAATCATGAGTAAACACAAGAGATAAATCTCACCTGGCACCACATAAATAACAATACGAGTAATATTAGTAATTTAGTTTTTAAGCTGAATAACATCGGAAATAATTTCCGAACTCCCGAACACAAACCAATCGAAACACTACAAACTACTATAGTTACATTCTCGAGTTGCAAAAAATTGACTAAAAGGAGCACGGGAGCTAGGAATTATTCAGCCTCTAATAAATTTATATTTTATTGAAATTTTTTTTATTGTTGAATAAATTTAAATTAAAACTGGGTTCCGCCGAGAAGAAATTCATTAAATTTTCTTTAGTTGAGTTGCGATAAACGAAAATATCGCTTCCCAGTATTCATACCATATCACTGGTCATTAACTATCAACGATCGTATAATGTTACTGCAACACAAAAAAATGTTAAGAGAACTGTCAGTTTTACTAAAGATTTTCTGTATACACAATCGATGGCGATTGGCGATACAAATTGCATTCCTAATAATATTGACAATTAGTTCATAATGGATTATAATATAAATAAAATGTGTCGCATTTGTTTGGAAGAAGGTGTACTTACATCTGTTTTTACAACCGAATTTCAAATGATGCCAGCTGATATGATTATGCTCTGTGCTAAAGTTAAGGTTGATTTTTGTTCGATGTCTTAGCCATTTTCTTGAGACTATATTAAACTATTTATAGGTATTAAAAAATGATGGAATGCCATCAGTCATTTGTAACAATTGCATCTATCGATTGGGTGTTGCATATCATTTTAAACAGCAATGTGAAAACTCTGACATTAGACTGAAGCAATATTTGGGAATTATGGATCGATATTGGTAGATACCCAAATTGGTTCATTATAAATTATAAATAATTTAATTCTTTATTTGTAGGACACGAGACGCGGAAACAATGACTGAAGAATGGTTGCTAATTAAAGTTAAGAAGAATGAAAGTGAATTAAATGATAAGAAAAAATCAAGGAAAGGGTGAGCTTAATACCAAATTAAGATTCCATGATTCTAAAAATTTAAATTTAAATTTTTAGAAAATTAAAGCCCAGTAGATATAAAAGAAAAGAACCAGAAGATCGAAAGAAACGTGGTCCAAAACCAGCACCGAAAGTTCCGCAAACATGCTATCAATGCGATAAAACATTTAAATGTGCAGCTCAACTTCAAAATCACATAAGAATTCATACGGGTGAAAGACCATATGCTTGTACATACTGCCCTAGGAGATTTATCCAAAAACATAACTTAGCAATACATTTAAGAACGCATACGGGCGATAAACCTTTTCAGTGTGAAGTCTGTAGCAAACAGTTTTCGGCTTTGGGTAATTTTCAAGCCCACAAAAAAATTCATGCAGGTGTCCGTGATCAAATTTGTCCCGCTTGTAATAGAGGTTTTATTTCGTCTAGTGATTTAGCCCGGCATATGGTTACCCATACGGGTATCAAAAATTTTCATTGTGATACTTGCGGTAAATCGTTTACAAGGAATCGTGATATGATTTCGCACAAAAGAAAAATTCATATGGACGAAAGGTCATCTGATAATTTTAAATGCCCTGAATGTCATAAAATGTTTGCAACTTCCGCTAATTTGAGTGTACATTTTAAAACGCATGGACAAGCAACAACTATTGTCCAACCATCGGTTATCCCGTCTTCGATGGTCGCACCAGCTCCAATAGCTCCGACTGCTTTAGGTGGCAGTATGGGGCCGTCTACGTTAACCACAACATTAGGCGTCGGAATTGCATTACATCCACCAACTGGTCTAAGTTTTCCTCAAAGGTAAATAAAATTAACGGTAAAAATAATTTCTGTATCAATTTCATTTTACTTTTTTTTATTACAGTGGTTTGAGCATGATGCATACACACTCTCAGCGGCTTCATCCATATTAAATCTAATTACACATTACATATTTAAACAAGTCGATTAAAAATTAATATATTTAAAAAGTAGTAAAAGGCTTTTATTTAATGTTAAAAATTAAATTATCCAAAGAATTAATTGTAACGACCATTCTTCCACAAATTCAATCCATACAAAACGTAATTTGTAATCTAGTACATTTTTATTGAAATTGTATATTAACCCTCGATGATATGGCTACATCTCATCAGTTTATAACTCAGTTAAAGCCACTATATCGAATTTTTAATTCAAATAATTAAAATTATCGGTTGCTCCGAATTTCTCATGCTATATATCGATTGCAAGTGGAGAACGAGGTCAAAAATATTAATGAGTGAATAAGAGTAAAAGAATAGCAAAACTCGATGTTAGAATAAAATTTAACGTGTCCTAATATTTCAATGATATAATCGTTATGACCATGGATGAAGCTTGCGAACAAATTGTGTGTTTTTCGATTTAGAAAGGAAACTGACTAGAATATAACCAACTTTACCATACCAAAGATAGCATACCTGTATAGCTTAAGAGAATTATAAAGATCAGAAAATCAGTATTTCTTCTAAACCTTATCCAACAAGAAACGGCATTTACAAAGAAATGGCTAAACGACATGAAAAGGAACATATAATATAAGATAGACGCTTCGTGTAACGCTTACAGAATACCACAATTAGCACTAAAACACGTAAGCAACCGATATGAATGATTCGAATACGCAAGGCGAAATCCTTATATAGTTTGGAAGTACAGGTATTGGTTTTATTTTGGAAACGACTTTGCTAGGTTCTCACATAGAATTTAGAGGTTATCGAATATGGAAAATGTACTCTAGCTGGAGAAACTTATCACATATTTCCAGTAAGCAAGAGGAAGTAGTACTCAAGAAATGAAACAAAGCCCTAAACAATGACTAAATCATGACCAAATCAAATGGCCTTATTAAGGGTACAAGGAAAATATGGCTCCAATATAGCGCTCCCCAAGAAAATCCAAACTGAACAATCTTTCTAACGATAGTCAAAAGAAATGCAGATGTCATTAAAAGACTGAGTGGTTACCAACTTTCTTTTGCATGTGTTGCACTATGGCTCCAACTATTTGATTTTAAGAGGTTTAAATAAATGAGCTAACTGTATGGCTTCTGCTTTTGACATTTGGCAAATGCGATACTTTAAACAAATAAATTCAGTCTTTGGCAATATATGTTGCCACTGAATCGAACTGGATGTCGGTAGCACAACCGTATATAGAGTAGACGAAACATTTCTTTCCACTGTCAAGGTAAAAACTGATTAAAAAAATATATATTTATTCAAATAGTTTACAAATATCATTCTTAATTTAGGATTAGTTTAAATCTCAACATTATTTTAATCACATTTATCACTATGTATCAAGAAGCATTAAGCTAGATTCTTCATCAGTTGCCGATTTCATCCTTTTTCTTTCGACTTCCCTAACATCATAGTCGATCAAACGACTATTGGTAAGTCGACGTTTAATTGCATATATAACGATTGCACAGATGATGCATATCAAAATAATTCCAGATCCAATAATGATATGCTTATGATTCTCCACAAATTCCATATGTGAACTACTACAATATAAATAGTTAAGACCCAAAAAAAAGTTAGGTTATCGTATAAAATTTACTTACAACACAAACTTCGATGCACAGTACTTATCGCATTTGCTGTTGCTCGCGTTTTCACATTGTTTACAGTCGTACGAACACGAGAAATTGTTTGTCGCATCCAAAATAAATCCATCGAAACAAATGCATTGTCCAGGCGCATTACATACGCCATTCTCACATTCTGTCCCATTGTCGAATTGATTGTAGTCGGACCGACAGATTGGTTCACACACGTATGCATCATCAGTTCGACGGAATCCAGTGTAGCAATCGCATACGTTTGGCATGTCACATACCGAATTAATGCATGGTTGACTACAAACTGGGGCACAACTAAACGTGTTCTCACCTAGTTGAAATCCTTCGTGACATATACACGTATTACTTGTCGAACAATATCCGTTTTCACATTCTGGTTCACAAATTGGTTCACAACTATTCGGTTCGGTACTCGGTTTATAATTTTTAAGACAAATACACATTCCATCGATACAGTCACCGTTGGTACAATCTGGATTGCATACTTTCTCGCATGTCGTGTCGTTGATTTGTGTATAGCCATCAAAACATTGGCAGGTATAGGGTGCTGCACAGAAACTATTAACACACGTATCTTCACAAATTGGTTCGCAACTATTTTTTCGTTGATCCGTAAATTTAAAATTAAGACGACACTCGCATACACCAGGTGAAATACAAGTACCATTCAAGCATCCTTCGTCACAAAATGGGTTACATATATTTGACAATTCTGTGCTATTCTTTATAAAGCCAGAATAGCATTGGCACACATTGTACGATACACAAAGACCATTGATACATTCAGGACTGCAAATGGGTTCACACTGAGTTGTTGAATTTTCTTTAAATCGATAGCCATAATTACATTCACATTCGTTTGGTCGAAAGCAATTCCCATTTTCACAAGTATTATCACAAACGGGTTCACATACGTTCGTGTCTATCGACTGATTTAACTTATTATTTGATGGCTTATACCCGTCGATACATTGGCAACTGTTGGGTGCAACACACACGCCATTAATACATTTCACATTACATACTGGATTGCAATGTTTTCCATTGGCCTCGTACCCTTGACGACAGTCACAAACACCTGGGGCTATACAATCACTGTTTTGGCATGGTGGCATACATATTGGTTCGCATACATTATGCGAATTATTCATATAACCCTGGTGACATTCACATTGATTTGGTGAAACACAATTCGAATGGCCAGGACATATTGGATCACATTTTAGTTCACATTCGTTCGTTGAATTTAATTTTCGTGTATAGCCATGAAAGCAGACGCATTTATTTGGCTCTAAACAATTAGCCATAATACAATTATCGTCACAAATTGGGTCACACATATTATGGTTATGTTTGTATCCAGTATTACATGAACAGACATTTGGCTCCGAACAAAATCCATTTATGCACGGTTCATCACATATCGGTTCACAAAAATAATTATTTATGAGTAGTTCATAACCTTGATTGCACTTACATTCATTTGGGCCAGTACAAATTCCATTCACACATGGATTCTCGCATATTGGCACACATTTGGTCTTATTAAATCCATCCAATTCATATTCGTATCCTTTATGGCATTCACATTTGTCGGGTGCTACACAGTCGCCGTTATGACAATTATCACATTGAGGAATACATTCAGTGGCCGAGTTCTCCACAAAAGCATATCCGTCTAAACAAGTACAAGTATCGGGTGCAGTACAATCACCAAATTTACATGGTGCACTGCAATGTGGTGTACATGCTTCCGCATTTTCGTCCCATCTAAAACCATCGTTACAACGACATACATTGTTCGCGATACATTTTCCATTTGTACACTCCATTGTGCATAACGGAATCTTAACACATATCTGTAAATTATTGTCGGCCAATTCCCAACCGACTTTACATTCACATTTATTTGGCACCGTACAAAAACCGTTTATACAATTACAGTTAGGCCTACATTTGGTACTGGTCTCAAATAAATAGCCTACATTACATTTACAGGTATAGGGTGCACTACAATATCCGTTAACACATTCCAACACACATATTGGTTGGCACGAGTTATTGACTTTCTCGTATCCTTGGCAGCACGCATAAATCCATTTCGAATGATAAGTGTACTGAAAGTTACAAGTTTAAAAGGATTTAGTAGCTTGTAGTTGATAAACTGCGACTGCTTATATGGTGATAAATCTACCCGGAAATCGAATAATCTTTCAATTATAGAAATAAATTCCAAAACTCACACAGATATAAATAAAAATTTACTCAATTCTTAGTAATTTGACTTAAGATTTAATTAAGACTTACCCGTGTAACAGGTTTCGATTCTCGAATAATTTTTGTTCTCTTACAAAACCAATCATCTTCGTATTTATTGCCATGGCAGTTATTCTCGGTCACAACTTTTGTAAACCATTCCTCCTTTGTATATGGAACAGGAACACTAAAATAAAATTATTTTGTTCTATAGGATGAAAATATCCATGAAATGACCACCGTGGGCTCATTTATAATAATTTACGTACGATTGGCGGGTTTTGCATATGTTCGAATGAACCACTAATACCATATTGAAGAAAATCAATAAAAAAATTAAATGAAAATTCATGATTTATAAAGTTGTTCTCTGATTTGAAGGTTCAAAACTAAACTGCCACAAATATTAACAATAACGATAATTCATCTTAATTCTAAGTTTGATAACAACTGTTGTTGTCTCGTTGTGACTCAGACATTGAATGTTTTGTTTTATTTGTTATCAAACTTTAAAGATAAATCCAAGTGTATAAGGAAATAATAGAAACAGTTAGATGAGAATACCCACAAGCGGCTCTGGAGCTTAATCTCTAATAATAAGAAAATGGGAATTTTAAGGTTGTATTTTCCATTGTTAGAGCCGGATTAAGTCGAAATGGGTGCCTTTAGCACTATTTACGGAAGCTCATCATTAATTATAGTGATGGTATTCATCCAGAAGCATTTTATAAGCCACCTACGGTAATTTGTTTATTAACTCCCGAAATTTCCTAGTGAGCTTTAGTATGTGTTTCCAGTTTTCCTATTATTTATGTGCCAAACCCGATGTCGTGGTACAATCTTATTATCTCATTTGTAACTGATCTGTGGTATAATTGTAAACTTCCCGTCGACCCTTCTTACACATTGGTAAAGTGCTTCGGTAGTCTGAAGAATGTATTCGCTGTATTTTCGCCAGTCATATCTATAGCCGCATTTTCTTTATTTGTCGTGGCGTGTCTTTGTATTTCTCCCATATTTTGATGGGTCACCTTGAGCTTGCGATGTTTTGATAAAGAACCTATACATTTCGATCCATCCAACTAAGCAGGGATGATTTACAACCATACTCTTTAGCAAAAAGCCTTTGGATCACCAAAACACATGATTGTAGTGAGTCTACTATGAAATACTATATGAAGATGAAGTAATCACAATATTGCTTGGCGTTTCGGTATGATTCATGAAATGTACCATCTCGTCGACAATTTTACACCTTCTCACATAATTCGTTGTGTTATCTCTCTCTCATCTCTTTGTTTCCCCACCACAGCCTCATAAATCACCCTTCACAAATCCATTACTATTTGACTGCAAGTCATACCTTGTCTTCATTCGATCGCTGGCCTTCCATTATATGGGCCGCACGACAATACGCCATCATCTAAATGTGATCTAGTATACCATTATGCATTTCCTAAATGACCTCTTATGCTCAGTTTGCTGGTAGCACGCTTTGCTGTTTAAAGTTGTTGCCATCAGCCGATTCCCATAGTCCTACGAGCAATCCATGTTTGCATGACTGCCACTGTTCCCAATAGCTTTTTACGGTTGCACTTTCGGTCGCCCTATCGACTTCTACATTGATCAAGTTGTTAATCGTCTGCTAGCTGCTGTTTTGGCCATAGTTCTTCTACGTTGACACTGATTCGGGCAGAGTAACATATCACATCATGTCTTACGCAATGTTTACAGTGAACCGAACATAGCCGCCTGTTTTAAACGAGTAGGTTCCTTGAACTGCATTAGCCATTTAAGTGCAGCATGGTCTCTTCGAAGAAGGAACTCTAGCCCATACAAGTACTTATGGAACTGTTTGACGCTATTCAACATCTCCAGCAGTTCTGGTTTTGACAGTGCCCTGGCTAATACTCGTTCTGTACCTCCTTGGTTTCTTTATATGACTGCTCCGATCTTAGTATTACTAAGGATTTTGTCCATGATGAAAAAATCACCTACTTGTGGGTACATCAAAAATGAAGAGCTCCAGAACTTCTTCATTAGTTGTACGAACGTATCTTGATGGTCTTTCGTCCAGTGAAACTTTTAAGATTTTTCAGTTAGACAATGTAAGCTTTGCATGGCGTCTGCGAAGCTGGATATAAATCGTCGATAGTACGACCATATAGTCCTAGAAAACTTCTCAATTCATGTACATTGCTTGATGCTGACCACTCTTCTACGGAATACTAGCTTTTTGGGATCACTTCGTACTCTTTCACTCAATACTATGTGACCTTCTTAAAAAACCTACATTTTGATGCGCTTAACTTTAAGGAGTCAGCTTTAGCGGTTCCTTGAACTTGCTGAAGATTGCTTACATGTTCATTAAATGAATGTCCTAGTACGATACGGTTCGGTATTTATAACAGACCCTAGAGCATTTTCTCACTTTCCTCACCATCTTATTTCTAGGCACCTACCTGCCGCAATTTCTCCAAATGTGTTTACCGACTGCCAAGCTGCTTCATCGTTAAACCGGTTCCGGGTTCATTACAATTCCTGATTTCAGGTTTTTGATATTTGACCAGGTTTTCAACCGGAAATTGAACCTTCGATGTCTACCACCCTGGAAGCCGTAAATTGATTTTCTGAGCATGGCCTGTATCAATAATATCACTTCTACGTCTAGTTTTTTTCAATTTGATGGAATCGGTGGCTTTAAGATGGTCTTGGCTGCTTCGTATTTCAATACTGACGCTAACACTTTGTTAATTCAGTTCCCCAATGTAGTCGGCACCTGAGCCTTTCTGTGGGATCTCGTGGGTCTCTGCAGCCTATACAATAAGTAAATGGGAAGAAATACAGTGCAGGACCTATATTTAAACTGTATTCCCGCCCTCAGACAAACCAAATCTTTGATCAGATCATTTCACCATAAGGCGGTCAATTTTAGTAAAGGAAATATTAGGAACCTTTCAGAGTTTTCTTTCAGGTCACAGTAACCTGAGATATCATTTGTATACAATCAACCTGTCCACGAAGAGATAGAAACCGCAGAGCATATATACTATGTGATTGGGTGGCTCTTGTATACAATGGGGTGGCTTCATTTTGAAGAGAGGTATTTGACCCCGGAGAAATGTAAATTAGCCTCTGCAAGTAGCATTCTTGCCTTTATTAGCAAGATGGTGAAGCTTTGGAACTAATAAATCCCAAGAGCACAAAAGATCTTTTAGGTCGCAGTGCTGGCCCTTTGGCCAGTAAAATGAAAAATTGTTATGTATACTATTGTACGATTTGGATTTAAATGTTTAAACCGCGTCACATGTGTTTTGTAACTGTCAGTGACGTTGACGTTTTGGAGTAGAAAACGACTTTGATTCTTCTAGTTGTGCTAAACGCAATAAAAAAGCAGGTCAGTATTGGTCTGTACTACTCGATTATTATTATTGTATTCGAAATAGATAATTAGATAAGATTAGAAAACATAAGCAACAGATTGCTTTTTCTATCGTCATACATATGAGTAATAGATTGATTATTCTCGTACAATTGAAATGGGGGGAAATTGGCTTAAGTCATTGTAACCATTAAAGTTAAATGGCATTCTGTACTCAATATTTGATTTAAAAAGGTTTAGCAATGATACGTAGCTGTGATGTAATTCTAGATGGTTATGAATAATCATCATATTCGTTGTGTTATATTTTATGAATCTTGTTAATGTCTTATGGCCACCGGTACCCACGTAATCCACCTAAACAATTATATATCTGATAAGCATCAAAGTCACAAATTTAGTTCGTTCAAAATCTAGTGATTTGAACTAATTAAAAGAGCCCACAATTCGTAACAATTTGGAGTAAAATGTGGGATTTTGCATCAAAATTAAGACATTTACATCTTAACAATTAAAAAATCAGTTGGATCGGCGGGGTCTTTCCACGGAAGGTAACAAAACGGAACTGTTTTTAAGGCTACAAAAGGATGCGGAACTAGATCCAGAAGATGTCGACGACGATACCAAAGATGTACAACTTCGCATACGACAAACATCATCATCAGGAGAAGCAGTAGAGATGAAAATAGGTTTGCCACAAGTGTCAATGGCAAAGGAGGAAGTATTGTAATGAGGAGAGTATGCCAGTACCGAGTGCAATAACCATGCAAAGTAACACCTCCTACCGGACAAACCAAGATAACAACGAATATATAGGAGCAACCCTAAATACCACTAAATAAGAAAATCATTTGATGGAGCATAATGGATGGACTGCTCAGGAACAGCTTATTGCCTTGATTATAGCTTTGCGGAGTAAGACATAAGATGTGCTACTAATTATTTCCGCCACAGATAAGCTACAATCGAATCTTGAGGTAGATAGAGTTGAGAAACGGAAAATCCCATATCCAGGAGCTATGTAAAATTCTGTAGCAAAACAGATGTCAGAAGCGGAGAGAAATCCTTCAAGATGTGGAACAAGAAGTTTGCGCGATGAACATATAGTAAAGCTCCATATAGTAACGACATCTTGAATGAATTTATCGTTGATGAAATAGGTCAGGTCCCCAATGTAGTCGACAAACCTGCCCGTGTTAGCTTTTCGGCTATATCGTTTCCAGCAATGTCCTTGTGACCAGGTACCCACCACGACCTAACTTTGTTATAGTAAGAGAGGGAACTAATCCAGTGGTTAGTCGGATCGTCAACACCCCTACGCCTGATTGCCTTAGCAATTGAGTCGTATCCAGTATTGTCAAAAGCTCCCTTAATATCCAAAAAAGCACACAGCGCAATTTCTTTCGAGTGCTAGATCGCTTCAATCTTGGTAATAAGTAGATGCAACGGCCCCTCTGTGGATTTGCCTTTTCTGTAGGGGAATTGATTAGGGTTTAGAGGTCTGGTTACAGTTAACCTGTCTGATATGAAGATCTATTTGTTGTTTCATAGTTTTTAGAATAAACGATGTATAACACTGATAGATCGAAAGGTCTTAGGGAGTTCACTTGTCAATTGCCAAGCTTTAAGATAAAAACCACATTGACTTGGCGCCAAGCCCGTAGTATGTGAAACAAATTGAAGCTAGTTCTAAATAAGGTTATCAAAGCAGGTTATTAAGTCCAAGCCCCTTTGAAGAAGGGCTGGGAAGATTCCATCCCCGCCTGGAGCCTTGAACGGCTGAAAGGAGTTAATGGCCCATTTGACTTTTTCCGGAGTAAAAAGCCTACCGGATAAGCTAATAACCCAACCCACATTTGCTCCCATATGTGTACCAAATATGGGGTCAGTAATTGTATTAGTGTCGCGAAACAGTGCAGCCTGGAAACTACACCTGAAGCAAGGAGTGACTCCTTGCGACCCGATGTATAATTACCATCGGATTTCAGAAGACGCTTAATCTCGTTGGACTGATCTTAAGCTAGAACTTTATCGAGTCGAGCAGTTGTAGGTATATCCTCGTTATTACCACAGTTATTCCTCCACTTAAGGCGTTTGGAACGCCTTAGTTCCGTATTGTAATTTGTTAGGACTTGCTTTTATTCATTCCACTCATTAGAATGCTTTGCCCTATTAAATAAATTCCTAACCTTCTTACGGAGTTTAGCCAGCTGTTCGTTCCACTCTGGAACTTTGTGATTTACCACAACGTTACGCGCCACACAGCTGCTTCTTTCAGAAGATGGGAGCACACCATTTAGCAAACAAGCTGCAGATTCTAGGTCACTAATTGAACTCAAAAAAGTTGGCACCAAATAAAAAGGAGAATACAAGAACTAGAAAACATCGAAAGAATGGGAAAGAAAGGGAATCGAAGGGTTTCTCCAGTACAGCATTCCAACTTCGATTGGCCACAAAATGAAAAGATTCTAAAAGCATCCGAATTAAAGTCCAGTATGATATTATTGGACCACTTTGAAAAATTGGTGCGGTCTACTACAGTAGGATGATGATATTCAAATAAAGGCAAAATTCATAAGATTAGGCTTCGCAGATTGGAGAATCTTCTAATACGTTAGAGTAATTATGAAACATACGGGATGGTACAGCTTGGACATTTAAAAGAAACGTCAACATCACCGATAAACGAAGTAGGATTTAACATCGAAATGATTTTAGATAGTATTACATCTAAACCATTCTGAATTATGATGAAAATAACTCATAATAGTATTGGTTCTATATGACGTGACGAGTTTGGTAAGGAGACAAGTTCTCTTTTTTACGGATGCCGAAAGACAGTTCAGTGAACTAATCCTTCAGCAGTAATATTAATAAACTCTATCGATTTCTCACAATATAGTAATACAGACACAATGCAAATTCTGTAGATAAATAGACAAAAGATAGCAGAGTTCTCAACAAACGCACAATCAGAATAAACTTGCTCACTCGTTTTTCGCAGTATGACGTGGTATAGAGAACTTGTTGTCTATATAGGACAATTCATAAAGAGTAAATATTCACTAAATATTGACGCAAAAATGGGGCTATGACGTATTAAAACCGTTTAGTATAATTTATATATATAGAAACGACAGATCACAAACAAATATAACTGTTAATAAATAAGAAGTTTTTATTAAAATTTATTGACAACATAAACTCTTCAAAACACTTTGATTCCTTTGGTTAATGGTTGAAATGTTCCTGCTTTGTAAATTCCTCGTCACACGGGCCGTTCGCATGTTTAATTAATCGGCTGTTCCTCGTTTTAACCTCACAATTAAGTAAACACCCATTTGCGTATGTAACACCATCCGAACCACATATAGGGAAATAATTTCTCGGACATGCACACTCTTCCAATCCACTTGCGAAATGAATTACCAATAAATTTAGCAATAACGTTAAAATTAACTTATTCATTTTAATAAAAATTTATTTAATTTAGTTAATTGTTTTAACATATTATCGATAGTAACGTCGCAAAACTAAGAACTGTATATTTATATAGACAAAAATGTATTCCTTATCTTATCAATTTTAACCAGCGCTGATTTGATATGCATATCAACGTTCGATTTATAATGTGTTTTAGACTATAATATGTAGTAAGCTTTGAGCTGAGCTGTCAAACGTGAGGATAATCTCCACTTTAATACACCAACAGTTATTTTAACTTTAGCCTATAATCCTTCATTTATTACTTTGTTTCTTGAAATTAAAATCCATTCTCACTCCAATTTTATTTGTTTTTTGTACCGAAGTCCAAATCTATTATATGCAGGGACATGTCATGCACGAATTTGATATCATTTCAAGTTCTATTGATTAAGATAGACAAGATCTCTCCAATGTCTAAATTGTTTTTTATTTTAATATTTATAATGACACATGGTTAATAATTTTATACTACATTTCACACCATTTTATAATTTCATTTCACTAACTCTTCTTTTGGGCCTTGAACGCTAGTATACTTTTACGTTTAGATTGCATCTACTGCCAGCTCTAACATAGTACTGAAAATTGCGTATTAACGGTCTGAATGTTGGTCATATTAATGCTCAGAGTATTATGAGGAAAGGCAAACTCGATGAATTGGTATACATTAATCCGAAATGATCGAACTGTTAATCGTCATGGTGGTGTATGTATTTACGTTCGTAATGAGCTTCCGTTTTCGGTCGTAAAAACTGAATCTTTTTTTCTTCAGGTAACTCAAGTAACTCAGGTGAATCTAAAATTCTAATCGGAGCTTTTTATAGACCTCCAAATGGGCATGGTATATCTGACATAGAAAATGCTTTGAACGTATTGCTCCTACTGACAGCGACATTATTCTTATCGGTGATTTTAATATTAACGTCTTAAAAGCTAGTTCTTTGAGTAATAACTTGAGCCAACTCATTTGGGTGCGACCCAAATTGATTCCATTATTTCTAGCCAACACCATAAAATGATACGTGTTAATCAGGTGAGTGTTCCGGGAATTAGTACACATGACTTGATCTTCTGTTGCTATGAAATTTCTATATTGATCATAACAATAATGATTTGCCAACGTATAGGGCATTTATATTTGACCCATATTATCCGGCGTGGTTTAACACTAATGTTAAAACGGCACTTTTTGTACGTGACTTGTCCTATCGACACTGGAAAATGATAAAAAAACGAGGTGGCTGTGTCGTCTGCACGGCCTGTATGGATTTATTAAAATCGATTTATTTATTACTAGCAACCGCGCCATCGGCGGTGTACAAACGATTAAGTATTGGTCGATGGTACGAGAAATACGATATGAAGGGCAAGGTCTCTGCCGTTGTGTTCCATTTTTGTTTTTTTTTGGAAATTTTGAAATTGGCTACTGTTCTGTCATAGTCATAAAGAGCGGCATAGAGAACGATTCTTGTATTTCAGTGAAACTACACTGAAGATGTAAAGTGACATCTATTACTATTAATATGTACTACTTTATATTGTTTCATTTCACACATATTTTTATGTAATTCTCCTTAATGTATGCATTATTGTAATACCTACTTTTAAATGAAAACAAATAATTGCAATAATTAGGCAATTAGAGAGACATTCAGACTGTATGATTTGTTATGTTTTTTTTTAATTATAATTAATGTGGGTATTAATTACTTTAATTTTAATTTAATTAAATCGCACTGTTCTTTACGTAAATTTTGACACCAAAATTGGTTCGATCAGTTAATGCATTCTCTCGCTAGCATGTTAAATCGCTCAGAGGTTCGCGACACGCCGATTTTCTTTGAAAATACAAAGAATGACGTAAAATGACGCAGAATGAAGTAATACCTTATATTAGAATGAATGAATACCTTATACTTAATGAGTAGTCTCCATGCAAACAAGGACAAATTTCATTCAATTTTCGGAACATGCTAGACTTAGTTCTGAGTTTAAAAAGGTTATCACGTTAAAACTAATGAATCTAAGTTAATATTTAACCGGAATATTGCGAATAGGGTCTGCAGGGATGCGAAACGCTCATATTTTAATCAATTGTTCCATTCTAATTCGTCGCAAAACACCATTTGGAAAAATTTATCTGTTCTAGGAGTAGTTGATCGCACTAACACAAAACATGAGTTTAAGCTTGATGAAATAAATGAGCAATTTACATTAGCCGTTGACTCCAACATAGTTCTTTCTGATCCAGTGTCTCATTACAATCACATAGTACTACTAAGGTATGTTAGCCCATTGACTTGCTAGATGTCGCTACTGATATCGTTTTGAAATAATCAAAATATTGTTATATGTATAATCGCCTAAATGTTATATATTTATTCTAAATGTTGACGATATTCTATCGACCCGACATCTGGAACATCAATGGGTAAACTGTTTTTTTCTTATGTTGGTAGTACAATATGTATTTATATTATGGATGAACTTAGTTTTCGGGGTGCCGCTACTAAGGAGGTATACTATTCTATATAGGTTGTATTAAATCAAATGCAATGGGTTTGGATGGTGTTTGTCCAAAATTCCTAAAACTAAATCTGCTTGGTATTGTTCAGGTGATAGCTCATATTTTCAATAATATTCTGACCACTTCATTGTCCCCCTCGGATTAAAAGAAGGATAAAATGATTCCTATTCCTAAGAAAAATAAAGTTGAAACAGTTGATGATCTCAGCCCAATTAGCATTCCTCCTTTTGTGTCAAAGGCTTTTGAAAATTTGATTCAACTTCAAATATCTAAATTTATAGAAGCAAATAAGTTGCTTAATCCACACCAATCTGGCTTTCGTAAATCTCACTCAACTAAAAAAAGCTTGTGTATTCGATTATTGAATTTCTCAAAATCCTTCGATACTGTCCCGCATATTTTATTATCACACAAATTGAGACATATCTTCAAATTCTCTAACTTAGCGGTTAAGTTAATACTTAATATAAATACACAAAGTACTACCATCATAAGAAAAAAAACAGTTTACCCATTGTCAGGTGTCGGGTTGATAGAATAACGTCAAAATTTAGTATAAATGTATGACATTTAGGCGATAATACATATAAAAATATTTTTATTGTTTAATATTTTTGAAGGCGTACAATTAAAAGTGATAAATTTATAATGTTAAATTGGTGGGCCTTTAGTATCGTTCATCAAATCGACTGTATAGTGACATTTTTAGTGGTACGATTTGATAGTGGCCATAATTTGAACTAAAGGTGTACCTAAATTCTGGCATGTTTGCTAATCCCGGGTCCTACGCCCCCGAAGTTTAAATCTAAAGTCGCTTGGAGAGTTATCGAAGTCGTTAACTTCAACAAATACTTTAAAAAAAATTGATGATCGATACTAAAGCCGTCCCCACTTTATAATAAGTCGTTGGCCTAGTAACTCTCCATATTGCTATATGGATATGTTGTGTTATGAATTGGGATTTGAATTGTGTTGATTGCTCTCTGTTTAATATAAATAAATTTACTTGGAAAGACTCGTACAATAAATTGTCATGTTCTTAGAGTCTTCTTCGACATTTTATTTTGCCCCGACTTTGTGATTTTAAAATATGGTAACCCTGCTATATATGCATGTAGCACCAACTAAAACAAAAAACTGGCGTTGGCGAAGTGGAAGACGCCTGATACATTGTAGCTAGGACGAGATGCCGGGATTTGAGCTGTGCCAAAACAAAAGATGACTCAAAAAGATGAAGTAAGATCAAACAAAAGAAGTACTGGGAGGGATGATACAAGAATTGGAGAAATCCACCATGGCTGATGTGACAGGACGGCAAGCGTTGGGGGACAAAATAAAAGTTGGAGCTGTACGCAGAAGAAGTTCTCCACACACACTGATGGAAGTGCCATGGAGAGCTGCTGTACAGCATAATGGATGAACTGTTCAGAAACAGCTTAATTCATTGATTCTAGTTCTGCGGAGTATAAGGTAGCAGGTGTGCTACAAACCACACCCGCCACAGAAATGAGCTACAAGTGAAGCTTGAGGGAGTTGGGGTTGAGATAAAGACAATCCCATATCCAAGATCTATGCAATGCGATTCTATTGGAATATACGATGCAACTAAAACCACCTTATAGCCATCGAATCTGTCAAATTGTAGAAACTAGACGTTGAAGATATTGCGCAAAAGATAACGGCCATGATTGATGCCACCAGTTTTACGATGACCAACTTAACAATCAGTAAAGACAACTGGCCAGATTGCCAGCCATCTTATTTTAAACCGAACATATAGAAGGGAGTAATTTCGCAAAAACGCTGATAGAATGACCGCATGAGGTCGTGTGCTGTTCTCCAATTTTGAAATGGATAATTGATCAAGGCAGAAGCCCTCAGTGGCACCAAATTGCCATAAGAATATACGATCAAGAATCAAGAAGCTCGAACAGTAATGGACACATTTTTGAACAACTATGCAAGCAGCTTCGGAGTTTCACTACAAATGTAGGTCCATTCCGACTAGCGTTTTCCGACTAGCAAAGGATACTGTGGTGGAATTCTAATAATATTATAATCGTTTATATGTACCTAGGGGCCATTTGTATATTGACTACCAGTTGACAAATCTACACCGCCACTGTTCAAGTACTTATGGTTAATTTTAAATTGGGACATTTTACGTGAGTGTGTACATAGTTTGAAGTGGACATTTTTGTGTAAAGAGAATATGAGACCAACTACGAGATTGTGTGCGATTCCAAAAACAACATTCTATTCACAATAAAATGACTAATCGTCGATTATGGGGTTGGCAAGCTTTCGTGGGTTAATCAACCTTAAGATACATGTTAACACCTATAGATTGCCAAGATTACGAATGGCTCTCTCGTTTAAACGACGTTCGAATATTTAGAGTCACATATAGTATTGCGGTTTGTTGTAAATTTTTTTTTTTATTACTATGCATAATACGACAGTCGTATGATAAGTACCTGGCTGTTTCCAGAGAAAACATTTTTAGAAGCAAAATTTATTTTTATTATCAGACTTATTTAGTCTTCTTTTAGATGCTGAAATCTAATTTTACTTAAATCATTATTGGTTCTCAAAATCAATGATCTCTAACAGTCTCTAACAGATTTTAATGATCTCTAACAATTGTATAATACATTAGGTGCAATAGACGGGAAACATATTGCCATTGAAAAGCCACGGAAATTTGGTGATTCATACTATGGTTACAATACTAGGGAGGCGAAATGTATTATTCAAAACTTGGAGAACTTCTGTAGCAGAGAAATTTAAATTAAAACAAAAGTCTTGTAAATTTAGGCATCACTATTTGACATTTTCCAAAAACTGTTCTGCTTGCAACCAAAGAAGGCCGAAAAAATTAAGGAAATACACCAAAGAAACTAATAATTTATTACAGATTTCTAATAGATATACGAATATTAAATTAAACTTTCAAAGAATGTTGAAATGTTGTCATGATTTTGGTTTTCACTTCCAGGTTTGAAAATTGGCGAAATGGAGGTGTTTGACTCTTCCAATAATAAAGAATTCATTATCGTAACGAAACTATCCAGGATGACCAATAAAGTGCGAATTACAGTTGATGCGTCGGCAAAAACATCCCTTTTCTTTTAATATTAGCGGCGCCATCTCTGACTGAGGCCAGGTACTTACCATACAACCCCGTAGCGAGACTTGAATGTGCAAAACTTAGATTATTTATATAATTAAGCTCTAATATACGTATGTACAAGTATAACCAAAAAATTAAATTTGAGAAAAAAATAAAAACGGAAATGGTAAGTAAAATAATAAATTTAAGTTAAACAAAACAAAAGAATAACAAAAATAAGAAAATAATACATATGTATACATATTTTTATACATATTTACTCTTAAATAGTATATTAATTTACATCAAATAAATTCTCACGGTCAGAAATTTATTTTTTGTATGCAGCCTTACGAGATTCTTTATTTTTCGTAAGACTTTGATTTTCTCACAAATAATTTAGATTTGTAAGCATATTTTATCGCTTTAGATTTAGTTGAATCTACTTAGTGTAATGGCGACAGTAAGTTACAACTAAGGGTGGTGTTTAGTGTACTGTTTAACATGTTGGCAAAACGAATCACTTGCTACTTAACAATTAATCCGGATACCGGTCAAAACGATAAGCGAGGTATAACTATAGGTATTTCAGACATATTGGTCACCATCTTAAATAAATTAAAAACAAAATCATTCAAAATTTGAATTATTACGTAACTAAGCAATCGTTTTCTGTCAGCTACTTAGTTATTTGGGAACATTTTTATGTAAAATGACAGTCTCGAAGAAATCACACCAAAACCTTTTTGTACCATTCTATCGTTATTTTATAGATCCTGTTGATTTTTTTCTACATAAGTAAAGTGGCTGGAGAAAGTTTCGAACTCAACCTCTTGTATTTTGATCTCGATTTTTTATTCGCTAAATTTATCTTTATCTTAGCTTATAATTGGTTACGGATCACATCATTTCTAGACCATAGATAGCCTGTGTGTGAAACTGTTGGCAATTTTATAGCGTGTAATTTATAATGTCATATCTATTGCGCTTTAGGTCATAATTGTTTTGTTTTATATTTTGGATATTTTGTTACCGTTGAGTGACTCCATGGGTAAAAATTAAAATCTTTATTGTAGGAAGAGGGAGGAACTTTTGAAACTCGTTTGTTATTTAAAGTTATCTCTACAATAATAATAATAATTGGGTTTGAAACGCAATTTTGACCAATACGCTTTCGTGCAACGATGATTCTACTTCCAGAGATCGCTACTTCGTCCGTATGAAGGACCCGAAAATTACAGAACCATTGACTTGTTTAGTTCATCAGTCTATTACTTGACTATTCTTTAAATATACAATAAAATATATCGTTAAAGCATACCAGAACCGAGCCATTGGTGCAGTGGCTTAAACTGCGACGTTTGAACCTCAGTCCTCAATGAGGGAGCGATGTAAATGAGTGTGATAATTATTTGATTTTGATCGGTGATGGCAATTTTTAATCTGTCAAACTACAAAGAAAATCAACAAGTCAAATTTCATGGATGATCGTAATGGGTTGAATTGATGTCTTGAATATATTTTTGACCGTTATTAGTTTTTGCTAAGCAACCTTAAACATTAATTATTTATTTTGGAAAAATGACTCAAAATTGCCATCGGATCACTATTTCATTTGAGTAAATAAAATCTTTTTTGAATTGTAATTGTTAAATTTTTACTATCCAAAATCTTTTAAAGTTACAGTTTGAGTTAAATAATCCAGCTGCTTCATTGTTCCTCATACAAAAAAATCTAGTACTGTAATATGGGTTGATCTTGCTGGCCAGTGAATCGGTCTATTTTGTCTAATCCATCAAGTGTTATATAGTTACGGTTATGCCCAAAATTAACAGGAGCACCATCATGTTGGTAAATGATGTTTTCTAGTTCAATATCCGCCAGAAATATTAAGAAATTCGTTTCGCAAAAACTCTTGATAATACTGTTAAATGTTCTAAGAAGCTTAAATGGCCCGATCGATTTCTTACCAACCACACCAGCCCATACATTGACACTACATTGTGTTGAAACGATGTCTGTTTTTTACAATGCGGATTTGTTTCAGCTCACGAAGGTATAGATTATGCAGCGGGCAAAAGACCCTAGACGGCTTTATAGTGGTATGGGCGACGATTATTGTGATAAATACTCCAATTTTGAAGTTAAATTTTATATTGAACCTTAAAGACAAATGTCTGATACTGAAACTAATACTGAAGATTCATTTATAGCTGCTCATAGAACAACATTATCGATATAAACAGTTAAAGATGGTACCGGATTTGCATTCACCCGATGATTGGCTAAATTTTCAATTTCACGCAATTTCCAAATGTGTTAGTAAATATTTGGACATTTGGTAAACGACGATGGGAATATTTTATTTGTTATCTCATGAAAATCATATATGCATATATGCATCAAATATGCATCATTTGATAAACTTAATTTAATTATTTTTTAATTATATAAATTAAAAGTTTACTTTATTTTCAAACAATTGGGGATGATTGAAACACACACATAACTTAGAATGGATTATTAAATTAAAGCATGATTGTCATTTATTTTGAAACTAAAAAAAAATAAAAGACAAAAGTATAGACTACTAGATTTTTAAAAAATCAAAGTTCAAACACTAATATTTAAATAACGGTATAGGCTACGTGTACTTAAATAATACATTAAAACAAAGGCATTCTGGTGCCTAACATAAAATAACAAATGCTACGCTTGGATTACCTATAGCTTTGGAGTAAATAAGTAAAATATGGAGGAAGGTACCATCCAAAATTAATTTTGTTGAACGCACTGTATCCCAGTAAATATTGAAAATGGAGTCAGGTGGTGGACAAAAAAGGAGTTGTGTGTATAGTAAAAAAGGCTTAATGAATGGTTACATACCAGAAACTTTAATGACTCTATACGAGTACAGAGTAGTAATAATCAACGTATTTACGCATGGGAATTTTCATTTTTTTGTGGTATACGAGTATTGATATACAGTGGCTTGTATAGCGTAAATGCGTCCGTTAAAAAAAATTGTCTATAGGTATTCAATCCACATAGCAACGACACCTACTCTTCATATCGAGGAAACGATATATGCACTCGTATATTGCTGATATTTAATAAACCAATATAATTGCAATACTTTCACAAAGTTAATCAAAAATTATCATATATTACGGTATAGTATACGTCGTAACCAAACGCTTGTTTGACCAAAGTAACACGAATTCCGCATGTACATTCAAATTCTTGACGGTTTTTGTCATTCTGATTTAGCCTCACTTTTATGAAATAATCGCCATTTTTTTAGTCAGATAGTTTGAATTTTAACTTTAACCAAAACGCTACATTATAACGCGGTGAGTGAATGTGAGTGAACCTAAAACGAAAGTGCACCACGATGCTTAATTGCTACTGATTTAAGCCACGCCTAGTATTCAGAGAATAATTTAATTCTAGCATTGGCTTTGTTAAATGGTCCTATACCTACCGATACATGCTTTAATGGCTCGAGAAAATCTGCACTGGAATATTTCTCTTAGACTGCGTCCAAAACCCATGATAAATATTTGTGAATAAAATTTTTGACATTTATTTGAAAAATATTCCCCTACATTCCCAATTTTTTATTACACTGTCCGAAAAGTATAATAATTGATTGAAATATTTCCATGCCTTGGAAATCACTTTTCGAAATCAGTTTTTGCGAGGCGTACTATAAATAAAATTTACAAAACCCTTTCGTGGAAACGTCGGCGTATGCCATCATTTTGAATGCTTCGCGGTGGGACACGTCGGCATATGCTGCCATAGATAAAATGTACTATAAAAGCACGTCGGATATTGGATTTTTTTTTCAAAATTTTTATTTTATTTTATATTTTTTTATGTTGTATAATTACCGTTATCATGTGTATTAGTACATGATTATTGAATTTTTTAAGGTTTTCTGGTGTCACCCGATGTTGATTATAGCCGACGTGTCCTTCCAATGAAATAAAAGTTGTAAATAGGACATGTCAGTATTTGCCGACAGACTCTCATAATTGAGTTTTAACTGTCAAATATATATTTATCCAATTATTTATTTATTTATTTATCTATATGTATAAGCATATGCATAATATAATAGTACTACCATCAAAATGGGAACCGCTTAGAACTGGACATTTTAAAACTGGATATTTCAAAAAAGGATTTGGCAAAACCAGATAAGGTACAAAAATGGATATTTCAAAATTGGATATTTCAATACGATATATGGTACAAAACCAGATATGGTACAACACTGGATATTTCAAAATTGGATAATTCAAAACGATATATGGTACAAAACGAGATATGGTACAACACTGGATATTTCAAAACAGGATATTTCGACATGTGATTTAAACTTAAAATGATTTTTTAGGAAAGTTCTGGAATATGGCCAATTAGAACTCGGCGAGTTCTTAACTGATTTTGATGAAAGTCGATAAGTAGAAAGAAAATGGAATTTTAAAATAATTTTTTAGGAAAGTTCTGGAATATGGCCAGTTAGGAAGGAACTCGGCGAGTTCTTAACCGATTATGATGAATTTCGATATTGTCGAAATATCCTGTTTTGAAATATTCAGTTTTGTACCATATCTCGTTTTGTACCTTATCTCGTTTTAAAATATCCAGTTTTGAATTATCCTGTTTCGTCAAATCCAGTTGTAAAATATCCAGTTTCAACCGGTACCCCATCATAATACACATAGTACTACCATCATAAAAAAACAGTTTACCCATTGATGTTTCAGATCTCGGGGCGATAGAATATAATCAAAATTTAGTATAAATACATGACATTTAGGCGATTATACATATACAAATATTTTGATTATTTTAAAACGATACCAGTAGTGACATCTAGCACGTCAATGGGGTAACATACCATGGTAGTACTATTTGATTTATATTATGGTATATGTTAAGGCGCTTTTATGGTTGTGTTCATTCGTTCGTTCGTTCATTCGTTCTTTCGGTAATATTACCGAAATTTTTTTTATATTTTGATGATTTTATGGTTGATGAAAATTCACGGAACGATTTTGTCACCACCTATCGATTAAAAATCTAAGCATTTGACATTTTCTTGATAGATTTATCAAACTTATTTTGTCTGTAAAGAAAACTATACCTATTTTAATTTTATTTTATGTAAAATTGATTTTAAACAACGATTTACTATTTAATTTATATACGTTTACCACGGAACTTCAAAAATACTAATCAAATTATTGCTACTGTCAAAATTTGTTTGTATATAGTATTGCTATCCTTTTTAAATTGTATAATTTTCTCTTTTACTCCATAATCGTTCGAACGAAAAGTGAAAAGTTGGTCATCTTAAGGCGCAAGTATGTATGCGGATGTAAAATAGAAAAAATATCCTCATACTAACCAATCAAAGCAACACATATAAACCATGTGACTAGCTTCACCAATCAAATCACACGTATGCAGACAAAAATCTCCGTATTCCATTTAAAAAAAAAAGTTAAAACATTTTTATCTTCGATTTTACTTTGTTTTTATTTTCCTACGCAACATTATATCCGCAAACGTATGATTTGATTGGTGAAGCTAGTCACATGGTTTGTATGTGTTGATTTGATTGGTTAGTATGAGGATGTTTTTTACATTTTACATCCTCATACGTACTTGCGCCTTTAATGAAAAAAATACGGAACGAAAATAAGGGGAAAATAAGGGAATGTGATTGGTTAAAAAAAAGTACGGAACGAATTACCGAACGAATGAACACAACCATAAAAGCGCCTTTACATACATTTAGAATTTAGAATTAAGAGGAAAAGCACAAACGGAAGCAATTATAATGACATCAAAACCGACATTTGCTTCCATTAGGCATAAAAACCTCTTAAATTCACCCCATACAGCTCACCTCATTTTGAGCTAGAGCTCATATAAAGGGTGGTTAAATTTCAAGGGCCGATGTTGATTTTGAATAAAACACAAATTAATGTCAATTCTTTTTATTATGATAATATGGTATGGTTCAATTATGTATGGAACAAAATATCGGCCAAATGGCCACCGCGACCTCGGTGGCACACCTCCATCCGATGGTCCAAATTTTCGATGACGCTTAGGCATAATTGAGGTTCTAGCCGTTAATGTGCCAAATTATCTCATCCTTTAGCTCTTGAATTGGTGCTGGCTTATCGACGTACATCTTTTTTTTTCAAATAACCCCAAAGAAAGAAGTCCAACGGTGTCAAATCACATGATCTTGGCGGCCAATTGACATCGCCACCACGTGAGATAACACGACCATTGAATTTGTCGCGCAAAAGAGCCATTGTTTCGTTATCTGTTTGGAAAATGGCACCGTCCTGTTGGAACTACATATCGCCCACATCCATATCTTCCAATTCAGGCCATAAAAAGTTCGTTATCATCTCACGATAGCGAACACCATTTACAGTAACTGCCTGACCGGCCTCATTTTGGAAAAAATACGGCCCGATGATGCCGCCAGCCCATAAACCGCACCAAACAGTCTCTCTTTGTGGGTGCATTTGTTTTTCGACAATCACTCTTGGATTATGATTCACCCAAATGCGGCAATTCTGCTTATTGACGAATCCACTGAGGTGAAAATGTGCCTCATAACTGAAGATGATTTTCATCGAAAATTGATCATCCCCTGTTGCCATTTCTTGCCACCATTCTGACCATTGACGACGTTTGGAATGGTCAAGAGGCTTTAGTTCTTGAGTCAATTGCACCTTATAAGCATGTAAATGCAAATCTTTATGCATAATGTTCATCAACGACGAGCGTGAGTGGTGCAATTGTTGGGCACGACGACGATTTGAGGTGGACGGCTCTTCAGCCAAACTATCGCGTACAGCAGCAATATTTTCTGCAGTACGAGCTTTACGAGCATGCACTGGTGCTTTAAAATCTCGTACAGATCCGGTTTGCTCATATTTTTGCACGATTTTCCCGATTGTACGAACATTTGGACGATTAAATTGACCGAAAAAATCACGAAGTGCACGATATGCATTTTGATTTGAACGCCCATTTTCATAATAAGCCTGAATAACTTTAACGCGTTGCACGATTGTGTATCTTTTCATGGTTCAAATTGAGTTAGTTTGAAATTGAGAAATGTCAAATGAAATGCAGAAAAAAACTTGACGTTTAGGTGTGGTTCACATTCAACATCGGCCCTTAAAATTTAACCACCCTTTATAATGAAATGCGCTACAGATGAAGTAATAATAATAATAATAAAATAACAAAAATAACAAGAAACATAAAAAATTTAAGAAACAAAACTGTGTATTGCCAATTAGCCACGCCACCCTAAAAATTTTGACTAACGAACTTTTGCCTGTCAATAATTTAATGAATGGAATTCTTTGCTATAACTCCTATTTTATTATTTCGAATGCGCTTTTGATACGATAAATAGAAACGCAACATGACAGCACGTTGTAAAACAGGCATTCCAAAGAAATTAAATGAGCTTATACAAGAAATGCATTGGAATACTGAAAACACATCTCAACAGCATTCAATGGGGACTAAAAAGTAAACAGAACTGATTTTCATATATCATATATGCCTGCTCATACACAAACACTCTGGAATGCAGCAAAAAGTACAACAACAATCAGACCTGGTTAAACGATGTTGGTCTCAATTTATTAGAAAATCCAAGATGATGAGGCTGACCAAGAATATAAACACACCTAGGCACATCAACCAACAACAAATTAACATGTTATATACAACCTGGAATACTCGGACCTATCCCGAATTTTTATATTTTATAAAAAATACGAATTTTCAACTTGTGAGTAAAATAAGTACTGCTGTATGGATATGAAACATGGAAATCATACAGTAGCTGCAGGTGTTAAGTGCCTTCGACGAATATTGAAGTGCTTCTGGACAAACATCATAATAAATATAGAGTTGCAAAGAAACACGAATAGCAGTGATATATTTTGACCGAAATAAGGAATCGGAAATGGTGATGGATATACTAAGGAAACCACCAAGTGATATAATAAAAATGCGATTGGACTGGAACTTGCAAGGAAAAGGGATGTTGGAAGACCACCAATGACATGGACAAGAACAGTGTTAGCAGAAGTGAAAGAACTAGTTAAATTAAGAAAAGACATTTTCTACAGAGCGTCCTCGCTCAATAGGAACCTATCTAATATTGCAGGACCAACACATAAGTTCAGTTTATGTTGTGTGAAACTTGAGGTCCATGATTGGTCCATCTAAAATATCATCAAAGCAAATTATGAATTCGTATGAAAAAAGAAAATGATAGCACATAAGGAGGAGAGAAAACAAAATTAAAGAACAAACAGCGGAAAACCGAATGAAATTAAATCATAACAATTGAAACGAAACAATAAGAAAATGAACATTTTTTAACTTCTTTATTATTCTTATGATTATCATAATTTTTTTTTTTTTTTTTATTTTTTCCCAGGAATAATTATACAGAAATTATGGCAGAATTAAAATAGAAAAGGTAATAATAATGATTGTACGAATAGTAATAATAACAATAAAACTTACATGCAACTATCTCATCACCCAAAAAATATATAAATCGCTTTGTGTAGATGTTTTTGGAGTAGATCACTATCTTAAATTTAAATAGAATTGCGGTTGTAAATTTCTCACAAGTTTCTTGATACAGTTACTAGTCTTAATCTGTCTTAGATTTAACTAAATAATTTATTATTTTACATTTTCTTATAGTGTTAGCCATCGGATGTATAGCGATTGTTAAAGTTAAAATATTTGAACCCACATTGCAGTGCCACAGTTCGATTCTCGCCCATATCGCAACTTAATTTTTCATAATATTCCTGATCTCGTGATGGCGAAGAGAATATATAGCAAAAACTATTGTTTCTTGATAAACTATTTTGTAAATGCAACAGCCATAAGCAACCTATATACGTTTACACTAAGCAATCGATTGGTAGTAATACAGTGAATGATGCAAGGAAAGCGTTCTATTATATTTATACCCATTACTTTATTATTTTGTTGGAGTGACGCTCCTACATTGTAATGCTTAATCTTTATTGGCAGCGTAAACCTCACATTTCTGGCACTACTCATCTACATCTCTTAAACATAGGTAAATTAAATCTGTTTCTCGCTTGGTCCAATATTTTATTGCTGCCCACAAATGCTCCAGTTTTACCATCATGGTTCTCTCGCAGGGGTCGGGACTGATTTTTTTTCTGTTGACTTCTGTTTATAATCCCGTATTGCTATTAGACGAAAAGAGCTCCTGTTTGTAAATATGCCATAATGAGTTTTTCACTTATCTCAGTGAGACAACGCAAGCTTCTTGTGATGTTTACAAAGTTGGAACCGAGTTATCGATATTAGGAGCAAAGTCCCAAAAATTCCTTAATGTATTCTAATGTTAATTTCTTTGAATCAGTTCCCTACTCCTTCACTTCAAAAACCATATAGTCAAAATACTACAAAAAACGTTACTAGAAATTGAAACAAAACATTATCGGTATTAAAGGGCATTTTTCTTTGTCGTCCTCATGAATTGCTCCTTGCTAACAATAGTTAAAGAAGTCTTGTGTGCTGAATATTTTAAGTCCTGAACATGTTACCCAAATGTCATTATTCCATGGCAATAGGTAACATCATTTAATAATCTATATAAAACCTCGTTGACTATCCTTTTTTTAAAACCGGAAACGAAGATAAACTTCATAGACTACTAAACTGTTCTACCCACACTCTATGTGTTTCAGTTTCTTAATTAGTTCTTGAAACTTTTGTTGCTTTGCAATTTGCAATTTTGTAAACGAGTGCAATAACGATTGAATCATCCGTTTCCTTTGTCGGGCATTATTTTCCCTTTTCTTCTTTGGCAGCAATTTCAAAAGTATTGACTCATAATACTCGGTCACCTAATGTATTGGTTGGCCCACTATTTCTACTGTTCTAGCTGCAAAGTCACCGTTTCGACGCTTTTTTGGACATCGGTGATTTTTCGACTCTTTCTTAATTGAGAATTCGTAGCCCACTTTTTTATAGTGACATTCATCAGTTGTTATTCAAATCTAGCATCATTTGATGTTCCAGCAATCTAAGCAACTAAGCATCTGCTAAAACTAATGTAATACGATACGAGCGATATCTATTTGCTTGTCATACTTTGAATTCTTTCATTTGGCTTTCACGTCAATATCCACCATATCATGGCAACTTCAATTGCTTCCAGCTTGTTTCAAGTATTTTAGTTAGAATTGTTGTGTTGGGTTCCCTTATCTCTATGTTACCTCCGAAAAGATACATATCAATCAAGTTTTTTGTTACCTGCCGTGTTCAGACCTCATCTAATCCCTAGATTACTTTACAAATTAGGTCCAACCGTCTGACAACGCCGCAAATTAAAGAAGACAAGAATAAGCACAAAAATGTATCAGTCAGAAATCGTAATGGTTTCAGCAAAAGAAATCAAAAATCGCATAACTATAGTATAGAAATCGTCGCTCTTACATCATAACCATTAAACTTCATCTAATCTACCTTGTTGAGTTGTGGGAACTATAGAAAATGGTATTTATCACATTTCGACCACAATATCAACATTACCACTGAATGACGAATATCAAAAACTCTCACAATCATAATAAAAAAAAATGTTTAAAGAAATTTTTCTGTTAATAACTTATACAAATCGTTATCCAAACGGAAATTCAGTACAATTTCCATAAATAATGTTGTCGTCTTACTTTAGCTTGGCATTGCATCTGATATTTCAATAATTTCACAATAGACATGTCAAAAGACCTTATCAAAACCATATTACGTGGTATTATGTATAGTAATTATGCTTGATCTCTATAATGATCATTAATTGGAGTGAAAAGTTTAGGTCCAAATTTGTAATCAAGTTATGAGATATCAATCTAACCGTCAAAGATTGAAAAACTCGTAATTAACTTTTCCATATTTAAAATGTCGACGGATTGCTGTAAAAACACGTTCCTAATGACTATAGGCTTAAAACGATACCGTGCACATTACTGCTGTCGACAAATCCGCTTAAATGTTTCCCCAGCAAGGACTGATTTGTTGATCCTTGCAATTATGAAATGAACACGAGCTTTACTGTATTTTGTTGCTCGGCAGCAAGACAACAGTCCTCTTCAAACCTTAAAATTTGATAGCCGACCGATATGATCTCACATCTGGGATGACCGGATAATTTGATTATTGGATAAATTTAAAAACCAGAAAGTTTTAACTTCCAAAAGCCAGAACTAAACTAGAATTTTTGGTGATAACGCAGATAAAATATTGAACCAACCGATTAACACGTTTGTTACGTTGTACAAGTTTCTTCGTTTATTATATTCAAATTTCAAAATGTCATATGCATAAATTATGAGAATTATGAGAATGTGTCACTCTCTCTCTTTGTTTTTCGTTTTATATATTTTTGTTATCGACAGTTGTTACGTGAGCAGGCTTTGATTTGCCTGTATTCTAATTTCACTGAAATTATCGTTTGTTCTTGTTGCATTTGTTTTGTTTAAACCTTTTGTGTGTCGATTTCATATATGTATAACAAGTATTAGATAAATTAAATAAATAGGCCGAATAAATAATGTAAATTAAATTGATTATTCGATGCTGTCTCTTCAGCAGAACGTCAGGCTGTTTATCGAAAGCGAAAACAAGCAAGGGTTCGTTCATTTGTTCTGTAAAATTATTTTTATGGTTGATGAAAAAATCGCCAAACGATTTATTTATATCAGTTGTCATTTGTTGTGATTATGTTATCTCTTTTATCTTATATTGCTTTGTCTCTTTTACTCTATGTTCATTACTCTTGTGAAAAAAATTCTGATGAAAAATACGTCATTTTCGGGTAATATGATTGGTTTAAAAAAAATCTTTTCATTTCAACCTTACGTTTCGCCCACTTGGCGGCGGATGAACCGACTCATTGTGAGTTTGCTTTTCAATTATAATTTAACTAGACGTCAAACAAAAATATAAATAAGCCGCTGTAATTAGTTTTTTTAGTATTGTGTTTTTTATAGTTTACAATAACGGTAATTTAAAAAGAATGTTTATTTAAATTTAAAATAAAAAATTAATTTTTTTATTTTGATGATTACTTTCGGAAAACTGAAATGAACAAATTTAGAACTTTGAAAAGCAGGCACTTTGAATCGATTGTGGAGCATTGGCATAGACCTTATATTTCACGTGGCTCCAAAGAAAAAAGTCTAAAGGTGTTAAATCACAAGATCTCGGTGGCCAATTGAGATCACCTCTTCGAGAAATAACACGATCAGGAAACTTTAATTACAAAATTGCAATTGTTTCGTTTCTTGTGTGGCACGTAGCGCCATCTTGCTGAAAACAAACGTCGTCCCGGCCATAAAAAATCATTAATCATAGCTCCGTAGCGCGATCCAATCACCGTAACAGTTGCACCAGCCTCATTTTCGAAAAAGTAAGGTTAATCACACCGCAAGCCCAAAAACCGCAATAAACAGTGATACGTTGAGGATGGAGAGGCTTATCAACAATCATTCTTGGATTTTTTTAGCCCCAAATGTGACAATTCTGCTTATTAACGTAGCCTCCGAGTTGAAAATGGGCCTCATCACTGAAGATGATTTTTCGATGAAAATCCGGATCATTTTGTTACATTTGAAGGACCCAATCAGCGACGATACGACATTTATGGTGATCAACCGGCTTGAGTTCTTGTGTTAACTGAACTTTAAAAGCATTAAGACCTAAGTCTTATTGCAAAATACGGTGTAATGTCGTTTGTGGAATGTCTAATTCTAAAGATCGACGAGGAATCGACAAACCTGGGTTTTCTTCAACACAACGGGCTACAGCAGTAATATTCTCAGTTGTTCTTCATATCACTTGTCGCAACAGCTCAAATTTTTCCACCAGTTTCACTATTTCCGGCTGAAAAGGTGCTTCACGGCGACCAAAAAGTGCTTTAGTTTTGCGAACTGGAACTGCAAAATGTTCAACATTTTTGTAGTGAATTTTAACAATTTCAATGCGTTGTTGAAGCGTGTATCGTATTAATTTTAGTAATGGCGTAATTTTTACTTGTCAAATGTCAAAAGATGACAGCTTCAAAATTGTAAGCTGCTCAAATAGCAGGCTATTCAAAATGAAACTTCTTATTGGGTAACCTTATATTTTACAATAGTACCATCTAAGAATAATTAGCAGAACTTTACATTAATTTAAAAAAGACAAACATTTAGCCAAAAAAAATCGGCCGGAAGCATACAGTCTTAGACTGTGTGCCTGAGCATAAAGAGGAAGTGAAAATTATTCGGATTCATGCCGACAAAACTGAACTTCTGCAAAGTGATTGGAGACTTTAACTTTTAGAGAACTTTTAACACTTATAGCCATTACTGGTTTAGACTGTCATTATTACAGGAATTTAAAAATCCAGGTAATCCTGGGCCTAATTACGACTGCAGAACAGCAACTGCCAATAACAAAGCCACAAATATGTAAAAATCCGCGAAAAAAAAAATTAACTGAATTTAAGGCGGATAGAAACTGGAAAGTCTTAAACCGGGCTTATAGCAATCGGACCTTTTGCTCTTTTGCTCGTAATGTCGAGGGAAACTTCTTGTATAGTAGGAAATCATCTATACCACCTCTGAAAGATTGAGACTTGTTCCACCGATCTATGTCTTCTAGAATTTTTCCATCCATCTTGAAAACTACTAACGTGCATCCTGTGCGAACAAAGGGCAGTAAAACGAACCCTCCTAATTATCGTGCAATCGCTCAATCTAATATACTCCTATGCTGATGGCATGGTGAAGCCAACAGGGCCGAACTGATGGCTACTCGCCATCTTTTCTGACTAGCGATTGCAGCTTGGCTACATCTGACATATTTGAAATTCTTGTTTTGACGATATCAAAGAGAATATCTTGGGTTGAACAAACAAACAAAGCAGCAATTGGCGCAGCCAGAAGTCTTGGGTTTTACGACGATGTAAGTTTTACTTTATTCCATATTCCATACTCCCCTTATACTTTATTCCATACTCCCCTTATACAATTACAAAGATTCAAACTTAGTATCAAAATTAAACAAACTGAAAGCCTTTATTCCATTTATTCCTTTCTTACCTTATTCCCTTCTAATCCTTTCTTTATCTTTTCATAGTGCTGTGTGTTTGTTGTGCTAAAACATTGATATTAAGGATATATAACATTATCCTAAGTGCTATATGGACAAAAAAAATAAAAATACTATATTAAATCAAATAGAGGATTTTTTTAAGAAGCTAGCTCCGATCTCTAAAGTCCTAGAAAATGAGATTTTTCAGCTCGGCACTGTTATTAATGGGAAGACAAACATATCGATGGTATAGTATGTTTCTTTATAGAAGTAAATCTTACCGACCAAAAAAATCAAGAAGCAAAATAATAATTGATAAACGACTATTTCGCCCTAAAAACAACAATAAAATACAAATACAGCAGTGTTGTAGATAAGCCATGCATAAAGGTGTGGCCAGCTAACCTTTAAATCTTTAGTATTATAGCTTCAGCTTTTAAGTAACACATATTTGACCTTGCGCATACATTATCTTGTACTCAGGTTTTGTTACGCAGGATTCACTTAAATATCGTATGAATCAAAATTTCTTAAAACAAGGATAATTTAAATATTTACTCGGACGCGCACACGGCACACCATACAAGAAGAATTCGAACATGGTTGGGGAAACCACGATCTTTCCCACGTGGAAACAAAACTGCGTAGAAATGGATGCTGCCCAACATATTATATTACTATATTTGGTGAATGGACATGGGAAAACCTTTCTAGTCTGCTGATATCAACATCTATTTAATGATAAATTGATTGGTTACTTATGCTGTTAATTTAAAAGCATCGGAAATTGAATGCTCCATTTGTGTATTGAAACCAACCGAATATAATTTATGTTTTAAATTAGCCATAATATTTTCTCAATATGAATTATACTATATGTATTTAATGTGTCGTGTCATGTACTCATGTACTCAAAAACTCATGTGTAGACTGTATATAACTATATATACATAGTACATAGTAGATTAAATAATTTAAATTATTATGCGAAACAGAGAAAGAGAATTAACATAAAATTTTCCCATGGTATACAGGGTGCTTACAAATTTTAATGAATATACAATTTTAATGAATATACATCATACAATTTATGCTTAAATCAAACTTTGATTTTATAGTTTTTCTTACAGCTCATTTTTATATCGTCTTATTTCTAATTATTAATTAATTTTCATGTCTAAATTAAAAACAATTTTATAATTTATAACTGTGGGAAAAAATCAGCTGTAAACAGGTGTTCGTGTGTATTCTTTATTTTCTATTCTCCCTTTTTATTTTATTTATGGTTGTGTTGGTTTTTTTTTATCTCAAACTGGAGAACGCAACAAACAAAACAAGCTCTAGTTGTAATAGAACAGTCAAAATGAAAAGCTCGAAGTAAATGTTTGACGAGAGGTTGTTAGTGTTTATAGTGTTAAAATATATTAAATATAAATGTGGTTATTTAAAAATATTATGATAAAAAAATAATAATAATTTTAATTAAATTATTTCGTACTGTGCACGATATTTTATTTAAATTAATTGTAAAACAAAAAGTGAAATTATAAATTGTAATAGAATAAAAGTGAGGTTAAATCATAAAAACAAATTTACATATAAATAAATTTATTTACGTATTTTATTGTATAAAAAAATATGATAACATTAAAAAAATATTAAACTACATATATTATATATCATTTGTGTTTAAATGCATGTAAATAACACATATAAAGCTGACTATGTAATAAATTGAGCGGTTTTGTTATTTTTCATCATTTTTGTTGTGTTTTGACGGATGCTAATATTTTTATAGAACTGCATAACATTATAACTATAAATATATTGTGAGTGAATTAAAATAATAATAAAATACTTGTGAGAATATAAATTCATAGTGTAATATTTCAATGACTTGAAATTTAATAAGAGTAGTTCTAATAATTTCTAGTGTGTTGATTTAGCATAAACAAAATAAAAAAAAAACGAATACAAAAAACAAGAAGTCAGATTGTGCTGTTTAATGAAAATGCCTCACCAATATGGATTGACGGGATATGCTCAATCACCGCCTAGTCCACCTTCACAACATAATGCACTTATACCTAGGCTTGGCGGGGCCGTTGTACCGGCTGGAACGGGTGCCAATACACATAATCCACAACCGGGCCCCGTTACAATGTTTCGAACAATTGAAGATAAACGACTAACACGAGAAGCTATGGAACGATATTTAAGAGAAAGAAATGATATGATCATTTATATTTTACACGCTAAGGTAATATAAATAATTAAGGCTTATTTACCTGTTCACAAGAATACAACACGTAACAGTTCGATTACTCCGTTAATAATGCAAATATTAATTTTCTACTTCGAACTCACTGGATTATCTGTAAACTCAACTTTTGTTAGATTTATGTAAAATTAACTACTAGGCATTTAAGAAGACGAATCCAGCGTGATATCAATTTTGTTAAAAAGTAACGATTTTTTTTTAAAATTACTATCCGTTTATTTCGGATTTGATCCGGAGTTGGCTCTTCGTAAGGTATAAGCCAACTTATAAGTTAGACTTATTAGTTGGACCAACCAAGTTTCTTAAATTCCAGATATTTACATATTCCCACATATTTCGATTTTAGAAGCGGGCATTAAAAGTTCCTTGAGATTTGTTTAAGACTTAGTTCGAACGTCGGTATAAGTAAGATAAAATCTATTGAAACCTTAAGGAGTCGAGTAGCAATTGGTTAACATAGTCATATGTTCGTTTAAATTCAGGACGAAAAAGCTTAACCCGTGAATAACCTACTTGGTAGTCACCGAAAACTTCTTTCACTATAATCGGATAATTTTTGCCTAATGTAATCTGTCCCAGTGGACGGATTCCTCTTTAGTGTACACATGGCCTGCGTAAAATTATTACCATACTTTTCTATAATTTCTAGGTAGCACAAAAGTCGTATGGTAATGAAAAAAGGTTTTTCTGTCCGCCTCCGTGTATATATTTATTTGGTGATGGTTGGCGGCATAGACAAGAAGAAATGATACGGAAAGGTGAAAACGAACAAGGTTCAACGCTATGTGCATTTATTGGAATAGGAAACTCAGAACAAGATATGCAACAATTAGATTTAAATAATGGCAAACAGTATTGTGCAGCTAAAACGCTATTCATATCAGACTCGGACAAACGAAAACATTTTATGTTATCGGTGAAAATGTTTTATGGGAATGGTCACGACATAGGAGTATTCAACTCAAAACGTATTAAAGTAATATCGAAACCGTCGAAAAAGAAGCAATCGCTTAAAAATGCTGATTTATGTATAGCCAGTGGTACAAATGTAGCACTTTTCAATCGACTTCGATCACAAACTGTATCCACTAGATATTTGCATGTGGAAAATGGACATTTTCATGCTAGTTCAACACAATGGGGTGCATTTAAAATACATTTATTGGACGATAATGAAAGTGAATCAGAAGAATTTAATGTAAGTTAACTTAATCGGATTTGTGTTATCAAATTGTGATGACTGTTTTGTATTTATATTATAGGTTAGGGATGGTTATGTACATTATGGGTCAACTGTAAAATTAATATGTTCCGTAAGTGGAATGGCGTTACCAAGGCTAATTATTAGAAAAGTAGATAAACAAATGGCACTGTTGGAAGCAGACGATCCAGTATCACAACTGCATAAATGCGCCTTTTATATGAAAGATACAGATCATATGTATTTGTGTTTGTCGCAAGAAAAAATTATACAATTTCAGGCGACACCATGTCCAAAAGAACCAAATAAAGAAATGATAAATGACGGTGCTTGTTGGACGATTATATCAACCGATAAAGCAGAATATCAATTTTACGAGGGAATGGGGCCGGTCAGGTCACCAGTCACACCAGTTCCTATTGTGAATTCGTTAAATATAAATGGTGGTGGTGATGTAGCCATGCTTGAATTGACCGGTGACAATTTTACACCACAATTACAGGTCTGGTTTGGTGATGTAGAAGCTGAGACAATGTATAGATGTGCCGAAGCATTATTATGTGTTGTTCCTGATATTTCACAATTTCGTGGAGAATGGTTATGGGTACGCTAATTATATATTTTTATACAAATTTATTCATCACTCATATTATATTGAATATAATTATAGGTTCGCCAACCGACACAAGTGCCTATTTCATTAGTACGATCAGATGGTATAATCTATGCTACAGGTTTAACATTTACATACACCCCAGAACCTGGTCCAAGACAGCATTGTGGACCAGCCGATGAAGTAATGCGACGTGCAGCAAACACTAATAATAACAATAATAACACAACCCAAAATACATTACCAACATTAGCTGAAGTGACATGGAATAATCATGGACAGCTACCCTAAACGAAATTTTACTATTAAATTATATTATATAATAAATAAAAAATTTTATTCGATCCTTAATAAAACTAAAATATTATATTGTATTTTTGACACACAACGAAAATTAAATATTGATTTAATATAGTATTATACATAGTATATTTAAAATTTTAATGTATTTTATAACGTTTTTGTAATGTGCATAAATTTTAGACAGACATGCATATTACAAAAAAAAAACTTGATTAATTTTCAAAATCGTGTATTTCGCTTTTAAATTATTTTATTAGTCACAATTTATAATTTCCTCCTATTTTTTATTTTATGTAACTTATAATTAATTAATTTCATATATTGCCACCCGGTTATCTCCATATATATATTTTAAACGAGTGATTTTATTATTTTTTAGGATAAATGAAAGTAATTTCATAAATATGTAATTTAATAAACCAGAAGACAGAATTAAAAGAATTTTGAGTTAGCGCGTTTGATTTTCGCTCCGGCGTTACATTTATGTGGTCGGCCAATGCATAAACGCTTGGATGACGATATACAGTCGCTAAAAATCATCATTGAGGAAAATAGAAATATATGACATGAAAATAACAAGTTAGAGGGATCCAGCAAAACTTACCAAACATTGCAATTATGTAGGTTCAAAAGACGGTAAGTACGTACGTTTGTTATAAAAATCTTGTAAGCAATAGCACTGCTGAATTCAAACACCGGCGTGAGGATTTTAACCATGTTTGGGAGCACTCCCATGCCAAAATATAACCCGACCTTCACTTACGGTAACGGACACGTGGTATTGGTCTATGAAACGGACGCAGTCGCTAATCATAAGACGTCCCGAAGTCAAATTGACAATCAATTAATTTCTAAGGGAAGGACTCTGGTCATCTAAGATATGAGATCTTATTGGTAGGCATTGTGGTCATCAATTGTTTAAATTTTGTACAAAGCAGGGATCAAAGGAAAACGAAACTTTCATTTCAACTGTGAAGTTATAAGTAGCATTATGGAAACCAACAAACATTCTGATGCAACGCTCTATGGGATGTAAAACGCCCAAAACTGATTTGGTTGATAGGAGTGTCGTCTTGCTGTCGAGCAACAGAATATAACATATAGCATAGCTCTCCTTGGCACAACATACAAATTACTGTCTAACAAAATATAAGAGAGAGTCACTTCCATAGCGGAGAAAATTGTAGGTGACTACCAAAGAGGATTTCGTCCGAATCGGTCAGTCACTGAGAAAGTTTTTTTCGCTAAAGATGATTTTTTTCTAAATATTACGGAACATCTGCTGACATACATCAGGGGTTCTCGGATTTACAACAAGCCTATGATTCAATCCATCGGGATAGCTTATGCTTTGCTATTTCTGGATATACCTGAAAAATATGTGCGCTTTTGTAATACAGTTACTATCTTGTGTCAAAGTTGAGCACAAGCTATCAGGAATTTTTGTAATTAGCTCTGGTGTAAGGCAAGGAAATGCTGTGTTCTACTCTTTAAACTCGTCTTGTACCGACAAGCCCACCAGGTTCTGGCATATACAGATGATATCCATGTGATTGGACTGAATGGCAACGGTGTCAGAGAACTACTAGATCCACTGTTCGATTCTCGAGGCCGAAAGTTTTTGATGAAGTCGTAAATTTTTCGAAAACAACAGAACAAGATTTCTCAATTATGAACGCATGAGATTATTTAGCCTTCGTAAAGCGAAAACTGTAAGTAAGTGTTTAAGGATAGTAAGTTTCGAGACACTTCCTGTAAATTTGGCAATAATAAGGCACTTAGACCTGAAAATAGCATAAACTTGGTGCTTAAAGCAGATATTCTTAGCTGTTTGCTAAGGTTTTTGATTCATGCTTGACGGAATCTGTATTAGCCAAGAGGTAAGAGGATGCCGAAACACTCATCGTAATACAGACCGGTACGATACTTGTACGGCCACGATACTTGTTAAATACTATCGAGAAGAATTTTTCTAACAGGAAGATTATGAAACCGATAATGGCATTGTGAAGTACAGTGTCACGGTTAGTGTTCCATGATGGTCTTTGTTGCTAAACAAAAATTGAGAACTAAATAAAAGCGGCTAAAGTTATTCGCCAACCAGTGGACTAGCAAAGTATTTAGTTAAAGACCCTACATTTGCTGGTCAAAGCGAACTATTTGATTACCAATATCCTCTCACCTAAGGCATTACTAGACAGCAAAAATGTTATTCGGTCCTTAAATGCTTTACAACCGCTACCACTTTTGTTTGATTTAGCGATGTACGCAATAAATTTTCTTTGGCGGTAAATATTTAATCTGGATTATATCGTTCTCTTCAGTTTTCTTTGCCAGCTCTACCGAATATTCTCTAGCCGGTTCTGCCTTCGTAAAAGCAATCTCTCCTTTAAACTCTTTATTATGCATCAAGGACTGTCTTTCTAAGACACCGTAAATCAGCTGTTGCTTGCAGTAAATGTAGTTCCATTTTTAGTGAATTGTGAAGGATTAATTTATATATTAATTTATATTAATTTATATAAGTAAAATTCCCACGCGCAGCAAGTTGGGAATTCCCACGCCTAAAGAAAAAGTCTTAAACCTCAATCCACGCAAAAATAAGTTGATTTTTATCTAGGAAATGACATTCTTTCCGATTATTGTGACTTAGTTTCTCTCGTTCTACCAATAGTTCATTTCAGTGGCTCTTTATGTTCTTGTAAAAAGGTTTCCTCAAAGTAGTATAACACAACTCAAAGTACTTCTTTCCTTTCACCTGGATCTTTTCAATACATTTTTTTTCATATTCTCTCTACATATTCATGCATCCATTCCAAATTTGTAGAAGCTGGGTTTCGCTTATCCGTTTTATTAGTTTTAAACCCGTTTCTCCTTTCTTTCATTGCCATTTTGTAAAGGACCCGTGTTATAGTAGTGTCTGAAGCTGTCAAATACGTAATAACTGTCTTAACTGATAACTCATTCTTCGTTGATTGCCAAGAGGAATTTACCGATCCATTAGTTTAGTTTTGGAAAATTTATTACTTAAATTTTAAAATCATATTTGTGCTTTTTGGTAAACTTTTCATACCTGCACTTTCGCTCTCGTCTCATTCACTGACATAGTGTATCTACTCTAAATTCACGGAGTTGAACTCCATAAAAAAATACATAAGCTATTGGGGTTCAGGCCATAGCTTATGTATTTTTTTATTGATTTATTGCTCCCAATACCACTAAATAATCTTGCAAACCACTCATTAGGTGCTTTTACGAGTTCAACCCATCATATTATCGGCTTTTAAGATCTCACTTTTTAAACTTATAAATCGTTCTTAAATGGAGCTATGTTGATTCGCAACGAAACTGTATGAGTATACCCTCGCAAATGTCCTTAAATTCTGTGAGTGTTAGTTCACTGCAAGAAATCACTGATATTTGGTCCCTTCTTCGAGAGAAAGTAACGATTTTGATTTTAGTAAAAATCCTAATATTCAGTTTACTTCCTAGAACGTGCTAAATGAAAATATTAATAGTAGACAAACTTTTAGCTAAATAAATAAATCACGAAAGCGTTCTAGTCATTGAGCCCTAGCGTGGAAGATAGTTGAACCATAGATTATTTCACTCCCAAAACAAATTTCAATTAAAACAAATTTTACTCAATAGATTTTAACATTTTTTTTTTTTTGTAAATTTATTTCTAATAAAATATAAAATTTATCGTACATTTATAGTATGTATTATTGTATTATTTAAATGGTCCTTAGTTGAATTTAATTGATAAAATGCAAAAAAAAAAAAATTTAATTAGAAACAATTCATTTTCATTTATCAATTTTATTTAACATATTTTAAATTCATTTATTTTCTATTTAAATTATATTAAATCAAAAATTATTAGTTTTTTGTATCAATCACAGCCTTTTAAATATCTAAATATTCATAAATTTAATCTTATAGTTATATAAATTTAATAGTTATATTTATTGAAGAGAAAATAAATTCGATTTTATTCAACCACAGAGTTTGGGATATGTAACCAATCTTACGAATCCATCACTTAAAATATTGTATATGTGCCAATAAGACTGAAGCAGATTCTAGTCAAACATGTGTATGTTCAAATTAAATACTTGGAAATTTATAAAACAAAATTATATATTTAGTCCTGTCTAAATCAGTGCGATTTTTTTTATTCAACCCATATTTCATAACCGGGGACGATTTCCCTATGATCAAAATCAAAATCCAATGACGCTAAACTCGGATGAAATAAAAAGCAGTCAGTGCAAATAAAACAGCTACCGCTTTATTTCACCTGGGACAATGAACTTTAAAAGTAAGCCACTGTTATACCACTTTCAGGGGCATTCAAAGATATAAATAAAACAAGGGCACTGAAAATCAAACAAAACTGCGATGAGTTGGCACTGTGAGTGGTTTGATATGATGTGTGGCTGAAATATCTCTGCCAAAGTTCGGCTTGGATTTTAGAAATATGTTGTGCATTACCTGGCCATCCTAACTAAAACCCAATACCACCTTAGCACAATTGAGTCATATATTAATGAATTTGAAAATTAACAATTTTAGAAGAATGGATGTAAACATTTTCAAAATAATTAAATAGTTCAATAAAATGTTCACGCCATAAAAACTGTAACATGCAAAAAGATACATATTACATGACTTGTGTTTGTCACGCGCGTGCTACTTGTACAACTGAATATGACGGTAGCACGCAACGCTGCTACCGACTAAATTAAAATATTTGTTTATGATGCTTAGTCTGTGATAGACGCAACATTGTATACGTAACGTGTCATACAATTTGCTTTGATTGTGATACATGTTACACTACATGCTACTATCATACCAAAGAGAAATTGGTGGTTCATTTGAAAATAGCAAAAGTACGATATTTCTGTGGTACGAAATAATTGCTTTCCAATCGACTACCGCAAGTTGTTATAAGTATTAAGCTGTGTCTTTACTTAATTGTAAGTACTCGTAACTGAATAACTGCTCTTACTATTTTGCATGAGCAGTTACAAGTAGTTAAATTTAGCAAAGACACACACCTAAGTACTTATAGATACTTGCAGTTGTTGATTGGAAAGCAACTAATGTAGCCCGAATTATTGTCGGTAACGAGAGATTTTTACAAAAAACTTTACCATGTATAATTTGGTATATAATATCTATTAAAATATGTTTAACACTCCTGTTAAAGCGAGCAACAAGTTTAAGTTAAAGCTCGCTGTTAATGCGAGCAAACTTGTTGCTCGCTTTAACAGGAGTGTTAAACATATTTTAATAGATATTATATACCAAATTATACATGGTAAAGTTTTTTGTAAAAATCTCTCGTTACCGACAATAATTCGGGCTACATTAGTTGCTTTCCAATCAACAACTGCAAGTATCTATAAGTACTTAGGTGTGTGTCTTTGCTAAATTTAACTTCTTATTGTGACTGGATATATCATCAAAGTTATGCATCATCACCCACTTCTAGGCAAGTATTCACTTTGCAATTCCTGCATCTGCCAAAAAAACTATTTCTCACTCTAAAGTTTGAAGGTTATTTTAAGGTTAACTACTTTAAAAAGAATACATAACTAAACTATGGTAGATACACCGAAGTCACCTTTACCACGTCATTTACAGGGCTTTTGAACCAACTGTTAAGGACACTTTTGTACAAGATTTGGTATTTGGTGCAAGTTTTATTTAATTTTTTATTTTTCATTGCATCATTAAAGATATTAACGAAATATTGTGATATTAGAGTGAGGATATGGAAGGGACAGTCCGCATGTGTCTGTGTAAGAAACTGCCAAGAAATGGTTTATCGTCTTTAGCACGATTATAAGAACTTAAAACATCAGTGGCTTCCAACTAAAGGTTTTAAATATTCTGAGTGTGAAGTAATATGTACTTCTTTGCATTAAACGCAACCCTCTTTCTGTTTTCAGACCGGTCTATTTTTTTAAAATGGTCAATAAACAAATTCTACTGTTGAAACAGTAATTTAAAAGGAAATATTGAAAGATACTGTCCATCTACAGTGCTTGTCATTAAAGGCAAATTTCGTCGAACATAATATTATAATTACAACAGCCTCTGGAAACGTATTTGAGAACGGAATTTTATTTAAGCAAATTAAATGTCGGGTCACCTAAACAACTTAACACAGAATTTTATGTTTCTTAACGACCTTTAAAATTAAAAATATCTTTTTTAACTAAATAACTTTTAGTCAACTATAAATCAAACCATTCAATTCCATTACCAACATGGCTTATACTCGTTTGTGTGCTGCAAACATATATATGACGCTGCATGCAACACTACTATCGATGTGTGTGACGTGCGTGACATACAATTCTACTATCGTGCTAGTATTTCCACAAATATCTTTAAAATTAATGGAAATTTCGTGATCAATGTAAGTGCATTGTAATAATAGTCGTCCTTTGTTTAAACAAGATTTAGTTATGTTATGCCTATGACTGCCGAACCCATCTACTTTGTCAAACAAGCGTTCACTTGTGTGTCCTTTAGACAGGGGTGATCGAACGAATGCATTTGCATCCAAATAAATTTCTAAACGATATACAAGATATAATATTACTTTAACCTGCGGTTATTGGTTCATATGGTCAGAACCAAGGGTGTTAATCTCAATAGAGAAGAGATTTCATGAACCCATGAGCCGCAGAACTATCAACAATTACTAATTAAGTTGAGACAGCAGTTTACTCGGCATCGCGTGGGTTCAATATCAAATCGCGTGGTTTAATATCAAATAATGCATACAATTCAAACCCGGCGTATTATTGAAGATAGTTTTTGGGGTGCTAACGAGAATAAAAGAATTTAATTCTTGACACAGTGTTTATCCTTACACAGTTTGCATCAAAATTCTACAAACATTTTGTTTTCCTTTACCAGAGATGTTAAACCTAACCCAGGTTACTTGGCGATGGCAAAAATCCTTTTTCTACTTTGATTTTTAACCCGGCTTCGAACGAAGAAGAATACGCGATCTCAACTAGATAAAAAAATATATTTTTATTTTTATATGATTTCTTAATAAAAAAAAAATTTAAAATAATAAAAAAATAATTCAATACGAAAATATGTAATTAGTTCTATAATTAAATAAAAAAAAATCAAAATAAATAAATTATGGCAAATATAAAATTATATAGTCCGCATTTCATAAATTCATTAAACTTGATAAATTGTTTATTAGGTTGCGATTGTTGCTATATTTTGATTCTTTGACGATTGATCGATGACTCTGAAATAGAAATATAATTGAAATATTTTTAGATAATCGTTCGGTATCGATGTTGGATTTTAAACCTGTAAACATACCTATAAATAGATGAGGCGGATGTTGATCGCGACCATGATACTAATAAATCTTCGCCACTATTTTGTAATTTACGTTCAGCTAATATCGCTTTAACACTATCACTTGGCCAAATCGATGTTTGAAGTATACGAATAAAAAATCTATAAATTATAATAAATAAAAATGTAAATACAAATACAAAATTAGCGTCGGATATATGTCATCAGCCCAGTCTGATTTAAGTGTTACAATCGCTAGAAACCTGTATTTGATATGGACTCATTGTCCTAAAATATGAATAACCGTTTTGATTCAACACATAATGTTATCGATTTGTCCGGATATGTAGCAAATTTGTTGGTTACCTCTAGTAGAGAGAGGGCCAATCATTCATTAATCAGAATTCAAAATGATTCCAGAAACAAGTAATAGAAGAATAAATTATATCAATCCGCAAACATAAATATCAACTTTTGGCTCTCGTCCACGGACACGAATTGGAAACTGCAACATAAAAACTTTTTAAAGAATGAACAACGTTAGAACAATTAGAAAAACAAATGCAGCGGTATAACATAGAAATATTAGGCCTTAGCAAAGTAAGATGAAAAGACAGTGGGGGGGATCTAAGTGCGATCCAATACGAAAATTGTCCTTTGATTTCAATGTAAAAATTGGAACTGAAAAAGTCATCTAGAAACAATAACGGAGTTAGACTCTTCGATTACTTTGCTACAAATGAGTTATTTATAGGTGCAGTAATTCTCACACAAAAACATTCACTAGTACACTTGGATGTTGCCAGATGGCAGAATAAACCAAATAGATCAAGTGCTGGTAAATCAGACATTTCTATCATCCCTGCAAGAAGTTAGAGCAATCATGGCAAGAAGTTAGAGCAATCATGCACAGCGATCACCAACTAGTAATAGCGAAGGAACAACAGTTAAGGGAATAGCCCCCTATAGAGTGAGATGTTCCAGTTTAACAAACGCCCTATGCTCTAAAATGGAAGATAAAGGAAAAAAATCGGACTAATGGTTTGGTAAATGGTTAAAATTTTGTCCAACTTATAGATGTTTTTCCCCTTTATTTCCAATTTTGGAGCATAGGGCGTTTTTTAGGGTGGACCATCTTACTCTAAATTTTAAGGAAATTGTCCTTTTTCATTGCGGGTTCCAGTCCAATGACATCCTTGTTAATTCACTAGGTGATCCTTGTTATATTATCCGTACTTCAGTAGTAATGATTTTACACACGAGTTGATCATTCCTATAAGTGCCATATTGCGTTCCCACTCAAAATCAACAAAGAGCAAGTATAATGGAGAATTCCATTCAATAGATTGTTCAGTAATGATTCGGATTAAGTTAAGTAAACTTTTTCCTGGAAAGGAAGGGAGATCTTTCGCTAGTTTTTGCACTCCCTTAGCTTACCTTTCTGAGCGATCGCAATTGTCAAGCCTTCTTTTCATTTTCGGTGTAGAAATATTGCCTTTGAATATTTCGTCGGTTATAGTATTCAGTGACGTCGTTTCTGTGCGTTATTGTAATTGTTGATGGAAGTTGCTCATAGAACTTATCTTTAGTAGTTTCATCTGCATCTTCGGTTGGACCATTGGACTGAGTGATGGTTGTTTCTTATTTTTAAATTGAATCTTGCTACTATGTACTATTATTACTCAAGAAAAAAAAGGAAATTTATATAATCTATAAACTTTTAGAAGATAGCAATGTAAAAGGATGTTCAACTTTGCAGGTTTCACTGTATTATGTTTTTCTTTTAACTTGTTTCTTTGAAGACCAGCAGCTGAGAGTACTCGAGCTATTATGTTCCCACCACTAAGTTTAAATTGAACTGTACAACTATCAGACCATGATAGGATCTAAAATTTTGTAGCGCGTTGTCTATATCATTTCTTATCCGTCTACTTTCATTCTACGTCGACCTACAAGTTATATACAATGAGTCCTTCTATATTCAGTATTTTGATTTTCTTATGTAAAACCTGAACATAAATTTTCAAAATTCGTCATATCAAAAACGATAAAACAGCATGTAACACTTAAATACTGGATTGGCGATGTTTTTACCTAGGTAAGACTGCTATCACAACTGTTAAAAATATAACAAGCCAATACTTAATGCTGCCGATGCACACATATATCACCCAATAAGTAGAAGGCAAACCAAGGCAATTCACGCACATGGCATTATAAACTAACGAATATGCATAAAATGATCCTAAACTTATAACTATTGATAATAAATGCAATATTGTCTGAAAAAAGAAATAAAAATCATAATTAACATTTTAAAATAAATAATATCAGAATAATAATAACATACCCACGATTGAATTTCAATAGCACAATGTAATAACATTGTTGCAAGACAAGACGTTCCTATTGTCGTTCCAAACTCCCATAAACCCACATCTGTATCCCAATAAGCTGTTTTGGCGACAAAAAATATGACAAAACTTTGATATAAAGAATCGAGCATAACGACCCAAAACGTATATGACTTATATGATTGTCCACGACGACCCTAAAATAATACCAATAAATGTTGTAATAAAATCAAAAATTATACTACAAAATTTTCGAAGACATACATGTTTGTAAAGGTAAGGCCGCTTCATTAATAAATCTTCAGGAATATTTTTATCATATACACCGATAGCGATTGGTGGCAATGATGTAAATACAAAATTAAATAACATTAAATACATTTGATCAATCATCACGGTACCAGAAAATCCACAATACAATTGATACCAAAATATTAAAAATACAAAACTCTAAAAAATAAATTAAATTAAATTAAATTAAATCATTATATTAAACCAATTAAACTTACTGCATTTTTATAAAAGAAAAATATAATCATTCGAGCCAATCGATCGTAACACCAATGACCATGAACCAATAACAGCCGCTCCAACATTTTAAATTTCGCCAATGTAAAATCTGAGGCCATCACAGCTTGCATTCCTTCCTGGCCCGAAATACCAACACCAACATCGGCCATTTGTATCATCGATACATCGTTTGCCCCATCCCCAATAGCCAACGTACTCATTTGAAGCTCGTCCTTAACGATTTTAACTAAAAAAGCTTTTTGTAGTGGTGTCGATCGACAACACAATACGGCCGAACAATATTTTGTTAATCGTAAAAATGGTTTTGTCAAATTCGATCGTAAATCTAAAATAAATGTTAATGTTTTACCATCGACCACAAGTCCTTTAATTGTATTCCGCCGACTAGTTTCAAACGATTTATGACTCGTCAGTTGCTTTTCGATTTCATTCAAATAAAACATAATATTACATTCGGCCGAATCTCGCGATCGTGCGGTCAATTTTAATAGTTCCATATTTGGTGTAAATAATTTAGCCGAATATGCAACGTTTATAGCTGTTTCTGGTTTATCACCGGTTACTACCCAAACTACAATACCAGCTGATAATAGTGATGATATCGTTTCAGGTACACCTTCTTGCAGTCGATCTTCGATTCCGGTCGCCCCAAGTAACGTTAAATTTTGTTCCAGCGTTGAAAATGATTCACGAATTTTTCTTTCTCGAAATTCGTGCGACATTTCATTTTCTTGATGTTTTTGAAGCCAATCGTTAAATTCTGTATGACTTAGGATTCGTTTGCCTACGACTAAAACTCGTAATCCTTGACGGGCATACGAGTCTAATTGTTGTTGGGTTCTTTCGCGAAAATGTCCTTCAACCGAATTTGGATTGCAATCCGATAGTGCTGACATTATGGAGCTATCTGCCCCTTTTGTATATAGTATGACATCTTGTGTTTCCGTTCGACGTACCACAATCGACATACACTTTCGATTCGAATCAAATGGAAATACTTTTAGTATTTCAAATTCCTGTATACCTTCCTGTAATTGATTTACTATAATAAACGAGGGACTACGATTCAATACGCCACAGTCATAACTATAGGCTGCATTAACTAATGCTAATTCATCAGGACTTTCAGCTTCATAAATAGGACGATCCGACCCGTTTGTTGCATATGTACTAGAACCTTGAACTTTTGATGTAGATAAATTTACATTTTTTTTACTATGATTCATTGTATTACTTAGGATTGACGAAATTGAATTGAGCTTTGAGCTAATAATTTTTTTGGTTCGTTTAGTTGGTGACACGCTACTACTGGTTATTGATTTTATATTTAGTTGGGGACTTTCTGAAGTCGGTGTTGTTTCCGCCGAACTACTTATTGGTGATAATGATGGGATATGTTGTGATTTTACGACTAACGAATTTGGTGGTATTAACGAATTCGGTGGTGGTGATGGTGTCACACTTCGTGATTCAGCCAATCGTGCATATCGATCATGCATTTTATTGGTTGGATTTAATGGACCATTCCTTATATTATCGTCGGTATGATTCGAAACAATTAATAATCTACTATCGTCTTGACTTTCGATCATACCACTCGCATTCATTAAATCATGATGTGGAGTTTGACTTACAACAACGGTATTACAAATAGCTAACACTAGTAAAAATTCGTGTATTTTCTGAGCATGACTTGTATAATTATGTCCACCGTCCTCCTTGGCATTCATGTCGTCTAATAATTTTTGATTTAGTACTAAAGGTGGTGGTGGTGATCCAGGAATAGAATATTGAGTCTCGAGCTCGGATGGTAAATGATTGTAATCCACACCAGCTATTGAACAACGACGAAAAATCATTTTATTTTCAGTTAAAGTTCCAGTTTTATCACTAAAAACGTATTGCACCTAAACAATAATTAAAATTAAATAAATAAATTAATAGTAATAATAGTTATATTTATAATTTACCTGTCCTAATTCTTCGGTAATGTTCATTGCACGACATTCTGTTTGTTTATTAGTTTGACTATCGTATAATTCAATATTATTGTGAATATGATAAACTTGAAGTATTTTACTTAGTTCTATTGTTACATATAAAGACAGTGGTATCATTATCTAAAAATTAGGAAAAATCATTAAGATTAAGATTAAATTCTTGATTCTTTAAAAAATCCGCTTACCTGTAGTATTATTACAAATGTCCAAAAATTAAGTAAACCCTCATATGCCGGATCAATCACTTCGGGTAAAAATGGGGCATTTTTATTAACATACGGCGTTAACCACATTTTATAGCCAATTGCACCGATTAAACATAATATAATTAAGATTAAAACACACCTGAAATTATACAAACATACTTTTGAATAAATTCTAAAATTAATTATTCAAGCCATAGACTGAAAATTTAAAAATAAATGTATCTGCTTTTTTCTTGTTTTTAAATTAGAGTTCATAATTAGAAGACAGATGTAAAATCCGGAAGTTAGTCAATCGAAAGAAAACAAAATAATTGTCTTAGTTCATTTTATTATATCTCCTTAATCACTTAGTTAATATAATTATACAGGTCATGAACGAGATCGTTTCAATATGTTTTGCCGTATGTTGTATAACTGTACTTATTGGTGGAAACCATTTTAACATTCCTTAAAACGATTACGTTTTAAAAGGACGAATAGAAGAGATTCCTCATAAACGCAAATTCGCCAAAGAAGAACTAAAATGTGAAAAAATGTTTGCAACCAGTCACAGGCATCTCAGACCTTCTGGCTCCATCGGATTAGATCCCGAGCTTGTTCTTCGTATTGTTCTAGACCAACTGAAGACAATTCGAATTTTAATTAAATTCCTGATTTCGTGGTTGAATAAAAATCGATAAATATATCATGCTCATGCGGTATGAGTCTTCTCTCGAATATTTACCACCTTTCATACTCATTCGTCAGGGCCAACTCTCACACCCATACGTGGCAAAGGAAACAATCATGGTGTAATCAACACCTTGTACAACTTCAGCTTGTCGGCATTTGCAAGGTATTTTGGCTTTAGCAGTGGATGTTACATGGTCAAAATTCTTTTTAACATTGACTTGTATTCTGCTAGGTCGCAATGGCACGACTGTTACGAGTAGAAATACGATTTGCTACAAATCAAAACCTATATATTCACTACAAGATGTTTATGGATGAATTTATCGATTTTATTAATCGAGGACACATAAAGGTTGTTAAATGATTTTTACGTGGATGAGGGTAAACACACTAGAAGAAGCTAGAAGTGAGCAAAACACACTAGAAGAAGCCTTGTTCATCCAAAAACAAACCATTGGCTTACTAAACAGCAGTCGATTAACCTTAAGAAAATGGGCAATAAACAATGCGGTTCTTTTGGAAGCCACCAGCACATCTAAGAAACCAAAATCGTTTGGAATGTAAACTTGACGATACCATTAAAACTCTTGAACTACACTGGAATCCAGGAACGGATACATTTGGGTTAAATGTCATCAAGTCTAGTTCTGATATCGGCAAATCAAACGAAGCCTACTTTCATATAGCGAAAACTTTTTGATCCGTTACGCTGGTTGGCACCAATAACAATTGTAGCCAAGCTCATGATGCAAGAACTTGCGTTTACAGGTCTCTCTTGGGAGAAGGAACTTCCGTCATAAGCGCATTTTAAAATCCCATTGCCAATTCTAGAAAAATTATCGATCCAACATTGCATACAATATTAGAAGAACAATAAAACAGAGTCGCCTGCGACGCCCCGGGAAAGGCCTATGCTGCATCCATATACTTCAAATCTACAAACGCAGAAGGTATCACTTCACATTTGGTATCACATTTGAGCTTTATGGGGCACTGCTACTCACTAAACAAATGCGTCAAGTTATAGAAGCAACGCAAATCCCGAAAATAACTACGTTCTTTTGGACTGATATTCCATCCAATGTTACGAATAATGTGGAACAAATTTTTATTGATACCATGTTGTCTTGTAGTTTACATCAAATTTGCAAAGTCGCTAATCCTAATTGTGGTTTAGTGACTAAGTCATTAGAACCTTTTGTTCGTGATATATTGCACCACAGTGAATTGGAAATCAACTTTGACTGCCAAGAGCTGTTTTGTAAATTCATCAACAAAACTCAACCAAAGGTAAATTATAATTTTAAGAAGGCTGATATTGCTGAGCTGCAGATGTTTCTTGATAAAGTGGACTGGGATGAAATTTTTAATTCTTTTTCGAGTGACGTTAATGCGTTAGTTGACTCATTTTATGTGGTTTTACATGAGGCTTTTAAACATGTACCTAAATGCTATAAGCGTAGGAATAACCATCCTCCATGGTTTGACAACAATTTGGTCAATTTGAGATACAAAAAGAATAAGGCACATACATTTGCCAAAGTTTTTGGTGATAACGCGGATTGTCTTAATTCTTTCCAACAACTTCGCCGGGCATTTGATAAGGAACAACGCCGAATCTATAGAAACTATATTTCGTGATTGCAAAATAATTTAATTTCAAACCCTAAACTGTTTTGGCCTTTTGTTGATGTCAAAAGAACACTTTCCGGTCATCCCCAAACGATGTCGTTAAATGATGTAACTGCCTGTAATGCGGAGGACATACGTAATTTATTTGCTGAATTTTTCTAATCAGTCTAATAAGTATAAGAAATACAATGATAAGGTTAATGATGTTTCCTTAGGACATCGTACTACGCATCATCAAAATTTAATTGGAATACCTCATATTTTGTGAAAAAGATGTTAGCCTTGGTATATCTAAAATGAAATCGGGATGTGGCTTTGATAATATACCCGCAATAGTTCTTAAGGACCTTAATAGCTCGCTATCATTACCTCTATCTCGGATATTTAATGCGTCTCTGGAGAGTGGTGTATTTCTCTTGATATGGAAGATGGCAATTATAATTCCCATTTTTAAATCAGGAAAACGGTGTAACATCAAAAATTATCGTGGTATATCAATGTTATCATCGATTCCTAAATTATTTGAGCTTATTATTTCTGATTATTTGCATTTCAATGTTAAATCTTCATTAACACGTCAAAAACATGGATTCGTCAGGCATCGTTTTACAACTACAAATCTGTTAAGTTTAACATCAAAAGCGTTCAACGCCTTCGATTCCTAATGTCAGCTAGATGTGGTTTTCACAGATTTTGAGAAGGCATTTGACTTACCTCAGTTTGAGCTACTTCTGGCCAAACTTGATAAATTTGGAGTGAGCATAGTAGTTTTGGATTGGATCATATCTGCGTGATCAGAAGCAGGTAGTTAAAATTAACGGGTTTACATTTAAATTGAAGTTCATTCTGGAGTCCCTCAGGGATCTCACCTAAGTCCTGTGTAGTTTAATATATTCATTAACGAAATTGCTTCTCTGTTCCATTACTGTGACTGTGAATTATATGCAGACGACTTGAAAATATCAAAAGCTGTACGTAACGAGCAACAATGTATTGAAATGGAGAGTGATCTAGATTTGCTGTATAAATGGTCAATTGAGAGTAGATTGAATTTAAATTTGGAAAAATGCAAGATTATCGCTTCTCCAAGAAAAAATCAGTTATTCATTTTCAATATCTTATTGGTAATCACCAGAAAAGGTTGTAACATTCAAAGATTTGGGTGTTGTCTTGGATCATCAATTGAATTTTCGTGACCATATTGATTTGATCGTGGCTAAGTTTAGTTTTCTACTTGGCTTCATTCGTCGCATCACAAAGGATTTTCATAATCCACAATCAATTAAAACTTTATATTGTTCTATTGTTCGGTCTAATTTGGAATATGCGTCGATTATTTGGGATCCTGCTTACAATATTCATATTGATAGAATTAAACGGATTCCGAAGAAATTTATTATTTACTACCTTCATAAACTGAATTAACCATTTGATCCGAACCTTCCAATGGGGCTGAATTAAAAAAAAATGCCATCCTACGGCGAACGCTGTAGAATTGCTGATTTGGATTCATTACTGGTAAGAGGTAGATGTGCTGCTTCAACATTCATCGCTGATTTGCTAAATTGTTCTATTGACTTCCCTGAATTACTTGCAAAGATTGATATTCATGTGCCCTGCAAACCTGCTCGCGCCAGGAATTTTATATATTTGCCGACATTTAAATCTAATTACGCATATAATGCTCCGATCCCGGCTATTTCTCGTCAATTTAATGAAAATTTTGAAGTGTTTGATTTCAATATTTCCAAATGTAAATTGTAAATTGTAAATTATAATTGTAATCAAAAAAGGATTTTCATCCCGATATTGATGTTGAATAAATAAAAATAAAGACTGAATCTAAATGATCACATTATGTTGGAATAGAGGGCAGCCTCATAAATATAAAACTTTCGTGGACAATCGAATACCAGAAATTCAAACATATTCAAGTTCATCACGTGGGAACAACCGATAATCCAGCATAATGTGATCTTTTAGATTCAGTCTTTACATTAAGAGGTACCGGTCCAAATGAACTAAAGAACAATCATCCAAATTGGCTGCCACTTTCATCCGAACATTGGCTGCAACAAACTACTGCGGTAAGTGAAACCAATTTGGAAGCATAACAAATTGTGACACTTGCCACATCAACAATAGTAAATCCGTTTTTGCAGATAGTAGAAAGTTGTCAAACGTGAACAAAATAATTCGCGTTGTTGGTCTTTGTCGGGACGATTTATAAATAAATTGATTGTCAATTTTATTATCTGAAAAAAGAACTAAATGGTTCCTGCAACGAGCTTGCTGAACAAAACATGCTGAGAGTGGGAGGAACTAATTAGCACAAAACTTTTAATCAAAGATGCGCATATAAAACCTTGCACGGGGGAATTCAATTAACTCTGTTTATATCTTAGAAACAAATATTGGATCATAAACGATAGAAGTAACATACGTTCAGAAATAGCACAATGTATCACGATTTAAAGCTTGAACAAAACACCAATGCTAATGGCAAGCTTACCCAAAGAACGAGTTACACCATCACGTCCATTCACTAACGCAGGAGTAGACTCCGCTGAGGTCATATCAGTAAAAGAGTTGCGAAAGGACGTGGAAATAAATCATACAAAGGATATATAGCGCTTTTTGTATGATTTGCTGCTAAAACGGTGCACATAGAAATAGTGGCCTTTAAGAAATTTATCTATCCAAGAGGGCTATATGTCAACGGCTGAATAAATAAAAAATGCTAAATAAAGAAAAACACGAGGTTTTGCAACAAGCAACCACTCAACTTCCACGCATATTATCCGACATCGGAGTCGACCATCTTCTCCACATTTCGGAGGACTGTGGGAAGCAGCCGTTAAGTCATTAAAATATAACCTAAAAAGGGTTATTAGAAACTCAACTCTGAATTAGAACTATCAACAGTTGCAACGCAAATTGAAGCATATTTTAAATCATGGCCTCTCACAACAATTTCATCTGATCTACATGCGTTAATACTAGCTCCTGGACACTGTTTAATTGGTGATGCATAAATTTCAACTCCAGAATCAAATTTTCTGAACGAAAACATTTCTGTCAACCATCGGTAGAGGCTACTCCAAAAGATGGTTCAAGATTCTGGAAACATGAGTCAAATGACTACATAACTGGATTGCAACAAAAAAATAAATGGTCCTGCAAACGACCGGAATTAAAGATAGATGACATCGTTTTAATAAAAGAATTATAGAGCTACACCTTGGTAACCTAACTAGCGTAGTTACAGTAAAGGGAAGTAATGGGGCCATATTCAAAGACCGATTAAAAAGTGCTCTCCCTCTAGAGTCTAACAACCCAGAACAAAAGGAACGAAAAATTGAATATGAACCAAGCTACCAATTCTTCTACTAAGCTTAGTTACTATGGGAACAATTATTAATCCAGTATCATCAACAATTTCAACAAATCACACACTCTTGTCACGAAGTTTATTCATGGGTATTTATTTGGAGAACACAGGAAGTCTCAGATTTTACCAACTAACAATGACAGATAGTTGTATACTTCAAACTCACAACATATTACAATACAGAACGTTGGCGAAAAACATAGATCAGCTTTGCATCGAGATTATAAAAAGAGGAAAATTTCTTTTTCCAAAGGAATCTTCATTAAACCATCAATGGACTATTTGATAACGTATATACATCGTGATGAATACTACATGATGTTGAAGGCCGACTTTAGCCAGTGTAAACATAGCAACAACAAGTACTTTTGTATGCTGCTACATCGTATTCATTCCACATACTACAAATCATTATATATATGAATTAAATTTATTAGCATAACAAGAACCATTCAACAGCCTTATTGTAAAAGGAGTATCGGAAAACTCACTAGACACATGGACAAGTTCAAAAACAATAAATGGATTTTCTTAAATGAACAAGAACACACTTTCTTTATATGGGATTAGAGGTATTCCACTTAAAAGACTTTGATCGTATATGAGCGTTCGAGCATTTAAAGTTCAAATTGGAAATTCTTTTTGTGCTTCGTTTGGTGTTCTGTATGGCGTTCCGCAAGAATTCGACCTAGGTCCTGTACTGTTCCTAATTTACATTAAATCTGGCTTCAATCTAAATCTGCATGGTAAAATCATTCCATTCGCAAATGATGAAATTAAGCTACCAGGGTTCAAACTAAAATCTCTACCCAAATTATCTCAGGCTTGAAGGTATTGCGCATTTGTTTTACGATTCATTCAATGGTTCTTATGGGCGAACCAGCGAACCGCAATGTTTCTTACGGATTTCTTACGAACTCTCTTATGGGTTAGCCTATTATAGGCTAATCATCTAGTCCCTGAGAAAACCATCATCATCAGTAATCATCATTTCGTTGCAATCCTTAATATAAAACTTAAGATTAAAACATTAAAATAGAACACTAGTAAAATGTCACAATGCTACAACTATCAGCTGGCGTAGAACATCTATCAAAAGACTACAACAAACGAAAGAACGAACCAGTGAAATGTATGCACTGTGGTAATCAGCACCCAATGAATTACAGAGACTGCGAGGTAGCCAAAGAGCTGCAAAGAATGAAAGACAAAAAGAGAAATCAAACAAGAAAAAGTTCTCAACCCAGAATGCAAACCCAAAACAAATATTTCTAAATAACCCCAAAGCTAGAGAAGGTACAAAGAACATCAAGACAGCAAAGTCTGGAAAACCTTGTCCTAGAAGAAATACTTCAGAAGCTAAACGCTATCAATCCAGATTTCGCTGCACAGGACTAAAGACTGAAATCTATAGGCGAGCTACTGAAAACAAGAACAGAGACTAAAATACAATACATCGACGAGCCAAGATAAAATATAACGGAAATGTAAAAAAAGAACTAGAAAAGTCTTATGTTAGAAATATCTGTCCTGTCTTCGATAGGTATCAAAAGGTGTTGAAACCTAACTTGATTTAGTACAAAGTGTTAAGGCAGAAGGAAAAGTAAATGTAACATTCAATTATAGCGTAATGTTCTTAGCTCAGGAAACTAAGCTTCAAAAGCTTTAATCACTTCTTAAACTAATAATAAATAATTTAGTCGAGTGTAACTTTTTAACATGCAACAAGATTTTTTTTTAATTTTACGGAGACTTGCAAATAAATTAGAATTTAAGTATTTTATTGCTTTAAATTTTGTTTCATTGTCTCGTCAATGAGTCCTTGTCGTTTCCACTAAAGCTTCATATAATATATAACAAATAAACGCAAAATTAACGGTTGCAGCGCATCTATAACTTAACGAAAATTATTAATTCAATCCTTACTTAATGCAATAATTATTAGCGTATTAGAAATTATATTCTGTTTTTATTTATTTTTAAACACGTTTCCATTAAGTCAACTTAACGAAACTTTTTAACGAAATATAACTTTTTCAAAATGTAACTAATACGTTTTTTAATTGTACTCAAAGAAATTAACGATTATTTAACAAAATATTAAAAGTTTTTAAAAGGCAAATTAAAATTATTGATCGAAACAATTTTAAACTTCAAGTAATTTAGTTTAAGAAAAAGCCAAGAACGATTCAAAAATGGACCTAACGAAAATAACCTATAGAAATTTAGCAATTTAAACACTAGTTAAATCAAAGATTACTTATATCATTAGTAATTTATTAAACCATTCAATTTGTTTACTGCCAAAAAACATCTTTTCGTTAACTTAACGAAACTTGTCAAGTTTAACGAAGCAACGAATAATTTTTTTACTAACGTTATTCAAAAACTAACCAATAAAAATTAATTAAATTGTACTCAAATAACTTTACGATTATTTAACGAAGCCTATTATAAAAATGTATCGTACAAGTTTTAATTACAAGTTTATCTTATAAGTTTGAAGAACTAATTTAAACGTGTTTATAAAGCTAGTGATGGTTTTTAATTGCAATTGAAATCATTGAAACTTAACACTTTAATTAAATATGAAAAATTTAACGAAACAACTTTTTTATGTAATTTTAGCATGATTCAAGTATTTTAACGTACAATTTAAGAAATTTAATCTGAAATGGTTTATTCACTTGATAGGTTCTCATCGAAAACTTCGAAGCTCCGGGCAAATTGTACAGATTGAATGATCATTTTAACGAAAATTATCAATGTCGATTAAACACTTCATTCAAAAATTAGAATTTTAGTAATTCTAATCTGTGTTTCATACAGTACCGTTATGTTAACTTAACGAAACTTTTAAAATTTAACCAAACGTAATATTTTTCTATTTTCCACCTAGTCTCACATAATGGCTTCTAAGTTAAACATCTACCTAGAACTAAATTAGCATAAAATAAACGTTGAACTATATCGAAAAACTGTAAAGCTTGTGCTAAACATTGCACTGCGTCTATAAGTATTCAATAAGCAGAATGAAATGCACAATAAAGATGTCTGTGGTTCTAATCCTTAAATTTGCTCCTGTATTCCAATATTTTTCCACTTTATAAACGCAGATGTAACTAAAAGTGATCCCGTTATAGCAATTGACGAATCGATAGCAGATGAGGTCGTTGTAAGATTTGATTTAACAAATGGAAAAGATTCTGATATTCTAATAAGTCGAAATTATCCTAAAGACCCATGTGTTGAATTGTTTCCGGATCAAAACAAATAGGTATAGATCAGCAATTGGGTGTAAATTATACATTTTCACAAACACAAGACCCGATGTTGCTACTGCCGTTACGATCCTAAAAATTATCAAAACCAAAAACAAAGATTTGGAACGCTGTCAAGAAAGTTATATGTTATCTATAAGGTACATTATCATTACATGTAAAGTTCTGGTGTTTAACAGACGACGTAAACTTCGAGTATAATCAAAGAATTGGATTCAAACGGAAAAATTAGCTGGAAGATCAAAATTCATTGTAGTTTGCTACTACTTTGTAAAGGACTACATCGATAATAAAAAATATCTTGTTCTTACTGTCCCACTGAAAAGACGTTGGCCGATTTATTTACCAAAAGCTTATTTAATAAAATTGAACTTTGAAATGGCGCTTAATTTATCAAGTTTATAATAATCAATTTAAGCAATGAACCTGCTACTTGTTTAAGTAGGAGACATTGAAGCTTTGGGAAATATTTTCCTAGTGCAAATTATTGAACAAAAGAATCCTCCGTAAGACTCATAACGATGCAAAAATTATTTGAAGCTTCCATTTCTTAGACCCAAAAAATAAAAACGATTTGTTTTTAATTTTGGTTTTTAAGGGATTGAAATCAAAACCGTTGCGGCCAATTTATTGATACGATTTGTCTTTATTGGTTTCTCATAATATTTGTGTTAATTTTTTTAACTTTGACATCATTAAAGGTATTAAAGGTACAAAACGAATAATTTTACATTGAACACACAAACGAAAGATTGAACTCATGCATGATAAAAACTATTTCTCTATTATAATAAAACTCTTTTTTTATTGTATATAAATGGTAATTTGTGATTTGATAAAATTGTTTGATTTAAATACCACTATATGAACACACAAAAGTAATTAACAACATAACAATCAGACATCACGCAACATTTTTTTTATTTAGCATAATCACGATAACTTACCATATCACATCAATGTTCATTTGTTGTTCGATTTGGGATCGTTTATAACGAGGACCACTATTATTTAGCATAGATTTAGTTTCGTGTCCAGCGTATACGACTAATCCTTCAATGAAATCCGTATTCTGTAAATAAAATAAATTACGATAAAAATTAATACGATCTAAATTTATTATTCTAAATTTAGTTAAAATTTTCAATTGTAATCATAGTTTCGGAGAAAGGCTATATCTACTTGACGTACTTCACAGTGAATTGAGAAAATCTTTATTAATTTGTTCTCGTACGCTTCTATTTTATGTACGAATTCTTGATGTAAGTTACGAGATGTTCCGTTGAATTTAGATTTCAAAATATTAAGACTCATCTTTAGCTATCTTGATCTGTGATCGATTCAAAGGAAATACTTCTTATAGTCACTGGTTATTTGCAATACTTATTTACACATTCTAAGCGATTTTCTTTACTGTAGATAGGAACTAACATAGAATATGTTAGAGAATATCCCGAGTGCCAATCAGGAGAGCTAAAATCTTTCGTATTATGCGTCATTGCTACTTCTCAGGTACAGACTAAATACGTGACAACAATTAAAAATGTAACGAGTCAATACAACACTAATCGTATCGTGGCAAATAGAAAACGTGCGAATACGGTTTCAGCCCGTGGCTTATGCACTCGAACTGGGGGCCATAGTTGTGTTCATTGTCATCACCGATCGCAATCAAGTAATGAAAAATCAATTTTATATCTCTCCCCCGTTGGGATTCGAAAACCTGGTACCATAATACAACCCAAACACCGTTCCTTTAACCACTGAGTCAACTACCATCTTCACAAAGCATATTTCAATTTTCATTTAAATTTTTTGGAGAACAATAATTCTGGCCAATTATTGCTGATTATTTTAAAGTAACTAGCTTTTGTGCTTTATTTCTAAAAGAATATATTTCTTTTTTTATTTATTTATTTTAAAAAGATAAAGACACGTTACGAGAAAGTATGGTAAACGTTTAAGTTAAAGATAATGTTTGGAGTAAAGAATCCATGAACCGAACCATCGTCTGTGTCAGTACAGGACGAGTTATTTTTTTATGTGCAGATGGATACTCAAAACGAACCTGTATTCGTGCATCTCCGATTTGACTAGTGATGGCGTATCGTTCTGCGAAAGATTTGAGAGTTTCGGCCCCCAGCAAAGATTGCATGGATTATACGAAACTGCACTATCAAAGATGCTTAATCTTAATTATTTAGTACAACTGTCAATTTGTTTTTGGCGTTGCTTATTCTGGTCTTTGCTGAAGATTTTTTTTAATACTCCAAGCAGTCAGTATGTTTTCTACAATCTAAATTTTTATGGCGAGCAAATAGAATTTTCAGAGGGGATCTACGATTCTAGAATTTATCCACTTGTTATCGCGCAAAAACATGTTATAAGAATTATTTTTTCTTTCTTTCCGCTGACGCTACATAGCCTACATAGGGTTTGGCCGCCTCAACGATGCTTTTCCAAATTTTGCAATCCGTCGCAAGAGAACGCCAGTGCGTTCAAATCTTTTTCAATGTCTTCCAACTAACGTGTAAACGGTCTCCTACGAAGACCCACTTTTATTGGTGCCGACTCCAAGGCCTGTTTTGTGGTCCGATTTTGTGAACGAAGAACGTGTCCACCCATCTTAACCTTGATGATTTTATGAATGTCGACTTTATCGAGATCATTTCTGATCTCGTGATTCATTCTCATTCTATATATACATGGCTTCCTCCTTGATAGGTCTGATAATAATTCGAATAATCTGCCGTTCCATTACAGCAAGTTTTTGGACGTTATGCGCTGTCAATGTCCAAGACTAACAACCAAAGGTGATCACTGGCCTTATCAACGCTTTATAGATATCCAGTTTTACTTTGCGCGATATATGGGGAGATTTGAAGACTTTAATATTGGCGTAAAATGCTCGGTAGCCTGCTTCGATCCTCGATGACATGTCTACAGACACGGAGTTTTGCTCAGTGATCAATGATCCCAGATATTTGAACTCAATCACCCTCTCAATAAGAATTATACTAAATAGAAATAAACTAACTCCCCCGTGGCCACTGTTTGCTTACTATTAAGACTTGTTCGTGTTCAAGGTTATGAAACCATTTGTTGGTATTAGCTTCACATTGTCGGTATTCACCCAGGTAAAGATCGTAAATTCAACTTTTGAATATTTCATCGTTTTTAAGCCCAAATTTGAAGCTACTCCGACTCAGTGAATACATTTTCTGTTTAAAAAAATAAAAATTGTTTATTGTGATATTTAAGCGGCTATTTTTATAAGGATATATTAGCTCCTTTTCTACGGGCTCATTTCATTTTTATCTATTGTATTCAGAAGGACTTGGAGGCCAATTTCAGTAAAGGGGATATCAGGAAACTAGTGAGTTTTTTTCAGGTCACTGTAACCTGAGATGTCATTTGAATAAAATGAACCTGACCACAGAGACGGAGTGCCGACTTGGGATAATAAATCTCAAGAGCACAAAATATCTTTTAGGTCGCAGTGCTAGACCTTTGGGTCAGGAAAAAACATCAAAAAATCTATTGTATTCTCGATTTTCCCATTATATTTTAAATCGATATACCGTTTCGAAGTCGAAACGTGTCGAAGAGGGGATGTATTGTGTCTCTAAACAGAAATAAACAAATATACTTTGTTTATTTCTGTTTAGAAATGTTTAGAATTTCTGCTGCAATTGATTTAAAATGTCTAAAGCTTATGGTCAAATTTATGTTAGTAGATAAGTAATTCTGCCTTTTCCATTTCCATTCAAATCTGATGAATTACAACATAGCCGATGCGAATGAAACGCGTAATATTATAAAAACACATCAAGCACCATTTTGCAGTTTAGCAATATAGTATTACTACAATTTTCGCCTCCATCCTCTGGATATTTATTTTTAATATTATCCTTTAAATTATTATCATCTTGGTTGTCGTCTTCAAAAGTGGTATTCTCATTTACCTAATTTAAAACCGTTTCAAGTTCTATATTGCAGCTGGACTAATTAAAAGCTAACATGGACTAAAATATGTATTGGGTGTGGGAATGAATTCTCGCTGTTTTTTGGTGAAATAAAATACGTTTGTTTGAATCGAAAACGAATGACTGGTTTATTCAAAGTATGCTCCATCGGCAGCTACAACCTTCGCCCATCTTTTGGGCAATAAACGAATTCCGCGATAGAAGAACTCAGGTTCCTTGGAAGGAATCCAGTCATCGACCCATTTTTTGACATGTTCGTATGATATAAAGTGCTGCTCTGCCAGGGCTGACTGCATCGACCGGAACAAGTAGTAGTCTGAAGGAGCAATGTCTGGTGAATACGGCGGGTGGGGTAGAATCTCCCAGTTCTGCCCCTCTAAGTAGTTCTTGACAACTAAAGCAACGTGTGGCCGAGCGTTGTCGTGCTACAAAATCAGCTTGTCATGCCGATTGTCTCATTTCGGCCGTTCTCGACCCAGAGCTTGCTTCAGATCAGATCAGTTGTCGTCGGTAACGATCCCCAGTGATGGTTTCGTCCTGTTTTAGCAGCTCGTAGTGCACGACGCCCTATGCACAACATAACCTTACTTCCATGAATATTTGTGGATGGTCCCGGTTCCTCTGGCTTGACCCGTGCTGGTTTGCGCTTCGGATTGTCATATCGATTCTTCTTTTCATCTCCAGTGATGATCCGATGTAAAAAACGCTTTCTTTGCTGGCGTTTAAGCAAGAGTTTGCAGATGGTTCCGAACATATCCCAATGCATGTAAACGCTTGACAATAGCAGAGCAGTCCACATTCAACTGTTCTGCCAATGTTTTTCGGTCTGACATGGATCTTCATCCAGCAATGCTTCCAATTCTACATCTTCAAACTTTTTTGGTCTGCCTTCACGTTTCTTGTCTCCTACTTCGAAATCACCATATTTGAACCGTCGGAACCAGTCCCTACAGGTTGTATTCGATGGAGCATGCTTACCATAACCTTCTACGAGCAACCGATGCGTTTTCGCCGCACTTTTCTTTAACAAAAAATAATGAAGTTACACTTCCCGCAAATGCTATTTTTGTGGCACAAAATTCGACATTTTCAATGAGACGCAAAAAATTGTTGTTTATATTCTGAACAAATGTCACTAGTGATTATTGAAGCTTGACATCTAACCTTTAAAGAACATGTATTGCCCGATTAAATAAAATGTAGAAGGCAGAGCTACTAACGACATCTAAGTAAAAACAGCGGGAACTCATTCCCATACCAAATATATAGAAAGCTACCTAGGTAAAAAGTGAAAACACAAGTGATATATATAGAAAAAAATAAAAAAGAAAAACATTGGTACAGTTATACTAATAATTCTTATACAATTACATGAAATACTATGTGTTACGTTAATATTTTTGCTCATGCTAAAATTATTTTGATTATGTTTACTAGATTCTAAAATTGAGTTAATTTAATTTTTTTTAATTTTAATTTTACAATTTAATTAATTATTAAATAACGTTTCATTTGGTATAAAATTCTCAAGATGAATTTACTATGTAGTAAAAGTATTTGTGCTACAAATTACTGTTGCCCAAAATATTTATATTAGGACAGTTTTAATAAAAATCGTTACTAATTTGGATCATTTTGTTTATTTTATTCAAATTTAACATTTAGTCTGTCAACCTTTATTTAATGATCTCATTTAGTAGTCAGCATCCCAATGTTAAATAAATTCTATGGGTATTTTACTCTACACATTACCAATCTCATCCCAAAAACACTTGCTTTGTTCAACTCTATATGGTATATTATGTTTGAAATAAGCCAATCTATTTTTTTATGTGAAAATCTGGGCTTTGCGGTGGCCAATTTATGCGTTGTTGTTTCAAATCATGCAAAAACTTGGTCAAAACCAAACCTTAATAGGGAGGGGCATTGTTCTGCTGAAGTTTAACGTTAAGTCCAATAATTGTTAGGTTCAATGATTTGCTTCATTCATTCATTCATACATTGCAAACAAAACCACCTATACCAGCCGTCTTCAATTACCCGTACACACAGATTAATAAAGTATAGCGTGAAATGAAAGAATCGATGAGCTTTTTTTTATATTTGCCAGGAACTAATTCTGACTTAGAAAGAATTTTTAGTGTTATTAGTTATTATTGGAAGAAAGACTGTCAACTATCTGGTGCATCATTACAAAATGAAATGACTAATATAAAAATGTCGTTTAGTTACTTTACGGGTGCTATCAAATTAAAAAAAGAGTTGCTAGCAAAAGCAGCTAGCTTTTTAAAGTTAAAATATCTATACTTAAAGTTCAATATAAAGAAAATTATATCGAAAATCCTTTTGGGGCAATTTCGAGACTATTAATTGATCGATCGTATTAATTGATTCTTAAGGATATAAATTGATATAATTAAAACTTAAGGGATGTTTTGCTCATTTCTACTTTAAAAGACTATAACGGTTTCGGTGGGGTGACAAATATATATGATTTTCGGGTGTTTTATGGTCCTTTGCCGCTAATTTATTATTTCATCCATATTTTTGTGTGGCACAAATAATTAAAAAACAAAACAAAACGTAAATTTATGATCATAGCAAAGGTTGGAATCAAAACCTCCATTAATATAGGAGGTTTTGGTTTGAATTTTATTATTCTATGAATACGAGCCAAAATCCTCTTTATTACAAGCTGTATTCAATGCATACTAATGATATTCTGTCACATGAACATAACAATGTATTGTAAGTAAAAAACTTGTAAAATATTCGATCAACACACTACATGATCTATCTTATAGTTTAAAGTGATTTGTGCGAAACATCTCGGAACGTACATCAGTTTTTCTTCGATTTCCAACAAGCCTATGACTTAATCCATCGGGAGCATATGGTTTGCTTTGTGGTGTCTAGGACTACCTAACAAATATGTGTAATTATGTAAAATGACAATAATGCAGTAACAATGATGTGCCAAAGTTGAGATGAAGCCATCAGGATTTTTTGCAATTAGCTATGGTGTACGGCAAAAAGATTCTTTGTCTCCGATACTCTTTATTCTCATGTTGGAATTTATCTTTGGTAAAAGCGAAACATATGAGCACAACATTTTGTACCGTCAGTTCAACAAGGTTCTAGCATATGCAGATTATTATATCTGTGTAATGGGACTGAATGGCAACGGTGTCACAGAACTACTAGAACCACTTCTACGATTTTCAGCTTTCGCTAAAGAGAATTGGTTATAGAGACCTGTTATAGAGATCAAGACGCAATTGATTTTAGTAATGGTGACCACACATTTGAAAGAGTGAAAAGTTTCCGATACCTCGGGCCCATGGTCACTTTTGATAATTGTGCGGGAACTGATATTGACTCGCGTCTTGTTGCTGGTAACCGTGCTTTGTATACCTTACGCCCGCTTCTAAAGTCCATACCTTACAAATGCCGACAAGCTGAAGTTGTACAAAGTGTTAATCAAAGAGTTGGACAGGATAACAAGAATTTAATAAAAATTTCTGATCTCGTTCATGAAATAAAAGAACGGCGAGGACGCTGGCTCGGTCACGTTCTGCAAGTGGATCCTAAGTGGATGATGCAACGATCTGAGAGTAGAGCCGCTATTTGGCAGACGCAAGGCGACTGTCAGCGAGGATGACTTATTTATTTGTTGGAGATATTTGTTTATTTATTATATGTACATTAAATAAAATTATTATTAATGCATTGTTTTTGTAATTTATCAAAACGACTAAATGGATTAGTTTTTCAATTACTTAAACCATACACTACTAAAGCAGTATTGCCTTTTTATGGATGCAACTTTTACTCTTGTGGTTTAAAGATGAAATTATGGACTAAAAAAATATTTCCCAAATCAGATTTCCAAATAAGCACTAAATTCCTCACCGAGTATGGCATGTTAAAAAAAGCGTGTCGGCGAATCTGTTTATAGTAACATCAAACATTTCAAAATATAATTTATTTATTAACGAACTAAACTAATTTTGTTGTGACAATATAATTGATATACATTTTTATTGTTTAGGCATAACCATTCTAATAAATAATAAATGTTAGTCACAAAAAAAAACAAAAAAACTTATGAATTGAAGATTCAATGATAAAAATAATTTAAATTTATTTAAATATCTATTTACTATTGTTTTTTTTAGAATATAGTAAGTCGATGAGCATATAATTTAATCATAAATACAACTCTTACCTTTAAACGACTTTCTCGTAATAATAAATTTTCTGATGCAACAGGTATACGTTCGCCGGTGGAATGAATAACAGCACCATGAAATCGATAAATTTTTGTTGAGGGTGTATCGACTTCAACGCGACTTTTAAATTTACTTGGAGTAAATAAATTTTGTTTTTCTACAAAACCTTTGACTACCTCACGCCGTTTTAAATTAGTTTCACCATCTAAATCACATGTATCAATATAACATACACCATGCGATGCACTTGTCCGTAATAATAAAATATCGGCTGGGACTGTTTCATTATTCGATAAGTGTATTAAGTCACCAACTCTTACATCTTGCCACAGGACTTTTTTATATCTTTCGAATTCGCTGAAAAAAAAGATTTAAAAAAATGTTAAAAAAGTTCAATTTGGCAAAGTAAAATTGCTATATTGTTACATACATCGTTAGTCCAAAAATAACGGAATTATTTATGTTCGAACAATACCGATTATGTTTCTGTATAAACTAATCAATACCTGACAGTAAAATAGGTTAATGGCAATAATGGAACTCAACAAAAATATCAAAGACGAAAAAGTCATAGTCATTGATGACTTAAAATATCCAAATGTGAACAATTGCATAGAATTTTATTGTGTCCACCAAATTTCAGTGGTTCTTACGTCCAACATTAAGAAGAAAATCGATTTATTGTGCAAATCATTTCCTATAAGTAGCTAATGGTCAAATAGAAGTATTATAAGCACCGATTGATTTGTATGGTGTTGGAAGTCGATGTGCATCGGTTATAACCCTAGAGTATATGGTAGGACGTTAGAACAGCGAAAAACTTTGATGTGTGTCGACTATGATGGAATATATTAATATTTAAATTTTAGTTTTAGGAACGCTAATGTTATATTGACCAAATTCAAAATAATATGAAACTCGATGGCCAACAAATTGCGATCATGCATGTGTTCTAATGCTTATGTTATAGTGGAGATGGTTGCAGAATTTCAAAACGTTCGATAATCGCCAAGCCAAAGATTAAGACTTATTTTATAATAATCTAAATGAACTGATGTGATCCATACCGAAACACGACGTCATAATTTTTTTTTCCTGTATCTCCAATTTAGGAGCATAGGGCGTCTACCATTCTGAACCATCTTACTCTATTTGGGGCTATTGCTTTAATTTCCGCCTATGATTTTCCCAGGTGTTTTGCCTCTGCTAGCATCGTTCTCTTCCATGTCATTGCTAGCTTTCCAACCTTTCTTTTTCCTTGTGGGTTCCAGTCTAATGACATCCTCGTTATATCACTTGATGCCTTTCTCAGTGTGTGGCCAATCCATCTCCATTTTCGTCGCTTTATTTCGGTCTCAATGTCTGACTGATATGTTGTTATGTGCAGATTGATGTTACTAATCGTGTTAGGCCAGAAGCACTTAAGTATTCGTCGAAGGCATTTGTTTACGAATACCTGTAGCTTCTGTATGATTTTTCCTGTATGCTTCCTTGTCTCACACCCATACAGTAGTATCGATTTCACACATGAGTTGAACATTCGCATCTTGGTCTTGCGCGACAGGACAGAAGTATTTCAGACTTTGTGTAGCATGTTGAATGTATGTCTGGCTTTATTTATACGTTTGTGTATGTCTTCTTCTGTTCCACCTGTTTTCGTTACTGTGCAACCAAGGTATACGAATTCATTTACATCTTCAATTTGTATATTGTTGATGTGCATCGGTGTGGTTATATTTGTGTTGAGTCTCATAGTCTTGGTTTTTTTGATATTAATTTTGAGACCAACTTCATTAGCTAGATCTGATAGCTGTTGCACTTTCTGCTGCATGTCGTAGTGTTTGTGTGTGAGCAAGCATATGTCGTCTGCATAGTCCAAATCATTGAGTTTACCAGTTAACCCCCATTGAATGCCATTAGGGGACTTGTTATCTAGTTTCCGCATTACACTGTCTAATACGATTAGGAACAGCATTGGTGAGAGTACGCAACCTTGCCTTACTCCTCGAGTGTTGCAGTATGTTTCACTTTGTTTGCCTTTGTTTTGAATTCGGTTCCCAGCATCCCGATACATTTCTTGTATGAGTTCAATTAATTTCTTTGGGATGCCCATTTCACAAAGTTTCTGCCATATTGCGTTCCTGTTTATCGTATCGATTGCGCGTTCGAAATCAACGAAGAGCATATACAATGGTGAATTCCATTCATTGGATTGCTCAGTGATGCTACGGATTGTGTTGATGTGATCAGTGCAACTTCTTCCTGGTCTAAATCCAGCTTATTCGTTTCTTAATTTTGCATTGATCGTAGATGAGATTCTGTCAAAAATGATCATTGCGAGTACCTTTATTCTTGTGTTGAGGAGGGAGATACCTCGCCAGTTCCTACATTCTCTTAGGTCACCTTTCTTGGGTATCGTAATTATCAAGCCTTCTTTCCATTTCAGTGGAATTCTTCCAGAATTTCAGACTTCTTGAATTATTGGTGTAAATATGCTTGCAGTTGTAGATGAATCTCCTTTGAATATTGCGGCGGTTATATTGTCTGTTCCAGCGGCCTTATTGTTCTTCTGTCTATTAATGACATCTTTAACTTCCCGTTCCGTTGGTGGATGGGTGTTGCTAGTTTCGTTATTGATGTCAATTGATGACTGGAGATTTTCGGGGTCGGCGACGACGTCTTCTTCGAAATATTCCTTCCATCTCTTTAACTGCGCATCTCTTTAACTACGACGTCATAATGGAGATTGATAACTTTTATGCTAGAGGTGGCAAAAATCAGATCGACTTGTGATGTGATGAGGAATGTGTTTCGTCTAATTTTTCGTCAGATTGATCGCGCGATTATCAGAAAAAATTGTTATTAGATTGCAAAATTCAATTAGCTCATCCAATAATTGACGAATTTAATTGGCTTCTTGAAAAGCCGCCAAAAGCGCATATATCCGGCCTCAGTGCTCGAAAGTATAATGGTCGGTTAACCCTTGCTTGCCCATGACATCGCACAAATTTTTAAATTTAAAGTAGCCAAAGCACGAACGTTTTAACTAAAGATCTGATGTCCAATCCACATCGCAATATCCCTGCAAATTTGAATTTTCGTCCGATTTGAATGTTAATTTATAATCGGTCGTCTTCTTTAAATATCGGAAAATTCATTTTACGGCGTTCCAGTAATCCTGACCCAGTTTATTGTTGAACTAGCTTACATTTCCGATCGCAAAAGCAATATCAGGCCTTATATATTGCAACTAATATAAGACCATTACTTCTTGATATGGTACGCTTTCCATCGGATCAGCCGGTGAATCGATTGAATTGCATTCTGCTATATGAAATATTTTATAGAATTTTTTCTAAAAATATTTCATATAGCAGAAGCAGACAAACTCGTCCACCGTCATTGTCATAGCTGAGGGGTTTACTTGAAGAAATGTCGTAATTGCTTCTATTTTATCGATATCCAAATTAAATTTTCGAACTGGTGAAAATATTTCTTCGTAATCGATGCCTGGTCGTTGACTACATCCTTTTGCAACCATTTGCGCCTCTTAACGAGCCACTGAGCCATTTGAATAGGTTTTGACTTTAAAGGCTCATTTTGAATTTATGGTTTTTCGGTTGTCCGGAAGATCAACAAAGATACAAAAATATCAAAAATATGTGACAAAATCATAAATTGTTTCGGCACCGATTTACTTGATAAATTGATGCTTGTGTTAGATGACTCGTAGCAGCTTCAACATCGTCGCATAGTAACTGATTCCAAAAAAAAACATCATGCATATTATCGAGGACGTTCGATACCACTGTAGCCGACGAAGAAAAGGTTTTTAGATTTTGCGTCGAGTTTTTTCCGTCCGATATGTGAGCCATTGCTTGTGATCCAAAAATTCGCAAATGATTTAAATTTAGTTTCGATCCTGTTCAACTTTCGCGTTCAAAAACGATTTTTCAAATAAGTCGCCGTGATCGTCGCTTTAGCCCAAAATGTATTCGGAAGTTCTGAGTCTTGTAAAATGCATCTCGTACGCTCGATTCACGTTCGAATTGATGGTTTACCGATACTGCTCGACCTAAATAATCTATCGAAATATAGATTGCAGAATTCGGTTCCATTATCAGATCTGAGTGTTCTGATCTGTTTGACAGATTGCTTCTTGAAATCCGCTTGGTTTTCACAAAATTTGACAAAAACTTCATTTTTCGATTTGTTGAAATCAAATCAGATTTTGATGTTGAGCTCCAGTAATGGATTTGGTTTGCCAGATAGAGCCAGATTAGCGTAAACAATTTCAAGTAAATTTCAAATTATATTTTCCTTTGAGACACGCGACGTAAACGTAAATCGCACTGTTTTCGATAAATGAAATGCACCGCGCCAGATTTAATTTTTGTCACGTCTTGATAATTTAAAAGTCTTGATCATTTTTGGTAAAAAATTTTTGATTTCGATCATGGACTGAATAATGTAACCGATTTGTCATCGGAACCTTCCATTTTTGTGGTTTTATTGTCCTTTTTCATTGCATGGCAATCGGAATCTTTATGGCATTTTTGTTGCACAAGTAACTGCAAATGCCGTTGAATTTTGCTTGGCCTTTGCCTAAAAACGCGCCTTCACTTATGCTGGTGTACGAATCTTCTTGAAGCACTTTCATTTTGACGGCGTCACTGTTTAATTTATGCTCAAGATTATCGACTTGACAGTACATGCGCTGCGTATTTTTTCGATAAATCGTTGAGCAAAAACAAGGAACCGATTCATCGTTTCGACGATTTTGCCAAAATATTCTTGCACCTCTATCTACCTTTATTTTCAAAAATCGTCTCCAGTTTTTCCCAAAGTTCTTTGGCTGTTTTGGCATTTTGAATATGAATCAAGTTTGGTGGCTCTACAGAAAGTACTAAAGCTGTTCGCGCCTTTGAATTTTTCCCGCATTATCTTCATTCTTCATAGCATTCGATCGATTTCCACACTTCGCAATGCTCTAAACATATACGCATAGCAAATTTTCACGTGCTAAAATTCTTCAAACCTTTCAACTTGCCGATGGAACTCAACAAATTGGTGGTGTTTCATATGATGTCGATATTTAAGTACAATCACCTAAATTTTGAATTACGTCACTGGTTCGCACGAAACGTTCCAGAAAAATTAGCTCGATTTGGAAAATAAAAAACATGATTTTCGGATTATTTTGCGTGTTTTATTTCCAGTTCTTTTGCGCAATTCCAATTTAATTATCGTGTCGATGATTTTGCACACGTAACTTTACTTTTTGGAACAAATTTAATTCACTTCGGTGAACAAAATAATTATTGCCCAAGTAGCTGAATCCATTATCTGGTTATGTGAGTTTATTTAAACAAACTACAAAAATAAATTTATTCGAAGAAGCGAGTGAAAAACTGCGTGAAAAAACTGACATCCTCAGTTTAATATCAACTGAAAATTTGATCAGTTTAATATGAACTGAAAAGTCATCTTGCGCATCTAAATAAGGATACACATTGATAAAATCCAACCTACCACAAGTGGTAACGCGAATAATCCAATAACAAATAAATGGTAAAAAAAACATATCTTAGTTTTGCTATAAGATACTGATAACGAATGAACTGTTATCTGCTATTTACTACTATATAGCCACACGAAAGCATTCACATTGTCGGCTCCTTTGATTAACTTCAACAATATAATTTCTTGATTTGAATAACGATGCGTGTTATCATCTTTTATCAAACTTTTACAATTCTCTCGAGAACGTCGAGTTGTACAATACAATACAAATTATTGGTCAGTTGACTATCGACTACTTTAAAATCCCAAACAGCATTGTCATTTAGTCTCCCATGTCAACTACACAGTAAAACAGCGATTTGTTTTGTTTTATCTATGTAACACTTTACGATTATAAATTCAATATTCCGAGCGTTTAGTCAAAAACTAAGAAAATCTTAATGCGGCGAATTCCTAAGGTTAACATTACGTTATCAACGTCATAATTATACAATTTCTCAAATATATGCAAAAGTATGTTTTATTCGTACAAGTAAATTTATTTTGTAACTAAGTAGATTGGCAAAATATCCAAACATGAATATCATGAATGTCATCTGATGTTGATAGTTTTTTGGATATAATTGTCTCAAATGAAGTCATTAGGTGTACACGACTTAGGTGTACAATTTACTTCCTAGAAATAATTTACAATTTATACGAATCACCTATTTATAGATTTATGCTGAAATCCTAAAACGTAACAACATCGATTCAAGATTCCAGAACAAATACGAGACTAAATCGATAGTTGGCGAATAGTAAGGATAGTAAAACTATATTATTAGGTCAGTCATGTTAAATTAGCACTTTTTACTACAGCAAAGCCAAAATTAGTTTTCAATTACCACCTATTATTAATCGAGGTTGTAACTAGAATATAAATAATTAAAATTTCATATTGAGGGAATGTACTACAAATTACATTCTGAAGAAAACGTTATACTAGTCAAAGTAAAATACATAATATTAACAAAAATACTTATTTATTCATAATGTTCATTCCGTTTTCCAATTTTATATGTCGAGGTGACCTTTTGTTGAAATTATGTAATTATGTTTACACATTAAACGCGTATGGAACATTTAGTTTAATGAAAACAAATAAAAATAAATAAAGAAAATTGCTACGGAAAACTAGGTCTCGACACTTTTACAATTTTTTGAAAACTGTCTGTTTTAAAATTAAATAATCATACTAAAATGATCACATCTGATTAATTATGCGGTTTTAATTAGCATAACTTGATTAAGAATTATATTAAAAAAATTTAGCATTTTTTTTTAAGTTTAATTATTTTAAATGTAAATTTGGCGTGTCCTAATAACAAACGTAGTCGTATGCAAAACTATTGACTTTAATGTTGTGTTTCAACGATAATTCCATAGAAACCACAGAATTAAAAACACACCTGAACAATTCGATTGCACATAGGTTAGCGTGATGGATGAAGGAAAACAATTTAAAAACAACTGTAATTCATATCTTCTATAACTTATTAATTATTAAATCAAGTTTACTAAAACATTGCACTTGGTATCAATTGTAAAAATTCCCTTTCATTACATTCCAATATGATGTAAACCATTTCTTTTTATTATTAATTTAAAAATTATTGCAAAATATTGTATATGGAACTTTAGCACATGCTTAATGTTTTTAATGATACCTTAAATAATATGAAAATATTATAATATACCAAATGTAAATATTGAACTTGAAAATGTATAAATCATTGATTGCGTTAGATCATATCAATCAATAAGAACACGTGTTCGAAATAATCAACGAAAACACGAAACGAGGGGAGTGGATAATTTACTTTTTTAAAAGGCAAAAAATATTTTAGAATCTAAGATTTATTCAACAAAACCCTGTACTAATTTATATGTCACATAAACCTTGTAAAATTAGAAATGACAATAATTACTTATGATATTGATGTGTACAATATAATTTCGAATTGACTGCACTTTTGAATAACATTTAGTTACCTAAAATTAAAGAAATATTAATTCGAATAACATTGCAGTGATATGGTCATCATTTTACAAATAACATAATTGTTCCGAGCAAACATTTAATCAGCTTACTATTTGATAAGAAAATATGTTCGTAATGTAGTTTACAGGGAACTCTCTCTAAAATGGCCAACTCACATGTTAATGGCAATGATATTATAAAAAAAAAAATATAACATAGGATAACTAAGCTTTGTTTAAACAAGGTCGTTACTATTTGACTGTAAAATGGTTTTAATATGCATCATTCAAGGTATTCAACACTAAAAACGTAACGAAAATATTTTATCTCGATACTATGACAATCGCTTAAACTTCTATATAAAGTTGTATGTTTACTTACCCATTATATACACGGCAAGTCGAATTATTAATCCTTTTATCTGATGCTCGTCGACGCCGATCTTCAAACAAATCTTTAATCGCTGTAACACCCAATACAAAAAGAACCGGTATCATTGCAATTTCTTTACCAAATGCATTAATTTGTGGAAACCAATTCAACAGTACAATGAATATAAAATATAAATTTGCAACCCGGTGAAATTGTTCTAGTAAATTTTTTGGTATAAACGATAGTAGCGTATATTTTGTAGTTCGTATTTTATTACCAACCCGATGTCCATTTGGATGTTCATGTTTTGGTGTACGAGAAGGCACTGTATGATTTGGCACAACAATTCTATAGCCTCGTTCTTCTAATTTACTTGTTCGACAATAAATATAACGTTTCCACCACGGTGGCAATTCATTTCGTCGCAGTGTATAAATTGATTCGGAACGTGATGCTTGTCGTGAATGTCCACGCACTGAACTTGAATGGGTTATATCACGATTCACTGGAACTCTTTCATTAAATGTATCTTTATAATCGGGTGGGAGTATAAAATCCGTTTTTGATCCACCGCGAGTATGGCCGGAACGTGAAGGTGGTGTTGCCGCTACAACACCAACCTCAGGTATTTGACCTTGTGATAATGCACGTTGGTGACCACGTAACGCTGATTTTAATGGTCTAGAATTAATGTTTTGTTGTTGTAGACTATGACCAATGACACCACCTCCGTGACTAACACTTCTCGCATGTCCTCGATTTGAACCAACTGGAGAGTCAATTGTTGTTGTGAAACCTGTATTACGGTAATTATCATTTGGATTCAAACCAGGAAATATGTATGTTTTTTCAGGTCCATCTTCTAAAATACTTTCGTCAGAACATGTCGACGATATTGCTCCCGGTATCATCACATTTGCTAATTTTCGTTTGGTCTGTGGTAAAATTTCATCTTGATTGGCCATTCTGAACTATTTTTGACATTATTTAGTATAAAGCTAATTTTGGCTTCTCAATAGTTCCATTAAACAATGTTAACAATGGACATGGACAAATTTAACTACCTAGTGCGCGGTACGTTTTGCAATGTAGCACTGAATAATTTAGTGTTGATTTTAGTCTTTGGCACTAGCACACCTATTAAAGAATAAAAATAGAACATTATAGAGAGCCATAAATTAATGATTATGTTAAAATAAGGATTAATCGACCACCTAAAATCTTCTAGAGGATCACTTGGAAATGCTAACAATACGATCATAACATATAAGTTATGACTACTGAACGTACAATAACAAAATCGTATGGTTCATCATAATTAATTAAAGGTCATTGAAATATATTCAGAATTTATAATATGTTAAATGGCTCTTACGTCATTTAAATGCTGTATGAACTATAATGGGTTTCCTAGACTTTTTACCAAAATAAATGCCCAATTCAATTGGGGGTCGAATTTGGAGATTAGCTAGTTGGAAACATCTAATCACGATAGCATAGAATGTGAAGGTCTTAATTCAATTTTCGTATGATCTGGCAAAAATCCAAGAAAAGATTCCTATATATTCTTGGATTGTCTTCTTACTAATTTTTATTGATATATTATACCCGTGATTTATGCTGGGGGTGTTAATTCACTACACTGGAACCAAATGATGTCATTGTCAATGTATAAAAAACCATAAATATAAATTGGTCGCTATAGTATAGTGGACAAGGGCATTACTGCCACATACTAAACAGACATAAATATAGAAATGTTTAAACATTGAAAGTAGTGCTACTGTCAATACCATTCGTTTCATAAATCATACAAAAATAGTAATTTGATTCGTTCGATTCTGTTATTGTTTGTTTTCTAATTTAATTATTATTTTTCGTATTTATGTATTTTAAGCTAAGCTTTTACCTATATAAAAATAACACTTTTCTTGTGATAAACAAATTTATTTGTTTCGTTTTTATTTATATTTCACTTTTTCACGGTACCTACAACTAAAGCACATTTTTGAATTTATCATTTGAAAGCAAAATATTACAGCATTTTTGATTATAAATGTTAGTCAATTACACAATAACCAAAATATTATATTAATAGTATTTTTTTTACCGAAAATTATTAATTTGATTTATTTCTTACAGTTATAAATAAATTCAGTCACTTGATAAATTATTATTAAAAGATAATTTAAGAATAAAATAAAATTACAAACATAAACAACAACGATACTTTAACGAGCGAGACTACGCGAGCGAATCAAACGCAACAAAAAATTTATACATAAAAATAAAAGAAAAAGAAAATTGTCTCTCAATTATCTCAATTGAGAATTGCCCAATAAACCAAAAAAAATGTAACGCTACTTTTTTTTAATTCCGATTATTCGAAGTGACGTCAGACGAAATTTTTTTGTATAATTTTTCTTTTTTATATCATAATTGTATTATTGATTTCGACAAGTAGTCGTCTACAACGCCCGAACTACTTATAAGTAGTTTGGAATCTTTGCGGGTCCGACAACAAAATGCATATGACTGGCAGTCTCACAATGCTAGAATTTATCTTACGTTGAAAAATACATTGAAAAAACATACACATACATAAAATTTCATGAGACAAAACCTCAGCGATTTTGCATAGTACAGACCCCGTGTATACTGAAATATCTCAGGATATATACAAGCATATTTAGTTGCAATGATGTAAATGAACTACTGGGTCTTTCTGCTAGCTTTTCGTATTGTTCTAGAAGCAAGTCGTTGCCTATTCTCCGAGCCATCGAAGACACCTACTAAATGGTGGCTCTCCTCTTAGAGCTCTTATAAATTCGGTCACAGATTTGACATGTTTACTAAATATATATGAAATAAGTTGCGTAAAAAACTAAAAACCTGTTCCATTTTGTGTTTTTTTTTAATAATATTTCGTATTTTATTTAATTAATATTGATAAATTTGTTTGACGGTTTTTGATAATAACCTGTAATACACGATATTAAACACACCTTTTCTAGATGTCACTACTGAGCTTGGGTTAAAACTTCATAAAATATTAAAATAATTATTATAAATTCAATCGCAAATTTAATTGGAAAAATTTGCGATCACACACAAAGTTAAAAATGTCTCTGAAAACTGTTTCAAACTTAATTTGATTTTAACATTTATTATACATAAATGGTGTTGTGTTGTTTCTTTAGGTAAGTAAAATAAAAATCGGTGGTGATAGCATAAAATTTCATAAATTCCCAGCGAATAAGCAAAACCAGATGAATAAGGGCATATAACAGTGGCAAGAATCTTGCACTTCAAAAACTTTGGTAAGCTGGATTATTTTGAAAACAAAAATCGACAATCTATTGACAAATTTAAGAACCTTCGATTGTTATTGTTGACAACTTTATTTGGATTATTACTGCTTATCTTTGGCAGTAAATTAAACAATCGCATAAGTAGTGCATTCAAAATCCTAATATACGGTTTATAGTATTTCTATATAGGCTAATAGGGTACAATGGTACATAACAAAGGAACGAACCCACAAAATATCAAATGTCAAATATGAATTCGCCGCTAATTTGTAACAAGAAAAGTACCAAACATTATTTTGTGTGTGTGTGTGTAGTTGAGTTTTGTGATTGCATTGTGCAAATTATAATTTATTTTGTAAAGATAAGTAAATTAGTCATTTCGTCGTTTATTATACAAAAAATATTCATCTTAATCCAACAAAATGGTAAATATGGTGCACAATTTATATATTACATTTAATTAAATTGTTTTGTTATAAATTTTAGTCTGTTTGTGACATTAGTTCAGAAGTCAAGGAAGAGATTCAGAAATTTCGTTTCCGTAAAAATCTCTCGAATGCAGCTTTAATATGTAAGTATACGGAATAGGTGCGGTAATATATGGTTTAGAGAGTTTGAATTAATATTTAATCACAATTATAGTAAAAATAGATAAAGAGAAGCAATTAGTCATAATCGATGAATCATATGAAGATATGTCGATTGATGACCTAGTCGAAGAACTACCTTCCCATCAACCACGATTTATTGTTTATAGTTATAAAATGTTTCATGACGATGGCCGAATCTCTTATCCTATGTGTTTCATATTTTTTACACCACGTGATAGCCAAACAGAACTGCAGGTATTATATGCTGGAACCAAAAAGGAATTACAGCGTGAAGTTAATCTAACGCGAGTCTATGAAATTCGTGAATTAGAAGAATTGAACGAAGAGTGGCTAAAAGAAAAATTAAAATAAGTGCCAATGTAACCATGACAGTATATTTTCCCTCTAAAGCCATTATACTAGAATCCATAACAGTATTATATTTCAAATCGTAATTGTAAATATTGTCCAGTTTCATCGAGAATTCCAAAGAAAAGTCTATGATATTGGCATAACAATATGTACCAATAAAATAGAATAAAAAAAGACAATTTGCAATTTTAAAAATTCATTCCAAACGAGATATAATCATGACATATATTTAAAAAATTAGTTTATGTAATATTTGAATTAAAAAAAATTATACAAATATTTTATACGAAAATAAAACCTATCATTTAAATAATTAAATAAATTAAATGTATTTTAATTTTTAGTCCTTCGAAGTATTTAGTATATAAAATTAAAGCATCAACTTTTCGACTATGGTGATTTAAATGTAAGTAATTCATTTTTATCATGAATTTGTAAGCTGTACTTAAATAATACATAATCTATGTTGAAATTAATGACGAAATCATACTGTAGAAGAGAAAAATAGTAAAATGTTTGCATAAAAAAAATCATACATAACTCATAAGCATACCCATATAAATAGTAGAAAAATGATAGAAGATATACGGCCAATTTAATCCAGCCCTCCCTTTGACATTTATGAAGTACATCAGCATTCATAATACTAGTGGGATCGTATAATCCTGAACCACTCATAACTGGCCGAGTTTTGTATCTAAAAAGACACCAAATGATTTTATAGGATCACCCACAATGATTAGACTAAATTAGAGTACAAACCTGTAGATATGATAAGCAACCAATGGGACATTCAAGAACAACGAGAACCATTGTTGTGAAAACAGGAAAAATATGTTGAAAATAAGATGAAGTAAATATTCAGGTAGGACAAGCTAAAATATATTATTAGTCAATTTCTATTGATAATTATTTATGTATCATTATAACTTACTGGATTCAAACTATTACACTGATCTATTGGATTTTTATATTCCGTTTTTAATTCATCGAATGCGATCACATGAAATATCGCAAAGAATATTAAAAATGCATCGGATATTAATGCTATTATGTAAGTAAAAGCAGGAAAATTAAATGACATTTTAATTACTTATTCGTAGATTTTAATTTAAAAATAAAGAATATTTATTTTATATTAAATATTTAGAAATTATATTTTGTGTGGTTAAAACTATTTTTGTAAACTCAATTCGTGATTTTATTTTGAATCATTTGACATCTATGCAATTATTAATTTTAGGCAGCGTTTGTTTATTCCCAAGGACGTAACACAACGGAACTCAAAATTGAGCTATTTGTTTCGTTCTTAGCCCAACCGGCGAAAGCTATCCAGTAAATAGTTTTTGTTACAAGTCTGTTGCTAGGCTAGGACAGAGATAAACATAATGCAGCTATACTAGTTAAAAAGGGATAAATTTATACTAGGTAATTTGTCTTGGTTGTCATAACATAATACTAATACGTTGGAGCAGTTGGCGCGTTGGTTAAAGCTCAAACTTCAAATCGGTGGTACCAGGTTCGGATCCCAACGGAATTTAAAAGATTTTTCGTCACTTGATCACGATCGAAGTGGAGGTATACATAAGACTCCTCTGTCAGAGTATAGAGTATATTGTAATATGAAGATGGGTGGAAAGTCTCAATCAAAAAAGTCATAAAATAAATTCAAAATATGAGGAAGGCTTGCTATTGGATAACAAAAGTGGTCCTCGAGTTCAGACAAAGAATATTGTGGCTGCGTGGTCCATAATTTGGGACAGAATTTATCGGCCTCAACTCGACGCCAAACGCAGCAATATTAGACACATCAGCCTAAATTCAATACTGAACAAAAACATTGGATTATTCGCCTACAAGGTCCAGAAGACTCAGGTGTTGAAAGTAAATGATCATCCGTTTCGATATCCGTTCTCTGCGTGGGCCACAGACCAGCTTGATAATGGCGTCGTTTTTAGTCGAAAAATCTTTTTAAACGAAGTGCATTTCCAGCTCTGGGGGCTATGTAAAAAAGAAGAACTACCAGATTTGGGGTTCAAAACAGCCACACGTATTCGTAAAAAAGTCAATGAATGGATCCATCCAAGAGTAACAGTTTAGTGTGGATTTTGGAGTGGTGACACAATTGGCACTTTTTTATTCAAAAATGCTGCTAGAAACGCTTTTACCGGCAACGTCGACCATTACAGAGACATGATAACCAATTTTTTTGCCTCAAATCGACGGTATTAATGTAAGCACATTTGGTTTCAATAAGATGGCGTCATATGCCATGCAAGCCAATTTCTTGCGAACCAAATTTGCCAACCGAATAATTTTTGAGATGTCAATTGGCCTACGCATTTTGACGCCGTTGGACTTTTTTCAAGGGGTTTTGATTAACGAATATGTACTCTTCGAATCAATCTCACTATTACTTCATAGAACGTCAAGACACGGCAGATATGTGCAAAATATTCATCACAGACATGTGCACACGTCTCGATTGTGCACCAACCATTTTATTGGAGGGTCAACCAGGACCGAGTTTTATTCTCACATCATAACAAATTGACAAAACTCATCTTCATTGAATCAACAAAATATTCTCAAACACCAAGATGTTCGGTTAAGATATCGGGAGAACATAGTAAATTCTGGAAACCAAAAAATTCAGACCAGCTCTAAATTTAAAACTGGAAAAAATGGAAAGATGACGATGCACATCAAATGGAAGAAGAAACCAAAATAAAACTATGGAGATCAAGGTAAAATCCAAAAAAAACTCTCATTTTCAAATATTTGTAGTTACGTTCAAAACGTTAGTTCACAAAAATAAAGAACTAATTAACGAATGCTCATAAAATAAAATATTTGCCATACGTGCGTAGTAGGATCGGTAAACTATCTATGGAGCAACTGGAGACAACTATCAAGTAAACGGGAAATATTAATTATTTAAACCGTTCCAGCTGTAAAGAGACATCATTCGTTACTACATCTAACAGAACAATAATAACTGAATGAATCAGCAACAACACGAAGCTTATAACATAACGTCAAAAACTAACATCGATAGCGATCCCGTATTACTAGCATCCATGAGTGAAAGTAAGCAACATCTATGGTGACTTCAGTTTACAACAAGTGCTAATCGATCCAGGGTCCCAAACTACGTTCATTACGGAAGGCACAACAAAGGTCTCAGGAGTTTTAGCATCAAAAACACAAACACAACTAGAAAAACAATCACAATGTTTTAAAAACCATCACAAAACCATTACGAGATTAAGCCCAGATTAATGAGATTAAGAAATGAAATTTAAGATGACAGTTCCTTGCAAATCTAACTTTTTGCAAGCCTATTGCTCGGACTCATATGTCATCATATCCTTGAAGGAATGAAGAGATCCGCGTCAGAAACGCATGGATAAAAAGCACTGATATCGGGTGAATATAATATCTGCTAGTCTAAGCCTCAACAGATTGCAAGATGAGCGTTATGAAGTCAAGATTCCATTTAATAGTAATATTCTCCATTGAAATGATTTAAGAAAATCAAAGGAAAGATAAAATCAAATCTAGGCTGCTACATAATAAAAAGTGCGTTAAAAGAGGAGCGAACTTTAAGAAAAATTATTATTGAACTTTTAAATCAAATGGAACAGATACACGATGATGTGACGTTAGCCCATCACGTACTTATCCCTTACTTAATAAAATTATGGTGATTGGTGACCTGAAAAACTGAAAATATTAACGTAAATAATAAATACCGTAGCATTCAGAACATGCAGAATCAACTTGCCGTAAATTATAATTATGTACATGAAACAGCATCTGTTCCAAAACAAATAATTGAATTGTTATCAGGAGGATAACAGGCCTAAACTTTAGAAAATGAAACAGCAACAATAAAGAAATATTGAAACATTTGTCAAATTTTTTTTAGAATCTGGTGAAAACCTTAGGTTTACAATGAAATTCATCAATTACTGAAGTATTTCAAATATTGGTGACAGTGCCAAAACCTGGTGCCGAAATTACAAAACTTAATATACCATTTATTTATTTAATTATGTAGTATATTAGAAAATTGGTATTAAATTAGAAGCATCAAGACTCGTTGATCCATTGATCATGATAAGCTCCAGTTTTGATTATAGCAAAAATCTATCTTTAAGATCTATGTGGGTTTTCGAAAACTTTTCATTATTGCAAAACCGAAGGTATCCTTAAATCTGACAATTTCACTACCGAGACCGGAACTAAACGCAACCTACTGATATAGTAAAATATTATACTAATATTATAGAAGCAAAACTAACTAAGACTGTTCTCACGTCTTGGCATTTAGCAATGAAAACAAAGCACACTCTTGGACTGACTACAGCACACAAATTTAAAGGCCACCATTCATTTGAAACAGAAAAACGAACTTCAACGGTAGCTAACTTGTTTATTCTCTCCGACTTAAGTTGTCTTTGATGTGGTACCTAAGACACGTTTGCTGGGCTATGATTTCGGTCGCAAATGTACACGGAGATCCATGGTAATTGCATATTGGAATATTAGTCTAATTTTGTGCGACACGAGACCCTGTTTCCGAGTACTCAATGAGAAAGTGTACTGCTTTCCGTGCGCTTTGTTTGTTGTCTGGGTAATTGTATAAGATTTTGCGCTACAAAAATTTCGCCGTGTTTTTATGTAAAAATATATGTGTAGCTGTATTTGTAATTACGTATATTTTCTCCTGATTTATGTTTTCGAATAGCTTTTTTTATAAAACATAATTATTAACTGATTATGATTCCATGCGTTAGTTTTTTTTTGTATATTTAAAATATAATTATAATTAATTGTATTAAAACATTAATCGAATAATATCTATTTTATCATAAATATATATTTATAAAAATCAATGTATCGTAGATAAATGGACATAAACGGTGAGTTAATTTTTAGTTTTTCCGAATATTTTTGTGCATCTTTTGTATTGTCAAAATGAGGAAGCTTTATATTTTGTCCGTATACATACAACATGTAAATTGTCAAATAAATTATTTTTCGGCGTGAGGTGAACGATGTGATCGAAAATTGTTATTATTATAAAAAAGAAAAGAATACTATATATTTTAATTACTATTATATAAAATGAAAAATATGTATTTAATGTAACCGCTAAGTAAAATTTTAATTTATTAATTGTACGTGTGTGTATTTTCACAGAAAATATCAAATAAAAAATTAACAAAGGAATTGAAAATACATTTTCTTTGCAACATAAAAATACAAAAAAAAAATGTACCATTAAAACATGATGGTATAATACAATCAAAAATATGTGATTATTTTATTTTAACCTATAATTATTTTTATTTATTTTATTTTAGTTTACAATTCAAAATATAGTGTAATGAATCCATCGGATTTGAGCATGATATGGATGGGACACTATGCTCCAGATCGTTCAATGATTGTTGATGAAAATCCTAATGTTTTTGCACATCAACACGGTTTAACTGGTATAATGGATGATTTGGCCCAACAAACTAATGCAATGGTAATAGATTGACTTTTATATTTAATGATTACACAAAAAATTTAATAAATTGTATTTAGTTTTAATTTAGCCCGTTTCTCTAGCTCGTTGCTATAAAAAAATAAAAATCTAAAAAATTTTACGTTCATATAGATACATATATAAATAATAATTTTTACACAAAACTATTAAAAAACTAGGATAGATATTAAACGATTTCTCCGTAAATAGAACAAAACTATCTTATTTTATTTTTAATGAAAAATTCAGGACATGAATCCAATGATGGGCATAATTGGTGGTGATTATCATCATACTGTAGGAACATCATCGTTAACACAATCAAGTAGTATTACACCTGATCTATATGGTTTACATGTTACACAATCATCGCAGGCAACATCATTAGAAAATTATAATGATGATAATGAGTATGATGATTCTGATGAACATAACAATGATGGATTAGTAAATTACTGTGGGGAGACCGAAGAATATCAAACTGAAGGTTTGAAAGAACACGATGGTTCAGATTATTCTTATTTTACACAAGCACATCATCATAGCAATAATAGCAATGATGATGACATTGATAGTTTAGCTAAAAATACAATAGCAACACAAACATATCAAGAAAGGGATGGTTATAAAAAGATAGAACCATTTAAGAGGCCAGGTCTTGTACTAAAGACACCTATTGCTTATCAAGGTGATATAGATCCCTCGTTTATTCCAATTCGAAGAGATGGCATGGGTAGGTTTTTTTATTTTTTTTTTTATTTTATTTTTTTTATTTATAATTTATAAGTTTTTGATTTTTTTGTTTTTTATATTTACCTATAATTTATATTATTTAATGTTTTAAATTATTTCAAATAATAAAAAGTCTTACATAATCGACTTTGAAGCAAAAGATATATTCCAACATAAATGCTGGGCCTCGGACGGAACAATACCATCGTAAATCGTATTTCCAAGGGAACTGTCGTTAACACAAGCTTTATTTATAAAAAGACCGTAATATTTTTTATAAAATTTTTAAGCCTAATATTTTGATATATGTATACTAACATTATTTACATTTAAATTATTTTTTGACATTATTTTTATTTTGAATGACAACAAGTTTATGACAGTTTTTTAAAATAACCAAATCCGTTGAAACCATTTCACGAATTCAATCAATACAAAGTAGGTTCAATCAATTAGAAAATGGTCCCCATCGATGCACTGCTTCTTATGCTATAACTTAAAATATATTTTGAATTTCTGTAAAAAAAAAAAATGTCAATCACATAACCACTTTCATTGAGTGTTTCAATAATTTTTCCAATATAATTTCAGCCGTCTGCCTTCGATGTGGAGCCATTGGAGTAAAGCATTCGTTTTATACAAAAGAACGACGCTATTGTAGCATGGCTTGTGCCCGAGGATATAACGATAGTATGTTATCATCAACACCTCAAAATCAAATTATGAAAAGTAAATTTTTTTTTACAATAATTTACAAAAATTATTTATGTTATAATTAATGATTTTTATTCCAGCTAATAATTTATACAGCGACTGTAATGATGATGCAAATAATGATGTAAAGAACAATTTTAATTTCCGTTTTAAAATGTCATCATATAAAAATGATAATAGTCCAATGTTATATCGTGATTTAATTCCCCAAGAGGAATTACCACAAATACCAAAAACATCTAGATTACCATCTCCGTGTCCGCAAGATGATAAAATTCAAACGGTGCGACGTAAACCATCTGAATTTACGAATTCGTACGATTGGTCGGCAAAATTAAATGATCCAAATTTTTTTGCTGGTCCGGTTACATGTTTTCGTCATGCTCCCGGTTATGATACATGGTCTAATATTGGTATTGGTATGAAAGTTGAAGTCGAAAATACCGATTGTGATAATAATAATCAAATAACTATCGGTCTAATACCTCATTCGTTTTGGGTTGGAACCGTTTTAACTATATTTGGATATAAAGCTCAAATCCGATATGAAGGATTCGATAAAAATAACTCGCATGATTTTTGGGTTAATCTTTGTTCGGCCGAAGTTCATCCGGTTGGATGGTGTGCCACACGCGGTAAACCATTAATTCCGCCAAAGACGATTGAGAGCAAATATAAAGATTGGAAAGAGTTTTTAGTCGAAAGGTTGTCGGGTGCACGAACATTACCGTCAACATTTTATAATAAAATTAACGAAAGTTTAAAATCACGATTTCGGTGCGGATTAAATTTGGAGGTGGTTGACAAAAATCGTATATCACAAGTTAGATTAGCGACTATACATAAAATAGTTGGTAAACGTTTATTTGTCAAATATTTTGATAGTCCACCAGAAGATAATGGTTTTTGGTGTCATGAAGATTCACCATTAATTCATCCAGTAGGTTGGGCAACTACTGTCGGTCATAATTTATCAGCCCCATCGGATTATTTAGAAAGAATGCAAGGTAATGTGTGGTTACAATTAATTATGATGCCAGATTACATTTTTTTATACAAATATTTAGGTGGACACGAACAGTTGATTGAAACATTAGACGATGATGCCACAATCGATTTATTTAAAATGAATTTTTCATTCGAAGAACATTATCTCGAAGAACGTGGCACTGGATTTGTTGAAGGCATGAAATTAGAAGCGATTGATCCATTAAATTTATCATCGATATGTGTCGCAACCGTAATGGCTGTATTAAAATTTGGTTATATGATGATACGAATTGATTCATACGATCCTGATATAACAGGTGCCGATTGGTTTTGTTACCATGAAAAATCACCGTGTATTTTTCCAGTAGGATTTTGTAAATCAAACGATATAACATTGACACCACCAAAAGGGTACGAGGCCGATACATTTGATTGGAACGAGTATTTGGATAAAACAAATAGTTTACCGGCATCCGATGATTTATTTAATCGGGAAATTCCAAAACATGGTTTTAAAATTGGAATGAAATTAGAATGTGCCGATTTAATGGATCCAAGATTAGTATGCGTTGCAACAATATCACGTGTTGTTGGCCGATTGTTAAAAGTTCATTTTGATGGATGGGAAGATGAATATGATCAATGGTTAGATTGTGAAAGTCCTGATATGTATCCGGTGGGTTGGTGTATACTAGTGGGTCATAAACTCGAAGGACCATTGATTAAATCAAAAATTCCTCCTCTATCGAAGATATCACCGAAAACGACACGAAAGAAGAGGAAAAAGAAAGTTAAAGTGGAATCAAGTAAGTTTTTTATATTATTATTGGCTTCCCGGGTCACAAGGTTAGAACAACAAACGCGGTTTAGAACACGGCTAGGGTTAGGTGCGTTTTTGAATAGATCAGAGCAGACCAATTTTTTTTTGACTGGGAAAATTATGGGTAGGTTAAAAAACCACCTAAACTAAAAGTGACGGTCCCCAGTTACGAATATAGGAAGCAAAATTTAAAAAAGTTTGACATACATTGGCGAATCCTAAATTTAATTTTAGGACCACACATTAACTCTACCACGCACAATCGAAAATGTTTTAGGATTGAATCCAGCGTAAGATTAAGTAACTGGCCGAATTTTAATAACGATTCGTTACCGTCTGCCCCTTTTTCTTCACTCCGACATATTTTTTTATGTGAACAGAATTAACTGTAAAACTTGGTTAGAATAAAAGTAGAAATATGGCGTTTTCAGGCCATTAAAGCTTACTGGACGATTTGAACCGATTCTGAACACAATTTCGTTCATTGATGAACAAAATTTATTTTATTTCCTCTATAAACCCACCATTATTTCGTTCAAAATATAATTTGGTCCGTTTTGCTGGTTTCGTTGGAAACTTTAATATTGTAATTGAATGTAGACGGTGTACCTGGTATCTCTAATTGTTCTACATAAAGCATCAACGTCCCTGTCTGTGCCCCGATTTTTACTGAATATACATCATGTACTAGTTGGGTTTGTTCCGTTATTGCTGTTTGTCATAAGAATTCAGTGGCAGGTCGTTTGAGGCTCATCGCAAAAAAATCCAGGCACGTTTAGGTTTAATGAGTCAAAAAATTCTGCTGACAAATTAAAATGGGGATCAGTAAATAGAATTATCATCATTAAAGTTACCGTCATCCGCTTCACTATCACGTGATGCACTACTTATTGAATTCAACATATTTTAAATGTCTTAATCAACCAACAAATCGGTCCTTGCTAGGAGAACCGCTAACAGAATTTGTAAACTGAAAAACATGGAAGAATGCTGGAGTCTTAGGATAACGAAACCCCATCAAGGCATAGGTCTTTGAATTAGGATAGAAACGACTGAGTTAACATTGGCGCTTAACTCGACACTTAACCTTTCAAATACAGTCTCGAAGATCTGCTTAGACGATCCATCCTATAAAGGTTATTCATCCTGGTCATGGAATGACTTAAAAGAACTCATTTCGGGAGGTTGATTGTATTAATTAGGACTGGACACTTTTTTAGAACTGGCAAAGTAAAATTATACCTGACAGTGGTCGCGTTTTTCCTCCCTTTATCTCCAATTTAGGAGCATAGGGTGTTTACTAGGCTGTGCACCATCGTTATCTATTCGGGGCTTTTGCTTTTATTCCCTCATATTTTGCTCCGGCTAGCACCGTTCGTTTCCAGGTTATTGCTGGTTTATCTACTCTTTACACGTGCCAATTCCATTCCACTGACATTCGGTTTATGTCATTAGTATCCTTCCTTAGTGTGTGTCCAATCGACCTCGATTTTCGAGGTTGTTGTTCCCTTCAGTTCCGTGGGTGTTGTAACGATCTCCGTTACGAGCAAGCTCGTGATCGAACTCGATAGATTCGTTTATTTTTACTTAAATTATTTAAAATTTAATCAATTATTTTTTTTTAATATTTCTAGTTTCAAAATCTATCCATTTGCCTAGCAATAAAAAAGGTAATGTAAACCCGAGCTTACATAAGAAAAAATCAAATTTTAAATTTAATTCTTTATCTGTAGAAAATTTAGATAACGTTTGTATTAAAATCGAACCTAAACAAGAACCTCTCGAAGTTGACGTGGACTCGGAAAGTTTTAGTTCAGAACAAACATCACCGTCATCGGTCCGATCTGAAGTCAAATATTGTCCATCAATTGAGGATCGTTTAAAAGTAAGCAGTTGCAGTAGTAATTTAAGCTCGTCACCATCACCGTCTCAACAACCAGCACCACCAATAGAACGAAAAGTCACTAGTTATATTAATGTAAGTAATAGATATACATATAAGGAAAATTTTCAAAATTTAAATCATTTCAGAATTCATCTGTGAATAGTAGTAAATATATACCAAGAATATTAGATTCGACGCCTGATTCAGGCGGAACCAATGTTACGAGTAGCAGCAGTTGTGGAGGTTTAAACGTATTAACTGGTTCAAGTAGTAGTAATAATAATATACAAAATAATAATAGTAATAATTGCGTTAGTAGTAATAATAGTTGTAATAATGAATTAACACCGGAAATATGGAATATATTTGATGTAGCACAATTTTTACGTGTAAATGATTGTACGGCACATTGTGACACATTTACACGAAATAAAATTGATGGTAAACGTTTATTAGAATTGACAAAAGATGAAATTATCGAAATTCTAGGTATGAAAGTTGGGCCGGCATTAAAAATTTTTGATTTAATACAGCAACTGAAATGTAAAATAGATCCCGTTCAATCGAGAAAAATGAAAGCAAATTTAAATAAGAAATTTTTATAGTGCCTATTTATCAAACAGAAACAAAAGAAATATTTTTGTTTTTAATTTAATTTTAATATGTAAATTAATTTTTAAGTATTCGAATTAAATCTTTCAATCAGTAAAAAATGTGCGGTTCGAGTCTTTGATAAAATTTAAAAAATTTAATTTATTTAAGAATGTCGCAGCAGCTGTATTGTTTGCTTTTGAACTTTAGTATACTAATTGTTTTAAAATATGCATAGTTTATTGTTTTTAAGGGAAAGATAGTGTGAAAAAAGACGTTTTTAAACGATTTAAAATATATATTTTGGAAAATTAGTTTTATTTTTCGTTTTTTGTTAAGAATATACATATTGTATATATTTTATATTATGTTCTATCCTACCTAAAAAAAAAAAACGAGACTATCTACCAAAAGAAACATAAAATATATAATTTTTAATTTAATATTCTTAAGCAAATTTTTAATTTAAAAATGTAAAGTACAATTATATGAATTTTGCTTTTATAATTAATAATAACAACAAAATAATAAAATTGATATACCGTTCAAATTATTAGATAACATTTACATACAACAATCAGGGAAAAATCCTTATATTATGTATAAATAAAATTAATAAATAAAAAATGATTTATAATATGTAAAATAGTTAAACATAAAAATATAGAAAAGTTATTATTGAGTTCTTTTCAGTTCATTTCATATTTTTTATAACTCGATGAATTTTTGGAATATGTATGCTAAATTTAATTTTCACAAAATGTATTCGGTTATATATAAATATATATATATAAAAAAAAATCATTGAATATATTAATAATTATATAATATTCTATATAAATTTTTACATAAATATAAATATTATTTCGATTAATTTTGTCTTAAATTTATTTAAAAAAGTTTTAAAAATAAAAACGACCGTTAGATTTTTCGACCATATTTGCCCAAAAGGCAAACTGTGCGTGCGTGCGACCAAGGTTGATTTTCAAAAGGAAAACTTTCAAATGAAAAAAAAGGTGGGTCAGTCAGGAAATTATATAATTTTAATCTACACACAAATAAATTTTGTGAAAATCTATAGTATTCTCGTGTTTTAGAAAAGAAAAGCAATATTTATGGCATACCATCTGTAAAACAATTTTATCATATTTATTTACATTTTAAATATTTGTAATTTATTATTATGACTCGTAAAATTGTAATTTTGCGTCAGTATACCGACCCGCACCGCAACACACCCACCCACACACGATATAGTAAAGAAAAATTCAAATATTAAAGTAAGCCACGATTAAAAATAAAAAACAAAAACCATATGTTAATTCAAATAAGAATTTATTTTTATCATCATATTTAACTCCCGAGTACACTACTTTATTGCAAGAACCCCACATTAAAAATTGTTTTAATATAAAACGAGATAGTTATATATGTTCGCCAAATCATATATGAGTACAATATATATAAAAATATATGTTTATTCTTGTTTACCTCATATAAATTTATGAATCAATTTTTTTTTTAACAAATCGGCAAATACGAGACGAACATATACAATGTTCAAATGTATATATCAATAAACGGCTTGGGGGCGTGTTTTAAAAGCCAGCTGGCAGACGCGACCTGGACACATTACACCATTATTATTGTACGAGACAAAAATAGTTCGTACCGAAAATATATTAAAATTATATAATAAATTAATAATAATTAATTTAAAATTAATTTAATTTATTTAAAATAACATAGTTATTAAATGTATTTAAAAAAAATTGTGAATAAAATTAAAATTATTGTAAAATAGTGCTACCGCCCAAACGCGTAGTAATATTTTTTAATAGCGTCATCTATGGCCTCAGCTGTTTCCCGCCACACAGAAATCTGCTGAAAGTCTACAAGTAGTGTTGTGCGATTTTCTTGCTGGTGAAAAATAATTAAATTAAAAAATTAATAATTAGAAATTTAAAACATAAATTGTTTGTAAAGTGAAGATTTTTTAAAAAATAATCTTATTATATTGTGAAAATCAATAAATATATAATATTGTGAAAGTTGTTTGTAAAAAAAAAAATAAAAATTATTGTGGTAATTTTTATAGATAATGTCAATTGTGATTAAAAGTGAAGATATTCAAGCATTGGATTGTAAAATTGAATTAGACGAATATAGGTAATAACTAAATAAAACAAGTTTAATTATAAAATTAAAATTATCTCATATATATATAAAAAAATGTTTCCACTATACTATTGTACTGAGACCGGGTAAAGCTCAGCTGTTGTCCCGCCATTTTGATTTTTTAAGGTTGAGTGAATTTTGTTTTTAAAAAAAATGTGTTTATAGACTATTAAATTAATTTATAATTAATCTTCTTCCTAAATAATTAAATAATAGAAAATCTAAATTTGATTATGAATTTGGCTTGTATTTTTGATTTATACATATTACTAAATTTGTAATACTACAAAAAAAAAAAACTACGTCATAGCACATGAAAAAAAATCACAATGCGCAGTTAAAGTATGTATAGTAAATTAGGGTGAAGTTTTTTTTTTTTATATTTGATTTTGTGTCAGCTGATACTTTTTTTTGATTGCCTATAGAAATATTAATCATGTTTAACAAATTTTACATAATAAAAATGTGTTATTATATATATATATTACCAAATACATACATATCTAAATGTATTTATATTATATAGTATAGATGCATTTCAATGAACTATGTGATGCAACTTTCTACATTCATCAAATCAAATTGTTTTACATTTTCTACCAAGTACATACATAGAAATCCACATTTTCAGTCTCAATACAAATGTTGTGGCTTTCTATAAAAATTTATAAATAGCAACATTTTTATTTACATCTAGCTGCTTCGTTATATATACATAGTATACATAAGTATTAAAGAATTAAGTTGTTTTGAAATCATATGATAAAATTTGTATTTTATTAATTGGTTTGGTTACTCATTATAGGGTTTCCTAGAAAACAATATGATTGAGCTTTGTAAAGTCATAAAACTATTTAAATATCATATACCCACTACTTTGTTGAAATCGTTGCGCAATAATAACTATAAAATATTAACACATGGAAATGTTGCACGTACATAAGTGTATATATATACATAATTGCACTAGTATTGTAATGGTAAAAATGTGAAGTAAAAGAATTACAAGGGGTTACACATGCCATAACCACGTGAACGTAAAAATAGTATGTATGTAGTATCATTATAAAATATAGTAAAATAGAAGAATGCAGTATTATTGTTTCAAGACTTGCATACATGGAGTTGAATAGTGGCGCCTAAAATAAATATTGTATGCAATTACAAGATAATATTTACCTGAGTAAATGAGAACAGTTATTTATTGCAAATGTAAATTGTTAGTTCACAATATGCTGATTTCAAATTTATAGTAATTCCGATGGTCATAGGTCTAAAAAACAACCAAGTCACGTATTCGAAGATGTGATAATATAACTATCACATTATTTCAGAGATATTTAACTGCAATAAAATTTTTACTATTAAACTAAACCGCATGTTAAATATTTAGTAATGGCGTGATCTCAGTTTTTTATATTGATTATTTCTATACAAAAGGATTTTTTCTTCATTAAATTATACACCAACTAAATTATAATTATAAATAAGATAAAATGTGCGCATGGCCTCACATGCGCATAATCTAGTGGAGGAGGGTTTTGCACATATGATACTAATAAATACATTCACTTCGGAATCTCTGGCAAATAGATGTGTACGTACATACATGCTGTATACATTATACAATATATTCATTTATAATTTGAAAAAAAAAAATCATCACAAACTTGAAATTTGGCACTCGTTCAGAAGATACATTCTCAAGGCGCCACAATATAGTGTTATGTATTTTACAATTCAGTTTTATTTATAAATATAAGAATATAAGAGTATATGTCTACATTTTCCAGCATCTATCGTCATCCTAACATACAACATAAATGCATTCCCATTACAAAACCAATGAGGTAAGAACTAGTCGCGTGATTTAGTTAGTTTATGACGAACTAATAGTTTATGCATTCTGTTTAACGACAGTTCAATGATTTTACAATTATATCTTGACTCGTTAAATAATTTATAACTTCAATCAAATGATATCGATATAAAACGATTTTTATCTTCACCCTGTAAGAATGGGTATGTATAGGTACGCAATATCTAATTAAACACACGAAATAAAATAAATTTAAATACAACAAACATAAAATATTGCGGCGTAGTAAATTTATATTGAACATAAAAAAAAATGTAAGGTTATGTTTATTTGTTATATTGCACGTGGTAATTACTTACAGATTAAATTAAGCATAATATCTTGAACATTTACAATAATTGTTCGCTTCGCACATACACAAGTTATATTGCGTTGATGTTTGTTTTGAAACCTTGAAATAGCAATGTTTGTAGTTTTAAAATTTGATGTTAAATTTTGTTAGTGGTCTAACGGGAAAATTTACAAGTCAAGTTATAACTTTATATTATATCTGCGACATCATAAAAGAATGCAAATTAGTGCAGTATAGTTACACGTATATAAGTTTAGCATTGCACTGAGTGAGAGTAGGAACGAGGGTTTAAAATAGGTGAAATACCAATTCAAATGTCATTAACCAGACTCTGGCGAAAGGATTCTGAGGTGGGTCAATTATTGCTAATTGATGACAATCCATTTTCAAGAAGCTCTAAGCTACCAACAATTTTTTTAAACAAGTTAATGAAAATGATTTCATTTAGGTAGAAACATTCCAACCAAATGCATAAACTGTAAAGTGCTTTCAACTTCCAGCAAATTATAGAGGTAGCTAAAGAACTACAAAGTATAAGAAACAAAGCGCTACAACAAAACCATAGAATACCAGTTGAAGGGATGCCTATTATTAAAAGTATCAAGCAAACAGACTTGACCGCAAATGGGCTAATGCAACATATTCCAGAACTAGAAATTTTTTTAAATACAGAAAAAATAGATATATAGATTAAATCAGCAATGTGATTTCAGCACAGTTGAATTCAGCCAATAACTTAAGTTCAAAATGATTTCATGGCTATGATCTTATTACAGGACAAATAGTTAAAGCACTAGTCTAAAAAAGAGTACGAAATTACTTCAAATAATTAATGCAGCTCGGCTTAACTATTGTCCATATCAATGGAAAGTGGTAGAATTGGTAACGATACCTAATGACAAAAAATCGTAAGGGTTGATTTCTTTGCTTCCAACTATTTCTAAATCATTCGAAAAATGCTGCTTAAGAGACCCGTATTATTCATAGAACGAAGAGATCTTATTCTTTTCCACCAATTCGGTTTCAGAGAAAAACTTTCGACTATAAACAGGTCCACAGAATCACAGACATAATTAAAGATGCGCTGGAAATCAAAAAAATATGTTCAAGTATCTTCTTGGATGCAGATGTTACAATACATTTGCCAAATAAAGATGAAACTCATATAGAAACATTTGCTGATGACACTGCGATCTTAGCAATTGGTAACAATGTAAAAGAAGCAACTAGCAAAGTGCAAATAGCCAATAACATATTAAGTAACAGGACAAAGAAATGGCATATCCAGCTAAATGAAACCAAATCAATTTATGTTAACTTCAACTGGATACCAGTCGAAATAAACTCGCAAAAAAGTTGCAAATGCAAGTATCTAAGGATGACACTTGACACTAAGCTTAAGGGGAAAAAGCATATAAAAAAAAGAGCTTAACATCGGCTCAAATATAGAGCTTAAATATAACAGAGATAATTAAATTCTAAAATTCAGCTCTGGGATGCACCAAAAAGACCAATGTGAAAATAATAAAATCATTTCAAAACAAAGTTTTACGTGGTATTGTAAAAGCACCATGGTACGTAAGAAATGATAATCACCATAGGGACTTAAAGATGGAATAAGCCAATGGAGAAATAAAAAAGCGCACAAGGAAACACATACATCGTCTTTTCAACATGAAAACAAAAGGTTTGCTTACTGCACACTAACCGGTTAGTAAAACTGGGCAAATTCAATACAAATAGTAGATATTATTGGAAGCACTTTTGCATACGGTTTAAATTACCGAACGGTATGCCACCGTTAGGTGGCATACCTAACTTTTTTTCTGTAAAACATTTAGTGGCAAGTTTTCGTATAGTTTCTGTAAAAAGCATAAAGCCCTAAGTAAAGTCATGGTCGTGTTTTTATAGTTTTACAGTTTGTTTTAATTCTAGTGGTAGTTTTTAGTATATAACCAAATTTTTCTTCCCTCCGGAACTGGTGTCATTCTTCCCACTTTGGTTCTGTTTGTTTTCGAGAGCTTCTTCTTAAAAAAGGATGTACACACTGAAATACGAGCGATCGGAACCCGTTATTTCTAGCGGTTTTAGTATTTTGTTAGTGAAAACTGTTGGTTTTGTTTTAGCTAAATTACGGTACTGCTATTAAAAAAAAGAATATCTGTAAAAGTAATATTCAAAATCGACCTTATAAGTAAAGATATCAAGGATTTTATTAAATATTTTTTTTTGTTTTATAGGTTTTCGCGCGAAGAAGGCGGAGGAGGAGGTGGTGGTGGTGGTGGTGACGGTGACGGTCATTTAACACCTATACATTTAGGTAGCTCGCACAATTCATCATCATCAATGGAAAACGAAAAAAGAATTCGGCGCGAAATTGCCAATAGTAATGAAAGGCGTCGTATGCAGAGCATAAATGCTGGATTCCAAAGTTTAAAAAATTTACTACCACATCATGAAGGGGAAAAACTAAGTAAAGTGAGTACATAACATAAATAAATTTTATAATTTATCATCGTTTTATTTAAATTTATAAAAATACATTCATGTAGACATATGTATAGTTAGTTGATCGGGGGACCAAAAAAACTATGTATATATTCACATATTATGTATTTTTAAAATAAATTTAGCAAAAATAAGAATAACCTTCGTCTTTGTAAACAATAATAATAATAACAAAAAAAAAACAGCATGACCTGATTTTTTGATTTTAATGTTTCGCTTGTAAGTCGATTCAATCACACACACACATATATATATATATATATATATATATACAAATAATTCACAAAAAATGTAAATAAATCAACAAAAGTAATTTGAAATTACGCGTCATCATTTAATATCCGGCTTTTTAAATTTCAAATACATTAAAAGTTGTAATATGTAATTGTATTTTACATATATATATATATTTATAAATACTATTATAATTTTCTTATAAAGCTCGCACACAAACATGGCTTATTTTTACATTGACCTATTTTTGTGGTGTTTTACGCACAAGAGCATTTGTCTGGTTCACTTTTAGCAAAATGATTTAAGTGGTTGTAGCATTTATACTTGAATAAATTTTGACTTGTAAATGTTTAAATTTTAACATCACCAAATATTAAACTAACTACATATACTGATGGAAAATTCAAATTAATATTCTTCTTATTTTTATCACAAAGATTTACGAATAATTTATATAAACATAAATTATTCTTAACACAAACTCGAAATGCATTTCTGTCTCAAGGAGAAATTTTAACAAGGAGACCTTCAATCGTATCGAGTCAAAAAATAAAAAATAAATTTACTAGCTATCATGTCTGTAGTAGTATTTTCACGTGTTTATTAGAACTGTTAACTTTAAAATATGACAAACAGCCACATTTAATAATCACAGTTATAAACGTATATTTTAAAGCTCAATGATTTATTTATTAATTAAATTTTGATATGTTTTGATTTGTGTAGTTATTATATAATTTGCATACAAACCTTAAACAAATTATTGTGTCACGTGCTCAAATTTTTTAGTGTACAAAATTATTTCGTTATTTTTAAATTACATGACACACGAATACTACACAAATATGGTGTGCTTTAAATAGAAAAAAAATAAATAACATTTATTTCAGTACCGGCGTTATTCATTTATATATTTTGTTATTAAACGAAATGACGTCAAATCAGCTGTTACAAAAAAATTAAATGACGAAATCAAAAAAATATTACAACAATATGTTTGAACATTTTTTTTTGTTTCGAAATATATTATGTAGTTTTAATCTTAGTTTATTAATAAAAATTTTCACTTTTTTATAAAAATGTGATTTAGATATTTATGTGCATTACGTATGTGTACTGTAGTTTTTATTAGATAAATTCGTAAAATAAGTTTTGCAATATTTTATTTTTAGTCCAAGACATTCTTTAGATTTTTACGTTATAATTTTTATTATACAGTTAGGGGTGTTATATACTGTGATTTCTTATTTATTAATAAGTTAATGCAAATTTGCTCGACGGCATTCTATTAAGTTGAATCATCGCAATTTTAAACCATAGTATGAAGCTAATAATACGACAACCTATACGAACATAAGACTAGAGAACGGCAAGGTAACCAAGATTGACTGCTGCAGTTAATTTTATTTCTTATTATAATCTTATTCTCAATCAGAAAATAGCATTTATAAGAAAGTTGTTTGGAATGCAATTTTATTCTTTTAATTTTCTTCATTCGTTTGAAATTATTATGTTCAGTTAATGCAATTTATCTGTTATAATATTTTTTTTTTTTTTTTAGTTTGCTATTTTATTGTATGTATCGTATTATAGGATAAAAATTCTTTAAACCGTTAATGTTCGAATTATCGGTAAAAATTGTAATTTAGTATTCAAATCTAATTATGTATCTACAATTAAGCTTGTGATCAAATCGTCGTTGTTGTTCTAAAAAAAAAAACTTTGGAAAGTAAAGAAAAAATGTTTTAAAACGGCATTGAAATGACTATAAAGTATCGTTATTATTATTATTATAACGGGTGTTTATTTTTACTTGAAGAATCGAAACATTTCGGAAAATACGTGTCCTACGAAACACATGATCAAGGACACGGTTGACGTATAAAAAGTGGACAGAAACTTGCTCCTATATTTATTGGTAAAACAGGTGCTTTTCAAAGCACTGTGAAAAATCAACTTCCTGTATATTGGGAAAGTGGTTCTATGAAATGTTTGTTTTTGAGGTAGAACAGTACGTAAAAAATTAATTTTTTATTAATTAATGACAACGCATTGAAAAAAAGTCAAATTTACATCATGGTTTTTTACTTGCGCTCGAGTCTTTAGCAGAAATGGGAGACGCGTCATCTATGATTTTTCACGTTGATTCGTTGACAATACGTCAACGTTCACTCAACAATGACGTATAACGTTAAAAATAATTGAATTATTTTTTTGTTCCATTTATATTTTCTGGTAAGAAGGGAGCTATAAAGAAAACATCCAAAAGATATATAATATTCGAGCAATTCAAAACGTGACAGTCGAAATAGAGCCAATAATGAACAATACTTTAAATATAGTCCATTGCAGAAAATATCAAAGTTATAATCATACCTAGAAATATTGCGGACGGGACGCGAAATGTGTGAAATGCTGGTAAATAATTTCCGAGCATGTGTACAATAGACAAATACTGCAGCAACATGCATAAATTGTAAAGGACAACACCCCGCAAATTTCCGTAGTTATCAAGTAGCTACAAAAATTAGAAATGATATTCATCCAGCAGAAAGAGCAAGAGGGGAAGCTGCCATTTTCATTGTAGATAATATAAAACACCATGAAGAACTAAAGATTGAAACTTAGTTCAATTATAATTTCGTAAAATTTAAACTAAGAAAACTTGAAAAAAGAAGAATACGAAGAACTTTTTTACACGTTAGGACGATTCCATATTGGCGGTGACTTCAACGCAAAAAAACACTTTTTGGGGCTCCAGAATTACAACACCCAAAAGAAAGAGAATTGTTTAAAGAAGCCAAAGAATTCAAATCTTATGGTGCACTTTTTCAATCTTATGGTGCACCTACTTTCTGGCCTTAAATAAAACTCCTAGAAAGATCTTATAGATCTTTGTGTAACAAAAGACCTGCAAACAACATCAGACGTAAAAATTATCCAATTGAAGTAAGAAAACTTGTGGCTAAGAAATGTAAAGAGCGTTAGTTGTACCAAATAAAACTGAGCTTAATGACTTATGTAAAAATTGAAATCTGCTATCAGGACAGTTAAAAATATAACAGGTTCATATTTATCTTCATTTACTGGTCAGAAAAACTCTGAATACTTCCTGTGGAAAGCAACAAAATCGAATAAAAGACCAACAAATTTGTCAGCACTTGGGCTTGTGTCGGTAAGCTAAAAGTCTATCTGTTTGCTACACGCTTCGAAGAAACATTTCAACCCCTACGTCATTTATGACTACTAAGTCATTTAGACCAATATCTTTACTTCCTTCTATATCAAAGATATTTGAATTGTCTATCATAGAGGAAAATAACTGTATACCTCCTTATCAGTTTGAATTCAGAGAAAAACATTCATTAGAAGCGAAAAAGGTATGTTCAAGCATCTTCTTGGATGTAGCGAAAGCATTTGATCGTGTAAGGCACGGATTAGAGTACAAATTACGTCGAGATCATCCCAAACAATATAAAATTCTGAAATCTTACATAAAGGCGACTTAAGTTCTAACCAATAGTATTCGTTGAAAATGACGAATTTTTCCTTCTGCAGTTTTTTCATAAAAATTTGTATATCCAACTTTTCTGCTGAACGAACATGGCGTGATAGAGACGTTATGACAGGTGTGAAAGAGATAAAAATATAAAACGAGCGAAGAAAACAATCGTTCAGTTTCTTCATCAACCATGAATCATTTAAAAAAAACTGCAGAAGGTACGAACGAACGAAGACATGGCACTTAATAAATTATACAAAATGCATATTTTTATTTAATATACATATTTTTAAAAACGACATCTATGGAGTACCACCGATAACACAATACTGTGTGTCAAAAATCTATATTGAGCTTTGAGAGTAGGAGAAATCTAAAAAGGCTATCGAGTCCACCGATAAAAAACCCAGATAGTCATTGGGCCTGAACAGACCTGGACAAATCCAGTTTAATTTAATCGGAAAAATGTTATCAAGGATAGAGTAAAACCAAAGGCAACTCCAGGACATAATCTTATTACTGAAAAAATGATCTAAGAATTAACAAATAAATGCGTAAAATTTGTAACCTTTATATCTCGATTATCCTAAATTATCATGATTCCAGGCAAAACGAAATTTCAGTCGCATTGTACATGCCAATAAGTTTAATGCCAACAATTTCGAAGCCTTTTGAAAATATGGTATTATAAAAATTAAATTATTTACGAAGGCTTGTAAGTACAATATTTAGCTTCTAATATTTAGAAGAGGAATTCTGTTCCGATTGTTTTTGGACAAAATGCAAGTGTTTGTCAAAGTAAGGCACGAGGGATTAAATTACAACATTAAAACTTTTCTGCCTAAACAATTTCATGCAATACTTGAAAGTTACTTATCCCAAAAGACGTATTAAGTTAAACAAAATTCAGCCACCACTGAACTATTCTAGATAAAAGCAGAAGTACCACAAGGCAGTGTATTGGGACTTGTGTTGTACTTAGATCACAGCCCATTTAGCAACACCTGAAAGGTGACCATTATAACTTTTGTTGACGACACATCATAAAATTACAAGATCATTTGTACAAAATTGAAAAGTTGAAACACCAGTGGTCGGTGCAATACCTGCATATTGAAACACCGGAATTAAAACGGTTAAAGTAGCGATCAAGTCCTATTTCCTAAAGTACCAATTGAAGCTGGAATCATATCCAAAGGGGACAACTAAGGCAACCAAAAAACAAACCGGTTCGAAAAGTAGATCCACTAAATTTAAAATATTATTTTAATTACAAGCCAGTTGTACTAGTGTTAGTATATTTAAAATACGAATCAACAAGTGCACCAAAGTCCTCATTTAGCGTTTATTGTAATTTTATTCCATAAACAAATGTCCCTTTGATTGTTAACAATTTTTTCGCCGACTTCACATTATTTTCAATATAAATCTATTCCTTTTCTATACATTCAAATTAAAGTAAACACCCGGTACCTATATTTCATATCCATATAACATACATACACAAAATATTGTTACCAAACACATGTATGTATGTATGTATATTAATTATTTGCAAATACCGCATTATTTTATCAGCTGAAATTTTATTTTTATAAATTACATATACATACGTTTTTTTTTTTTTTGTATTTTTGCGAATTAAAAATTGAAATATGTTTTTGTATTTTTTTTACATGGCGTCGACATATTTTACAAATTAATAAAAGCATGCATGAGTCGACTTTACGATGGCTATAATCTCAACAATGTGTGTGTCACAAATTTGCAAGAAATTTCAATATTGGATTTTCCAAATTTTTTTTTGGTAGAATTATCCAATCCAAGTCAAAATAATAACATTATTATATGTATTATGTTTAGTGTTACTAAACCCACATTTCTAAAATTAAAAATTATTTAATTTACTCGGTTTCGCATCAGAAAATTTAATGCTAAAAATAGAAATATGTATACACATATTTTGTTGTTAAAATGGAATTAGAAAAACGATATTGGAATGGAATTTACATCTCACCGAATATAATAGTTTCTTATTCTCTTCAGCTGTGTGTGAACTCTTTGATTCTTTGTTTATGTATGCATGTATGTATGAAGTTTTTGATCTACGTCAATGTTTTTTAGTGTTTTTTTTAATATCTCGTCGATAACTATACTAATAATATTGCATGCATGCATACATAAAATACCAAGCTAAGTTTTTTCTCTTTTTTTTTTTTGTATTAAACAATGAAAATCCAGATTCAATAATAATTATATGAAAAATTGTATTCATTCTAAAAATAGATATTTCATATGTATATGTATTTTGTAACATAAAAACTATGTATACAGTGGAATCACAATAAAGCGGGCTTGCAGTAGACTGTTAGTTTTTATGTCAGTCCCGAACAAATTCATTCTACTTATGTAGTCAGCGACCTGTGCCTGACAATATGTCATAAATAATATTAGTTTGATGTGTCGTTTTCTTAAATAGGTTAGACCGTTGTGTTTATAATGTGTCATTGAAAACTAAAATCAAAATAGTAAATTAAAACATTTCTTAAACATATGCGAGCTTAAATAATTATAATTTTCTTACATTTTTATACCAAACAACGAACCATAGCATATAATTAGATTGGACATTTTCAAGGTCGTTTCAAGGTCAATTTAGTTTTGTAGATTGTAATATGATGCAATTTTTTTCATTCAACTTTATGTAGATATTTTAAATACTATCAAACAAAATCGATGATTATGATCTGTTATGGAGACAATAACTATGTCGTATCGGAAGAAGCGTTTACATTTTCAGTTGCGGTAAAATTTGGTACCACGGCTGCATCTGCATTTATCGCTATTTATTTCAAAATATTCTCCTGAAGATCAATATACTTTTGCGTGCGTTTGAACCAATTTTCAAAACACTTTGTAATTCCGATTGAGGTACTTCCAAAAAATGCTTTTTGAACGCTACAAAAATGTTCATCTCGCAAATTATAAGAAGCAAAACCTGATTCACAAAATTCGTAGTTGAGCGAACTGCAGCCACGGTTGAATTCTGAAAACCATCCATACCAAAAATCTTTTCCAAAAAAATATTGATAACCTGGCAGAGATTACTCTTCGATTACTTTTTTTTGTCCGCCAAAAGAATGTACAGTAATTGGCTTCGTCGGATTTCCGACGCTTGCTGTTTATCTTCACGCCGTTGTACTTTGAATTTGTACGTTGTACGCTGAATGGTCGAAAATCACACCTGTTTTTAATCCAAAGAATTTGTACATGATGTGTGCGCTTTTTTTCGCCAAATCCCTCAGATATAGGTTAGGATTGTTTTTCAGAGCGCGTATAACTTTAATTTCCAATTATTTATCAATATGGTTCGATATACCGGTTCCAAATTTTCTATTGACGCTCGGAGTTTCCATAAATAATTTGCCAAATAAAATTTCACAATTTGTTTACGAACTATCTTGATTGGATGACATTTTGTAAACGACTGATTTAAAACAAATAAATATTAACAGCCTGCTTTGTAACGTAACGGTGAATTCAATTGATATTTTTTTTTTTTTTCAATTGGTGCGTTCGTCAAAAAACATTGATATCGTGTGCAAATTTTTAATGTAACACGTCTTACAACTAACCTTTGAAATAAATTTCGTAACTTTTCTGGATTAAATAATTCTTTAATTAAATTCATGAACAGAAAACGACTTCGTTTTTCTCCGGTACATGCCTTTCTTTCAATAAATCAATTGGGAGTTATTCAATTAGCTAGTCATTGTAACTGACTTCCGTCTGAATGTATGTTGAATGTATATTCAAACCTAAAACTATTTAAAATAATCGGCAACATTTCAAAATTTACGGTGGTTATAACACTATTAGAAAAACATTTTGCTTTTAACCGCCAAAGGTCGCGCTTTTGCGTCAAACCGTCGAATTATTAATTACTGACAATAGGATTTACTATAATGTTTTAATAAAGAAGTCTCCAGCACTAATCCTAGATATATGAAGTGCAACAATCAAACGGTTTGGTCGAAAACCTTTATAGAATAGTTTCGTATAAGAATAATAACAGCGAGGTTTCACTATCTTTTATATGTATAAAATTATGTTTTATATTTTATACATATATTTATTTATATGCAAGTTCTTTCACCTGAGACAACCAACCAAACCTAATTCAATAGTAAATATAAAATTGTAGGAATTTAAAAAAAAAAAAAAAAAAAAAATAGAAACATGAAAACACTGTAATAAAATTTCTAGTAATCATTCATAGAATAAGATAGATAGATACAATATATAAAAACTATATACGTATTACAATGAAATGACAAACTGGGTTTACAATTTAAAGCCAGTTAAAAAAAAAATAAAAAAATATTATGAATGGAAAAGTTGCGTAATTTAACATGAAAGTTTTTATTATTTATAAATAAAATGAAGTTGAATGAATCAAATTACTATACCACTACAAGCACATAATCGAGCTACTTATATAACGAAACGTAAAATAAATTTGTGTATTAGCTCATTTTATAAAAAAAAAAAAAATTAAAAATTCTAGATCAATACAAATTTTCAATTAGCTTGCGGCATAAATTGTAAAGTAAAAAACATATGGGGATATATTATTATCGTATGTGTTTTTTTTATATCATCATCGATTTATTGTGCTAGACGCCATTTTATTCATTTTTTAATTTTGTATTTAAAAAAATAAAAACATGTGAGAAAGATAGAAAATCAAAATACGTATTTCTGACTCATGCACACTTCCATACAAAATATGTAGATAAAACAGACCATATGTTTGTAATGTACATATACTAAAAATAAATTTATTTTTAGTTTAATTTTATTTTTCCACATTAATTTCCTCTAATTTACGTTTTTTAGCAATGACCGCGGCGGCACAGTATTATAGTTTCTATTATAATGTAAATTTTTTTGTTTTTATCATTTTAGGCCGCTATATTACAACAAACAGCTGAATATGTATATGCTTTAGAACAGGAACGAACACAATTACTATCGCAAAATTGCCAATTGAAACGATTGCTTGACCAATCGGATAGTGCATCAAATAGCGAAATACATACAACGAAGAAACGAAAATTCGACAATGTAATGTCAATGCAAACAATTTCCGATTCATCAGATGAGGGTCTTGGTTCAATGTCACCCGAACCCATTACTATTTTTACCGTTGTTACAAAACATCCATCTGGTGCAACACAACAAACTCAGACAAGTATTACACCTAAAGAGTTTATGGATTTAAAACATCAGCTGGAAATTGAAAGGCGTAATCGTATGCATTTGGAGGAACAATTAAGGCATGTGGAAGCCCAATATACTGAAAGAATAAATAGTAGCGAGGCGCCGCTACAATATCATCATGAAATTATTGAGCATAGAGAAAGTGTTCGAGAGGAAGCGACACCATTAATAAAAGAATCATATACAAAAATTTGTTTAAATGAATTGCCCGTAGTACAGCATCATTCAGATTTGTCAGAAAATGTTCCAATCGATAATATACCATCAGTTGGACAAACGCAAGTCGTTATATGTTCGAGTATGGATAATGATGATTCAGTTACTTTGTCACCACCACCGTCAACGGATAATATTGAAGATGCAAAAGATGAAGAAGAGGAAGAAGAAATTTTAATAGAACCACCGACTCTATTACCACCAGTATCGGTACGACTACAACCTATACTAGAAGCCGCTATTAAAGCCGAACCTAAAGTCGAAGTGGAAAGAATCAATACTCCGGGAACAATTACCGTCGCAACCGATGAAGAAATTGTTACAAGTGTAGCAGCAGCACCTGGAACAATGTCACAATCTAGAATGTATCTAACAAGTACATCAAGGCAAAATCTTGAAACTATTGTCGAAGCTATCCGACATTTAGAAGGTGATCCACTATTTGGTGAAATTACAGAACCAACACAAGATGCTCCTCTTGCTTTAACAACAACAAAACATCCATTAACATTATCGGTGTCACCATCATCGACGTTACAAAATAAATTAAAAGTTGAAATGAATTCATTCCTACAGTTCAGATCACAAACTGCATCTTCGTCGTCGACATTATCCTCAACGCCATCAACATCGTTATCATCGACGAGTTTAAATCCAAGTTCGCACATATTAACACTTCAACATTTACAGCATCAACAACAGTGTCGACCTGGTGTTATAGTTGGTAAACAAAATTCTTGATTTATTTCACGTAATATTTTACGAGTAGATAAGTTTTGACAACAACAACAAAAAAATCTAAAACAAAAGTTAATTTAAAAAGTTATCGAAATATAAATTATATATTAATTAATTATGTACAATTTTTATTATTTTTAAATTTTTTTTATTTTTTTTTTTTTTAGTAATAGACATTCCATTTAATTATTGAACTAATTTAAAAATAAAACAAAAAATTAAATTTTAAGAGATATTATTATTGAGAACAAAATTAAAACAGAAAAAAAAAAAATTAAAAATCATCAGCCCAATTTTTGAATCTCAATAAAAATGTATATTTATGTCAAACAAAACGATAAATATTACTATATAATAATAGTGCGAAATTTTAAAATTTTTTAAAAATTAATCAATGTAATTATAAGGAGGAAATTAAATATCTCGCTTTACTTCGCATTGAAATAAATAAATAGAAAACAAAATATAATTTTATTTTTGATCTAATACATATTATTATTTCGTTTTATTTTTCATTAATTATAATTAATTTCTATGAAATTATGATTAATAAGGTTCTTATTATTTTTAGAATTAATATAACTAAAATAGTGTTAGAAAAACTGTTTGACATAACAAAAATAAAAAAAAAAATTAAATAATAATTTAATTGAAATGAGGGAATATTAAATATTAAATTTTATGTTATATTTTTATTTTTATTTTTTATTCTATTAGTAAAATAAAAAAAAATATGTATTTTGGACACAAATCTTTGTATAATAATAGAAAAACTGTCCAAAAAATACAAATAAAATTTTAACTCAACATTAACGAAATATACTTATATATATATATAATTAATCTAAAATAATTTATGGCAACTTTAAAAAATGATTTTTATTTTAATATATAATCTGAATTGTAAAAATATAATATAAAAATTAAATATTTTTATAGAATAAAAATATAAATTAAAAAAAAAAAAAAATTAGAAAGTTGAAATAAAATTAAGATATTCGTGTATATTCTAATTATTATTACTAATCGATTAACTTTAAGTCCCAATATAAAATTTTATATATATATATATATATATATATATATATATATATATATATATATATATATATATATATATATATATATATATATATATATATATATATATAATATTTTTAATTTTTTAAATTATATTATTATTAGTATTTTTGTTCCTTTTAATATTTAATTTTTATTTATTAATTTAAAATTATTTATCAAGTTAGTGTTTAGTATAACACAATTTGATGATATCTTATGTTAAATAATTTGGGCTAAAACAAACACATTATTATATTACTATAAAAATCGCGTTTATTTATTTATCATATTGATAAATAGAATAATTTAAATAAACATAATTTTATTTCTTCTATATTTGGCTAATATTCAAAATTGCATGACACATTTTTATGATTCAATATTTTGTATTTTTAAAATCTGTTTAAAGTATTATAATTATTGCCCAATATTTTTTAAAAGCAAAAATATTGATCTCCATGAGAATTTATTAAATAAAAATAAAATCATATAGACTAATATAAAATTATAAAGGCGTATAAAAATGAGCTGGTTCTATATCTCATTGCGTATTTTAGGTAATAATAACTCGGTTTTGGGTTTATTTGGGTTTCGAAAATAACGATATTCCCAATTTTTCGAAAATCAGTACACTACATTTTTTGCAAATTATTTAATTAAATTTTTTTAAATATATATACAACTAAACAAATGTTCATCTTTATCTAAAAAATACGTGTGGTATGTTTCGTAATAGGAAATACACGCGTCGAAAATTTTATAATCGACCCTCTGGTGATTTTAAGAGGAAGTGGCAATGTCTTAAATTTTCAGCAACACTTTTAAGGTATGTGAGATCGTATTTAAGTAATACTTTGTCTTTTACGCTCTAATTCGATATTGCTCTGATAAAATCCGATCAATCTTATTGTCAATATTTTTTGTGATACGATATTCGTCACACAAATAGCAGTCGAATTTTGACATTCGATTCGATTTCGTATTTTTTTTAAATTTCATAATAGAGCAGATTTTTAGTTTTCTTGATAATATAGAACCAGCAAATGTCAACGCTTGTTAAAACCTCCATGTAATATTATATTAGACTATGATTAGAACATTTTGATGAAATATCACTTATGACTATCGCTACACTACTTCTTAATTAATTGATATTGTAAACAAAAAAGAATATTACATTTTTATTTTATGTATTGTGTTAAAGAGGGACTTTCCATTATAATTTTTTGTTTGTTTGTGGTAAAAATAATCGGGAACGTACACCACTTCCTAAATATAAAATATTTATTTATAATAATATTTTTTTTATTTTATGTTGTTTTTGTAGTCAAAATTTTTCTAAATTAATATAAATAAAAAAAAAATTAAATTGAATGGTATTTAAAAAAAAAAAGTATGTATACGCGCATATAGATAAAATTATTTTGTTAAAAAAAAATTAATATATATTTACATTTTTTGTTTTTATATAACATTGGTAAAAACTATTATATATATATCTTTTTAAATTATTAAAAATCTGTGTTAAATCCAGATAACACAATAAAATTGACGATCAACTTAAATATTTAAAGAAGATTGGTGAAATACAAATTTTAAAATTAATTATACAATAATGTTTTTCTGTAATTTCTCTAAATCTATATTTGATATAATATAAATTGTCTGACATCGTTAATCGGAACGAATGTCCCTATTACTTTATGTTTAGTTTTTTTTTTTCTTGAGCCAATTATGTAGTTCCTCTCGAATAACAAACAAAACTTATATTTTAATCGTATACCCATTTTAAAATATAAAAAATTTATTTACTTTGTAATTTTATTATTATTATTATTATTTAATACTTCAAGATAATTAATTTAAAAAAAAAAAAAAAAATTATTTTAAAAATGGATTTAAATTAAAAAAAAGAAAAAATATTTGTGAAATTTGAAAAATTTTCTGTGATTTGTAATTTTAGAATTTTTTTTATTATATAAATTAAAAAAAAAGTTAAGCGAGTAAATTAAACAAAATAATAATAAAATTATATATATAAATAAATAAACAATTTATATATATATATATATATATATATATATATATATATATATATATATATATATATATATATATATATATATAACATACATTTTTCATTTAGATTAAAAATAATAGAAATAGATTATTAGTAAAATATCAAAATAAATTTAAAAAATAATATAAATTTATAATTTAGTTTTTTTTTTTACACTACTGCATACATACATTTTTTAATTTTAAAACAGAAAAAAATCAATAATTTAAATTCTAGTAAATTTAAAGTAAATAATTAGTCGTGTTTTATTTTTTACAATTTATTTCTTCCCCTTCATTTTCTTTTATTAAATAACTATTATATTTTGCATTATTATACAAATAAATATTTAATTTTCGAATACATGACTTTAATAAAATTATACAAGTAAAATAATTATTTTCCTTTTAATATACGGTATTTAATGCATTACACGCAAAAATAAATAAATTACAGAAAGAAAAAAAAACGTATAAAAGTAGATTTTTTACAAAATAAATAATTACAAAATTATAAAAAAAAAATTTAAATTACAAAAAAAAATTTGTTTTACTATACAAAAAAATTAACTTTGATTATAAAAAAAAAAAGAAAAAAATAATAAGAAAAACTAATAATTATAATCTGTAAATGTAATATAAAAAATATAAATTATTTGAAAAAATAAATTCTTAGTAATTATTAGTTATAATAGATTTGTTCATCGATTATGAAAAATGAGCTAGTGCAATAATACTACATAAAATATGAAAACAATAAAATGAATTTAGGATTGAGTACGAAATGAGCCATTTATGCAACTGCTGTTATGTCAGGTATAACAGCAACCATTTTTTTGTAAAAAATAAAAAAATGAAAGATATTCAAACTCCGCCAGGTAGTTCCATTCAAGTGACACAATTTGATTTAAAATCAAAAGAAATGTCGTCTCAATCAATGAATAACTCTCCGTTGTCACCCAAGCAAAGAATCGCTGTAACAACTCAACTCCTCCCGTATCTATATCTGGAGTCGAAGAATGATGGACCACGGGTAGCAAAAGTGGTAAAATCACGAGTCCTCTATCACTTAACAATAGACGCAAGAAAATGAAGATAAATGACTATTGGTTAGCGCAACCTACAGTACCTTTATCGACACGCTTTAATGGTTTGCCCGAGCAAATCAAAAAATAACAATGCTTGTGCGGTGTGCCAGGCGTGGAAAAAATCAATCAATTGTTAAAGAAACTTACTAATGACAAATTTGACCTAAAAGTAATTGGAATTAGCCAGGATAAAATTCAGCTGAAAGATACCGAGGTATACCAAACGAAAAAAGACGAAGTGATCCGAAAAAGCCACTCCCACTTTTTAAAGTTGATCTAGTGAGTGAAACAAATAAAGCCATACATTCGATCAGTAGACTGATACATTCAGTAGTACAGGTCGAAGAGCCGCATATCAAGCGAGAAGTGTTGCAAAGCACTAATTGACCTTTGACGGGTATAATAATACCCCTATTATGGTTCTCACCTCACCGTACAGTTCACCTCACCTAAAAGTTTCACCTAACTCATAATTTGGTATTATGATTCTCACCTAATTTTTGCTGAGCAGTTGTGTGCAGCGCTGTGCGTATTTTTTTTTTATGTTGAAAACAAGTAAATTTTAAAATGTTTGACATTTCATGTTGAGAATTTGTTTGTTTACAAATAGTTTTTCGGTGATAAAAACTAAATAATATATATATATATATATATATATATATATATATATATATATATATATATATATATATATATTTACATATATATATATATATATATATATATATATATATATATATATATATATATATATATATATATATATATATATATATACATATATATATATATATATATATATATATATATATATATATATATATATATATATATATATATACATATATATATATATATATATATATATATATATATATATATATATATATATATATATATACATATTTATATATATATAAATTATATATATATATATATATATATATATATATATATATATATATAAATATATATATATATATATATATATATATATATATATATATATATATATATATATATATATATATATATATATATATACATACATACATATATATAAATAAATATAAATAAAAAAATTTACCCGCTTTTGCCTTCAATTTATTTTATTTTTAAACCAATCACCAAGATATTGTAGGTGAACAGATTTGACACTTTGTTCACCTCACCTCACCTCACCGCGAGAACGATAATACCAAAATATTGATGTGATCACTTCACCTCACATTTTTGTGGTATGGTGAGGTGAGGTGAGAACCATAATAGGGGCATAAAACGTACTGCAATGATGAACATCTCACAAATCATTGTTAAAACAAAAAGTTGGGTAAAGAACACTTGCAATCTTGCATCATCCGGCACAAACCATCCTGACCGCAGTTATAATCAAAAGAAGTATGAGAAGGAGCATGCAACTACTGTAGCAATACAATATTGGCTAGTTCCTATAACAATTTCATAATCGTAAGTAATTACATTAAAGCGACGCCATATTTAGACTTGTCATCAGACCACTCGCCTGGTTTAATCACGCTGGGTAGAAAAATAGTGAATATACAGATACAACCAATGTTAAGCAATAAAATAACTGACTTCAGGAACCACTTTAGTTATAAGGTAACAGAGAATCTAAGCACAAAAATTAAATTAACGACGGAGAGTGATATAGATCAGTGAAACATCAATGAATGTATTCAGTCGGCAGCTTGGAAGTCCACTCCAGTGAAAAATGAGAAAGAAAAGAATGGAGAACGTTCAAATGTTGTCAAGAAAATGGATAAGGACATCAAAAAATTTAAACAGCAATGACAACGCTTAAGACTAACGGAAGATAAACGCAAGTTAAACAAGGCTGTCAAGCAGTTAAAAGGGTTGCCAGATAAGGTTATTCGATTACCCACTTATTCAACACAGCACTTAGAACGGAATATTTCTACAAGATGAATAATCAAACTATACCTCAAACTGATGAAGTTAAATATTTAGATGCTCATCTCGACAAACATCTAACATGGCATAAACATATATGATTAAAATGAAAGCAATTGGGAATAAAACTGTCAAAGATGTATCGACTTATTTGAAATCAAGTTTATCGATTGAAAATGACTACCGCTTTATAAAATGATAATAAAACCTACCTGGACGCATGATATACAGCTGTGGGCACAACAGCCAACTATTCGAAATAGGTCTTAGATTATACCTAACTATAAGGATAGGAGAATAATCGCCAGCCAGCTACACCTGGAGAGTAGGAGGGAAATAAAATACCTTCCGCGGACCATTAAGACCATTTACAACACACTTACAAAGTTATTAATCAGATGGTACTCCTGTCAATCTGCTGGATAATCCGTTCTTTTCGAAGGCTAGCCCTTTGGTTCTGGGTGGGCCAAACATTGCATGACAAAAGTGAAGCCAGTGGAAATTTTATATTGCGAGCAGTTGGGTCTGGTGAAATAACCGTACACCTATCAAAACAAAATATGGATCTCTGGAGGAGGCTACAACAAATGGAGCAATCATTTCTTAAGCTAAGCTATATCTAAAGCCAGAAAATGAAAAACTAAAAAAGAATCGAGATACAATAGAAATTAGAGAAGTAGAAGTTAGTGAAACAAAGAAAAGTTGAATTGGATCCTAAAAAAGAATAAAAACCTCAAGGAAGAGAAAAAAAGCAAAGAGAATCGACATCGAGAAATAATCCAGTCACTGATGAAATCGATAACTGACAAAGGGGATAAGTGACAGCGCTAAACAACGACTTCTAGAAAATTAGTACCATGGAATTAAACACGAAATCTGCAGCACACTTGTTCCAGCAAAGATATAATAAATGATTTACAAAATAATGATCTTAAAATACTAGATGCTGTGAATATTGGCAAGGACAATATCCAGCTAGATATCGAGGCTGTAAGGTTAGCAACCACTACAAAAACTGAAATAAAATGTATGGTCTTTGAAAATAAAAAAGTTATGGATAAAATTATGATCACCATCGAAGTTATTATAAAGCGACAATTTGAACAAAGTTCAAAATTAATCAATATCAGAGGTTATGTTGCAAAAATCGAAGAAGAAACAGTACAATTGCTAGACCAACAGTTTTTAACCTCTGAAGCAACCTCTCTCAACAGCTCAAAATTCCCATTTAGAGTGGCGGATGTGACTAGAAGGTCATCGAGATACATGAAGACTTTAGTACTTTTCATACCGACGACTTCGACTTTCGACTTTGCAAAAAATTTAAATTCCACAAATGCAAAGCATTGATATATTCATACCGACAGCGTCGACTTTATTTGACAGCTGTCAAAATTTTGATATTTTATTTGTGAATTGCATAAACGTCTAACAGTTTTAATGTCTTTGGTGAATTGTGAGTTGTATAGTCAGTATCTGACAAATCATATAAAATCAAGTTTGATTGCATCTCCTGAAGGATGAGACAATCCTCAAAATTATTGTCACTAATAAAGTTTTCTTCACTTTCCCTAATATTTATTTGATTGTTATTTATATTTTCGTCCTCATAATAATAATCCACAGAATAGTTATACATATCATCGGCTGCCATTTTGATGTTTTGTTTATCCATTGACATTTCAAAATGAATGAAGTTGCTTTGTACAACTTCAAATTGGCAAAGTCGAGATGTGGAACGTATCGCACTTGCTTTGCAGATAACTTCATAGCACTTTATTTTAATTTTCTTAGATTTATCACATAAAACTAATTAGTTTTATAACTATTTTGATTTATTACAGTAAAACTTGACATTATTAATCGAATCAACCTAAGATTTATAGTTTAAATGCTTTTTAAAAAAATTTCATTTACGAAGTCCAAAGTCGAAGTCGTCGGTATGAAAAGTACTTTTATCGTGCAGTTGATGCGGGATTACTTTGTGCATGAGGCGACAAAGCGTCTGTGGTGCGTTGCATAATTCAAAAGGCAACTCCTTGAACTGATACAAGGGCCGTCTAACATGCAAAAGGCATGCTATAAATTAATACGGATACACATCCTTGACGATAGCTTTCTTCAGTTGTCTAGCATCCAAACACTGACGGACTTCACTACTAGCCTTGCGCACCAAAATAACGGGCGAATATCAGGACTTTGTGCATCGCCTTAGTCGTTTGTTTTGTTGCTAAGGCAATTTACTTGGAATTAAATTGCCTTTGGTCAGTGGATTCCTAGCAGCGTTTCAACAGTTTCACTTTAAGCAACGAAATGTCTTTAAATATTCATATTGATAACAGTTTTACCTTTGTTGACGCCCGATACGAACTAACCAGAATTCATTTAAAAACGTCATAGGTGTCATTGAAAAAATTGAGGCATGCTCTAACTTCAGGCCGTACTCCCATAAGGCTAGCAATTTTGGAGATTAGGATACCATACCACCAGTCCTCTTATTAATCGGCAGACAAAATAGTTTTGTCGGTCAGACAAAACCAACACAATAGTAATCCAAAAATGACAGCAGGGATTTTGTAAAATTTGGTCTAAGGAGTACTTAACAAGATCAAAGTGGACAGTACCTAGATCCAACTATGAGATTGGATGCTCATCAACATGGTGTCCGATTGTGAAAAGGCTTTATAATAAGTTCACGCTTCTGTAAAGAATTTGGAGTATACATTTTTTTGTTAGTAGGGTTATTAAAGCAGTGCATCAACCGCCTCTACTTTCGAAATATCGTACTTATTTTGACGGATGGTGTGAATTATGACAGGTTATCTTGCGAGGTTTGGATTGTAAACGTTTAGGAATAAAAATGGATCGAAAACGCAAATTAATCGAGGATGAAATGTCCAGGTATATATTAAATCACTATTTAATTCTAGATAATTCAATCATATTAAATTTTATACGTGTTTTGTAGATTTGAAGCTGAAATAGCAAAACCATCAACGAATATGTTTGTACCGTCACAGGTTAGAACGATTATCGGATCAAATACTTATAATCAAACACAACAAAAGCTGTACCATCAAGCTCCAATGCCATCAATGGTGCATATCACACACTCATTTGTATCAAGTTTTGCAGCAGCATCTATGATTTTATCCCAAGATATGCCCGAAAAGTCATATTCCACCGAGCCAACACCAATCGTATTAAGTAGTGCCCCAAAACTGTACACAAATCGTCCTACGGTTTCGTCAAAATTAGAAATCCAGTCAGCTCCACAAGCAGCATCGGTAATTACAATAGATACATATTAAATTTTATTTTTTTTTGTTAAATTTTGTTCATCCCTTCCAGATCGATATAACAAATATACAGTTTGAAGTAACATCAAAAATAAAAAAATTAAAAACTGATAAGCCCGGGCCTAATCCTATAGCAGAAGCTGCCATTCAAGCCGCTCGTGCCTCGTCAGCACTTCAATCGTTCGGCCAAGAGGATCGAAGACGTACAAAAAATAAGAAAACTGTCCGAGTTGCAGGTGGTCAAGTTTGGGAAGATTCCTCGTTAGCTGATTGGCCTGATGATGATTTTCGCATATTTTGCGGTGATTTAGGCAACGATGTTAACGATGAATTATTAACACGAACTTTTAATAAATATCCATCGTTCCGTCGTGCAAAAGTTATACGTGATAAACGCACTGGAAAAAGTAAAGGATATGGATTTATTAGTTTCAAAGAACCTCAAGATTTTATTCGGGCTATGAAGGAAATGGATGGTAAGTGCGACTTTGATTTATTTAATAATGAAACATCACAATGAGATGAATTTAATTATTTCAGGTCGTTATGTAGGAAGTCGACCAATCAAACTTCGTAAAAGTACCTGGAAGGCCAGAAGTTTAGACACGGTTAAGAAGAAGGAAAAAGAAAAACAAGCTTTACTTCAATTATTCAATAAGAATTAATTTTCATAAATAAATTTTAAAACGATCAAGTATAATTTTTACATTATTTTACCTCGAAGTTTTATTATTTCTTTATTTTGAGGAAACCATGAAATCTGGATATTATATCGACGAACAAAATTCCTTTAACTAGAGGAGAATGTCTGTGCAAGAAACTGTAAATATTAAATATGGCGGTGAGCATGAGGGCGAACGTGAAAGAAACATTTTAGGTTTATACGAAGGTGAGAGAAATGAAGCTCTTGAACGTCATGGTTTTGGATGGGCTTTACTTCCTAACGAGGATCAATATGAAGGCATATATAAGCATGGTTTACGATGTGGTCGAGGATTGTACGTATTTCGGAATGGTGCACGATATCTAGGTGATTACGTGAAGAATTTAAAGAACGGTTTAGGAAAATTTTACTATCCTGACGGAAGCACTTATGAAGGGGAATGGAAACGCGATTTAAAGCATGGCCATGGATTGTATACGTACGCTAATTCTGATACGTATGATGGAGCGTGGTATAACGGATTGCGACACGGTATAGGCGTCTACACGTTTGGTAATTCTGGTTGTAAATTTTATGGGACATGGCTAGATGGTATTCGAATTGGACCGGCTGAGATTATCTACCCAAATCATCGTTATCATGGCTATTGGGATACTGACTATCCGAGAGGTCCTGGTGTTTATACCTTTGAGTGTAAATATATGGCGCATGGGTACTATGACCTTGTTCGTAATGACATTGATACTTCGAAATCGGCAACCGAAGGTGAAGAGGCCGAAATGGTTATGGAAGAAAACGAAGGAGAAGGTGAATCGTTGTCTTTATCAGGCAGCTATACTCCAGTTTGGAAAACAAAATATTTAACCAGATATGACTATTCAAAACTTCCTCAAGAGCCTATTCCTCTTCCGCGCACCGATTCGTTAGATTTCAGTTGTGGTAGCACTACCATAGAAAGTGAAATGCCCGAAATTGATTATAAAAATCCGGAAGAAGAAATGGAAGAGGAAGAAGCTTGCTATGAAGGGATTGGTGAGGATCATGGGATATAAAATTAAAATTTTAACTTTGTATTTATCGTAATCTGTATACTACAATAAAATTATGAATTAAAAAAAATTACAACTCGTCATGGCTTGAAACTTATCTTCCTTGTGGTAGAAAATTTGAAGCAGCGCGAGTTACGTCTTACGCCTTCACCCGCTTCTTCACCAACACAAACCTCTGCAACTGTTAAATAAAACAATGCAACAATGTAAAACAATGTAATCATTTTTCTGTTTACAAAATATTCTCATAAAGAATATTTTGGGTCATCAAATTTTTGCTTTCAATTTTTGTTTACAAAATATTCTCATAAAGAATATTTTGCGATATCAATTTTTGCTTTCAAATCAAATTGAACACTTGTGTTATTTTAACGTAGATATATACTTTATCATATTATGATTTCATATATCATAATATTTTCTTTTACACACTTGTGTTAGTTAACGTAGATTATTTTCTTTATTCTTTTGCATTATATAAACTCATAATTAAGATACAATCGGGTTAGAACTATTTTATACCTTAACCAGATAACTCCAATACGTATAATATAAATTTATTACGTTTTTTAAAAGTGAATAAAATTAATAAAATCATTAAGTGAAATTTCTTTTTTTTAAAAAACACCACAACTACAAAAACGTAATTGGCGCAGTTGGCAGCGGATATTTTTTAATATTCAAGTGCGTTCAGAAATAGTTAAAAACATTTTTTTTATTCAAGTGCATTATTCGGGAGAAATCCACACTGACGGTTTATCAGTGCTAGTGAAAGTGTCAGAGAAAAAAAATATATATATAAAAACTATTGACAATAAGTGAAAAGTGAAAGTGAATCGACGGTTTATCGACGAACAACATTTTAATCACGAATTGCTGAGCCGCACACCTACGCATATGGAGCTGGTCCTGTTGTTAATTGGATGGTGAGTACACGTATTTTTTTTACATGTTCAAGAAAAATAATCCCCAAATTACAAACAATAGTGTGGTTAATAGTTCTCACAGTACCACGGTTTATGGTACAAAATCTAAATTAGGTATAGAAATAGATAAGATCATAGAAAAAATAAGTAATTTGAAAATAGATAAAGAAATAAATATTGAAGAAAAATCAAATAAAGAAATAAATATTGAAAGAAAATTAAATAAAGAATTAAAATTTAAAATAAGTGAATTAAGAAATATTAAAGAATTTAAAGTAAATAAAGAATTAAATATTGATAAAGTTTTAAAGTTAGACAAATTAGAAATTAATAAACAATTAAATAATTTACCTGAAATTTGTAAGATGTCTTGCGAAGATTTAAGTAAAGTGAGCCCAAGCCTATATAATTGCCTCAGAATCCCTGATGCTATTAAAGATTTACCTCGTTTTGATGGTAATAGACATACACTTTTCGATTTTATTGAAAATATTCAAGAAATCCTTAGCTTATGTAATGATATAGATGGTGAGCCATGCTCAAAAATATTCCTAAGAGCAATCCGTAACAAAATCGTTGGTGAAGCCAATGAAATTTTAAACATGTATGGTACTCCTCTCGAATGGGAAGCTATTCGAGACAACTTAATAACTCACTACGCAGATAAACGTAATGAGACAAGTCTGGTGAAAGACTTGTATAGTTTAAGTCAGGGAAGTGACACGGTCGAAAAATACTTCTCAAAGATTATTGACATTCAAAGCACAATAATCAATCACATTAAACTCAACGAAACCAATAGTTCGGTAATAATGGCCAAGAAAATCTTATATGAAGAAATGTGTTTAAGTACATTTCTGTCAGGGTTAAAAGAACCATTGGGATCAATGATTAGGGCAATGCAGCCCGAAAACTTAACAGATGCCTTTACAAATTGTGTAAAGGAACAAAATATGTCATACTTAAAAAATAAACAAAATAATTCGTATAATCCACCTCAGTTAAGGAAACCCATTCCTTATAGACCAATCTATCAAAATTTCATTCCACAGCGAAATCCTTCACAAACATTTCAACCTCGATTACAACAACCTCATTTCCACAAACCTTTTAATAATTCCCCTACCTATAAACCATTCCAACCATTCCCTAGCCAAAATTTCAATCCTCAAAGAAATTTTTCAAATAATTTTAGTAAGGAAAAACCGAAATTTTACCAACAAACCAACAACAAACCAAATATTAGTAACAATTATCAAACAAAACCCGAACCCATGGATACCACGTCTAACATGGACAAATACAAACAACCTATACGGTTTCCTCAACAAACCCCATATAGACCTCCTTATCAATTCCCAACTAATGGGCCTCCAAGATTCCATTCTCAGGAATTATTTCACTCAGAAATTCCACAAGAAGAATATTCCGAGGAAGATTATTTCAACTATCCTAACGTTTATCAAGAAGACGATAATTATTACCCAAGTTTGGATATCCAATCAAATAATGAAGTCGATGATGAGGATTTTCATCAAGAAGCCTTGGAACCCCCATCGGATACATAAATCTAAATTCGCATCAATCTTTTCTCTTACCCTATATAAACATATCATTAAACCCTACTACCAAACTTAAAATGCTAATCGATACTGGAAGCAACAAATCATTTATCGACCCCAAGTATGTACATCCTTCACGGATCACAAAAATAAAACCAGTCAATATCAAGACATTATTTAATACTCATGAAATAGATCAACAAGTAGAAATACAAGGGTTAATGGAATTTAAAACACGTGAACCTCTTCAATTCTTAGTTTTCAAGTTTCATAATTATTTCGATGGTTTAATTGGCCTCGAAATGATGCAACAACTTAAAATAAAAATCGACTTTCAAAATTCTTTAATTGAAACCGATAAAGTAAAAATTCAATTAATATTTAAACCCAACTTAATGTCAAAACCATACACCGTTAGTCCCAGAAGTAAAATTATAGTTTTATTACCTGTAGATATAAAAGACGGAGATATCTACCTAACTCCAGTAAAAATTAACGAATACTTAACCATACCCGAAGGTATCTATAAATGTAAAAATTGGTATTCACACTTAGAAGTAGTGAATTTTTCAGATAAAGTTCAAAATTTCATGATTGAACAACCTCTAAAAGTTCAATCACTGCATTCTCATTACCATGTCGAAATCAATCATCATTCAACTACATCTCAAATCGTAAATCATAAATATAATACTAAAGTAATAAATTCCCTTAGAACAAATCATTTAAATAAAGAAGAAGAAAAAGCAATTCATAAACTAGTTCACAGGTATGAAGAAATTTTCTTCCAAGAAGACCAAAAACTTACATTTACGAATCAAATAAAACACGAAATAAATCTTAGCAATGAAACCCCTATTTTTAACAAAAGTTACCGATATCCCTATATCCATAAAGAGGAAGTTAAATCTCAAATTAATAAAATGTTGGATCAAGGTATCATACGCCCTTCGTATTCCCCCTGGTCAGCACCTATATGGATAGTCCCAAAGAAACTTGATGCTTCAGGCAAAGTCAAATGGCGATTAGTTGTAGACTATCGCAAATTAAACGAAAAAACAATAGATGACCGTTATCCCCTTCCTAATATTAACGAAATACTAGACAAGCTTGGCAAGTGTATGTATTTCACTACGTTAGATCTGGCATCTGGATTTCACCAGATTGAAGTTAGGAAACAAGATATTCAAAAGACTGCCTTCACGGTAGATAATGGACATTTCGAATATGTTCGAATGCCATTCGGTCTTAAAAATGCCCCGGCAACGTTTCAAAGAGTCATGGACAATGTACTCAAAGATCTTCAAGGTAAAATTTGCCTCTGCTATATGGACGATATAGTAGTATTCTCTACTTCCCTTCAGGAACATATTGATAGCTTAGACAAAGTCTTTACAAAACTCAAAGAAGCCAACTTAAAAATACAGATTGATAAATCCGAATTTTTACACAAGGAAATTGCATTCCTTGGACACCTTATAACTACCGAAGGAGTAAAACCAAATCCGGAAAAAATAAAAACTATAAAAAATTTCCCAATTCCTCGAACAGAGAAACAAATAAAATCATTTCTCGGTTTACTCGGATATTATAGGAAGTTCATTAAGGACTTCGCAAAGGTAACAAAACCATTTACCGAATGTTTACGTAAAGGTAAAAATATTATATTAAATGATAACTACATAAATTGCTTTGAATATTGTAAAACATTACTATGTAATGATCCCATCTTACAATATCCAGACTTCTCTAAACCTTTCATTCTAACTACCGACGCAAGTAATATTGCATTGGGAGCCATATTATCACAAGGACCAATAGGATCCGATAAACCTTTATGTTATGCAAGCCGAACATTAACGCAAACGGAGCAAAATTACTCCACTATTGAAAAGGAGTTACTTGCAATAGTATGGTCCACAAAATATTTCCGACCCTATCTTTTTGGTCGCAAATTCAAAATTATAACGGATCATAAGCCGTTAACATGGTTATTTAACTTAAAGGAACCTAACTCAAAGCTTGTTAGATGGCGTTTACGATTAGAAGAATACGACTATACTATCGAATACAAGAAAGGTGTAAAAAACACTAACGCAGATGCGTTATCTCGTATAGAGATAGAAAACTTAAATGAAAACAACAATAACAAATTTAATAATAACATTACTGAACTAAACATAAATGAACATTCTTATTCAGATTCAGAATATAACAGTTCACCAATTTCTAATAATTCAGAAAATACTATTAATATAAACAAAATACCAATTTCAAAAACCTGTGTAAACGAATTTTCCCATCAAGTTATTTTTGAGGAAATCGAAGATCCTCAACCAGACATTAAATTTAAAATATTATTCGGAAACAAACGAAGATACGTAATTAAACAAAATAATCTAGGAACAGAAGAAACAATCCTTAAATTAATTCAAGAATATATAAATCCAAATAAATTAGTTGGAATAATATGTAGTGACAAAATATTCAAAATATTGGAGCTAATATACCAAAAACATTGTAGTAATTTTAAATTAATCAGATGCACAACCCTAGTCGAAGACATAACAAAAAAGGAAGATCAGGTAACCATTATTAAAAATTATCATTCCGATTCAAATCACAGAGGAATAACCGAAAGCTACGAAAAATTAAAAAGGAAGTATTACTTTCCTAACATGAAGTCAATAATTAACAGTTACATCAATAAATGCGAAATTTGTCAAACGGTTAAATATCAAAGAAACAGGAAAAAATTAAAATTTGAGATTACGGAAACCCCGACCAAACCACTACAAATATTACATATAGATGTATATTCAGTAAATAAAGGTAACTTCCTAACCATCATAGATAAGTTTTCAAAATTCGGAAGTGCTTACATGTTAAATTCAAGAAATAGTTTGGATTTAATTCAGCACATGAAGCATTACTTTTCTCATCATGGAATTCCACAAAAAATAGTAACAGATAATGGAACTGAGTTTACCTCACTTATATTCCAAGATTTTCTAAAACTTTACAAAATTGAAATGCATATTACATCAGCAAAATCATCAACCGGAAATTCTCCAGTTGAACGTTTTCACTCAACCTTAACGGAAATCCTTAGAGTAATTTACACAGAAACTAAAACTAAATTAATATCTGAAGCTATGAACGAAGCAGTGTTGACTTATAATAATTCAATTCATTCTACAACAAAAATGACACCCTTTGAATTACTGACAGGACATTATAATGACTCAAATCCTTTTCCACCAGAAACGAACATTAATACTGAACAAGATTATTTACAAGACCACAAATCAAAATATAATAAATTAACAAACTTAATACATTTACGAAAAACACAGACAAAACAGAATCTAATTGAAAATTTAAATAAAACAAGAGTAGATCCCCCAATTTTTAAAGAAAATGACATAGTTTACGAAGCAGATAATAGACGAAATAAACTAGCTGCAAAATTTACAAAGCACATAGTAAAGAAAGATAACAAAATTACAGTAACAACCGGTAAACGTAAAATTCATAAAAAGAAAATAAAGAAACCTATCATTTCAGGTTCATCCGGACATCCTTGACACAAACGATAAACATAATTAACTTGGACGACAATAAAGGGATACTCCCACTTAAAATATCAGAAGCTAGAATAATCGATGGTTATTCACGACTATTACATATCATCGAATTAGACAACTATGACCATAATACTGAAATCTTATACGACAATATTCAATCAATTAATAAATTAGTTACAAATAATTCTCTTTTAAAACCACTTTATAAACCTCGCATAGAAATATTATTATTAAAATATAACGACTTAGTAAAAAATATAGATCACATAAGACCAAAATTTAGACCGAAACGAGGACTCATTGACGGACTAGGAACAGTACTCAAATCAATTACTGGTAACATGGACCATGACGATTATATAGAAATTGGAAACGCGATTGATAAACTTTATGTAAATCAAGAAACGCTAAAGGATCAATATAATTCTCAGGTACAAATCAATAATAAAATGATTGATAGATTCAACGAAATTCAAAAATATATTAACAATCATGCCCGGAAAAATAGAATTTGAAATTAAAACTATCAAAAATTATACGGAAAATTTGGTACAAATTTTAAAACTAGATCAATATTTTTTCAAAATCAATTATAACATAGATACACTTAACAATCATATTTTAGATATAACTGAAACAATAGCATTCGCAAAATTAGAAACTATTTCTAGACATTTATTATATAATGAGGAAATAGAATATATTCATATCAGATTAGCCAAAGATAATATTAGTATTAATTCGGAGGAAAATATATACCAATTATTAAAATTACAAGCATATTATAATGATACAAGATTAATTTTTAGCATTCAAATTCCTAAATTTCATTCTGACATATTTTCTTATTATAAATTAAAAGCAATACCTATTAACCAAACACTAATGTTAAAACCTGAATCCCAAATCCTATTACTAAATGAACATGTGTATCAATATGTGTATAAACCATGCCTAGAAATTGAACAAATCCAATATTGTGGAAAAGACAAATTAAAATCAGTAGCAGATAATTGCATACCAAACATCGTATTAAACAAACCAGCAATATGCAATTTCACCAAACAGAAGTTTGAAACGGAAATCACTTATTTACATCCGCAACACTTATATGTAGCAACACAGCAGGAACTACCATTTAATTCAACATGTTTACAGCAGCAAAAATCGGTAAAAGGAATCAATTTAATCCAGTTTTCCAATTGCATCATCAACATCAATAATGAGGAATATGACAACCCAACTAATATATACTACGATAAAACCATCTTTATATCACCTTATAATGATATCAACATATCAAATATTGATACTTACGTCGATTTACCTACCTTACAAAATTGGACGATTCAAAATAACCAAGAAATTGAATTACTTCATATTAATAACATAACGCATACCATGCACAAAAGTATATTTTCAGGTACAATAATCATAATAACTGTACTCATTGGAGTATACACCGTTGTAACCTGCATTAAAAGACACAAAAAGAAATCAGCCGTTAACATCAACATTCCATTACAACCTATTGAAGACAGCAGCACTTCAGATGATGTCCACAAACGTCGTTTATGGCCATCTCTTAGGGGGGAGAAGTTACGTCTTACGCCTTCACCCGCTTCTTCACCAACACAAACCTCTGCAACTGTTAAATAAAACAATGCAACAATGTAAAACAATGTAATCATTTTTCTGTTTACAAAATATTCTCATAAAGAATATTTTGGGTCATCAAATTTTTGCTTTCAATTTTTGTTTACAAAATATTCTCATAAAGAATATTTTGCGATATCAATTTTTGCTTTCAAATCAAATTGAACACTTGTGTTATTTTAACGTAGATATATACTTTATCATATTATGATTTCATATATCATAATATTTTCTTTTACACACTTGTGTTAGTTAACGTAGATTATTTTCTTTATTCTTTTGCATTATATAAACTCATAATTAAGATACAATCGGGTTAGAACTATTTTATACCTTAACCAGATAACTCCAATACGTATAATATAAATTTATTACGTTTTTTAAAAGTGAATAAAATTAATAAAATCATTAAGTGAAATTTCTTTTTTTTAAAAAACACCACAACTACAAAAACGTAATTCGCGCATGTCATTAAAAAAAAAAAATCTTTTGCAAGGAAAATTTGTTCTGGAATAATCAAGTTTTTTTTAGGAGTGTAATTTTGATAATTTTTTGTTGTGAAAATCCAAGAGGTAGTAAGGTTTCGAAGTGTTTCAAAAATTTTTGTAAAATTATATTTTTGTCAAGTGTGTGGTATAGAACGACAATTTTAGAGCCAGCCAAGTGTTGAAGTAAATCAATTTTTTTTTTATATCCTGGCGGGTGATAACGGCATCAGAACGCAGTGCAGTAAGGTGCACCCAAGTCCGGGGGCCGCCCGAAGCGTTTGGGCGCTTCCCCTGACAGCATCATGTAATATGGTAGCTGAAGAGAACGAACACAATCATACAGATCAAGAGGAAACATCGCCGATTGAGGAAAAGGATAATAACATTTTGTGTTGTTCCGATAGCACTGAAATGTTATTACAAAATACGACCGAAGATATTTTCGAAGTGATTAAAAATGGGTACATTTCTTGATAAGCAAAACAAAATTATTAAATTTGAAATTGAAAAAAAAAAAAAAAAATTATAGTAAAATATTGATTTTCAGGGAAGTTTCCGATGTGGAAAATCTGGTTGAGAAGCTAGGCCCGGAAGCATTGAGTGCCCGAGATAAACATGGATATACACCCGCGCATTGGGTTGCGCTTGATGGTAATGTCGAAATGATGAGGTATCTAGTCGAACGAAGCGCTCCGGTCGATCTCTCTTGTTTGGGCACGCAAGGTCCTCGACCAATACATTGGGCGTGTCGAAAAGGTCATGCAGCTGTAGTCCAAATATTATTACAAGCTGGTGTAGCAGTTAACGCAGCCGATTTTAAAGGATTAACCCCTTTAATGACTGCATGCATGTATGGACGAACTGCAACGGCTGCGTTTCTTCTGGGTATGGGAGCACATAATCATTTGACCGACATCAATGGTGATACAGCATTACATTGGGCTGCTTACAAAGGACACGCCGATTTAATACGTTTACTTATGTATTCGGGCGTTGATCTACAGAAAACCGATAATTTCGGTTCAACGCCGATGCATTTGGCCTGTTTATCGGGAAACTTGACATGTGTACGATTGCTGTGTGAAAAAAGTAATTTAGATTTAGAACCGAAGGATAAAAATGGTAAAACTCCTTTGATGTTGGCCCAAAGTCATCGTCACAACGACATTGTTAAAGTTTTGCACAAGGAAATTAAAAAAAAGTCGCGGTGGATGCCTCCAATATCGGAAATATGGGGTCTACTGTTCGGAGGAGCTGGCGACTCAAAAGGTCCCCTGTTACTATTTATGTTTTCGGTGTTGTTATGGGGTTATCCTATGTATATGATTCGATGCATTCCGATCACATGGAACGTTTTAAGACGATCGCACTACTGTTTTATATATTGGAATGCTGTTATGTGGATTAGTTGGATTATAGCGAATCGACGTGATCCAGGTTATATCTCGTTAAATTCGGATACATACTATAGAGCAATAAAACAGATACCATATTTTGATAAATGGAAAAAACGTAACGTAATACTATCGAGATTATGTCATAGTTGTCGTTGCTTACGACCGGTACGGGCCAAACATTGTCGCGTATGCAATCGTTGCGTTTCGTATTTCGACCATCATTGTCCGTTCATCTATAATTGTGTCGGATTACGTAATCGAATGTGGTTCTTCTTGTTTGTGCTAAGTGTGGCCATAAATTGTTCGTTCACTATATATTTTGCCTGCTACTGTGTAATGATTGAAGGATTTACATTACTTTATGTATTAGGATTGGTCGAGGCATTCGCATTCTGTGGCCTAGGATGGATATTAACTTGTACTTCGGTAAGTCGATATTTCATCGCATAAACCAATTTTGATGATTTAATCGAATTTTATTTTAGATACTACATGCGTGCATGAATTTAACAACTAACGAAATGTTTAACTACAAGAGATATCCTTATTTACGCGATAAACGTGGTCGCTATCATAATCCATTCTCAAGGGGTCCGGTACTAAATTTATTTGAATTTTTTGTTTGTCTACCAGATCGCATCGATGAAAGCGATTTATTGATCGATGAGCATCTTTGAAAGTAGATAAAAAAAAATGAGTTTTGCGTAATTAAAGCTTTTCGATCCTATAAATTGGACTAATAGCGCGTATCGACACTTTTTGCTCTCGCACGTTTATCACCTGAAATTTAGGCGATTTTATTTTGAATACACCCTTTCTTATTATTGTCTGCGAACTAAAATACCACGGGGCCATCCATCATTAATTTATGGTAAATCTTATTTGTGTACGCTTTTGTGTAAGTTTTATTTTATTTATATAGTTTTTTTATAATAAATCTTAAACAACTAATTATGGATTTTATTATTTATAAAATACAATAAAAAAAAAAAAAGAATAGCTAGAGATACAAATTAATAATTACGATAAATAATACTTTAGTTTGAGAGATGAAAGTGGCTGCAATTTATTCGACTTAACGATGGCTGCATCGTCGATCATATTTCAACGAGTAAATAAATTATGTACACACACACACATAAAATTTTTGTGTTTTAAAATAAAATTTTAGTCATGTTCTCAATCACACACACGTACCGGATATATAATATGTATATTGTATGTCTCATGAATATAAATTATCTTTGATTATAATAATAAACTTTGGTAATATTTGTATTTTAGTCAAATACGTAAATGAGAATTGGTTTGGAGAAGCTTTAATACGATATGACGCATATTTGGGGATCGATACGATTAACTTTCGAAACAAAAATCATAATTTTCCGGATCTTCGGGTATCGGTGGCGCATCTTTCGATATATCAACACCTTCGGTGTCGAGTAATCTTAATTTGATTTCCATCGATAGTAATGTTTCCAGATCTTCGTTTTTTTGTTTGCTCGCCATATTCACATTCAACAGGGCATTTATACCATCAGCCCAATAATTTTGTGTTAATTCGTCTAGTGCAATAAAATCTAATGGTTCGCACGGTTGTTGTGTTTGATCGGAATATACTATAGAAAAGAGATTATCGATTGATACGTTTTGATTGCGCCGTTTTCCTAAAGCGTTCGGACATTCTTTTCCCACCAACAGCTGCTTTATATCGCATATGTTAATTTTCTTCTCCAGTTCCTCAACAGTTGGTACACTTTTTTCATCGCAATCCCCGTAATGTATAACTTTGTGATTGGTCGAAAGGCGAGCATACCAAAATTTATCTTTTTGCCTTTGACCAGATTTGTTGTATTTTTGAAATCGGGACCCTGAAACAATAAAAAATCAGCATTGGGTGGAAATCGATTCAATTCATAAATATAATATTTACCTTCGACTAAATATCCAAGACGTTGTTCTTTTATAAGCGCTACAATTTCCGGTGTTAATTTTTCTTTAAGACTCACAATAGCCGATGCCGTCGATTCACATTCTTCTTTGGATGCCCGTTCTTGTTGCCGTAATAATGTTATTTTAGTGTACGTAAATACTTTAATATTTGTCTTAAAATCATTTAATGTGACTGGACGAGTCTTTACCGTTCGAACGACTTGTTCTCGTGCAACCGAAAAAACTTTATTAAAATCTTTATTTGTCGCCCTCATATCCTTCCAGGTTCGATTCAACACTTCGATACAAATGCAAAATAATTCTTCGAATGGATGATCGTGCGAAAAAAACATTGGATAAAAATCTTGACCTTGTTCCGACGGTGGCTCACCAATTCGTAATAGTTCGCATAATAATTTGACTAGTTCGATCGAAGCTTCACCCAGTGGACATTCATGCTCATCGGCTGTTGCATTTATTTCGTGAATTATTTTTGTATAGATCGATGTGTAATTTCGTGCAAAATATACTAGACAATCTAGAGCGAGCATACCCGGCGGAATTTCAGTAAATGATTGGGCTATATTTAGTTCACACTTGAATCCTAATTTATTTTTATTATTCGATTGTGAATTATTTGGCCGTCTCATTGTAATGTAATCCGATTGGGAATCACTTCCATTTACATTAAACGCGATTCGTCGTAATTCTTTGATTTTATGTTGGCTATCCTCGTTTTCACTTATAGTTGTCATCATTCGTTTGTCCAATAGGCCCAGGGTTAATGTTTGAAAAACGTATAGCTGATGGGTCATTTCACTGCCCATATTATTTTTTATAACCGACGATGTTATAACGTCCCGATACTTTTTCGTACTAAATGACAATGCAATTTGCTTTTTTCGTTGATCATCCGATTTTTGGAAGAGTGAATTAATGAGGGCAATTGTATTTTGTTGCACGGTACTTTCAGATTCCTCCAACAATCGAAGTAGATTATCGAATTTAACATCACGTTCGACTAGATTAGCCTTTGAACTATTTTGTACGATATTATCGAGTATGGCCAATGCAGACTGTATTATTTCGGGCTCGTGCGATTGATTTATAAATAGGATGTTACGTACGATAAACGATGGTTCCAATATTTCCCATAAAACAATTCCATGCTCCATCAATTCAACAAATGATAGTAGCACGTATTTAAGCATATCACCTAAGCTTTTATCATCCTCAATGATTTTGATTATTAAATCTAATCCCTTCTTTTTAATGAATTCGGTTGCGAACGTGTAATCTTTACTTAAACTACTTAATGTAGTTAGGTTAGATGTTTTATTCGCATCAGTTCCTAAAAAATTAATACATATACAATTTACAGAGAAAAATCGATCGATAATTTCAAAAAATATTTTTATCAAAACCTGATTCTAATGTATTAAGGATGTCATCGGCTGCTTTCGATGGAGAGAATGTCAACTTCAGAACAGAACCATTTTTCACTTCGTTACGATTTTTTTCGGTAACATAATTTTTGCAACTCGGCTCACAAAATTGTAATGCATAATTTTCTGCATCAATAATATGCCAATCACGATAATCACATAAATCTTGAATTATTCCAATTAGAGGTTGCCTCTGATCAAATTCAATAAGTTGTGCTTGATGATTTTGGAATTCAACAGCTATTTTCACAATATTCGCATCTTTTAATGCTGGTAGTTTTGCTTTAGGTAACATTTAGAATAATTTTAATTTGAAACAAACACATATAACAGTAGTAAAATTATATCATTTGCATAAAACTATTATCACTTAAAATGATTTCCTTTGAGTAGTAAAGTAATCAAAATCTTTTATTATTCATCTATATAGTAGATACCAACTGAACGAAATAAAAACTTTTGTTTTCGCCAGTGTCAAATCATTTTAGTATTACCACATGAGAACTAACAAAACGCAACGCAAATTCATCGATGCGTCGTTGTAAAAGTGTGAAACGTCATTACCAAAATGTTGAAAATTTGGGTAAGTAAGTACGTAAATAAGTTTGAAATAAGTAAACATTATGATGTCTTAAATCGTAGAACATTTTATTAAATTATCAACAAAAAAAAGTGTACATAAAAAAGCGGAAGCTAATACCTTTACTAATAACTGGTATAATTAGTACATTCAAATTTTGACACGTTTTTCTCTGACAACACTACAAGAGTGTCAACTTTTCTCCACTTCGCCAGTGTTTTTATTTCACATACAGGCGAAACACATTTATTGGATTGTGGCTAAAAAAGTGAAAAATGAAATCTTAATTATATTATATTTGCATTATTTGGCTTTGTATCATTCTTTGAATTAATTGAAATATGGATAAGCCAAATGATTCTCCGCTAAAAGCGCTACTTGCGTCACCCGGTCCTCGTCCATTTGCCAGCAACATTTCCAGTGCTATTACAAAGGTGAGAATACCTATTGAATTATAGTTTTTGCCCAAAATATTATCGAATGACAAAAAATACAACTTTTTACTTATTTTATAGACACCAGTTGTACCACCACAAAATTCTATCGTACAACAAAGTCCAGCTACAACGGGACCCCAAGAAGCGTTAAACTCAGTTAAATTACAGTAAACTGAAATATAATGAATGACTATGACCCTGAATAATATTGAAATATTATTATTTTATTACAGAAATTGTGTATGTACCGTAGATTTGGGTACAATATTAAATTTACAAAGTATAAATAATCGTACTCGTAACTCCGAGTATAATCCATCAAGATTTCGTGGGGTTGTGATGAGAATTCGTGATCCCAGATGTACGGCACTAATATTTAAAACAGGAAAAATTGTGTGTACTGGAGCCCGAAATGAAAAAGATGCCCACTTTGCGGCAAGAAAATTTGCAAGAATTCTTCAAAAACTCAGCTATCCAGTGAAATTTTTAGATTTTAAAATACAAAATATTGTGGCAACGGTCGATTTACGTTTTCCGATACGTTTAGAAAATTTAAATCAAGTACACGGTCAATTTAGTTCGTATGAACCTGAATTATTTCCCGGCTTAATTTATCGTATGGTTAAGCCGAGGGTTGTTTTACTTATATTTGTAAATGGTAAAATTGTATTTACTGGCGCGAAAACAAAGACTGATATTCTCGATAGTTTAGAGAATATGTATCCCATATTGCAAAGTTTTAGAAAAAACTAAATTATACATTTTTCTTAGTATTTTTCTAATTCATTCCAAGCGCAGTCTCTCAACAGAATTTTTCTTGTATTAATTTATATTAATTTTTGTTTATATTTTCAATATATAATTATTTATTAAGTATATATTATAGTCTACTATTTTATAGTTGTACATTTATATACATATTTTAGTAATAAAATAAAATAAAAAAGCGAAATCTTGCCGGGACTCTATGACCATATTCGCGAGATTCGTATCGATACGTCAGGCTTGCTATACACTGAACACTGACGAAAATAAATATGTTTTATTATAAATAAAGCTTAAATCATAAATTTCATTAATAAAAATAATTAAGTTCATTAAACTACAGGAATATGTTTTAGGGATGAAAACGTCTTGGAAGTTAAAAAAACGAGAATATTTTGGTTGCGTACAGAAATACTATTGGATAATTTCATTTACCAAGAAAACTTAATAGGCCTTTTCGTTTCAAAGAACCGCGTAGTTGAAACACGAATCGAAAAGGCCTATTGTTTAAATGTTTGTTAACTTTAAATACTAGAGGGCTTCATTCAATAGCGATTTCAAACTACCAAGAAGAACGCAACTAGCGCTAATGCACTTTTTTGTTTTTATATCAGCTGCATTTTTTGAAAATGATAATTTTCAAATGTATAATTGGTTGCGTACAGCTATGCCAATCAAATATCAAAGCAAACTAGTACAAAATTTATATGGCAGCAGGCTTCATTTTGACATATGTCATTATTATCTAGAAATAAAAAAAACTCCGATTAATTGAAAATATACTACGTATTTCTCAACTTCGTACGTTACTATATTGCAATAAGCATAATATAAATTTACCAAAATAATAGATTTAAATGAAATATGTAATAATAGTTAAGAACTTCGTAGCAAGTGTTCTTACAGAAAACTATAAAATAATTTTATCAATTTTTTTTTTGTTTTGACATTTGGGTCTGTAATCTTGCAACAAGGAAAAGACACGTATTTATTTCAATTTTTTCTGTACAAATTTTGATATGTGTTTAAATAACATTCGTGGATTTTCATCAAAATATAAATAACAATCACATTAGTTGATAAAATCAATTTGCTAATACAATAAAAATACTTGAAAAATGTTTACCAAGTTAATTTCTTTATTTATGTTAACAACTTTAATTCTTAATGTGTATGGTTTGGAGTACGAGGAAACGTCTTCGTTAGTCGAAAATACGACTGAAGAACCGCACGGCCCTCCAAATATACGTAAGTAATTTAATTTAATGTTTTGCGATCTCCGATTGTCCAACCAACCAAAAATGCATTCGATCTCAGAATGTCGTGTATATAGTTCGCTCCGAAATCCCGGTTTTATTTAAAATAAAATATTTTGATTTCTTATCGTTTTAGCTAATGAAAATCCAGAAACGACAAAATCACCAACCGAAACTGATACTAATAATTTTTCTCAAAATAATGATGAAAAAACACTTCCAAAAAAATCTGATTTAACCGAAAATGATTGGACCCCTCTAGATACAGTAGAATACGATTTTGATATTGAAAAGGAGCTGAAAGATAATCCGCATAGTGATAAATCGAAGGAATATATTTTAAATGAAGTTCGGAAAATGATGAAGTCAGGATCTATGGGATTATCAAGTGATAAAATTAATAATGATAATATAATTAAAAGTCCAATGCAACAAATTCAGTTGGAAATAACACGACTGGAGCAACAACTACATTTAGTAGACGTGATTAAACAAATGAAGGATAGTTATGAGGATAACTATCCCAATTATAAGTTAGAACGCGGTGAAACACCAATCGACGTTGATAATTTATATGATAATGCTATGGAAATACTAAATAAAACAAGAATTGATAAATCGGCTGGATACGCTTTAATGATGCAAGCAGCTCAAAAACGACATCCAAAAGCAATGGCTGAAATTGCATGGGCTAAACTAATTGGCAACCCATTAAAATTAGATATTGAAGATGCAAAAGAAACTTTCTTACATTTATTGATGTCACAAGCGCTGCCTGAAGCCCATATGGCGGTTGGATTTATGTATGCTACTGGTATCGGTTTTAATGTAAGTCAACCAAAAGCTTTATTACACTACACTTTTGCTGCCGATGGTGATAATACATGGGCACAAATGGCTTTAGGCTATCGGTATTGGTCCGGTATTACTGTGCCAAATGATTGTGAATATGCTCTTTATTTATATCGTAAAGTAGCTGCAAAGGTTGCATCACAAGTTACGTTTTCTGGTGGTACGGCTGTCCATCGGGTTCGATTACTAGATGAAATTGAAAATTCAGGTTTAAGTTCTGGGATTTTAGATAATGATCTAATTGAATACTATCAACTACTGGCTGATAAAGGTGATGTTCAAGCTCAAGTTGGTTTGGGTCAATTACATTATCAAGGTGGTCGAGGTATACCTTTAGATCACCAAAAGGCTTTACAGTATTTTACACAAGCGGCTAATGCCGGTAATGCTGTTGCAATGGCCTTTTTAGGAAAAATATATTTAGAAGGAACAGAAAATGTAAAACCAGACAACGATACGGCATTTAAATATTTTAAAAAAGCGGCCGATCTAAATAATCCTGTTGGCCAAAGTGGCCTGGGCATTATGTATTTACAAGGAAAAGGTGTCAATAAAGATACAACAAAAGCGTTCAACTATTTTACATTAGCCGCCGATCAAGGATGGGTTGATGGCCAACTACAATTGGGAAATATGTACTTTAGTGGAACAGGTGTTAAACGAGATTTTAAAATGGCTTATAAATATTTTAATTTAGCATCGCAATCAGGCCATGTTTTAGCATTTTACAACTTAGGGCAAATGCATGCATTCGGCCTCGGCATAATTAGATCATGTCCTACAGCCGTTGAGGTATTTCTTTGAACTAACAAAAATTTTATCATGACTCTTAATCGTATTTTGTTTACAGTTATTTAAAAACGTTGCTGAAAGGGAAAAACGAAGTGAAAAATTAATGCTAGCACATATAGATTATAAGAATTACCATTACGAAGAAGCTTTTCTTCAATATGCGCTAATGGGCGAATTAGGATATGAAGTAGCACAAAGTAATGCCGCATTTATATTAGATCGTGGTAAGTAAAATATTGTGATTATGGTGTTGTCAAATATTGGTGAGGGCAGAAAATATTTATGCATTATCCAATTTTAGGCGAATTGAATTTATTTAAAAATCGGAATGAGCATTTAGTGCGTGCCCTACAATATTGGGGCAGGGCTGCCGCACAAGGATATTCTTCAGCTCAAGTAAAATTAGGCGATTACTTTTATTATGGATTGGGTACACAGATTGACTATGAAGCAGCTGCATCGCATTATCGGTCTGCATCGGAGCTACAACATAATGCTCAGGCAATGTTTAATTTAGGTTATATGCATGAACAAGGTCTAGGAATGGAAAAAGATTGGCATTTAGCAAAACGATTTTATGATTTAGCCGCTGAAACGTCGAGCGATGCAAAAGTTCCGGTAGCCTTAGCATTATTAAAACTACAGTTAATACATAAATTTGAGACGATGAGACAGGTAATGTAACCGTTTATTATTACCGAAAACAATTTTATTATCGTTTTTTTTTAAATTTCAGGGTCCGTTTAAAATTCTTTTAGAATTAAATAATAATATTGCATCTAATTGGGATTTATATTTAATTACAACATCAACAATACTGTTAGGCGTTATAATATATCTTCGTCGGCCAGTTCAAGACGGCAATCAACAAAATGATCCAAACCAGCCAAATGATCGGCGTCACGAGCATCAGGATTAAAATATTGAAATGTATGTTAATTACAAGTAAAAAAATAAAAATTGAAAAACAAGAAAAACAAAAACTATGTTAACTAAAAGACTAAATATTTAATTTAAGAAAGTGTTCAAAAAATTCTATGTAAATGTACTATGAAAAAAAAACTGAAATTTTAAATAGAAATGCAAAAGTGCAAAAGAATTAAATAACTAAAAAATAATAAAAAATAAAAATCGATGTGATATTAAACCTAAGCATCATTTAACCATAAATAATTTTTTAATTCAATTTTATAATTTACTTTATCAACAAATAAATGAAATAATTTCAACAGATAAATTAAATTTTAATAATTTTGTATAATTTTTCGCGCTTCTTTTAATTATGTATTTCAAAAATAAACCTATAATAAATAAAATATTTATTTTATACCAGCTGAATTTTATTAGGCTCTAAAATTCCAAACATTCCACCTATGCAATTACAATATCCTCCTACTCTGTAGTTTTGTATGTATGACCAACATTAACATATTTTATATACAAACTACGTATATGTCCATAACATGAATTTTGCCAATTCGCAAATTTGGAGCATATAATTTATTATGTACAGACCTGGCGGCACCTAAATTTTATTGCAAACCATATAACACTACCTTATACTTTCTACTATTATAAAATTTCACCTACATTACGAATTCAGAGCGAATACTTTGTTTTGTGTGATACCGAGCTGATTTTTAAACTATCCATGCGTAACCACTGGGTTTTTGGTAATTAGAGATCAATGCGTGTACTAATAATTAAAATATATGCCTCATAATTGTATAAAGGCTTTTTTGTTTTCGCTCTGAGGTTTGCCTTATTTGTCTAGTTTCGATTCCGTGGCAGTTTTTACATATTGTTTTAGACAGCAGAAGGAACCATGTCATTCTTTGAGCCAAGATCGGTTTTTACGCAGTTCTATTTACAGTACCATATCATAAATTGACAAATTCGCCATTAAAGAGAATCGGTAATTGCCGTTACCGTCGTTTTTAAGCGGCTCGTAAAACGTGACCGAGCTAGTGTACTCGCAGTCCTTTTATTTTATGAACGAGATCAGGAATTTTAAATAAATTTCGGATCTCGTGGTTGAATAAATCTCGGTAAGTGTCGTCATCAGCGCGTTTGGGACCATATATCATGCGCATGATTCTTCTATCGAATGTCACTTACCCTCTCTCATACTCATCCGTCAATTACAAGTTTTTTAACACTGTTGCCTTTCAGTCTAACTGACGACACAATAAATTATAACATGAGATTAAAGAGTATCGGAGACAGAGCATCACCTTGCCGTACACCAGAGCTAATTGCTCCTGCTCCTGATAGTTTGTTCTCTACTTTGACACAACACCGTCATTTTAAATAAACGCACATATTTTTAAGGTATTCCCAGATATGGCAAAGCAACCCTATAACATGTCCCGATCCAAGACATCTCTGACTTCATATGAGAGTTTAACCGCATCTATAGCACATCTTTCAAGGCAAATTGTAATCAAACAATACACGACGATGTTAGTGGAATCAAGGAAATGCGATGTTTGAGGACAACGTAGGAACATATCATGGCGATCAGAGCAATCCTTCGATCGATTGGTTGATCGATTGCTCCGATCACCATGGCGCCTTCAATTCCAATTTCCAAGACTATATCAAGGGTAAATTGATTAACTCACTTATGGGACGAGCGGCGAGCGGTTTTCGTCTTCAGTTAACGTAAACGGCCAAGTATGGCTAAAAATACGAGTATGATTCGAGTTCATGCAATGATGGCTTTGTAAAAATCGGACAATTTGATTCTCGGAGGAAAGTTGGTCGATCCCGAATCGGGAATGCTGGTTTGGGTCAAAGGTGCAACATCAGATGAGTTCATCAAAAATAGAGATCAAGATGTATACAATGCATATGATGCTCTTCAAAATTTGCTTACTGCGACTCTGTTAGAAGTTACAAAAATGAAAATTAGGAGCCACCCTGGTATCGTTCGGGTATCATTGTTCCATTAACCTAATACCTAAGACCGACTGCTGGAAAACGCAACAATTCAGGCTAACGATTTAATCCAGTTGGCCGATCCTTTATCAATGATGACAAAGACGACAAAGAACAAGGTGCCAGCGATTTAGACCGAACGAGAACGACTTTCAATCGCCATTGGCGAAGATGAATGTTAGTCAGAGAAATCTCTTCAAACACTTCACACAGAGCATCGAGAAGCAGCTGTTATCAAATCATTAGAGCGCTTGAAAACGTTCAATCTATAAAGTGGACATTTTAATTCCCGTTTGCAACAGCTAAAGGCGAACCACATCAATATTTTTCTTGAAAAAGTTGACAAAACCATTCGTGATGCTTCGGTACAACCACCAAAGGTCTCATTAATGGCGCAACCTGTGATCGGCAATCAAATCAACAAGCCGCGGACAAATACATTCCCTGCAAAATTCTCAGCTGGAACTTCAGAACATCGAATGCTACTCTAACCTTTGGTTGAGAAAATAGCGCACTATAAGGTTAAAGAAGTTAAATGCACTCTATGCTGTGTTGTTGTACTCTTAAGACTTAAGAGCCTTCCACCATTTACACTTTTCCTGTATACAAATCCAATAAAGGCTATATTCTGTTGCTTTACAGCAAGACGACAATCTTTATAAAACCAAACATTTTTGGGTTTAATTTTTACAAACAACCGAAGTATTCAATACCTCCCATAGAGGGTTCACACCATCAGAACGGTCATTGGTCATAATGCTACTGCTAACAAGATTCTGATATTGTTCGTTCTCACCTTTGTGTATCAGACCTACACAGTTGTAACGTAAGTTTCGTTTTCCTCCGTAATCCCTGACTTGTATGAAAACTACCATCTTAGTTTTGTGCAGTGACAAATCTGACATCTTGGGTGGCCAAATACTTTCTTTTAAAAATTAACACATGGTCAATTTGACTTTGGGACGTCTTACGATGATGTTTATGAGTAAAGAATGTGCTAGTCACAATGGGTTCGGTCATGGCAAAGCTATGATTGCAGTTGTCGTACTGGTAGAGTCACTGGGAAACAAGGATGGGAAAAGACAATATACAATTTTGTCAGAAATAGCATCGTGGAAACCAATCACCGTTCTAATGATTTATGGAGATTTGGAACCGTCAGTTATCAGTGCCAAGGTATGACGAAAATTAAGTCCATAGTTTGATGAGGAGTGTCGTCTTGCTGTCGAGCAATAAAATAAAGCCTATATAAAGAAGAGCAATAAAGGTGTCCCAATCGCTTGGAACAACAAAACGGTCCTTATAGGAGAACCGCCAAGCGAATTTATAAACGGAAAAAGCATGAATAGTGGAAGGCCAAAGTCTTAAAATTTCAACTGCCAAGCAATAAGCGCTGTTCACTTTACTTTTCTAAAGCAGTCACTGGGCTGCACCATATCTTAAGACCTTAGTTGATTGCCATTCGGGACCACGACAGGAAACTCCGTGTTAACATCGATATGGTCCTTGACACTTTGAAGGAGCATTTCTCTGATTTACTCAATGCTCAACATGTGTCAAATGCTGTATTTGAAAGTTGTCAAACACAAACTGCAAGGATGTGCATAGAGAACCCATCCTACTAGAAATTCACATAGGTAATGCAGATACTAAAAAGAAATCGTTCTCCTGGAGTTGTGATTGCATTATTTCCGAGCACTTAATATTCGGAGGGGATACTTTGTGTCGAACTTATTCGATTAGTATCAAAGCAAGTTATGCCTGATGAATGGAAAGTAGCCGCGTTGTGCCCTATCCTTAAAAAAGGAGATCGCTCAAAATTCAAAAACTATCGCGGCTACATAGCTCTCCTTTGCACATCATACAAATTACTGTCTTACATAGTATTGGTGAGAATCACTCTTCTGGCAGTCGCAGAGGAAAACATCTCCTGACTTGTATCAGGTGTTCTTGGATTTCCAGTAATCCATCGGGTTAGCTTATGGTTTGCTGTGCGATTTCTGGGAATATACTGACAAATATGTGTGTTTAAAAATGACAGTCACAATGTTGTATCGAAGTTAAGAACAAGCTATCAGGAATTTTGGCAATTAGCTCTGATGTATGGCAAGGAGATATTCTGTTCCCGATACGCTTTAATCTCATGTTAGAATTATCTTTTGTAAAAGAGAAACATCGCACGACAACTTCTTGTACCGTCAGTCCAACCAAATTCTGGCATATGCAAATTATACCTGTGTAATTGGGCTGAATGGCAACAGTGTCAACGAGCTACTGGAGCCACTTGTACAATTTTCGGCTTCCGTTGTCTCAAAATCAATGAGTCTTAAGCAAAATATATATGATCACTAGTTTTAGAGACTAAAACGCAATGGATTTTAGTAGTGGTGACCACACATTTGAAGGATTTGAATGACAAGTTTCCGATACATCGGGTCCCTTTGTCATTCATGATAACTATGAATGGAAGACGATATTAAAGGGCATCTTCTCGTTTGCAACCATGCTTTGTATGCCTTACAAGGTGTTGATCAGACCCGTTGTCATGTAAGGGTTTAAGAGTTGGACTCTGACGGATGAGCATGAGAGATGGTAAATGAGATTCGAGAGAAGAAACATGTGCTTAATTTATGGCCCAAACGCGACGATAACGTCACTTACCGAGTTCTATTCAACCACGAAGTCAGGAATTTAATGAAAACTCCTGATCCGTTCATGAAATAAAAGGCCAGCGAGACAAAAATAAATGACAGCTGGCTCGTTCAGCGATCTCTGAGAACAATACGAAAAACAAGCTCGGGATCAAATCCAAGAGAGCCAGAATGTTAATCTGGTACGGGCCAACAATGACCTGTAAAAACTGATTATTACTATATTATTGTTTACTTGCCATATTGCTTGGTAAACATTGGAAATCAGAATTAATGTGAAAAACGAAGCCATTCGTTTTCCTCTGAGACCCACATTTCCAAACTCGTCCGTCCCTTAATCGCATTTTAATGTAACTATTTACGTTTTAGGTTTTACCAAGTCTTTTAAAATAACCAAAATTTAAAATTTTCTTTTGTTTAAACGATTGAATTTGATTTGTTGATCAAAAAATGTAAAATTAATGATTAATTATTCAATCGAACATAATAATTTTTGTTTTCAATTTCCAGTTATTCCGGCTTATAAAACAAAAACTTTAGTTTCATGTACACACACACCCACACACCCACACACTCATAAATACATACAAACATAAAGCTATATACAAAGAAACATTTATACATTGGCAGTGCGAAAATATAATATTCTGGTAAAACAAAATGTCAAAGGTCGTTTCTATGAAAACGCATAAGAAAAATAAAGTTGGAAGGAAACAAAAAACAAAAAACAAAAATTACATAAAACATTAAATAACATGTATAAAATATAATCTAAATGGGAAGATGTATAGTTGAATTCGTATAACGATAAACATGTCTTTATCGTGCTATAAGCAAATCATTAAGAGCGCTTCACATGTCTAATTTGGTTGGGTCGGAAATATTTGGTTGATCAATCAGCACTGGGTTCGGGAGGTTTCGATATCAAATCTCGAAAAGTGGTTGGCTTTCTATTTGCAAAAAATGTGAGGTACTGAGGTATGATCTTGAGGAATGGTAAACTATATGTTTTATATTAGACATATTATAATGTTGGGTAAATTTTAATAAATGTTTCAAAAAATCACACAATTAGGACACCAGAGTATTTCATTAAAATGGTGGCGCAACATTAAATAAAGCACACGAAAATATTTACCAGGAATTTTTTTTTTGTTATGGATTTATGTTGTTTTCTATAAATCATGGACCAACATGGTTTGTACATATTGAGGCTGGATGGATATTAAAAAAAAAACACTTTTAAATACCATTTCTCGCATTAAATGTAGATTCTGTAAAAACCTTGTGTTGGTTTTTCCAACAAAATTTCTTGAATCTATACAGAAAAGGTTAAAGTTCAGGTTTTCATTCTGCCTAAATTGAATGTTCGTAACATATTTTTTTTGGTGCTCAACAACAACATATGTTTAAGGTTTTCCAATTGTATCTTCCTGATTTTGTTTCATATGTTAATACCATGTCCTTAAAATTGAGCCACAGCTGGTTGGCAAGGTTGGAATTCGATGGCCATCAGTGGAAACTATTTGTCCCTTAACGGGATGCAATCCCGTTGATTTATAGTGAGGATGACACAGCCGTAGTCTTGTAATAATAACTGTAAGTGTTTTCAAAACATCCTTTCAATTGTTTGTGTTTATGTACCTCTGATGGAAACCTTAGTGGTGCACATTGATAGAATGGTGATTGGTAACTTTATTGCTAGAGCTGAAACGACCGATAAATGGAATGTAATGTGATGAAGTATTTTGCAATATCACACCATCTTATTGTAGTTGGTCACTGCAAAGCTACGATAAGGTGATTGGGTTGAAGATTGGATTAAAATTGGGTCAAAGTTGAGAATAAGCTTTCGAACAGGAAAACATGAAGTCGTTTCAAGCAGTAACAGGTTCCCGAAACATTGGGTTATTATCGTTCTTACTCCGTAAAGTACAATTCATGTTGATTGTTTTTGGCTAACTAGGCTAATACAAATAGCAGATTGTAACGAATCAGGAAAGTATTATTAAAATCTTTTATTAGTTTTAGTGACTAGATTATTCTGTCAGTAATGACATTTCATTCAAAGAAGGTATCGATCAAAGAAGGTATTGACTTTGCTGCGTGTGAGTGAGCGTGATAGTTTAAGTGTAGTGCAAATAGTTCAAAAGAGATCTCTTAAAAAATTTGACAGATTTTAGAATTAGTGTATTGCTAAAATTTTCTCGCAGTTATAGCAGTTTACTGAGACCAGATTTTTCTTAGAACTTTAGCTCTTTAAATTTTGAATTCTAGGACTAGTCCCAACATTTGAACTCGAGTAGTATGTATATCAACAAGGCAGTTAAATTTGTAGCATGACACAACTGATAATTTGCTCTTTTCCGAATTTGTATTATAGTGATGGTCAAGGTCTTGGCAAAAACACACCACTGTCGTGAGTTCGATCTTCGCCGCTGAACTCAACGCCGTGACCAATTGTGTGTAAAATCATTCGTTGGGTGCCCAGAACCTACAACGATCACCAATTGTATAAAAATATGGTCTGGAAGATCTTGTAAAAGATCTCAGTAAGAGCATAATATAAATACACATAGTGCTACCATGGTATGTTAGCCCATTGACGTGCCAGATGTTGCTACTGGTATCGTTTTAAAATAATCAAAATATTTTTGTATGTATATAATCACCTAAATCTCATATATTTATTCTAAATTTTGACGATACTCTATCGACCTAAGTTGTAATATATTTGTAATGCTTTCATGATTAATCTTTGTGATAAAAGTGCTAAGGTTTAATGGTTAAAATTATGTGTAGATGTCTACACAAGACATGTGTAGACATGTGTAGATGTCTAATACAAGAGCTTAATGGTTGGAAAATCAAACATCAAAACTGTCAAGATTTTATCGATAACTAACTAAATCTGTAAAAACATAGTCTTGTAGCGACTTCGCTACACAAACACAAAAATCAATTATTCAGATATTTCGTGCAAATTCATATAATTCGCTAACGCTACATGTATACTGTCAAAACCAACACAAATGTATATACAAGCCATGAAGTTGCGATACTTATGCCAAAAAGTGACTACTATACCTAAGTATTAGTGTTGTGACGTAGTATAATTTGTATATACTTTTATTATATGCTTTGATGTAAATAAAAAATGAATACGAATGATGGAACAACAGTATGTTGCGCTCTTTATGACAAAACAAAAAACAAATTCATTATTTAACGAGAGAGAGAAGTATTGTTATTATTATTTACTTCATTATATACTAAACTATATACTATGAATTTAGAGCAGAATGGACAGTGCAAAATATAATTTTTGTTTCGTTTTTTTGTAGAAATGTTATGTACTTTGAATTTAGAGGAGTATGGACAGTGAGAAATATAATTTTTTGTTTCGATTTTTACTGTAGTCAAATTCACTAACATATAGCCAATTAGTAGTCATAATATGTTTTACTTAGCCAAGCTTCATGGCTTGTATAATATACAATAGTGTTGGTTTTGACACTGTACATAAATATACATAGAGCGTAAAGTAGCTATAACACATAGCACTCGGTCGCCATGGCCTGATGAGATGACAATTAATTTTTAACTAAATTCTTCATCATATCGAAACTGAGCTTTGCTTTGCACAACATTCAATTCTGAATAATTAAAATAACGACACGTCATCGCCGTCGTTATAGTCTAATATAGATGGTGTATTGACATCATATTGTAACATTCTTGTAGGCGATTGTTTAAAATTATATAACTATAAGATGAACAAAGATAGAGGCTTTTGTTAGCGAGCTAGCTATTAGAACGAGTGTGATCGAAATATACTTGAATATTATTATTATTATTTTTTATTTATTATTATTACAACTGACTTATTATATAAGTCATCTAGCAATTTTTCTATCTTAATTTAATTCACATTTGTTGGGATAAAGCCCAATGGCTAGTCCCAAAGATAAATATAATTATTTATTTAAATTAATATTTGCTATAATATAGTATTATTTTAGTTTGCAATCACTAGATCCATTGGTTTGGTTCTTTGTAGGCGTCGTATTGTTATCGGACAGTTTAGCATACGACGTATTTCGATATTCTCATGTTGTTGAAGGCGTGAATCATGTTTGGCAGCATAAACTGCAATTACTTCATTGATGTCTTCCATCTTTAAGTCACGGTGCAGGTCTTCATTTCGAATGTACCATGAGGCATTTACAATATTCCGAAGTACTTTATTTTGGAACGTCGGAATTATCTTTACGTTTGTTTTCTTAGTACAACCCCAAAGCTGTATTCCGTAAGTCCAGACAGGTTTCAGAGTTTGCCGATTTAGGAGCAATTTATTATGTATAGATAGTTCAGAGTCTCTACCTATGAGCCAATACATTTTCCTGTATTTGATGTTTAATTCGTTATTTTTCTTTTTGATATGTTCTTTCCATTTAAGTTTGGCATCAAGCGTCATCCCTATATATTTTGCCGTATTTGCATAAGGGGCTTGTTTAGAGTTTATTACGATTGGTTTACTGATATAGTTTGTTTTATTAGTAAAATTCACATGAACCGATTTTGTTTCATTGAGCTTAATTCTCCATTTCTTCATCCAGTTACTAACTGTATTAATCGATGTTTGTAATTTTTCTATAGCTTGCGTTACATTACTCCCAACTGCTAAAATTGCTGTGTCGTCAGCAAATGTAGCTATGGTTGTTTCTTTCATTAGTGGTATGTCTCGTGTGTACAGGAGGTACAAGATGGGGCCCAAAACGCTTCTTTGCGGCACTCCTGCTGAAATTTTCTTTAGATCCGAATATTCATCTTCATATTTTACACGGAAATGCCTGTCGGTCATGTAAGATTTTAGGATTTCATAATACTTGGGAAGATCTCGATCTAAGCTTTTTTAATTGTTGGAGATCTCAAGATTTTGTTACCCCTCAGAAATGTGTTCTCGTTTTCCCTTGTAAAATTTACTGTTACTGCAGCCAAGTTTGCCACGGCAGTAGCAGTGCTTGTTGTATTATCAGTTTCAGCTACCAAGTGCACCACTGCTGAAACTTTGCGGTCATTGGATAATGATGACTTAGAGCCCGCTTGCACACTCTCTCCAGTCGCCGGCACTGGGTCTCCGTTCCTTGCACCGTACGTTTCCTCCTTATCTGATTTCTCCATAATGGATTATTTTGTTCTGGGTTTCCCACCCATATACTGATGACAAAAGTAAATTTGCCCATGCATTCAGTCATATGTACTGATCATTTCCAGTTACGACGCCTGAGTTATTCCTTTTTAACCAATCAGGGCCTACCCTGCCGATCAAATTGTTATACTTTTGGCGATACCCAGGATGCAGCACGAGGAGCTTGCACAACCGTCGCACCCCAACAATACTTGATTATTGATGAACTTACGGATCACAGCTTTCTATTAAAATACGAATCTATGTTTCCGTTAAGTTTGTTGAGTTATTTTACAAAACGTTTCTTGTGCCAATTTGGGTGTTTGTAGCTTTTTGGCGATAATCGATTGTATTTTAAATATTTAAAATATTTAATTGGAGCTAAGATCGCCAATTAAATATTTTAAATATTAAAAGTAAAAACTGTTTACTGACCCAACTGTATACTCTACTCTTACGACCAGTAATGTCTACTTTGCGTTAATTCTAATTTCGTCTCTCTATTTTTAATCTCTCTATTTTTGTTTAAATTTAATATCTGGACATTAAAAATGGAAAACTCTCTATATGTATAATAATATTTATTACAAGGCTTTTTAAGTTACTTATATTACCCAGTTCTTAGAATAATATGTACTGATAATATTATAAAAAAAGTATACCATTTATCTCCTATATATATATATATATATATATATATATATATATATATATATATATATATATATATATATATATATATATATATATATATATATATATATATATATATATATATATATAAATATATATATATATATATATATATATATATATATATATATATATATATATATATATATATATATATATATATATATATATATATATATATATATACATGCACTGTGGTAAAATGATAAAAGAAAAATGTGTTTGGTTGCTGGTCGGTACATTACAAGTATTTAACATTTTAAAATGGAAATTTCAAGAATAAATGTTCAAAACATGCTCCTTATTATGAATCTTTTAAAATATCTTTCAAAAATTTGACTGATCTGTTGCGGTGTATATAGTTTATTTGCAAAGGACACAATCTCTAACATAACTTTTATGTTTATGATGTCACTGTTTTTCAATTCTACTGCCATCTTTCAATGGCTTACTTTACATCGGCTCCAGTCAAATTAAATACGCATCGAATCAGATTCCCTTTCTTTACCATCTTTACGATGTATAGCTAAAACAGAGCCTACAGTTCTATTCATATCCATTAAACCAATCGGAAATCCAACCTATACGATTGATCAAATCTGTCATCTTAATCTGGAAGATAATCCCCAGATATTCACGTGTCATTCCTGTTTAATTATTTCTAAATCCAACAAACTTTTAAGTATGAAGTGACCGGGTAAGGGCCGGTTTAAATATATAGTGCGAACCGTTTTCAAAACTAAATTTTTGGTATCAAACTCTGGATAAGCCAACTATTGTGGTTTTACTAATGATGCGCGGAAAAACAAAAGTTAAAGTATACGAAATTTACTTTAACTTTTAACGTTTTTGACATTTAACAACGTCTAAGTAACGTCGAGTATATCTTAGGGATTAAAGAAAACCAGTAAGAGATATCCATTTAAAGGTACCATAATGAAACCCGCAAGATGAGAAGTGAAGCCTCACCAGAAGTAAATGAAAAATGAAGAGCAGAAAGGTTTCTGTTTAAGCAAATATGTGATATAAAATCATAAGTCGAAAGTCAACATAAAATCTGTAGTGTATGGAATATTGCGCACTAAGACAAGAATTTTTTCATTTATCCAGTTATATGCTAGAATTACCTAGTGGGTCATAATACGTTGCATAAAATAATCAAGTAACGCTAAAAATTCAGTTTCACAAAATTTCCCCCCAAACATGTAAAGCGATACCTTCTCCTTCTGTAGAGACCACTAATTATTTATTAGCCCCTTGGAATAATTATAAATCTAGATTACCGAAATAATCTTGTCTGTACAAACGAATTAAAGTCTTGCGAAACATGATCCCGACCAATAAATAATTTCTATATCTCATTTTCTGGGTGATATCCGCACTAAACGGTGACTCAAATTATCAAAATCATGAAAATAAGGTGATTGAACCTTAAAAATGCATTAAAGGTTATCAGACACTATTATTTAAATCCATAATTGCGGGAAACACATTAAAAAAAATTTGTTTTTCTATGATCGAACGGAAGTTATTTAAAATGCAACTTACAAAGAACCAAGATACTATGCTTTCGAATCGTTGTATGCATGTAGGGGAGTGTAACATAAAAAGTTAATAAAACAATTTTAATGCCAAATATTGCTTCAATTTTAAAATATATATTACAATTTAAAATTGATTTTAGCAAAGCAAACAGTCGCCGTCAACAACTTTTTTTTATTCACATGGAATATATATATGTGCGAGTGTATACGGAACACAAAATTTTTTTTGTTGAAATGTAATTTTTAAAATAGAACAAATTGACGAGGGCAATGAACATATAAACCAGGATATATATACAGTATGTCCTGTAGAACACTTTGCTTGGTAGAAATTCGGGTTTCATAGTGAAATACTATTTATTCTAATAAACTCGTAAATAAATCTTTATACTCACTTATACCCATTTTTAAAATTTACGTCGATCTCCTTGCATTCATAAGGACATTGCAATCTGCTCTACTAAGCCCGAATTTGGTGCACTGCACTGTAGGAGCAAATAATCGATGTCCTCACATTTACGCAGTCTCTTTCAATTTCCATGATTCAGTCTCACTCGCTCCATTAGTCGAATGATTGCAGAGCCTTGTATACCTCCTTTGATTTCCTTGTAGAAAGGTTTTTTCAAAGAGCCACTATACCACTTAAAGTACTTCTTGCCTTTTATTTGACACTACTAAACATTTTTTCTTTTCCATTTTGTCCACAGATTCATCTGGAACATACGAATCACATCTGTAGCATCGATAATTCATCCATCTCCTCAATCAAGCAACTCCTTTTTGTAACTATACCGGCTCACATAATTACCTTTGATCTATAGGTGTGAAGATATCGATTAAAGCATCTTTTCACTCCTATAAGATCAAAGATATTCAACTACTTATTCACATATACGTTGCCTGTAGAACACCCTCCTCTACTTATCAAAGTTAACCCACTCAGAGAGTCGAAGAATAAAAGAACTCTCCTTCTCCCTTCTTTCATCGCCCACTCGATTCCTGCCATAATTTAAATCATCTCAGCATTAATAAATAAATAAATCATTCACACTAGCATCGGTATACACTTCAAAATTTGCAAAATATTTCACTTGTTTCTTGTAAAATTCTCTTAAAATTTGTGTCGTGTCTCCAAAATTCTGACTGTTTTTATGAAGACAGTTCCTGCCTACAAACTAGCTATCATTTCATTCAGTATCATTTTCATTTGAAATATGCAATCTTGGAAGCCACCAGCGCCTTTTTTATAGCGTCAGTCCCGGATAAGCTCCTCATTTTGGTGCATACACCCTTTTTTATAACATTCAGTCTGCTCTTATAATTATCAGTTAATTTCTCAACATGCGCTTTAAAACTTAAGCGTTGATCGATCCAGATTTTTAAATACCTAGGCCAAGTTACATATTCAATACTCTCATTATAGATTTGAGCATCAGTTCTTTTATGAGTTCGAAAAGCCATACAACAACATTGTCTCGTATTTAGACCCATTTGCTAATTTTCCGAGAAAAAACCAGATTAAAAAGAACCTGATGTAGTTTCCCCGGAACCACAAAATCAAACGCCCGTTAAATATCCAAAAATACCACCACAATTTGTTTTATTTTTCTTTCGCACTTCCCATAAAAACTTTTCCAACATTCGTTGGCAGAGTACTGGCAACGGAACCCAAAAGGTATTGAATTTTCAATATTTTCTTTCATCATACCATTCGCTAATTGCATAAACACATTCAACGTACATATTCTCTTGTATTTTGTTGCCTGTTTTCTAACCCGATATCTTTTGGATACCCTACCTTTTTTCCACTTTACCAAAAAGTTACCTTTGTTCAAGATCTAAATTTGCAATCATTCTGTAAGTCACTCGATTAGTTGCTGGGGTTCTAGAATTTAAGGTATCCAAAAACTACAGGAATCCATCTCTTTCAAATTCAACACGCACATAGCATTTGAATTTTCTCTAACATTATCAAGTATCATACATTTATGAAATACATCTACGTACATTATTTGGAACATTTACCATCATTTGGAAAAATTGAATACTATTTTCTGTATCATCTAGCACGGTATTGCTCCTTGTGACCTCTTACGCGGTTAAATTTATCCTTTACATGCATGCATACCATTTGAGACTCACAGACCCGCCAACTTTTTCTTTTACCTAAACGGATTGCCTTTTTCAACCTTCTATTCGCTTATTTATACAAATATCTGCAATCACCGCAAAATTAGTTGTTGAGCTGACGCAAGGCTTTTCCTCTATCACCAATACTGAATCTCTCTTTGCTCCACTACCCATTCACCTTGTTTTCCATTGTGACGTTAGAGTAAATCCTATGAAACTGGTTCAGACCCTAACATTCTCCATCCTTGCTGGCCTTCCATTATTTAGTTTTACAAGATCGAAATTTAGAACGAGATCCCGAGAATTGGAGTACATATACATACTAAAAATTAGCAAGTTTCTATCCTGATTCGGAGTTTTGGCAACGATGGCCTCAAAATATTCAAAGTGAGAAACCACAACCGGTGTTAACTCCATTACTCCGATTTTGTTCGTTTTTTTGTAATTCTCATGCGTAGTAATTGTTAAACCGGAACGTATTAATATTTGTGTTTGTGTTCGGTTTTAGTTTAAAAACTTTTAAACGCGAGGTTGGGAATAATTCTCATGCGAAAACCGATTACAACCGCTTCGTCATTTAGTTTTATTTAATCAACATTTAGGCGTAATTTACATGAAAATTAAACAGACACATTAAAATAAAATTAAACCACACAGTAATAAATGTGTATATACACTGTATACGTATACGAAACTTTCAAGTCTCATCAGCTAGAATGAATGAAAAAACGAACAAAATTGGGGTACAATATAAAATTGTATCCTTTCATCCTAAATGTTTTATTTTCACGATCCCCACTTACAAGTATCACATTGTTTTTGTCAGATAATTCCGCAACATATCGCTTTTGGCATATTAAGTTTTTTGCAATTCGTTCAGTCTTTCACTTCCTTTTACTCTATATCTTGATCCAATTGGATCGCATTTTGTAACCCAGTTGGACTTGTGCAGCTACCTCTTCCTGCTGTTCTTCTTGTTTCTGTGGTTGTTTTGCGGTATGGATGTCCAAATGTATCGCAGGAGATACCACCTGTAAAATGTTCCTTAGTTCATACTGTAACATACATATATACGAGTAGGATAATGTCGTGATTCATGGTAAATATGTGTAATGCTAACTCTTTCAGATTTTTTCAAAGTTTGTTGCAATTGTTGGATGAATATTTTTTTTAAACAGTAAATTACATAATGAACAAAACTTAGGTGGTTGCGTTTCATGATCCCTTAGAAATACTTTTACCAATGTTTTTCTATATAAAATCTATACGTTTAACGTCACAGTTAGAAAATTATGTACACCGTATTGTTTGATTTGTTGGAAAGCTCAACAAATTTTTCTTCAACTTAGTAAAATAATAAATAATTAAAAAAAAGTTTGAACCGTTATAGACGTCGGAATCTTAACTTTATATACAAATTACGTAACAAAAGAGCAAGTTAGGTAATGTAGTTTTTTCCAAGCAACATAATAAATTCCAAGGAAACATTTTAATTCTGCTTATTAATAAAATTTTCCAGTATCACATTTCCAGTAATTTTAATTTTGTAAAAACCCCTGAATTGCAATAAAAACAAATTTTCGACGTTAATTTTAATAAGAAATTCGTTATCGGTTCGTTTTTGTTTCATCCTTGTGCGAACAATTTTCCTTGTAATTTCTACAACAATAAAATTGTGTCACATGAGAATAATATGATTTAATTACGTTGGCTGTCATTAGACAGATAGCTATATGTATAGTTTGTAAATTTATTTATTTCTTGGAAATTCTTTCGTTTTGCTATTTACTAAATAAATAAATAATTTAGATTTCGGGGTATCGACCATCGGCCCCATATTTGTTTTTATTTTTAACAGCGCTCCTTAAAATAAACGAGTTTTTGGTGGTCGTTGGTGCCGGTGGTCACAACATTTTCGAGCATATATGCTAAGTGGAAATTAGAGCGCCAAAAAAAACCGTATACCGTACAACGTAATTAATTATTTATGTGTGGAAATTGATTAATTGATTTATTTTTTCTGGAAAATTAGTGTCACGCAACATGGGATTTTCCCTGGTATCATGAATTTTTTTTGGGGAAATTTATTTTTTACGTATTACCAATTAAATTGTATTGAAAGCTTTAATCATTTACACAATGTTTAAGAATCGAGTTTACTGCGTGTCAATACAAATTTGCGATCTATATAATATTCAAATAATTACTTAAAAGCAAAAAGCAATGTCACTCTTAAAAGAATTGGAGTTTTCGTATGTGATCCGCTTAGTTATATTTTCAACCTATAAGTTTAAGCTCTGGTGAGTTTCCCAATAAGTTGAAATGCGCTACGGTACTGGCCTTATACAAAAATGGAGATGAATCTAATCCATCCAATTATCGACCTATCTCCTTGCTCTCAACCTTTTCGAAAGTAATTGAGAAGGCAGTTAAGAGGAGAGTTAATTCGTTTTTGGAGAGGACTCGTTTTATAAATCCTAGTCAATTTGGGTTTCGTGATAGAATTGGTACGGAAGATGCTTTGTTATGTTGTTCTCAAGCTATTAAAGACAACAAAAAATCGTCACTGTTACTTAAACTTTGGTGTGCTGGCTTTCGTGGTGTAGCTTTTGAATGGTTTACGTCATATTTAACGAATCGATCTCAGACTGTAAGAGTTAATAGGGAGATAAGTCCAAGTTCAAGATTAAATTTTGGTGTCCCTCGGAGATCAGTATTGGGTCCAACCCTATTTCTTAAATATTTTAACTCAATCTTTTCTTTAAAGTTCAAAGGCAAACCAGTAGCATTTGCGGATGACATGGCATTAATTTATGCCGCTGATACAGAAGTTATATTAAATAAGAAAAATCAACCATGATCTAATTTTGTTGAGGCTGCGGTTATTGTCATCTAATTGTATGTACATCATTTGAAATTTTGAAATGGTTTAAATATTTAGGTATTGTCCTGGACTGTCAATTAAACTGGAAAGGTCATATTGATAAATTGAAAATGTCATGCAATTTTTCTCTCAGAAACTTATACAATCTAAGAAAAATTTTGCCAAATTCTATTCTAAAATCGACATATTTCTGTTAAAAAAAAAAAAATAATAATAATAATAATGCGTTCTCGATTTTCTCCTTGTAACTGAGAGGAACTGACTCGTGCTAAGTTTCAATATGGATTGTCTTCTAGCAGAATTAAAGACATTTTTCTCATCCAGTGTGACCAATGAGCACAATAATTTTTCAAACTCTATTGCTTTTGATGGCAAATTGGAGTCTTATTTATGATGCTTTTAAATATTATACCTGTCGTAATCTTGAGAGTATAGATATGGTATTATAAAATATCAGTTATTGGATATTGTAAATTTCAGTTATCATTTCTGTCTACATCACTCGAAACAAAAGGCTTTGCGATACATTCACAACTGCAGATGACTTTTTAAATACTGGCTGTGGAGATGTGCATTAGTGATATAAATCGTACGAGTAGTTTACACATGCAATCCACTAATTAATTCGGAGATCTTGACGTTCCAAATAAAGGGGAGTTTTGTCTAATTGATGTTTAACCTTGTTGTGCAACATTCGCCTTATGTTTTCGTTAATTTGACCCCGCCGTTTTTCCTTGATAGCATTTTTCAATTTATGCAAACGCCCCGATAACAAGCCCCTTTTATTTTGATCTTATGAGGTAAATAGTCAATCAGCAAAATTTGAACAGTATCCCAAAAAAATATTGTCCTTATCTAATAAGATAAGGACAACATTTTAAAATGACAATGTCGTGACAATGAAATGACAATCTCGTTTAAAATGACAATGTCGTGAGTAACAGCATCTGTCGGTTTTCGGTTGTGGGAGTTATCTTTTAGTGACAATCTATGAAGATTCCACCAAACACCGTTCATACACATTACTGACACAGGAAACCACTTTTACGTTTATGTCCAACTCAGTACAATCTCTGGTGGGTAAGATTGCACAATGTTAACACAATTATACGTATTTTGACGGAACTTCTTTTTGTTTACAATATGCTTTTACTTCTGTGGGTTAATTCTGGTTTCCCTTAGGAACAGGAAAAGGAAATAAAATTGAAATTTTACATCGCAGTTTTGAATTTTTTCCAAGTATTTATTTAGTCTGCCTTAATTTAATTTTCCTTGCCGAGTTTTGGTACAGAATAACTTTCCTATATTTAAAAAAAAATTTGTAACTTTGGATGAACTGCGTAAATTTTATGTAAGGCATAATCGAATTTAATTATATGACATGCACCTTTAAAATGAGCATAACGTTCAACTTTCATTTGTTGTTCTATGTAATACAATAGTAGTTAATGACTTAAAGTAAAAATATCTTCTTGGAATAGTTTAAAAACGATGCAAGAGTTGTTTCTCTTTGAGCAAGAATAAGACTGTAATTGCGATAGTAACATTTTTTATAAAGGTTGTAAGTCTGAGATTTGCAAGCTAGTATTGACTAAAGTGAATTTAGAGCTCAGATTAGTGATGTTACGAATAAAATCAAATAGGCAAATTTGACATGAAGCTTACGTCTATCCAAGCAAAACAAGACGGATAAAGCCTACAAAGAAACATCAAAACAATATTCTGTGGCTAATAATGTTTAATTTGCAGATTGCAACCATAATTTCAAAAACTATTTTGAGCATAAATATAAGACTTACATAACTTGTATTAAAGATAAAATTAGAAATGACCCAGAATATTTTTGGAATTTCTTTAAGCCAAAATGTGAAATTACCGATTTTCCTGCGTATATGATATTTAACGGTAAGAAATCATCCAATCCTCAAGCCATATCAAACATGTGCGCTGAATTTTTTTTATCTGTCTTTAAACCAGAAGACGTTGATAATTTTGAAAACACTTACCTCGCTAGTAAAGGCAATATATCTTTTGAAATGCCGAATATACCAATAGAAGATATACATAAGGCTATAGAAATATTCGGAGATGGTTGCGGTCCAGACCAAATACCGGCTTTGTTATTGAAAGATCACACCAGTTTGGACTTACCTCTTTACATGCTGTTCAATCAGTCGCTGAGGTTGGGAGAGTTTCCTCAAAAATGGAAGATAACCAGAATTGTGCCATTGTCCAAAACCGGGGCAAGAAGTGATGTATGATGTTATAGAGGTATAACGTCGATTTCATCTATACCAAAATTATTTGAACTTGTAATATGTAATTCATTCAAAGAAGTGGTTCCTCGACATGTTTCGCCGTACCAACATGGATTCATGCCAAAGAGATCAACATCAACTAACCATATTAATTTTACTAACAGAACAATCAAAGTTGTTGAAAGTCACAAATAAGTTGATGTGATGTACACTGACTTTGCCAAATCGTTTGATTCCATTAGTCACTGTAAAGCACTTGAACGGTTATACTCATTTGGGTTCCCAAATAACTTTGTTGCATGGTTTAAGTCTTACTTTAAAAACCATATTCAATTCATTGAAACTGGGAATATGAGATTTAAGTCAGTACAAGCGACCTCTGATGTTCCACAAGGTTCTCATGTTGGCCCTTGGATTTTTACAATTTTCATTAACGAAATCACTGAAGTCATACAACATTCAAAAATCTTAATATTTGCTGACGATCAAAAAATATACAGAACTGTGGTGAACCTAAGTGATGCCGAAAAATTCCAAGAAGATTTTATTTAAGGTATTATTTATTTGAGGCATTATTTAATAGAGAAGTGAATCCTGTTATAAAACATTATAATATTAATGATATGCCACTACAAAAAGTATCTGAGATTACAGATCTAGGTGTCATTTTCGTGGAGAATATGAGAAATAACAAACACATTGATCAATGTGTTGCTAAAGGCGTAGAGCTAATTCCATGTGGCGTTTTATTAAACGATGGTTGGGAGATATTTACGACCTTGAGACAATTAAGATCCTGTACTATACGCTTACGTCCGGTCACAACTGGAATATGCGGTTATGGTTTGGTGTCCATTTTATGATGTCTTTTATTAGGTCTCCTAGATTCACCATCATTGCTGGGAAATATTAATATCAAAGTACCCAGCAGAAACTTAAGAAAATGTGAGTTCCTGCATGTAGATGTGCATAGAACTAGCTATGGTACTAATGAACCGGTCAACATGATGTGTAAAAGCTTTAACCATATAGATCACCTGTTCGATTTCAATTTAAGCAAGGATAGTTTTAAACGAAAGTTGAAACAATACTTTGCTTGTTACTGATTATTATTATTATTGATTATTTTTTTTACACATTTTTTTACTATTTCAAACGATTCTATTATCATATGATTTTTATGTAAATTATTCTTTACATAATTTTTTTTATATTATTATTATTACTTTATTTTAATTCTTTATATTTTAAAAAAAAAATTATTTTGTAATGTTTTTAATTTTATTTTGTGACGACTACATAACGTCAATTTTTAAATTTCAAGTCATATTTGTAGACTTATTTAATAATAAATAAATAAAAAAAAAATAAAAACAAAATATTTGTGTGCCACAATGTCTCTGTGGCCGTAAGGGGAAATGGAAGATTTTATTCTTTTTACCACACTCAAGGTAAATCGTTTGGTAAGGTAAATCAACATTTTAGTACAATCCACCTTTGAAATCATGCCAAATGTACATTTCATTTGTACAAATTCATTTACTGTACTAAAAATGAGGGTAAACAAAATTAAAAAAGTCAATTGTTTGTTGTTGCTTTTTTTGAATGTTTTGTTTTTTAAATCAAACGTTACCGGCCATTACAATCGCAAAATATGGATAAAATATATGGATAAAATATGGATGTAATTCTTTTATTTAAATAAATATAATTAATTAATTTATTTTTATCACCAACAAAATTAAATTGATCATAAGCGTTTGACGTTTTGTTTTGTTACCTTACCAGTTTATTTAACCCGCCAAGCATATAATTTCTCCCTTTAAGCCGTTTTAGCGAAATATATTTACTGCATATTTGGCACGATTTCAAAGGTAAAGTGTACTAAAATTTTAATTTACCTTACCAAACGATTTACCTTGTCGATTTGGGCCGCAGCCAGTATATCAATTTACCTCATACATTGTAAAATATTTGAGTTTACCGTGATTTACCTTAACTTTGGTCAGCAGAAAATATATCAGTAATTTGTTTGGGTAAATGATCTGATTTAAATTGTTAGTAGATTCGAACTCGTAAAGGTCCCTTTAAAACTAAGCAAAATTTCTTAGAATTAATGGCGCTTGAAATCTCGTGTAAGTAATATTTACGTTTCAGCTTATTGACAAGTGTTGTAGTTTTGTTTCGAAGCAATTTGTATCATTGATGATCGTTAGTCATTTTTTACTCGTTTTAAAGTGTTGACCGATCTGTTACCGCTAAAGTTAGAGATGGGTAATGCCCGAAATACTTTCAATATGGAATATGGAATTTATTCATTGTTTCCTAGCCTCCAACTGGACAACCAACACATCTGATATTACGTTTACAGTTTCAACAGTAAATACCGGTTCTATGGAAGCATAATCGTTTTTTACTTCTATACTGTATAACATTTATGTGAATCCAATAATTGCTTCCGTTTTTTATACAGGTTTTTAAAATATTCCGAAATCATTTTGTGTCACTAACCCTTTTCAATAATTTTTGGTGTGGTAGGTGAGATTTGAACATAGACTAACGATGTGTTGACGAGGAACAAAAAGTGTGCAATTGTTGAACAAAATTAAAAAATTTCTTTGCACATAAAGTGCACTGGGCGATGCATAAAGGATTTTGCAAGGTTCATAAACTAATTAGTGTCTTGATAAAAAAGGCACTACAGTTGTTTCGCTTTAATTACCATAGTTCTTTTCCATGTATTTTCCATGGTGGTCTTCTGACTTCTCTCTTTCCATGCGAGTTCTATTCTAATGACACCCTGGCAATGTCACTTGATGGCTTTCGAGGTGTGTGTCTTATCCATCTCGATTTTTGTTTCCTAATTTCTTTCTCTATATCGATTTGCCTTGTTTTGCAGAAGGAGTCCTTGTTCGTGATTTTTTTTGGCCAGAAGCATCTTATCAATCACCTGAGGCATTTATTTATAAATACCGGGAGTCTCCGTGTGATTTTCTGCGTGTTTTCAATGTTTCACAACCATACAGTTTGGATTCTTAACAGTTCGGATGTGTTCCAGATCTTGTGGAGCATGTTGAATGTACTTTTGGCTTTAATTCTTTGACGTATATCGTCTTTAGTGCCGCCTGTTTTTGCCACTGTACAGCCAAGGCATATGAATTACCTGAACTCTTCCATTTTTTCTTGGAGAAAAATGATCATTTAGCCGACTGATGAGGGCCAACTGTAATTCGGTTTGTTAAGTCTAATATGCGCATTACATTGTCTAACTCTATTGAGAACCACAGTGGAGATAGTGCACGTCCGTGCCTAACTCTTTTTGTGTTGTAGTATAGTTTCATTCTGCTTGCATTTACATTGAACTCTATTTCCAGCACCCCCGTACATTTCTTTGATGAGTTTTACTATTTTCCTCGAAATTCTAAGCGTCTTCTAAATTACGATCCTTTATTAGTCGAGTCGAAATCTACGAAGAGTAGGTACATCGGTGAGTTTCATTCGTTAGATTGTTCAATTATGATCCGAATTGTATTGATGTGATCCGTGTAGCTCCTTCCAGGTCTAAAGCCATCCTGCTCATTACGTATGTGATTGTTGGTTACGGGTGAGATACGCCCCAGGATGATCATGTGGACGTTCATTATGCTGTTGAGGACGGATGTTCCTTTCCAATTCTTGCATTCTCTTATGTTGTCTTTATTCGGGATGGTTATAGTTATTCCTGCTTTCCTTCTATCTGTACTCCAAACTTCTTCTAATAGTGGCGATAGAACCGCTGATGGTGTAGATTTATCACCATTTAGTTATAGAACAGCTAAGGTGTTGTCCAATCTAGCAACTTTGTTGTTCTTTAACTTCCTTATGGCACTTGTTATTGTTATAGTGTAATGCGGTTATATCTTCAACGAATTTTTTCCACCTGTTTATAGCTGTTGATTTTCATTTCTTCTCGTTTTTCTTTGCGTATTTTACATCGGCGGGTTTTGAATGCTGCCAAATTACTAGTTGGTGGTCGCTAAGCATGTCTGTTCATCTCAGTACTCTGATGTCTTGCAGAGATGATATAAATTTCTTGTTTACCAGCACATGATAGTGTAAGAACTTACCTATATGACTAACTGACTGGTGACACAGTAATTGATGAGTCTATCTCCGTTATTGTTTCTTGTTGATTTTTTACCCATGATTGATGTCATACCTGTACTATCGGCTCCAATTTTTGCGTTGAAATCTCACTGATATATTCTGATGTCATTCCAGTGGCAACTAGATATTGTCGCTTGTAACTCCTCATAAAATTTATCATCTTTCCGGTGCGCAGCACTGAACATTTGAAGTATTTCATATTTTCGACTGGAGTTTGCTGTTATTATTCGGCTGCTTACTTGCTTATACAGCTGTTAGTATTCTAATGCCTTAAATATGTGTGGTGCCTACCAGAGCACATCAGGTAGCTACCTTTACTCCTAGCTAACTTCCAGTGTAATTGGTTTTGTTTTTACCTTTTTTCTTTACTTCTCTCCCAATCGGTCACCTATTTTTAGAAAACCTCACGGTTGCTTAACTTCCTTGATGAAGTTACTGCTGCTTTAGCTCTCTCTCTGCTATTTGCCCAACTCAGTCCAATTAAAGCCAGCTTCATAAAGAAGCAACAGCCATTTACTGGATGCTTCTAGAATTTTTTAATTAATGCTATGGTCGCGAATTAAATCCAATAAATTCAGAAGGATGTATGGTTACAACATATGGCTTTTACTCCCGATGTACGACGATAACGGAACAACTACAACCGGAATGAAAAGTAAAGAATCTACAAAAAAATAACCAATCTGCAACCAACGGATAGCATAGTTGGTCACATACGACAGGTGGTAATCCTACATTGTAAATGTATTTATTGTAAATCAGTTTTGGCTGCATAAAGTTTTCTATAAAAATAATTTTCTCTAGTATAGCGAGATTTTTTGTCACTATAATTTGTACATTATCGCTATGCTCTCTGGTGGGGATCTATATATTGTCGCTAGATAGATAGTTTTTTTGGTAAATAAAAGAAATAATGAACTTTATAATTTTAAAACATTTTTTTTTATTTTTTTAATAATAATTAATTATTATACATCAGTCATTTTGTTATTTTTCTTATATAATTTTATATAAGAAAATAAAATTAGAAAAATTTTGAAAATATAAAAGTAGATAAAATATGTTTTGTTTTTAATATTTTTCATTTATAACATAACAATAATAATAATGATAATAATAATAATAATAGTATTAATGGTTATTTTTGTTTTTGTTTTTATTGACTGGGCGAATATTTTTTTGTTTCGGTTTTTATAAATTTTTTATTTTGTTTTTATAAATAAGTACGAAAAACAAAAGATGTGATTGTGTGCCTTACTTTAAGAGTAATTTAATAGTAGTACATTTTTATTATTTTAACGGTTTAAAAAATTTGTACATTTTTAATAGTTAAACGAAAAAAAAACTATAAATTATAAAATAATAAATTTATATTTTTATTTAATATTATTGGGTTTGTTTTGTTTTTTTTTGCTACAATATACAAGTATATAATATAATAGTATATATAATTTAAGATATGTACAAGAAGCCTCAGTTACATAATCATAATAGCTATTATTTTTTATACAATTATTAATGTTTTATATAACATAAAGAAATCTTATTATCTCTCCGGGCAAAATCGATAGTATTATTTTAGAAATATTATCGATGCATATATATATATATATATATATATATATATATATATATATATATATATATATATATATATATATATATATATATATATATATATATATATATAAATTTTGATATTTAGTAGTTTATTTTTCAAAAACAAATATTTTAGTATTTTAATTTTGGTTCCATTAATTAAAATACTTGTTTTTAAAATTAATAATTATTTAATTTGTATTACATATACATTATAATTATAGTAATTATAATTTTTTTATATTATATTTTTATAATAAAATGATTTTGCCCATGTCCTTCTAAATGTCAAATTTTAAAATTTTTGTTGAGGCATTTTTTAAAAAATATATTTTTAATTAAACCAAATTGTTTGCTCATTTGTTTTAAAAAATATAATATTATAACAAGCAATTTAAATTAAAATCATTTTATTATTTTGATATAATACAATAAATACAAAATAATAAGTAATTTGCGTAAAATAAGAGAATATTTTTGTTTTTCATTTTATAAAATTTTTAAGGTACATGTAAGTTATATATTAAAATTTATTTTATGAATTTTAATTACGCAAGAGTGATGTAGAAGGGGAAAATATCTGTCAATTAAATTATAGCCGCTTAATTTTTTTTTGTAATCTAAAAAAAAATTAAGCAGCAAGTACTGTAACACTCTTACGCGTGGAATCATTAATAAAAAAATAATTAAATAATTATATGTTCGAATTATTGTAGTTTATTATTAATTAGTTTTTAAAAAGTTATTTTTTGTTTTTTTTTTGGCAATACAATAAGATTTTTGCGATCCTATCTATTAAAGCATTTTTATTTATTTATATAGAATGTTCATAAATTGTTCAAGTATTTTAATTATGTAAAATTTTAATTAAATTTAAACTTCAATTACATGTAATATATAAATTTTTAATTAACTACATACAGTCCTTTATCTCTTTATTGATTAATTGAATGATTGGTGGTTTTAATCTGTACACATGTATATGGCATTTTATTTTTATTTTTTGGTTTTGGTGTAGTTATTACTATACCTGTAATTTTAATTTTAATTTTAAAATAAAATAAAAATTAAAATTAGCGATATATGTTTTATTATAATATACATTATATGACTGCAATTTTGTGTGTACGAGTGTTGTTTTTTTTTATATATTTTAAAAAGTATAAAATTAGAAGGTAAAGTAATTTCAAAAAAAAATTTACTCGTTAATTTTTAAGATTTAGTCGAGAAATTAATTAAATTTATTTCTCTTTCACAAAATATTTAAATAAAATCATTTTATTTTTTGTACAATATTTACAAGTTTTTTATTATTATTAAAAGTATTATATTTGATTTTTTTTTTAGTTATTAATGTTTAATAGTTTGTTTTTAAATTTTATTTTAATTGGACTTCTAGCTGCCATTGGAAGGGAACAAAATTATTTAAAATTTTTGTTTCGTTAAAAAAATTAAAAATTTGAAAATATAGAAATAATTTTAGGTTATTTTAATTAAGTTTTTTTTTTTCATAATTAGGCCCTTTGAAAGAAAATTTAAAATAAAAATATATTTTTTTTTTGTAAATTTAATTAAGGTAGTGCGACAAAGCTGATGATTTGTGATTATATTTTGTTAAAAAAAATTTTGTTTTCACGTAAATAATTGACATAATTAATTGTAAATAATTGTTGAGAATACTAATTAAAATTTAATATTAATTTTTGTGGTTCCTATTTATATATATATATATATATATATATATATATATATATATATATATATATATATAATAAATATAAATTTAATATTAAGTCTTAATTAATTTAAGATATTTTTATGAAAGAAAATGGCGGTTTTATGAGCAGAAAATACAAAAAGATTTTTAAAATTAATATATTTTCTGGTTTGCCTAAAATAGTTATTATTTAATTATCACGCCCCTCCCCCATTTTTACAGGACCATTAGAAAAAAAAATGTAAATTTAACAATTTATTTACAGAAAATCATAAAATTTTTTTGATAAAAAAATAAATGATTTTTATTTAAGAAAAATAATAAACAAATATAAATATAAATATTATGTATATAAATATAGATATTTTGTTTTTATTTATTATTATTATTATATTATTGTAGTAATTTCAGTTTATTTTGTTTTTTAAATATTTATAATAGTTTTATATTTGTTTGCCGTCTTAGTTAATTATTAAATAATTCAGAAATTTACACAATCAGTCTCGAGTTAAGAAGTGTCATATTAGATTAGAATAGAACAAATATATATATCTTTACTATATATACTGTCTATTTTAAATTAGCATTGTCATTTTTATTTACCTTACACGGAAACTCGCTTCAGCCCATTAAGTTCCTGTACTAACGATTCCTCGTTGGCAATATATCGTTTTTGGAGCCGAGTTGATTCTATGGGTTGATTAGTCTGTAAATATAGCATTGACAAACAAAATGGTTTTTATTAATAAAACTGATTCTATTTTTAGGCTCATTTTGATGTAAAAAAAAACATTAAAGCCTTCGATTTATGCTTTGTAATTTTCAACAACAAAAAAACCAATGTTCATACAGTCTGATTCAAAAATATAGTTTCAACGTCTGCGGTGCATACTGTACGTGCGTCATAACGTACAATTTAATTTCGATTGGAAAAACAATGGAAAACATTTTTTTGTTTTTTTTTTTAAATTAATAAAGAGAAAATGATATTTTTAGGACACAAGAGCAGCAGAAAAACTATTTTTGAAGAGCTGATATCGATTTTTACAAAAATAAAATAAAAAATTTAACCCACCTTTTCATGTTGATGTTCAAGGGCCAGCAATTGTTTGATTGTATCATACATTGACTCTTTGTTTCCTCGTTTGTTTTCATTAATGCTTTGTGCGTCACTCATTTCTGACTCTGTACTTGTTGATGTGATACGGCGCACTGGATTTGATGGTCGTGGCAAAACAACTTCTTTTTGTCCCGACAATTTTTTTAATGATAGCTCTAAATTATCAATGATAGGCGCTATGGTTGAGCCTGATGTGGTTCTTGTTGTTGCTGGCTTTTTATGGGATGCTCCATTTGTAATTTTTCGGTCAGAAAAATTATAAATCGATTGATCTCGTTTTGGTGCGGTCACGCTTCGTTTTTTATCCCAATTTATCCATGAATCATCGTATTCTGCTGGATCGTCATACTGTTGAAACGATGCTGCTTGCTGAATATTATTATTATTATTATTATTATTACTATTTTTTGTTATTTGAGCAAATTGATGATGGCTATTCGAATTTGACAGTGGTTGAATATTGTGCAACGATGCTAACTGTTGACGAATTGGTGGAATATTTTTATGATTTGTGATTAATGATTTTAAATCTTTAACATCTTTATCCTCGTTTTTTGTCACTTTCAATGAATTAACGTTGGAAAGATCTAAATTTGATAATGGTTGTTGTTGTGGTTGTAGTTGTGGTGGTGGTGGTGGTGGAGGTGGTTCTAACATTTTTTCATTATCATAAAAATAGTTATTATTTTGATTATTAGATACACTTGTCGGTTGCATATCATAAATTTCTTCATCGTTCATATAATCATCGAATTCTTCTTCGCGACCATTGAGCAATTCCTGATTTTGTAATAGTTCAGCTTGATATTGTTGCTCTTTGGCCGCTTCCAATTGTTTATTGTAAGCAATTAAGTTTCGTAAAAATGCCGCATTTGCATTGACAAGCGATTGATCGGGTTGATCATTATTTTCGAACCATGTCTCTTGTCCGACCGGTAACATATCACGTTGTCGTTCCCGTTCATCTTCTTGTAAAATTTCTTCATGTAAATCGTCTAGCGGATTACCTGAATCAATATGATCATCATAGTAATTATAGGTCGGGGCATGTGCATAGTAATATGGTTGAGGTTTATATTCTCCTCGATACGTTGGCAGACCATATGCCCGATAGCTATTACTAGTTCTTTGTGGATGTGTTTCGCGTTGTGGAACCGCCGGATAGTAATATGAATTCGAATAAAGATCTTCGTTTGGAAATACCACCGGGTATGGTTGTTCACCATCATAATATTGTGGCAGTGCTGTGTATAAAGGTATTGGAGCAGCCATTATCGGTGGAACCACATTTGCGCGATGGTAACGTTTAGTTCCAAATACAGGATATGTAAGACTGGAACCATAATTAAACACCACAAGTAATACTGTTATGGTTATAAAGTAGCTCATTCTGTAATTTAGAATGAAACACATATGGTTCGATTAGTACAACTTTATATTGAAAAATGGCGTTGCGGAAGATTTTGAGGGATGTAGCACACAAAAAATCTGGATCAAATTTTATTTTTTGTCCTCGATTTTATTTTCTCTTTTTTTTTTTCATTTGTGTGAAAATAGGTCAAATGATAATGCAGTTTTTGCTCACTGTTTTTTTTATTTTATACGTAATTGACCTATTTTCAACAGGTTTTCGTTCGACACAAATTTTTTGTACACTAAACATATAGATTAAAAAAAAGTACACTTACCTCAAAAAGTTTAATGGATTAACAGAGTTAAAAATAAAATCCCAAATATAATTTAATTTATGTTAATTATATCACAAATATTTAATTAAAAAAAAAATTGTTTAATTCACTTTAAGCAATGCACACAGATTTAAATATATTTAAAAAAAATATATATATGTACACACACAGACACGCAAACACTTTACAGTTCTTGTTTTGATTAATTATTAATTTTTTTCAATTAATAAAAATAAAATTAAATAATTATATAGGCCAAGATATATATTACATAAAATAATTTTTAATATTTTTAATTTTTTTATTTTAGTTTTTCACTTTACTTAAGATGTTTTCACTGTAACTTTTTCTAATGAATGTATAACAAAAGCTTGATTACACTCTCTTATATAGATTTTGTTACCCTCTTCATGTTTGCGACGTTTCGCCTATCGCCCACACGTTTTGAATGAAAATTCAACCCTCTTACGTCACTTCAATGAATATAATAAAATTTTAATGTAGTTCTCGGTTTTTTTTATATGCTTTTGGTTTTGTTGCTTTTCTTTTCTAATATGTGGAAAAACATGGAAAATCATTTACTACAACATTTCATGGAAATGAAATGTTACGCATACATGGCCAAAAATTTGTCGATGTGTGAGTTTATCACGAGTAAAAGAGAGTAAAACAGACATGCGACTTACTTTCTCTGTTCGACGTCAAGCAAGGAAAACATTTTCCTGAATGGAAAAATTATTTTAGTAAATTTTTTTTTTGTTTTTTTTTCGAAAAGAGAAGTTGGGATTATAGAACCGCGCAAATTGCGACAAAACTTTATGTATATATATATGTATTGGTGTAAAAGTGTATTAGTGTCAGAAGCAACTGTATTGATCCATTTGATTCTATGACGTTAGTCAAATTTATTGTTTAAACATAAACAAAATAAAGTTCTAAGCTCAAAAGCTTTCTACATAGATGATGTATGCATATATGTATAATCTGGGGATACTGATAAAGCAAAAAAAAAAAAAAAATTGTAAACATCTCTTCCCCCTCATACTTGTGTAATTTCCAATGAACGTAATATTTTCCAATTTGTTTTTAAATCTCATTCAAAAACTCATTCACAAAAATTTCGATGGTTTTTGGGAGGGGGCGTAGAATTTTATTTTTTGATGTAAGTGCCTCATCCATTAAATAATTCATGTTGTAAACACATTCTGTAAAGTACATAACCAACATTGTCGATTGTTATTATGCCGGTATTTAACAGTGCCGGTAGGCAATCTCTATATATTTGTCCTCAGTTTAACCTCAAAATTTTAGATTCAGTCGACTTTAATAAAAGTCGTAGATGTAACAAATTTTACACCAAATTTTCCAAGAAAAAATTACACAAAAATGACATTTCACTGTGACATATTGTGTGTGTATATATACGGAATTCTACCCTCGATTAAGTGGGTACATTCAAATTTGAACAATTCTAGTGCTTATATGAAGATTAACTTTACCAGCCGCATATACACGATGATGATCATGATGTTTTCGAAGAAAAATTGTATTAGTTCCCAAAACCGCTAAAATAATAGAATAGCCTTGTATACATAGAAAAAATAACATTGTGTTGAAATCGAGGAGTGGGTGGTTTTGTGTTTGTATTTGTTGAACGCACAAAAAAAAGATTTTCTTGCCTCTATTTCCTCTTTCTCGCTTTTTCATTTTAGCTTTGAGATTTCTAAAAATAGAATTACACTAAAAGCACCACAAAAAAGTATTTATAGATTTTTTTTATATATTTACTTATGCAAGTATAGAAATTTTCTGTATATAGGTGTGTATGTGTATACATATATATCCTTTTGAAAGAGTTCCATTTTGAAATATTTCCAGCATTTCTTCTCAATATGTATTCAAAATCTTCAAAGCCCGTTCTTTGACTAATGCCGATAATATTAAATCTTTGTCAAAACCGTTAAATTAAAATGCATCCTGGACAAACTGGATTAAGATTCTCAAAACTATAAATCCAAAACTCTACTTTTTACTTGTAGCACAAATAAAAAAATAAAACGAAAAATGATTCGATTCTAAAAATAGATGCTATCCGAATGACGTCAGAGAATTGTCCTTGCCCTTTACACACACACATTTATCAACCAGCATACGAATTTGTCTATGTATGTAGGAACATGTTTAAGATAAAACGAAAATTACGAGTTAAAAGCACAAAAGCACAATTTTAAATTTCTATTTCTATAATAGTTTTGATACAGGATTTAAAATTTTCAATACACTAAATTTATTAAGATAATTGCGTGTAACTGATGGCAATGATTATGAAAATTTGTGAAAACATCAAACCGAAGGATTACATAACCAAATTTTGATATTTCCTAGAGAAATCGGTCGAACAGCAGAATGATAGCGCGTATGTGGAGGAGAGAATGGAATAGATATAATTCATTGATGAAAATTTTAACAATGAATCATACATAAATTTATACATAAAAAAAAAATGTATTTTGCGCTCAATTCGTTGGAAAGGCATCCATTTTTATTTTTATTTTCGGTAGAAATTTTCTAATTTATTAATACATAAATAATTTTACTTGCAATGAAAAATGTTTTGAGTCAAAATTTCTTTGAATGTCGTCCTAAACCAAATAATTTTGAGATATATCTTATTTGATGAACATAATTTTTCCATCTGGCAACAAAATAAATGAAAATTTTAAGGTAAGCAACTGTTATTGTTAGCCCATTATTAAATTTTCTTTGCATAGAGATATCTGCTACTTACATTTTTAAACCGCTTGATTATGTTCTCTTGAACATTTTGTATAAAATTGTCCGTGAGAAAAATAGGGTGTTGGAAGATATAGACTAACTTTATCGAAGGTTTGCCACCGAGATTTACTTATTGCCATTGCGTTTGGAAGACGAATTCAAAAATGAATCAAATGGGCTATCGAAATAGAACGCTAGTGCTGGATATTTCTAGAGATATTCTAAGAATAAAATGAATAGCATAAGCACCTACAATAATTGCCAATTAAAACACGCTTTGACGAGAAAAATTCTCAAGTTCTATTCGTTCTACTTAGAATATGATTATAAAGTTTTATCATAAACTACCCCTAATTTACTATTTAAGCACATAATGGGCCCATCAATATTATAAAATGTATGCCACAAATTAAAAATTTCTAAAAACCTGAAAGCACATGATGGTTATAGCCCATTTAAACAGTGAAATTTATGCATCAAATCTAAAATGACTAAAAACCCTAAAACACATGATGGTTGTTAGACCATCAAAGCTGTGAAATTTATGCGACAAATTTTAAAATGTCAAAAAATCCGAAAATACATGATGAAACTAAGAAATTTATATGACAAATCCAAAATGTCATAAAACCCGAAAGTACTGATGGTTAGCGCATCAAAACTGTGAAATTTATGCTACAAATTCAAAATGAACAGAACGCGAAATCACTTAATGGGCCCATTAAAACTGTAACACAAATTCAAAATTTCCAAACCCGAAAATACATGTTCGAACTGTTAAATGTATCCCACAAATCCAAAATTTTCAAAAATCTGAAAATACATGATGTTTACCCCATTAGAACTGTGAAATTTATGCCATAAAACATTTTTTTGTACAGATAACCGTACATTGATTTGATGAAGATATTATTATGCATTAAGTTTTAAGTGAAGTTTATTTGTAGATGACCATTGACATATCAGATATATGGTTAATAAAGCCGCAGATGTACTACTTTATTGGTGATATAACTATGTTATGTATTATCAAAGTTTGCAGAATTTTTCTAAAACGTTTAAGCCTGAATCCTGATTCACTAAAGCCAGACAATTTAAAATTAACATTACGGTCGGGCTCAGCGAGATGATTGCTGAAATAGTTAATTAATATGTTTGCTGACAAAGTAATATTAAGACTATGTCCGAAACTCATGATAAATATTTTTGAATACAAATTTTTGACATTTATTTGATAAAAACTAAGATACCCAAATTATCACGGTCGGTTGCTTTGATAATTTTTGACAAATACTAAAACTTTCCATAATAAAACCTATAAACTCATCGCATAGCACACTCGGATATATTCAATCAATACTAACTTGTTTTTGTAATTGTACCATTCAAAAACGATATGAGAAATATTTGAGCTTTTTCGTTGCTATGACAATTTCAATAAACAATGCACACACCTAAATGTTTTTCTTCGTAGTTTTTATACTTCACAAAAAATGAATTTCAAAATATATAAGGCGGGGTAATATTTCAATCAATTATTATACTTAAAATCGAACTAAAATTATCTTAACTTAAACATCGTATTCACTTCGATAAAAGTTACACCTTATAAATTTGTAAAATTCGTATATTCCGAAAACTATGTAATTGAAGAATTCGATCTATGAAAATTAACACCAAAGGAAAAAAATTATGTCGTGATCAGAAAATCTAACCAAAATTTGATTAGAAAGCTTTTAATATTAATAATTACTAAATCAAGCAGTGTGGCCGAAGTTCTTGTAAAATTTGTTGGTTTAATATTATAACGTTTACACCTAAACCGTTCCAATAATCGTATAAACTTTGTTGACGTAGAGTTATTGACACTGATTTAGTAGTTGAAATCATCTCAAATGATGAGGACCGTATATTCTGCAAAAATCTCTTCTATACATCATGTCACAATACGCTGAAAATTAATAGTTCCAAAAATACTTAAAGCACTTAGAGGTAAAGAATTCAAAATTATGAAATATTTTGCCAAATTAAAAGTTTCAACAATTTTCAAAATCACATTATGGTGGAAAAATGTGAAGTCTTACAAATTTTGAGTTGGAGCCAAAAATGTTTTGATTCTGGGAATACGTTAAAAGTTAAGGTTTGCAAAGTGTTCTTTGATTACAATAAAACTTGTAAAGTGAAACTATTCGCATAAACATAGAACTTCTTGTAACAGATGGTCATAAATCATACAACTTACGATACTAACCTTTCAAAATACCACCCATTGCAATTGTTGTTTGAATAATTAAATCAGATTCACAGACATCTCTTCTTGGAAACTCATAAAATTTGAATATCTGTCTTCAGTTGTCTAAATATTAATTATCATTGAATTTTGTCTAAGATTTACATTTAACCTGAAAGGAGATGGCATTTTGTTTTGAGAATTGCTAATTTTTAATCTTTCATTGAACTGGCTAAGCTTTACCATTAAAAATTATATCTAACGCTTAGATTTAATAAGTTGGTACTGAGAATATTTTGTTTTAAAAAAATATCGTAGTTTTACATTTAGAAAAGTTAAGTATGGTCACACCAATTATAGACCAGATGGTCACACCAATTATAGACTTCCTAAATATTTCAAGCACTTCCACATGTGATGTTTCAGTAAAACACTCATGAGAATAGAGTGAGCTCATAAGCCAAGTTTCCAGGATACAGATGACATTTTAATTTTCTTCGATAGAAACTAGTGGAAACCGGATGAGGGTTGATGCAAAGTAGTTAATAAAAGTTGGTACATTATTGAAGGCGGCATTATATTGTGTTATTGAAGTATTTATGATGTGGGTTCGATAAATTTTAATGTCGGCGGTACACTGGTATGAAACCTGCTAATAAGAATATGTATTTGTTCTCAAATACCATAAATGCGTAAATACGTACGTAATTAATTAAAAATCAATCATCGCGATAAATTTATTTCTACATGTATGTTGACACTCATTGACGTTTATGGTAATTATACATAATATATATAGATAACAACTAATCGTCGTCAATTATACTTATCCCCCCGATTTATCATGGTTTAGTCTCGTAACATAATCCAAGCATAAATATTAATTCACATACTTGTATATACATACATACATATATATCCAAACCTACATATTTATAAATAAAAATATGTATGACAGCTAGCTAGAACGCGATTGTTCGGTTGCAATTCCTATATTCATTGCCCTTCCCTCTAATTTGGTTAGCTAATAATAGAAAAAAAATAACATAACTGATTTCTACGAAAATCTGATTGACGTCATCTTAGATCAGTTTGTGATAGTATAAAAATGTTAATTACTATAATTTTATGGGATTTTTTTTTATTTTCCAGAATTTTTTTTACTTTTGGTCTTTCATTTTTTAATTTATTATATGATTCATAATATGATAGTTTTCAGTTTTTCATGAAGCTTTCAACATGCAGTAAATAAGCTTTGAGTTTAGAACAAGTTCACATTCAATTATCAGAATAATATTTTAAAGGGTAATAACGAGATACGGCGGGTTTGTACTAAACGAATTTTTCTTCACTTAGTTTTGATCAGTGATAAAAAATAACTGCAACCTCCCATTGAAAGGCCGAATCTAAAATATACTATCATTGTCAAATTATTTTATACTTATCATTGTCAAAATACCTTTCAATCAACCATTTACAAAACTTTAATCGTTTATGGTTTTCTATTGGTAAAAGTGATGAATTCGGTAGCGAGAGGTGTTCAGTTGTAAAGCGAGCCTCCATCTGTTAATAGATCGATTTGCAGTTACATTACAATTTATTTCTTCGTCAATATCTAATTGATTTGGTGAGATTGAATGAGGCAGTCTTCTATGAATTTTTGTAAATACTCTTGCTCACCTGAAAACTGAGCCATTAAAATAATGATTTTCTTAAATTATTTAGAAATTTTGAATCACAACACTGACACAACACTAGACAATTTCCCAAAACTAATGCAAATATTTAATTTTTTTTTTTTTTTTTATTTAAACAAAGGAATTAATAATCATCGCTTACTCGTTCACTGGTAAAAAAAATTTGTTATAAGATTATAACAGAAAACCAGTTGCAATAATCAAACCACTTAGATCTTAAATTTAGCCTTTACTATTACCTGTCAAATAAGACTAAGTTATTAAATATTTTGAAAGTTGCAGTTTAATATTTGTGTATACTAATTACCCCCTCCCTTACTATCTGTTTTGTTAGAATGAACCATATAGAATCAGCCATCAACAAATTAGCATTCGAAACATGGACACATGATTTAAGAAATAAACAGAATACAAATATTTTTTTCGGCCCATATTTAGTTTTATTAGGCATTTTTTTTTAGATCGGACAGGAGAAATTTAGGTAATGCTTTTTCTTTATAAGCTGTTGTAGGGTAGCGTAGCTGAACTTATAAAAACACAATATGTGTTGGGCAGAAGAGTAGCAGCTTACCTTCAGGTGGAACACTTTTTATTTAAAAATTACTGTTGGCAAGTACTAGAGAAATTCATTAAATCAACGGGGAATTCAAAACAACAGCCCTAGAAATCTTGCACAAAACGGTTTGAACCTATGTTGGAAAAATTAATCACAAAAATCTATTGACAACTATTGTTTCCAATTTTTCAATGTCCAGAATCCTTTAAATAACATATTGGAATGCTAACGGCTTGTCACAATATGGATATGAAGTTAAAAACCCCGGGTAGAAAATGCTAAGATTTCAATTGATAGGGATGAAAATGAATCCCATAAAATGTTTAGTGCCTTAGTGCCAGTCGATGGATTAGCTAAATTTATATTAAAATCCCACATAATTATAACCTGACAATACTCATCTTAGAAATTAGATATTAGTTAATTCACTTCACTAGTTTGACGCTCTAAGAACACACACAACACCAATCAACAGTTTAATTACAACAAAAATCAATCGCATCATATAAATTATGACAAGATTTATCAATTATCTTTACCTTAAGACTATCTCTTAAATTAATAATGATAAGCCACGTCAATAATAAGATAACAGAACAATTAAACTTAAATATTAAATTGATGTTTAGCTTTTTTTGCAATATATTACTTGTTTTTCAGGTTTTGACCCATGATCATTTTTTGTGGCGGTTCAGTAAATCTTTTTACTCGAATTTTTTTGCGCGATTTTCTCGGAACGATTCTATATCTCAAAAACCGGTTTAAGAGTATTTCTTGATAAACTTCAATTTTATACATACCTTAAAAAAATCTTTTAAAATTCTAATTCTAAAATTCTGTTTCATTAAATATCATCTTACATATTTGTACTATATGCAATATTATAAAAGTTTAAAATGCAACTGAAAATTTAAATTAATGTTAAATTAATTAAGTTTTTCCACTTTGTTCCACTTAGGAAGCAATAAAATATATTCACAAATATAAAACAAAAGGGGCTGACTGTAAACACTCTATGCTCACACATAATAATTCAGTTATCTATACCAAAAATGGACAGGCTATTATATATTTTTAAGAAAATCGTGAGGAGAAAACTTTGCGTCGAGCAACTGATTGTATGGTTCAAGCAGCAACAGTAAATATGATATGCTCTTCAAGATTGCTATTTGTGACTATTATTATTTATAATTATCCTGCTGACCCTTTACCACTGTGGTATGATTTTAAGCTCGACATAGATTGTTTTCACCTAAGGCAACACCAAAATACGTTTTAGGGAATGTGCCTAATTGAAATTCAAAATCAACTGTTAAAGAGTTGCTGTAAAATTGGTATATCTGACTGTCCCCCGAGTTCTATTACGTTGTTAACCATAAAGTGTTTTAATATGAGTGATATTTTAGGAAATATGTGGTAAAGTTTATGCTTTGAACAATAGTATTAGCAGTCACAAAATAAATTTAAAATGCCGTTAAAATGCTACAAAGCTTGACATTATTATATTTCCAATTAACATCATCAATTTGTGTAGTTTAGTAGCTTGATTGATAGAGGTACTACCAAACAAATGAAACGCCTAAAAAATTTTCTGATTAATTCGCACCAACTTCGTTTTTGTTTTCATAAATTTTTTTTAAAGCGTGGCAATGCTCGATTGAAAAATTAAAAATTTTGTATCGATCATTTGTAAACCACATTTAGGCGCCAGTTATTCAAAAATCGAAGATTTTTTTAAAGTAAAAAAAAAAAGTTCAGTCTAATACCGCATTCCGTACTTTGATAACTGTGAAGTAACCCGTTTATTCTTGTTTATACTCGTGAGTGTGACGTACTTTTTGTGTATTTCCTATTTGGAAGCACGTATTGACTATCTCATTTACAGTTATATTACTCCGGCCAGAAACACACCTTTCATTTTTATCATCACTTCGTTTTAACCAATTGTAGTATTTTGGATTAACAAGCCATTCTTTATTAAATGACGTCTCCTAAGGTCGTTTTTTTAGTTGAACTCGTTTATTGGTTTTGTCCAAGCTTCTATTTTCCATTGCCAATAAGAAGCCGAGAAACTCTTGGTTACTACAAAAATAAATTAAACTATTGTGACGATTATGATCCACGTAGCACCAACTAAAATAAAATACCGGCTTTGGTCCAAGCGATAGACGTGTGGGACATTGTAACGAGGTCGAGATGCCTAATTCAATATAAAACCTTATGGTATAAAATATTAGTATGAGAATTTTTTGAAAAATACGAAGGTCAGAGGATTGATTGAAAATCCGGAGCCTCCGAGAGAAATCTAGAGGTCTGGTAACTCTAGGTACAGAAAATTATTAAGAAAAAAATCCATGGCCAATCGGCGACAGTATAAAACTCTGGACCAATTGATAGCGACATGCCCCAATCTTCGTTTTCAGTCGTTTGCAACGAGACAGAGATGATCAAACTAGGGTTTATCTTGTGGACAATTCTAGACGTCAGATAAATCTAGAATCTCAAAGTGCAAATTTTCGTTAGGACCCATTTCATTTTAACGATACTCAACTGAATGAACATAGTTGCCGTGCTTGGCTGTTGGAAACTCAACAGATTGAAAGTTTACCACTTGCTGCCGATAAGACAAAGTAAAATTAGAAATCCCACTTGAGCCCAGAGGAAACATCCTCGAGTATCCTCAATTCTTTAGAGAATTTTTATCAAACCCTGCGAACCAAAAATGTTTGATTTTCGTGGAAGAAGCCCATACGTGTTCAAGATTTATGGTCAAGTTTATCATAGAACAAGCTGTCTTCTACCTGTAAACAGCCAAACGCCTTGGTAAAACGTTCAATTTTACGTTTTCGTCAGCAAACAGGCTACAGAAAGTCTTTGCATATCCTTTGCGGAATATTGATGAAATTGATTGCTTTTTCTGAAACTACAAGTTGCTCGTCAATTACTATTGCATGCTTCGTGAAGTAAAATCTGAAGCAATCCATGAAGCTCACGGTGCAAGTAATGCTATGCTGGTTTCGAATCTCATATTCATAAACAATGATGGTAAGTCGCCCACTATTGGGTTCAAATGGCGTCGTGAGTGTCACTACCCAACAGTACGTCGCCTTACAAACTGCGATCAAAACAGCTGCATCAAATTTAGTCCCATTTGGCTGGGACATCCGAATTGCCTGACAAAATAAATACAAAAATTGGCTTTTGAGTGTTGTGTCAAAAGCGTTACCGGATATTTCTGAAGAGCCACTGATTTCCAATTTAGTCTCATATGTTGAATTTATGGCCAAAACTTGTACCAAATGGCGAAGATGAATAAGGAGGAGATCATGCTGACGTCTTGAATTATACACTTTAGAGGTTTAGTATACGACCAAACACATTCAGAAACATCAGCTCACATCTTGGAACCTAAGTGGCACTATCATTATGTTGCTTCTCAATCTTTACCTAAAAAATGACTTTATCATAGCGGAAATTGTATCAAAATGTAAACGTGGTGAAATCGTCATTCGAAACGTCGACCATTTCTAATTATTCCAGTGTGCCCTGATGATCAACAAGTCCTAACGCAAAACTTTACAATGTTAGTATATTTTCCCTAAAAATAAAAGAAATGATTCACACAAAATATCGTATACCGAGAAATCTTTGAATAAATCAGGAAGATACGGCTAGAAAATGTAAATCAGCATATAAAAGGCTGCGAAGTATGTCTGGAAGTGGGTCGCTTGGTGGCCAAGGTTTTCCCTTAGTAATTATAAAGCTTGCTGCAAAGCAATTAAAGGCGTTAACAAAAGCTGGAAAGCTGGAATACTATCAAGTAAATTTACACTTTTTCAAAAACTATTATTTAAGCGTCTAAAGCCCATATTGGTGGAGAAAAATCTGATTCCGGACCATCAATTTAGATTTAAGACCAGATAAATATTCTGGTACAACAAAATAAGAACATATATGGAAAAGTAGTAGTAACACAAGAAGGCCAAGAAGCAAAAAGATATTGTTTAGCTCTTCAAAGATTATGATTAACTCAATATTATATATGTTTTACACCTTAGATATACATCCTAGCAATCAAGGTGCTGTATCAACATTTGCAGACGACACAAAAATACTCTCATTTCATGCAAATCCTAACAGAGTCTTGAAAGTTTTAGATTATAATATTACAATATTCAAGTGTTGATGAAAACATGTCTATAATGCGGAAAGGCACATGTCCACCAATAAAAATTAATATTTGCTACCGGTGACGCAAAGTACATTAAAGTCAAACTATTTACGTTATATGTTTCTGTAAAATGCTACAAAATGATGGTTTAATTTGCTATAAACTAACTGTAGACACAAGACACATAACATTTAGTTGTAAAGTAATTTTTTACTTCTACTGTTGTTTAGCAAAATCGGTGTCTCAATTTTTTCGTTTTTAGCGTGCAAACATTTCTAGATGTTTCATAAAAAGTTGGTTAAACAAACAAAACCATAAAAGTGATAAGTGACGTTAGATTTTAGTAAGAATTCTCTACAACATTATTTAGAACTGTTTCGGAAATTTAACGATTTCCCAAAGTACTTATCATTATTACTGGCTTTTTTGTACATTCATGAGTCAAATGAAAATTTTCGGTAAAGGATATTCAATCGATGCGAAACTCTAAATTCACCAAATTGAACAAAACCTGTTTATGTTATTTCTGCGAAAATTATTTTACAAATTATAATAATAATAATCAAATAATAAGTTTGACGTCAGTTTTTTTATTTTTTTATAGACTATTATATAATTTTCAGCATGGTTTAGATTTTAATTTCCTTTGTTTGTACCTTTTCCATTTCATCTTTTCATTGGAATATTACACATACATAATAAACTTATAAATTAAGGTTTGGCATTAGGATACTGCACTCTAACGTAGGTGTCATAGTTGTGTTCATCGTCATCACCGATCACAGTAAAGTGGTGGAAAACCTATTCGTCTAAATTGGCAATTGATTGAAAGGAAACAACTTAAACTTTATCCATTTAACAGAGCAAGTTACGCTCTAATCTATATCAAGGACTCGCTGATCATATCACAAATTGTGGCAAAGCTGCTGGAGGTCAAGTTAGTGTTTCGGTTATTTTACCATCTTCATTTGGAAACTCACCTAGAAACACTCGTCAGACTCTTAAGATGCAATGTCAAGATGACACTGCATTTGATCGCACCAATTTGGAAGCACAAGTATTTCGTGAAGTTTATACCATCAAATTCCAAAAGGTGAAAACTGAACAAGATGTTTGATGTATGAACCTTGTAGTACCGCCTAACCATTTGCTTAATGGAAAAGGCAAGAAGCATTTTTCGAAAGAATTTCAAACAGTTAAAGTTCCAAATTAAAATGAAAATCGACTCATTGAAGTATGTCAAATTCATCTAGAAATATATTTATACAAAAAATGTGACTGCGCTAATGTTATTTTCAGGACTGGTGATGATGAGAGGGTGATTCGTGATGCAATTTTAACTTTTATCGATGCCGATCGATACGTCAGCGTTTCCAAAGTGGCGATTAGTAGAACCGCCATTATTCCCATGCCGGTTCATTTATATCAACTATAACGAATCGATTTTAAAGTAGGACATGAAAAAACTGGCTCTTGACCAAGCTACAGGTGGAAATAAAAAACTTATAGAGTATGGCTTCAACTATAAGGAGTTGCGACAGCTTATACATACCTCTATACAGAAATCCTGCATTATTTGGTCCTCGAAAAATGGACGAGATGATAGAAAGGTCGAAATAAAGATAAAGTTTCATGCAGGTGAGCTTTGATTTTTCGAACCGTTATGACGCAATACATTTTTTCTCTTTACAGCATGAATTTTTGGTTTGTCTCAACTCAGCTGAGTAGTACAAGCAGAAATTGAATTTCATGTTCATGTTTCATGAGCATAGTCAATGTCTACGAAGACTTTGCCAAAAAGGCATTATCAGTGGTTTGTGGAGACTTTGCAGGATATACAAATTACAGATTTTAGTTGTAACCCCCTTATCTTTCATCAGGATACGGTTGTCTTTTTTTTCTTTCAGTTGTGTCTTTTTTGATGATATTTACAGTATCCTGAATATCTAAACCTTTTGCTGCAACTCTCATTTATGTCATTACTTTCACAGGTATGGTGTAGCCCTCTAGCTATAACCTTAATTGGTGCTTATCTTCATAAGTATATAGCATTGAAACTTGTCAGCTTTAAGCTTTATGGCAAGTGTTCGATATGTGTCTGATTTCACATTTACCATCGGACATCGTTGTTAAGTCCTAATAGCTTGTAATCCTTATCCATGATAGTTTTCATCAAGCCGTTGTTATAATAGGGTAATATTTGACAGCAAATAAATTAATAGGAGGTTGCTAAATTAAGAGAATTACTTTACTGCTCGAGTTGTTCCATTACCCGTAAAATATGCCGGCGGGTTACTTACTCAGTTTTATCATTACTCTTAATGCTTTCATTTTAGCAAGGCTCAAGCAGTTTTTTTTCGTTAGTTCGTCCTCCATGTTTATTATTATTACTTTTTTTCTACGTTTTATTATGACACTGGACATTCGACTTACAATGGTTTCCCTTTCGAGTTCTTCTTCATCTGTGTGGTATTTTGTGCTATCCTTATTCTTTACAACATGTCTGTCAGATTGAATTCTCCGTTTCGGCTTTTCATTTTCTCACTTTAATTAGATAACTTCGCAATTCAGCATCAGATTATTTCTTCTATACAGTCTTTAGATTTGCACAGAATGTGAAAATGATGAAGGATAAGGAATAATTTCTAATATTTCCTTTCAAATTATTTCGTTATTATCGTTTTAGCTGCGAATCTCGCCACAGCTGGAGTTTGGCTGTCGTTGGATAACTACGACTAAGAGCCCTCGTGCACTCTCTCCAGCCACCGGCACTGGGTTTATGTTCTCTGCACCGTACTATTCTTCCTTATTTAAGTTGTTCCTGATTGATTATTTTGTTGTTAGGAAACCTCAAATACTGACGACAAAAATAAATTGGCCCATGCATTCAGTTATGCATTGATTAGCAGTTACGACTACTGGGTTAATTTTTGACCATGTTTGAACAATGGTTATGCTTTTGGCGTTACCCGAGATGCAGCGCAATGAGCTTGTTTAACGGACGTACACCACATTCAAACATTTTTGGAGCAAAGGATAGTAAAACGAGATAGTGTTTTTTTAGAGGCGAAGAACTTTAAATTGAAATAAAACACACAAATATGTTTTTATTATCCATGAAATTGACTTTATTTGATAATCGGACATGTCGCCACCGCGACTGACGCCTACATGATGTAATCTAGAGATCCAATTTTCACACACTTTACTGCGAAGAGTGATCAGGCTATTTTCCCACAATAATGCGTCTAATGTTGGCTTTCAATTGCTCAATTGTTTTTCTGGTGTATCGGCGTAGATCACCAACTTTACATCCCTCCAATGAAAATAAACTAATGGCGTCAAATCGCACAAACGAAGTGGCCAGTTAACAGGAACATTTTTTGAAATTAATCGTTCGTCAAATGTTTTTTGTAATAAATTAGTTGTATCGCACGCTGTGTGGCATGTGGTGTCGTCCTGCTGAAACATAATTACCTTCCAATTGTGGTAAGAAAATATTACTAATCATGTGGCTGTACCGGTCACCGTTAACTGTAACGTTCTGACCGGCTCATATCGAAAATGGCTTGTGGTTTATCATTGCTCCAAATGCAGCAATTCTGTTTATTGACATAGTCATTTAACCAAAAGTATGCCTCATCACTAAACAAAATTTTCAAATGAAATTATGGATCAAATTTGAATAATTTGTAAATGTTGCTCCGATGTGAGTCTATTCATGATGAATTGTCAAACCAAACTAATCTCCAAACAATCGAGAACTATTAAATCGACTGTCACAGAAAACAGTTTCGCCAATTTATACTTCCCTGCTTCTAAAACACCAATTATATGTCTATTTTTTGTAGCGGTTTGATTTTCAAATTGGCAACTTTTTTTCATGAATAAATTGGATTCACCTACGATTGATTGGATTTACCTACGGATGTAGGTGCTATGCTGGAATATTATATTTGGTTTAATGTAAGTAACATTAATCCCCAATTGTATGAATGAAAGTAATTTTTGTATCCTCGGATTACTCATAGTTTGACAAATATAACTCTCCGATAATTTTTATACTCTCTGTTTAAAAGAGTAAAATAAATGTATGAGATTTGATGTTTAAATAAAATTAAAATTCAAATCCAAATTTCGCACAACATCTCAACTTTTCTCATATAAAAATCGGAATCTGTTGGTGAATCAAAAAATTACCAGAACATTCTATTAAATAATTATCAATAAAAAAGTATAAAATACATAGATCTACCTTTCAAAATAATTTGATTACCTTTTTTATTTTATTAAATTTAAAAAAAAATTTATTAAATACAAAATACATAATATTTTGTAAATCTGACAGCATACATTTTTCATCAACATGATAATAAACATGAAAAGCAAAGGTTACTGATTTAAAACATAAAAAAGTGTAGCCGGTCATACAAAAAACTACTAGAAATTGCTATGAAAACAGCGAGTAAATTTTTTAATAACCTCGTTCATATACAATGAACGAAAAAAATAATCGTCTGCTAACGATTAATCATTACTTTCGGATTTTTTTTTAACTATCGTTGTTCATAGAATCGGGCCTGTGTCTTTGAAAAACGGTATATGAAATATCGGTAAAAGGTTTAGGTTTGTCTTCTTTGAGTAAGGCGTACTTTAATTCGTTGTCTCACCACAAACTTTTTGGGAATAAGGCAAATACTTATTTTTATCCAGGACAATATCTAAACAATATCTAAACCATCCTCATCTGTATTGCCTTGATTTATTTATTTTCCTGACTATATTTTATCTTTCATTTTAAATATAGGAACAAAGACAACTTTTATTCTTTTTGAAGAAGAATTAAAACAATTTGTGATCTTGTCACAATGAAACTGATGAGAACTAAATATATTGAATAGGCAAAATCGTTATTAGAAACGGCTGATAAAACCAAAAGTTTTAATGAAACACTCGAACATTTTGTCTCTCAACAAAGGGACGTTTTATGAATCTCTTAATCCATCATCACCAATAAAACCTGTATTTGTTGACGATTGATCTGCTCCAGATCAGATCAAGCATCAAAATCGATACAAAACAACATACTAAATCGATATTTGTGATCCAAAAACTTTACATTCTATATGTAATTCGTAATCTGGTTTGGATCACATTTCTTCAAGAAATACAGCTAAAGTTACTGAAAATGATCATCAACCATTTATCGGTGATTACAAAATGTAGCTTTCATAAAAATATCTTTTTGTCTTCATACAAATTAACGATCATCCACAATTAAAACGAGGTCAACTGATGAGTGGCAACTGAACAAAATTATGATGAAGCCTGAACAAAATTAATTCGGAGACATAAAAAATCCTAACCTCCACAACAATAATACAATATTTTTTGGGTCAAAAGAATTGTGCTGCCTGTAATTATAAATGAGCTACGACAGTTATTTGATTGTTCAGATGCAATTATTCGGGCTGTACGAAGGAATACACCAAATAACTGTATACTGGAGTATCCGTTGATAAAGAACATCAGTCCTTCGATGTGACGCACCCGAATCATGCACCATTTAGTCGAAAAAAACTATTCCACATTTAAACCCATTTTTGTCGAAATCACGGTCTGCCTCAATCTAATTAATCTGCTATGGTTGTTCCACATCTGTAAAACAAATATCCGTAGTATAAAAATAAGGACCTCAAGCGTAAAAAGCTGAAAAGCGTGTTATGTTTTAGTACGAGACAATTAATTCTATAGCAATGCTGCACCAGCTCATCACCAAACCATATCAAGTACCGAAACACTAACATCAAGGCAGTTGTATATATGTATTAATATTATATGCACTTGCATTTCAAAATATACAGTCCGCACCTACTCATACCTTTTTACCTACCCACTGATATTGTTATTGTGTAGTCACGCAGCGGAGAGAGAAACTAGCTCGAGTACTATTGAATTCCGGTTTTCAATGTTGTTTTACACTATTCCATAGTGTAAACCTTAAACGCATCAAGAAGCCGATCATACTACAAGATTTACAGCTAACCAGGTACATTGGCGGATCACAATCGCGAAAATATGTTTCTAAAAAATAAAATTACGCATCAGTTTCGACCAAACCATCATTATTACGACTTCGATTGTAAAAGTTAAATTCCAAATAACTCGTCCGTTCAGCTCAACCATAGCCATGATATCATTGAGCTGTTGAAACGTTATTTTGAGAATGACGCTGCTTTATACTGAACAGCAGTATCCAGAATTGATACATTTAAACTGGTACAACAATCCAAATTTTACTGCCCACATGGTGTATATATGCAAATTAAGCGGCACAACTTTAAAGTTACGCATCTTCTTTGACGCTTCATGCCGCTAACTTCATCTTTAACATTTCGACTACATAAAATAGGTTTCGTACTGGACATAGAGAAGATGTATTGTCAAATTTCGATACATCCTGATGATCGAATTTTCAAATTGATACTGTGGCGTGACACTCAAATTAATGAAACTCTAATTTATCAACTTCAAGCGTATTCATATGGCGTAACATGTTCACAATATCTAGGGATTAAGCTTTTCATCAAATTGCATCTAAACATGCTAATATATATATGCGGCTCTTAGAGGTTGGAGCAAACACCCAAGAAACTGCGTTGATATTAAAATATCTAATGCTAGAGGCGCTATAGTAAAGTGGATTTTAACTTAGAAAGTGGCGATCCAATTCAAAGATATTTTGTATTCATTTTCTACACCAGCTGTCGGCCCACTTAGACAAATCGCAAAGAATATTGTCTTTGCTAAACGAAAAGTTCCAGATCTGTGTGCCCAGAATGGAACCTCTTAGGAAGTTATTGCAGCGAATCAAAGCAAAAATGTTTACTAACAACTGACAGCTTACGTTTAGTAAAACCTACTAAAACTTCAACGTATTTACATATTTACCAAGTAAAAGTCAGCCTTTAATCGATAAGCTACTAGAGTCTTGTAACATATATTCCAAGTTAATAAAATGTATACACAACACAAATGATAACTGTTATGCCAACTTATGCTGAACACATGGTCATCCGATTAGTACAACACCAACATTCTAACGATTTGAAGGACTACTATCAATGACGTAAATCCATCATCGATTTAAGTTATTTACATTAAATCCGTTACTTGAGAAAAAGGGTATCTTAAGAGGAGAAGGGCGTTTACGTACACGATCGTTCAATACGTTCCGATACTAACCAAGAGATGGCGCCCTTAATGACAAATCTTTATAATTTTTAGAACGTAGCAACCTTCAAACGATATATTTTGTCAACATTTCATTACAATCGAACCATAGCATACTCAGTTACTGTGATTTAAGTGACGCTACTTTTGAAATTTTTATCGTGCGTGTTGATTTTTAACGGGGAAAACTTGCTTGACAAGTATTATTCGGACTCTGTTCCGTCGATTTGTCGGTGGTATGCTGATTTCAAACGTCGTCATACAGAAAAAATTATGGCGTCCAAATGAAGCAGCGACTCAAGAAAACATCAACAAGTCCTAAAAATCGTTATAAAGGATTGAAAAGTGAAAATACGTGAGATTGTTAAGATCATTAAGATAGCAATAGTGTGTCTAATATTTTGCATACAAATTTGGCCATGAAAAAGCCTTTTTATAAACTCACAAAGGAACAAAAACAACAAAGCATCAATGATTCGGAGCTCCGTTTACTAGAAATAAAAAGGATTTCTTACGACGATATATGACAATGAATTTACCATTTTATTCTAGAATCATATTGGCAGTCAGCTGAGTGGAAAGCATTGACTACCTTGAAATTAAAAAATACATCAATAGCAAATATTACATTGCATTATTGGTAAATTTAAAGGAAGAAATCGCTGAAAAACGGCCATAAATTAAGAAGAAAATAGTGATCTTTCACCAAAACCGTTGCACCGTATCACAAATCTCTAGAAACGATGATCAAACTACATACGAGTTGAGTTTCGAATTGCTTCCCCATCCACCGTATCCTTCAGATCTAGCCACCAATTGATTACAAGTAGTTTGAAGGCCTCAATAAATAAAAAGCTTCCAGGAAGGAGCTTCAACTAGTGCTTTATCGTGTAAGATAGAGATGGACAAAAAATGGAGGATCTTCCAATTAAACGTGTCCTACTATACAATGTTTGTTTTAAAATTTTGTTTATATTGCAGCGGTAAGCGATGTGGACACCGAATCATTTATCACCACATTACGTTGCTTTGTGTCTAGAAGAGACACTGTGCTAACACAGAAATGCAACTGTTACATAATCTAAGAACAAATTATTAATGAATATTCCATTTCACTTTAATCTGTCCACTGCTTCTCACTCGAAGGTTTATGGGAAGCCACTGTTACGAATAGCTGAATCTTCAAATTTTGAGAAAATCACTGGAGAAGATAATTGGTTATACAATGACATTGATGTTCTCCAAGTGGTCACGTTGCAACATTTATTACAAGGCAAACCTTTAACAGCTATGCCTGAACTACATTTAAAGGAAGTCCGAGATCGGCATTTAAAATTCAATACCAAGGACTTACTTTAATCTTAAGGACTTCCTGATGGTACCTTATAATCAAGAATTGTAGCTTACTACCATTCAGCTGGGTAGTTAGGCAAATACTTAAGGTCTTTCCTGAAAATAGAGGTCATTTGCCAATACATAATATGATGGTGTAACAGAGAAACTGGATTCACTAGAGCATAATGTAGGATTTGTTGGTAAAGTATAGGGTTGTCATTTATTGGTGAGAACCATCTGACGTCGTTTTCACAAGTGTCTGTTGCCACAGGTATCTAAATTCGAGCTTTTTATACATTTACGAATGTGAACAAATCTTGAACTAAATATATATAAAATGGCTGAACATAAAATTTAATTTGATTGAATATTGTGTATCCAATTCATATAAAAATCGCCCACAAATATTTGTTGGTTCATTTAAGAGGAAATTAAAATTTGGATACCTTCTAAAATATTCTAACCTTCTTAAAATAATAAATGTATAAATTATATGTTAAAATGTTGTCGCTACCGGTTTATTAATTCTTATTAAATTTAGTTAATCTAAAAAATAAACAACGCAAAAATGGTCTGCTGTAATAAAGAAATGCAGTGGGTTTTGCTAATGATCAGAAAAATTCTCCTGAAAATCACCCAAAGTAATTTATAAACCCCAAAAAAACAAACAAGAAATAAAATGGCATTTTTAAGCTAGCCCAGAACAAGCTACGCCTACAATTTCAGAAAATAAAAATAAGGAAAAAGGGAAAATACATAAAATACCATGAAAGATGTAAGAAAAGAAAACTTTCTGTGTATAGAGAACACAGTTTCTTTTGTGTATTCCGAGTTTAATTCATAAAACCTACGCAACATCAACCAAAATGTGGTAGTATTATATATGTGGGTATATATTATTTGTGTTTATATATATATATATATATATATATATATATATATATATATATATATATATATATATATATATATATATATATATATAAATATATATATGTACACAGATAATAAAGGCAAATGTTAGTTTTCCACTTTTCATTTATTATAACAGTTATTACTTTTTTCATAAGTACATCTCTTGATATAACCTCACAGGTGGAATAATTAGTAAATTTGATTAAGTTATATCCTTTTTCAGGCATATTTCGAATTTTCTCTGTCCCGGGCTTATTTTGCGCTACACTCAACATTCATATATACGAGATAATGGATGAAAATGAAACGGAAATGCAACCTTATATATTCCGCAACAATACGAAAATTATTTGTACCTGTTGGTCCGTTTTATAAGATGAATGAATTTATATTTCTCTCATAATATGCTGATAATACAATACAGTTCTGCGCAATGGGATCGATCCAGTGCAAAAAAATTAAAATCTGCTTTTTAGGGTGTGCAATACTTGTCCTCCCAAAATACAACGACGAGCCATAACGAAAAATTGTTTCAAAATATTCGACAATTTCGGCAGTTTTATGTAATATTTTGAGTTAAGTTACGAAAATATATTTTATCGCTGATAATCGTATAATTTATATAGTTGTGATGACGCACATCGCTATAGTAATAAATTCTGGATGAAAAACGTAATATGTATGTACATGTATATGAACTCGAAAAACATGAATGGAAACGGGAAAACGTATATTTACCAAATAAAAAAAAAACTTTTTTATGTATATACGTATATGTATTTAGATTATTGTACGTGGGAACAATATTGCGACATTTATAGTTCGGTAAAATACTAAAAATTTATCACACGTCTTCTCATCATGTATCGAAAAATATATACACCCACACAACAAATTTTTATATATGGTGTGTATGTATATATTTACAGTGATTCATAGTGAAAATGGTCCAACGTGAATAAAATTCGTTTAACTAAAGAATCCTTAAAATTTGAATCTTTCAGTATTTTACAATTTTTCATTTGCTTTTTAAAACTGTAAAATTTACGCCACAAAATTAAGATGTTCAAAATCCAGAAAATCATGACGTAAGGCTCATTTAGACTGTGAAATTTATTTCTTAAACGAAAATTTCCAAAACCTAGCAAATATATCGTGTTAGTCCATTTAAAGTGGAAATTTAAGAAAAAAATCAAAAAACTTCCAAAATTTAGAAAATACATTATAGTAAACCATAATATAAATACACATAGTACTACCATGGTATGTTAGCCCATTGACGTGCTAGAGGTCGCTAGTGATATTGTCTTTAAAATTTTCAAAATATTTTATAAGTTTAATCGCCTAAATGCTGACGATATTCTATCGACCCGACATCTAGAACATCAATGGGTAAACAGTTTTTTCTTATGATGTGTATTTATATTATGACTAAACCCATTCAAGCTGAGAAATGTAGATCGAAAATTACAAAAACCCAGAAAATGTCCGATGGTTAGCTCATTTAAATTGGGAAGTTTTTGGAATTTACATGACAAACGGAAATTTCTAAAATCCAGAAGATGCGTGATTCTTAACTCTTTTAAACTATGATATTTATGCCTTAATGGCATAAATATCATAGTTACATTGTTAGATACATTGTTAGATAGATGGTTAGATGGTTAGCTCAAAATAATGAAGTTTATGCCACAAATCAAAAACTTCCTAAATTCAACATTTCATGATGGTTAACCCATTCAAAATTTGAAATTAGGACTCCTATGGAGTATACATCTGGAGTACTACATCTGGATGGTTAACCCATTCAAAATTTGAAATTAGAAATCCTCTTTCCTATGGAGTATACATCTGGAGTACTACACCCAAGCAATAATAACCAAAACTATAATCAATCATACATTTTAAGCACTCATGCGGCTACCGGAAAAACCGCAAATGCTGGAAACCTAAGGGCCTTTTAACTGGAAAAGAATTGACGCAAGGTGTATTTACATTCGCCGAATGCAATTTTTAAACACCCCAGCCGGTATAATGCAAGGTTGCATCTAGATTCCGCTCTCTATGACACATACGTTGCGGGGATGTGAAACTTATTTAGTTGTAGTCGTACATGTTATTTGTTTATTTGAGTTTTTTGTATGCCAAAAGTTTAAATTTATAAAAAAATTACTTAAATTGCTAGATATTGTTTGTAGAATATTAAAAAAATTCACTTAGTAAAATAATTCAGAGCTTGCACCCAATTTGTCCGGCTGCAATGTGGAGCCATTTTTATCTTTAACAATCATTTATTGTACCATCAGCAACGTCTACATTAGTCGTCATCATAAAAGACATTCCAACATATAATTTAACTAGGTATGTCAGATTCCCCTGTCTCGATGAATGATACCTTAATTAAAAGCTCTAGTCATGAGTAAAAATACTGCTTGAGTTTTTGGTTCATTGTAATTTTTTTGGCATTTTTTGTGTCCATATTATTTAAAGCGAATATTATTAAGTGACAATATCATGTATGTAAATATTAGCGTATGTACTGTTAATATTATTACTAAACTTTAAAGCAGCGGTAGCGCTATTGTTTGAGTTCCAGCTGGGAATTAAAAAAAAGTTTCCGTTTAATGCACGCATTCAATGGTTTCAGATCCATTCAACAGAGTGGCAGTCGTACTTCATTTGGTCGCTCAAAAATTTGCAAATTGTTCACTCAATCGGTTATATAATCGAATTGTGCAATGATTTCATATGCCACCATTATATCCAATAAAGTGGAAACTGCAAGGCGTCTATCCGAACAGTTTACAAGTTTTTTCGTCATCATTTAGGCGAATATTATTATCGCCTAAATGGCACTTAACAGTCACGAAGTACATGCGTAGTAAATTAATCTTGGACAAATATTCGATTAATAACACAAGTCAATGATCAATTAACATTAACATTTAAAAAATTACGTGAAAGTCTCGGAAAGAATAAAGTGCCGTCAAAGCCTATAATTTACCGGATCATCAAAAAATTTGTAGAAAAATGAACTGTGGCAAATAAATCCAAGTTTGTGCAACATCGTAAAGTCCGAACACTACAAAATATTGCTGCTGGACACGTCAAAAGTGTACGAGATAATCCAACGGTATTAATCAGACACATTGCGCAAGAACTTGGACTTTGAAGAACAACACATACCAATATTTTGCGTAAAGACTAGGATTTTTACCCATATAAAATTCAATCAACGCAAGAGCTGCTACCAAGAGAACATTTGCAAATTTATTCAATCCACAAATAGTTCATCAATCACCATTACATACCTTGAAAGTGTCGGTATGGTGCGCAATTTGGGCTGAAGGAGACATTAGACCATATTTTTACAAAAATCCAAATGGTTCGGCTGCGTCAGTTACTGGCGAACGTTCTATTGAAATTATAAGGAAATTTTCAGACCAGAATTGTATGTCAATGGTTTTGTGAACAGGTAGTTCCAACAGGATGGTACCACGATGCTGCTAGAGAAACCGTGGAATTGTTTTTCGAGAAATGTTCTCACAACAGTTAATTTCGAAATCTGATTATGGAGATTAGCCCCCCCCGGTAACCCGATTTAAAATACGTAATTCGAAACATTAAATAAACGATCTGCAAACATCAAATCTATTTCCTTTTATTAAAAAACACTTGGTTGTGAACCAACCATTATTTAGTGCTATATGCTTAATTTAAAGATGCAATTGAAACAACGAAAAATGAGTTCTATGAGCAACTCCAATCTATATTTGAAAGAACGCTCAGAACCGACGGCAAAATAATAATGGAGATTCAATATGAAAATTAGAACAGACGTAACACTACCGTAATAACCATAATGGGTAAAAATGCGTTGGATGCTGTGCAAAACAATGATAGAGAAAAACTTGTCGACTCCTGGGTTAAAGATAATTGAGTGATTCTGAAAAAGAAACATCTCCAATGGAATAAGAAATGCTCCAACTTAATCTCCATATAGAAACGTAAGACGGTACCAAACTGAAGAGCTCTACGCCAAGACCTTCTCGGATGACTGCCTCGGTTAGTGATGATATATGGAAGAAAATTGAGGAACGCCGCCATTTAATCATTAAAACACCATTTAAAACATGGCAGAGGTGTACCGCAGATACGAAGATACCTCACATCAAGTAAGAAATAAGTCAAGGAATGATCATTGCAAATATAAACACACATCAATTAGTAAACGTCTTATTCCTCTAAATCTGATATAAAGTAAACAATTTCAATGATTCACGACTTTTTATGTGATAGGTCCGGATTATGAAGGCTAAATCATTCCAAATTTTATGTATTTTTGATTTAAATAAAAATTTAATTAAAAATAAAAACGAACTTACATTCGTAAGTCGAGGAATACCTGTATGTATAGTATCTATGATATCTAAGATACATACATTTTTAAAGTTAAATAAAAAATATTAAGATGTCTCTGATTGATTATAAAACGTTTTGGTTGTGTAATTTGCTAAACGTTTCCACAATTTGTTAACCCAACTGTTCTAATTATAACATTCGAGTACGAGAGGGGAAATCTTTGGTTTGTGTATCCGATAAAGAAATATGTACCTACATTTTGACATTTTTGTTGGTTTTAAATTCAGTCTACAGTTTTAATCAAGTAATATCGTTAAAAATAATCACTTAATTACATAAAAACTTGTGCATAATTATAAAAAGTACGTAAGTTTATTTATAATAAAATTTCTAAATTATTTTTTGTGTCACAAACATTAGTGCAGATCAGTGATTCGATTTTTCAACTGACCAATTTTGTTTATTGAAATTTTGATTTGTCCAATTTTAACGATGAATAAATTTTTATTTAACGTATACTACTGTCAACCAGTAGTTTTTGTGGTAAAAAATGATAAATTTATAAATATGTAAATTTTCAACAGTTTGCACAAAATTTTATTGTCAATTGTGAAAAATCAATAGTTTTACAATGGTAACAGTTGAGCTTCTCACGGCGTCGACTCGCATGATAATTTCTTAAAAAAAAAAAAAGAGAAATATAATCGCAAATAATGTGAAAATTGTTTAGTTCTATTTAACTGGTTGAACTGTTGTAGTCGTTGGTCAGTTTTTCTTTTCAATATCGAAAACATTAATTTTGTGGTGTGCACTCGTGTATCGGTCGATCAAAATCAGCTGAATCAACATCATATTGTGAGTGACTGTCGTTTATTTATATTTTTGATTAAAGTTGCTGCATCCGTAAGTACTTAGTGGAAATATTCTAGCATATGTTTTGCAGAATTCCTGTATGCTGAAAAAATTTATGATAATCGATAGGGGAATTTTTTTTTTTTTTTTTTTTAAATTTATGATAAGAAATGTGAAACGACCATAGAATAATTGATCTACAGGTGGTTTTATGTAATTTTGTTTTTTCCATGGAATCGTTTAGAGAAACAGAAATGGGGTAGAATGGTGTACCTTTTATTTTATTTTTCCAATTTTCATTCATAATTTTTCGTTCGTTTGCGTTGCGTTTTGTTGTTGTATATAGAACCGAGTAGATTATTTTGAGCTAACATTTTAATGAATGAAAAATGTAATCGTGGAGAGAGAAATTTATTTTTATCGAAATGACTGTTAAATAACCTGATGCTTCTTTTTTTTTGGTTTTGTTTAACTTTAGAGCAGATTTATAGGTGCTTCCTGGATATTTAAAATATTTTGGTTTTTAAATTTTATATAGGTCATCCTAGCATTTGTTTAAGGTTATTGAATATTCAAAGCGTGTGGTGCTATTCAATTTTTTTTACAAAATGGAGTAAAATAGGTAAATTTATAAGGATATTGTGGGCGAAATATATTGTCGAAAATAATTTAGGGATTATCTTTTTTAATCTAAAAATCCAGTTATTATGTATTATATATATGTATAATATATAAATGCTATGCTGGAACAGCTGTTGTTCTCATCAACTTGTATATATATATATATAGTCGGAAGAAATTTATTTTGGTTTACTCACTCAAGCGATTGTACCATAAGATGAATGTCTTTTAATCAATAAGTTATAATATGACGTAATCCGAAATTATGTTTTCATTTCAAATTGCGTTAATGATTGATTTGTATATGGTTTATTTTAATTTTCAGCAACATATCAAAAAAATGGCAACTATTCAACAAGGTGTGATTTTATTTTTTATGCTTGGACTTTTATGTCCAGCATGGGCATTGAATTATTTAAATCCTAGTAAGGATCAATTTATCTCCGATGTAATACTTCGTGAAATTGTCGATCGTATGGGAAAAGATTTAGCCGAATCATCTGATTCGTACATAGATACAATACCACTTAATGATATGCCCGCATTAGCATTAATGGCAAGGGCTTCAAAGGATTTGGAGGCGGAACAGATGGACTACGATGCATTATTGGAAGGTAATCCATCACCATCGTTACGTGACCACGAATACCTACAACATACTTCGTTGTGGGGACATCAGTATGTGTCGGGTGGTGCTGGTGAAGGACCGCATCGTTTTAAGCCGCAAGTAAAAACGGATGCAACATTACCGGCCTATTGTAATCCACCGAATCCGTGTCCCGTCGGATATACCGAGGAACAAGGTTGTCAAATTGAATTCGAAAATACTGCAGCATACAGCCGAGAATATCAAGCCGCCCAAGAATGTATGTGCGACGGTGAACACATGTTTGAATGCCCTGGACAAGAACAAAACGATAATAATCGTCAAAGTGATGTTGATTTGGAAAGTTTTTTGGCCAGTCAATTTTTCACCCAGGAACACAAGAATTTAGTTGCCAAAAAATATCATCCAAATAAGGTAAATATTTTTGAGGTATAAACTTAGTAAATTGTTAAAATAATTAAAAAAAAAATTTTTCAACCTATGATAGAGAGTGAACAGCAATAATCCATATTTGGAAGGTGAAAAATTACCAGTGGCCGCTAAAAAAGGGAATAGCGCCAATATACATTACTAGACGCGAAAACAGTATAAGACCCATGAAAAACATTTGAACACGTATTACCCGACCATTGAAAATTCTAAACGGCTCACGAGAAATATATAATATATATATATATATATTTTTTAAATTCTAATTTTATCTAAAAATAATTTAAAAAACTACATAAATATAATTAATTAATTATAATTTGTGCGCATAATTATATGTGTGTAATATGCTAACTGTAATAATTAAACAAAATTATTGTCATTTATAAATTATAACAATCGATGTAATTTCTAATTTAAATAAAATATCTGTATATATATATATATATATATATATATATATATATATATATATATATATATATATATATATATATATATCTGTATATATATATATATATATATATATATATATATATATATATATATATATATATATATATATATATACATATATATATTTATTTATAAAATAATAATTAATTAAAATTTATAAGTGGCCCCAGTTATTTGAGAATAATACCTATTAAAAAATTACAATAGACTAAGTTTTTGAATTTTTTTTAAAAAAACGTATAATTTTCTTTGAAAAAACTTAAAAAAAAAATACGAAATTAATTAAATAAATTAATTTAATTAAATGATACAAAAAAAAATGAATAAATATATCTAAAATATATATTGATTGAGGCATTTAGTTTATAATATATTTTATTTTATTAAAAAGAAAAATTAAAAACTAATTTCAGTTAATTTTTTAGAAAACTTTTTTTTTCATGTTCATAAATAAGAAATTGTAAAAGTTTTTTCCTTGTAATTTTACAAAAAATTCATTAACTTACAACAAAAATGATGATATGAAAAGGATATAGTATCAATTGCGGCCCGTGTTTTTTATTACACAAATTGAAACAATATTAAATTTAAATCAAAATTAAATTTTATCCTTAAAAAATAGAAATAAAAAAAAAATAATAATTTTTAAGGATAAAATCCATGTATATAATAAATACATATATTAAAATTAATTTTTAAATAAATAATTTACATTGTTATTAATAAATAATATTATATATAAATTAAAAATTCAATATATTTTTTAATATTTTTAATTTATATATGAAACTAAATTATTTATTTAAAAAATGCACAACAAATAAAATATTTTTATTATTAAATAATCAGCACCTAGTAATTAAGATCTTATTATTTTTAGTTATGTAAGACCTAGTTATCTAAACAAATAAATTATATTATGATTGTCTAAGCTAAACACAATTATATATATATATATATATATATATATATATATATATATATATATATATATATATATATATATATATATATATATATATATATATATATATATATATATATATATATATAATACATAACCAAGTAGAATTAATTTTTTTTGGAACTTATTTTTAAAAAATAAGATAATATTATAACCACATACATATTATAAAATAACCCAAGAATATAAACTTTTTATTAAATAAACTTTTTAAAACTATTTAATCAAAAACATTTATTAATATAAAATTTATTATTATTATTATTATTAAAAACATAAAGAAAAAAGAAAAAGTCATATAATACAATACATATAATATATATTATATAATATTCAAAAATAAAATATTTTATTAAAATATAAATAAATAAATAATTTTGTCATTATTAAACAAATAATAATTTATGTGTTAGAATCAAAAATATAATTTTTAATTTTTAAATTAATTTTTTATTATAGCTCCATTCTGAATTCTTTGACTTTAAACTGTTTTTGCCAACAGAAAATGGCGATTAAATAAGTTAACGTCACAAAGCGTAAATTCCCAAAATCCAGAAAAAACATAATGTTTCCTATTAAAAGTGTGAAACACGATAAACCGACATTTGTAAAAAACGAGAAAAGTTATAGTTATAGTTATAGTTATAGTTATAGTTATAGTTATAGTTATAGTTATAGTTATAGTTATAGTTATAGTTATAGTTATAGTTATAGTTATAGTTATAGTTATAGTTATAGTTATAGTTATAGTTATAGTTATAGTTATAGTTATAGTTATAGTTATAGTTATAGTTATAGTTACAGTTATAGTTATAGTTATAGTTATAGTTATAGTTATAGTTATAGTTATAGTTATAGTTATAGTTATAGTTATAGTTATAGTTATAGTTATAGTTATAGTTATAGTTATAGTTATAGTTATAGTTATAGTTATAGTTATAGTTATAGTTATAGTTATAGTTATAGTTATAGTTATAGTTATAGTTATAGTTATAGTTATAGTTATAGTTATAGTTATAGTTATAGTTATAGTTATAGTTATAGTTATAGTTATAGTTATAGTTATAGTTATAGTTATAGTTATAGTTATAGTTATAGTTATAGTTATAGTTATAGTTATAGTTATAGTTATAGTTATAGTTATAGTTATAGTTATAGTTATAGTTATAGTTATAGTTATAGTTATAGTTATAGTTATAGTTATAGTTATAGTTATAGTTATAGTTATAGTTATAGTTATAGTTATAGTTATAGTTATAGTTATAGTTATAGTTATAGTTATAGTTATAGTTATAGTTATAGTTATAGTTATAGTTATAGTTATAGTTATAGTTATAGTTATAGTTATAGTTATAGTTATAGTTATAGTTATAGTTATAGTTATAGTTATAGTTATAGTTATAGTTATAGTTATAGTTATAGTTATAGTTATAGTTATAGTTATAGTTATAGTTATAGTTATAGTTATAGTTATAGTTATAGTTATAGTTATAGTTATAGTTATAGTTATAGTTATAGTTATAGTTATAGTTATAGTTATAGTTATAGTTATAGTTATAGTTAAATATGATTATTGATGGTGAGGTTCCAGTTGTATCGTGCACTGCCGCTGCGATTGCCTATTAGAAACGAAACGGGGTATAAGCACCTGTCCCATTTGTACTGATTGATATTGATTCCACGTCGTAGATTCTCGTCTTTTTGATTTGGAGAATTTCACACAGTTCTTGGAACAAGGCTGATTTAAAATATAGCCGCTGTGAGCGTAATCAGTTTCTAGATTACTGGTTCCTTACCAATCAGGTTTCTGGCATCGCAAACATCTGGATCGAGACCGAGATCTCTGGTCTCTTCAATTGCCCTGGGCTAGTCTACTCATTTTCTTCTTTATGAGTCCGCCTCATGTTTGAATTAACCCGTCGTGAAACTCGCTATGGCTGCTTCGTATTCCAATGCTGATGCCAACATTTTATTAATTTTTTTTCCATTGGCGTTCGTTCTTAGGTGAAGTTTAAGGTGGTTATGTTTCACTACAATAATGAAATCATCCACCGTGAATTCGTTGAGCACATTCATGGGAATTTTGCCATAAGCTTGTCGGGCTAACTTTGTGATTTCCCGTTCCAGAGTATCGATTTTGGTCGTAAAAATGCCTCATTTCTCAGTTTACGACCAAAATCGACACGCATATCTTGAAGGCTTTCTCCACGTGTTTGTCGTTTTCTTATGAAGGATGTGGCCTCCAACACATCTGCTCCTTTTCCTCGTAGGTAAGGATTAGTAAATTGTCTTGTTCTTTGATAGTCCACCCATTGTGTTGTATCGAAGCTTGAAACTGAACCCTAACAATTTTCAAACGGTGTATCGTCATTGCATGTAGGTGTGATTTCAGGATTTCCAGGAATTCCTTTCTTGAAGCAATTTGGCACAAAGTAGAAGGATTCTGAAACTCAGCAATTGTGGCGAGTTTCAACGGTGGGAAATGATTTCCTTAAGATTCAAGAACTCTTTGAGTTCTTAAGTATTCGTAAGATCTCTCTGTAAGGCGTCAAACCAGAATAAAAAACTATAAAACCAAGAAATTTTGGAGTAAATTTGTGCAGGCTGTAATGTGGTTTCAGAATTTTTTATTTTGTTTATCTTAGATTCTGGGTCTCAAACATCATTTCTAACCGAAGCATTAGTAAATCGGTTGTGCCTTCTAAGGGAATCAGAAGAAGTGCATGAAGAGCTTTGACACAATCATAGAAGAATTGGGTAATGAAATTCCCAAGAAACAGTTGTAAGAGCACCTGGCCATAAATATATTGTAAGCTTACCGGTTCGCGACAATATGATAGGGCAATAAAGTGGCTACAGTCTTTGGAACTGAAGGAACTACAGCTTAGAAGGAATATAAATTAGTTCTGAAGAAATAATATGAGGAACAGGATCACATGACAAAAGATTATAGTTCAAGTAGCCGAGGATTCTATTTTCCACATCATGCACACAATGAATTGCTTGTTGGACCGACGATTTAACAGTCATTATTTAATATTTTGATTCGCTTCAGAAAATTCAAGATTGTTCTGACAGCCGAGCAAATTTTAGTTCGAGATGAGGTCACTGAAAATCAAAGGATTCTCCAGGGACAATTTGCTTCACAAACAGTAAAATCATATCGACTTCTTACAGTGACTTATAGGAAATCATCTGCCTCTTTATAGCTACTCAAACGTTACACCAATTAACCAAAGGCTACAAAACATGCGAATGCTGTGAAAATTTTAAGAAGAGACTTTTAAGTGGATATTCTGGTGTCTGGGGAAGATAATTCAGAATTAGCTCAACATTTGGTAGCTCAACTTATTGCGTTGTTAGCTAAGGGAGGTTTTCCTTTAAGAAAATAAACATCGAATAACCAACGGTTGTTACGGATAAATCCAAAGGGGCTTCAAGCAATATCAATACGAACTATTCAGGGGAAGGAAGATGACACTTTAAACCGATAATGAAGCTATGGTATATTCAAGATTGAAGATAACTGGATCGTAGATGGTAGCCAAAACAAAGCTGACTCCAATAAAACAATATGCTTACTCAGATTGGGGTTAAATGGCGCTTTATTGCTTGCCAAGTTGATGGAAGCAATACAATTTTCCCTTGCAGTACAAACGTAATCATAGACAGTTTATCTAAACCTGGAAGGGACAGGCTTTAAAGTGATGGCTTAGGCAGATGATGTTGCTATTGGCGCTTTCGGTAAATATCCTTGTATCCTCAGAGATGTTATGCAGAATGCTCTTGGCATTCTAACTCAATGGACCAATAGTTGTGGTCTTAGTGGTAACCCTCTGAAGACTGAGTTGGTTCTTTTTTCCAGGAAGTACAAACTTCCTCGCTTTGACCCTCCAACTCTCAATGGAGATGTTTTGAACATTGCAGATAAAGTGAAATTCTTGGGTCTCATTTTGGATAGTAAACTAAGCTGGAAGCCTAATATTCTGGAAATATAAGAAAAGGCTCTGTCTGGAAACTTCTGTAATAATCAGGATTGAGGTGAAAAGAGAGATTTACATTTCTAAGTGAGAGGGCCTCTACTCCTGTAAAAATGTCATTGGAAAACGATGGGGGCTTAAGCCTCACATTGTGCATTGGCTTTATACCTCTGTATAGTTAGACCAGTTCTAATGTATGAAGTTACAGTTTAGTGGCCCACTTTAAATACAGTGGCGAACCAAAATTTGCTGATGAAAGTGCAAAGAACTGCTACCTTGTGTATTAGTGGTGCACTTAGAAATGTAAATCTCTCTTTTCACCTCAATCCTGATTATTGTAGTAGTTTTCAGGTAGAGCTTATATCAATCAAGAAAGCCATAGACTGGATGAAGTATCATGTAATATCTGTAAGAGATATTGGCATTTTTACGGACAGTCAGGCTATTAAAGTTTTATAATCAGGCTTTATATCACGTCGAAAGTAGCCCCGGGTTTTTGTTCATTTCTTAACGAGTTAGCTGAACAGTTCAATATCCATCTTATAAGGGTGCCACGGCTTTTCAATATTACGGGGAATATGAAAGCCGATGAACTCGCACGACAAGGTATTACTTGCCTCATCTTATCGTGCAAGGTGGACATTGAAGTACCACTTGCTACATGCAAATTACTCATTAAAGAAGAAGCTTGTAAAATTACAAATAATAGATGGGCAAATTGCTCCTCATGCGTAATTACTAGGCAGATTTGGCCTAATTTGGGCTTAAAAAGGTCTAATCAGCTAATATCTATGCAACGGAATAATATTAGCACGGTTGTGGGTGTCATTACTGGACACTGTCTTATAGGAAAGCATGCCAGTAGACTTGGTGCTTTCTTTCATGATTATTGTCGAAGCTGTAACGACGAAGAAAAGGAGGAAACAATACTTCATTTGTTATGCACCTGTCCAAGTCTGTCTCAAAACAGGCTCAAGTTTTTGGGAGCTCACCTCCTGTGCAATCTAATGGATCTCAGTAAATTGAGCATTAGAGATATCTACTGCTTCGTGAGAAGCTCAAATTGGTTACAGTAGGGTAGGGCGGAGAAGCAATTTCTGTGGTAAGGCTACGGACCATATGTGTCTATGCCTCGTCCTTTTGTTGGGCGGCCACCTAAAACTAACAAACTACTATTGTACCGTCTCATAAATAGTGCTGGATTGGCTATCCATAACCAACGTAGGAAATCAATTGGCAAAAATATTAGAACTTAGCAACCGAAATCAGTAGTCTCACGCAGAATCGGCCAGAAATCCTAATAATTGCACCACTAAACGCCTAATGCCATCAGAACTAAAAGAGTTCACTTTGTAGTGGAACCGTTGGCAACAAAAACGAGAAGATGCATGGAAAAATCAACTGTTACTAACATATAGAAGACATGAATATCACGATGGTGGCTCTAGATATTAGCTTCGGAAAGCGAATAATAAAACGCGTCTCTTATTAGTTAGGAATATATGACAAACAATTTTCAATTTGTGGCATAAATTGTGCAGGTTGATTAGGCTCTTCACCTTGTATACATTTCACTTGGTCTTACAGGTGCGATCACTGCTCACGATTAACTATTTTGCCAAACTAAAACGGCATATCACCATGTATGCATCAAGTCGGTTACTACCAGTTTGCCGAAAGTAATACACTTCGAGCGAGGGGCATAAATATGCCCCACTAAATATTTGAGATGTTGTTGTTGCTATCCGTTGCGTTAATTCGTTGTTTAAACGTTCTCCGCAAATAGTACGATTTAAAATTTGAGATATGTAACCCCTTGATCCATGAGCTGAATCAAGGATGTTGCGTCCGGTGGTAAAAATTTGGTATCTTCACAAGTATCATCCAAACAAGGAGGATGAGATGGGGCATTATCTGGCAGTATTAAAATTTTAAAAGCCAAATTTTCTCTTGTACAATATTCCTTTAGTTCTGGAATTGCACAATTAAGGACCCAATCTTTAAATAAAATCTCATCAGCCATCCATTCTTACCAGATCTCCAGTATACAGGTAGCTTAGATTTATAAATGCCTTTTATTGGTCTAGGGTTCTCGGAGTGGTAGATCAAATATGCGGCTTTAATTTGTTATCACCGTTAGCATTTCCTCCAAGTAGATACGTTAAACACTCCTTGTTAACTTTATATCCTGGAACAGCTTTTTCTGTTTTAGAAATATATGTTCTCGATGGTAAGCGTTTCTAAAATCAAATTTCTTGGAGATAAAACCAAAAAACTTTTTTGTTTGGACAAAACCGCAAAACGATGATTAAAATTTAGTCTTCAACGGACTTTAAATCCACTGGGTGATCAATACTTACAAAAAAAAAAATAAATAAATAATAAAACTATATTTTGATGTTTAACATTTAGCTGAAATAAAGAGTTACAACGACGGTGGAGTGTTGTCGTTATTTTACCGATTCAGATGTTTAGGTGTTGTGCTTAGCAAAGCTCAGTTTCGATCTGATGAGGAATCTATGATAATTTTACTAAAAAATAAATGTCATCTTATCAGGCCATGGCAACCGAGTGATACGTGTAATTACTAATTTACGCTGTATATATCAATGCACTGTGTACATGCACGAAATATCTGAAAATTGATTGTGTTTATGTAGCGTTGGTCGCTACAGCATATCAGTGAAGAGTAGTGCACTTCAGTTCAATCGATTGTGCCTTATATTTAAATGGCTGAATGCTACTGAAGTGAATTTGATATTCGATTGACATTTTTCTGAATTCACTACACAAGCAAAAAATACAATCAAATAATTCAGAAGCTTAGTTTTATAACTGAAGTGAAGAGGTTCGAATCACCAGTCAATCCAGTTATTTATGTACAATATTCAGTAAATCCAAAATTTCCCGAGTACGGATGGGTTCTCTAGTGCCGACCTTAACATTGATTGGAAATTTTGTTAGGTGGTCACAATTTTTTTCCTACTCAAACTTTAAACCAAATAACACAAATACTCTGCACGAGTAAACAATGTGGCCGAGCGTCAATATAGCGCCACAATGTATAATCAAATAATTTCCATTTATCATTTTGCCCAAAACTTAACCCAAATTCAATATATTATTGATTTAATCGCGCGTGAGTTATGTTACTTCCTACGGATCTACACGCCACAACTAGTATTATAGTATGTATATAATATACAGATTATAATAGTTTACTTAAAATTATAATAAAAAAAAAAAAAAAAAAGTTAAATATCCAAATTATTAATTTCTCATTCATTCATCGTAGTTTTCGTTTTTGTCTTATTTTTTGTTGTTGTTGTTTGTCTACCCGCGAAATAATCAAACAAACGTAAAATCTGTCTATTTAAATGCAAAAAAAAAAAAAAAAAAAACAGCAACAAATTAATCGAAACGAAACACAAACATAAGTAAACGAAACCATATGAAAAGAAACTGAAAAGAAAAACATTTGTTTCGTTACTGTTGAACAGATAAGATCGAATGAGAATATTCTTAAAAGAAAAACAAAAAAAAAAAAATTTTAATTTAATTTAAATTTGTTTAATTTTGTTTAAATTTTCCAACGGTAGTTGCAAGGTACCTACCGGATAATATTTTAATTAAGTTTGCGGTTTCAAAGTGTTTTGTTTCTTTTTTTTTTTTTTTAAATTTTAAAGTGTCGTTATTAAAAAAATGTGAACAGTTAAGACTTTTAGTGAACAAAAAGTGAAAAATTATATTCGATCGTAAATCAAGGAGCTGAAGCATTGGACAATTAAATGCTCAATTTTCGAGGAAATTTTTTTTAATTTATTCTAAGGTAAACATAATTTATTCTGCCAAAAATTATAATCCTATATATAAATTTACGATATACAATACCATTCAACGAATCCTTTTGAATTCGTCAAAACGTCACAACATCACGTACTTGTGTATATTGGATACACACAGATGAATTGATTTCTGATTAATTTATGAGTTCCTAAGAAATTTGAAAATATTTTTTCGCAGTCTTTACGTTTTGTGTGAAATTTTTTTTTTGTGGTATTTTATGAAAGGAGGTGCACTAATAATGATTTAGTGGCTTAAATACTTTACGTACGTGTGTGGGTATCTATATAAGATTATCATAATATATAATGAGATTAATAATTTGACATGTAACATAATTTCGAAAATCATTTTTTTCGATGGTAAAACGGATATTGTAAAGTGACACGTGTGCGGGTACAATTTGATGTAGTTAAATGTACTACGCACGATTCCCACAGTCGATTGATTGGGTTAAGTATTTAAAAAAAATTATAGTATTATGTACTATATACGAAGAGTCGAACCTAAATAAGTGGACCACATAAAAATCATTTGTTCAATTATTTATCGCCAGAAGGGGTGTCTGTTTTTGCTTCAGAAACTTTATTTTTAGAGGAACAATTTTAATTTATTTTTTTGTAACTTCCTGTAACATTTCCACACTTCCAATTGTATGTCAATCTTGTCAAGCACACCCGAAATTGAGCAATTTATTCAATTTAAAGTTTTTCTTTTTTCCGCTTAACACTTTAAAATTTTTATTATGTCCTTGTCTTAGGACTATCATTTGAAAGTAATTCTAAGTGGCAAGAAGAAAACAGTAAATCGAATAAGTTGTCAAATTTTGGGTGTACGGGATAATTATCGCCCTTTAGACATTTTATCATTTTTTCTTTGAATTTGGCCGTTGATAATTTTTATCCAACCAGCAAATAAGTCAGGTGTCATTCATGTTCCCATTCCCGGCAAGTGTATATTATTAGGCCCATGAAAGCGTTTGGTTTGGCAGTTTTAGCAAATACGAAGGGCTTTAATAATAAGACGATCTTTTGATGTTTATAGCAGCTTTTTCAAACAACATCTTTTTCTACTACACTCCGGCCTGGCATCATATTGTAGTTTCGGTCTTAAAATGACTTTACTGTGGTGTATTTCCCTTCATTTAATGTTTGAAAATGTGTGTTTTTTTAGGGCTGATATTTGCCTGATTGTGACCTCATTTTTATCAGAAAATTTAAATTTATAACGATTAAAAATGTTGGACTAAATTTCCAAGAATTCTAGAACTTTTAATTTTGTGAGTTTTAGAGAGCAAACTAAAGTTAGGAAGGTGGCTAACTAGCAGAGATTGCCAACTGTTCAGGTTTTACTGTATAGACTAATTGCTTATATAGGTTTACCTTTATGAGTTACATCATCCGCACAAAAAGTTTAAAATACGCAAGAAAATCATTAAAATAAATAATATACTACTCTATAAAGTTTTTGTTGTTGTTGTAATTTTTGCGGAGGTTTCATTAGAGAAACACAGAAATCACATAAAATTACCATAACCGCATCTTATGGTTTTACGTTGGCTAACACAAAAATAATGTTAGTTCAATATACAATACACAAAAAAATATATCATCACAAATAATTTCTATATAGAAGAAGATATATATAATTAGTATAATCTTAAGGCCATTGTTGCTAATATTTAAGTATTGTAAACTTTTTAGTACATTCATATGTCATGTCTTAATAAAAATGACACTTGTTCACGTACAATATGTCGTTCACTTTCGAACCATAAATAAATTAATTTAAAAATGAATATCACATAGATATATACAGCCACCCACATGAAATAATCATCTTTATATCTAAATCTTGTGTCTTCTTATTATACATGCACAATATAAGATTATTAATATTATTGTTATTCCTATTAGTAATATTATTAATAATAAGAGCGTAATGATCATTGAATAATTTGAAGTGATTTATTGACACAAAAATCTCTTATTTTGTTGTGTACTCGTATCACAATTTTCTTTGATTAATTTTAATGTTTCCATTTCCGTCACGCCACTTTCGAGTAATTGGTGTCAATTAACAATGCATGGCCTATTGGGCCACCATTTAACCAATTTATTTGTGCGGTATCCTTTTTCATTGTATATAGGGGCATCGGATGTCACCGAAAGATTTAGACGAAAAATTGTAACAATTTTATTATTATATTTATTGTTGTAATATTTTATGGAAAATAATTAGTTTAATGGCGACCACCAATTATTTTACGATTAATTTTTCATTAAATCATTCATAATTTGAGAGAAGGCAAATTTTTATTTAAAAAACAAAAATGAAAATAAAAAACGCGTATTTGTAATACTTGAAACGATAAATATTGGCGTCAGTACGATTTGTTATTGTTATCGAGAAATAGAAATACGCGAATATAATAATATTACATGGTTTTCCAATAAGGGCATTCGATCTATGACGTTTGTCCTATGGCAATACTAAAAAATAATTTCGGTGGAGAACAGTGCACTTCGTCTGATTTTAGAAAATCATAAGAGGACAAGTCGTTCTCAACCCCCAAGAAGCCATCATCGATGACAGTGACCTCTACGCCTGTCAAATGACAGCTCTCCTTTGAATTTTGATGACCGTTTTGGTCATTTATCATGCGCATGACTCGTCTCTCAAATGGCATCAACCATTGCTTAAACTCATAAGTCAGGATTCAGCTTTTTCCTTCAGCTTTTTCCTTCATAATTTGTATGCTGTGCAAAGAAGAGAAACATCAGTACTTGATTTTTTGCTGTCCCTGAGCTAAGATTAGCCAGAGCTTCTGGTTAAGATTGTGTGCATCACTTATCAGACGATCCAGAATAACTTTGAACTTTTATATGGTTGCAATCGGTTGAACATAGCATCTAAAGAAATGAATACCAACCAGTTTCAGCACCACTATAGCATTTTCTTGAAATGGTAATTTCCCACAAACTCAGACAGTATATAGCGCGAGTTGATAAATCTGCTACCCAAGTCTTGTTATCAAATTTCCTGTATTGTTTTTATACAATAACAATGTCTGCGTTCAAATCACGTACTGTTTGCTTTAGCAGGTCTTGCGCAGCTTTACAGTGATTAAGATTTAGTTGGATCAAATTTTGCCCTGTACAGTCACTAAATCAATGTCCCTTATTTCTACAAATGCTTCCTGAGTCACGGCTTTAGTATCAGCTTCTAGACCGATACTTTTATCCAAATTATGGGAACCAATATATGTGGTTCCCAGTATTTTTGCAAAAGATCTTCCTTCATACATGCTTTGGAGAATATGAATAAATTTTTCTCCTAGAACAGTAAGTTCTTAGTCCGCCTTCACTTTGTTTAGCATTTCAGCATAAGATACAGCTTTTTTTTATAATGAAAAGCGCATCCGGTCGATTTGGTCGTTTCCGATTTTTTTCTTTCTGTTCTCTTCTAAGGCCAGCTCCAGATTTGTCATAGTACGCGGATTTGTTGCAATGCGTTCCTTTTTGCGCACCTGATGACCAGTCTGTGGCACGCTTCTTCATAAATGATAGGCAGGTTAGCTAGTTGATAGGTTGGATTCGATCTATGGCGTTTACCCAATGGCAATACTGAAAAAGAATTTCGATCATAACCATCCAGACTACTGGATCTACTAGTCATTGTCATGACTACTTCCGTCATTGCTTTCTCATCGCTGCTCCAATTTTTTCAATTTATTACCCATTTTATTAAACAGGACATTTATTCGAAGTCGTTTTTATCCAAAATTAAAAGATAGTTATATATTTGAAACAGTCATTTATCAGTGAAAGTTCTTTCCTAATTTCGTCACGAATTTATTTTTTGCAGAATATCACCGTTTTTCGTAAGTGATCGTCTATAAATAGACTGATTTTCCTTTATTAAGTTAAGACTATCGATCATCCGGCGGTGTGATCGACTAATCCATCTTCAAGATGCGGTTGTTTCTCACACTATTTGCTATCGCACTTAGTCATATATTCTGAATACTAATATTCACCGTAGTAAAAATTTCTTTACCCACGTATGTCTGCTTAGCTTCTTTCTAACCTTTAAAATCAAGATCTCCAGATTTCAATCGCTAGTCCTAACCTTAGCAGTGGTATTTTATTTTTATTTAGGACTGGTGCCATAAATGTCTATTATTTTGTAGTATACGACTGCTGTAAACTACTTTTCTGATGCAACAATAAATTCATGGAGCTCATTTTTCCTCTGTTGTTTGTGTTCGATCCATTTAGATCAGTGACAAAGTTTGAAAATTTGGGAAAGCACTTTCAAACCGTATAGACAAAATTAAAATAAGAAAATTAAATAAATTCAGTAGTTTTTATTTAAACATAAATGTTTGAACATAAAACATACCGATCACTTTGATCCTTTCGAAAATGACCTAACCGAATTTCCATGAGCACATGTAAGATACGGCTAACAAAAACCCGCAATTAATTAGGCACAACCCGTAAGTTTCATTCATTTATCGTAACAAGTATTTAAAAATCGACGTCTAAATCAGGGTCGGTGATATATGATATATTGGGTCTCATTCTGGAACGATAAAATTTATTTTATGTTATTTTTTTTCCCCTACTTGCTATATGAATTTATATTGAAAAACAAAAATAACATTACATAAAAGTTTGAAAATTAGAATAGACCCCATTATTGTCAAGTTTTATTCAAAACAGCGCTTCAAGAGATCCACATTCAACGTAATTATACTTTTATTCTACTTGTAATCTAATTAAAACTTTAAAAGAGCAAGTTTCTTAAAAAATGTCTAGTTCACTTTATCTATTCAACAGCATGACTACGAAAAAACAACTTAAACAAAAGAAATTTTAGTTAAAATTATTTAGAATATTGTTTTATTATTACTAAACGCCCTTTTAAATACAGAAAATCTGTCTGTTCCGCTTTTGTTTCATATGTTTTAATATTCCCCACCAAAATATTCTGTGTTTCTTTTCAAGGGGAAAACGTATAAAATAAAACAATTGAAATATTTTGTATTTTAAAAACTTTGCAGCAAATAAACAAATTGTGTCCAATTAGAATGTCTATACGATTTGTTTTTTCATGTTGGATTCACTGTTATTTGACAATTTTAATGGTCGAATGCCACTACAGGTTTATTAAGCCAATTTTTTTGTTGGTTTTTGCTTATGGTTTAGATTAAGCAGTGCTTTACTTGCGTTCATGAATGTTTCGTCCCCGATCTACATATGATAGTTTTTTAAGTTTAAATTATCTTTGTTGTAGTTCGATATTTATTTTAATCCTAATTTACACCAGCTATCCCGGGATTCTGCATCAATAGTTTTGCTTGGATAATTGTAGGTGCAAACTATCTAAGCGGATTAGACGATTTGGCTACTTGAAGTTCCTGGTAAAATGGGCTACTAGCCCATTTGTATGAATGGTTAAGTATGGAATTCTCATTAAAAAAGATTCCAAAAGATACTGTTAGTTGGCCTTTCTTTATTAGTTCCGATACTCATTATCTTTTCATAGCACATTTTGAAGCCTTTCGTCATCATGATGTCTTCGTATTTCTGAATCACAAAGCTCTGCCATTTTTCAAAATGCGAATGTGGTTAACTTTGTAGGTTTTACTGTAATCGATAAAATCAAAAATTAATTAATGTTTTCAATCCATGCATTTCATTAAAATATTAAAGCGCTCGAAATAGAAAACCCTTTATAATAGTTTAAAAACAAATCAAACAGTTTGCTCTAAATTGTTTCGATTTTTTTTCTATTTGTAATAATAATAATATTTAAATATGTACATTAAACATGTCTCATAATATATATAGTTCTATAATACGATCTTCGATGTGTGGCTCCAAAACCTTGTTAAATTTAATTAAACTAATAAAAATGTCGATAATCTATCGAACGTACATTATGTAGCTAGAAAAAAAAAAAAAAAAAAAAAAAAAGATTTATTAATTTTATTCAGCAATGTGTAATGAATCATGGCGTCAGGGTTCTCGTTCAAAGAGGTGACATATTGCTAATTAATCATACAAATAAATTTACATATGCGCGCATTTACTTATGATTTATCCTTTTAACGAGTGTACATTTATGCATACCTCATTCTTATAACAGATCGATTAAAAAATTCCTTAATTTGTAGTTTTTTAAGAATAGGAAAAAAATTATTAATCGTACAATAAAAATAGAAAATTAGCAAATCATTACACTGTAACAAAAACGAATTATAATTAATTTCAATAAATACAAAATCAGATAGGGCACACCTTATTTAATGACAAACTAATAATAATAATAGAAATATTAATTCTAATAAATTTATATCTGCAATCATCCATCAAAAATATATATGAAAAATATATAAAATGTGAACATATCCACACACAAACACTTAGATCGCGAAATTTTCCAATTAAATTGCAAAATGTTTGTTAATTTTTTTTGTTATTGTTTAAAAAAAAAACTGTCAATCTGTTTTCAAACTGCATAGAAAATTTTAACTGTGAAGGACAAAAATTTAATTGTTTTGAAGATAGTCGACGCCAATATGTTTTGCTCAAGTTTACAGTGTGTGACATTTTCGTATTTCAATAATTTATCGTTTATTTTATGTTTTAGTGATATCTGTTGTAAGGGACAAAGTACATTTTTAAAACATTTTCACTAAAAAAAGTAAGCTTAAATTGTCGGTTGCATTGCTTTTTAATAGTCGTTAAAACAAGTTAAAATGTCTTTAGACTGAATGTTTAAAGTTGAGTTGGTTTGATGTAATTTATCAATCGTAATATTTATTAAAACCACCATTCTATAGACTTTAATGTTTGTGTAAGATTAAAATTCCGATGTTATCACTGAAGTTTCGGATATACCAGAGAGCTTTAGTGATACTATGAAGAGATTTTATGCTTGTATTCGTTGCAGAAGTTCCCAATGCTATTTAAATGATGTTTTGTTTCCCATCTTTATATTTGAGGAAAATTTAAAAAAAAAACAGTGTTGATTCGGATGAAGCGTAATGTTGATCTTGATTACGTACCTTTCAAAGTTGATGTTCATGAAAATAAATTTTGTCAACTACTGAACTTCATTCAGGGACTTTATTGATCAAAAAGCTTCGAACGATAACCCGTTGAAAAATCTTATTTTCATAATGTTGGCAGTATGTACTCGAAATCATAGATGTTTGCGTCTATGACGATCGTTGATGACGATTATGTTACATAAAGACGTGATCGATCAAAACCTCCTATATATACAAAGCCGCAATGATCAAAACCGAACTTTAAATAGAGGTGGTAGAAAGACGAAAAATACCCTACTTTCCATACAAATCGTATGAAAAAAAGTGTTGTCTTTAAAACATATTTCAAACATGAAAATGGCCGTAAAAATTAATTTTAAACGCACAGACATTAAAAGTAATAGTTAAATTATGAATTATTCAAAATTTCAAACAATAAAATGGTTTTTATATATCTTTAATTAATGTTTTAATATAATGTCATAAAAAACCTTTATTTACAAACACAACTATAGTCTGTGATGTGCAAATCATGAAAATATAAAAAAATTTAAAAAAAAAACAAAAATTACAAAAACAAACTCTTTGTATATGTTTGAAATATCATACGTCATCGATATTTCATTGTTTGGTCTTCTATTGCATTTATTACTATATTCTTCCAAAATTTCACATATACATACGTACACAATTATTAAAAAATGAAATCCATGTCTTTTTAATTTAAAAATATTGATATAATTACTGAATATAATGGATTGAGATTTATATAAGATATAAAGATTTGGTTTAAATATAGATATACAAAAAATTGAGGTTATGAATGACTTTCAATCCGAAAATGCAAATAAAAAAAAAACATATTTTACATGTGTTCTTATGGAATATCGTAAAATTTGTCCGATCATTGCGGCTCTGTTATTTAGGTGGCTTTGGATCGATCCACTCTAACGCAACTTCTTAAAATACATATCTTATTTATAAGCTGTTATGTGGCTTTCCTAATAATGATGTTTAATACGTCTCAAACACAATGAAACCTTTGTATTTTTATTTTTTATTTCTTATTTCTTATTTCTTATTTCTTATTTCTTATTTCTTATTTCTTATTTCTTATTTCTTATTTCTTATTTCTTATTTCTTATTTCTTATTTCTTATTTCTTATTTCTTATTTCTTATTTCTTATTTCTTATTTCTTATTTCTTATTTCTTATTTCTTATTTCTTATTTCTTATTTCTTATTTCTTATTTCTTATTTCTTATTTCTTATTTCTTATTTCTTATTTCTTATTTCTTATTTCTTATTTCTTATTTCTTATTTCTTATTTCTTATTTCTTATTTCTTATTTCTTATTTCTTATTTCTTATTTCTTATTTCTTATTTCTTATTTCTTATTTCTTATTTCTTATTTCTTATTTCTTATTTCTTATTTCTTATTTCTTATTTCTTATTTCTTATTTCTTATTTCTTATTTCTTATTTCTTATTTCTTATTTCTTATTTCTTATTTCTTATTTCTTATTTCTTATTTCTTATTTCTTATTTCTTATTTCTTATTTCTTATTTCTTATTTCTTATTTCTTATTTCTTATTTCTTATTTCTTATTTCTTATTTCTTATTTCTTATTTCTTATTTCTTATTTCTTATTTCTTATTTCTTATTTCTTATTTCTTATTTCTTATTTCTTATTTCTTATTTCTTATTTCTTATTTCTTATTTCTTATTTCTTATTTCTTATTTCTTATTTCTTATTTCTTATTTCTTATTTCTTATTTCTTATTTCTTATTTCTTATTTCTTATTTCTTATTTCTTATTTCTTATTTCTTATTTCTTATTTCTTATTTCTTATTTCTTATTTCTTATTTCTTATTTCTTATTTCTTATTTCTTATTTCTTATTTCTTATTTCTTATTTCTTATTTCTTATTTCTTATTTCTTATTTCTTATTTCTTATTTCTTATTTCTTATTTCTTATTTCTTATTTCTTATTTCTTATTTCTTATTTCTTATTTCTTATTTCTTATTTCTTATTTCTTATTTCTTATTTCTTATTTCTTATTTCTTATTTCTTATTTCTTATTTCTTATTTCTTATTTCTTATTTCTTATTTCTTATTTCTTATTTCTTATTTCTTATTTCTTATTTCTTATTTCTTATTTCTTATTTCTTATTTCTTATTTCTTATTTCTTATTTCTTATTTCTTATTTCTTATTTCTTATTTCTTATTTCTTATTTCTTATTTCTTATTTCTTATTTCTTATTTCTTATTTCTTATTTCTTATTTCTTATTTCTTATTTCTTATTTCTTATTTCTTATTTCTTATTTCTTATTTCTTATTTCTTATTTCTTATTTCTTATTTCTTATTTCTTATTTCTTATTTCTTATTTCTTATTTCTTATTTCTTATTTCTTATTTCTTATTTCTTATTTCTTATTTCTTATTTCTTATTTCTTATTTCTTATTTCTTATTTCTTATTTCTTATTTCTTATTTCTTATTTCTTATTTCTTATTTCTTATTTCTTATTTCTTATTTCTTATTTCTTATTTCTTATTTCTTATTTCTTATTTCTTATTTCTTATTTCTTATTTCTTATTTCTTATTTCTTATTTCTTATTTCTTATTTCTTATTTCTTATTTCTTATTTCTTATTTCTTATTTCTTATTTCTTATTTCTTATTTCTTATTTCTTATTTCTTATTTCTTATTTCTTATTTCTTATTTCTTATTTCTTATTTCTTATTTCTTATTTCTTATTTCTTATTTCTTATTTCTTATTTCTTATTTCTTATTTCTTATTTCTTATTTCTTATTTCTTATTTCTTATTTCTTATTTCTTATTTCTTATTTCTTATTTCTTATTTCTTATTTCTTATTTCTTATTTCTTATTTCTTATTTCTTATTTCTTATTTCTTATTTCTTATTTCTTATTTCTTATTTCTTATTTCTTATTTCTTATTTCTTATTTCTTATTTCTTATTTCTTATTTCTTATTTCTTATTTCTTATTTCTTATTTCTTATTTCTTATTTCTTATTTCTTATTTCTTATTTCTTATTTCTTATTTCTTATTTCTTATTTCTTATTTCTTATTTCTTATTTCTTATTTCTTATTTCTTATTTCTTATTTCTTATTTCTTATTTCTTATTTCTTATTTCTTATTTCTTATTTCTTATTTCTTATTTCTTATTTCTTATTTCTTATTTCTTATTTCTTATTTCTTATTTCTTATTTCTTATTTCTTATTTCTTATTTCTTATTTCTTATTTCTTATTTCTTATTTCTTATTTCTTATTTCTTATTTCTTATTTCTTATTTCTTATTTCTTATTTCTTATTTCTTATTTCTTATTTCTTATTTCTTATTTCTTATTTCTTATTTCTTATTTCTTATTTCTTATTTCTTATTTCTTATTTCTTATTTCTTATTTCTTATTTCTTATTTCTTATTTCTTATTTCTTATTTCTTATTTCTTATTTCTTATTTCTTATTTCTTATTTCTTATTTCTTATTTCTTATTTCTTATTTCTTATTTCTTATTTCTTATTTCTTATTTCTTATTTCTTATTTCTTATTTCTTATTTCTTATTTCTTATTTCTTATTTCTTATTTCTTATTTCTTATTTCTTATTTCTTATTTCTTATTTCTTATTTCTTATTTCTTATTTCTTATTTCTTATTTCTTATTTCTTATTTCTTATTTCTTATTTCTTATTTCTTATTTCTTATTTCTTATTTCTTATTTCTTATTTCTTATTTCTTATTTCTTATTTCTTATTTCTTATTTCTTATTTCTTATTTCTTATTTCTTATTTCTTATTTCTTATTTCTTATTTCTTATTTCTTATTTCTTATTTCTTATTTCTTATTTCTTATTTCTTATTTCTTATTTCTTATTTCTTATTTCTTATTTCTTATTTCTTATTTCTTATTTCTTATTTCTTATTTCTTATTTCTTATTTCTTATTTCTTATTTCTTATTTCTTATTTCTTATTTCTTATTTCTTATTTCTTATTTCTTATTTCTTATTTCTTATTTCTTATTTCTTATTTCTTATTTCTTATTTCTTATTTCTTATTTCTTATTTCTTATTTCTTATTTCTTATTTCTTATTTCTTATTTCTTATTTCTTATTTCTTATTTCTTATTTCTTATTTCTTATTTCTTATTTCTTATTTCTTATTTCTTATTTCTTATTTCTTATTTCTTATTTCTTATTTCTTATTTCTTATTTCTTATTTCTTATTTCTTATTTCTTATTTCTTATTTCTTATTTCTTATTTCTTATTTCTTATTTCTTATTTCTTATTTCTTATTTCTTATTTCTTATTTCTTATTTCTTATTTCTTATTTCTTATTTCTTATTTCTTATTTCTTATTTCTTATTTCTTATTTCTTATTTCTTATTTCTTATTTCTTATTTCTTATTTCTTATTTCTTATTTCTTATTTCTTATTTCTTATTTCTTATTTCTTATTTCTTATTTCTTATTTCTTATTTCTTATTTCTTATTTCTTATTTCTTATTTCTTATTTCTTATTTCTTATTTCTTATTTCTTATTTCTTATTTCTTATTTCTTATTTCTTATTTCTTATTTCTTATTTCTTATTTCTTATTTCTTATTTCTTATTTCTTATTTCTTATTTCTTATTTCTTATTTCTTATTTCTTATTTCTTATTTCTTATTTCTTATTTCTTATTTCTTATTTCTTATTTCTTATTTCTTATTTCTTATTTCTTATTTCTTATTTCTTATTTCTTATTTCTTATTTCTTATTTCTTATTTCTTATTTCTTATTTCTTATTTCTTATTTCTTATTTCTTATTTCTTATTTCTTATTTCTTATTTCTTATTTCTTATTTCTTATTTCTTATTTCTTATTTCTTATTTCTTATTTCTTATTTCTTATTTCTTATTTCTTATTTCTTATTTCTTATTTCTTATTTCTTATTTCTTATTTCTTATTTCTTATTTCTTATTTCTTATTTCTTATTTCTTATTTCTTATTTCTTATTTCTTATTTCTTATTTCTTATTTCTTATTTCTTATTTCTTATTTCTTATTTCTTATTTCTTATTTCTTATTTCTTATTTCTTATTTCTTATTTCTTATTTCTTATTTCTTATTTCTTATTTCTTATTTCTTATTTCTTATTTCTTATTTCTTATTTCTTATTTCTTATTTCTTATTTCTTATTTCTTATTTCTTATTTCTTATTTCTTATTTCTTATTTCTTATTTCTTATTTCTTATTTCTTATTTCTTATTTCTTATTTCTTATTTCTTATTTCTTATTTCTTATTTCTTATTTCTTATTTCTTATTTCTTATTTCTTATTTCTTATTTCTTATTTCTTATTTCTTATTTCTTATTTCTTATTTCTTATTTCTTATTTCTTATTTCTTATTTCTTATTTCTTATTTCTTATTTCTTATTTCTTATTTCTTATTTCTTATTTCTTATTTCTTATTTCTTATTTCTTATTTCTTATTTCTTATTTCTTATTTCTTATTTCTTATTTCTTATTTCTTATTTCTTATTTCTTATTTCTTATTTATTTCAGAAAATAAAAAAATTACATTAAAAAAAAATAAAAAAAAAAAAAGTCTATCACTTCCGGTTAGCCGATTTCCGCCAAAGTTTACTAACCTACGTACTTATTTTTAGCCGGAGAATCGGAATCTGCAATAAAAAATAGGGGTTCCAATTTTAATATCAAAGTTAGCCCCTCTCCGACTACAAGTAGAGGAGAAGGGGTACTAATTTTAGCACTAATGTATTTCCCCTGCGGAATGATTAAATTTTTATCCGGGACATTTTGTTTGTAAAGTGCTTATTTTCCAAGATATTTGAAAGTTTCAGCTGAAAAAAATCACCAGGTATATTCTTATTTCGATATTCTTAAGCGATTGCAATATGTTTTTGTGTGCATATTGCATTGTCTTTGTAAGTCGCGAATTGCACAATTTTCGATCGTGTCCGAAACCCAATAAATATTTGTTAAAACAAATTTGTGACATTTAATATTTGAAAAATGTTGCTCTACATCCAATTATTTGTTACGTTGTGCGAAAAGTAAAAAATTGTCGCCTCATATCTCCTCGCCTCATATGTTTTTAAATTCTCACTTTTTGTGGGGTATAAAAACTATGAAGAAAATTACATTTAATTGTGTGCATTGGTTATTTAAATTGTCATAGCAACGAAAAAGTTCAATTGTTTCTTATATGGTTTTTGAATGGTACAATAGCAATACATGTTAGTAGTGATTGTATATAGCCGAGTGAGCTGTGCGATGAGTTTAGCTTTTATTATACAAAGTTTTGGTGTTTGTCAAAAATTATTATAGCAATAATTGACCATGATAATTTGGGAGTGTTTTTTAAAATTATATTAATGTCAAAAATTTGTATTCACAAATATTTATAATGGGTTAGACTGTGTCCGAAACCATCAGAAGTGAAAAGGAGAAATGTTGAAACGTAAAATTCATTTCAATCAGACAATGTGGTTTAATTTTAACGTCGTACTTATATTTGCTTGGCCAGTACACCTCACGATCAAATTTCTAACTAATATGTCAATCAATATACATAGTTGAATTATGTATTTCATCGTACTTTGGGTGTCGTTAGCACTTACGTAAATACTTTCGTGAATAACATTTCAAGATCAAGACGACCACACATAATCACTACGCGTATATGAATTGATTCAATTTATTAGTTGCGTAAGGTAATGGAAATTGTAAACTGTATAGTCATTTGCAAATATTAAGATTTAGGTTAATTTTGTAATAATGACAGTTTGCGCATATGTAGGAAATAAACAATCTTAGAGCAAAAAAAAAAAAAAATTAAAAAGTCTATGACAATAATTCTAATATATACGTAATTGCATCGACATTGCATTCTATGAGTTTACACTTTTTACTATATAAAAAAAAAAAAAAAAAATTAAGCAATAAAATGGCGCGACGGTACGGAACCAATTCAGCCAAGACTTAATTTCTTTACATTTAAATAAAAACATGAAACAATTGTAACTCTATTTACTTATTTATTTATTTTTATATACATATAATATTATGTCTTTAAATGCAAACAGAATAAAAAAATTAATTACAAGACAATTGGCTGTGTGTCTTTAAAGAATTTACATTATTCTCATTTAGTGATTTATGTAAATTTACAAGAACAACAAAAAATTGTCATAAAAAAATTATTTGTTTTACAGGCGTGATATGATAATTGAGTTAAATATTTTTTCAATTTTATTTCATCATAAATGAATGATTATACCTTGTCTAATTATTTTTGTCGATTTACTGGTATAAGAACGCACGTAAATATTAAAATTAGAGGACAGAATACTATATAGGTATATATTCCCACGTAAAAGTACAAAATTCGCATATTTTAGATTCCACCTATGACTAAGTTGTGATCAGTTAAAACTTTATGCGAATGACATTTCTATATATGATTATGACTACGACAATATTGTACGATGATAAATTATAATGGGAACCTGCCTCGAATTGATTTACATAAGGTGACCATATATTGTTTAATAAAGTTGAAAGTTTTTTGTTAATAATGGCATCATTTTCATAATTGGCTTTATTCTATTTTTCTGCAAAATAAACTAACAAGAAGTCCAAGTGGATCTACCATTTTAAGTCATCGGTACCTTGGTTGTTTTAATATATCCAATGTATAATTATTTGTTCAGAATGTTCGTGATGTGAGTTGATTTATTTCCTTTTACTTTTACTAGCTATTATATATAGTTCTTCACCCATTACTCTATAATTTTGCAATTTGCAATTTTTTTTGGAGGCAGTGTGAGAATATATGTGTGACCTCACGATGGCTGTAACATCAGCCAATGTTAATATTATTACTTTTTTAGTAATATAGGTAGATCAGGCCTAGGACACTGCCATGTTGAACATCCGGGTGCTAAGTGTCATAAACTGAGGAATGCTTGAACTTTAGCTTTGTGTTTTGCTATGTTGAAGTGCAAATAACTTCTATGTTGCGAAAATCTACTCGCTAAATTGTAACTCCATGAAAAAATTATTGACTTTCTCGAATAATAAATTATCTATAAATAATACCCAATCAAACCCCACCACTTCGAACTTCTACGATTATTTTAAATATTCTCCGCCCTTGCTTAAAAAAATGTCTACGTTTTTCATGAATTTATTCCACTAACTATAGGCTTTGTCGTTTCTAGTTTACCCCTTCTTTTATACAAAAAAGAGAACAACTTTTATACACGATCTCTCCTCCAAAGTGTTTTGCAGGTCTTTCATCGCAGCTGTTTCTTCAACACAAGATACATAGTATGCTTCTTTTTGTTTGCAAATAATTTTCAAATCCAATTTTTTACAACGAAGGAGTTGTATTAAGGTCGTTGCGTATACTATAGATAATGCAACTGATCTCGAAAACATTTTTGCTCGCTCATTATGTAAAACTCTCTCGATCTGAAACAAATCAATAATGAAACGACCAGAGTCAACACGAAAATAAAAACACCGATTCATTTCAACCAATAACAAATTGAAGATGCAAGCTTGGTTGCACAATGGCAAAATCGATATTAATATATTTGGGAGTAAGGCTATGTATCTTATCGTGTTTAGATAGCTTTTGGCCGAACACCATAACCACCATCAAACTTCTCAGAAACACGAAGCAGTTGGACGTTGAGTCCGAAATAAGCCAATAGAAATGAAGATAGTTTGACAATACTTCTGTAGCGATCATATCTAATCTATCTAAATTTTATTCAAAGGTTACATAAAAAATGGAGATCTGATTGGCTGAAAAAAGTAATAGAAAACAAATAATTTATTTTTATGTATTATAATAGATCATGTTGAACTGCCAACATTATATAGATCATGTCGGACTGTCAAGATTATACTACAGACGAAAATGCCATCTTATGGAAAGTGGTATGTTTTACACGTATGTCCTAGTGCTTTGATTATGGCGCTAGTTGTCTGCCGCTTGTTCCTGTTGAAAACATTTCGAACAACAACAAATTAAAAATAAGAAAAAAGTCATGGCACCTTATCATTTTCTTTGAAACTTGCTTTAAAATATGATTGTATTTTTTATGTTAGGTTTAGTATTTTTTCTTACTTATTTGGAGCCTTTTGTAATTATTGTTGATTTGTAATATTTTCTGTTTTCTGTTTGACACTAAATGATTTGAAGATCATTATAAAAATGCAATTTTTTGGCAATGATTAGTACTAGTATATACTTTAATCGTGGGGCTTTTTTCAGAAAACATGATCTCTTACAAACAAAAATCTTAAGAAAAGTATTATGTTTTACACGGATGCCCTAGTATATAGTAGTGCATTGCCTAAGCTGCTAGATGTCTGTCAAAGAGTCAAAAGTATAAACAAAATATTCTGTAAATGTCGTGTGCGAAAAATGCTAATTTAAAAAAGTTAATTACAAAATGCCTAAAAATGTTGTAATTCACTGAATAACGAGTATCATATAACCTCTTGTTTTTCAAATTTAATAAAACTGTAGAAACAACAACAGCAACCAATTGGCAAGAATTGAGTGTGGTTAGGCCTTTGGTAAAAGATTAAACAGAATCGGGCTAAGAATGAATTCAGAGGAACGCCCGATGGAATAACGAGCTTTACTGAAGACTATCCGCATTATGAACATAAAAGGAGCGCCTATGCAGGAGTTATTGGATACCTTTGAGTGTAGGAAGTTAGCAAAGTTGAAAATTCTGTGGAGTTTGCAAAAGAATCCCTCATGTCAGATTGAATATCAAGCATGATAAGTTCAATAACCGTGTTCATGTTTGACATTAAGGCAATGTTTGACATTAAAACAAGTTTGTGTTGAGCAAAATGATTCGATCAGAAGCCGAACTGGTATTCAGCTAGAAATTAAATTTTTAAAACTGTCTAAAACACTGACAAAACACAAACTGTCCTATTTATTTACTCAAAAATTGTTAACAAGTGTATTGGTTGGTGATAACTCCGCCATTTAAAGACAATTTGAAATACCTAGGTTGTCCTTGGGATTCCCGGCTGATATTTCAGCTTCATAAAAATTTTCAAAGTTAGCATATATCTAACAAAGCTTTATATGTCTAAGAACTTTTTCATTCATATATCAAAATTTAACCAGCCTAACAAATAGGTAAACTATAAAAAGTATCCTTTAGACCTATACTAACACATGCACGCACTTTTTGGGAAACGCAGCTGAAACCTACATTATCGAAATGCAAGTAGTGCAAAATAAGTGAATCAAAAATGCTTTATCATTGCCTTAATCCACTTCTATCCATGAACTCCATAAATTAGAAAATATTCCAAATTTGAATGATTTTTCTATTATTGAACTAGAATCCGCAAGGGAAAAGGAAAGTCAGAGTACCAGAAACTTGGTAAACCATGGGTCGAAGTAACTGGACCATACAGCTTAGGAGACGCCAAGTGCTTGTAAATTGGAAATAAAATAAAGAAAAACAAAAACCTTTTTGACACCAGTTATTTATCATAAGATCCTCGTCTTATAAGAAAGTCTACCGTCTCGTTGCATCCTTTGTATTTCGAGGTTCGAGTAGGATGTTAATATGGAACATTGACCTTTGCAATTGATAAATAATTCTACAAAAAAAAAAAAAAAAAAAGAAAAGATGACTGATAAAATGGTAAAACGGTGATATGTAACAATTCAAAATTATGATATGTAAATTATCTTAAATAATTCCTTTTTACTTAATTCGCACTATGTATATACTCATATAAGAAAATACATAATACGGTAACTCAAAAACATTTTTTTCTTGTATTCTTTAGTTAAAGGCGCCAAGTTGCAAATTCTCATAAAATTTATTTTTATTTTCTTCAATGATTTTAATTTTTTTTTTAAATTTTTTATTTTTTTTTGAGTTTTATGAATGAAACATGGTGCTAAATAAGTAGGAGTAATTTACTTTTTAGTTTTCTCGTCTTACATCATCATAATATGGACATACGTATTATATATTTTCATCTTATGCACACACATATATGTATGCCACAAACGATTTATTTACTGTCGCTGCAAGGTATATACGAACATATAGTTTTGTTTTCGTTGAAGTGAGTGAAGCCAATGATAGTAAAATTTTTAATTTATGAAAGTTTAGTCATAAAAATAACATAAAAACTAGAGAGACCACTGATTTACTATATTAAGTAGTATATACACATAAAGCATTAAAAAATTATTTATGCTACATTTAAATTTTCTTAAATTAAAAAACAAACGAAGATCCGAATAGATACAGAAAAAAAAAAAAAAAAAAAAAAAAACGAAAACCATCCCAAATATACTCGTCGTATATACATTTATTGTAGTTTAACAGGCCAAAGGTGTGCTGGGCGTCAGTCTGCTTCTTGTTTTACATTTAAAGAAAACATTTAAGAGGGAACACAAAAAAAAAAATAAGAAAGAATCGTTTCTTGGTCTGTCAAACAAAGTATATTTTGTTGTTGTGCGCAGCTTATTTTTTAAATATTTTGGTGGATTTTCAATGTGAATGAATTAAATAAATTTAAAAACAAATTTAAAAATAAAATCCATAAAATTTCATATCATCCTCTTAATTAATTAATGTAATAAATAAAATTTGTTTATATAATAAAAACTTGCCTCCCTCACAATCACAACACACAACAGCAGACGAACACTGTGTGTTCCCATATTATCGGTATGTATATATATATATATATATATATATATATATATATGCATAATGGCATAATATACCGAAAACCTAATCACGATATTAATTTCGTATAAATATATAAAATCTCGTAATTAAGAAGTGTCTGGCGATCATAATTAAATTAAACCTGTAATAAAAAAAAATTGATTTGCTTAAATTATAATAAAATTTGTAATAGTGTATCTAGTGTGTGTGTGTGTGCATGTTCATGTGAATTTCGTATTTTGTTTGTTATTCTTGTTGTTGTTGATTGATGATGATGTCTTCGTCTGGCTCCAAAGATGATATCAAAATGAGATAAATCAATCATAACCCATTTTAATTGCCCATTGTTTAGAATACCCATATAAATATTGCTATATATGCACAGTAGAATAAAGTACCTGGCGCTAGCCCAATAGTCATTGCATGTCTGCCAGATAGCGAATATATAATTTCTTTTTTTCATATGATCTCGATATCGAATTCTTAATTTCCGCAAATAATTATTACAAATTATCATCTTTACCTTTTTCCTATTTACATTTAGCTAATTAAATAGAAAACACAAAAAAAACTATCAACTAGAAGTCTATACATTTTAATGTTTGTGTGTGAAGATTAACACAAGACGAAGAAATAATTTATTGTATGTGCAAGATCCAAATAATCGTGGGGTAATTTGTTAAGCAAAAAAAAAAAAAAAAAAAGCAAAGCAAATTTCTTGTAGGATGGATGCTTTAGTACTATATATATATATATGTAGTATGTACATATATTGATTTCTTTAACATTTATATGTGAAAACTAAAAAAAAAAGGCATGAATTATAAGATTATGTATGTTGTATTATTTTAATATTGATTTATTAGCTTAACCTTACATATTATTTAATACTTACTGGGTTCCGCTTTACTTCACCAAGGTTTTGTTATTAATTAAATCGAAATTCATCGGAACCAAATCTTACAGGTCTTTTTTATGTGTTTACAACAAAACCTCCAGTTTCCGGTGCTAAAGATTTAACTGCCGACGATTATATCACCTAAGCTATATCATCACAAGTTATTCACATGAACAACGTCAAATAAACGAATCATTTAACAAACAAAGTCATCTGCAGAAGTCAGCAGTAATCTGTGCTTGTTTTGCTTTAAAACTATAGAACAAATAGAATAGAACAAACCAACGGAACAATTAGAACTAATAGAACAAATAGGGAAAATAGAAGAAATAGAAGAAATATAACAAATAGGACAAATAGAACAAATAGAACAAATAAAACAAATAGAACAAATAGTACAGATATAACTAATAGTACTAATAGAACAAATAAAACAAATATAAAACTAACCGTAATAAAGAAGATTGAATCTAAATTAAATTCAATTAAAATAAAATATAAATAAATTTAATTGATTCCAAATTCATTTTGTAAAGAAGTTGTGATTCTATAGCCATTAGAAATAATGCGTTTAGTCGTTTCAGTGCAGCTTCTGAACTGATTTTTGACACAGGACAACGTAAAAAATTACCTTTCATCTTTATATGTGGTTGCTGGAATAGTCAAATATATTCTTAATGCAATCCTGAAGTTTGGATATTACCCTTACTTTACACGATCATCCAGGTGTTTTATCAGATCTATAATGTTTTATTTCGTTTTTAGTATAATACAGTAGATAAAAATTGCAAAAGTACGTCTACGAATACCATTTTAAAATCACTAGGGCAAGCCTCAACCAAGCAAATGCTCTGTTCTGTAAATAATCCAAAAACTTTCTTTAACTACAAATATAGGAAAGATGTAGTTTACGTAGTTTGCGTGTAGTGATGAATCCATGTTTCATCAACGGTTATGAGTCGACGTACAAATCCATTTGGATTACGTTGAAACATGACCAAGCATTGCTTTAAAATGACCTCACGATTATTTGGCCTCGTGGAGGTTTAAAAATGGAGGTTTAAATATTCAATTTTATCTGGCTCAAAATGCATGTAGCTTCGTTAATTATAAGTGAATGTATGTCTCCCGTAAAAAAATCCAAATTTTGACAGTCTATAGCCTTGTATAATATGGTAGGTTTAAATGTTCGATTTTTAACTGGTTTCAGATGTCTGTAGCTTCGTCAACTGTAAGTGAATGTGGGATTTATTGTTAGTTTAGACGATCTAAGATAGTTAAACTTCCGTAAATAAAATTCTTTGATTTGTTAAAATTTTGCTTACACTTAATAGAGTAGGAATGGATAAATTTAAATAAATAATTACATTTTCTATTCATTCGAAAGCTAATAGTCCAAGTTATTAATTTTCTTTAACTTAGAAAAATATGCGGGGTACAAAAAAACTAAACTACTATAATATCCGTACAAACAAATGTTGATTGTATCGGCGTTGTCGAATTTCTAAAGGAATACTGCTATTAAAATTGGGTTGACGGTATACGGTCGACGAATTGGTAAATAGTAATTTCTCACGTCAATCACTTATTCACTTACACATTTAACGTGTATACATTCAATAATTTGTATACTACCCCTAAATGTTGATTCGTGTTAAGATATTGTTATTGTCAACGATACTTTTTGTTGTTGTCAAAAATTTTAGTGTAGTCTACTAAGGGATTTTATTTTACAAAAATTAATTACATTCGATGACCAATTGAAGAAGTCAATTGAAGTCAGGTGAACTTACCAAAATTTTCAGTCCCAGCCAAATTAGAAAAATGCTTAATGTTTACAACAAAAGACTTCATTGCAAAGACATTGCACAAGCAATAGTTTTAAATTCTGCTCGGCCTAGGACGTACAAGCGGTTGGAAATAACTGTTTTACGGTTAAACTTTAAAGGCAAGCCAATTTTGTTCCTAATAATAAGAAATAGAAAAAATAGTATTCATTCAAAGTAATTGCAATTATCAATGATTTATGTTGTGGAAACAGAGTTCTCTGAAAGTCACTTAGAACAGATAAAGTGACGACCAGGTAAAACTTTCAAGGAATCTTTACTTAGATTTCGTATTTATAATATACATGGAAATACAGTTTTTAAAAAACTTCAATTGGAACTCCTCAAGCACATACGAAAGGGGAAAATTTGAATATAGATCACAAATTGTAGCTAAGCTACTCATGACCATTTAGCCGTAAAAACCGCTGGCAGATATAGACAATAAAATTTGTGACACAATTATTCCCTAAAAAAAAAACTTTTACGTGTGGTTTTGCTAGGACTATTGAAGAGTGACAATTGGCAGGAGTGTGCCAATTTGTTAAAAACAGTAAGTGAAATAGAAGACAATTATTTTCTAATATTACCACAGTTTAATGGTTAGGTAAACGACTGGTTTGGTATTTTTAATAGAATATTGCCAGAAAAGTATATGGCATTGCTATAGTTTCTTTATAAAGAAACTCAAGATCTTAAGGTAGGAATCAAAATCCAATCTTTCTTTCTAAAAAAGAATTTTGAACAGTTTGAATGCTCCACTACAGAAGTTGTTTGACAATCTCTGGGTTTAGATGTACGAAAAATAATGGATCCGTAGGGTGCGAGTTAATATTGATAGTATTTTCTGGTACTCGAAAACCCTTAATTTCGGTGTTCCTCAGAGTTCAGTTTTAGGTCTTCTGTTGTTTTTAATTAATATTAATGCCATTTTTTAATTAAAGTTAATGGACAAAAGAGTTCACTGGTAATTTTAAACCGACTATATAATTGGAAAACTCATATGTTCCCAAGCTAAATCATACATATATGAACCCCGCATCAGGATTTTCAATCATCTCCATAGTAACTGCTCAAATAATTTCTGGGTTTTGATATATCATGTCAAAATTTTAAGGTCCTAAGAATTTTTTTCAAACGTAGTGGTTAACTTACTTTAAAAGTTATTAATTGGTTCAACCTATACGTATAAGAACCGGAACCATTACTTTTTAACATTCCTAAGTTAAACAATGACCACTATTAATGCTGCTTTCTTGTCACCAACTTTTTTTTAAAACTTTACCAGTTTAAAAGAGCATATAAAAAAATATTCATTAATTAAATTTGACGATACTGACATGTTTATGTCTAGTGGATTGAATTCCAAAGAAAAATACCACTGGCAAAGAGAAATATCACTGATCGTGGTATAGTGGGAAGTGTGTGTAAATTAAAATAGAACAAACAGAGCAAAATAAATAAACGAAATAAAAGGAATAAACGGAATAAAATAAAACAAACAAATAAAACAACCAATAGAACAAATAAAACAAACAAATAGATCAAATAGAAAGAAAAAAAAAATAAATAGAACAAATAGTTTTTAATTCGCATACAACTTACTTTTTAAAATAAAAATTTCTTCGATTTTAATTAATTTTCTTTTATTTTTCCAATTATTTTCAGATGATTTCAATTCCTAGGGCGCATACACTTTTCATCATAGTCATAATAATTTTTGACATCCAAATAACAATCGAACATAGGCTTGATATAAATAATGATAATAAGGATATACTACAATTCGTTCGATCGGATAATCCATTTCGACCCACACTACCAAAAACAAATGATTTGCAACGACGTGACTATTTAATTAACAATGATCTGGACGAAATCTATCGGAAAATCGATGGAAATGTTTTGTACAAGACACCACGCGATGAAACAGCTCGACCACGCAATAATCATAATAATAATCGTGGTGGCCAGCGTGGTAATAATCGAGGTGGTAATGGAGGTAATAATCGTAATCGGGACGCCGCCAATAAAAATCATGGCTCAATTAAATATAATAATACGTTTATGGGTCCGAATCAATCCTCGGGGCCAGAATTGTTGCACGACTTTAGCGCATATCGAGCGGATAAAATTTTAAAATCGAGTAAAAATGCGTTAATCGTCACAAAAAAAGAATATCTGAAAAAAGATTGGTGTAAAACTGAACCGCTAGTTCAAAAAATTCGCGAAGACGGTTGCTTAAGCAAAACGATTATTAATCGTTTTTGCTACGGCCAATGTAATTCGTTTTATATTCCGAAGAGTCCGAAGCGTAACAAACGAAATCAAAATGCCAATAATATTCGGCAAAATAATGAGCAATTCGAAGACGAAGATTTAACCGGGGCCGCATTTCGATCGTGTGCATTTTGTAAACCAAAAAAATTTGCATGGATCACGGTCACGTTACGATGTCCATCGATGATGCCACAATTACGAAAGAAAAGGATACAAAGGATTAAACAATGTAAGTGTATTGCCGAACCATTAAATTAGAGTGTATGATGTTGCGTTGCGTTATGTTGTGTTGTAATTATTTTAATTTTAATATTTTTATTTTATTTTATACAAGTACAAACCAAAAATGTTAGTAGATATAATTATATATGTTTCATAAAACTATGTGTGTAAGGCTAATGTTAAGACGAAAGTATAAGATAAATTTAAAGAAATTGGCGTCATGAGCCTATTTGTACAGTTTACACCAAGTTTAACTCAAAAAATCGACATCCGATGAATGAATATGATAATGAATCAATCATATTTTTTATTAGGTATCAATTGTCAAGATCGCGTCAAGGTCCACATTCATTAAACCACTCTTGCTTACGGATTGCTCAATATTTTTTTGACATTATAATTTTAGGAACATTCAGATAACAGTAAATCTGAATTTCGTTGTCCTGTCACCCTTCCTTGAAATGAAGAGTATTATTGTGACACGTATAAAAGGAGGTATTTTTGAATTGCTTTGTATTTCTAGATAAAACGCGCAAGAACAGCACTCTAAATTTGAATGGGAAACAGCGCCAAAAACTTATTTTGTTTCCAAATACATAAATAGGCTACTGCAGGTTAACAATTTGCTCAAAATGAAGTATAATTTACCTCGGTGTGCGTAATGTTTATGGAAATTTGATGGTCAACTCTAACATTAATTGAAGTGATCTTCTAAAACGTACCTACATGAGCAAAATACCTCTTTAGGTGATTTAGTTGCTCAAATATTTCAAATATATCGAATAGTCTTTATAACTTCGCGAAAAAATGTAGGGTACTTCTAGGATGGTTCCTAGAAACACTTTATAATAAATGATAGAAATGAAGTGATAAACGATAAACTTGCGTTAAATTTGGGATGTAATTATTTCATTTCGTACACTGGAATCGCGTTTTCGATGTTAATGATAAAACAAAATGATAAAAGCAAATGAAAAATTGATGATAATTATGATTTTTCATTATCATATCAGCGAAACAGAATCGAACCCCAGTAGGCTAGTAAAAAGAAAAGGCGATATATTGTTACAATATAAAGGATATATTGTTATATTGTTAGCGTATTTAAAAGATTTCTTGGAGTTTTCTTCTGGTTCTATGCGCATTTTTGTATGCAGATATTTTAAAAGGTGAAAGATTTGAATTTGGCTAGAAGCTAAGAAACGTTTTATTACTGCATGTGCAAACTGGTTCTGCGGCTGATTCATTTTTAATATTTCTAAAAATCCAACCATTTGTTTTTCTTGATCTGAGATGTTTGGAGTATACTGTGAATGTGCTTTGATAACCGATTGGGCAGTCACATCGATTGCTGTAAAAACCAGTTCTTTAAACTCATCCAGCGCCTACATCCTCTAAGTTAAGAGAAATTTTAAATTAAACATTGAATTGCTTTTATCGTCGCAATTAAATTTATGTATTAATTTATTGGTTCCTGATAAATAGACTTGTCTACTGCTACGGTAAACCGGTGGTAAACTGAACTTACAGAATATGAAGGTTTTGACCACTCCTCAGGTCCGATAATAGCGTTGAATGACATTTTTTGTGGAACCTTACAAATAAGAAAAATGACAAAAACCTCGAACAACATCTAAGTAAAAACAATACATTTCATTTCTCAATCGAGAAATGAAATGTAACTAATGTCTACTTTGTGAGTTAACCTTGGTGTAAAATTTCAAATGAGGAATATACGCAATAGCTGAGTTGGATTACAAAAATACCAAATAATACTTATTTTGCTAGAGATCATATAAAAAATTAAAAAGACAAACAAAAAAAAAATCAAATTTTGTAATTAGTAATTAGAAATTTGTTTTAAAATAATTAGTAAATGAAATTATTGTAGAATGTCAAATTGCTGAGTCACTATATAGTGATTTCATGACGGTTTTGCATAGTCTCAACTGTTACGATTTAGTAGTAAACTGTAGAAAAAAGTACAATATTACAAAAAGTATTATTTATTTTATAATTAAAAAAAATTAATTAAATTTTAAAATATTTACTGAAATTTATTTTTAAATGTTCGTATAAATGATACGAATATATATTAGGAAAAAACCGTATGCTCTTGTTAAAGTTAAATTATAAAATTTTAATTTAAGTTAAATAATCATAAAATAATTAAATAAAAAATTATAATTAAAAATTAAATAAGTGTTTTAGTATATAGGGTTTTCCAATTGGAGTGGCCGGATTTTTCAATATTTGCATCTGAGAGACTAACTTTTATTTTTACATAAGTTAACCAGTTTTTCCCAGTTCTAATGTGAGAGAAAGAGTTGCTGACTCTTATAATTATTTAACGCTTTAATGACCGATACAGCTCCTTTGAATTTGGGAACCAGAGCGGGGTCAATTATAGTTATTTTTGCTTTCTCGCAGTCCTTTTGTCCTTTTTTTGTGCTTTATTGGATATTGATTAAAGGCTGAAATGAAACCAAGTTGATTCGTATTGAAATCGACACATTAAAAACCTTGATATCTTTAATTTTATTTCAAAACATTATATCATTTCGGTTGTTAGAACTTGCTATGAGAATGTCTAATCCGAACACAATGAGGGAGAAAATCTTTATTAATTCTCGATATATGGTAAGAAAATTGATCAAAACCAACTGAAAAAATCTCTGGCACTAAAATTTCAATGATAGGAAGATATTGGGATCATTCAATCATAAATAAATAATCGACACACTATGGCATAGTAGCCGAAATCGCACTTTACCATCTTGATTAGCCTATCAAAACTGGGAAATTTATAGCACGATTTGAAAATGCCCAAAATCTAGAAAAACTATGATGGTTATAACCTATCAAAACTTTCAAATTTATGCCATAATTTGAAAATTCCCACAAATTAGTTACTTTGGAATAATTTCTATCAAATAACTCTTGTTCGCTTCACTATTTCAAAACTATCATTTAGTATGGGTTTGGCTTTTTTCCAAATACGCAGATCATACGGTAAGTATCTTCTTTAAGTGAGATATGGATTATTTTTTTACATATATAATTTCTAAAATATCTTAACATAGCTGAACATTAAGTTTGTGTTTGACCTTGAAATCTACTTTGTACTGAACCTGACCCAGCAGTTTCACTTCAAACTTTTAACGTGTAATTTTACGCTGTTGCCAGTAAAATCGAAACCATCTTGTACTGGCATGACAAATGGTTGACCGATTATTCGTCCCATGGATTCTGATCTTGAACTCTAATAGTGTGTTCATCATCAACATCTCTGATCAAAGTAAAGTGATTAGAAATAAATTTTACTTCTCATATTCATGAGAATTTGGATCTAATATCTTCGGTTCTAAATACCGCTGCTTTAACCACGACACTTTTTAATAGGACGTTAAATGATAAAATAAACATGGAATGAATTAATTATTTAAGGATTTGATTTCAAGGTGGGGGAAATAATAAGTTAAGGATATAATTTAAAAAAATCATCCAAATGCACCGATTCATAGCTGTTGATGACTCACACTATACCAAATAACAGGACACAAGTTTCTCGTAAACTTCTTGAAAAACTGATTACCGGCAAGCATTATTTTAAATTATTAGATGGCTCTAACAATGTTTTAAAAGAAAATGGTACGCATTAATTGGAAAGCAGCAAATCTTCTACGAAAACTTGGCAAGAGTGACATCGCAATGGAAAAATTCTTGTAAATTGAGGATATTTTCAGTAATATTCGAGAACGTTTTCGAAATTAAAGGACAAACCCGCTTCGTTTTTTATTCAATTATAATATTCGGACATTAAAAATGGAAAACCCTTTTCTTTTTGTGAAATAAAAAAATGTTGCGTCTAAGTTGCGGGTTTTGGTAATGACATATAACGAACAATAAGAAAACCGGCCGCGAAACAATACACAAAAAAAAAAAAACTTCTCAAAATTTATTTTGGCGACTTTAATCGTGACTTCAAGTGTTTTAGACTCGATTTCTGATAATTCTCTGTATGTATAGACGCGTATATTATGGCTGGCATTAAAATTTCTATTTCAATTTTACTTTCATTACGATTCGACTAGACTAAAAAAATGAAAATTATTTTCTGTTTTCCACATATACATTTTTTTGTTTTTTAATTTTTTTTTGGTAAGAAGACGAAGAAAATGTCGGCACAATCAAAATTTTGTAAGTATATTTTTGTTGTTTATATATAGACCTATGGAAAATCTGGTTGCTTTTGGGAAATGGCCTTGAGTGGTAGGGGATTTCTGCTTATCAGGTAAATAATGAATGTATTGTTATTGAAGGTTAAATGAAGGTATAATGACCACACTGTATTTTAATATAAAACATACTGTATAGGGATAACTCTCGGAGTAATCCAGTGCTTAAAACGTCTTGGGAAACACTCTACTTATCTTGTAATCAATGAAAAGATGAATGAACTACTAAAAGATATCACTAATCAAAATCGGACCATAATTTTGTGGGATGGTTTGTATCCTCGAAAATTATTCATAAAAATGAACAAATAATTTGGAGCTGTATATTTATGCTGATATCAAAAGCTTTCCATTAAAGAAATGTCAGGCCTTGTCATAAAAAATCATCATTAAAACAGAGATCAAAAATTAAAGTGGGATGGATTGGCCAAAATATACTAAAAAAGTGAAGAAGGAAAGGAGCCCTAATGAGAAACGGAAATTTGGAAGTTCAGCCTGAACGAAAAAAAAAAAATAATAACGGCTGCTATTTTAAAGTGACATAGATTAACTGCGTGAATCATTTACGATGCAACGATTATCTTGAAATTATCATTGAAGAATTTAACATTGGTAGGGAAGAGAGCCGAGTTTAACTGTTGGTAAACAGTCACCATCGTTGTTAATTTTGAGGTTTGCCCAAGTTGGACGTGTCACTTTGATAAATAACGTCAACTTGCTATTTACATATTTGAATTTGAATCAAGTGGTTCTGGCATTTTTTTTTCTGTTATTTATATTTTTCCATCAAATGCTCATTTCTGTTGTTTTGGACAGTTCTCGCGACTTGTCAATTTTATTTCACTCAAAATTTAAGTTTTTGTTAGAATTTTTAGTAATTTAATTTATGCACGCAAAATAATTATTTAAATGTCTGAAGAGGAAGATAATAATTCAGAAATGTCTGAAGAGGAAGATAAAAATTCAGAAAATGGTTGTACCGTAGACACGGTAACGGCAGGTAAAGGTTACCAACATTATCCACGTTTTATATTTATGGGGCCATCGCCAGACGACACTATTTTATCTGGAGTCGATAAAATTTTATCGGCACTCAAGAAAAACTGCATTCGAATGTATAATGACGAATGCGAAGTCAAAGAAATATATAATCGACCGGCCCAACTAACTTATTCGGCTACAACGGTTGTGTCACCAAAACCTTCTTTAGAAACACAACGAAGGTCATCAGCCTCACAAACTGATTCAGCTGAATGGGAAAATGTTCCAGAAACTCCAAATAATAGTGGAACCAATAGTAAAGCAAATAATACTAGTAACGATAGCAATGACTTCAAAAATAATAAATCAAAACAAAGTAAGAAAAGCAATGTTACGGCCGATTCTGCCAAACGAAGTAAACCAAGTTCAGAACGTGATAATAAGAGTGGTAAAAGTGAGAAGGGTAAAAGTGAAAATGGTCAAATTAATAGTAGTAAAAAGGGAAGTGATAAAATGGGAAGTAATAAAAAGGAAAGCGATAAAATGGGAAGTAATAAAAAGGAAAGCGATAAAATGGGAAGTGATAAAATGGGCAGTAATAAAAACAGAAGCGATAAAATGGGAAGCGATAAAATGGGAAGTGATAAAATGGGAAGTAATAAAAAGGAAAGCGACAAAATTGCAAGTGATAAAATGGGCAGTAATAAAAAGGGAAGCGATAAAATGGGAAGCGATAAAATGGGAAGTGATAAAATGGGAAGTAATAAAAAGGAAAGCGATAAAATGGGAAGTAATAAAATGGGCAGTAATAAAAAGGGAAGCGATAAAATGGGAAGCGATAAAATGGGAAGCGATAAAATGGGAAGTAATAAAAAGGAAAGCGATAAATTGGGAAGTGATAAAATGGGAAGTAACAAGAAGGGGAGTGATAAAATAGGAAGTGACAAAATGGGAAGTAATAAAAAGGGAAGTGATAAAATGGGAAGTGATAAAATGGGAAGTGATAAAATGGAAAGCAATAAAATGGGAAGTAATCAAATGGGAAGTAATCAAATAGGAAGTAACCAAATGGGAAGTAACAAAATGGGAAGTGATAAAATGGGAAGTAATCAAATGGGAAGTAATAAAATGGAATATGGTAAAACGGGAAATAGTCAAACGGGAAGAAGTCAAATGGAAAGTGATAAAACAAAAAGTCCCAGTGGCAATTCTAGAACCACTAAAAATTCAGAAACAGAACGGCCATTAGGTACAACCCAAAGCAGATATAGTCAAACATGGAAAGAATCTGAACTTCTTAACGAAGCGAACGACAGCAGTTCACCACCCAGGTCATACACCACGTCAGTTGACAAAAGTAGTAATACGTCTGACCGTAGTCCTCCCTCCCTCAAGTCAAGCCTTAAACAATCGTCAACAAACTATCAAAGCAAATATGATGCCGCTTGTATTAAAGAACTTGATAGCATTTTTAAAATAGTGCCATATCCCGATTCCAGCCGCAGCTTAAAAAAGTGTCCAAAGAGTTGTTCAAGCATGCACCAAAATAGGTCAAAGTATACTCCAACTCGGGTCAAAACAAAATCAATTATGACACAATTACACGTGTACGACGACGCATCAAAGGTAGTCGATATTATGAAACCAAAACCGGTGCAGAAACATAGTAATGATTTTGAATCAATTTTTGCCGTGCTACCGAATGGCGTTAGTGTATGTTTTTTTGTACTGGCAAAGCACAAACTACTGAAAAACCGGTCGTACTACATGCTAAAGTAGTGCAAGTACTTTAATGATACAGTGAGGAAACGTTTTGAAGTATTCTATGAATTAAAGTAGCCACCCGGCTAGGGCACATAAACAAAAATGAGCGACAGTTCATAACATTCAAAATTTAGACCGAACATAACCAAAAAAAATATAAAAAAAAATAAACATATAAAAGAAAAACAGACAAAAAATATATTTTTAAATTCTAAATTGCCTATAATTAAAATGAATCCGTCAAATCGAAGTATAACTTTCGATAATCTGCCTGACCGGTATGCAGCCGATACGAATCGATCGTTTGAGGATAATAATATTTGTCCACAATCACCCGAGACAACTATACCGTGTGAAACCGGTAAAGTCCCAATGGTGTTATCACGTTCACGTTTACGCCGAAAAACGTCGCGATCATCGCGAAAATCTTCACATTCATCGCGACGGTCGCATTCATCGCGACGGTCATCTCGTTCACCGCGACGATCGCATTCTAGCAGTCAACTAGTTAACACCCTAATATTGGTAGATGACAACGATCAAGTTGTTGAAGAAATTAAATTCACCGATCGTGACCTAGTGAATGCGTTATACAAAAAATTACGGAACAAATGTCCCAAAATGGAATAATGCGGGCGGCTATCGTAGTTCGAACAACATACTATTAGCGCATGATGCGTTCATATAAGATTATTAGGAAATTTCTCTTTTGCTCTCTTTTTCTTTCTTTATTTTATAAAAATTGAAAATAAATTAAACATTTCTTTCTCTACATAAGCAAATGAAATCGAAATTTTATTGTAAACTCAAGGGCAAGCCGCAAAGATCTCACTACATGGAGGATCGACGACATTCGGTTCTTCATTTGGTATCGGTGATGAGTAACAAACAAGTTGAAAGTATTTGCTTGGTCCTGTATCATCACTACCGATCAGTCGATTATAAATTTGTACGATCCGATCCATAATTGATACGCCAACTTCATCAGGAAATGGACCTAACCACTTTCGGGCTAAATTAACTTTGACACCTGACATTTTATTGCCACATGAACATCGTGTCATACCGTGCGATGAATTATTCGACGCCGGTAAATGGATTCTAGACGTTTTTTTCACATTTAATTTCGGTTTGCATCTTCGTTTACGTCTTTTATGGTGTTCTACCTCATTGCTATCATCACAACCGTTTGAATCATAATGACAGGTTTCAGATCGGTCGGATTCCGTAGGACACGCAATAGTACAGATAATCGGTTCTGTAACTTGTAAATGACATGTCTTGTTCGCTAAAAACGATGGTGCATAATCACCACAACTCATTTCTCTACCACCGCCGCCACTACATGATTTAGGCATTCGATTGTCTTTTTTTGATTCACTTTGTCGCACAACAAATGTTCGGCCACGCTCTTTCTTGCCCGGTTTATTACACTTTTTATGCCCCGATAATTTACGTAATGACTCGATAATTTCGTTGTCTAAACATGATTCAGACATTACTGATTTTTTTAAATTTTATTTAATAAAAAAAAAATAATTTTCCTAACAAAAAATTTATCGAATTTCAAATAATAAACAAAACAACAATTTTTTTTGTTGATACCGCACTGCCACCTTTGATTTGGTATACAAAACTATACTATTTTATTATTGTATTATAATTATAACAGCTTGGTTTATGCTCCGGCTAGATTGGTTGTGTTTTATATTTTTGTATGATTTTCGAAATAGTTTTAACCACACATCGTGCTAAAATAGTTTTCTAATTTCTAATTTCCGCTTAAACTGTACAGTTCCGCTCTAGCATACAGTAACCCAGATTTTTTTGTTAATTTATAGTAAATATAATTTATTGTCTATATACATAAACTACTATTCTAGCCAAAATTAGGGTGTTACTAATTTTAAATCCTCCCTTATACATAGGAAATTGTATATGCTAGGGATGTATATAAATATAGTTGTGCTCCACCCTTATATACTCATAAATTATTACAGTATTAACTTTTTATAATATTTTCACCTCCTACACACTTTGAATCTCTTCCACTCACTGTCTAATAATTTTCGTGAAAAATTGTTTAAAGTCATACCCACATTTCATTTAATTTTCCGTTTTTTTGCTTTTTCCTTTTTTATAACAAAAAAAAAAAAAAAGTTATGTTTCAATTTCCCTGGGAAAAAATCATGAGTTTATGCTGCCAATATTCTCAGCAGGCTCGTACGTACACACGACGTGACAACATAATAACTCGATAAATATTTGATCGAAACGTATAATATTGTATTTATATATAATGGCAGAAGATTACCAGAATTGTTGCAGTACATATAAGGATGTATGGCCAAATTGAATTTAAATAGCCCTCAATCATTTTCTGTGTGTGTGTGTAGATTTTTGTATGTTCATATGTTGTTTGCGTACTCTAACTGTTTATTAAGTTTCCACACAAAGAGTTAGTTATGAATAGATGAAATACAACAACAATCCAAAATGTAATTAATTTTCACAAAACTTTTTCATTATTGATTTTCTTTTTGGTGGGGTGGTTGGTGCGTGCGATGAGCTTTTTGATGAGCAAAAAATCAATAGACATTTTTCGAATAAGCTTTTGTCCGCTTGGCGCATGTCAAAAAATATATATATGTGTGTGTGTATGATTTATAGACTCGACACACAAGATATCATATATTACAATCAAAAATTATTTTCTATATATGGTCATATTGTTATAAAGATCCAAATCTTAGGTCTAGTCATCTTCCTATATATAGATTTAATTAATTCTGCCTAAATTAACTTTGAAGGTATCCGTTTATATTATGTTGCAATGCAATTTTTAAACTGCCTGCGTATCACATTTAAACACTTCAATGGTTCGAAACAAACACTCTCTCGTTCGTATACATAATCTATATTACCCTCTTATGAATACAAATTACCACTATCAGACACGTGCCTGCCGTATATACATCTCAAAAATGAAAATGAAATGAAAATGTAAAGTATAACATCAAATATTTAATAAACTTCAATTAAATTTTATTTAAAAAAAAAAAAAATGTTTTCCATATATCATAATGCTGGAAAAATTATTGAAATTCCAATTGGAAATTTACCGCGATGTACCTGTTGTTACATGTATACTGTAAATTATACTAAAGGGAGCTTAACACAGTGTCAGTGTGAATTCGAATAATAGATGTATGTTGAGGGTGACTCACTTTTTTTAGTTATAAATAGCACCATGATAGTAAGTTGTTGCAATCGAATGCAACCAAATTCAGTTACCACAGAAAATGCCTTCTTGAACAGGAAATAAATTTGAATTACTCATCTTTACCTTATCGACTACCTTAAAACTCTATAAGTTCTAGAAATTACACCGACTCCATTAAGCATCGTCAGATAATTAGTCCACTAACCAAATGAAATTAATAAGAGACATCTACCAGAAGTAGGAAAAGGAAAAATCGAAGCCCAAATCATGATCCTAGTCTGTCAGCGGTATAAGGCTAGAGGATTACTCGATTCAGAATCTCAAACAACACTTATCAGTGCTTATTGAACGACATACGAATAGGTCGTCACAAAAACAAATCACATGTCAAAATAAATAGGTTGGGATCACAAAAGGAGACGATATGTTAACAGGTTGAGACAATTTAAATCAAGCCACTAAAATATACGACACGAGGACATCACTACTTAATTCAGAAGGATTCGAACTTCATAAATACCAAATGACAAATGGCGAAGAATTAATTTCGCGTAAATCTTCATCAGGTTCGAGAGGGTTTCATTGATCAATACTCTTGGCCTATTATAGAATCCCTCAGAAGATAATTTTTACTTCAGAGAGAACACTATTGACAGACGGGTCGTTGATCCTCTTGGATGACCATCTTCCAGCATTATACTAATAGACATTTTATTTCAACAACTATGGTTACATAAACTGGGATGATGAGTTACCAAATAATATCAAAGAAAGTTGGATAAAACGTAGACCATCGTTACCCACCATCAAGATGTTAAAATTCAACAATTTTTTTAAAATTCCAGAACATACAACGGCACGGCTTCTCAGACGCGGCAGTTAGTACCTATAGTGCAGCGGTATACCTCGTTCAAGGTCATGCAGAACACCATATAGTCGTAAATCTGATTGCCACAAAAACCAAGATGTGCCCAATAAAACAAATTTCGATACCTCGTCTCAAGTTGTGTGCCGCCGTATTCTTACGACGTTTATTGTTTATTAACTCGATCCATGCTTGGACAGACTTACAAATTGTTCTTGTTTTATTGGCAACAGAACGTCATATTTAATGACAGATTTGAAACAATTGCCATAAGAATTAAGTGGTAATATATATCCTCGAAACAAAATCCAGCTGATTTGGCTGTTAGAAGTCTAATGCCACAACCACTGATGTTAAATCAATTTTGGTGGAATTGACCTGATTGGCTATTGAAAGAAGATCAGTATTGGCCTAATTTTTGATCCAGTATCCTGCCTGGAGATCAGAAACTTGATTTTTGTAAAAAATACTGTCACAACTTATTTACTAAATTTTCGTCGTTAATGAAAATATACAGAATTTTAAGTTATATTTTCAGATTTTTCTGAATGACAAACTAAATTTAATCAAATGCGGTACATATAGGAATCGGGAAAAAACAAGGCTCAAAAATACCGCACTCAAGTTATGACCGCACTCATGAACTAAGCACTAAACGGTTTCTTAATATTCTATGAAGTTTTGGAACGAAAGAACCTTAAAGTTGTTCTTTAATTGATCAAGTCGTTCCACATTATCTATACATATCTTGTCAAAGGGGCACAGAAGCTTCTTGCATTTGCTTCTTAAACGAAATTAAACGTTTTTTAATCGGTTTTTAATCTGCCAAAATATGAATTTACTTGTTGCGGATTCTATACTTAAATATTGGAGAAAATTGGAGAGTCAGCATACTGATTTGAGTGACGAGTTCCTTTCTATCCTAAAAAGAAAACGAACAGATCGTAGATCGAGTCCTTTTTACCTGTCATTAAATATTTGCATGATCCGGTAAACAGCTGTCATGAAAAATCTGCATTTTTCAGACGTGTTCTAAAACAGAAATAATTAAAGAAGTCAAGTTCTCAACCAATGATGCAATCCTATACCCAAAACAAATCCCTCTAAAAAGCGCCAAAGTAAAAAAGGCGCAATATGCACAAATGTATAAGCAGAACAAAAATGTCCAAAAGAAATACTTCAGAAGCTAAACACTATCGATTCACATTTGGCTGCGTAGGACAAAATACTAGAATCTATGGGCGAGCTACTGAAAAACACAAGAACAGAGACTAGGGGCATTGGAAAATATATCGATGAGCCAAGATAAAAAAATAATGGAAACGACAAGTAATTTTAGAGAAGCCAGACTACAATAAACTTCTTAAATCGCTTAATAGAGACGTCTTTAATGCAAAACACATTTTTTGGGACTACTCCCGAAGGAAGAGAGCTATTGAAGTAGGCAGAACATTAAAATGTGAGTTTCACTCTAGTAGAAAACCAAACTTCTGGCTTATGGACCTAAATACAATTTCTGACCTTCTAGATTTATATATATATATATATATATATATATATATATATATATATATATATATATATATATATATATATATTAAGGGGTAGCTCCAAAAATTACGGAGCAGTCGAAAATGAACAAAGGTTATCAGCATACCACTGTCAAGTTTTATAATAATAAGTGGCAAGGTATAATAAGAAAAACAAAACCTCCAAGACTCACAAATAACAACATAAACTGGGAGTACTTTCCTATTAGATCGTATTGGCAATCTCATTACCAACAACAACATCAAATATTTCGAAAAACTGTTTCTCAAGAGAAATAAGAGAGCATACAACTTATACCAGCCCATCAAATTGAGTTCTGAAAAAGGCTTTCAATCATAAAACCGAGCACCATGGTGGAGAATTTAAAGTCCAACGGGATTTGCCAACACAATATTTTGAATTGCTTAAGTCTTGTACCAATGATCGTTACTTCCGTATAAGCTACAAGAACTAGAAGATCAAATCAACAGGGAGCTAATTTCTAAAATTCTTTAGGATACTATTTGATAGCAGGACACATTTGTAAGGATTATTTTAAGTGTTATGAAACATTTGGTCTTTATTTTTATGTTTAAGGCCACATTTACAATTGCTCATACCGTTTATGCCTAATTTATTTAGGTAATATGCTATTATCAATGATCCGTTAACATTTCAGTGAGGTCACCCAGCAACATCATATGTTTTAGGCGTAAAGCTTATTTTACTTTATTTGTTTTGAGTAGTATATTCATTACTCGGTCAAATTTAGATCAAAAGTCAATTTTTTAAGTAACTTACTGAAGACAGTTAAACCTCATTTACCTCTCTTGCGTATGATGCTTTGTTATTTGTTCATGCTGTATATGAAAGCTAGAAGTTCTGTACATTTGTCACTTTGTCACCAGGGAATATCGTATTCTATTCAACGAACACTTTGTAATGTATTTCTTTAGAACTTGGTAATATGACGAAATGCATGACATTTGAGCATTTTAACGTCAACGTATATATCTATAGACAATCCTTTACGGTAAAACTTTTAGTATGGTATTGAATCGTTGGTTAAAATATAACGTGTTTTTGGTAGCTTTAGTTTACAACACAGCTTTTAATTTATAGTAACGTCTTTCCTTCTTGCTCATCAACTTCTCTTGGTTCTTTCACTGTATTCGCACTATACACTTAATGATTTGCAAACTCGGTCACACCACTTTATGAAATGAAAAACGAACTTACTCTAAGGTAATCCGCTCGCACATAAACTCTAAATTCTTGAATAATTATTCAACTCCAGGTAATCTGGCTCGAAGAACCAAGAAAAACATTGAAGATGATATCGCTCGCTCAGAAAAAAATGATCAGTAAAGTTGATATTAAATATTCGATCGCCAAAATTTATTGATAATATAATTATGTACCACTTCTAGATAAGTTGGTTAGAAAAAATCATTTCTCATCATAAATATTCTGAGATATTTTCTCATTTTAATTTTTCGCTCGTTTCTAAAACCAATCATACTACTTGTCCACAAATTATTGTGATCGATATAAATTTGAGAACTTTTTTCAATCTTACTTAACCCTAGTGACACCTTTTACTGAATAGTTGAAGTAAATATTGGAATAATGATAGTGATTCATTTGCTTTAAAGATGTCGACTTCATTTGCGAGTAATAAATCAAAACAGTTACCGTTTACATTTGGAAGATGATTTATTTGATTTAGGTCAATGTAAAATCAGGTCCGTTAATTTTGTGCTCGTTGATGAAGAATGGTCGCATCTGTAGATGACATAATCATTCGAGGGAAATTCGGTGCTCTGGATAATATTATTTAAATTTGTTTCCACAATAATATAGAATGAGAACACGGTTTTCCGTATACGAAATTCAGAAATTGATATGCTTTACTAGACATTTTGTTTAGCTGAGGACGAAACGATGCTTATATTGAGTTGGGACCTTCTGGTATAATCCGAAAAACTGGCCTGATAGATAATTTTAAATGACTTCCACAGACAGAAATGTATGCAGCCTGCTTATAAAAAAATATTATTTGATTTTCATTATCCGACCGAGGCGGTATATCAATTCTTGTTGGTAAACCTGGAGATTGAATTAGGATTGACAATAGTAGTCGACAAAGTTTGATCTTCAATCTCAATATTGATCGACGAAGCTTGATGTTCAGTTAACTTGGTAAAGTTTGATTTGAGCCAGCTTGAAACTTCTGGAGACGATCATAACTGCGATTTCATCCGCATAACCTGCCAAGAATACTTCGTCCGGCAACTCAAGCCTCAAGAGATGGTCATACAGGATGTTCCAGAGATCAGACGCAAGAACCAAAGTTTGCGCCGCTCCAGTGGTGATGTTGATAACCTTTATCCCATTTGACGTCGCAAACAACAATTTCCAGTCCTTTAAATAACTTTGCAGCAACCTAAAAAGATAACTTGGCAAAAATCACTGGTTTATAAATTAGTTTACTTCAATAATGGCAACCCTTATCTAAACCTAAATGTAGGTAATTTAGGTCCAAAAAAATGTTCAGCTTGTGTCTTTTGCGTACAAATCGTTTTCTAAATTGCTTTCGAGCGATCCAGAACTAAATAACTAACATGTAGACAATGCGAACATTTCAAACCAACCAACGAGTCCTGAAAAAATCATCATAAATTCGTAACAAATTGTACTGTCGAGTCTTGAAAAAAAAATTAAGATTTGAAAGCCTTTAAAACGTTAAAATAATATGATGGCCAAAACGATTTATTAAATTTCATTGTGAACATAAATCATTCCACAAATCAAGGGGAAGGTACTATTTTTATGATCCAATACACCTTTCCTATACACAACAGACTTAGACTAGACCGCACAATGTTTACGGGAATAAAAGACTTTGCTGATATTTAATCACCATATCAACGTGGAACAAAAACTCGCCGTCATCATTATGATATCATTATTCAGCATTATCTCTTTGTTAAATTTAAAAAAAAAAAAAAAAAAAATAAAAATTTTTTGATGATTAAATCGAATGGAAAAATTAAGATTTTCCATACAACACAAAAAATAGTACAGTACTAATGAATATATTAAAAGACGAGAGTGAGATTAGAAAAATCAAAAAAAAAAAAAAAAATATTTCTATTAGAACCGTAAATAGTTAGTCAGGAGGGTAATGATATTTTCTATAAAGTTTTCCCCTCATATATATGTGTATAAAGTACACACACACACACAAATTTAATATACTGCCGAGAAGTGAATTGATAATTTTACTAAACTTTTTAGGGATTATAAATGTTAAGTGGATCCTCCATCGGATAATTCCTAATTAGAACATAAATGTTGGAAGGTCTGTTCTAGTACTCGTATATTATTTAAACGATCTGTGAACTATCCAGGATTTGCTTATTCAGTATTAACCCAATTTAGGTTTGGTTGTAATGCTAAAAAAGATTAACAGTTTCATCGAGTAAAATGAAATTTTCACTGCTCTCGCTGGTTCTTGGCCGAAACCATTACCCATATAATAAATAGAAAAAACAGTCAATATTTTGCCTGGAAGTAAAACCAGACGCAAAAAATGTCGAAGAGTAATATGATTGAAAGGCATATAAGAGAGAAAGGACTAAAAGAACTACGGGTATATTAAAGCTTATTGCATGTTAACTAATGCTTGTATTATCTCTGATAAACTACATAAGTCGAAAAGTGTAATAAAACGCAAGTAGATACAACTGTCAAAAAATGTTGCAATTCATAAGGCGTATATTTATAGCTAGAACGAACAATAACTCCCAGGTAAAGAGCTGAGCAACGCATGCATAAAACAAAGTCTCGACCAGAAGCAACATTTCGAACATTCAATATAAAAACCGGAAAGTAACTAAGATCTAAGATCTAAGATCTGTATATATATCCTCGAATCTGAATATATTCCTAAAAATTGGGAGATATTATTGATCTCAATGATGCCTAAACCCGAAAAAAATGATACACATTTTGTCATATCGTCCAAAAAGCACGCTACTCACCATCTTAAAACTGTTTGAAAAAATGTTTGTAGCGAAGTTACAACCAGCAATAGATAAATGGCAAATTTTATAGGATCATTGTGCCGAAATCAACATCAAATACACCTAGAGTTTCTTCTAGCAATATTGTTCTGCTGTTTTCTACAGCAGCAGTTTTTAACAAAGTTTGGCACGTTAGACCAATATTAAAATTAAAGAGCTCTTGTAAAACATAATGAGGCAATCTCTGGATGGTAGCACAGGTTTCCCACAAGATAACGTTATTGGACCAACTTTATACTTGTTATATCAATCCGTTACCAACAAAGCTATAACATCAACATTTACGTATGATATTAAACACCTCCAAACTGCATCAAGGGAATTGCCAAATCATTTTAGTGAAATAGAGGAATGGCCAATATAAGTAAATCAATTCACGTCACATTTACTCTTAACAAAAGAACCTGCACACCAGTGAAATTAAATGATGCCAATATTCCACAAAAACTCAACGTCAAATAATTAGGTTTACACCTCGAAAGAAGACTCACCTGGCAAAAAAATATAATATCGAAGCGACCTTGAAAAATTTTAACATTTAAAAAAAGATAAGCGGCAAAAAAGTAGTCTTGCAAAGATTAAAAACAAAATCTTAGGTACATAATCTGTTCAGGCCTCGTTGCCTTGGTCTTCCAATACTTGTAAGAGATTTTTCCAATACTGTAAGAGAACTGTAAGAGATCTTTATGTAGTAACATTCCTGGTAGAAAACCTTTAACACCTTAAAAAAGAGCATTACTCTATTTTAGACCAATTTTTAATTTGGTAAATTCCACTGAAAGTTCAATGAGCAAATTGAATTACATTTTGCAATTAATTACATAGCTTTGTTCTTTAAGTTGTTGAATTGAAATTAGACTACTCCTTTAGATAGATCAAGAAGTTAGATCATGTTGAATCTTGATGGAAAGTACGAAAAAGGATGTTTTTGAACATAAGGCAGAGATTAGAGCAGTAATACTTAAGAAAGATATAATTTTAAACAAGGAAATAGACAAGACTGTTTGTTTTTTTTAAGTAGCTTAAAAAGATAAGTAGCTCAAAAATTTATTATTTGGCTCAATTTTTTTAGTACATATTTTTATTTTCCTAATTAAAAATTAATAAATTTATCAGTTTTTTAAAGGTTCTATTAGTGTGATGTGAGATTTAATTATTCAAACAACGTTGTCTATACAGAGTAGAAAACGACGCTGATATTCTGTTAAAGGACGTTATGCTGAGGTAGAAACTTCATTTTGATTCCAGTTTAATGTCCAAAATGAGTAATTTTTATAATTAAACTATATGTACTTGCAAAAAATGTTCGACTTTTCTGAATCGTTGTCAACAGTATCACATTTTTAACATACAGCTGTCAACAGAAATTAGATTATTTAATAATTTAGATCAAAAAATTAGTAATTATTCGTTTAACTGAACATTTTGATCTTTGTTTATGTTGTAGCTCAAATTATAGGTTTTGCTCAATTTGAAGAAAAGTAAGGAAAAAGGCGGAAAATAAATTTGTAATGATAGAAAAGATAACATGTTTAGGTTATTTAATAGAATTTCTAACGATTAAAGGTCAAGATGTTCACATCAAGATGAAGGACAAAGAACAGTAAAACTTCTAATAGCACAACAGTGTGTTTTTGTTTTCACAATATTTTTTTTGCTGGACTATTTTTGTGTCAGATTAGGAAAATAAACATCTGTAATAACAAAATTAAGCAAAACAACATTTTTAGAGCAACTGGACAAGGTCAATTTTATTCAAAAGCCTCCAAATCTCTTCCAACACGACTTCACAGTTTGATCAGTTTGAAGTGTTTTTGATTGTTTATATGTTTTCCCTACCTATTTTGAGTGCTACCCTCTGCCAACAAATGGGGTTGATTTTAGTTTTACATGCTACCTTATAAGTCGAGAACACTATACATCGCAGGTTCGTTTTCTACGCCACACTCTGTCATCGTTTAAATTTGAGAAAATCCTTTTAGAAATTTACATTGCTGCGAAAAAAGCTGTCATAAGCTCAGTAATTCCATACAATCGATCGTCGTGATGGAAAATTCAATTGTGATAGTGTGAAATAAACAAATAAAATTTTAAATCTCAAACAAATACTGTGGGCAGTAATGGAAAATTTTTCTGATTTTTAAGGAAAATCACCCAAACCTCATCGTTTTGATTATTTCTTCTTATCTTATTTGTCTATAGTCTGTGCAATCAATCGTCTTATAACATGTCTGCAAAGATAGTTGGGTCGAAAGGATTTTACATTCCAACGATGAGGCTTTCATTTTATTCGTCGCCATCAATGATTGTTATCATATTATGCAAAATTAGGCATGCAATGGTCATCCTTTATGGATCTGTAATAATCCTCTATCCATTATAATGATGCTTTAGCTGACTTCATAAATTTCAGTCATTGAAAGGTTTTTTGAGAGGTAAGACAACCGATTTATTAAGTTATATTCCCATTACTGAATTAAGCTACATATCAAGAAGCTTTGATGAAATTACAGGCTCGATTCGATACATGGAACATGTATAAAAAAACATGGGCCAACCGAGTCATCAGTTTAACATAGAAGGTCTTCGGAAAAATGCCGGTGTATCTGATGGGGTATAATAGAGATGACTGCCTCATTTATATAACAATATAGAAAATATGGATATAAAAACAAAAGTGTCCTGGGCTCAATAGGCATGGTATGTCCAAGCTTTGATGAATTTCTTAAATTTATCCATAAAAGATGTGATGAAGACACAGAAGTGAGAAGCATGCTTACCATCCAAGAATTCAAAGCAGCATCTGGTACAACCGCCATTTCGAACAATAACCAAATTAAACACTATTTATCATACCACCACAAGTATGCCACAAGTATCATCATACACTGCTTTACATTTATAAACTGCTCAAGATAAATATAAAAGATGTAACTAAGCTAGGTATTTTGCATACAATTGTCAGATCATCAGGCCGAGATTAGCTAGTTAACGGTCAACAATCAATAGTTGTGCCGCAAGTATCTAGTACTGACGTTAATTTATTAAACAAACAAAGCAACAATCAACAAAAAAATCCATGTTGAAGCCTATATCAACATCGGAGGCTTAATTTCCGTAAACGTAGGAGCGACGAAGGGCTTTGTTCAACTGGAAATGTCATCTATATGCAATCAGTTAATCACTGTGAAAGGATTTATCATAAAAAGTATTCCATCCTAAATCCTGTGGAATGCAAAAAAATTAAAACTTTAAAACTGGCTGATCCGAACTTCTACATTTCAAGTCCATATACTTCTTGCGAGTAATGTATTTTTTAAATTATTGCGCACTGAAAAACTGCAGCTATAGATGGAGATTTTTTCACACAAAACGCGTGCTGGGTTTATGTGATAGCTGGAACGGCAACCTTTTATAAAAATGTGTCATCGGACATCCCTATCACAGGCTGCCATTTCGACATTAATGACATGATTAAAAATTATAATTCGAAAACTGGCTCAATGTTATCGATTTATTGACAATATTAAAACTAATATAAAAACTGCTAATTTGGCAGCTTCTCATATGAAAAGGACAGCCATCATGGTATGTGTAAAATGGTCTCAAGTAGAGAGTTTTGGAGAATGTACTATCCGAATTATCAAGGGCTCAACGTTACAGCATAGTATAGTAAACTAAATGCTCTTACGCCATTTATTGATGATCATAATTTGCTACGTATTAGGAAACGAATCCGGCTAAACACATATTGCCCATTTGATACAAAGTATACACTCATCATAGACAAACAGCATCAATTTGTAGAAAAATAAGTCGAATAAAGTAAACATTGAGAATGCTGAAAACAATTGATGACGTCATTAATAAATAACAGGAACAGTAATGGACCAAAATGATTTCCTTGTGGAACACCAGAACTAACATGTATATCCGAACATGTATATCCGAAACAAAATATCAGAGAGAAATTCTGTCAAACACTTTTTTAAAATCGGTGAATACAACGTCAACCTGCAACCCATCTTCAAAAGATTATATTGTGAACCCAATAAATTCCATAAGATTGTTGCAGTTGAGTGACCTGGAAAGAAAACACGGCTGTGAAATAATTAGTTTTTTAATTAAACATTAGCAGATAAAATAGAGATAGGTCTATAGTTTTCTACGTTAGATCTGCCATCACTCTTAAAAACAGGAACTACATTAGCAGATTTCCGGCGTTTAGGAAAATATTCAATATGCAATGAACTATCAAAAACTAGCTTTAGAGGAAAAGTCGGAGACTGAGCACATTCACGGAGTATATTCGCTGGTAAACCATCAGGACCAGATGAATAATTAATCTTAATTTTACTTAGACATTTAAAAATTTCCTCAACTTCCAGTTGCAAAAAACCGAAGCAATCGCTATTACCGTTTATCGGAGACACAGACGCTTCTAAGTTAACTTAGGGCTTGAAATATTGGAATGAAAGAATGATGCAAACAGATTAGCAGAATTATTCATGGAACTGGAGAAGTTTTCACCCAAAAATATGATACAACACCACGAACCCAGAAACACCACGTTTTGAATTAACGAAAGACAAAATTTTTTGGGATTATTTAATACCTCACTCAATTCTATCAACATACTGAAGATACTTTTAAGCCTTTTAAATTTTTTTATAGCTATCTGAAACCATTGTTTGTTTGTTTGTTTGTTTATTTCTATGCAATCTGTTTTGGGGCCAAAACTCTCCCAACTTTTTCGCGGTTAATTAACGTCCTACTTTACGCCATTACTAGCCAAATCGAGGACGCGCGAATACAGGTCCGCGTTTCAAATATCCATCTGCACATTGCATTGCTTCAGCCAGCCTGTACTGGCATGGACGATGGTTCGGCCCATGAATTCTGCACTCCAACGGGGAATCATAGTTGTGTTCATCGTCATCACCGATCGTAATCAAGTAATGAAAAATCCCTTTTGCAACCCTCCCCCGTTGGGATTTGAACCCGGTACCTCGCGTCCCAAACACCGCAGCTTTAACCACTGCGCCAATTGCTCGGTAAACCATTGTTATAAAGTGTAATACACACACCTAATATATATATATATATATATATATATATATATATATATATATAAATATATATATATATATATATATATATATATATATATATATATATATATATATATATATATATATATATATATATATATATATATATATATATATATATATATATATATATATATATATATATATATATATATATATATATATATATATATATATATATATATATATATATATATATATATATATATATATATATATATATATATATATATATATATATATATATATATATATATATATATATATATATATATATATATATATATATATATATATATATATATATATATATATATATATATATATGGCTTACGAAGTTAGGATGGGATGATCCCCTTCCTGAAAACATAAAAAATGAGTGGTTCAAAATCCTAAAGCAATTTACGCTTTTTGGAAATTTGCTAATCGGTAGATACATGAAGTTTACCAAAAACACCCATTACATGCTTTTGTAGATGCTCGCTGATGTTGCAGATGTTGCTGTAATCTACCGCCGAAGTGAGCCTGAGGAAGAAAAAGTACATGTTTTTCAATAATAGGAACGGTAAAAACAAAGGTAAATCCAATTAATTGCTGGAAAAGATGTCAGAATCGTTCAAAGAGCACTACCGATGTATTTTTAATGGTTTTGAAAATCCAGATTAATAAAAAATATCGGCTTTAATTACGAATTTCATACCGATGATGCGGGGATCTAAAGCAAGGAACAAAATGGATTACAAAAAAGGAAAAGGATCAGTAATAAAAAACAGAATCCGTGCCTGAGATAGAAGAAATGTCGCAAACAAATGATGCTGGCAATTCAAAACCAATTTAGCAGTAAACCAAAGGCTTTATACCTAAAGTTTGGGCTCTAATGATGACATCGCAGTTAATAAAGAAATCAGTGCAAAATAAAAGTTTTCTCAAAATACTATTGGGAATACAAATAAGTGTTTATTATTCGACAAGAGATGGTGACACCAGTAAGTTATGTTATTGGACATCTGTCAAAATCATAACCTTAAAATATTAGACGAACTTGCACTAACATTAGGAGTGACTCAACAAGCAATTTAATGTCGTTTATAAAGAAAGATAACAGAAAACAAACGTCCTTAAACGTAAATGGTGCCAAAGTGACGTTGACAAATAGTAGCAACAGGAATAGTTATTACCCCTTATACTCGAAGGCAAGAAACTGGATGGCCACACATTGGCTACGCCACTTTACTTTAAGCTCTACAATGGAGATAACTTCGGCAATCTTGGTGTTTCATTTTTTCTTGGGCTCCAGGTGACAAAGGCAGTTTTCGGTATCTAAGCAGTCAACCCCTTACGTTAGCCAACCCAATAAAGACTCATTTTAAAACAAATGATCTGATGGAGTCCATACCGGAGCACGTCATCATACATTTTTTAGCAGTAGCATTGTCAAAGCCAATTTAAGTTTTTGAGATATTATTATACCAAGTAGTCCAGTGGAGGGCGGTAGTCTTACGAGCACAACAAATCAGTAATAAGCCAAATGTGAGAGTTGAACTTTGACGCATACGTAAACAAGATATCTGATTACGTTTCAAGCGTATGATAAATGGCTTAAAACATGAACACACTGATTCCATCACGTTCAGTCAAACGTTTGCTATTAAAGGTGCAATGATCTCTACATATGAGATCCGCCATTTGGTAGTCGTATAGTGGACAATGTCAGTATAATTTTGATAAAGCACGATAGCAGAATGGATTAAAAATGAGCTTTTCAATGTTTCTTGCCCACATTAACAGAATATCCAATGTATTGAGTCATAATATCTTTATTCAAAATGTCGGTTCGTTTTTTAAGAAAGATTTATAATGTAGTCCCTTTTATGACCTGTAACCCATTTAAAGTATAACTCTTTGTAAAATTAAAATAAAAAAGTTTTCAAGAAAAAGTCTAAATAAAGAGCTTTAAATAAAAAAAAAAATTATAAAATTTATCTATTTTGGTATACATTTTTATTGATCCAATTTATTCGAACTATGACGCAAACACGGATAGCTGCCAAGCGCATATCATTTACCATCCTACGGCATAAACAAAATGTATATACATACATAAAATTTACTGTATTAAAGTTTTTGGGTGTGTACCCAAAACCCAAAAATTTCATATATACCATACAGAAATAGTCCAAAAAAATCAATATTACAACCAATGTAACGTGCACATCTCTCATCTTATCAACGTTATAATCATTCATGATTATATAATAAAAAGATAAAACTATTTTTAGTCGCGTATCATTCATTGTTTAAATTCAACGAAATCGTATCATCTCAGACCCCTCAATTTACGTATACACGAATCGAGGAAATTTTTATGATTTGGTAACCATGATACAGTGAGATAAAAAAAAAAAATAAAAAAAAAATATATCTCTATGATTTCCACTCGATTAAACAGATCCTTAATTTACGTCTATTTATTAGTTGGTACCTTACAACAACAACAACAATACAAGAACAAAAAAGGTTAGCAGCCGTTTAGAAAACTGTCAGCTTTAAAACAAGTGTTGTGCGTTCAAACAAGATGAGCAAATAAATTATTATTGACAGTATAAATCAAATAAATCGAAGACACCAAAAGACAAAAGAAGAAAGAAAATGGAAAATTCGCAAAAAAGAAAAAAATTAATTTAATTGTAATCAGACAATGACGACAACGACGATGATGATGATGATGATGATGATGATACTGTCATAAACTATTTGTTCTAATTCATAATGATGTATTAAATAAATTCGATTTGCTTCTGTTGACCAAAGCAAATCATAAGAAGCATTAATTTATGTTTTCTTCTTTTTTATTTTTAAATATCATATTAAAAAAAAATGATTGTTTGTATTGGAATTCAAGATTTATCTCGTGATTTGCCCTTTGGGAATACTCTTGTTTGGTTATAGGGTTTAATATGACGAATGAACAGATCAAAGGTTAAATAAACAGGACGAACGGTTTAAATTATACAATGTGTGTAGGGTTACAAACACAATGTGGTTTAGAAGATTTTTTTTTAATGTACAACTGATTTTTTACTATTATCTAGCATGTAATTTTTTTTCTTTAGACAGATGTGTCGATGATTTCTTAATCAAGCATCAAATAACTTATATTACTATAAGGGAAATCGCGTCGATTTTATGTGCCAACATGATATTAGTTGGGATAAAAATAGTAGATGGCACTAGAGTAGTTGAACGAAATGTTTACATTTTTTTATCTACAGTTTTTTATATTGAACGAATTATTAACGAAACAAAAATTTTAAATCTAAAAAAAAAATTTTAAATTTTATAATCGGGATTGGAGTACATGGGCTTATATTTATATACAATAATAAATAAATAAAACCAAATTTTATTTTTTTTTAATTATTTCATTTCATTAAAATGAATTAACTTCGTTAATTTTTTTCTTACACCAATTTTTTTTAAATTCTCTTGTTTTGCAAAATGAAAAAATCTTATTTTATAATATATATTTATGATAGTTTTAATTAACACGTAAAAATGATTTTCTATATCATTAATATTAAATCTAGAGTATAAGTGATTGCTATTATCTATAAAAATTAAATCGATTAAACTAATATTTTGTATTGATCGTAAAACTAACTTACTATATTCTAATTTTACATTAATATTAACACTACTTTTAAAAATTTTCTCACATTCGACTAAAATTTTGTATGTATTTAATGATGGGGTCATTAATTTACCCCATTTTTTTAAATTAAATAAACCTAGATTTAGCTCCAACCGTGCACTTTTATTTAAAATTTGGAGACATTCCTTACATTTTAAAAATTTAGGCAATTGTTTGGCTTCAATATACCCAGCTAAATACGTTATTATATCACACGAGTATTCATCCAGCTCGACTTCAATTAAATCTAATACAACATCATCATTTAAATTTAATTGATTTGTCTTTCGGCTGGATGAAATAGTTAATATTTCTGGCAAGGAAACATTACCCGTACCTTGCGCTTTTATAGATTTATTAACAACTAGCCGTTTATAGGATGCTATAAATTGTTTGCATGTTGGATTGTCGTTTCGGCCAGTTCGATAACGAATCAACCCAAAAAACAACTCTAAGTGATCCTGGCTAAACTTATATGTTAACAAATAATCTAATTTATCATTTACAATTAATTCATTGTACATAATTTTTAGACTTTCGGAATTTATTAAAAAACCTAAAAATCCTGTATTGAAATTACTTTGTATTACATTTAATTTTTGATGATATTTGTTAACATATTTTAATTCATTGATAGTTTGTTTTAAATATTCTAAATTTTTAAAAAAAGTTTCGTGTGTCGATTTAGAGAGAGGTCGTTTAAAATAATATTTTGCCATTAAACTATTACTATTAAAAATATCAAAACAATCATTAATAATTAGTAAAAATTTAACAGTAGGCATACAATCCTTAAATATTGGATCGGTTTGGCTTAAATATTCTAATGCGTTTGCTACACTGCGACTAAACACTTGCACTGCATATTTTACCCGCATTATAGAATTTTCAAACTTTATATGTGTGGCATTAATTCTTGGTGCAAGTGCAAGTCCGCTTTCAGTTTGAATATTATTTAGTTTTTCAATGTAATGCCATTCAATTTTATCGTCATTTTTTGTATAAAATGTACGTTTTAATTTGAAATGATTACGTATAAGTTTAATCATGTGACAATTATCCAAATAAATAAAAATTTTTTGATCACTAGGTTCGACATAAAAATAAGGCTTTTGTGGTAATTCGGCTCCTAACAATTTGACCATACTAAAATTTGCCTTAAGCCCGTCAAATGTTAACGTTATAATGTTCGCATTACACTCCATTAATGAGTACCATTAATGACAGCTGTTATGAAATTTTATGAAAAAATAAAAAATAAAAAAATTGGTTGACGTGCCATCTATTGTTCTCGTTAAAAACGTTTGGTATGCCATCTAGAATTTTTATCCGAAACAAAATTGAACGAAATCATGTTGTCGTTAGCATTTACTATGGAAATGTTCACGATTTCCCTTATAGTAATATAAGTTATTTGTCAAGCATCTTATCTAATAAATATAAGATGGGATAGGAGAGTTTTTTCATCACATCTTTACAACATCATCCCCATCGGTGAATTTCTTCGGTCAAATGCACCTACATCCTTTTTCTTTAGCTTCACGTCGAACACTATACAAGCTTTATTTCTGGCCTTTTACTCACCCATGCTTGGTGCGAATAACCGCTTGACGTAGCAGACTACCGGCACTTGGACTCATTTTTTGTTACATTAATCCCTTCGGCCATGTTCCCTCTGAGTGTTTTTATCGATGACGATGACCACGTCTCTTATTTCTAAGTTTTTTACCGTTCCAAAACATTTCGTTCTTCTTGTTAAAATTGGGGTCCACTCTTGCATCCATATCGTCCAAATGTTATGAGAAACTATTTGTGATTACTTCGAAATTTTATGAAACATCAACATCTCCCTCATAATGCTTGCTCTTGCCAATTCGATCTTGCCACTAGAAACGTACGAACGATTTACAGTTATGGCCATACTACCACTACTCGATCAGAACCACGCAAATCTCGTAAATACACGCGGCTAATAGAAGATATATGCGTGGCTCCTATTATATGGTGGGCCCTCTAAGTCGCCGACAATATGTATCAGAAATTAACCTACAATTTTCATCATTCCTAAAGCTGCAACCACCATATGATGAAGCAGCAGCACTACAAAACAACCCGGAGAATGAACAAACATATAAGGGGCAGAAAGTTACCAACACCTTTAGTCGAGTTTATGTTATCCAGTGAAGGCCAACCCCAAGTGCAAACTAGGGAAGATAACGAAAAACAAAAGTTATTCAAAAGTTAGCCGTGCAACAAATGTATCAGTAACTTGCCTTAATTCAGTACTCTGTGAATACCATCATGAACCAGCGCGTACATCAAACTAAAACTGAATCAAAGTCAGGAGATTAACATTTAAAGGAGATTAAGAGCTCATCCATCTAAACAACCATAACTATCCAGTACGGTAAAAATATCAAATTTCAAATCGCCCTTACAGAAAAATGCAGTTTAAATTACCAGTCTCTTTTTAACAATAGGCGATAATTACGAAATGGCTTGGAACTTAGTGCAGTCAAGATTTAATAATTTTAGACCACTAATAGGCAAGTTTTTCAATCCTGATAGGTTTAGCAGCCGCCTCAGATCTTTGACTATGCTGTCTGACAAGGCTCTATAAAAGTGATTTTAAATTAAAGCGTCTCGTGGTAACGGGTCTCATCACACTTTGCTACATTGAAACAATGTTGCTTTCTCAAGCCAATAACTCTTTTGGCCAATCGTCAGTCACCCATTGTGCCAACTCGTGCAATAGCCAATTAAATTAACCAACCCAAGCTCTATCAAAACCAGCTTTAGTTAGGTGATTTCTGAGCCACAATCAAATAGCCATAACGCATCACAGCGGAGAGGTCCACAATGGTTTAATGAAGATTGAATCTAAAATGAAACGATTCTGGAAACTGGAACAAGTTACAGATACTATCGCAACAGGTACAAGCGAAAACACGGCGTTTGAACAAATCTACCAGAAACCCACTGGTATAGAGAGTCGAATGAACGAAATGCGCTGCAACTACCATTCAGCTATAGGCAGATCCAGGAAGTGATGACTACAACAATACCTCCAACTGGAAAAGAAATTAGGCTCCAACCACGATTCGCGAGAGCTGCTTAACAAGTTCATGACGGACTACCACACTATATGATACATAAAGTTAGCAGCACCATTTACCAGAAGATGTTGTTTATCCTATCACGTGGTAGTAAAAAACACCAGAATCATCAAAGATCCGAGGTGTCCCTCACTACAAGCTGATTTATAGATTATTCTTTTAAGGTCGAGGACAAATCGAGGAGGGAGCACTGACCGGAAGTCAGGCCACATCCTAAAAAAAGACTTCTACGGTGATGATGTACTAACTGGTGCCGACACTGTAGAAGAAATTCAACATCTATATAGACACAAGAAATCCATTTACTGCACAAAGGTGGAATGGAGTTAGAGAAGTGGGCCACTAATCATCCAGATATCCTAAAAGGAATCGCAATAGCAAAGAAATTCATCGAAATTTAAACCAACTAACTAAGTGGTAATTGCTGTCCAAAATGTTAAAGATTTTTAATCCAAAAGGGTGGCTAACACAGTTAGCTGCAAAATCAGGTGTCAAAGTTTATAAAGCCTAAACTTAGGCTGGGATGATACTTTACCATTTGAATTTCGGAAAGATGAAATCAACTCAAAACAGAACTTAGCGCCACTCAGCTTATGCAAATTCCGCGATACATCCAATATTCTAAACCCGATTGAACATTCGAGCTTCTTGAGTTCTGCGATGCCTCTGAACATGCATATGCAATGGTAGTTATTAAGCTAAATCAAAAGTTGAGCTCACCAAGACGAAGCTGACCACCCCGTCGTTAGACTTATTAGGCGCTTTACTCCTAAGCCGATTTATCTAATAACTAAATTAATGAATTTGAGGTAAACAGAAGCGAAGGCATCATGATGTCCGATTCAACCATCACAAATTCATAAATAAACAAATATGAATATAGTTAAGTTCTATAGCATTAAAGCATTAAAGTGTTAATTTAACGTTTATTAACTAACGTCAACTCGTTTCTCCTTGACCTCAACCTAATACTATTTTCGTGTGCTAACTCTGTACAGTCGAATCATAGGATCTTCGTAGGATAACTGAGAACTATTTAGCCAACCGATTTAGCGATGATCTAAAAAAGGATGTAATGACTGCAACTGGCTATTCTTTCGGCCTTTGTTTTATCTAGTATGAATGGTTCTCCTTTGAATTTCAAATGATATACTGATCGGACTTGGGCTATTAGTGCGTGGTCGAGTGTATCAGTTGTCCCCTTATGCTTTATTCACTTTCTTAAGAGATAAATCGTTATTCGGATAAAATGTTTAAGAGGTGACTGCAGTTGTTAATTAAAGTTAGAATGGTTGATACTTCATATATCTTTTGGAGGTGGCTTATGCCAATTGTTTTCTTCTCCTTCGACGATTTAAAATTTTGTAACAAGCGGGGCTTGTTCCCCCAGTTATCCATTGTTGTTCATTTTCCCAAAAAACCTCTACGACTTGCACAATCTGCTGGATTATCTTTGGTTTGGATGCGCTTCGATTAGTTCATATTGGTGTTGGCCTGGATCTCAGATACTCGATCTGCCACAAATGCTTTCCAGGTTGATGGAAGTATTTTCATTTACCTCACCACTAAGGCAATTCACATCGAAGCCTCATTCGATTTGTCAACTGAGGGCTTCGTTTCGTTGATTTCCATATGTAACGGCACCAATTTTGTAGGGGCTAATAAACTCTTTTACCGAACATGAGCTAAAACATGAGCTTCCATGCTTCAACTTTAATTTAAGGAAATTAAAGTTGGTGTCTGGAGCAAATTAAAAACTATTCTCCTTAAAAAAGTTTAAATAAAAATTTAAATAAATTTATGACGAAATCCTTTTTTTGAATTTATTAGGTCTACATTTTAATTTGATCATTTGTTTATATATACACACTAAGATTTACACTTCTTTATCGACGCCCTGCTAAACATATTTTATTATACGAGTATATAACTTGATATAAATAGTTAAGTTAATTTACATATATACATTTTTATAAGCCTGTTTTTTTTATAAATAGGCACAAATTGCACCATTATGATATTTATTCCAAAAAATGTAATGATTCCTTAGAAAAGTTTTGTGGTTGTTCACATATTTCCTAGCGACGTTAATTATAATTTTCACGTTCTATTCTTTTAAAAATAAAACATCCTAAAAAGTTTTCTTTCTCGAACTGTGCATAGATTTATGATTAGGTCACCCTTATATATGAATGAAGCCAGTCAAAGTAGTACTTCAATATTGTAAATAAGTTTCGGTTATAGTCAAATTTTATAAAAGTATATGTGCTCGCTTTTGATTTATAGTCTACTTTTAGGGGTAAAAATAAATGTTGCTGTACAACTTCGGTTTTAAAGACGAATCATATAATAGAAATACATATAGTACTACTATGGTATGTTAGCCCATTGACGTGATAGATGTCACAACTGGTGTCGTTTTAAAATAATCAAATTATGTTTATGTATAATCGCCTAAAAGTCATATATTTATTCTAAATGTTGACGATATTCTAGCGACCCGACATTTGGAGCATCTATGGGTGTTTTTTTCTTATGATGGTAGTACTATATGTATTTATATTATGGACGAATTAAACAGCTTTAATCGACCTAGGTCTTTAAGTTAGTTTTCTTTCATCAAACACAGGAAACTGTGCGATTATTATGCGGTGTTAATTTTTATAATTTAAATTTTTCCTATTTTAAATTTTAAATGTTCCCCAACTTCTAAACAATACGAGTTTTGTCATAAAATGTTGATCAAATCAAATCAGTTTTAAAGTGATAACGTTCGAACTAATTCTGGTGTCACATTTTGCGGAGAGAAACATTGGCTGTTTACTTAATTAAAATTAAAATAATTAATCTCCGCATATATTATAATTAAAAAAAAAACAACTAAGTTTATACAGAAATAATTCACTTAAATGTTTTTCTACTTGTCATTTTACAGGTTCTTTATTTTCAAAAGAATGTTGGTGTTATAATAATGCATACATTGAGGCGAATTATATAAAATATGTGTCAAATAAAACATATACAAAAAGTAGTACATATTTATTGTAATAGGTGTCACTTCACACCTTCATTGTAATTCAGTGGTCACTGACGACATCAACGTTTTTACATTTAATGACCTCATTCTTCTTAAATCGATTACGGTCTACTCGTTTGATCTCAAAATCGTTGGTTTTAGACATTTAACAAGTCGGTGAAACGGTTGTGCAGTTGTATGTTACCATCCACCACAGGAACGTGCGGGGTTAATGTCGGTGCCATGAAGGATGATAATTTTATATTGAGCTCTGCCCGAAGAGTCTCAATTAGGGCTTTGTGTTACTATTAGCGGAGCGATTTCTCGTTCTTGCTTTGGGCGCGACATCCTGCTTAATATTATCAAACGGTATGAGCCATTTAAACTACAAATTTAAACATTTCGACGTTTTTTCACTGTTTTATTTTAAATTTTAAACAATAAAAGTTTATTAGAAATATTCGGTAGGGAATGCACTGGTTGGATTCAAAATTTACCGCATGTTTTAATGATTTTTAGGTGTACAAGAAAATTTTTTAATTTTAATTTTGTATTTTTTTGTAACTATTTAATATTTTAACTATTTGGGTTCGTTGAACTACTATACTATTCACTAGAAAACTTATTCTATCCACATGTAAAAAGCCTGCAATACTGAATTGAACACTGTTGTTGAAAACTGTACATTGCAAGTTGCGAAAGTTTACAAAGGCTTAAAGCTACTAAACTGATCACTAAACAATAAATTTTTATCTAAATTTAAAGCAATTTACTTGAATTCACTGTAAACCCTTTAAATTTATTTATCAATAAATAATTTATTGCCCTTAATGCATTGCCCCTAATTTGATTCAATATATTATGTCTCACACTAAATTTGCTTTTATGCTTTTATCTTGACACTTTCAATATTAACCAAGATTATAATAAAACAAATAGAATTTATTTATTTTTATAATTAAAATATAAATAAAACAATTAAATGTTAAACAAATTTTTTTTTCAAAATAAATTTTTTTTTTGTTTATTGCATGACTTACTTGATTCGCGCGCTTTATAATGTATTGAAATGGCAGGAAGTAGTGAAATACTTCTTACTTTCTGTTGACGTGAGTGTTGACACTTTTCAAGGTCCTTTTCGAAAATGGTTTTAACAGTTATCCCATTAACTAAATTAATTTATGGAGCTTTTTTCGTATTTAAATTTCACTTGATTCATCTAATACTGGAATTGTTAAAGGTTGTTTGATATGGAACATCAATTTTGCTTAAAGTTCTAATATTTTTATCAGTTGATACCTATAGGTAATGATTGAAAGGTTGAAAGGAAGGTACGCTGACAATGTTCTTTCGTCGTTTCTAATGGACGGGATATGCATTTTGGTTCTTTCAAATCCTTTATTGCTATGCAAAGAGAGTATTCAGTTTGCTTCCATGCTGCACGTTGAATAGTATTGTTTACTACCTCAATTTCGTCTTTCAATAGTTTCGGTGTTTTAATTGACAGTTGCAGGTTTTGTTTTGCTGATATTAGCCTCGTGTTCTTTATTTTAGTGGTCCTATTTTAACTCTCATCTTTAGAATATCTTTGGTATTGAAAACATTTTGAACTTTCTTCTTTTTATTAAATGTAAGCATGAAGGTTTAAAGCCATGTTTTTTTGACTTAATTTTTTCGAGTTATTTCTCGTTCTATTGAATATTTACTGCATCTTCTATTTGCAGAACTTTTGTAAGGCTTTTATTTTCCAACTACCCGCCGGTGATTCGTGAGGCTACTTTCTTGGGATTTGCACGGTAGGAGACATTAAAATTGAATCAGTTGAATCATTTTTTGTAATGACAATATTTTGGGGCCAATTCATACCATTTAATTTTAACGAAACTGCGCTTTAACACTACCGCCGTACAATAACAATGCCAAAGTTTATCATTAAAAAATATTATTTGAAAGTTCAAGGGAAGGTTCCGGAACTGCGTGTGGTCACAACAACAACGCCATTTGTATGTATATAGACAAATATGTATATATAATTAAACTTGTATTATAAATACAAAAAAGCAAAATGGCTACATAATGTAAATTCTATTTGTGAAAGAGAATATGTATGCGTGTATAGTATAAGCATAAAGCTTCCATATTTTATTGATTTTTTGCCTCGAAAATACTTAAAAAACAAAATGTCGTGTGCACCTATATGTATACTTCCAGATTTTTGCTATGGGATTGAGCTTAACCTGGATTTACAAAGTGAAAAGGTACCATTTTCATTAAAAATCTACTCTCGGTCGGAACTCTGTTAGTATTTGTCATATAGAAGGTAGCAATAAAAACACCGAGAACCTGTTAAAAAACCAAATTTCCAATTTCATATTCAATAAGTATAAATTATTTGGAAAGCTTTATGAGAATATATAATAAAACCCATCCATTTTCCATAATATACTGTTTCAATTACCGATTTTTTTTTTGTACGACAAAATTATTTTAAATACGATAGAGCTTTATATGTCTCTTTTCTCTTTTTCACCTGCACAGCACGTTACACACATACATAATAAAAAAAAAGTTCCACCCCCTGATAAAAATGTTTTGTATCTCAATTTGCTATTTATAAAAGTTTGTATTCAAAATTGTTACAGTGTATCCACCCCTATTTAACAAAAAAAAAACGGGAAAACAAAAACAAAACCGTTACTTTAGAATGAGATGAGATGACGTGTTGGCATGAGTTTGCGCCGAAATTTTGTTGTGAAATGTTAAAATTATATTGAACGAGAAACGATCAAAAATGAAATGGAAAATATAGGATTATTTTCAAGGAAAAAGGAAAATACGATAATTTTCTAGTCAAACGTTGACTGTGAAACATAACGGAGTTACTGTGTGCACACGATAAAAACGATAAAATTTATTTCTTCTTTAGTTTTGCTGGGAGAAATAAATTAAAAAAAAAATTTAAAATTTATTTGTGTGCGTGAGTGTTGTGTTGTCAGTGTGAGTGTGAGTGTGTATATAAAGTTTTAATTTTTTTTTTTGGATTTTTTAACCAATTGATACAGTATTTTTTGCTTTTCTCTGGGCAAACGGTTCAGACAGAGTTTGAATTTTGAATTTAACGGGAAAATCAATTTGTACAGTTTTAATTTTGTTTTTTGTTTTATTTTTTTTTTTAAGTTGTTGTGCACTTAAATCATAAAACTCTGTCTCTCAAACAATAAAGTGGATTAAACATTTAAGTTTTGTTTTTTAAAATCTAATTAATTAAATTTGGTGCGTGCAATGTGAAATTACAATCAATTAATAAAAAAAAGTGAAAACCGTTGTGATATGATGTGTAAAAGGTGAGTTAAGGACGTTAGTCGAATTTAAATGAGTAGAGCATGCGCATTTTGGATTTTATATCGAAATTTTATTTTTTATTTTATTACAGATGATCTAGCACCGGAAATTTAATTGAGTATCCTGATATAAATTTCAGCCCTAGATAAATCTTAACTATACACTGTAAAAATGGTTTAGTACAAAACTAATCCACACAATCGAAATTTTCAAGCAATAGTAAAATTAATTTAAAACAAAAAAAAAATATTTAAAAAATATCGCGTGTACACTATTCCATCCACTTAAAACCAATTCATAATGTCAGGATTCTCTGCAATTAAAGATCGAACGAAAGGATTATTTGGCGGGTAAGTTTTTTATTTATTTATTTTTTCGAAAATATGAAATCGGCTTAGCACAATTTTTGAGGAAGATAAAAATATTTACGGAAAATCCTTGCGTTGTTCCTTGTACGAGTGCAGATTTTATAAAATTTTATTGAGAGGGATTATATATTATATCAAATTTGTTATATACGAGTATATATAATAAATATGAAGATTTGTCTTCATTATGTTTTATTTTGTGTTTGTGGATTATAATTTTTTATCGTATAGTTGCCAACTTGGTGTATTATAGATAAAACAATTATTGTGGTATTATTACGTTTTGCAAAACAAACATAATACTGATAAAAAAAACTATATAACGATACGACTTAATATAGGGAAGTACCACATCTCGAAATTATAGTTACGGAAATGTTTAAAATTTAGGGAGCTTAGCGCTTATCTATAAGTACTATCGAAAGTTGAAAACCAGGAAATAATCGATTTTACACTAAATTCTTTAGACGCACGAGTCATTTTCTGAAAAAATCACAAATACTAGTCAAAATCAAGTTTGTTAATTTAGTACAAGCGGGTATAGCATACTTTTTGAAAATAGAAGACACCGTCGAAATATTCAACAATTTACTTTTAAAAGTTTTGATTTATAGTTGTGAAAGACTTTCTGTGACTTTCACCGAAAACATTTGAATTTAGTTTAAAGAACGGCAACAATTAAGTTATAAGTTCACGTTTTGTAAAAATTTACTTTTGTTTCAAAAGCTCAGTAGTTGAATACAGCTGAATTAAATATAAATTAATTAAGGTTAGTCCATGTCGTCGGTAATAAAATCGTCAAAACTTATTCCCTAATTTTTGACCCTGGTAAAAAGTGTTTGAAACGTTATAGTAACGTTTTAATTTCTAAGCCGTCGGTATCAATGGTTTTTCTTCCGAAATCATTAAGAATTCGAGATTTTACAAATCTAGGTATGAAAATGTTCCTTAATGATTCGAAATTTGAAATTGGGGTAACATTTCAGAGGCAACAATGCTGACTACAATGCCGTAACCAATTGTGTGTAAAATCGTTTGTTGAAAGATGGTAATTTTTTTTAAACTCAGTAATCTTGCAACCACTATTTACTTTAAATTTTTTAAGTGCTTCTTTGGATCAGTCTGGAATTGTATCTGTACTTTGTAACTTTAGTTTAAAGATGCAGTTCTTCCAGCTTTAAAACAATTTGAGATGCTCATCCCTTAGCGCTGATGTGTCATGAAATATATTATTAATTACTATGAAGCTAATTGGTGTTGTCATTTTACCAAAAAATTAACTATCTAAATTCTGTGAGAAACAACTGTTAAAATGTTTCCACTTCTCACAGGTTAACCGCGTTTCTGGTAAATGTGAACTTATGGTTATGTTTAGCCCTGTTAAGTTGACCCGTTGCTTTATGCCTATTTTTATGTAAATGGTCTCTGAAATCCGCTATCGCTTAGTAGCCTGAGTAGCTTCTAGAATTGCATAATTATTATTAGATTTTGAATACAGTAGGTTATAATGTTGGCCATTATAACCTAGTCGTTGCTAAAGAATTGGAGTAAGCATTTTCTACGCCGCTCGTTTAGCTTATTCTAATAGTACATCTGAGTTTTTAACTGCCAATGCGTTTATTGTTTGCTGCCTAACCTCTAGATATTGTAATTCTTTTAATTAATATTCCATTCATACTTTTTTTTAAACCGATCCATTATTGTTTTGTTTGTGTGTTTAATTCTTTCTACGTATCTGATAGCGTCCAAATCTAATAGCAATATATACAATATATATATATATATATATATATATATATATATATATATATATATATATATATATATATATATATATATGCATAATATATGGTAAATGCATACCACTCAATCGCCAATGTCTGATTATAATAAAAACTCTTGAATCAACCAAAGCAATGGTTCACTTATCTGGGCCCATTGCAGTTGAGCAAAATTTTCATATTGTTCCTAATAACTTCCCATCGCTTTCTCATGGGATCATCCTATTCGATTTACTCAATTAATGCAATACAATTTGAAAATTGCACTTTTTGATGTTCACATTTTCAAAATAAAAATATTCCTGCACGATGTGAAAAGACCATGGTAATGAAATTAAACGTTGAAATATATAATGAATATTTCTGTCAATCTAATGAACCAGAGTATTCGTTGCTAACTCAGCTGTTAAATCATATAGAAGATATGCACCAATTAACACCGTAAAGCAATTGAAACGGCATGAATTTTGTTGATGTAAGAATGGTTAAATTATAACTGATTATGGCGAATGGAAGCTGTAGGTGTCCCAATTTTACGGATGGAGACACCTCAAATTTGGGCACTTGGCTTCCATTCGCCAAGTTATAATTCAACCTTGCTATTGCTAAAACACCATCTCCAATTTTAAATAGTAAAATAACGAGATATACACGACGCTATACCAGAAACCCAATGGTTTTGCCAAAGCAAACCCCGAATGGTCAAATAGTTATTTGCAAAAAAATTATTTGCAAAAAAATTAGCAAAGGGGTTAGCCTTTACGAATTTTCGAACTTAGAGAAAAATTCAATAAAACACGTAAAAGTGGCCCGATTGTGACGAATGATACCTTAATCAAAATTTCCGCCTATCAGAATAAACCATACCATAACAGCCGAGAAATGTCATAAAATAGGCCATTTACTTCGAAATCATGTTACAAGTAGGAAGACAAATTTTGAATCCTTTGATTTAAAATTTGTCTTCCAACTTGTAATACTGTTTGTTAGCTTGTTTGTTTTTGAACCCTGCAATCTTTTCTGGGGCCGAAGCTCTCCCAACTCTTTCGCGGTAAATTTTTAACGTCCTACCAGCCAAATCGGGGACGCACGAATACAGGTTCGATTTTAAATCCATCTGCACATTGCTTTGCTCCAGTCCATTGACATGGACGATGGTTCGGCCCATGGATTCTGCATTCCAACAAGGGGTCATAGTTGTGTTCATCGTCATCACCGATCGTAATGAGGTGATGAAAAATTCCTTTTGCAACCCTCCCCAGTTGGGATTCGAACCCGGTACCTCCCGTCCCAAACACCGCAGCTTTAACCACTGTGCGAATTGTTCGGTAACTTGTAATATTTTTTGTGGTTTTGATGTCGTTTTCATGATTACATGATGTGTCAAATAATCTCTTCTACTTTATTTATGTCTTTCATATGTCCGAGACGATTGAATTCTAGCATATATAGCTTTCTTTATTTAACAACCTTCATTTATCTTGAAAAGATCTTGCAACTACCATTTCTTTTGATACTCTTAAGTGCTTCTTTGGTACAATCTAGAATATTATCGATACTTTTAACATCCATTTAAAGTTTAAGATGCAAATTTATTCCTTAAATGGTGATTAATTTCAAATGCTGTTTATGTCATGATTTTTAGTACTGCGTCTTATTGCAAATTATCTATGTAAAGCGACATTTATCACAAATAAAGGGAACTATTTTTATAGTATAAACAAATTTTACATAAAATTTTACAGTTATAACATTAATAATACACAATATACTTCAATCGATGTTTCTATACGGTTAATAATAATAATGTGGGGTTTATGAGCTCCAAGAATAAAATAAATTTTTTGTAGAGATTTGACCGATGGATCACCTACCAACTTTTTTGCAATTTGTCGAAAAAGTTACAGTCTAGTTACAGTGGTTATAAAATTTCTCTTGTACATTGATGAAGAATCATTTGAATGGATTAGGCTAATATGATTAACATTTGCTATAAGCCAAGTGCCATAATTATCCGCAGTTAAAATATTTGTAGATGAAAAACTGCATTTAACATTAAAAAAAATAACAAAATAATGGTAAAAAAATTTGGTTGAGTAAATACTGCATTTCCATGTTACTTTAAAATTTTCACATCCTGAAAATTGTGCCACTGTCCTTCCATTAAATTGTTATCTAAACGATGAGACGTACTTCAGGAAGTCTAATAATTCTGATCGACTATGATAACAATTGTAATGTTGAATACGCTTTGAAGAAAATTCTCAACAGTTCAATATACGATATAATTGGAGTAAATCGATCTAATCAAAATTTATATATATATACATATCTGTTAATGCAAGTAGTTTTAAAAGGGCTGGTTACTAAAACTGCCCTAAAACTCGAACGTTAATATATATTTTTTAAGTTCTTAACGTCATAGAAATGCTTTGCCAAGTAAAATAATTATACAAAACGGTTTTATCTTCAAATTTGAAATTTCAATCAAACGTTTATTAACCGTAAATCGATTAAAGTCTATAAGTTGCTATAAGTGTTTAACAGCGTTAATTTTGGCCTTTCTTATTATTCTTACTTCCTTCGATATATTTTGCAGAGATTAGAAATTGTGTATATTCTAAAGTGGTTATTGTGGCAGATAACTTAAAAATTCGTATGTCATTGATGTTTGCTGGTTTAAATTGATAATTGGTGAATTTTAAGTAAAAGCATTGAGTCAAAATTCAATAATTAAAAAATCTACAAAAATAATACTGAGCGATTTTTTCATCACTTTTTCATACAAACCTTACTTTTAAGTTAACAAAAACCCAAAATCAGTTAAATCAGGGCTAATCCACATAGTCAGAGTTTGAAATTAATTTTTATGGGAACATTTATTGTTACAACTCTATATGGTTTATCTAGCAGTATGGAATGCGGCACCTCCTTGTTTGAACCACATGTTCATCAAATCATTGGCATGCAAATCGTTTTTGACTGTAGCAACTGAATTATTCGGATTTTTGTAAAAATATGTTCCTATAATGGATACCCTCCAGCTTAAACTGCACACTATATCTTCTGCCTAAAACCGGGTGTTTTGGTTGTTTACTTCTCCATTCAAGCAAAACGGAGCTTCGTCACTTATAATTAATTTGTACAAAAAAATCCGGATGGCCATTGTCAAGCAACATCATCTTCTTTACATACATACGGCGCCGCAAATGATCTCTTATGGTATACAAGCTCAGCTTCATATGGGAAAAAATATCATGCAATATAAAAATTCGCCTAAATGGAGGCAAACAAATTAACTCTTTTGGTTGGACACCCTGTATTTCTGTTGATTTCTGCACTCAAATTTGTAAAAAGTTTTCATTTTAAAAAATGTTTTTATTCCATACTATATCTTTCCAATAGCGCCATCGCGACTAACTTTAAATGCGCTACTTTTTAAACTCTGTTGCCAGCCAAATTAATTTGCATGTGTGTATTATCAATCTGCGCCTTGTATTGTTTAATCATATGGAAATATATGGTTAGACACAAGGGCTGTATGCCCACTTTAATACAGATTGTGTTGTCACAGATCGAAAATCAACCAACAAAATCATCATCCATAAAAATATTCGTTTTATTTCCGTTCCCCATGGAATTTAATCTCGGTATCAGATTCCATGAGGAAAGGTTTTAACTACTGCACCAAAAGGGATTGTTAGCTAATATAACTTCTTCATTTTAAATACTAATTTTCACTCTTTGATCTTCTATTTTATTGGAAGCCCCAAAACGTATAATGGAAAAGCTTTCTAGGCATTTTGTACTAACTAACGGCCCGCATGATTAATGAGAATAATTTAGTTGCTATAGCACAGTTTTTTGTTCTTAAGAATTAGAAATCGCTTTTATCACTCTGAATTTGCTGAGCATATTAAAGTAGAAGGTTCAATTCATAATTACATAAAGTCAATTTGTTAAAATTTAAGTCAGTAGTTCCTAGAATTGCATTTCTGCAGTTATTTTTTAAATTGGTCCTAAGACACGTGCTGCTTTAACAAATAGTCATAAGTTTAAGTTATACATACAACAAGCTTAAAAGCATTAGAATGGTAGTTTGTAATCTAGCTAATATTACTTCATCGAACCAAACTTTTACTCGTTAATGACAGTTGTAACGAGCACTTCATGACCCCGTTCCAAGTAAAATCCATTCAATCGAAACATTTATGCTAGTTCGGTCTTTTTTGAAATTTTTTATTTGCGTTTATGTTTGGTTGGCAATAATTCAAAATACCTAAAAAAATCAAGTGTAATAAGAACATTTAAAGTTTCTTAAACAAAAAAAAAAAAAAAAAATTGTCAAGGAACAAGTACGATGAGTGCAGTGTTCTTGTTGATATATTTCTTTTATGCAATTTTAGCATTATTTCACCACTGAACCATCTTGTTGATAATAAAAGAACTTTATGGACATTTTTTGTAGGCTCGTAAAACGAAAAATATTTATTACATATTTCAAGTATGTCATGGTTTTATGAACTTATTAAAAAGTTTCTGTGTGTTCAATTTTTTTTTCTAATTAGAAATGGCATAGAAGATTGGAATATTTAAAAATCCTATCAGTCGATGGTATGTTTTATTGTTGAATGGAATAAAACTTCAGAAATATGGTCAAAGATATGTAAATCTCTACATTAATAATGACTAATTTCAACCAATCGATAACAATTCTTCTTAAGTGGGCATATTGATTGACATATTTGGCTTTTCAAGCTTTCCATTTATATGGCGTATTTTAACATGGAAACTTAATCTTTGAAATATGGGCAAGCAGATCGCTCCTCAAAATGATGTAACTTTTAAGAATGGCATTGTCACCTCATTGTTGTAAAGATTTAAATGCAAACATCATAGTACAAGTTGCACCACTAAACTTTGGCCTATTTTACATCCTGCTCTATAGAAGATTAAAATTTTAAATTTTACGCTTGTCAAAGAATTGCGGAAAATTTCACACACGGGTAAATTTTAAGCGTTCTATAAAATAGTTCTGTAAAATAAATTAGACTCGACACTATAGTTGGAATCTTTGGAACTTTTGGCAGCAATATATCATCTCCTTTGTATTTTCCGGTTATTATTGTTACTTTAATCAAAATGTTGTTCAATATTTCCCCACCAAGCTAAGTACCATTGCAAAGGCATGGTGGATCTATGTTTCTCAGCAAAATAAAGTTGACGACCTCATTTGGATTCGTGACAGTATCAATGGAGGTGAATGTCACTATAGTTTTCGTCAATTCGAATTAAAGTGATGTTGTTTATCGAATTGTCATCCACATTTTTCGGTGCTAATGGTGCTCGTTCGCACAAACATATTGCTGATTTTTGTAATCGCGTTCTATTTGTGGAAAAACTCAATTGATTAGTTTTTCCAAGTTCAACGCTAATGTGTAAAAGTCATTTGACATATTTTTTGTGTTGATAATGGCCATTATTCCATTGCCCAAATCCAACATTTGCTTCGAAAAATAATCTGCCGTTGTGTCGCGTTGTAGTCGTACACGCATATTTGTTCTAATTCCAATACTTTTACATGGTGCCAAATTGATGAAAATTTGATCCCAAACAATGATTTTGCATGTTTGCAGCACTTTTCCTATGTCTGAATCTTGTTTCACATTGCACATTGAACGCTTTGTTGTGTTCAAGCACAATGGTAATTTCAGTGTTGAATAAGCCGTTCGTTCTCCATTCAACAATGTGGCTACAATGCCATTGTAATTGTAATCGATTTTACGTCTCAGATCTCTAACGGCTAGATTAATTTGGTGCAATTATTCTAACTTGATTGAGTGTTTTACTCACAATCACCGCATCTGTCTTCTAGTTAAATCAGTGATTCGTTGTACCTTCCGTCGGTTTAATCTAATGTTACATAGTCGGTTGTTTGCCACACGGGATGTACTTTGCCTTACTCTTGGATTGACCAATCAATAATGCATATTGCAACGTATTCTCCCAATGGATATCGTTTTCCAGTTGCTGCAACTGTTGGAATGCTTCACGATATGTGCAATGTGATATGTGCAATGGGATGTAGGTCCTCGTACAGTAATTAGCAGTATTCGGAAATAGAAACATCCATTGTGAACAGTATACACTCTGCTATAAGTGCAGTGGAATAGTACACATTTAGCTGTACCTTTTTTTCGCTATTCAAACTTCTTCGATGATGCTTTCCATGTATAATAGGCCGGTACTTCTGCGTACAGCAAAATAAAAATATCTGAATTACATGAATCGAAAATGCAGTTAATATGGTTGGTAGTGATGTTGCTCGTTGTTGTTTGTCTGCTGCCGTGAAATAACGCGTTGCCCTTTGTATGTTTTCGATATCAACGGACAGTATGGCAGAACCCACTAGTTATCGAGATCTACAATTACATTGCTCTGCATATTCATTGTAATCGTTTGACTTCCAACATCCATGGATCGCGTATAGGGAATATCAATCGAGCCCTGTCATTGTTCCTTGTAGCAACTGGCGCAGAAGTTTCTATAGCAATCGTGTATAAAGTAATCGTTCAATTTCGATTTTTGCATGCCCGTCGATAAACGATTATATTTTAATGATCCAATTTTTCACCAACCGCATTAATATTGCAACGACATTAATTGAAGGCATATTATAGCGTCCGAGATGTTGTTTACCGGTGTTCTGTTTGAATGAATTGCTTATCTGTGGTCATCTGAATGATTTTGCAATAGGTCTTTTTTCTGTTAAAACAATTGGACCGTTTTTGCACTTGACCTTTGACGTCCGAATCTCACATTAAATGTATCTGCAAGAATTTTTGCTCTTCATTTGGTAAGGGCCATATATAATCGAAAATAAGGGTTCTGGTGGTGGTTGTAGCAATGGCAATTCGATTTTCGTATTCGAGCAACATATTCCTAGTGTTTCGTTTAGGTGTTTGGTTTAAGGACAAACTATATCCATTACACCAATAAGAACAGAAGGTAGAAAACTGTAATCAAAGTTGTGATCGTAGGCGTATGCGCTGAGTTTAAAATCTATATTCACGCGTCTTCTTTCCGAAACTGTTCTTCGTTCATTTATCGGTCGGCGTGCACGCTGTTCTATTCATTTATTTGATTGTGCCATTCATTTTTTTCGTCTGTATAGCGCTCACGAGTTCTTAATATTTGTATTGGAGCGTCTTGAAGTCGTATTGCTCTCTGCTCGTCTGTTTCATTCGCTCATGCTCTTTATTTTGTGATTTTTTGAATTTTAAACTTTTTAAGTTAAAACTACTCACTCTGCTATAATAGGTTGATGCTAATGTGCTATAATAGGTTGATGCAAACACATATAAATATCCAGATAGTCGGTTAATATTCATAAACCTCTGTAATCCAACGACCTTTTTGTTTAGGGCAATACAACCGAACTTAGCATGCTAATTTAATCACTTGTTATGCCTCTACCACTGATAAACATGCCAGTATTTCCAAAAATATATACGCGATATGCAAAGAGCTCTATTGTCAGCTGTAACGATTGCAATTTGCCATTAGCAGTCAAGTGAATTTTTTGTTTCACTCAAAAGTTATGACATTTTTGCTTGTTGTATATAATGGTGAAACAGCAAAGCTTCTGATTAGTCAGATTGGCTTGGTCGCCTCTACTGTTTTTGTGGTTTATGAAGACCAAACTGCGACTGTATTTTTGACCGACCGGATGCCTACCTGTAGGGGAATTTGACAGTTCTATTTCTAACACAATTTATACAAAATAATTAGAAATTATATAAAATAATTTTTATAAAATCCGTCAGACTGCGTTGCATTGGCTGCAAAACTGAATTTTTGACCGACTTGCAGTATAAAATGTGCAGCGGCTGAATTATTGAGCGCAGCCTTAAAGGACTTTGCAAAATAAGTCGGCAAAATATTTTTCAAAAACACACTTTAGAGCAGATTTTAAATGCAGTTCAACTTATTGCCTCTACGTTCATTGTATGCTCGACATAATCGTCCATCATAGCAGTTAATTCGATTAACTATAAATCGCATTCGTATTACTTTTACGCTAAATGATAATACGCGCTGGCATAGCTGTAGTGAGTAGTGGAAATCCAAATGAATCAAGTTGTTATCAAGCACAACAATTGGAATGCGCCAACTTTTTTATTCAACTTGTGCGGGAATTAAATATGTACAACCATTGCGCCACTAATGTGGCGTATTAGTTTGAATTCGTTTGGCCTGCTGTTTTAGCCAAAGGAATCATATGATCATAAATGATGTTGGTGAAATCTTTGCAGTCAACGAAGACTGGTACAGAAGCATTATTTCTAATTTTTTGAGCCTTAATTGGGTGATATTGACTTCAGAGCAATGTAGTTCCAACAAAACGGAGCTAAATGTCATTCAGCGCGATACAATTAGTTTACAAAAGAAACATTTGATGAACGAATAATATTGAGGAATTGACTTGCCAATTGGCCGACGCGTTCGTGTTATTATACCGAGACTATTTTCTTTAGTAGTATGTAAAACCACTTATCTATGCTAATAAACCAGAGATTATTGAACACTTGGAAGCAAAATAATATTCGTGTGGTATTTCCGAAATAAAACCACATAAATACTACGAAGAGTGATCGAAAAATGGAACTTCATATTACGCCATGTGCGCTATATTTGCAATACATATGAGACTTTATTAAGAAACAAAAGCTTTATCGACAAAACAAACTTACCTCGCATTGGATTCAAGCATATTGAAAGAAACATGTTGCCACGCCACATAATATAAATACATATAGTACTACCATCATAAGAAACAAACAGTTTACACATTAATTTTCCAGATGTCGGGTCGATAGAATATCATCAACATTTAGAATTAATATACGACATTTAGGCGATTGTACATAAACAAATGTTTTGATTATTTTAAAACGACATCAGTAGCGACATCTATCACGTCAAAGGGCTAACATACTATGGTAGTACTACGTGTATTTATGCGAAATGTTCTTATTAACGTGCAGAGAGTCCTTGGGCCAGTTGCTACACAAGTGCAAAGCGGCTATAGGAGGCAAAAACAAAAAAAAATATTATAATTTAATCTTATTGAAAATATAAATTTGAATTATAATTAAATAAATCAATCAAGAAAAATTTATTAAACCCGTTCCATTTTACATAATATAAAAAGATAAAATTTAATAACCCACCCCGTCATCTCTTCGCACCCACCCCTTCTTCGTATATTCCGAATTTATTTTAACGCCACTGCATTTTAACTTTGTGTTTTGCTAATTACAAATATAATTATGTTACATCAAAATAAAAATTGATCTAAAAGCTTTCTGTACTATGTCGTTCAGTTGGAGGTATGTATGTATATAGAAAAAAAGTTGTTATAAAAAGGGGCAACTTTTTTTCCTGCGTATGTTTGTTGTTTATTTATATTTTCCTACCCAATATAAACAGTTTAGTGGAAAATTAGATTTTCTACTTTAATCATTGGAAAAGTGAATTACTACGTTTAATATTTTAAGTAAAAATATTTTTAAGGGCATATATATTTTATTTTTAATGGTAAGCAAATTTTTTTTTAGAGTCGTTTGACGTCGAGAGAATAAATTGAATAAAAATAAAAAAAAAATTTGCTGATTTATGGATACTGTCAAGACAAAAGCGAAAACAACGCACAAAAACCCAAAACCGACAATCCTTAAATTAAGTTATCTCATTTGGTGGTCAAAATCAAATTTATTTTCGGTTTTTTCCCTCCCAATATGACATTTGATATATAGTTTTAATCCTATCCCGTTTACACTATAAAATTTAATAGAATTCGCGACACAACAACAAAATATTTGTACATAAAAAGTATCCAGACAAAAAACAAAAAAGTCTTAAAGCTTTGTATTCGTTTTGCTACTTCTTGAGGAAAATCTTCTATGCGTTACTACTTTATGCACACCATATACAGTTTCTTAAGAAAAACCAAAATAAATTTTCATTATTTGGTCGTCGGCGTCTCTCACAAAATAAAAAAAAGAAAACATCAGTTGTACGTGATTTGAATGCGTGTTTACTACTTTTTAAAACGCGTCGACATGCATTTGGTGTAGTATCGAAATTGTGTCAGCTAAACAGACGTCATATATACATGCCAGTGAGTAAAATGTGGTTTGCCTCTCGAATGTCATGCACCAATACAATATTTAGACATATTTTTTAAAAGTGAAATTATCGATATCGGTTTTTGACCGTGTTGAATTGCGGTACAAGGAAATTATGGTGTGTGTGTATGTATGATGAAATGGAAAACAAGGAATTTGTATTTTCTTATTTTACTGTACAAAAAAATAAAATTATAACTACGTGGTGGAATTAGAATAGAACTTGGTTATGTATATCTATATGTACTCAGTTTATTACTGTGATGAAAATTTGAATGGTGAAAATATCGATTAGTTTTGATATTGAATTTTAAAGAGCCAAATGGTATACCTTTCAAGATGAGATAATGGGAAAATGTTTATATATCTATATATAAAATATTTGTGCGTGATTAAATGAATAGATAATGTCGATAACAAACGAATCTATTAAATCGTGAAAATGATACTTAAAAATTTTGTTGAATTAAAAACAAAAAAAAAAAAAAAACGTAACGATTGTCACCATCGCGCATCATCGAAATGAGATAAATACTGATGAATTGAATTTTCCCTTTTATTATAATTTTTTCAATTTTGAATATTAAATTTCAAAAACAGAAACGCGATGGGAAATATTAGAGGTATCGGAGAATATTGAAGATTTCAAGATATCGTCTTGAAATATATATTAATTTTACAATCGCACGCTTCTAAGCAATATAAAATATTCGAGTATTAATATTACGCTTATGAAAATGGTACTGAAAAATTATCTTATTAAATAATCATATAATATACTAAACAATGAAACTTGGAAAATATTTGGAAATGAAATTGGCGCCACCGAAACAACGAAGACTATTAATTTATCAAATGTAATGAAATAAAATACAAAAATCGTGCCAAGAATCATATTTACGATGACGAAGAGGAAAATTTATTGTGAATAAGGAAAATAAAGCCCCACAATTTTTTTTTTATATACACGATACTCTCAACGTCTTTTTAAGAAGCTATACCAAATGAGACGACAGTTTTATTTTTCCTCCGGTTTATATTATTATCAATCGATCTAACTGCAAAAAAACATTTTTTTTGGTCTAATTTCTGTTTCACCGCATATATGGTTTACAAAATACACGTATGTGAGTATGAATTTTACACTTTTACACAACGTGAAGTATTGAGAGCAATATTGTAAATACTTCTAATATAAATCGAGACAGGAATCATAAATATCATTTCTGATTTTTTTTTTCTGTTTCGTTAAGGATGATGTTGTTGGTGTAATTGAAGATGTTTTTTTTTTTTTTTTTAAGACGAATAATGTAGTATATCATATATACATTTTTCATCTGAATATGAATTTAACAATGGAAAATTGAACGATGAGGGGGAAATATTTAAAGAAAATATCAAAAAAAAATCTTTAATGTTAAAAATAAAATGTTGTTGGTGTTGTTGTTATTTTCAACCAAATATATAAATCGTTTGTTGCGGGCAATCCGTTTTTAAATCATTCCGCATCATTGAATTTCAAGGAATATATATATATATATATATATATATATATATATATATATATATATATATATATATATATATATATATATATATATATATATATATATATATAATATATATATATATATATATATATATATATATATATATATATATATATATATATATATATATATATATATATATACAGGGTGTCCCTAAAGTGGCTGACACGAATAGTACCGTTAGATTCCTTGATCAAAGCGAATATGACTTTACTTATACCACTTCGCACTGTGAAGCCCCCCTATCAAGTTATAGACGTTTGAAGAGGAGCCTTCCAACGTTGTACCTTGTATTAAAGATAACTCAATATCTACAGAAAAAACCATTTGTTTTTCCTAATGTTTATATCGTTAAAAAGCTGATTAACTTTTCTTTTAAATGAGGTATAATAAGTATGAATATTTTCGTAAAAAGTATTTCAAATTAAAACAAAACTTTTAGAATTGAAATTTTTTTAAGAAAAAATTTTGTTTCTTTACCTTTTATCTTTTAACAATTACTCTACGACAATAAATATTTTTTGATTAAAACATAGTTCAGACTCTTAGCTTTCAGAAAAGCTAACTATTTGTTATATTTGCAATAATATGTTATCTAAAAAAATTAAAAGATTACAATAAAAGTTTTACATGTTGAATAAATAACAATTTTTTGTGAATGGGTAATTGACCAACAAACATGAGATTTTTGGTTTCCGAAGAAGATAATTTTCACAGATGAAGCTGCATTTACTCGGGACGGATGTATAAATTTATACAACATGCATTCCTGGTCATCAAATAATCCTCATTTAAAAATTGTAAATAGTTACCAACATAAATTCACAGTAAATGTAGGGTGTGGTATTTTTGGAGACGAATTACCAGGCCCGATCATACTTCCAGATAGATTAGATGGTGTAAAATATTTAAATTTTTTAAAAAACCAATTCGAAGAACTATTGGAAGAAGTTCCATTGTTTAATTTACGATGTATGTGGTTTATGCATGATGGTGCTCCACCACATTTTGCGAGAAATGTACGATCCCACTTAAACACTTTGTTTCTAAGGCAGTGGATTGGCCGCGGAGGACCTATACCTTGGCCAGCAAGATCACCGGATCTAAATCCGTTAGATTTTTACCTTTGGGGCCATATAAAAACTAAAGTTTACTCTTCATCTATCCCAGATAAAGCAACGTTAATTTCTAGAATATATGAAGCTTCTAACGAAATCAAACGGGATAGAAACGTTTTCGTAAAAGTTTATGAATAGGTGTTTGGAATGCGTAACGGCTAACGGTGGTCACTTTGAGAATTTGTTGTAAATATTGCGTAATATTATTACCTAATACCAGTACTTATTTCTACCTCAATACTTGCGTCTAATAAAGAAAATGCAAAATTTTTATTGTAAACTTTTAATTTTTTTAGATAACATATTATTGCAAATATGACAAATAGTTAGCTTTTCTGAAAGCTAAGAGTCTGAACTATGTTTTAATCAAAAAATATTTATTATCGTAGAGTAATTGTTAAAAGATAAAAGGTAAAGAAACAAAATTTTTTTTTTTTTTTAAAAATTTCAATTCTAAAAGTTTTGTTTTAATTTGAAATACTTTTTACGAAAATATTCATACTTATTATACCTCATTTAAAAGAAAATTTAATCAGCTTTTTAACGATATAAACATTAGGAAAAACAAATGGTTTTTTCTGTAGATATTGAGTTATCTTTAATACAAGGTACAACGTTGGAAGGCTCCTCTTCAAACGTCTATAACTTGATAGGGGGGCTTCACAGTGCGAAGTGGTATAACTAAGTCATATTCGCTTTGATCAAGGAATCTAACGGTACTATTCGTGTCAGCCACTTTAGGGACACCCTGTATATATATATATATATATATATATATATATATATATATATATATATATATATATATATATATATATATATATATATATATATATATATATATATATATATATATATATATATATATATATATATATATATATATATATATATATATATATATATATATATATATATATATCGCACTTCCCATACAAAAAGACCCATACAAAAAAGAGTTTTGAATAATTGTAGGCTTATTAATATATTAATTTTGAGCAAAACTGAAAACTGTATTATTAAATTTAGTCAAATTAAAGGCGAGAATATACCTGAATTGCAATATACACCTGTTTTAATTTGGATCCTGAAAATAAATGGTTGCATTATGTTTAGTTGATCAAATCTAAGTATTATTTAGACTGTAAATAAATTAAATTTTTTACTTTGTTAAATACTTTCGGAAAATTGAAATACCACAAATTTAAAAATTTGAAAAGCAGGCACACTATATATATTTTATGCTAGTACCATCTAAGAATAATTAGCATAATTACACGTTAATTTAGCCAAAATGCTGTATGCCTTAATCGACTGTACTAACTAAACTAAATTATAACGAGTTAGTTCTTGCTATATCTAGATTAGGGTTTATGATTTACCGGGTTTTTACTCAAACCGGTTTTCGGTATTTAAAATTTGAAAAACCGGGTTTCGGTAAAAATATGGATTTTGGACAAAATATACTAAATTTTAAAAAAATTGTTGGTTTAATAAAAATACCTTTCATTTTACTTCTCAGATCACAATGTTTAACTTTATAAACTTAACAAAAAACATCAAAATAAATACTTAATTTATTATAAAAAAGTATAATTTAATATCAAAATAATATTTTACTTCTTATCAATAGAAATAAAATAGTATTTTAGGAACACTAAAGAATTTAGTGGTTTATCACTGAGTCTGCTTCGAATTTTGGTTGCAAAATTGCCGGCAACGGAAAAACTCCTCTCACTTTCGGTAGAAGTCGGTTTTACTGTTTTAAAAGCATCAAAAATGAATTCAATATTTTTAGTACGCTCACCAGTAGCCTCAAATAGATTAAATTCTTTCTGTAAATTTGTTTTAGAAAATTTTTTGACCGGATCAGCTTCTTTTGTTGATTCCGCAATTACTTTATTTAGCTGCTGATCTAATGGTGTTGGTATAGAAATTAAAGAGTGGTTATTAGTCTCCTGCTCCTCTTGCTCATCCTGAAATACTCTTTCTTCAAGTGTTTTTGCGCAATTTATGATCCCAAGGTAGGGTAGGAACTTGAAAAAATTATACTGCATATCTGGTCTTTTGAGGGAAGCTGGTTTTTGAAGATATTTTGCTAAAGAAATTATTTTTTTATTTCGCCTATCACCTAAACTTTTCTTTAGTTGGCTTAGCATAACACGGCTTATTTCTTAATGAAGGTCAAAAAGAACATTAAATAAAAATAGAATAGCTGCTTCTTCAGATATAATATTGGCATTTTTGTTACTTAAGGTTTCTGTCAGCATAATTGGCTTGATAATTTTCGAAATTTCTTGTAAAATAGTTGTGCGTTCTTCATTCCAAAGATATAAAGCATCTACATTAGATAGAACTTGTTTAATACAGCAATTCAACAATAAAGTTTTAGTGATCATTGCCTCGAGTGTTTTCCATTTCGTTTTATAACCTCAAATTAAATTCAATACTTTTCTTTCTTGCTCCAATACTTATTTTTGTAAAATACTGTTCCGAACCGGCGATTTTCGAAAAAAAAACTTACTAATTTTCACTAATTTGATGTTTCTAAATTATTTTCCTCGAACTCGACTACGCTTAAATTCAAATTCTCAAGATCCTCGTCAGTAACATCTCCATCTTCGTCAATATTTCTGAAAAATCGCTTATTTCTGACGCTTGTCCACTCGTCAAGTGTTAAGCTAAACTTTTTACGATTTATTATGTCTACATTTATTTCTTCGAACATTTTTTGTTTTATTCGACCAAAAAAATTGTGTACCAATTTCATTACCTCTTTTGGATAATTTGGCAACAATAACCCTTTATTAATAATAGCTTCTCTAATGAACTCAGAATTTGTAATGGCATTTATTGAAAAACCATCTTTGGCAGCTAATCTAGCTGCAATTTCATAATAATTTATATAACAGTTTGGCTTTTAATATTTTTTTTTTGACGTGTTAGGCCCAGTATCAAAGCTATCATTTTCATCAGCTTTATTTTTCATCAAATTAATCCCATGTAGATTTTTAAGTTGAGAAATCAGACCACTTGTTGAAGATTGTTTTAATTTTTTAAAACATTCTTTACATTTCGCTTCTTCAGCATTTTTTTCAAAGAAATTCAAAGCATTAGAATTTTTTTTGTCATGCAAATTCAGTAGTTTAAATCTAAATATTTATGAAACCATGCAATTTAAATAAACGTTTCACTATAAGTTTAATCAATTTATGATGAGTTAAAGATACTTACACAACGAAGAAACACACAAACGATACAACGCATTACAGAACAACAAAATAGTTTTGACAGTACAAAAAATGACCCAATGCACAAACTTATCGTGCGAGGAAAAACAAATTTATAAACAGCATCCAAAGAACAAATTGCACAGATTTTGTAAGGAAATCTTTCGCGTGTCGTAAAGTTTTTTATTTTATTTTTTTTACTATTTTGTATTTAGAGGCGTTTGATTTACTTGAATTATTTCATTTCAGGTATTTGTAAATCCTAAAATGTATTGTTCGGTAAAAAAGTAAAAAAACCTAGTTTTTTTTACCGAATTTTGGTCGATTTACCGGTTTTTTCAAACCGGTAAATACCGCCGCATAAACCCTAATCTAGATAGATAGAATTCTACAAAAATAACTTACTGCGCCTCAACTTGAAACTAAACTAAATCAAAAAGTATTATAGTTTATTTATACTTTAAAATTAGTTATTTTATACTTTTTGTGAAAATTCACCGAAAAGTTACATCAAAAATATACTTTTCAGCTACCACCTATGAGCCAATAGCGGAAATAAATGGAAACGATCTAGTATAATAATAAAAAACGAGCAACACCAGGTCACGCGAATAAAACTTGGAAGTAACATTGACACACATATCTGAAACGATGGGTAATTCGTGTCTAAACGATTAGGTATCTAGAAGCAACATATAAGTACATACCAGCACAGCTACAATTACAAAAAGTGTGTATAGATTTGCTTGAATTTAACTAAAACGTAATTTTGTAACAATTGCAGTGGCATTTAACCTCTTAATTGAGGATTATGAACTAATAATGACAAGCGATAAACGACCGAGCTCACATTTCCAGATATAATTCATAGCATCACACAATCTCATACAGTAACGTCAACAGAATACATTGCAGTGGATAATCTTTGAGAAAATTTTGTATTCCTGTCAACTGAAGAGTTAAACCGTTGTCAAAAAATCCAACCTAGGATTTTTATTGTCAATTTTTATGCTAAATATCACCAGTTTGAACAAACAACGAAGGTGCGAAATAGCGGTGTTGCAACGAAAAATGGAACTTGTTATAGTATTCTCCTATATTTGATTGATTGATTGATTGAGTTGTAGATATTTTATGCGCACATAAATAAAAAATAAAATAAAATGAAATAACCGTTAAACTGAAGCAGTACGTGATTGTAATTAAAAGAAAATCCAAATGATTTAAATTTTCTGAATCAATCAAAATGTACTCAAAAAAGAGATTAAAACAAATATTTAACACGAAAATTAAATGGAATAACCGGTAAATTGACCATATACTTTATTGTAATTACATGAAAATCAAATTGATATACATTTAAATACACACACAACTCTAAAATTAAAAAAAAAATATTTAACAAGAAAATTAAATAAAAAAACCGGTAAACCGACAAAATACCTAAAATTGTTTAAATCAGGAAATGTTTAATTTTGATTTTGTTTTTAAACATAGCATTTGTTATTTCACCACATTATGATTTTACATTGATAATGAAAATTCGAGGTCCCCGATGAAATAACAGTGATGTGTTTTGTGCTTTTTTCAATTGAATTTTGTGAATCAAGGCCCTAAGCTTATATAAACATCAAGAATATTTATATTTGGTCATACTTTTTCTTGTTCAACATGACTTATAATTAAATGGCAATAATCAGGTGTAATAAAACATTTAAATTGATTGTAAACGGTTTATCAATTTTCTTTAGATGTAACTACTATTCTTGAAACCGTATTCCGTAAAACGTGAGGGCATTAGCGTTTTATGTAGATATAAGGGAATTGGGGCCAAAGTTCAACTGTGTGTGTGTGTATTACGTAGAATTCAAACATGATTGATGACAATGTAAACGATATTATAAAATTTTTCCATCAAGTTTTATCTTTTAATTCATTTATAGAGTTATAAAGATCTAGGCCAAGGCAATAACTCAGATTTTATCGGTTTTATGTGTAGATTGAACAAAATAAAGATATAAATAGATGAAGAAAGGAAGCGCATCATAAACTAAACCAAATAAAAAACTTAGAATATGTATGTTGACGCCAAGTTGTCTATTTGTTGAAATGGGGTAGCAAAATATAATATAGATACACAAAATATTTTCCATCATTTCTTGTTTCGTATGCCAAAAAAGATCCAACTATTCTTTTATCTTTGTCGGTTATATATTTGACTAGACAATTTGGTATGTCGCCGCGGCGACAAATTTTCTCGATTTGAACATTTTCTGCGGAAATCAATAAAATATTATTGTTTATCTAAATAAGTTTAAGGGAGTCACCCACTAAAGCTTAATTTACAAGTAATTTTTCCTTTTTTTTTAGAGTGAAAACCAATAATTCGATGACGAATGCACGTATAACGTTTTCTGTGTTGTATAACGGAAAAACAATAATTTTAAAATCAAATTACAAATACATAAAAAAAAAATATTGAAATTGAAGAAAATTCAATTTCAATAATCAGCTTCCAATTTCCATCGTCATGCAAAAGGAAACTTTTATGTTCGTGTTTTTGTTGATATAGCCGGATGCTAATAATAAAATATATATATATACATTTATAATTTTTCATTGTGAAATAAGAGACTTCGAATTTGACAAAATTTTTCACAATTTCCACTCTTTCCAAACACAATATCCTTCCATCGACTTTTTTAACAACGATTTGTCGGCTTATAACAATTTTTTATAATTTTACTCTGTGGATGCTTCATTTCTATACCAACTAATGTATCACAATCGAAGAAAGCAGCAAAAAAAAAAACGTTTTCTTTTATTGTGTTACGTTACCCTTCTAAGATGCCAAAGTATTTCTTACATTAGGGTTGATGATTTTTTATTTTTTCATCATGATAAGTGAATGAAACCCAAATGAAAAATTATCTGTGAATTAAAAAAAAAAATTTCTGATTTTTACTGTGTGTCCACTTACCGATTTGATTGATAGTGCTTAATGTAACGTAATCATGGTTAATGTTTATAAAATAACTTTAAAATAGTTAAAATAAAATGGATCGAGTGAACAATACGAGTTTTTCAAATAAAATATATAACTCCTTAATTAAATGCGATTAAAATAAATAAGTAAAGTTAAAGTTAAATAAGAAATTCAATTGTCCCTAAATCAGTGTGAAAAAACAACAACATACAAATGAAATAAATGTGTTATCTCTCTTTTAATATACGATTGTATATAAACAACCTCTTTGCCCATCATGTCCTTATTCCCCGAAAAAAACAATTGTAAGAAAATTGTTATCTTTCTCGACTATCATCATTACTATTATTAAATAAACTTTACACTTACAATAGACATTATTTTACAACAAAGATGTTAACAATAGATGATAATATTATACAGACAAAATCCGATCTTTCAATTCATCGGTTAATCCTTAAATTGAATTTTCAAAAAGGAGATGAACATAACAAACATTTTTTTTGTGGAATATATCAGACATATAACATGAATAGCTTATTATTATGCGTATAGTTTTTTCTGTCCCTTTGATTTTTATCATCGTCCTTTATTCGTAAATCGATTAAAACAACATTTCGTGGGCATACATTTATTCGGCAGAATTCTCATAAGGGCTGTGTGTTAAAATAATATTAGTCCTCATCTTTTATGGTTTGGAAATTTATTTTGCGTTACATCATGCCTTAATCGAAATTCGATATTCTACCAATGAACTAGGCTTGGCTGGAGCCGCATAGAACTTCTTTTATTTTGCTCGTTCATCGAGCTCTTTGTTGGTTGTGCATTTATAGGTTACTGTTTTAAGTCAAATACAATCCAAAGACCAGTTGATTGCATAGATAACAAACTTTTTTATGCCAAAATCATTCTGCTTTTTAACAAGTCTCCCATTAATGATAAAATGGCCTAATGCGCGATTTACATTCAACGATATTTTCAAGATGCAGATATTTAAAACGAGATAGCATGAGAAATAAAATACTATGGTAAATATGAGAAAGAAAGAAAACAGATTTTTATATTTTTTTTTGTTATTAGTCAAGTAATCATATTCATTTTGGCATTTCCAAACGAAAATATAACCTCGTTTGTTTTTGAATAATATTTGGAAATATATTATTCAAAAACCTTTTGGGTTAGCATACATGTTTTAATGTACATTTTAATCATATACAAGACTATATGTATATTCTAACTGGCAATTTGTTCCTCCATTTCACTTTAAAAACAATAAACTTTTTTTCATAAATTCAATAAGATTCTATACATTTTTTACAGTGTAATCTAGTCATCATAATATCTATTTTATATTCTGCCAATTTTAAAGTGTATTGTCGTCTATTTATAAAAAAAGATGACGATTCACAACCTGAAGTATAAAATTTGATACCGACATCCTCATTTTTCGGTTCGTTTCTCGGCTTACAGATGTCGGTTTTTTTTACAGATGTTGTGACTCCCTTTTTGTATTTGAACAATTTAACAATGTTGTATCTCATGTTTTTTTTGCAAATGTCGATTTCGTTTAATGTAAATCGCGCATAAGTTACATATGATCTGATATTTTAAATTTCTGAATAACGGCCCCCCAATCACTCATTGTGGAGCTACATTTTTTTTAAATGAATGTCAAATGATCTTATTTTTTCTGTTACTATTATAAAAGCTTTTTATACAGGACAGCTACCATTTACAGGAATCAAACCTATGTTATCTGAATCTATCATTATAATAAATTTATATATCAATGTATCGTTTATTTGTTATTTTTTTTTAATCAGCTGCTGTTTTTTCATTTCATAAAAATACATCACTAATTGCATCACATGGGTGTAATTTCTCGAAAGATTAAATCTTTCACTGTCTTTTGAATTTATTTTCTATAATTCTGTTAAATGAAAACCCATCAACTGTCAGTTTGGATACTAATGCAACCATAGTTGCATAATAGCATAGTAGGTCGTTTATAAATAATTCTATACTAGAAGGTTTTAAAATGTGTATAAAACTACATATTCGTCAAATTAAAAATTTTGTGGCAAAAACAAAACTTGGAACTGATTTTAAAGCAAAACTAAACTTACACTCGTTTTGTTTTTGGTAATTCCCAGATTGTAATGTCAAAATTTACAATATCAACAACGCAACTGCATTTGCAGCGCCTTTTTGTATGAGTGTTTCTAGATGGAAACATAAAAAGTGTTATCTGATGTTTACAAATTACCTAAAATAATGAATTGATGGGAATTTTATGGCAAAAAAAAGAGGTTATAAATTCTCGAGAATTTTTGTTATTTTCCGAGAAATTAGAAATAAATAAAAAAAGAAAAGAGAAAATTTCGAAAATTAATTTTCCATAAACTAGGATGTACTTGATGGTTTTGGTTATTTTTGGGCACCCTCGCACGTGGTGTAGTGGGGATTGAAGCCACCTTCCAAGAAAACTAATCCTGAAAAGTGGAGTACATATTCTCGGGCTGTTAGGTTTGTAGTTTACCTGCAGTTAACTCGTTTGTGGTTTTCCTTGAATTTTATCCATCGACATTTTTTAAAGTTAAAAAAATATTTTTATGAAATAAAGTGTATTGCAAAGAAACTTAAGAACTTCAACAATGCAAGAAGAAACGGAAGTTACATAAGAATTTTTTGGAACTACCTATACCGTTGTCTAGCATGATCCAAAGTAGTTTTCAACACAAAGCTGAAATACCGTCGGATTAAAATAAACCTGCAATTAATTTTTTGTCAGCCGGTTTCAAAAAAATTTATTCAAAAAGGACTGCCAAAGCTATATTGGACGACTCATTTTCCAGCATAGTTTTTGGGACCAACATCATACACTCTAAAAGTAAAAGACAAGCCATAACTGGCCTGCTGAAAGAATGGCTGAAACTGCAAAACAAATAATAGCTGCTGCAGAAGGTTGAGTTTCATTCAAATGCATGAGTAAGTTACTCTTCTTTATAATTACAGAGAATCTGGACTGAACCATGATCAAATACAAAATCAAAGGCAATTAAATTAGGTATCCTCCATATACACGCACGCTGATAACAAAAAAGTATAGCTTTTGTTATTCGCGGACCACAATGGACTCTTGAACCAGAAGAGATTTTGCTTAATCTTAATGTGCGTATTTATTTTATTTATTACTTAAATAGTGATTACATAGCACTTCATAAATTGATTATTGATTATTTTAGAGCAACTCTTGTTTGCCATTTTATTTCTTACCACGGTTTTGTCAGATTCCTAAGGATATGAAGCTTTTTGACGGTATATAGTTTCAAATTTTATTAATCAAAGCACATTTTAATTCTTTACGTAACAGTAACTTATCGTTGGAAAATAAATGTTAAAAGCTTGTAGTTAAGGACTTCTAATGGTCATCCATGCTTAAAAATATCAATTTTATCTATCTAGGGTTTTTATTATTTGAAATGATATCATTGTGCGTATGACTCGACATTTTTAACTTTAATGATTTGAAAATGTTAATAATATGATATAGAAGTGGCATAGTTATGGCTCATTTACTCAGCTGTTGTGCAACCTTGCTCGCACTGTCCAGAACTAGCTATAATTCTCCATAATTCTAAAAGTTTAATGCGGCAAAATTTTAGAACTACTTTACTACATATTTTGGAAGGAGATCTTTTAAATCGAGCCCTTACGGTAACGAGGTGCTAAATTGATTGAAAAAAAAAAACATAACTGTATAGTTAAAATAATAAGGTAGTTTATTTGACAATTTTATACGTGCCAATGTATAAAATTGTCATATAAACTACCTTAATATATTAACTATACACTTATGTTTTTTTAAAAACTGCATGCAATCAAAATATGGCCAACAGATAGAACTTTTCAGAAGCCATTTATTGAAACAGCAAGATAAGGAATTTTTATCGCATAAAATGTCACTGCAATAAAGTCTTAAAAAAGTGATTATAATTTGGAGTAGTAGTTGAACCAGGAAAATGCCGTACCGCTGAAGACATAAAAAACCATTAAGCGTATTACCATAATGAGGTCGTTTCCAAGTCACCTTCTTCTAACAATTAAAGAGAAACTAACTTAAGCATGGAACAGTACACAAGCCACAACACGGATTTGATGCCATAATTTTGTATTTGGAAAACACAAACAATTGATAGTTTGTACCGAATTGAAGGTCGCGTACCTGTAAATCTCCCTAAAAAATTAACAATAATAGCAATTTTTTTAGCACTTACCGCTAACACAGAACTTCTGGATCTATAACTTGTTTCAAAATAGTATCTTTATTGAATTATATTCAATTCGCATTTCCAGTTCTTCCTATTTTAAAAAACTACAATGCCCTTATATAAATCTTCAAATCTGTCACTGTTAGACATTTTATTTAAAAAAATTTTTTTATCATAGCGCATTATCTTCTAGCAGATAACGGAGCAAATAACACATATGTTTAAAATTGCTCATTTTGAGCTAAATATTTATGATTTTTATTCACTACTGTCGATACTTTTTGTGGCTTTTAAGCATCGTTCTCACTAGTCAAGTTACTTGAATTTAAGTAACTTAAAGCTACTTGACTAATATGAACGTCTTATTTTACTTGAATTTAAGGTAATTTTACTTTGCTTCAAGTTTTAACTAGAGTTGAAGTACTTTCAACTTTTATATTCAAGTAGAGAAGTGTGAGCATAGCTTAAAATAAAAAAATTGAGTAGTGTGGATTGTCCCTTTAAAAAGTAAGGTTAAGTTTTTGACATTTGTATTAAATGATAAGGACTAATCAAGAAATTATTGAATTTGTTTAAATATATGAACATTATAATGTCTTGTAGGACATTGAGTTAACCGAGTATCGCGATCGAGATGCATCTTTCAACAAAACATTCCACTTCCTTATCCATATGTAGACCGTTTACGGTTATGTTTACTTAACATTTTGATCGCAATTGTTATTAATTCATTAGTAATTTGAGTTCTTATTATTGAAATTCCAACACGCACCATGTCATTCGATGCCACTTTTAAACATAAAAACATGGTAGGCTGTTTATGAATTTTTACAATTGGAAACTGGTCGTAGATCTGGCGGGTGAAATTGGAAGTTTATAGTGCAAATAGAAATATGACATTCGCAATTTGTATATAGCACAGTACAGATATATTGTGCTGGTTACAAAATATCTTACTAAAAATTATAGATATTCCTGTTTGTAGGCATCATGGTTTTAGTGAGGGAAATCGTTTTTTTTAACATTTATTTTTTGGTTTAAGACTTTGCTATTTTCGTTCATACATTTTTTAAGTGTGATAAAACCAAAGACACAAACCCAACCTAAAATGTTGATGTTACATCGAGTGAACCTTTTCAAATTTTCCGAAGAAACGATTTCGAGTTTATCTAAAAATGAAAGATTTTGATGTTTATCTAAATTTTATCTCCTGTTTCAGTCTTTCAAACACATGACCGGCTACTACTCATACTATATTGTACTGTTAGATTTTATATTTTAGTCATACGGGATCCGGTCATGAATCAACCTGAACATTTGTATTTATAAGAAATAAGCATTTTTGTTGGGATGATTATTACTCATCACTTTTGGATTTAAATTTTAACATATTTTAGTTACATATTTTGTCATAAGGTTGAAGATTAACGAATAATTGACATCGTTCGAGGTAAATAAGGTACATTTTTTATGGTAACGGTAATACTGAAATATTTTCTTGAAACATAAGCTCTGCAAAATTTTTATTCAGCTTTTGGAAATTTAACGTTTTCCTTTGAACACAACTTGATCTAAATTGATTTGTTTCGTAACTGCTGAAATATGCTTTGATAATGACTCACGATTGCACCAATGACTAAACACGAATATTGTTTTTTTCACTACATGTTGAAACATTGTTAAAATGGGCCAATGAAAGAAGAAGAAGTTATCGAAAAGTTGGTTATGTCATTTGCACTTAGATGCACTGTAAAGGATCTACAATTATAAGTTCAAACTTTAGCTGTACCTAAAAAATCTTCCGGTGGTTCCAGTAAATGGCATGTTATAGGTGAATATCGTCAAGTCATCTTACAAAACCAAACACGGATTTCAATAAAAACGCTGAATATTTCCATTTCAACTGTAAGTTTTTTGGGTTTCAAATGTCTAGTACCTAAATGGTGCCTATGAAAATTCAACTTAAAGTGTCAATTTATCACTCAGGGGTTAACTTACTTTGTCATGTAGCTGGACCCAATGGGGTGAAGCGTAATCCAGAAAAGATAAACACTATATCGTGAACTGTCTTGACCCTAAAAGCAAGTGTGATATCAGAACGTTTCTTGAATTTGTAGGTTACAACTGCTATTTCCTAAAAAACTTTTCAAAAATTACATTACTCTTAATAACTCTTTTAAAAGGATCTACCATTTGTTCGATTTCCTTTTAAACCTTTTAGGGTCATCAATTTTGCTTTTCCGACGATTCATTTCAAATTTTTAAATCAGTATTTAGTAAGCCACCAATCAAACTTCGATCAGTTGAGATAGATCAATACCTACTGTATTTATCGTAGTATTTGTTCCAAGCAGATGAAAGTGTTCCCATCGGCCAAACATTTCCTAAAAGTTAAAAACGCAATTCTTTCGTCACCATAATGAAGCATTGGACTAACTACGTATTAAAAAATATAAATATTTTTCAAAATCTGCGTAATCAAGCCACGCAATATATCAAACTATGCTGAACGATGTCGTGTTTCTGTTTCAAAAAGATGAAAACAAAATCGGCACATTTATGTAAATTGTAAAGGTTTGGTGGCGATTAACCACTTGCTTGACGATTTTCAAGAATATGAAAAACGGCCTAAACATTTTATTGATGCGCAGATTTTACAAATCTAACTTCTTAGTTCTGTTCATACATTAAAATATACTATCTACACTATGAACAATCATAATATAAATACACATAGTACTACCATGATATGTTATTAGCCCATTGACGTGCTAGATGTCGCCACTGGTATCGTTTTAAAATAATCGAAATATTTTTATATTATTAATCGCCTAAATGTCATATATGTCTTCTAAATTTGGAAGATATTCAAACCCGAATCGACCCGACATCTGGAACTTCAACGGGTAAACTGTTTTATTTTTATGATGGTAGTACTATCTGTATTTATACTATAGACAATCACAATTTACCGATCAATTGGCGCGGTAGTTAAAGCTGCGGTGTTTGGGACGGGAGGTGCCGGGTTCGAATCCCAACGGAAGAGGGTTGCAAAAGAGATTTTTCATCACTATTAATGATGACGAAGAACAAAACTATGACCCTCTGTTGCAGTGCAGAATCCATGGGCCGAACCATCATCCAAGTCAATACAGGCTGAGTGGAGCAATGCAAAGTATAGATGGATTTAATTTCGAACCTGTATTTGTACGTCCTCGATTTGGCTGGTGATGGCGTAAGGTAGGACGTTAAAAATTAACCGCGAAAGAGTTGGGAGAGCTTCGGCCCCAAGCAATTTTTTTAAAAAATACGCTACCAATCATGCACTCACCTAATGAATATATATGTTATGCATATATACTTGGTTACAATTTTGAATTAATAATTTTAAAATCACTATAGTATATAACCATTAAATAAATTGCCAACTGACCACCATAAATATTAAAAAGTCGAAATATCCATGTCATAAATTTTATCTTTTACAAATTATATTCGCAAAAACACCCTAAAATTGCATGGTTCGGTGTTTCACCCTTTCCAACACAAATTTTCTATATTATAAGTCATTCAACCACACATATTATAATCTAAATGAAGAATGAAAAACAACAACAAAACATTTTTTATGCTGAATCCAGTGAAAAAATAAATTATCACAGAATAGCATAAAATACATAAAAATCTATGCATATACACATAATTATGATTATTGCTATACAGTTTTTTTATATGAGAAAAAAATTTTAAAAATTTGTTTTCATTTTGTACCAAAACCATCAAGTCTTTAAAATCTTGGGGAGACAACATGCTGAGCTCTGATGAATTTTAGATACTCGTGTATTCATTTGAATATTATGAAATTTTTTTTTTGAGGAAGGCGTTCTAAAGGAGGATTTTATTACAAGACGTGAAGATTTGTTGATTTTATTTGATTTTTTTGCTGTTTCTAAATGGAAATAAAAAATTCAAAGTGGTTTGACAGTAAAATGGTTCATTGTTTGGATATTTACATATTCTTCGTGTATATTTAAAGTGAATACATTTATTATGTACTGTAAATGCTTTGAACATTAAAATATTTCATTGGTTCATCCTCATCTCATCATCACATATTTGGTTCTCCAAAGAAGTGATACTGAAGGAAAAAATGACGGTTTAAAATGGAATCTATGACGAACTAGTTTAGCAGTTCGTGGGGTTTATAATAAGTTGTTAGTACACTCACCCTTTAATTATTATACGATCCTTCCTGTATACATCAGAATTAGTTTAGGTCATCGGAGGCCGTTATTAACTGTTTAAAAATATTTGTGAATAATTCACTTTAAATATTGCAATTGTTCCGTGAGCCATTAGTGAAATTAGAGCTGTCATATTGGCAAATATTCAGTTCTGCCAATATCCAATTTTTCGTCTAAGTCCCTTTTTTAATACTACTGCTCCAATGTTTTAAATTTTGCAAACGGGCAAAATAACTTTTAAACTTCTCCTGGCAATATTTTTAAAATAATTTGCCAGTTTCTCGGAACATTTAAGTATATTAGATAAATTTACGAAAAGCGGCTTAATTTTAAAACCTTCGGCAGCATTGTCTCTCGGCATTTGTAACAAGCTTTATTTAGTCGCTGTGGTTTCATCTTTCGTCTATCCTTCTGAATTAAGATTCAGATCATTTTTAAATTCTTTGACATTTTATTTGCTTTTACAGAGCATTCCTTTGGCAATGCACAATAATTTCCAAAATTGTTAAAAGAGAATTGGGCTTACGTTGAGTCATTATTATACTGATAATTGTTGACGATGCTGGTATCATAATATCCTTTTTTTATCAAAACTCTATTGTACGTTAAAATCCTAAACAGTTTTGTTTTTCGGTCAATGTCTTTGTGTCTGTTATCAACGTGTGGTGAAATCGTAGACGAGAAAATTCTCTGCACGTACCGCTACAGGTAGTTTGCCGTGTATATTGGAATAATGGTTTTCACTTAAAATATGAACAACAGCGGCTGGTGATTGGCTTGAAGATCAAGTTAGCACCCATAGATGAAGCGATTGTGTGCCCATGGTAGACTTCTTGGTGCCAGTATCTACTGGCGAATGTGCGTGGCATACGACCTATACCTAGTTGCATCGGCCGCGATAATAATCTTCTAATCAGAGTGCGTGAGAGAGCTAAATCAAATGCTGGTACTTGTATTAGTCGGTTCGAGCTTCAGTCAAGAACACACGTAGTTGAGTAATGTCTGCTGGTAATGGCAGCTTTTAACTTCCAGTTTTTCTAGATTTGGTCGATTGTCAGTTTCATCGATAAAATGAATCAGGAACTCAATAGATCTCTGACCAAAAGAGCTTTTGAATGGCTTGAGTGAGAACCCATATTATTCTGCTCAGCACGTTGAGTGACGATAATAGTGCTGCCTGCCATCTTTAAAACGAACCGTCTATACCGCTTATCATAGTGTTCAAGAATTGTAGGAAAACCCTTTTAGTCATGTTTGTCCCTTGTTGCAAACGGTTAACCTAGAATAGGCCGACGTGCGTGTTATTCGGCATCTACTTTTTAGAAGAGCCTTAAATTTCCACCTGCAGAAAGGTGTCAGACATACCGATGACAGTAAAAACTGTATTGTTGATGAGGTTAGCCTCAATTCATCCTAACGTTGGAAGCGACTGATTACTTGGATCAGAGAAGTCATTTAGATCTGAGGGGTATTATCGGCTGTGATACGTATTTTTAAACTACAATTGGTGCTGCACAGCCATGCTTGTAATACCGGTCGCTCTCTAAAAAAGATCGGGTTTGTATCTGGATTCAAAGTCAGCAACGCCTTCGTCTGGTTGAAACGGCCTACAGTTTTGCCATTGATACTGTGGTATTAAGCTGATATTGGCCTTCGGAAGACTGCGAGACGTATAAAGTCCCCAAAGCTTTGTGTTCCCCTATCTTTAAAGTTGGCCCAAAACAACCGTAAATTTTGATCTGTTCTGCTGTAACGTTTGCAGTAAGAACTTAAAGTTTCTTCTTGGCTGCCTTTCCTTGTGAACCACTAGGACTTCCTGTTCGACAGTTTACTGATATTATACCATTTCTTCCTCATTTTCGTATACATTCACAGATGCTGACCAGTGTATTACAGTTCTCGTTATGGTAGTTTTTCGTTGCGTATAATCCACGTCTAGCATGTCAAGCAGCTTCTTCAGAATTAAAAAAAATTTCGAATCAACCAAACCTTGCCAGCATTTTTAGATATTCTTCACTGCATTTTGTGATCTAAAATTTAATGCATTCGTTGGAGCTTATTGCGTGCGGCCCTAAATGTCAAGTTAATCTGGAACTTAGGCAAGATAGTGATTGCAAATTTCTGGTAGTCAATTTGCTACACCTCTTCCATTAGAAGTCCGACTTTTGTCGTACCCGGTAGTGTTTTGACTTCTTCTTCAAAAATACTCTGCGGTATCTCGCATACCAGAGGTTGAATGTGACGCGGTTTTCTGGATTGTAGATGCAATTTTTGATGTGTTATGATAAATTTCTGGCTATTGAAAATCTTTGCACTACTACTGATGATTATGCTAACTTTTCTTCCGTGTTACAAGGGTGTCAGACTTCTGTTTCAATTAGAAGCAATTAAAAACGTTTTTTGTTTGCTTTGCGTCCAGCTATCATTGCTTAAATCAGCGCATCACAATCGGCTCAGTTACAAGAACTGCTTGCAACATTTCTTGATCCGGATCAATTTTTTGTTTTTCCCTATTTTTCTGTAAACGCTTCTTATTTGTAAACAGCCTTGTAAACAAGGTGTCTGGGTTTGAAATGCTAATCCATTAAGAGGTGATTGCTTAGTTCATTCTGAGAAAACTCATATGGACGATACGAGGAGTCAGTTGCAGAAAATGGAACGCACAAATATTAAACTGTAACTGTAAATTGTAAACTTTATATTTATGCTTCAAAGTAAAAAAAAAAAATTTTTTTTGATCATTAAACCAGTAGGCGTTGATTACCAACTCCTTTGTTTAAATGTTGAAAAAACAAAAGTAAATTAGTTTTGATAAATTGTCTACTGACACAAGAGTTGTTCTTCTTGATAAAATTCTTGATAGTTTAAGAAAATTAATATTATGATTAAGTACTTTGATATCCATTTTGTTTACGGATCATGCGATGGTAATGCATCACGAGCCCGCAATAAAAACCAACGCAGATCAACTAAGACAAATAAGACTTAGTTGGTTGTGCTCCGATACATATTTTGGAAATTAGTTTAAATTTGTCTATATATAGTTTTTTATCCAAAGAATCACCTGTTAACGGGTTAGAATACCAAACCCTGTGACCCTGTGTAAGTCTTTATTTAGTATTGTTCAATTTAATCATTTATTTAACATAAGAATTAATTCTAATTTAATTGTTGTAGACACATGTTGACTGTGTCTACTTTTCTTCAACAAACCTTTTGTCTACAGTACCACGTCAAAAAAGTGTTATTGGTAGGTAGCAACAGATTAAATTTAACATATATAATTTTTCGCAAAACTGATAAGTACAATATGATGAAAGGAAGCAAGTATTAATAAATCTCAAGAGCTTCATTACAAAATTGTTTAACTGTAGTACTTCCAAATTAAAAAAAAACTACCACTTTGTGACGCTGACTTATGCACCCACCTAATTTATAATATGAACGTACACTCCATCTTCTCGGCATAGTTGGTATTCCCTTAAAAATTTTCTTCTACATTTTGCAATTTCAGTATCTATTGTTACATTTTGGTTTCCCTAGATATAGACGCTTTGTTTATTTTCGTATCTTGGGAAAATTGTTATTTTCATGTTGTGTTACGTCGAACAGAATAATCGAAGTGATGAAGCAACAAGAACGTATAATTTTTTTTTTTTATAAATTTAATTATTTTAATGGAAAATGTTAAAACAAAACGTTATTATTGTTTTAACTCCTAGACAACATCAATATACAATTTTATGTTATGTACCTATAACTATAGATACAAGAGTTCGAGAAATGTTAAGCCTCTTAATTGTTGTATAGTCGTAAAAAGATAAGATTGAATTTTAATTATCTTAAATCTATTTGTCGCAATGACAAAAAAAAAAACATCAAAACTCCATATAAATTTTAAAATTAATGGTTGATAAGTATTATTTTCATCAATCCTAATCAGATTCATTAATGTCATTAAATCCTTTTATACTCTCGTCTTTCCAAGTTTCTAATTAAATCAAAACAAAACAAAAATTAATAATTTTCCGTTTTTCCCTTTTATATTATATTGTACTGTCGATGTCTTCTTCCTTTTTTTTTTTTTAAATTCGTTTTAGTCAAAGAAATATTTGTTATATACAAAACATTATATTGTTCCGCCTAAACATTAAAAAAAAAATAAAAAATTGTATCCCTAATTTGCATATTCAGTTACTATGTACGAAATATATTATGACGTGTAATACGTACACGAATTGATACTACTGTTAAAAGAACATTAATGATCTAAAATATGATAAAATTGTAGATTATTATTAATAACTTATGTACAATAGTGTGTCGTCGTTGAACATTATGTTTTGTTCACTTTTCAATGTATGAAATCATATACGGTGGAAATTTTTTTGTTATAGAATTTTCCTTTTTCTATTTTTGGTATTGAATTGAAAAATGGATTATTTTTGATTTTTGTTTTGAATGACGTATTTTTTTATGTTATTTGTCCTCCGGCTAAGAGGGGACAAGGGATTTGTCCTATACAAAAAGTTGAAATTGAATTAAATCTTTTTTTTTTTTTTTCTATCGGCATTATCCTCTTTTCGACATATTTCAGTTATAATTATTTAATGATATGTTTATAGTACGTAAGAGCGCTATACTGAAACAGGCCAATGATAAGAGTTCTGGGGGTTTCCCGAGTTTTTATGTTTTTTTTAATTTAAGCCAGAATCTAATTTTACATCAATTGGATCACAGAAATTTGGCAATAGCTTTTCTTAGAAATGTAAAAGTAAAAATCATTATCAGAAAATGCATGGTAGCATCTACATGGAAACAAGCATGCAAAATCCGTTCAATAGAGTAACTCAACAGATACTTCAATGTTGTAATTGGACTTTTTTTTGCTTACTAACCTCCAAACCTCTATTGAAAAAATAATGTTATGAACTGAACAAAATAAAAATTGCTAATAAAGATTAATAAGGTAACGGGTAGCATCTCTGAACAAAGCTTCCAAATTTAAAATATTAAATGATATTTTAGTTCCGTATTTTACATTAAATCTCTCAATTTGAAGCACTTCAAACGACCTTTTAGATCTGAGATATTAATTTCATTCAATTTTGTTTCGTTTTGATCTTTAAACACAAACGCAAAAAGTATCAGAAAACGGATTAAAAAAAATCCTCATTTTATCGACACCTAACCAACTTAACATTCTCTTTATTGCTGTCACTGGACCATGCTTAAAATTAAAACATTTTTAATCCAAAAATCTTTTTATTTCTAGAAACGTTAGTTGTGAAAATAAAGGCTTCTTTAGGAAAATTATTGATTAAAAGGCTAAAACCACTTGGTAACAAGAAAAGACAAATGACAAGATACGTCAAAAAAGAAAATATCATTTTTTTTATAATTTATTGTATTTTTTAGTATTTTACTCACGTACTCTCTTAAAATGTTCAGAAGGCCACTTTTTGTCGTACATCATCTATACGGTACGACTTTAACAATTTTACAATGTGCTCCAAAAGCGCTTTAATAGCAAACAAAATTCCAGTTTCCTCATCATCTAAAACCATTTTTTGTATAAATTATATCAATATAAACCCATGATTATGGAAAATACAGTGAATGGGCCCGTACCTGCGGTTCCGCTCGTACTACTCAGGAATGCTATCGCAAGAACGACTTATCAGTAAAACTAACCTGTCTCATGATGGTTTAAGCCCAGCTCACGTTCCTTTGCATGGATGAACAATCCATTTGAGTGAAGGTATATGTATATACTATCCTCAGATTCGAAGTAATACGCCAAGTAATAAATGGAGCTGATGACTAAGAATGACAGTGAAACATAACCAAAGAATTAAGTTGGTTTAGAATTGTTACTATTCATCAAGGTGAAGCGCTCAGATAGATCAATAAAATACCACTTTTGTAATTTATTTATTACTTAAACACGATTCAAAAATCAACTTGATCAGTTATCAGTTGTTGTTTCAGACAAAAGTCTGTGCTTAAAGTACATCCGTTGGTTTTATTAGCTACAAATGCTGACGTTTAACCATACCAGTTATCGGGCACATACTCTAATCCTGCCAGCATATCTAATGTGACGGTAAAAGTGCATAATAGAAATGGCCAATATCAACTTTGTCGAATTTTACTCGATTCGAGCGAAGCGCACTTGCAACGAGTATACAACCTAAAAATGGAGAAAATCATCATCAATCCCTTGCTAATCAAAAATTGATTACCACACGAGGGACCATTGATGTAGTTATCTCACCTCACTTTACCTGAACATTTACATCATAAGTGTTTGCGTATATTGTTCCATTTATCGCCAATGTTAAAGCAAATCAAACGGTTAATCTTTCGAATTACCCATCCAAGCCGACTATACCATTAGCAGATATTAATCTACATTAGAATCGTTTAGCATTGCCGAAAAGCGATTCCATGCTGTTGAAAGGAAATTTGTAACAGATCCTGAAATATTTAGGCAATACAGTAATTTTATGGTGAAATATAAGAATCTTGGTCACATAGTAGAGGTAAAATTACCAATGCATCCATCAGAGTATGTATATCTGCCACATCATGGAGTACGAAGAGAAACATCCACCACCACTAAATTACTCGTATAAATATTCGACGCAGCCGCAAAAAGCAGTTCAGGATAATCATTATTATGTTAGCGATATTATGTTAACTATTATGTCATTATGTTAACCTGTTTTTTAAAATCATCATAAATAATTCTTCCACTTATTTTGTCATCATTGCAAATATTAAGTACCAAGATCACCTTAAACAAAATTATACACGAAATAAGAATTTCATAGTCATTTTGTCGTTCGTTTGCTACTTTTTCTTCCATTGGGCTTAGATTACGAGTAAGAATATTCACGCACCAGTTACTCAATTTGCAAAAGAAGAAGTTGTATAAAAATATTATGCACAAGATACTGTTCATTCTGTTCTCGCTAGTATAGCTAGAGAATATGATGGTCGTGAAAAACTTATGCAATTTAATGAAAACTATTTCTATTTGAAGAGTTGAATTTTTGTCCCAGAAAACAAGCAATATTTAAACTTTTAAGTTGATAGTTTTTCTCTAAGCATATTCTTTGTTAAAAGCGTTTAAAACATTCATTCTTTGGTTGCAACAAGAAATTGACGATAAGCGTCTACGACAAACTTAGATGGTATAATCATTGTCCAAGGTTTTTTAACTTTGTAAAAACCATTTGGATTAAAATACTCATATTTTTCTGTTTGTGCAGCATATAGTGCCATCTATTTGAAAATACTAAAACTGTATGAACATGTTAATATTTGATCATGCTATAAACATGAAATCGTTACTCGCACAAATTTAATCTCCGCAGAACGGATCGGTTTTACTCAGTTGATTTGAGGGTTTTAAAACTCTAGCAAAAGTTGAAGAAGAGGGTGGATATTCTAAGGGGGTCATAAATGTGAGAAACTGATTATTCGAGGAAAATTGGAAGTCTTTTAACGAAAAGCGTTAGTTACAAAGTCAAAAAAGTCTTGTCTTAGCTATTAAAGGAGCAAAGACAACCTTTATTTTTTTTTTAGAAAAAGTGCTGTGAGATGGAAATTTCCTTTAGTAAACTACCTTTCCCCAAATCCACGATGCCTGAAAAATATAAAAAAAGTGTTCGACTACTTGGCTCGAAAAGCCAATACACCTTTATTCAGCTTATTTAAGTAACTAATGAAGACAATTAGCCTACTATAAAAGTTTTTTTAATTTTAATATTCTGATGGCCATAATATCAACCATGGGAGGAAGTGAATCATGGGAGGAAGTGAAATCATATTGCATTAATGGCGTTTAACGCAAAATATAGTCCGAATGCATTCCCTACGAAGCATGAGCTTGCTTAAATGCACAAACATTTTATAAACATGAATTATATTTTATGGTCTAACCGCTAATCCTTCCTAATGATTAACTTGTGGCATAATATAAATACACATAGTTCTACCATCATAAGAAAAAAACAGTTTACCCATTAATGTTGCAGATGTCGGGTCGATAGAATATCGTCAACATTATATGGCATTTAGGCGATTATACATATATGGCATTTAGGCGATTATACTTATAAACATATTTTGATTATTTTAAAACAATGTCGAGTAGCGACATTTAGCACGTCAATGGGCTAATATACCATGGTAGTACTATGTGTATTTATATTATGCTTTTGGTTACTTAAGATATAGTAATTTTTTGGTAGGCATCGATTTCACTACTGGAAATGTCGGCTACTCGGGGTAAATACTTAAAACATTATCATACATTTTCATTAAAATTGATTTATTTACTCAACTAACAAACAAAGCCACTTGTCGAGTTGTAACAAAATTACAAGTATACGAGTATCAATTTAAAAATAAATTAATTTTTTTTTTAATAAACTCATCATTCTCTCCAATAAACCGTAAAATATTGTTAAGATACAAATTAAACATAAAATTTCCCGAATTGCCGCATTTATGTGTGCATTAGTTAAAATATTTTATGTATATTCAAATAGACCTACACAATGTTTAACCCCAACTATTTACATACCAAATGTAATAACAGGAATTTTCTATTTTCATTTTCATTTTTTTTTTCGAATAACTAAAATATTTGTTTAAAACACAAGAAAGGAATATAAATAAAAAATAAAAAAATTATCAAAAGGACGAACCAATTTAAAACAAAAAAATGATTACAATTTTGTAATAAATCCTTGTATCTCTCAAACGAGATACATATACTTCTATACATATTTTGGTAATATTTGCATTAGGGGTTGAAAGATTGAGTTATATTGTAGTCTTGTTTAGTGTAATTAACAAATTTAAGATCCATAAACTAGATCAACGTTTCAATGATATGGTATGCTGAACGCGAATCACAAAAATCTAACACTTCCCATCACGGAACGTTTCTCCCTTGTCATAAAATAATCGGTGTTGACATCTCTTTATACAGTATGATTTGGGGAACAGTTTACAGACGATATCCTGTGAAATGGTTAAGATTTTATGTGTTGTTGAAAAATGTAAAATTTCTTTGCTTGAAAAAGAACATAGGCAAGTTTATACTTTTTTATAACTACTTTATATATAATGTTACTAAATTAAAGATAGTTCAACGGATAATACTCCCGACAAATCTTTTTAATACAAGTTAATTATGAAGTTATTTTAAAAAAGTTTTATTTTGTTAGTTGCTTTATAGGGAATGGCCAGTGCTGCATTAGTTTGTATATTTCCTTAGACTTAGTAATAAGTCGCTAATGGACTAGTTGTTTTATTTTTTGAATTTTGTTCTTGGTTGATGAGTGGAATTGTAGAAATTACTTTTATATTAAGAAGCTATTCGTGCTGATTTATATGTCCCACTCTTCTTTTTTGACAGTACTTATCTGATTTCAGAAAAAAAACGAATTTTTTTTTTATTTGTTTTTGTTCTAAATATTATTTTTTTTTACTTAAAGTCTTTGTGAATGTATTAAAAATATTTAGTTAAAAATATTTAGTTAAAAATATTTAGTTAAAAATATAGAGGCAAATAAATAATTGAGGGTGGGAAATAGTTTAAATTTTGACTGCTATAAATCGTACAAATATACACACAAAATAAATTGCATCGATTCACGCCAACTATGATTTTAATTTTATTATTTTATAACTAACCACTATGATTTTTTCAAAAATGAGGTTATGATTTTTTAAATTCACTTAATAATAAAAAAAAATATTTACCTTTAGCTGTCAAAATTTTGATTTTTAACATGTTTAACACATTCACAAAGATCCTATATGGGGAAAGATTAGAAAAATTTGTTAAATTTTATGTTTATTAAATCCCGTAAATTTTTTTTTCCAGATTAAGTAATTTGGTAAATCTTTTTTGACAGGCAAACTAACAACTTGTCTGCCATCTATTTATATTCTTACTGTTCTCGGTAGTGTCCAATACAGAACAACTCCTCTTCGTTATAGGGAACGGTGTCGACGATTTCTTCGATCTCCCAAAACTTTCTAAGAGTTAGGTCCATGTATAGCTGTAGATTTATGGATACTCGATTGTTACCAATTTCCACCTAGCTTAAACTTGTATTATGTACCACTATTGCATGTTTGTAATATGCCTTTTCCCATAGCTGATCAAGTTAAAAAACAAATTACTTCTAATTAAAATTTCGATTTTGCCATCCGTATAAAATTTAGGATCACTTATCTTCAAACGGGTAGTTTGAAAATTCTTGAAAATTTATTAGCCCCATTATTTTGGGTTGCTAAGATGACATTTTAGGCTTCATATTTTTTATCCTTAAATATCGATTTGAATCGTACAATTTTTTACGCCTTTTAAAATTCCTTATGTCACATCATTAAGACCCAGTCATATTTTTTCATTTGTCTTTTTGAGTCCTAGTCGCTGAAAATAAACTTCGAAACCCAACGACGTTTACGCTGCGGACTTCAACAATGCTCTGCAAAATTGCCAATTGCCATTGAAATATTTTACTTGCATCTCGGCAGTTAGGAGAATTGCATTTGCCACCACACTGGGTGACTTTGAAGCGATTTTTAAATGCAAGCTGACATAATGTTTCAGTTGACGCAAATTATATTTTCGCTTCGATTTACACTGGGAAATCATATGAATACCACTCTAACAATTGTAATATTTGGACTGTTTCTTTATAAATTCTTTACGGTGCAAAATTTTTAAGCCTCAAAACTCATCACATTCAAATAACTTGTGATCTTTTCATTAGACTTTATCAATTGCAAAAAAATTAATAACTCCTTAACTAAAAATTAAGATTTTAAAAGATTATGATTTTAAAAATTATTGCACTGGAACATTAACCGTTCAATTACCTTTAAGTTGAGCGGTCACAACCCGTACTAAATTATTAAAAATAAAAGTTTACATTAAATGTTAAAAGGTTGGAGTAAATTAATACTCACATTTCCTCAAATAAATTATATCTGAGCTATACTCCATGATATCGTTTCAACAGAGCAAAATGCTCTACAGATCATACAGTACATAACATTACATTTATTAAAAATGAAATGTGACGGTTTGGTACAAAACAAGCTGAGGCAGAAAAATGAACGTCGACACAAAAAATAGAAACTAATTATCTCTTGATGATGATTGTAATCTGTCTTAATTTATAAATAAAAAAAAAAAACATTTTTTGAAGTGAGAACAAAATAATGCTGATAATTTACTTTTTTGATTTTACGACACATTCACAACAACAAAAATAAAGTCGTGTATTACTTATAGTTTGGGGTAGATGTGAAAAGCACTTTAAATTGTTCCATTTATTATTTTAGAAAAATGACACACCATAAATCTAACATAAATCATTATTTTTGTTTGGGTTTGTTTCGATTCTATAACACATCTATACACACGAACACACACACACAAATACACACACGATGTTAAAAAATCGTTTTTTTTAATGGTTTCTCATCTACTTCAGCCGAGAAAATATTTCAATTTAATGGACAACAAATTACTGTTGAAAACAATTAGTATTCATGTATTATAAAATATTTTGTGGGTGAATAATAGTGACGATTATGATAACATACATATTTATGTGTATACATTAATTTTTTATTTTATAATTGTTTGCGATAAGGGGTGGTATATTACTAAGTACACAAAGACCCTTTTAACAATTATATTGGTAATACTGCTTTTTATTCCAAGGTGTTGGTTGGAAAATTCTCCTTGTATCTTAATTTTAAAGCTGCCAATTTATTTATTTTGTTAAGGGACTTAATGTGAGCCATTTCTTAAACTGACGCTAACTGAATGCGGTTATTACGGACGGTATTTATGCCACCCCCTAGACAACTCCGACGGTATCTCTTTATTCCAATTCAGCTTCTGTTTCCAAAGATCTTGGTAAAATATATTTGCAAGAGTTGCTCTGAAAGACTTGCTATTTCTGACAAAATAATCCACTTTGTAACATGACAGCCGCTGTATTACAGATTGTACCAAAGATAATGCTTATTATACAATGATAATACAGATTTTAAGATTGTCTTAGGTATTGTATTGATTGACGTACGGACAATATGAATGTGGGCGACTTATGTTTAAAAAAAACTGTGCTACATGCCATGCAGCCCAAAAACCTATTTAATTACTGCCTACATCACTTACTGATCGTGTAGGAGGCCATTTTGGCAGCACAGATTATAATTTTACATACATTTAGGCGCATTAACATTAAAATATTTATTTAAAAAGGTTTTTTATAAAGAAGCTGTTTTATTTCAAAAAAATTAAAAAAGAAGAGCAATGAAAAAAAAATATTGACAAATGGCTTCCAAATCCACAATGGATGACTTCATCATTTCATCTCAAAAGAGATTAAAATCATTAGGAAGGTATAATTCGCTTCCCGAAAACCAAAATCTGGAGGATTTTTTGGAAAACGAGGAAATACCTAAAGTTAGAGAAATGGAAAGCAAAGTTATCAAAACCAGAGCCCAAAAGTTATATGATGCGAATTGCAAAAAATCCGGTGCATCAAGGTTGCATTAACAAACTTGTGCCACAAACGCACTAACACAAACGACTTTAGGAGGCATTCAATATCACTTTTGCTTCTTAAATAAAAAAGCCACCATCATTTCAAACCACTTTTTAAATTAATTTTTCCAACACCTTACATCAATAAAACACCCCTCAAAACCATAATTCTTCAGTTCATCATTTACGTCTGTTACGCCTGTAATAACAAATTTTTAACTTTCAAATAAAAAAGAAAATTTATGACTTAGTACCTGCGTAAAAGTTTGGGAATCAAATTGAATTTAGGCACAACAAAAACGAAAAAAAAATAAAAAAATAAAAAACGAAAACTCAGCAATAAAATTAAGTTTTTCTTCATTTTTCCAATTAAATGAAATCATAGAAAATTATTAAAATAAGAGTAATGAAAATTAATTAAATTATAATTATATTCTATTTTGGAATAATAAAAGGAATCTCTTAACATTAATGGGGTTGTTTACAAAAAATAAAAAATAAAAATTTTAATCTATCTTTGCAATATTTAAATTTCGGTTCGATTACGATCCGCCATTTTTTTTAATCCATTCAAATTTTGTTTTCTATGCCGGATGAAAAAAGGATTTTTCTTCATTTCCCAATTTCTATATATGTTTCAAGGATGAATGAACAACATACATTTCAAAAAGTAATTTTTTCTTACGGGACGTATTATGTGTGTTTCGGTCTAGAACGAGTAGAACGAAAAAAATTTCATTTACTGGTAAATTTCAAATCTCTTGGGAAATCATTTAAACCACATTTATCTGTAATGATGACATTTTTTTATGTGTGTGTGTATGTGTGTGTTTTCGCATTTCAACATTAGAATTGCAAAGTTCTTTTTATGTTCATAAGGATGGAGATTATGCGAAATTTGTATTACATAGGATTATCGTAATTAGTAAGATTTAAATAAATTGGAACTCTATAATCTGGACGTACACACAACGTATATATACAAACATATTTACAGCTCTCTTCATATTTCATTTCGATCAATCAAACGTCAAATCATATTTACGAATGCTACTCCACATTCAATTCAATTCGAACAAAAATTTATCTAACCTAAAAATGAAATCTCGTCGATATACTTCAATTGTTTTTTCTTTGTTTTTATCTCTAAAATACAATAAATAAAATAAATAACAAATAAAACGAAAAAAAAGAAAATTGGAAGGAAAAATAATGATTTTCTCTCTATACGCAGTTTATTTGTTTTCCATTTTATTTCACTCAAAGACTATACGCATCTTTGGTTCAATTTATTTAGAAAATATGGAAAATTATGGAATCGGCACGTTTAAATTAAATTCAAAATAAGATCGTACACGATTTTTATTTCGAGCTATAAATGGGTTTATGAAAATCAAGACATTTTCTATTTTGTCGTCATAATTTAATTTGAACACAAATCAATATTCACTCTCTGTAAATTAGCCGGCCTCTAATGTATACGAATGACCCGAATAATCCTTTGGGCAAACATACACCATCTATACTATATATTTTTGTAGTATTACAATCTTAAAATATTAAAACAAAAAAGGATGTTTGTTGAATATAGAGTGGGAAAACGGTTTTCAGTCGTTTACCCTCGAATTTTACTTTTGCCAAAGTTTTATTGAAATAAAACAAACAAATAAACAGAAAACCAATATCGTTAGATTTGATATTAAAAAATGTATCTTCTTTATTACATTTTCTATTTGCCTGAAGTTATTGGCACTTGAAACATATATAAATATATATATATATATATATATATATATATATATATATATATATATATATATATATATATATATATATATATATATATATATATATATAGATATATATATATATATATATATATATATATATATATATATATATATATATATATATATATACATATATATATATATATATATATATATATATATATATATATATATATATATATATATATATATATATATATATATCGCTAATATCGCAATGAAATTGAGCGTTTAGAAAAATCTTAGTTTGAATATATCAATATGAGTTTGATAAACGCAGGTGATCTGAAACTCTGACGAGGACATCAATGAAATAAAACCAAATAATTAGATTGATTTAGTTTCGCTTTTATTTACAAGGATGAAGTGCTTAGTTTGATCAATAAATTAGCACTTTCCAAACACTCAATCATGCAACTCGGATATAACTATAATGATACACATTTAAAAACCGAATATTTTTTTTATAGAAGTAAAGGCATAGTTGAGAATATAACTATAAATGACAGATATGCAAGATAAGCATATTACGTTCTTAGAAACAAGAAAAACATCAGCATAATGCGGTGATCGCGCGAATAACTCGAACGCAACGTGACATCAATAATAAAAACCGCTTAATCAGCATAATAAAATCAAGAATAGGTATCGTTTCAACTGATAGATCCATCTGTCAGATACGGAATGGATAAATATTATATTTTATAGATCATTTTCTTTGAAACTACCAGAAATCACTAGAAAATCTTCAAAAAAGTATCGATGTCTTTATAAAGAATAAAAACATGGTAGAAGAAGACGAAATTTTTGCCAACATGTCTTTAATGTCCATGCTATAAATAATAAGATATAGATGGCAACGCCAAAGATTTAGTTTGACAAGTGGGTAATCCGAACAACTAAACAGAAATAAAGCAAATTTTAAGTGATTCTTTGGGTAATAAATAAGAAAGAAAAAAAGCTTTATAATAATTATTATAGGTCTCTTTACAGTAGAGGATCCTTTAGCGGCATTTATCTCAGGGCTGTACAAACCTTATTTTGGTTACACGCAAATTGTTAAACGAAGGCTTACGCTTTCTAATTCAGCTGTAATCTGTGGTTATCTCGAAGGCTGTAATAAAAAAATAGATAAACCAAAAGGAACCGCTATTTAAGTGAAGAATAACTATCAGCAATAACTATCACAAGACCACACCTAAATGGTACTAATTTTACACACTTGAACCATGACCTAGACATTCTTAACAATGAAAGCGACAATTTGTAAATGACAATAACAGAATGGGACTTTAAAGCACATAATAGAGCGTGGGATAGATCAGACAATGTAACAGGTAACGCTTTACAAACATAGCTCACTTCTTCATCCCACAACTTTGTACAAATCGTACCCAAATAAGGAACTTTCAGGTTCCGCCATTGATTTCTACCTAACCGTGACTCGTGACCATGTTGTTACAAACAACATGGTCACAAGTTACGGAAGAAAAGATAATTAATGGTGTAAATCAATTCCATCATTGTCAGACCACTGTGCGGTGGAAATATCGATATATCTTTTAGGTATCACTGATATTTTTAAGGATAGAGCCCCATAATAATTTCATCTATAAAGCTCCGGACTAGACAAATTTTTCAAACAAAATAGACCGAGACCTTCAGCAGGTTGAGATTTATCGATATTGATAAATATATCACTGACAATGCTGATTCCTAAAGTAAACCAGAAAAACCACACATACGCAATAATCTCCCACCGTCACTCCAAAAATTGTTTGAAATCATAGGAAACTTTAAAAGATATGGTGTGGAATACATGACAAAACACTCAATAACCAAGATCCTAGATACCTCTCAATCAAATCACAGATAAACTGTCTCACATATATTATTAAACACCATATCTCAAAACACCTGAAAGAAAAATGTATTAAGAAAATTTGCGAAATCAAGCCTGGAAGCTCCATGTTTCAAGAAATCAATAGACTGACAGGAAGAAAAAGATTCATTTTACCAGAAAAACTCGCAATAGATGGTCAAATAACACATGCCAAATCGCTATATAGTAGAATTTAAATATTTCAAACACAAAAGAATATTCAGGACCCCATACAATTTCAAACTTTATCATTAAAAAGCTCTCACTAACATACTTTAAAAATCCGTCAGTATTAATTTTACAACTGTCTAATTATATCCTACTTCCCTTTCGATTTGAAAAACGCTCACACAATTCCAATTCCAAAAGTCAAAAACCTAAAAAAAAAAACAGAAGATATAGCTGAGCTATATATATATATATATATATATATATATATATATATATATATATATATATATATATATATATATATATATATATATATATGTCTAAACTTGAGCCAAAGTCGAGAAAATCATATGGAGATGACTTAGGACCCTAGTATACCCAGAAAGCCTATCCAAAACTCCCCAATGCTAATTTGGATTCAGAAAGGAATATCCAACTACGGATACCCTTACACTGTTCCACTATAATTTAACTTCAAATCTGAACAGTAACAGCTGTCTGCCTATTAGATATACAAAAAGCTTTCGATTACGGATGGATCAAAGGATTAATGTTCAAGGTCATTAAAATTATTCATAATTGCCTGCATCAAAGACAGTCCTATGCAGAAATTAATTCAGTTTAATCACAAGCCGATAATACAAGCCGCGGAGTAAATCAAGGGTCGATCCTGGGACCAATACTATATCCCTTTGCCCAGATATCTGATCCAAAAAGGTACAGAAATACATACAAAAATTGGAAAACTACCACAAAGATATTGTTGCGTGAGAATACCATTCTGTCACTGTATTTGTATACTTTTATCACAATATAAATTATTCTTTTTTTTAATTTTAATAAAACGAAATAAGGAAACCTTGTTTTGATAAAAATTAAAAATTAAATAATTTTTAATTTTTATATATGAAACTAGAAATATTGAATTCTTTGTTTTTATTAAAACAAGGTTTCCTTATTTCGTTTTATTAAAATTAAAAAAAAGAATAATTTACCACAAAGACTGGGGAATTTCAATAAATGGGACTAAATCAAAATTCATAATTATTGGACCACCTTCAGGCAGATGCAATAAAAGCAGTGGCAAAAAAGTCGAAAAACCAAGTTCCTGATTATTGGAAAACAAATAGAAACAACAGATGCAGTGAAATATTTAGGAGTACACTTAAACTAAGACCAATTACCACGAAACTAAATTTACCACAACGAACAAAAGAAATTATGTTTAGCCAACTGGTTAGGCCCACCAGTTATTAACCTACGGTTTCACGTCGTGGTTTACAATATCACCCACCGGCTACAAAAAAAACCCAGATTTTCGAGAGGAATATTCTCAGACACGTGATCTTATATTTAGGAAATATAATCAATACGAAGACAGGTACTAATAATACAGCAACAAGGAACTATATTCAAACGCCACAATCAAGGAACTTACCCAATTCCTGAAAAATTTAGTCATTAACTCAACACAGAAAATGAGAGTACACACGAACCAGCTAATTTAATTGCAAACAGATATATTCATTTAAGAGAAGTGTGCAACATCAACTTTATTGGTTTTACAAAAAGTAATTTTAATTTACAGGAGAGGAGGTTAACAGTTAAACTTTACTTTTTAAAGATTTTTTCATGTAATGCTCACTAAACTCGTATCTCAAAGAGTTCATGAAAATAATGTAAATAATAGTTATTCGCCTTTAAAGTGCCGTAGGTAGCGCTACGTACTATAAGAGCTAAAGATGATCAGCAATTATGTATAGGTCATAATGCATATTCAACTAGAATTAGGCAACTTTGATTAGCAAATAACTGTTACTACTTGACCACCTTTGCCGTAGTTTTGAAAAAAATTGCTAGGTGTCAGCCACTTTGCGTTAAAAGGCGAATAAAGCAGTTTTGAAGTTTTAGGTAATGCGCGATTTACATTCAACGAAATTGACATCTGCAAGAAACCTGAGATAGAACATTGTAAAAACGTTGAAGTACAAAAAGGAAGTCACGACATCTGTAAAGAAAATCGACATCTGTAAGGCGAGAAACGAATCAAAATATAAAGATGTCGATAATAAATTTTAGCTGTGTTGCTTTGGTAAAGCTAAGCAAGTTTTATTTTTATATCTGAATGAATGACTAGAATCGATGTTGTGATAATTTCTGTGATTTTAAATAAAAAATTTGAAAAAATTATCGCCTTGTGGTGAACTTCGTAACTATAAAATGGTTTTATTTCTTTAAATCTAAAAATTTTTTGGTTTACATTAAAGCGTCTTTGGCTTTATACAATTCAATTGTTGTTGTAAACTATAAGCAGGTTTTGCCAAAGCAACACAGCTATTATTATAGTTCAGGTTGTGAATCGTCATCTATTTTTATAAACAGACGACGATACACTTTAAAATTGGCAGAATATAAAATAGCTATTATGATGACTAGATTGCACTGTAAAAAATTTATAGATTTTTATTAAATTAATGAAAAAAAGTTTCTTGTTTTGAACGTGAAATGGAGGAACAAATTGCCGGTTAGAATATACATATAGTCTTGTAGATGATAAAACTCTAAATAAAAACATGAATGCAAACCCAAAAGATGCGCCAATTTTGTGTAATATATTTGCAAAATATTATTCAAAAACAAACGAGGTTATATTTTCGTTTGGAAATGCTAAAATGAATATACCAAATTGGAATTCAATTCCTGGTCAAAAGAAATAACCAACCAATTCTCGAATTTTGTTTTGAAAGTTTTGTAGTGTATTTTAAATTGAATTAATTTATTTTAATTCAAACTCAATTTTAAATTAAAAAATAAAAGTTAATAAACTTATTAAAAGTTATGAAAGTTATTAATGTTATTAAAAATTATTAAAATTTGGAATTTGACAACATTTAGAACAAAAACTATTAATTATGTGACATCTAGGAACAAACACTGAAACTAAAAATTGTAATTGTTGGTATTGAACAACAAATTATTTGGTATTGGGTGAATTCCAAATTGGAATTGAATATATGGCATTGGTAGTATAATTTATCAAATAAAATACCACTTATGATTACTTGATGGGATAATATTATTCGTACATAAAAATAATAAATCTTGCACAAAATTTTAACATAAAACATTTGTTTTGTTCAACAATTATTTTCCGCTTATAATGAGTAATTTTTTTTAAGCGTTTGGTTTATAATTTAAAAAACACTAAAATTGCTAAAAAACTATATGAAATTTTTATTTGAATCGATAAGTCAATGTTTGCCATTTACTTCTTATTATTTCATGTAAAGGTTCGCCACGACTACGTTTTAAGTGGGCTAAGCGAGATGTACATTTTCCACAACTTTTTTGAACATTTTGCCTGGTATCTCACTAATAACCTGTTTAATATTGTCTGCCAATTCTAAACTTATTGTTGGTTTATTGGCATAGACTATAGAAACTTTACGTAGCACCATAAAAATAGTAAAGAGCCGCCAATCGCACGATCAAGGCGGCCAATTCACATGACCAAAACCTGAGATATATTGCTCACGGAACTCATTTCGGCGCCATCTTGCTGAGACCTTATACCAATCAGATTTAGTTCATGTATTTTCATTTCAAATCCGAACTCATCGAACTACAGCGAGTGCCATTGACGGTAACGTTTGACCATCGTTATATTTGATTTTTAAATGAAGACCGATTATTCCACCGGAATTTATGCGCAATAACTGCACTAAACAGTGTTTTTTCTGGTTGCATTGACAATTCTTGTATTGCCTGTCGCTGCTCATCACATCAAATGTGACAGTTGTGCTTATTATAACGTATCCATTTAAACAAAAGTGAGCTTCGTCTCTAAACACAATTTTAAATAATTATTGATAGTAAAATTTAATAATTTTAAAAGGCTGTTCAGGTGTTAAAAAATGCAACGCTAACTGAGTACAACTAACTTTGATAGATGTCGCTAATCACGCGTGATTTGCCAAAAACATAAACACAAAAGCCCCAAAATGAAAGAAATCACCCGTTATTTTCGAAGTGATCCGTAGGCGAAACTATAGTTATTTAATTTTTAAACCATGTTTCTTGAACCCGACTCCTACGTTCTCTGGAGTGTAAAACTAAGGCCATTTCTTAACGAAAGTCTACGTGGGGGAGAGCGAAGGAATTTCCGCGTGCCCGCTAGGGTTATTAAACCCGTTAGCCTCAACAATTCTACATTTTGTACAATTTTGTGCTTTATTTATTATTTTTATGTACAAAGTGTTTTTTTCTAAGCAAAATTGCTGAAAAGAAATAAAATTTTTGGTTGTAAAATTTTGTGCAAGATTTATTATTTTTTATGCACAAAGTATTTTATTTCTTAACAGAAAACTATTTTGTTTGTGCTCGTTTAAAACATTATTTTGTGCAAGAATATTCATTTTTTTGTGCACAGATAATATTTTTTTGTGCAAGAATAGTATTATTTTAATGTATGGTTAAATACTAGCCTTATTTGATTTACGTATTTTATTTCTCATGCTATCTCGTTTTAAATATCTGCATCTTGAAAATATCGTTGAATGTAAATCGCGCATAAGCCATGTCAAAATAAAGACGCAAAGCTTTCAATTAGTTAAGAATAACAATGTATGCAAATAAATAAATAATAAAAATATGACAATTCCAGTTCACGGTAAATATCGGTAATAGATTAGGGCCCGTAGTATTTAGTAAAAAAAACAAAATTTGTTTTTAATAAGTAACGCTGTTTGTAAAGCCGTTTAATAAATATATAAAAACAATTATTGCTCACTTGTTTCCTAATGAAGCAGAACTAGAAGCTGTACTTGATAATTCAGAAGAATCAAATCTTTCAAAACAAGAATCACATAGTGCAGATTCTAGTTATGAATATTTGTGATTGCATTAATGCATAGTATAAATACACATATAGTACTACCATGATATGTTAGCCCATGGAAATGTTAGATGTCGCTACTGGTATCCTTTTAAAATAATCTAAATATTTTTATATTAATAATCGTCTAAATGTAATATATTTTTCCTTAGTTTTGACGATATTCTATCGACCCGACATCTAGATCTTCAATTGGTAAACTGTTTTTTTCTTATGATGGTAGTACTATGTGTATTTATACTATGATAAATGTAATCGTACAAACCAATTAGACCAATTATATAAGTCCTTACGGACGGCGAAACCTACATAAATTGCATTGCAGCGAGTTTTTATCATTGCTGGCATTATTGCTAACAAATTAATAATATTAATATTTTTAAAATATAACTTTTCGTTTCTTTAACTTTTCATTTGTTTGTACGCATTTTACATTTCATTGTCTTGATTTCAATTTATTTCTGTAAAAATTTCTAAATACCTGTGTCCCGGGTAGTGTAAAATGTACTACTCGATTACCCGGGTAGTTGAAACTCGAGTTATATGGAAATACAAAGTACAGTTTAAACCAAATTATCTATCTTCGAAATCAAAATAGTCGAACGATTGGAATAAAGATTACCTTGGGGAAAGTAATAAATGAGTAATTTTAGTCCTGATATAAATGAATAATATAGAGTAAGAAGTGCAAATATTTGTAAATACGGCAACAATTTCTGGCTTGCTTTAGTAATAAAAATACTTTGTAAAAAAGTCGTATTAGGTGTAATAGTAAATACGCGTTTCTAACCTAACCTCCAAATCTTAGAGGAATCCTTAAAAAAAACCGGCAAAATAAAATTTTACGTATTTTATTTTCCCAGTACAAAACACTCCTCAATTCTAATTATTTAATTGATTTTGATTGTTATATAAATTTCATATAAACAGTTACTGTACCACATTTCATCATATCTATACAAACGTATAAGGATTCCTACAAATATCCTAGGAACTAAAATAACAATGGCATATATGTATATAAAATCAATTCTGTGTATGTATCCTTTGAAATCAGATTACTTACTTCCAAACAAAAAAATCAAACCAAAGCAATAAAATAATATTTTTCTTTTTATATGGAGAACTGTATAGAAATTTTCCCTAATTTTCCTCTGCACACCCATATTATGTATGGTTTCGGAAAATTTAAAAAAATAACAATATCAAAATTAAATTCAATTTCTTTACATATCCCTTCATCGAACATCTATTATAACAACAAAATATAAAATGTATCTACCCTTCTCGCAACAATCATCAAATATCGCATCAAAATCATTTTGATTTTAAATTGATTTGATTCATCAAATAAAGTACATTTCCACAATACATATGGAAAAATGGAAAATTAATAAATTTCCACGCTTTACGAGTTAAATATATGTAAATGTGCGGTTTCGTTTTAGTGGTACGTACGCGCGTTAGCATAAATTAACGAAATTTTAGTACGAAAATTACTCACAAGGGTATGAAAGAGATAGACTGTTGATTATGTATTTCCGTGTTTATTGTGATACACTGGTATTATTATGTTAAAATTATTATCATCTAAGGATTTGATAATATTCCTGTTAAAATGTTTGTTTAAATAATTGAAAACGTATTTTCCTGGATTAGAAAGATTTTCTTGTTTTTTTTTTAATACGATAGACAACAACATAACGTTATATAGACGTAGAGTAGAACGGGATGAGTTATATTTTGATGAGAGGGACATATCCGAGTAGATATTCATTTATCATCATCTTGTACGTATGTATCATGTACAAAGAAAACCTAAGTGTATAATAAATTAAATTAATTCTACATTTGGGAATAAGATGCTTGCTTGTTGAGAATTCAATCAAAATGTTCACCTGTAACATAGACGCACGAATTGAATAAATTTTTTTTCCAAATCAAATTATGTACGATAAAATAATTCAACAGGTAGTAGGATCGAACGAACCACCTTGTTAAACATAAAAAAAAACAAAATTCTCATCATCCCTTAAAAATTTATGTTATTTATGATATCATACCGTCTGCAAAGAAAATAATAAATCGATTACAGAATGCCGTATAATATGGGGTGCTGCAGTAATGCTATTGTGATTGTTAACATTTTTGTTGGGCACTCTGTAAATTTGACACATAAAATCAAAAATTCATATGTCCACAGGGAATTGATATGATGATGTTGAATGTTGTTAATGGTTATAGCTTTTCGGTTATTTTTCTTTTATCGTTATTATTTCGTGGGAAATTAATGAATAATTTATTTAAACAAGGTGTTTTACCGTATATACAAAATGAAAATCACGAAAATTCATAAATAAATAAATAATCGTAAACAACCCCTCGTAATATTGTGTACAATATGTACGAGCATAATTGGTTGAGACAGGACAAATAAAATTTAATTTAATTATGCTGTTACATAAAATTATGATGTAATTATATTAGGCACCCAGTTGTTTATACGAAATCGTTGCTAAATCTACCGAAAAACCGTATACGAGACAAAACTTAATATTAATTTATTCGGCACAATGAATTAAAACAAAACAAAATTCGAATGCACGGTATAAGATAATCGGCACAACCCTTCATTTTATCTTTAAACATCAAGGAATGTGTGTTGACTTGTCAGGATTGAATATATTTATAGGGTAAAGTAGATTTACCCGTCATCATATAGTTGTTGTTGCTGTTAATGTAAATAGTAATTTAACGAATTTTATTCGAATTGTAATTATACCTAAGTGTTCACCAAAAATATTTTGTTTGAATGTGTGTGAGTGATAAAATTTCTGGGCTACCGCGCACTTTTCTTAGGGGTTGTCGTATTGTTTAAAGTATATTCATCTCTTAAAATTGAAATCACACCACTTTATCGTTATCCGCGCCATATATCAATATGGAATGAAATTAAATGAAAATTTATTGAATTTTTTTAAATTTTATTTCTCGCTTTTGTTGTGTGCACACCGTGTAAATATCAATTAACTTTCAATTGAAATAGATTTTCCATTGGAAATTTGTTTTTTACATTTTCTAATTAAAATTTTACTGAATATATACAAAAAAAAAGAATTTTGTATTTTCACCCTGAACTAGTTTATGACAAGCTTGACACAGTGTTAGATCGAAATATATGGTTAAACGAAGATCGATTTCGATGAAATGGGTATCAAAGACGAATTTTGCTAAACTTCATAAGTAACAATCGATATGAGGAATATCGATATTTAGCTCGTATATTTAATGTATCTTTGTGCTTTCAATTAAAAATCTTCAGCCCCAAGTACAACTTGGAAATATTTCGTTTTAGAATTAGTAAGTAATACTTTGTATTGACATCGTTCAAAATCACTAAATCGGAAGCAGCGGAGCATATGTTAAAATTTCATTAGCCACAGCAAAATTCAGATTCTGATGTGAAGCTACATAATACTATGGCCCTTTTAATATTAAATATATCGGAATATTTTATTGGAGATATTTTATTGGAAAGAACGGGAAAATCAGACATTTTTGTTGAAAATCAATTTGTAAGACGAATTTAACCTCAACAAAAAATTAAGAGTAACATAACCTAGAAAAAGTATGCTATTTGTAGTATTTTCCAATCTTCGAAACGATGGGATATTTTCAAGGGATATGTGTTGTGTGTATGCATTTCCATATGTAATTTTCCGAGTCACACGATTAATAAAAATGTACAACATAATTGTATAGATAAGCATAATGTTCCTCAAACTACCGTGCAAACTGAAATTGAGAGATAAATTATAGTGACGTCCAAAAGACTAAGTAGCCCAAAACTCCAGAGAGAGCTGCTTTGATATTATAAAACGTTAAAGTGTAATCCTTTTAAAATATAATCTGAAAACCGCTTCGATGACCTAACGATTGAATATGAAAACAATAAAGACGAGTATGAGATTAAAACGAGACCCTCTCGAAACTACCTAAAGGTAACAACATCGATTCAAGTACAAAACATCTCCGGCTACAGAAAAAGTGTAGCCGCCCTCAAAATAAAGATAAATCCTTCTTTGCAGATTAAAAAGTGGCAGAGGAGTTTCTGCCACTTTTTAATCTGCAAAAGTAAAAGAGGACAGTTGTAATAAAAAGGATTGAATCCATCATGTTTACTTATGTGGTCAGCAAGGAACTTAGAGATTGGGACTTTAAAGTAAAAAGTGTAATTCCAAAAGGACGGTGCTCCGGCTTATGTTGGGCATATTATATAAGGAATGCCTTAAACTTAACTATAACAATCGCTATGGATTGGACGACATAGACTGATTTACTGGCCAGCAAGATAACCTGATCTTATAGTACTAGTTTTTATTGTGTGGGAAACAATGAAGCAACTGGTTTAGTCATTGTTACTATAGAAGATCTAAACGAAAGAATTGATCGGCTGCAATAAAAGTAAGGGATATTTTGAATAATAAAAATTTTTCAATTGAAATTCAAAAATGCGTTTAAAATGGAGGTATGGTCATTTTGACCACTTGCTGTAAAATGTATTTGTTGTAAAAGCTTTTATTATTTCCAGGTGTAAGATTTTGATGATTTTATGATTGGAAAAGGTCGAATTTACCAGTAGTTCTATTACTGGAATTGTTTAGAGATACGATCTTAAATAAATAAATAAATAACGAGTGACCTGAATACTGAATCGCTGGGTCAAGGAGTTATCCTAATGCAACATTGCTTTCAAACTTTCAAGCTTTATCCGACAGTCTAATAAAAGTAAACTAAACCATTAAGATTCATAGTGATGCTAAGCGAGAAAATATTTCTCACTTTATAGGTTATACATTTTTTTCTGGGTTGCTACATTTTCCACAATACCACAATTAACCGTGGTTTTGACCTGCATAGGAATTAAGCACGACCTTTAGTGATTAAAAAAAATCCATATAATCTCTTGTAATTTGCTAGAAAAACATATGTCTAAAAACACTTCTGTTTATTGTTTGTATGCTTCTTTTTGACATTTACGTATGTTGTTGTCAAAACAAAAATAATTATTTTTTGATTTGCTAAAAATTTAAATTTGATATATTTATTTGTCTTTAAATATTAAAAATATACAAAAGTGAATATAATATAATAACATCTAAATATATAACATACCATATTTAAATTTTGTTATTTTATTCTCTATGTTTTATTTATATAATACTTATTTTTTATTTTCATAATTTATTTATTTTTTAATAGTTTATTTATTTTTTAATAATATAAATTTTGTATAGTGATTTTTTTTGGTATCATGTAAATCCTCCGTGTTTTGAGTTGGTATCATGTAACCTTATTGTAGCAGTTTTAATAATTATTTTTCGTTAGTGATTTTTTTTAATCACTAAAAGTCGTGCTTAATTCCTATGCTGATTACTTCTTTCAGCTAACTTAGTAGTGATCCATTTTTTCAATTTCTGGAAAATCTTCGATTGTGGCTGTTTTTTTAGTGTCGTTTGCTTTGGTATGCTGAGACTATGACATCACAATCGAATGATTTTTTGTCTACAAACCTTGTTACTTGTAATAAAAAAAATTTAAAAACATTTAAACTTTTTTCCTCAAATCGACCTATATTTAAAAACGGATGCAACTTTTATCTATCACTTACGTAAACCATTCTAGTATTTTATATTTAAATTTGTAATAGATCTTGACTTTATTAGAATGGGTATAACCTCAAAATGGTTTTTCCAAATGTACTTTGGTATATACTCCGGTATAGATTCTGCACTCCAGTAGTAGATCATAGTTGAGTTCATCGTCATCACCGATCGCAACCAAGTGATAAAAATCTATTTTTCAATACACCTCCGTTGGGGTTCGAACCCGATACCTCCCGACCAAAACAAACAGAAACTTCCAATATAATTTCACCGACAAATGAATGCCGTATATGTTACATTCTAAATAATTTCAGAGTGTCCAAATAAACAAATTATTGAATCGAATTGATATCATGTGCATACATTCAGGGGTAAATATGGTGATATAACACTTTGTAAACCAAATCTGTTCTACTGTCGGTACTTAAGTTGTATAATGAAGAAGACTTAAACTTTTTATGTTGAGTCATATACATTTCACCTCGTTTTATACCAAACATATTATGAGCGTATATGAAATCTTACGAATGCTTGTGTATGACTATGTGTGAGTATTTAATAAAATTTCTTTAAGAAACTACGATAATCTCAAGTTCATTGTAATAGAAAAAGCTCAATGTATGTAGATGCTCTATGTATGAATATTAACCATAAATTGTTGTTGTGTTTGAATCTTCAACCAAATTGAATTTTTATGTTGGTTTTGACATTGAGTGGTTTCATTTTTAATTTAATATTTCATTCATACTCTCGTTTTTTTCGAGACTGTTAGTTGAATTAAAGATTCTTTTGTTTAGTAAAAAAAAAAAATATGGAAATTGCGAATTTTTAGACGAGAGCGAGACAAATCGTTCAAAAATATTTTTTATAAGTTTGTGATACATTTGAATATCATCATCTATTGTTCGTTATTTAACGATGAGTTAGAGGGTGCATACAATTATGTCATAAAATGTTTTTACATATTATATGGATAGATTAGGTCATGTAACGTATCAAGTTCTGTAACGATAGTAAATTTTGAAAGGGCTAAATAATTTCCCATTTCATACCTTTTACAAAATAGTAGAATGTTAAAACTTTATACAACTACGACAACAATGCAACTATTTATAAACTACTTTTTGCAACTTTTTAGATGAGGCTGCATTTGCAAATATGCAAACGCTCGTGAGATAATGTGCTTGTTTTGCTTGACATTTGCACAAAGTCACTGTAGCTTAGAACTAGAATTTATAGCTGGACTCATGTATTGGCTATGCCTTATACGATTTATTACGATTTATTTTATTTTTTTAACGATTGAAAAAAGAAATTAGTTGCCACAGTTGAAGGTTAAAACAATTGAATTTGATACCTAAATTGTACCAGAACATTTGAACGAAATGTTATGACCCGCCTCATTTCGTAAAAGATATAATTCAGTAACAAGTGCTCAAAGGTAAATGTTTGCAAAATTACTGCTTCAGACCACAAACGGATAAGGGCTTTTATAAATACTAATTTATTGTAAATCAATTCAAAAAACAAAGTCTAGAATTTGACTATCGTTACCTGAATCTATACAGCATTGTCAAAGCGATTAAACATTGAACCACTAAGCAGAGGTTCCAACGAGTTGGTCATCTTAGGGACCTTTTAGAGATTAAGGAAAAAACGGTGACAAAGATGGTCTTAGAGATAGATTAGTATAAATACAAAGAAGCGTTAAAGTTCCAATTGATAAAAAATTGAGGGGTAAAATTCTTCCCTTTCCAGTCTTCATTTTATAATAAAGAATAACGATGAACTTTTTGGCATCCAGTTCAGAATCTGGTCGAACAAGTAATATCATGCACTGTACTACACCATGCCAGGTCGTAGACTAGAAACAGCTGCATTTAAAAGAGTAAAATGAGAAGCAAACCAATTAAAAGTTGGCTTGTCTATATATACACTCAGTGTGGTGGTGATGCATTCAATTCCACACTATACTCTTTACGTTCTTCAAAACATGGCAACACTCGTGATAATGCCAAATCAATTCGAGCAGAAATAGAGCAATTGCCATGAGCTATAAGGCCCTGTAAATGTTTACAGGGCCTTATAGTAATTGTTATCATTTAACTTGTAGCCCTTAATTGACCTTGGTCAAACACCTAAACGTTACTGGGCTTGCGACAATTAGAAAACACGATATAGCATTTTACGCAAAAGATCAACATTATAAACTTTCTACAACTTACTGCTCCTCAATTCCAAATTGTACTCCAAATTCGGATTAACCTATAGAAAATTAGAGAGAAAAATCCTGTCAGCTTACAGATTGAGATTGAAATAGTTGATGATGAGACAAAGCGACTGTATATAGAGTGTGTTGATTTCCACAAGTGCAATATTGCACCGATGAAAGCAATGTTTTAGAATAAGGTAGTATATGAATGTCCAGAAGAGATGAACTCAAATCGATATTGAAGCAGCACGATGAATTTTTTCAAAGGTGCTAAACCAATGTGGCTCAGTCTTTGCAGCGTCATCTTCGATTGATGTTACAAGTTTAGTAAAGCAACCTTAAGTACTATCAATTCAAGAGAATCGAAGAGAAGTCGATAAACTGACCGTGTCCCAACCTGGTTTTGGAAAAACATTTCCGAGATGCAAAGACGTTTATCGCGCCAAATTAGACAATAAGTTTATGTGTTTAGTAGACTAGGTTCCAAAGAATTATAAACAAAATCATTATTCGGAACCGTAATGCCATTAGATGGAGAATCATACGGGTTGATTTTTATGTTATCAAAGGAATTGACTTATCTTTATTGAAAGATTCACAAACTGCGAACAAAGTTAGAAAGCTAATCGTTAATTATATGCACCAAAAAATTGCGTTACTTACACTATGATCCAAATAAAAATAGTTGTGATGGATGGAACTCCGTTTCACCAACCTCCAGAATATCACCTTTTGAATCGAATATTTCAGTACGACCAAATTTATCACCGTATGACAGTTCTATTGTGTTATCAAATAAAAGGATAGAACCAAATGCATTTGTGTGGAAGCCTAACATTCATAACACCGTATCAGAATTTCTCTAAAGAATTTGTATGATGATGATAGACAACGAGCCAAAGTACAAATCAATAAAATTAAGAATAAGAATCAAAAGTCCTTCAACTGCAATCGAAAGAGAGCCAACATTAAACACGATCATCATCAGTCTGCTATTGAATCAGATTCACTCTCAAAATGGTTTTACTTTGGTCTTTGCGTCATTATTTATTGTGACTACATTATTTGTTGATGGACGAACAGCTTATTTAGCGCTTAAATTGTCATTAAATATTCAATTTGCCGAAGCTCAAACATGTAATATTTTTAAGGTTATGGCACGGTGAAAGTGTTGCAAACTTGGAAACTGACTGTCTCTGATAAATGTTTGGGTAGTTGTAGTCTTGATGCTATCACCTATCCTGATATCAGTGTGTTAAACAAGCAACATCTTTTGGGACTCCACCGATTCAGCATAAATATTCTTTCGTAAAATGATTTAAAATGGATACACTATATAAGAATTAATTCGAAAACGATCATTTGCAGGATCTTCACCAATTCCACTTTCTAAGTCTCCTCAATTTCAGAACAAGTATTCTTTCGTATAATGATTTTGTTACCGGTCGTATAGTGATGGCTATGGTATTGGCTTAAGCACACCGCGGTCCGGAGTTTCTCGCCAATTACCCACAACAATTACCAATTATAAAAAAAAAATATTATCTGAAAGATGTTGTAAAAGGTCTCATTAAAGGGTCAACTTCGGCCTGTAATACTGTTAATAGTGATTTAAAATGGATATTTATTCAAATAAAAAAAATGTTATTGCGCATTGCTTTGATTGGCAATATCGTCTCATTACGCATGCTGGGTGGATTAGGCTGCGCAGCAATATAATTGAAACTCTAGCTTTCAATTTAAAATTATGTGGACCTGCAAGATTAAAGCTGTTCAAGAATTCTTGCGGATAATTCACTACATCTTTCGTATTAATGATAGTATTGATAGATTTATATTGGGAAACATTTAGTGTTGAAACGATTTCTCGTTCACAAAAACCTATGACATATTTCAAAATATTTCCTCTCCCCAGATAAACTGTGTTACGAGGGTAACTATGAACCCTATTTAGTGATCAACATTGACGATAAGTTTCCATTTCGAAATTTTCCATCTCCGACTAGAACAAAGTTGCCGGAAGAATTTGGCACCATCTCCGCTAAGTTGTGCTCTTATGGTTTTTCTCAAACTCAATTTATCTATAAAACTCCAGGTGGACGACAATTTCAAACATGATTTACACTATCCACTCGAGTTTTTTAGTAGAAATGGTAGATTCTGGTGAAAATCCCCAGCGAAACCAAATGTCACGCCACCCATTAGCTTCCTGTTTGATTTTATATCGTTTAGGGTCTGATCGATGGCTTCAATGCATGTTCAAAGACTTATGGTGCACTGTAAACGTAGTTTCTTGCAATATTTTCCAAGAGGACCATTTTTTCTGATGTAGCAGACGGATTCTTATTGAAGAGAGATTTCAAAAGTGGAGTGTGCTGTTCTACCACCGCTAAAGTGTTTGGCTGCTATACTTGACGATGCAACAGCTAGGGCCATACTAAATACAAATCTATAACTTTAGCTAGTAAAATAGTAATAAGAAATATTTGTTCCGTTTAACCAGGGGCATCCACGAAAAATACTTTATCACGGTTGTTGTTAACGCTATCGATAATTTTCGTAAATTTAACTGGCAAATTGTTGGGTACGGATCGGTGAATGCAAAGCTATTCGGTTAAATGTTTCTCACTCATACTGTAAACTTTGGCTTTTATTTCAATTAGATGTTGGTTAAACTTATCTCTGGAAAATGGTAGTGTTATCATTACATCGTATCTGCTCTGTGAAATTTGTTTACCGCATTCTGTTGAGATGAGTTAGTTGACTTTTTGTCAAGATTATAAATAATTATTTTAACTTGTATGTTGACTGAAAGACGGTGGCATCGACAAGTGTGTCTCTCCAGTAATGATCATTTTATAGATGACGAAGTTCTCCGCAATCTGCCTGGAAAGTTAGATAAACTACACCATTCACAGTTCACAGCAGCATACGTAATATAAAAGCACTCGGCTTGATTTGGGTGGATATTATAAACTCCGATAGTTAGATCTTTTTTAATACCTGGATACCCTTTAATATTTTTTCACGCTTTTTTCTAGAAAATAAATGCTTGTTCCATGTGTAACCCGGAACCTGGTGCTATAATACCGTATTGGCACAATCGTCTTGCACAGGTATAAGTATAACTACTTATTGGTAATAAATAAGTAGTTTTTGGTGGATTTTGCACGATTTAGTGTATGTTGTCCTCCGTAAAACACACACACGTTGTCGATTTTCTAAATATATAACCAAATGCAAGTACGAAGTGGGAGGATTTAACATGTTTATAAGCACCAAAGCATTGCAGAAATTTTGGGCCATGTGGAATACTCTAACTGTGCTAGTTTGCCTTACATTTATCTTCATCTGTATGTGGGATATCCATCCTCGCCAGTTCGTGTTTCGGAAATTAACTGTCAGAGTTATCTCTTTGAATACTGGCCGTTTATCATATACATGGTGACGCTTGGTTTAGCTCGCCGCAAGATATAAGTAACATGTTTTTGCACACTATCTGAGGAAAGAGCTCAGAGACACGTTTTCACTGTGCACCTCGACAGTGCAGGATGATGTATCTTTGTCCCTTATCCGACATTGGATGTAGCAATTGTTTTCTTGCTCATTCTTGAAGCAATGCCATCAAATATTATTTAAGGCTTGACATATACTGTTTGAGTGAAGTGATAAATGATCCGCGTCCGAAAGAAAATAAATTTGTAGAAACAGAGGATTATTATCAATAGTTAACTATCTATAAGGCAAATTATAGCAAAATATTTTCGATTAACATTGCATTTCATTCATAAGAATTGGTATCGCTCATAAAATAGCCCGATTAATAGCCTAAAACCATCTCAATGCTAAAAGGACACCAACAGAGAAAATTTATAGTAAAAAATTGGTCATAAAGTTTTTGAGATTTGCGCTCAGTGATACTTACAAACTAACTACTTTATATATCATATATATATATATATATATATATATATATATATATATATATATATATATATATATATATATATATATATATATAACATACATTACACTTTGCACACGCAGATAAAGTGATAAATTAGACTTATACATTTCATAAATTATTTCGACTCCTCTCTGTGTTTGAATTTGAGGAAACACGAAAAAGGATTGAATTAGAATATAAATTTAAATAAAACAAATATCCTGTAATCTAATAATATAACATAATCCACAATTAGATTTACCCTCTACTATTTTGTACTTTATACAGACATCTTAGCGACATGGTGTAATTTATTACAATTTTCCTTTCTTCGAAATGCGTTATTCACTCGAATCACGTCTTCAAAATAGCTTACCGGTATTATGTTTCGAATTATATCTCCAGCATTTATTAGAATCGTATTAATTTTATGAATTAAATTTTTTATTTATTTACAGTGCGGCCAAATTCGAGAATTTTGATATTACGAATCATGGATACAATCAGATGGATGGTAAGGGTGGTGGAGGTGGCGGCGACAACGGATATGCAGACGATGGCGGTGGAGATTCTCCCGTGTCGTTCGATGAAATTGAACGGCCACCATTACGACATATTGATAAATATGTAAAAGCTGAATGTCCATGTTTGTCGGCACGTTACACGGTCGCACTTATGGCATGTTTAGGTTTTATTATATCGTTTGGTATGCGATGTAATATGGGAATGGCAAAATTACAATTTGAGCACAAGGTTAGTACCAAGTTTCTATATTTATGATTCGATACACCTTCGCATACATATATGAGTTAATGTCATAGAGTTATTTGAGTTTTATAAATACAACAACAAAAACAAAAACAACCCTCGATCATACTCATACGTCATTGTCCTTTTTATTTCAAAATCAAAAATCGTCTCTATTTCCTGTTTATATTTCTTATGTTTTTTTTAACACAATACAACATAATATGGATGTATTATTTAAAAAAAAAAAAAAAAAAAAAAAAAGAAATCCCAACCGGAAATGTGAGGCGTCATCACACCATCAAATCTTGAAAACATAAAAAAATGAAATCATTTTTGCTCGATAAAATTTGATATGAATAATGCGAAAATCCAACTATAATGCCGAAAAATATTTCATTTCCATTATCGCAGGAAACATAGTCTAGGGCATAGCAGGGAGAATGTGGGGGAGTCAGTGCGATGAGGAGTATAGGTATTACTAGGTGGTTGATTATTATGTTGATTATTATTATCATGATATTGAATTGATAAAAAATAAAGTGCGTGCATATATTCGAAACGGGGGGTTGATGATTTTCGAGCAAAATATTCATATAATTATGCTTCCGCATTACATGAAATCGTCATCGTCGTCGTTGTCATTTTTATATATCCAATTCATTCGTCTATATATTCATTGCAAAGTTGGAAGAGACATTAGCATTTTCTCGTTTTCCTTTTCTTTTTTTTTTGTTTTGTTCACACTAAACACGGAGAAGAGATATTTTCAGGGTTCATTATTAACAGGAAATACATTTTAATAGGTGGAAATATGAACATATTATTATATGTTCTTGATGCGACGGTAAAAGTTATCGCCGCAGTGAAATGTAAATTATATAATAATGAAAAGGGTTCCTTGACGCAAAAGCCATTGATAACTTTTTTTTTTGTGTATGGCACGTGGCGCAAAAAGGTTTTTGATTTTCTATTTAATTCATTTTTCATTTTGTATTAAAAAAAAAAACTGATTCCGATTCGGTGTTTTTCATAATTTTCCAATTTTAATTTAATAATGGCACGATACATAATTCTGGAAACAATGTACACAAGTTTACTAAATATTTTCAATACTATAATAAATAGTATCCATGAAAGAACACGTTGTTGGAAGAAACCACAAGTAAAAAAGTATGCAGTTGCCTTTTTATGTATAGTTAAACTCTTTGCCATTTGCAAATAGCACTCTATGCAAAAAGATTTTCCCGCTGATTCAACAAAACTTCCCCATTTTTCCCGTTTCTTTATGGATAAAATTCCGCTTCTCAATTCGCTTATATTCGCTCAATTCGGCTTTCTTTGTAGCGGTATTCACTTAGAAGGCCTCGTCACTGTAAGTGAGTTTGGCTGCACAAGGACTCCATATTCAATCGGTCCCTAAAATTGGTTTCATTGTTCTCATTGTTTACGTTGTTTACCTCATTCTGTTTACTTTTCGTATAAATTTTATTTCAAAATAAAAATTCATTTTACAAATATTCGGGACTTTAAAACTAATTTTAATTCCATTTTAACTCACCTGGAGTTAACCAAACCTGCCATTCTTAGTTTAGGTGAAGTTCAAGTTTCTTACTTAGGCAATCCAAATGACTTCAATTGTCCGGGTATTGACGCGTATTGACTATTTGATTCCACATCGAGGAGTGATTATTTTTGTAAGGGATGATCTCCACTTTAATGTACCCAAATTTATTTCACCTAGTTCCAATCCTGCGTTTAATACTTTGTGGATTGAAATTAAATTCCAATCTCGCTCTATTTTTATTTGTTCCCTGTACCGTAGTCCAAATCTAACACATGCAGAGACATGTCACGAGTTTGAAATAATTTCAAGTTCAATTGATATGATTTACCAGATCTATCCAATGTCTGAAGTGATTGTCTTAAAATATGTGTACATTTCATTAAATAATTTTTATGCCAAAAAATCAGCAAAGAGGTTAAGCCTTTGAAAATTTAAGAATTTTTTTTTAAATTAAAATTAATACAAAACGTAATAGTATCCCGATAGTGTAGAATGATACCTTAATTAAAAGCTCTGGTCATGAGTAAAAATACTGCATCAAAATATGTGTACATTTCAACAAATAATTTTTATGCCAAAAAATCAGCAAAGGGGTTAGCCTTTGCAAATTTAAGAATTTTTTTTTAAAATTAAAATTAATACCAAACGTAATAGTAGCCCGATTTTTATGAATGATATCTTAATTAAAAGCTCTGGTCATGAATAAAAATACTGCATCAAAATATGTGTACATTCCAACAAATAATTTTTATGCCAAAAAATCAGCAAAGGGGTTAGCCTTTGAAAATTTAAGAATTTTTTTTTAAATTAAAATTAATACAAAACGTAATAGTAGCCCGATAGTGTAGAATGATACCTTAATTAAAAGCTCTGGTCATGAGTAAAAATACTGCATCAAAATATGTGTACATTTCAACAAATAATTTTTATGCCAAAAAATCAGCAAAGGGGTTGTTAGCCTTTGCAAATTTAAGAATTTTGTTTTTTAAATTAAAATTAATACAAAACGTAATAGTAGCCCGATTTTGATGAATGATATCTTAATTAAAAGCTCTGGTCATGAATAAAAATACTGCATCAAAATATGTGTACATTTCAACAAATAATTTTTATGCCAAAAAATCAGCAAAGGGGTTAGCCTTTGAAAATTTAAGAATTTTTTTTTAAATTAAAATTAATACAAAACGTAATAGTAGCCCGATAGTGTAGAATGATACCTTAATTAAAAGCTCTGGTCATGAGTAAAAATACTGCATCAAAATATGTGTACATTTCAACAAATAATTTTTATGCCAAAAAATCAGCAAAGAGGTTAAGCCTTTGAAAATTTAAGAATTTTTTTTTAAATTAAAATTAATACAAAACGTAATAGTAGCCCGATAGTGTAGAATGATACCTTAATTAAAAGCTCTGGTCATGAGTAAAAATACTGCATCAAAATATGTGTACATTTCAACAAATAATTTTTATGCCAAAAAATCAGCAAAGAGGTTAAGCCTTTGAAAATTTAAGAATTTTTTTTTAAATTAAAATTAATACAAAACGTAATAGTATCCCGATAGTGTAGAATGATACCTTAATTAAAAGCTCTGGTCATGAGTAAAAATACTGCATCAAAATATGTGTACATTTCAACAAATAATTTTTATGCCAAAAAATCAGCAAAGGGGTTAGCCTTTGCAAATTTAAGAATTTTTTTTTAAAATTAAAATTAATACCAAACGTAATAGTAGCCCGATTTTTATGAATGATATCTTAATTAAAAGCTCTGGTCATGAATAAAAATACTGCATCAAAATATGTGTACATTCCAACAAATAATTTTTATGCCAAAAAATCAGCAAAGGGGTTAGCCTTTGAAAATTTAAGAATTTTTTTTTAAATTAAAATTAATACAAAACGTAATAGTAGCCCGATAGTGTAGAATGATACCTTAATTAAAAGCTCTGGTCATGAGTAAAAATACTGCATCAAAATATGTGTACATTTCAACAAATAATTTTTATGCCAAAAAATCAGCAAAAGCCTTTGAAAATTTAAGAATTTTTTTTTAAATTTAAATTAATACAAAACGTAATAGTAGCCCGATAGTGTAGAATGATACCTTAATTAAAAGCTCTGGTCATGAGTAAAAATACTGCATCAAAATATGTGTACATTTCATTAAATAATTTTTATGCCAAAAAATCAGCAAAGGGGTTAGCCTTTGCAAATTTAAGAATTTTTTTTTTAAATTAAAATTTTTACAAAACGTAATAGTAGCCCGATAGCGTAGAATGATACCTTAATTAAAAGCTCTGGTCATGAGTAAAAATACTGCATCAAAATATGTGTACATTTCAACAATTAATTTTTATGCCGAAAAATTAGTAAAGGGGTTAGCCCCTTTAACAAAATTTAACAATTTTTTTTAAATTAAAATTAATACAAAACGTAATAGTAGCCTGATTGTGATGAATAGTACCTTAATTAAAAGCTCTGTTCATGAGTAAAAATACTGCATCAAAATATGTGTACATTTCAACAAATAATTTTTATGCCAAAAAATCAGCAAAGGGGTTAGCCTTTGAAAATTTAAGAATTTTTTTTTAAATTAAAATTAATACAAAACGTAATAGTAGCCCGATAGTGTAGAATGATACCTTAATTAAAAGCTCTGGTCATGAGTAAAAATACTGCATCAAAATATGTGTACATTTCAACAAATAATTTTTATGCCAAAAAATCAGCAAAGGGGTTAGCCTTTGCAAATTTAAGAATTTTTTTTTTAAATTAAAATTAATACAAAACGTAATAGTAGCCCGATTTTGATGAATGATATCTTAATTAAAAGCTCTGGTCATGAGTAAAAATACTGCATCAAAATATGTGTACATTTCATTAAATAATTTTTATGCCAAAAAATCAGCAAAGGGGTTAGCCTTTGCAAATTTAAGAATTTTTTTTTAAAATTAAAATTAATACCAAACGTAATAGTAGCCCGATTTTTATGAATGATATCTTAATTAAAAGCTCTGGTCATGAATAAAAATACTGCATCAAAATATGTGTACATTCCAACAAATAATTTTTATGCCAAAAAATCAGCAAAGGGGTTAGCCTTTGAAAATTTAAGAATTTTTTTTTAAATTAAAATTAATACAAAACGTAATAGTAGCCCGATAGTGTAGAATGATACCTTAATTAAAAGCTCTGGTCATGAGTAAAAATACTGCATCAAAATATGTGTACATTTCAACAAATAATTTTTATGCCAAAAAATCAGCAAAAGCCTTTGAAAATTTAAGAATTTTTTTTTAAATTTAAATTAATACAAAACGTAATAGTAGCCCGATAGTGTAGAATGATACCTTAATTAAAAGCTCTGGTCATGAGTAAAAATACTGCATCAAAATATGTGTACATTTCATTAAATAATTTTTATGCCAAAAAATCAGCAAAGGGGTTAGCCTTTGCAAATTTAAGAATTTTTTTTTTAAATTAAAATTAATACAAAACGTAATAGTAGCCCGATAGTGTAGAATGATACCTTAATTAAAAGCTCTGGTCATGAGTAAAAATACTGCATCAAAATATGTGTACATTTCAATAAATAATTTTTATGCCAAAAAATCAGCAAAGGGGTTAGCCTTTGCAAATTTAAGATTTTTTTTTTAAATTATAATTAATACAAAACGTAATAGTAGCCCGATTGTGATGAACGATACCTTAATTAAAAGCTCTGGTCATGAGTAAAAATACTGCTACAAAATTTTAATGCCAAAAAATCAGCAAAGGGGTTAGCCTTTGCAAATTTAACAATTTTTTTTAAATTAAAATTAATACAAAACGTAATAGTAGCCTGATTGTGATGAATACTACCAGTAGCCCGATTTTGATGAATGATACCTTAATTAAAAGCTCTGGTCATGAGGAAAAATACTGCATCAAAATATGTGTACATTTCAATAAATAATTTTTATGCCAAAAAATCAGCAAAGGGGTTAGCCTTTGCAAATTTAAGAATTTTTTTTTAAATTAAAATTAATACAAAACGTAATAGTAGCCCGATTGTGATATAATCAGGTCTAAATTAAACCATGACCTCAAAATTCGTAATCTAATACGAAATGTATTAGATTCTAAAGCAAACAACCGAACTTTTTGGTCGTTTGCTAGCTTGGTAAAAAGGAATTTTAGCGGTAAGACATCATCTATCCCCTTATTGTTTTATAATAATAACTATTATAAAACCACCATTCAAAAAGCTAATTTATTAGTTTTTCACTTTGTTTCTTCATCTATGCGCAAAATTTATTTTCGTTCTCGAGTTGTTTCTAAAGTTCTTAAAAATCTGAGTCCATACAAAGCAACTGGGCCTGATGGATTACCATCAATTGTCCTAAAATACTGTCATTTTTCCCTAGCTAGACCTCTTGCCAAACTGTTTAAATTATCAGTAAATTCTGGCATTTTTCCCTCTATTTGGAAAACAGCAAATATTCAACCGGTTCCTAAGAAAGGTGATAAAACTTCTCCTTCCAATTACCGCCCAATTGCTTTGTTGTCGACCTTACCTAAAGTAATGGAATCTATTATGAATTTTCGCATAATGAACTATCTCGAAAGGCATGCGCTTTTATTAGATTTTCAATATGGGTTTCGTAAGAATCGCTCTTCAGGTGGTCTTATTGCTTATATAACTCATTTGTGGGGAAAAAGTATTGAAAAATATGGTGAGTCAAATGTCGTATCTCTAGATATTTCAAAAGCATTTGATAGAGTATAGCATCAATGCCTGATCAATTAAATTCGGTCACTGAATCTTGATAGTTCTCTAATTAAACGGATAGAGAGTTATTTAATGGGACGATCGATTAAGGTAGTATTAGACGGCATTTCATCCGACTCGTATGAAATCAATGCTGGTGTACCGCAAGGTTTATCTTTGTCGCCTACCTTATTTTTGATCTATATCAATGATATTTTTAAATTGGCACCACGTGATATCCACTCTTTTGCTGATGATACTATAGTGTCTACTTCTATTGAGTTTAATAGCCAAAAGGACTGCAATTCTCATTTAACTTGCTCTCGTCAAATTATGAATAATTCACTTCTTACTTGCATTGACAAGGTCATTGAATGGGGCAATTTTAATAGGGTAGAATTTAATCCACAGAAATCCCAAGCGTGTCTTTTTTCACAAAAAAAATTCAAAATTATGTTCCACCCAAATTAATAGGTCGTCCTCTCTTAGAATGTTGGGCTTAAACATTTCGAGTGATCTTTCTTGGAAAGAACATATATATTCTATTGCAAAAAAAGCTAGTCAGTATCTGGGTTTCATTAGACGGTGTAACTCTTATTTTACCCCTATAGAAGTTCTTAAATTATACAAGGCTTATGTTAGGCCCATTATGGAATTTAATTCATTTGTCTGGGGTGGTGCTCCAAGATTAAATCTCAAATGTCTCGATAGAATTCAAAATAGAGTTATTCACATGATTAACGATAAAAGTATTGCTTTATCAATTGACTCATTAGAGCACAGACGCAAAGTAGGTGCTTTATCGCTTTTTTACAAATATTATTTTGGCCACTGTTCTTCCGAAATTAAATCTCTAATACCAGCGGCGTTTGTCAACAGGGCTCCCACTCGAATTACCCCTAGGCAATGTGTTAATCTAAAAAAAAAAAAAAAATACACTTGACCTTGAAATCGAGCACCATTACCGAAATTATAGATTTTCAGAAATTACAGGATGTAATTATCGAAATTACAGGTTTTCCAGGCTAGGATAAACTAATTCCCTACTAATAGATTTTTCCGTAGATATTTCTCTTCAACAAAAATCTACATCAGTATTTTGTAATGAACATTTTACAGGAAATTTTTAAGAATTTTGTGAATACATTCGTATTATCGTTTACAAAGTTTTTAAAAGTTTAAATATTATCTGACAATATTTCGGTAACTGTTTCTGGTTTAAGAATCATCTTAGCAACAATCAGCAACATTTTTATTTGACTTTTCAGATGATCTAAGGACCAGAATCGTACTACTTTGAAATAAAGCATTAAGCCTTTTAAAATAACCAAGTTTATTTTTATGCTCAACTCGCAAAATGTGAAACTACTCTCTCTCTCTCTCTCTCTCTCTGTCTCTTCTAAACAGCTCTAGACATCAGTATTAATATTCCTATAAAATTTCCACAAATCATTTTTAAGCATAAAAATTCGGAAAAGGGTGTAATCCTAGTACACGTAACTGTAGTCTGATTTTGGTGATTGATATTGAAGGCTTTCGACTCAGTATTTATACTGCTCTAAAATATTCATATACATTTTCAAAAATTATTTTTATTATGCAAATTTGGCAAATATTTTAGTTAATAATTTTGGTGTTAATGACATTATCAGTGACACCATCCCCGGAAAATGTGCTTGCTTCGGAGTTTCTAAAGTTTCATCTGTTAAAGCAGTTGAGTGTGCTTCTTGACAAATAAAGCTGACCGGGCTGTACAAAGCTAATCGGGCATAAAGCAAGGTTCTGGAAGAAATACTAAATTTTTCGAGTGTTTCTAGCCTTGTGATTTATTAATTGTCATTCCATAAGTCAAAGAAAGGGCAAATTAATGCCGAACAAAGTTGAACGGCAACGCAAAATCTTTGCGGATAAAATGCATTGACCCAGAGTGATATTTATTCATTATCTCTGCTTTTATGCAATTTGACCTAAAATACCTAACCACCAGTCTAGTGCCATTGCATAATCCATTCTTTATCGCCAGGTTTCTTAAAAGCATAACTATGCATTCTTATTTTAGATTAAAAGTATGTCGTAGTAAACCAGAAGATTTTAGTGAATCCGGAAACTCAACCGGAAACTTCACTAGTAAACTGTTTTCATCGCTGCCGTCATTGCTTTCATCAATTTGACGCAAGTGTTCAATTTGAGGCATAAAATTACACGTTTATTTTTCACTTTCACGTTCGACTTTCTCTTGGGCCATCGAGATAACCACTACCAGTTGAGCTTCATTCAGAGCTGCCCAAAGGTAAAAATCTTGGTTTAGATTCAGTAAATTTAAAGGAAAAGTTCTTTCTGCAGAAACAGAAATTAAAAGGTAAAAAAGTCGAAGCTTTATACCTGACATTAATCTTTTAAGCAATAAACGCAGCTAGAAAAGGCACTGTCCTCGGCGCTACACTTTTGGCATAAAAAAGAACATAAGAATGATAAATTTCGTATATTACTATGGCATTTGAAACCAAAAAAAATATATAATGTATACTGGTAATTGCATGCCAGTACAAACCAAAACAACAACATATTTTTAAATATATATCTATCCTTGTTGCACATTATTGCATTGAAATTTTTATTTTCAGTTTTGTTTGGTTTTGTGTTTCCTTTGTCATTATTACTGTAGAGGTAAGCGATTGCGGATGTAATTCCGGATAATCCTTCGGAAATAACTGAAGAGTCCAAAAAAACTTTTTACACTCAGCAATTTTTTTTCACCCGGTTCAATGCTATTTATCGAAATTTCGAACTCCAAATATTCTAGCAAAAAACATACATTTGCTCAGATTCAAGGTTAAGCCTGCGTCTCAACAGCTGCATGATTATATCTAAACTTTCCATTCCTTTGTCGTTTGTAGTAGCTGGAATTATAATGTCATCTATTGGGCCATGGCTATCGTGTATCGGAACCTTTCCAGTATATTGTTTATAAGCCTTTGGAATACCGCATTATATTGCCCGCTCAATGCTATGAATATTCCATAGCCCGAAAGGTATTCTGTTAAACTGGTAACATTATCATGAGTTATAAAGTTATAAAGTTTTTGCCTTCGAACTTTCAACTATTGGTAATTGGTAGTATCCAGTCACCAAATCAAGGCTGGTAAAGTATACTTCCCTTGTAATCGAACCAACTACCGTCATCTATGAGTGGTAAAAGAAGTGATCCTTGATTGCCTCACTGTTGAGCCTTCTGTTGTCAAAACACATTTTAACATCGTCATTTCTTTTCCGAATTAGTATTACCAGTATTCTCATATAGTGATATGCGGTCCTCTATAATTTCGGCTTCCTTTAGCTCTGCTCCTTTTTACTTGACTATATTCCGTTGTCTTAGTGTTATTTGATCAGACATGTAATATATTGGTACTTCATATTTTAACACTATATCCATCTCTGCTTCATCGACATCAACTGATCGACATCAAAGCCGCGCTGCTCCCCATATTACCATAGCACACAATATCAAAACCATTTAGTCGGGCATTTTTAATTTTTCCGAAACTCACTAGAACTTGCGACAGGCACATCACTCGAACCATTTCTGCTTGGACATTACCTCGCCATATGTCCTTCTTAGTAACACGAAAAATACTTTTTTTGTTGAGACAATTACTAGGCACATGTCCTTTTTTTCGACACTTATAACAGAACCTGTCTTTGTCAATTTCTGCGTCGACGTTTATGGGTTTACTACTATTTACTTGACTGATGGTTTATTCAATGTGATCGGCTGCTTTCAATAACTCTGTCAACAATATTGCAATGTTGACAATATTGACACATTCTTGTCTAGCCCCATGACAATCCATTCCATCAACTCATCGGATTTGAAATTTGCATAAAGTTACACAAAGCTCTTTAAAAATATTCTTTAATGTTTTACCCGCGTTGTGATTTGAGAGCACTCTTAATTGAGCGAATGATCACCATCCACTGGGTCGAATATTGGTAGACTACCGATTATATTCGAGAAATATCTCGATCTTGCTTAAAATTCTTCACGTTATACCATAACCTCACTTTTATGGTTAGAAATACTGGCGTTATTTGATTTCCCACTTAATTCCCTACAGACATTATTCTGATCCATCTCGCTCCGGTTCTCTGAACTTACATTGCACAATTATTCCGCAACCTTGGTCAAACCTCCTTGAGAGCCCCTATCAAAACACAATATTGCACACAGACCACAAAGTAGGTTAAATTTTAGTTAAATATCACGGTTTACGAGATTTATCCCACCCACTTCTGAAATTATTGCAGGGTTTTACAGACTTCTGACGATACTTCAATGGTTTTTTTTAAAGAAACGAAATGTTGAATCACTTCCCGGACTTGATTTATTTAATTCAATTTTAATTCAGTTATAAATTAAATATTGAGTTACTATACAGGGCGGGTCATCTGTTTTTTTTTAATATTTTGTAAAAAAAACCACACATTTTTGGATGAAAAGTCAAATTTTTTAATGATAATGAAAGGTGGTTCTATGCCATTTATGTATGAAAAATAATATGCCCACCACGGCTTCGTCTAGACACGCCTTTTTTCAATAAAACCGGATCAATGACCTCAATTTCAGCTCGATTGTTGTTTTTGAAATGTTTATGGATGATTCTCCGCTCCTCAAATTCGACAATTTTGCTAATTAATGTATCCATTAAGATGAAAAACCATCATTTCGTTCAAGCATCCAATTAACAAAACGGTGACAATTTAATGGTCTGGTGGTCTCAATTTTTGAGTTAGTTGAATTTGGAATGGATGCAAATGAAGATCAACATGAAAAATGCGTCATAATGTGACAATATGTGAAATATTGAGTTCTTGTGAACGATGCCTGGTTCATGTGCTTGGCTCATTATGAACACTTTTATTATCAGCTGCCACTGCATCAGGAGTACGAACTGGATGAATATGTTGATACGGTCTACGATCTTCCACTGAGCGAGTTTCTTCAAAACGATCAAAAATGTTGCCAATTGCACCTAATTGCATGCTCAGTAGCCTGGCCATATCGATCAAAACTCTAACGTAATCTACGAAATGTTTTTTTAACGATCATTTTTTTAGAACAGATAACATTAAGTACTAAAATTCATTGATTGAAAAAAGCACCAACAGATGGCCCACCCTGTATTTAGAAATTGAGTATATTCAGATAATTGATTTACTGAAGTGAATTTGGGTATTTGACTGACATTTTTCACTTCAGATAAATGCCAATAAATGAATCATATTTTAAGCTTATGTTGAAGTTTCATTTTTCTAATAATTTTATTATTAGTATTTTAAAACTAATTTGTTGTGTTTTTATTTTATTTAGTTTAACATTTTTACTAAAGTAGTAAAAACACAAATCCGTAAGGACCTGCCAAAATAAATGAGAATAGCAAAAAATAACAAAATCATTCTCTTTGATTTTCTTCATACTACTTTTTATTTTTAATTATACCCTGGCGACAATGCCAGCAACATAAATCATATCTCTATATTTCAGTAGCCTAAATAATATAACGATCTAAGCTAGGACACATTTCGACCAAAGTAAAAATAATCCAAAACTTTTGCAATATAGAGACATCTATTAGACGGCTTTGGAAATTATAAAAGTTTTATCGTGCTATTTTTGTATATTTTATTATTATATGGATAACCAAAATTTCTGGTTTTGAAACTTCACAATTATTTGCCTATAAAATTTAGAAATTGTTTCCAAATCCTCCTAAAATCCTGTAAACCTATGGTAGCAAACCAATGGAAATTGACTTAAATCCGGTAAAACATGCCATTAATGCCTAAAAAAATTATGAAAGTTTTACTAAATTTCAAGTTTAAGTAATATTTTGCAAACCAAGTACTTAAAAATCCGGATAACCCATAGTGGTAAGCCTTTGGAAATTGAGAAGATTTTAACAAAATAAATATCCTCTAAAATTCCGAAAACACTGAATGAATGTTCATTTAAGCCTATGAAAATTTCTTAAGAATATGATGGTTAGGCTTATGAAATCTGTTTCTGGACGTTTAGTTTTTATAGTTTTAGTTTTTTGATGACCAAATTTAATATGTAGTGTTCCGGTGGCTTCGCAACTTCCATTACTAATCGTTTTATATTGAGTTCTTCAATGTATTCCTAGATAATGTAGTTTGCTTCTAGCAGTTTTCCTCGAGTAATTTGCTAAATGCCCAACTAAACTAATCAAATCACAATTTTATGACTTAAGTTATGTATTATGCCAAATGTTCCTACTTAGCTAACAAATGTTAAATTTTCTTTTTTTTTCAGGAAGTGAAATACAATTGGTCCGTGGCAATGGAAAGTGCGGTAGATTCCTCATTTTTTTGGGGTTATTTAGTTACACAATTACCTGGTGGTTTTCTAGCATCGATGTATCCAGCTAATCGAATATTTGGAACCGCTATTGCTTGTTCCTCATTTTTAAATTTATTAGTACCTGGTGCCATGAGTTTACATCCAACGATGGTAATTTTAGTTAGGATGCTACAAGGATTAGTGGAGGTAAGCTAAAAATTATTTTTATTTTTTCATTTACATATTCAAAATTATCGTAAATATTTACAGGGTGTCACATATCCGGCATGCCACGGTATATGGAGATTTTGGTCACCGCCACTAGAACGTTCACGTTTAGCCACGATGGCATTTAGTGGATCGTATGCCGGTGTTGTTATTGGTATGCCAATGTCTGGTATACTAACGGGATTAGTTGGTTGGCAGGCTCCATTTTATTTTTATGGTGTCATGGGTATAATATGGTACGCATTTTGGTTGTGGCTTACTTTCGAAAAACCTAAACTTCATCCAACAATTACGGTTCAAGAATTGAAATACATCGAAAAATCGTTAGGAGAATCTGTTCAATTACCAATGCCAACTATGGCGACAACACCATGGCGAGAATTTGCACGTTCGACACCCGTCTACGCTATTATTGTAGCAAATTTTTGTCGCTCGTGGAATTTTTATTTATTAGTTTTGTACCAAAGTGCATACTTAAGACACTCATTTAAATTTCGCATTGAAGAGACAGGTCTAGTTGGTGCTCTACCTCATCTGCTAATGACAATAATTGTTCCGTTCGGTGGTATGTTAGCCGATTATCTGCGTAAAAATAATATACTGTCGACAACAAATGTTAGAAAAATTTTTAACTGTGGTGGATTTGGACTGGAAGGATTATTCTTTTTGGTGGTGGCACATGCAAAATCTTCGGGTGGTGCAATAACAGCTCTTACTTTAGGTGTAGCATTTAGTGGATTTGCAATTTCAGGCTATAATGTCAATCATCTGGATATAGCGCCACGATATGCAAGTATATTGATGGGACTGTCTAATGGAATAGGAACAATTGCTGGTTTAATTTGCCCCATTGCAATCGATCATCTAACGAGGGGGCAGGTAAGTACTTAAATATAAATATATCGCATTTACACCCATCCTTTTCATAAAATGTATCCTGTGTTATAACTCTTCCTCATCCTCCTCCACCGCATCATCTTCATCATCATCAATTTTATAAACTCCGATAATAACTTTTTTGTTTCCATTCAAACATTTATGATTATATTTTTCATGCTTTGATGACTCTTAATAGTAAATTTATATTTGATTTTTTTTTTTTTTTTTTTATAAAATGCATTGAATGGAACAAATACGAAATTGTATATCCATAACTACCTCAAACCCTTCATAATCCTCCTTTTTAACTATGTTCAATATTATACGGTATTATGGGTATTAGTGATGTCATATTTCATACACATATTTTATATATTTACATGCGACTTTAGCCAAAAGATTGTTGGGAGACGGTATTTACTATAGCAGCGTCAGTTCATTTGGTGGGTATTACATTTTACGCTATATTCGCGTCGGGTGAATTGCAGCCATGGGCCGAACCACAAATGGAAGAAAAGAAGGTTTGGGGGTCAACCGACGCGGGACTTGGTTACACGAAGGAAACATCATTTGTAAGTTTAGCAAAATGAAATATTAAATCGAACATATAATATAGATGTATGGAACACTGGAGGGTAAGGCCAAGTAAACTGAAAACACTTTAAATCATTTTTCAGATTTATCATGTCTAGGTGAAAAGTAATTCGACCAAGTTTGTTTTTTCAGCATTTTGAGTTCTTGTATTGTATATTGACAAACCACCAATTTCAATGCCATATAAAAAAAAGTTTTAGTTGGGATAATATGTTGTTAAGACATTTAACACTCCATAAAAATCTACTACTGACAATTTTATGCAAAAATATCCTTTCTAAGGATTTGATTTCATTAATTAAGTTTTGTATAGTAGCAATTTTGATTTATATTTTATGACGTTAAAGTTAATCCATCGGGCTTGGTTCAACAAGACGGTGCAATTTTACATACACCCAATACATCGATGGAATAAGAGATATGGTTCCCTACAGTAAATGTCTTAAAAATGAACACTTCAAGAGCTCGCATCTATTTTCCAGACTTGCTATGTGGTAGATTTTCACCCATTCAGATATGGTGGTAAACGCTGCAGGGTAAGTTAATTCGTGATAATACCCGCAAACGTCTTTTTAAGTTAAGTAGCGGACAAATATGTTCTGAAAGCTCTCTAGACTACAGATGATTCTATCATAAAATGAACATTAAACAATAACCGTATATTTTAGTTGCGACCGAACGTAAGCAATGCCAGGATCTTAATTTCCAGATCGTAAATATCTCTCGTCTATCGTTTAATCGTTTAACCTCACATGGGATTAGCTCTATAGCAACACATTGATCGATGTGTTTGTTACCGCACATATTTTCCACGAAGTGACATCTATAGGTCTATGATCTTAGATACTTTACTTTACTTACTTTACTTAGATCTTAGCGGTATGGTGTTGATTTCGTATTGTTTTATGATTGGATTTAATTTCCGGTGGAATAAAGTCTTTTTGAAGTCCTTTTTGATGTTCAGGTAAAGAAGATTTGATTCACATCAATTTGCTAAATTGTTAGTCTTTGAGTTTCTCGGCATCGCTTAGGTTCTCAATAGTTCTTTATATTTTTAGTTCGGTCAGCGGTAGTAAACAATAAAATATTCGAATGTTGCTTGACTTTAGTGATCGCGTCGATCAAAATTGTAAAAATCCAAGGGTTAACATGGGAACCTTGTGGTAGCGATGTTCCCTCAAATTAGGCTTAACCCATACAACAAAGTTATTCGAGAACCTAAATGAGGAAAACCGTTCTAATGCTTTACTAGAGTACACTTTGTACATTATATGCTAATGACTTTCTTTTAGTTTAAATGTCCTGCTGGTGAATTCAATGAGGTTTGTAGATGTCGTGGGCATGTACCCATGTTGGTACGGTGAAACATGTCGAGGTACAAATTTTTTGAAGGTATTGCATATTATAAGTTTTTTTGGAACTTACATTATCGCTTGGCGTTATTCTGGATATCTTCCATTTATAAGAGAATTCTCCCAATCTCAATGACTTTTTTTTACCAGTTGCTGTTAGTTGATTAACCTGTTACTATTTCTGTCACGTAGAAGCACGTACTTTCTATTATCTAGTCCCTTTATCTAATATTGTCCGTAGACATATATGTACTTGATTTGTTTACAGCTTTCTGTTATTCTTTTGACATGTGACGTAATATCCAGCCTTTCGTCAACATCTTCCCCAAGCCAATTTACAGATTTGACCGTCTTAATTCTCGCTCCATTTGCAGACACCAAAAATGATCTTCTGATATCGAGAGATCCTTTAAGTTGGATTATTACTGTTTTAGCAGATTAAAGCACAATCTTAATGATGCAACACGAATCAGTCATTTTATTTATAGCACTTTGAGCTACTTCCTGAAAGATTTGTCTAGAATTTTCAGCAAAGAGCATTAGCTTATCGTTCGCGAATGCTACTTTTTGAACAGTGGCATTCACACTACTATTAAAAACGATATGCCAGAGGTGTGGGCCCAGTAAGAATTGTGGGCGCTTTAGTCACACTCTTTTGAAATGTGCCATAATTAGTGACATAATTATGATTGAGTAAAAGTATGCTGGACAACTAATCTTTTTTAACTGATTCATAATACTAAGCCATAATAGACTATCGAAAACCCCAGATACTTCAAGGAATATTTCAAGAATGTATTTTTGCTCTGACTGTTTGATTATGTTAATCACTTTCACGATAGAGTCTTCTGTGGACCGCCTTTCTCTAAAACCGAACGGTTTGTCACTATATACCTCCCACTTCCTTTAAAAACGTACATCAACCTGCCAGTTATTAATTGTGCGTGTAATTTACACAAGACTGGTAGTAGCATGATTGGCCTATAGGATTTGGAGTTTGTGGGGTCTCGTTTACCTTCCTTCCTTATTATAATTACTATGCCGTTTTCCCAAGCTTCTGAAAAACTCCTCTTTTTAGACACTAGTTCAAAAACGCGTGTTATTGAGCCCTATTTTAGACCATGGTCTTTGTATAACTTCGACCCCTATATTATCAAAGTGGTTTGTCAGTTTTAATGACAATATAATGTCATTAAAGATCATATAGTATTACAAAGTTGCATTTCTTTGATAATTTCAAAGGAAAACCCTTTTCAAGGTAAAGGTTCCCTTTGTCCACACCCGTGGATGGACCGTGGTAACCCGTGGTATGTTTTTGTCACGAACACAGATTATTGAGCTTGATATTTTATTTTCTATTATATCTACATCCTCATTGGATACGCGTGTTATATCTTCTGACCTTCCTGCCAAGTTTATTCAATCAAGAAACCGAAGATGACCACTATAAGTCCATAGTCTTCTTGTACTTCCCATTTGGACATTTTTCTCAACAACCCACCACTCACAAGTGGACATTAATATATGACTCACCATTGTGGCAATAGGTACTTGGCTGACGTTCAGCTTTTTTGTTTATAACAAAGAGGCCTCTTCTTGCAACAAATTTTTCAGCGGGGATTCCTCGTTCATTTGTTTACTTATTATGTCTTAGGAAGGTTTTTGAGACCCTCCATGATTTTATCAGGCCTATTAATGTAATCCACTGTTTCATCAGAGATTTTAAAGTTGATACTTCAACACATAAACAAAGTGAGTCACAAAGTTGTAAGTCTCTTAGGTCCTCTAGTGCTTGAATATACCTGGCTCGTTCGTAAAAAATCAGTCTAGTGTTTTAAATAAGCCATTTTGTATTGGACAAATTTGGCTAAAACTATCGTAGATAGTACCAATGAACAGATGCTTCTTATCTAACATCAGTTTAATAGACAGAATTAATTCATCATGAAAAGTTCAAAAAATAGGTATAAAATTGAAAATGGCCTTTACGTCACCATAATCAACAGTATCGGACTTCTTTTTATAATGATATCTAAAACAAAATCTTCGTTAAAATCTCAGAGTAAGCAGTGTTCGATGGGTTTAAGATAGCTAGAATTAGACAACCTGTAGACGATGTGACAGATAAGAACATTTTTATGGACCAAAATTCTTTAAAATACTTTTAACATTTTTATAGTATAAGCCGGTTAAACTGAAATTGACCTTTAATTATTGATATTAGATCTTTGAAAACTTTTATTTATAAGAATGGCATAGGATGATTTCCAACATTTGGAAAAGTATCTAACTTACAAAGCTCTAATAAAATTTGTGACAGAAGAGCGTTACAGAAGACCGTTTTTGTTAAAGAACTAGAAGACCGGTTTTGTATAAGAAATCCGAAAAGGTAAAAAATTCTTCGTCCAGGAGCATACTACGATAACATCAGATGCAGACTAACTAAAAATCATCAAATGTTTGCTACCGTACGTAATTCCTAACTCTAATGAAGCATTTAAACCAACAAAAGTGGATAACTATGCAAGGTGGTCTCAGAAGTACCCATCTAGGACGTTTTACGTTTGCAATACTGAATGTGTGTGGAACATTTCGTTAAAGTTCCATTGGTGGCTGACAAAAGTATTGATACCTGAACCATTGGTGGCTGACAAAACTAGGATCGTTTTGTCTTGCGTTTTATGATTTATACAAGTTTTATAGGGAATGTCTATCGTTCAAATTGCAACAAATTGTAAGCTTGTGGTTTTGGCGCCATTTCAATGTTGCCCTCTTTCTTGTAGAAGGAGTACGGGATCGTGTTCGCTATAGCAGGTCGCATGACTAGATGTTCGTATTTTGAGTCTATATCTAGTTTGGAATTGATTTTTTTGAGCTAGTTGCTCGTTCTCTAGATTCGTTTTGATCCTTAAACCGTCTAGTGGTAAGCTGATGTTGGGATTTTGGAAACAACATTTGAGATAAAATATTCAACAGAGAAAATTTCATTTTTTTGGCCTTACCCTGGTGAACATATACACCCTTTGTACAACCCTAATTATATTGTTTGTATTATTTTATTTAACCATATATAGAATGAACCACAGTCAAAGGACACAACACAAATCAATGTAGGTAATACAATGAATTATGGTGCGGTGCAACAACATGTTGCTGGCAATCCATTTGCTCAAGGTGGTATCGTGACTACAGAAGAAGTACAACCGCAACCGACTGACACATATTTACACGGAACAACCGAAGATCGTTCGTACTGACCATCTAGTATCGAACAAACAACTAACTCTTCTAAACTACAAAAAAGCGTTACATTTGCTTTAGAAGATGAAAACTAAAAACATTAAAACAATAGCAACTGCCTAATTTCAAGTTTTTCATTTCATTATTTAATTTAGTTAAGACAATTTATGCAATAAAAAAAATTATTCAATTCAAAATTATTTTAATTTTCAAATTAATTTAAATTTAATTTAAAACTAAAAAAATTAAAAAAAAAAATACAAAAAAAAACAAAAAACAAAACTTAACCCTGCTTAAGCAATTATAAACTTAGATAGACTTAATTTTAGTACAGATTATTTAGTACATAAAACAAACGATAAATGTTTTTCTGTTTTTGTTTTTTGACCTACAATTATACTATAAAATTTCAATCTATTTCATATATAAATATTATACAACTTAAAGGTCAGATGAAAAAATACACTGGGCAACTGTTGAATGGGTTTTAAGGGAGAGTGATATGGTGTTAATTCAGTTTATAGTGAGAAATCATTTCAAGGTCATTTTAAAGTCAAAATTGTTTTTTAAACACTTTTCTGATAAACATCATTCCTTTAATTTTGTTTTGCGTTATATCATGTAATACTGGAAATCTTATTACCACTATTCTTCAGTTTACTGATTCTTCAAGAGAATGCCCTATTAATAAAATATGTATTATCTGCAGATTTTGCTATGCTTTATTAATAGAATTGGAAAAATTTGGTTATTTCATTTTTTTGAAGCATATCGAAATCTGTTAAAAAATTTAGATCATAATTTTAAAAACAATATTGACTTTGAAATGCCCTTAGAAGCTAGCTCTGATTATTAAATGGATTTCTTTCAATTTTTTGTCCTTGCCCACTTGATGCAACTGTCGTCTATTGCACTATGACATCATATTTTTAATTTTTTAATATTCAAACGACATATATTTATATACATATATCTGTGTATTATATATGAGTGAGAGTTTGTGAGCCACTTAATGTTTTAAAATCGAATAATTCTTAAACGAGCAAGTTTATGAAAAAAGTTACAAAGCAAGTGCTTTTAATATTAATGGAGAAATGTGTTGGTGTAATTGTTTTTCAGGGTCACATCAAGGTTTCTATGTACTTTTGGATGATAATAAAGAAACCTATATATTTTATTGCAAAACTGTTGTTTTATAAAAACTATACACATTTATCATATGTACATTATTTTTCTGATATTTTAAATTTTATTAAAATAAAAAACAATTAAATAAAATCACTTTTAAAACTATTTATTAATCAGAACAAAATTATGTAATAAAACTGCAGGTTTTCGAAAAAAAATTAAATGACCTTGAAATAACCTTGAAAATAGACTGCACTAACTCATTTCTCTTTTAAAACTAAATATGTTTTGCCTACTACATTTTTTTATAAAATTGCAAGTTTTAAAGTTATTTGGGTTTTTAACTTTACGAGACTCGCACTATATTTATATATATATTAAGTTTAGTCAAATAAAACAGCATTTGTTATGTATGCACAGTATTATATTTAAAATTAAGGATTTTTTTTTTAATTATAAAAAATTGTTATATAAATATAGTCGGTGTTAATTATGTATATGTATAATATTATGCGAGTATGTTTATAAAAAGTATATATATATATAAATATAAACAAATTTACTATTTAACTAAAAATTATAAATAAAGTTAATCAAATAAATAAAAAACATACTAAAAGAGTCAATTTTTTTGATTGTAATTTAGAAACCAAAAAATATTTACAATAATTAAAATTTTATAACTATAAATATAATAATTTTTATTTTCTTTGCTCCTCTCCTTCCTTCTTTCAGTCTTTAAGTTCTGTAAAAATTGGAGTCTATTTCCAGATAATTCTTTTATTTTTATATTTTTAATAATTTCCCCTCTAGTAATACATTATTAATTTATTCTTTTTATTAAATATAATTAAATAATGAATTTCATTCAGGTCGGGTATATGTGTTAATATTTGTTAAAAAAAAATATATATATAAAATCAATAATTTAGTTTTTAAGTATTTAAATTATCAGTACAATATAATTTATGTAAAGATTTCGAATTTTAATATGCTTATTATAAAAAAAAAAAAAATAAAAACCAAAAAAAAAACTTCTAACAACCGCTAGAAATCAGAACAACATATCATGTTCGTTATAATATTAAAATGTTATTAATTTAATTTAAATATTTATTAATTATTTATTAGCGTTATTGTTATAAAATATATTAGCGTCAATTTATTAATTTTTAATTTTTTTTTTAATTATGTTAAACTATTTTTCTATATATAGATATATATATATTATTATATTATTATATTATTATTGTTAAAATATAAAGTTCAAAATCTAAAAATTGTATTGTACTTATAATTTTGAAAATATATTATAATATTTAGTATAATATATAATATGTAGGTGAATAGGTGTTGTATATTGAAATGAATTATAAATATTAGGTTTAACATAAATCTTTCGAGTTCTGCAGTGATAATACAATAAAAAAATATAATAAAAAATATTAAATTTGAATATATAATTCCCATATTGGAATATAATAATATAATATAATTTTCATGTGTCATAATAATATGAAAATATTTCGAAACCAACTGGTTTAGTGTAATAAATAGTAAATAATTAGTTAAGGTAATTTACATCAAATTATATACACAGGGTGGGCCATTTTGATTAAGACAAAATTGTGAAAAATGTTCTAAACAAACATTTGTTGGTTCGAGGGGAAAAACATAGTTGCAAGGGCACTATAAAAGTTTACCTTGAAAAATTCTGACAAATTACAAATATATAAAACGATATTATTTTCAAATATTATTCTGCAACCGATACATTTTCCCTTTCACTTTCTAAAATGCTGATGTTTCTACTATTCTTATAGTTCTAGTTTGGGGTCCCTTGTCCAAATGTCACACTTCCTGTATTAGTCTTCCACGTCTCTCTAGGAATTGACCCAATAAAATTGGCGATGAACTTTTTTCAAAGTCTATTTGACACCCAAGTGTTCTTCAGATCTACCATTATGTATTTCTTGCAGAACCTCTGGTATTATGTTTGCTATAGAACCGTCTGCTCTATGATATTTCAGTGTGATTTTATACCTTGCATCCATTGTTCTATTGGAGTAATCGACACAGCATGTCTTTGATATTCCAAACTGGTCTTTAGTCCAGCTTTCCTTAACGTTAAATTTAATTCGAGCAATTTCGACGAAAATATTTTTTGCTTCGTGTTTGATACGCTGTTTACATTATAGAGTACAGAGCAGTCTGGATATTCCATCTGCGTTGTTGCACAACACTCTTCTCCGATCCTTTGATTTAAACGCGTATACGCCTACAATCGCTTGATCCACCTGGCGACTTGTTCATCTAGTTCTTTGAATTACGTCAGCCAACTAAGTGCCGCATGGTTGGTTTTTAGAAGAAACATTTATGCATATAAATAATTGTTGAAATGTTTTACACAAACGACCACTGCCAGTAAATCTCTTGAACTGCACAATCTCTGTTTTGGTTGCGTGAATGATTCCTGATAATTTTTTCAGTAAAACGATGTAGAATTTGGGCAAGATCAGCAAACTTAGGAACACTGGTCGATATTATAAATACAATTCCAGATATCTCCTTATTTCATGTATGTTTCTTGGAGTCTTTTTCTCGGTTTTCACAAACTTTCGCGCGTCAAAGCTGGTAGAACTTAGTTTTTCCTGGTAATTGTTTAAGAGGCTGTTTATTTGCCCCTCCTCATCGTCTCACTGTGTTGCTATCTGCCGGACTCATTTTCACTTCTCTGGTAACGGTTGCTTGGCTGTGAAAAGGGCTTCTGAATTGTTGGATCTTTGCAATCCCGGTCGTAGCACCCAGGCTTTTGGCATCAAAAACATCTGAACTAAATATTATCATCGAGCGCTTTCATATCTCTTCTGAGTTCTAGCATTTATTAATCATGAGCCTCTCAAATCTAATCCAATTTGGCAGTTTGTTGGTCAAACATGGTTTTAATGCTAAATATCGCATTGAGTATAGTCGTAATATTGTTGTCTGCTTCCTACTCAGTGGACCTCAAAAGTTTTTTTTCTTTACTACTGCCGTCGAAGAGCCTAGTGCGAGCACCATAAAATGCACCATTACCTAACTCTTACCATATAGCATGTTGTTATCTCGGGATTTATTAGTTGTGTTGTCCACATCGTGTTAATCAGTTCTTACGAGATCCCACTTCTGTTACTAATTGTTACGTAATGGGCTCCATGTTGTGAGACATTACAGTATAGGTTAGTGGTTTGGCCATCCAAACATACATCGAATTTTTAAGAAGAAGGTTTAAATTTTCAATCATTCCTTTACTGTGTGGGTGATAGCTTTTTAATAAATCATCGAACAACTTTGACTCAAATTTTACTACTTGATTACTTGCTATGGTTAGAGGGCAACCAAATCATGAACAAATTAACGATTACTGATGAATTTTCGAAAAATATTATCAGAGTATCCACCTATGCTTTCACCACCAGATTACACATTAGCCGTTAAGTTTGACGTGGGTCACTTTATTCACAAAAAAATTAAATTATGTTTAATAGATCAGCCGTTTATTTGATGATGACAAATACAAAATCGCCAATGCAAAATTTCAATACATGTCGTTTGTCGTTATCTCCCGCATTCTTTCCATTGCTTATGATAAAAAAGGGAAACAAAGATTGGAGACCTTGTGATTATTATCGCAAGCTCAATACCTATATCATCTCCGAATGAGATGTAAGGTGAACAAGGCCTTCCCAAATATTTTAAAATCAAATTTAGTCCTTTAACAAAGACAAAGTTTACCTTTAGCAAACTGGTCGAAATTTTATTCTGGCTGGCAAAACTGGCAAAAAATGTTCAATGCTACATGCCCAGTACATTAGTTTGTATTATTTAACATATTCCACGCAAACGTGAGCACCATTAGTTAACCATTAGATCCGTTAATAGAGATACTATAATTTATAGCATGCCAAAAGTGACTCATTTGAACAGTTTGCACTTCCCGCTGCTTTAAAGATGTTGTAGGTAAATTAAACATGGACATTTCATATTGGTTTTTAAACTATTTTGAAGAAATAATTTGAAAGCGTTCGGACATTCTTGTTTAGCAAACTCAACAATACGCTTTTATTAGCTTGACTTGTATGTTTGTACGTAAATCTTACTTTCGAATTAATTTTTACCCACTTCTAGACGCCTGAATAATACATCAATAACATTTCTTTGGTGTATTGAAATGTACAATAACTGACATTTAGGGGTTTTAATTTACCAAATTATAGTATGTGGATATATACAGTGTGCTCTAAATTAAAATTAGCATTTTTGTTATATCGCTTAGAATGAATTTTGTTCGTCGGTTACCTAAAAGAATTTTACTGGTAATTTTGTTTATCTGTTTTACACCTACTTTTATTTAATAGAATAGTAATTTTTCATAGATAGAAATTGACTAGTGTTTTGACGGTTTTCAGCTTCAAAAATTCACATTAAAATTGAAACCAACTTTTCAAAATACCTTAGAGGGTTATTTTAAAGCACATCACTGATAATTTTGATTTAGAATAATCTCCCTCATTACAAGCTTTTTTTTAAACGATCACTTTTGGAACAACCTGTGTATAAACTATATAGTGTGTGCGTGCATTTTTAATTAAAAATAATAGAAATAAGAAGTAAATATATTTGAGGTGTACTCACTCTCAAAGGCTGTGTCGACAATAATAAAAAATAAATTTATAAATGAATAAAATTTAATTAAGAAAAATTAAGTTAAAAAATAAATTAAAATTTAAAACTATATTTAAATGTAATTAAAAGTATTAATCTTATAAATATATATATATAGTGTTTAAAAAAAATTATTGAATTTAATTTAATTGTATAGTTTTGCATAATTAATTAGATCAAATTATTTAGTTTCTTGAAAGACTTCCAAAAACAACGATATATCTTTATTTACAAAATAAAAAAAAATCTCTAATAAAATTATAAATTAATTATTGTAAATAAACTGAAACATTATCCTTTTTTTTTTTAATTATTTAGCCAAAAATTGTCAGTACAATGATCCTATGTTTACAAAATCAAAAAAAAAATAAAAAATACATAAACCTGAAAATTATGCTAACCAAAAAATTAATAAACAAATTTCCATTTTAATATTAAAAAATCTTTATTAAATTACGTAAAAAGGCAATAAATTATATTGCAATTAATTAATTAACTTTATAAAATAATATTGTATTATTAGTAAATATCAAAATCAAAATAATATTTAAGTAAATTGTAAATAAAACAAAATATTCTTAATTTCTAATTTAATTAAATTACCACTTATCAGGGTGAATATATAAATATAGTTAAAATTTATTTAATATTTAATTTTATTTTTATTTTATTACATTTATTCATGAAATGAATAACACTTTACAGGTTATATTTCGAACTCTAGCTAAAATATTGCATATGTGTGTGTTTTTTTTTCATTTTTCTTTAATTTTAACACATTTTAGCTATTGACGATAAAGGATACCTTTATCAGTATTTTTAAATTATTTTACACAAAAGCTGTGACCTCTCAAACTAAAGGTAATAAATTTCTTGATATGCCGGTGCAATGATTTTTCAAATCAGTTTACTGGTTAAGGAGTTATTGTAAAAAATCTTCTAAGTAATTTTAGCTTTTTCCAATTCTATGATTCTTTCTTGTTTTCAACTCATCATATTATTACAAACTTCTGTCAAGTTTTGTTGTTTTCAGGCATAAATCTGGCTATTATATATAATTACTCAATTTAAAAAAATCAAAATATGACAACAAAGCCCGGGATAACAACTGTAAAGTGTTTTACAGATCATACAATTTATATATATATATATATATATATATATATATATATATATATATATATATATATATATATATATATATATATATATATATATATATATATTATACGGTGATTCAATTTAAGTTTTCAATTTAAATTAGAATTGTTAAACCGATGATATTTCAATATAAAGTTTTGCCTACTTCCACGTAAAAAAAAGACCCTTCAGCAGGTGCACATAGTTTTGAAAAAACCAAAATCTTTAAGCGGGAATACTAAAACACTGGCCACTTAATTTTAAGGTTACAGATCATTAGTACACTTACCGCACATGACAACACAGTTCTGTTCTACTAAATTATATTATGGTCTGCTTCTGATCGCTTCAAGTTAAAGAGCTTGAAGTCAAAGAGCAAAGTAGAACTCTATTTAGTTCATGATTCAAACAAGTGCTAATTAAAATTTCGTAAAACTGCAACTGATTGCAAACTTCATTTTTAACAATGGCAATTTAGAAAGTAGGTCGATATTTTTGTAATAATTTAATCCGAAATAATCGTCTCTCTCCCTATAAGGAAAAATCTACTAATCTAAAATCTACACAGCTTTTTTGGGTACATTCAACCATATAAAACTAAGCAACATTGCGTGGTGTAAAATAAACCAGCCAAACTACAAATATAAAGGAATTTAAAAATAAAATTGAATTGTTGGGTAATAATTAGAGCCGACTTTACAAAATATAAAGATACAAATGGAAACAAATGCAGTAACTTATGAAATTTTTTTGAGGTTAGTTTACACTTAAGTCACATTTTTCGTCAAATCAGTGTACACATTTAGATTTTTACCGTGAATAGAATCACCATTTATATATATATATATATATATATATATATATATATATATATATATATATATATATATATATATATATAAATATATATATATATATATATATATATATATATATATATATATATATATATATATATATATATATATATATAAATATAAATTATAATATAATTCTGATTTCTTATTAAAACAAAAAAAAATTTTGAATTGAAAAAATAAAAAACCAAACAAAATTGTGAAATTTAACTAATTAATTAATGAATGTTATTTAAAAATTAAAGAAAAAATATATTTAATTAATTATGTATATAATAAAAACAAAAAATATACATAAAAATGAAATAAATAATTTAAATTGTTAAACTAAATACAAGTGTGTTTTTATTTTATTATAATTTATGGAAGCAAAAAAAAAGTTAAGTGCAATTTTAAAAACCTTTTCAAACTTTTAATTATCTACCATACCGTTCCCTTTCAACAGTTTGTAAAGTTGGAGCGAATAATACACAAATTGAAAATCTCAAAATTTCAGAAAATGCATGCACATTTCAAACTGTGCATTTATTTATTTATTTATGTCCCACAAATCGAAAATTTCCCAAATTCTCAAAATTCACAATGGTTAGGCCATTAAAACTACGCAATTTATCGCACAAACCAAAAATTTCCAAAATCTTAAAAATAAATACACGATGTTTTGGTAATTCAAACTGCGCAATTTATGCCACAAATCGAAAATTTCCAAAATCTTCAAAATACGTGATGATTACCCCATACAAACTGCGCAGTTCATGCCACAAATCAAAAATTTCAAAAATCCTCCATATACGCGATGGTTAACCCATTTACGCTGAGCAATTTATGCTACAAACCAAAATTTCCAAAATCCTCAAAATACACGATGGTTAGCCTATTCAAACTGCGCAATTTATGCCACAAATCGAAAACTTCCAAAATCATCAAAATACACGATGGTAAGCCCATTCAAACTTCACAATTTATGCTACAAATCAAAATTTGCAAAATTTTCAAAATATACAATGGCTATAGCCTATTAAAATTTAAGAATTTGTGCCACAAATAAAAAATTTCAAAATCCTCAAAATATGCGAGGGTAATCCCATTCAAACTGCGAAATTTATGCCCCAAATCGAAAATTTCCAAAATCCTCATAATATACGATGGAAAGCCCATTTAAACTGCGGAATTTATACCACAAATCGAAAATTTCCAAAATTCTCAAAATACACGATGGTTATAGCCCATTCAAAATGCGCAATTTACGGCATAAACCAAAAATTTCCAAAATCCTCAAAATACACGATGGTTTGCCCCTACAAACTGCTGAATTTGTGCCACAAATCAAAAATTTCAAAATCCTCAAAACATGCGATGGTAAGCCCATTCAACTTGCGAAATTTATGACACTAATCGAAAATTTCCAAAATCCTCAAAATACACGATGGTTAGCCCATTTAAACAGCAGAATTTATGCCACAAATCGAAATTTCCAAAATCCTCAAAATACACGATGGTAAGCCCCTTCAAACTGCTCAATTTATGCCACAAATCGAAAATTTTCAAAATCTTCAAAATATGTGATGATTACCCCATACAAACTGCGCAGTTCAGGCCACAAATCAAAAATTTCCAAAATCCTCAAAATACACGATGGTTAGCCCATTCAAACTGGGCCATTTATGCGACAAATTGAAAATTTCCAAATAGATAGTGTTAAGATAAAAGCTACTCAAAGCAGATTTTTCTTCACAGTATTTAACTTAGATGCTGGAAGCCACCAATTTGTGATTAAGACTGTTAAAAATGTTATACAGTTACCACAATTTCCCAAAATAGCTATATGTGTAAATCAGTTGAATTCATTATTGCATCCTATATACTCACAAGTTACCAAACCACGACCTTCCATAATTTACAATTTTATTAGCAACATTTTAACATATTTCAACAAATCAACATTGACATTTAAACCAAATTAACATCAACAAAACGTTATATAAATATAAAATATTAATCATTGTACTATGGATTACGGCGCGCGTCACTGTGTTTTTAAACAAAATTTAACTTTATTTACAAGTAAACCGCATTTCAAGATCATTACTCTTATTTCTTCTGAGTATAAGAGTTGTTGGTAAGCACTCGAATATTTTGTTTTCATTTTACGTTCAATGCATTAAGAAATTTAAAGAAGTCAACGACATTTTGAACCCGAAATTTTGTTTTTTATGGTAACTTCGATCTGTATTTACTCGTACACCTTCGCGGTTACATTGTAACGTAATGTAATAAGAGATGCAATGAGTGTGGTGTACACTTTGTGTTTGTAATACGTTATGGAAATATGTAATATTACTCGTGTAGTCTATGGGTAGCGTCTTAATATTTCAACTCTCTCTTTTTCTTAAGCAAAAAAAAAAAAATTTCGATTTCATTTTTTATTTATTGAGTTAGTTGAATTTTAAAGATAGTGGACGATAGTTGTGGTACAAAAAAAAATAAAATATTTTAAAAAAAATAATAATTCTTGTTGTGTCCAGTCATTAGTGAGGTTTTGACATAGTTATAGTTGGTGGTTTGGTTCATAATATTTTTACAAGTTCCTCGCAAAATGATACGGACACTTTTGGGATTATACATCGCATTTGGATTTAATCTAGACTTTGGTATGATATAAGATTTTTATTTTTCTCAATGTGAAGTGCCGTGTTATGGTGACCATGGCCCATAATCTCGTTTACATTGAATTTGATTTAATTTGTTGTGTAATTATTTAGAATCTAATTAAATATGTAATGAATATTTATACTTTAGAAGGTCGTATGATAAGTGTTTTAATAGACATAATATACATAATTAAAAGTTCAAGCCGGTAATTTTTTCAAAGATTAAGTCAACTGTTTCGGCGATTCTCTCATTACCATATCTTATCTAAATTACTTCTGGTATACTGACCTCATTTATAGAAGGTAATTTTAAGTCCAGGTACTTATCATACGACACTCGTATATATGTTTTCGCGGCCAAAATAAATTTTCATAAAAATGTTGAAGTGAAATTCCTACCAGTTTTTTGTACATTTACAAAAAGTCAGTTGTATATATGCAGATATAATTAACATATTCTTCATTTCTAATTACACTTACATACAATCGAACAATTCGGAACGACATTTCACTTTCATGTACACGAACATATGAAATAACCGATAAGCTCATCGCGTTATGATAAAAGACATATAATAGTTCTTTGAATATAAAAATTAATCATATAGTAATAAAAAAAAAAATAGTTTCAATTTACCATAAACGTTAAAAAAAAGTAAAAGTTAATAACCATTTTACATAACATTATTGGAGCGTCCCCCGTTAGTAATTAATCAAAATTGTTTATATCCGATCACGAAACGTGCGTTATGTGAATTCTATTAAGACATATCGTATCGTTTGAGCAATTTATGATTTTATATGGTAACAATTAGTTTACACAACATATACAGCCAAATGAAAATATGTAAAGGGTTTCCCATTTATAATGTACGGGTATTGAAACTAAAAAAAACAACCATAGTGGAATTTTCAGTGCAAGTGTAATCGATGCTTTTGGCGTCGTAAGCGAGAATGGTGGAACGCCTAAGCAATGCACTAAGTTCGTTGTTGACAGTTTAATTTATACTTCTACAAAAATCGAGATAACCAAAAAATAAAAACTATCACTTTTTAATTCGATACATCCGCTTATTTCTGTGTCCGTTCAATGTCTTGTAGAAATGTTTCTCTTGACAGATTTTTGGACCGTTAGTAACTTATAATATCTTATCATAGTAATGATTTATATTAAATTTTTTAACTCATAATCCATCAAACCGTTTTGAACAGTGTCATCTCCAACCATTTTCATAGCGAAAGGACCTATATTCCGTCATATTTGTAGTTTGTTTAAGAAACAACCATAAATGTAAGCTAAAGCCTTGTTAACTCCAATTGTGTGGTTCTCTAGTAATGGATTATGACAAGAATTATCTGTGACAGTTAGCAACCCCACTTTGTACCTATTAATTATAAGTAAACAAACATGTGGGACACAAATTATCTTTTGACAACTTTGTCCTCTTGGATTTATAATCTCAGACGTTAGCAATTTTGAATGCAGTTCTACAATTCAAAGATTGTTTTCAATTCTAAATTACAATGACATATATACATGTGCACTCATTTTTTGGCTAAATTTGTTAGAAAATATTCATATGAAATGCGGAAAGGGTTAAAATCGGCGCTTGGGCCGACATTTTATTTTTAACTGTCCATTGCATCAATGTATCTGGCTGGTTTGATCAATAATAATAGTAATAGTGTTATACTGTTTGTCTATCGGGCAAATTACATGTATTTTACATGACTAAACGACAACCAAACAAGGGTGTTATCCTCAGCATTTTTGGATTGTTGGAACGAAGAAGTAAACGAACCATCATTTGGTATCACATCTGAAATTAATTATTGCTATAATTACCTGCAATTTTCCAATTTTTATTCGTTTAATGCTAAACTGCACGAATGAAACAGGTCAAGGATCCAATGAGAATTTTGGAAAATTCTTTACAGATTTTCGAAAATGAATTAATAGTCAATAAGGCTCGTAATAGTGGTCCGATTTTGATAACTGATATGCCTTAATCAAAAGCTCTCGTTCATTTTATTTAAAATACAATGAAAATAATTGGTCCAAGATGCGTGCCCTATGGTACCTCAGAATGGACATTGATTGAAATTGTAAATGCCCACTTAGGTATGATTCTGGCCTGATGATTCTGGAATATCACACTATCACTAATACCAATTGATTTAAATTTTTGAATAACAATAAAATGGTCAATTGAGACAAATGTCTTGCTAAAGTCCACAAAAATTGTGTAAAGTTGAACATTAGCATCTATCACTTCTATACAGTACGTTTCGAGAATTCCACTTTATTTGAAAATAAAACCGAGTTCCTTTTATATTATGGAAGACTTTAGGGCAAAATATATATATGGTCAGTAACAATACACTCAAATAATTTAGGAATGGCTGACAAAATTGAAATGCCCCTATAATTCGAATTCTATACCGCGACATGAAATGATTTCCAGATAGCTGGAAAACACTCAGAGGGAATACCATCTGGGCAGCAACCGTTCTTTAACAGACTGAGAGATTTGATAATAATAAACCAAAAGAGATGTGTGGTAAGTGCACGTTAGTATTATTGAAACTATGAGTTTTACCATGATTTGTTAATACGTATTTTGAAAAAATGACTCGAACAACCCAACAATTTCCCCAGGATTTTTACAAGCAACAGGTCTAGATGAGATCGTTGATGGGAAATCATGAGTTTGGATCATGTTGATTCAACTCTTATATGCTTAGCTATGCAAACCATCAAGTTCTTTCGTTAACATCAGGAATACCAATCTATCGATTGTACTCCAGGACACTTTCCATCTCCTTCGATTATTTAGGTGTATTAGATCGTTGTCAAACCCCGGAAGATAGAAATATAAATTCAGACCATCATAGTCACGACGTCTAAAATTATAAATTTTTATAGAACTAAATTATTAAAATTAAGACTAAAAAATTCCGTTAACATTGTTGAAGATGTATGGATTAGGTGCAATATTTACCATACATATATAGGTTTGCAGAGTTTGACAAGTTTAGGTCCAAGTACTACTTTGTAGTTAGAAACATTATTTATCTGAACAAGACCATAGTATAAAATAGAATCAATACAGATATACGCAGTAAGTGGTGCATTTAAATAAACTCCAGCTAATACTTCGGTGGAATATAAGCCAATGATGTAAATAATTCTTGAAAATACACAGTTTAATATATAACAGTTCAATTGTGGGATTACTGTCAATAAACACACTTGCAACAGACGAGTGTACAGTAGAGTGTGCCGAACGATCACACCTATATAAATAATAGATTCTGTGCAGGGAAGTACTCTGAAGCTATATATTTTAGGTTTTAGATTCGCTTTAGTACTTTTTTATATACAATACATCGCCAAAATTACAAAGCGATCAAACTCAACAGATTTACACGCAATACCACAAACATTTTGATCATACATAAATTTGTTGCAAATATCTACATTGTGAGCTAAAATATTTACAACTGTTGAAGGTGAATGCATCTGCTCCGAAAATTTCAATTGCTTTAGCTGAAATAAAATTTATTGATGAGTATAATTTCTGGCCGTGCCAATCAGCTTTCCTTATAGCTTTGACATGAAGTAATTCGACATGAAGTTATGGAATTCGAAAACGAGTATACAACACGAATGAAGCAGCATTCTTTGATTCACACCTTACTCCAAACCTGGTTATCAATTTAGGTATATCTGCAAAAAAAAATTATTTTGAATCGTATAATTATATTGAACTTCTGCCTGAAGTTATGCTTAAATTCTAAACTATAATATGGCTTACATGGGGGATTAAAGAAGAAATACGAAATAAAATATTACAGAACCGTTAATTCTAACAAATTGGCAACAATCAGAAAAGTATAAATGCAGCTAATCCAAATATAGGGATTAACTAGTAGCACCATCATACGAAAAAAAAGTTTACCCATTGAAGTTTAAGGTCGACGAACATCGTCAGAATTTAGGATAAATATATGACATTTAGGCGATTATATACATATAAAAATATTTTGATTATTTTAAAACGATACCAGTATCGACATCTTACACGGCACTAGCTAACATAACATGGTAGTACTATTTGTAATTGAACCGATAGCATAGTCGAATAAAAGTTATTTTTTGACAGCTTTAAAAATCGAACAAATGAACGCTAATATCTTGTGAACAGGAAAATTATTTGTAGTAAGGCTAAATACTAGTTAAGGTAAAGATTAAAGTAAAGTTTAAATCAAATTTATTACAACATTTTCGATGTTTGCCTCATATTTCTTAACTTGAGTAGTTAGTTAAAAATAAGAAGACAGTAAAGTCTTGTAAAAATCTTGTAATAATAATTTATTTTATGTTTTTTTACCCAAGCTAGAGTAAAGCTACTTTAAAACTGTTATATTGCCATAAAAGAAATCGCAACCTCAAAGAACCAATGGTTAAAAATAACCACACATAAAAGCAGATAAAGAAATAAATGTTCTAATATCATGCCATCAAGCACCCACACAACTCGCTATTAAAACTTCTAAACAACACAATAGAACTTTAGTTATTTCTCTAAAATATGACAATAAAAAATGCTTCTAACAAGCTTACATGCAATACTCCCTACAAAGTCGATCTCAACAACTAAACTTTCTTGTGGTTTTTTTCTCGCAAAACTTGGAATCACATGTTCTGTAGACCAAATTGGTCCAAACAAAATGGCAAATGGCAAAACAAAATGGCGGCCAAAAAAATCAGCTTTATCCACGATACCTGCATTATGTAGATGGTAAATAAATAAAAAAGCAATAGTTTTCAAAAATTAATTTAGCCTCTTTGTTTCAAAGTATTACATAAACAATGGTCTCTGAAGAGCAGAAATAATAATAAAATTCTTCTATTCTTGGTAAATACTGATATTAAAGTAAATTGCTCTATCCATAAACCCTACCAAAACCAAAAGTAAATTATTCCATCCACGAGCAACAAAACCAGTTGCATAGTTGCTTCTTTTTTGGGATTTTTCACGAACAGCTGACAAAAGAGTATTATAATGGATCCGTTAACATGCAAACGATCGTAACACAAACGATCGTAACACCAAACCATTAAAGGCCAAAAACTACAAACGATCGTAATACCAAACCATTAAAGGCCTTGGCAACACTACCAGCCGATTCAGCAGCCTTGCTAGCTACTAAGGGAATAAACTAACACTTTATACATCTCCACACCTCTCCTTTTGGTGACATATGAATGGTGATATGAAGCTGGCATAACGTCAGTAAAGCTTCACTTCAAGAGAGTGATGGGAGAAACAAATCAGTTATAGAGGTGGTTTTTATAGAGGTGGTTTTTACAAAACAGTAAAACATAGAGGTGGTTTTTACGCCAAAGAAAAATCTCCGTTTAAATCTATCAATGCTGACCGATCGGTCAAATAACTTTGTATGGATCATCGTATGGCAGTGTTAAACCTGCTCACCTTATGTCTCCGTTTGATAAATATATCCGTTTGTTTGGTTTTGCGAGATTGGGTATACTAGGTTGCTTATACTTGATCGTAGTTGTTCGATCATAGTGTCTTTTGTTGGTTGTGGTAAAAGACAATCATCTAAAAAAAATTCACCTGAAAGCTTCATTATTTGTCTTTAGGCAAGCTCAGAGTTAGTGAACATTTTTGATCCTTTTGTAATGTTTCGTTAGCTTAGCAAAGTTTGGTTCCAAATGTAAAAATATAGTTCTCTATACAAAAATTGTCTGGCAATAGTAACTGCAGAAATCGTCATGCGTCACTGCTAGCTTGGTTTAAATCACAATTTCCGCTTTTCATGAAAATTTATTAAAAATTAGAATTATGTTATGGCTGCACTTAAATAAAAATATTCCAATTTCGAAACTATTTTTTACTAAATAAATTTCTCCTGCTGCAAAAATCTACTTTAAAAGTTTCCTGAAAAACCCTATCACGCTATGGCTAATAGGAAAACATACTTTAAATTTAGTGCATTGACAGGGTAATTGAAGAACAATTATGAGAATAGTTTTTCAGGGCTATTGTTATGTGATATGATCTAACCCTAGTTTCTAGAAAATATTGATTGAAATGCCAGATGATATGTTTCAGATGAAAATGCCATGTCAATTTCTGACATAAACTTAAATTCCGATATAACTTAAAAAGTCAGGTGGTTTCAACTAAATAATTCGTAAAAATTATGACTTGAGTTGACGTTATGGATTTTAATTGCCTTAATAAAGACATTTGGCTTTAAATTTCAAATTTTTTAAATTCTTTCTCAATGCAGCTGTGGACCGCATCGATTTTCTAAATTTTCAAATGGCCAGATTTGGAAAATTTTTGCTCAATTTGCACTAACTGTCTATTTTTCTCCAATATTTTTACGAGAAATTAATTTGTTGACCTTAGGATTATCTTCTACTGCCATATCGCGCAGTATATGACTTTATTTGGTTACAGTGATCAGTGAGATTAAGCTCCTTTAATTTTTACTCTTGGAAGAGCAAATATGTTCTAGAGATCGTAACAGATTACAGCGGTGCTATCTTTCTGAATATTTTGGTCGTTATCTCTCTCTTCTTATGCCTGATGCTTTTGATATAATTGTTCGTCATTACTTGTTGGAATTCTTAAAAGATGGAATGCACCACTTCAATGACACTGATTTTGCATTGAGGTAATAAAATTGCATCGGGGTTTCAATCTACCTATTCTATAAATTGTACATTAGTCAAATGAAAAACTAGATCCAAATATTTTTTACTCCAAAAACAAAAAATGATTCCAAAAACCTTTGAGAATTCTTTGTCTATGCTCCATTCTATAGTTAAAGGTTCCATTGGTAACTACATTGGTTACTGCAAGCATTTTTTATGGTTCCCGCAGAATGTAAAGGGCCTTGCTGATTAAAATATGGTTTTCCATTATTTCGTTTATGTTTGCAATTCCGTTTCTATTCTAGAACTTGCTGCATCCTTTTGCGCAATGGGGTTGATGTGGGTGCTTCAGGTACCATTTTATCAGCCGCGACATCGGGATGAGCGTCCGAATCATCGAAGTGGCATTCATAATTCTGAAAATAATAACAGTAATATTTTACAACCCCACTAATAAGTTTCATCCAAAGGTAGCATCTTCATGTTGGCCCACAAGCGCTGTTAACCACTGTACGACAACCTTTCTTGACAATAAAAGGAAAATAACTGCCAAAAAAGGTTTACAGGCAGTATTTAATGTATGGTCATGTAAAACCAAGGTTTCCGAATAATTAATGGCAGATTTACCTGCAAAATGTGTCAATCCCGCACCAATATTTTCAGAACCGTTGTCCATACATTATCGCATATGTGGGTAAATTCCAACCAAGATATACTTAGGCATTTTTGTTTGTCTTGTTACAAAAGCAGTTCATTTGGAATTAGGCTCAGATCTCACTTCTGCTTTATTGGCATATTTTTATCAACAAACTCAAAAAAGTAATCATATATATGTAATTCTTAAATATACTGGTGTTCTGAGAGTTCCAACTTTATAGCTTTCTAATTCGGAATTGCACGACCTATATATAAGATGCTTCTTGAATGGTACACAGTGTTTCGATAGCAGCTCAATTTATTTACTACCTGGTTTACCACATTTCGGTGGTATTTATGAAACTATTAACACCCTGCCATTTTCTTATTGGCCGATCAATAACTGCTAAAGATACAAATTATATCACGGTCAGTGAGCCCTTAGGACAAAACGAAGAATTTTGTTTGTTTTTTATTTTTATTCCAGATTTTTGTTTTGCAAAATTATATTAGGTATAATTCCTTTAAAGTGTGCATATATACCACTTACACTAACAATATTGCAAGGAATCACGTTTTGAACCATTGTTAAAGTCTATTGAATTTGAATAAATTCAAAAATGTACTATACCTCCAAGAAAAATGATACAATCTAGAGAACGAAAGGAGGTACTCCAATTTTTATTATATATTCGGAAAGAGCAAGTTTTATTAATATATAACCTGAAATCGTGAATTTTGGTGATACAAAAAGATAGCACCGATATGACTAAATGTCTATCACGCAGTAAGTTTTTGGCCATGGCGTGAAACAATCGACACAAGTTAATAAATAAGTGTATTCATTAGATCGAAGATAGATCCCACGATATCTAAATGGATATTATCAAAACGTCTTGGTGGAATGCTAAAATACTCCTGTTGTGACTTATAGGGTGTCCTAACATATTGCATTTTTGGTATGACGTCCTGATTCATACTGAGTCAAAAATATTTTGTTGAAATTAGTTTCGGAGTGGTCTAGTTAGTTGGATCCGGAATGTTATGCAATGCGTTGAAAATTGTTCGACGCATTGATTCTGCAATGAATAGACGGATGTTGCTTGTATAAGTTTTGTAGTAAATCACTACAGTCAGCTAATCTAAAGTATTCTAGTTTTATGGCTTGAAAAAACCAAAATGTATGTTCAGAAGTTTCCTGTCAAGTGAAGTGTCCCTATTCTTTGATCAGTAATCATATTATCCTTTCCTTGGATATGTTATACTTCCGTCGTGAAATGGAAAATAAAATTCAAGTGGCGAATTGCTGTGGTGAGCAGTTTGTAGCCGGTGCAGTTTTTGACCTTTCACATAATATCGAAAATTCTTAATCGCTTGGTAGATAGCTAATAGTTCTTTGTCGAATGCGGATATATTTTTTCAGCATCCGGTTAATTGTTATAAACGAATATCTGATGTTCTTTTGATCATCAAAATTATGATTTAGGATGGGTTTGCCAACAAAAAACATCATAAATTTCCACTGCTAGCGGTTACGATCGATTATGATTTGTTTAACATCTTGACAGCATGCTAAAAGAATAAATGAGACAGTTATAATTAACGGAACACTCCGACTTATCTTTTCTTAACTTAATAACGACATCGTTATCGGTTTAGTTTCTACTCCATTGACGATTGAAATTTAGGTGAGTTGGTTACTAAACAAATTGATCGAGTGTGAAAGTGCCAATTCAAAGCTATCAATAAAATGTGGTGATATATAGTTCGAAAAAATAATACTTATCGCATGAACACTAATTAATGGGCAAAACAAATTTTAATTTTTATGAAGAATCCATTCATTGTATACAAACAAAACTTTCACCATGACCGCGACATTAAAATAAAAATCAGAAAAGTTGCAAATTTTTGTGTTTTATTCATCTTACCACAGACCACTTCACTTTACCTTAAATTCATTACTCAGCACATATGGTGGTTTAAAATGTAAATTTAAAATTTGATTGATATTGACTTTCAAAATTTTTAAATTGTTCACATCGATTAATCATCCGACCGCGTAGTTTATGTAATCGAAACACGCATAATGTGTAAAATTTCAACATAATCTGGTGTTACATAATTAGGTCGAGAACACTATTGAGTTATTTACCAATAATGGATGCGTGTGATTTATGTCGATTACATATAATCGCAAAGACTATACCCGCCCGTTAACAATGCAAGATTATAATTATTGGCAATATTTTTTTTTGTTAGACTAAGGCCAAACCATAAATTACACAAATCCAAACATTGATGTAATCGTTGGACTGTAACAAATCATCGTCTTTGTATCATGATTACCGTCAATTAAATTTAATTGGCTTTTGAAATATGTTTTACAGATGAGTCTATACATACATACATACATACGTATGTACTTATTTTACTTCCGGCATAGTAAAAGAGTTACGTAAAAATACTTTACTGCGCGATCGTCTTCATGGGTCATACAAAAATTTCAACAATAATTTTTTTTTGTTTTCTTTCTAGGAATTCTTCAAAGTACGACCAGTGCACCGGATGTCTTTAAAAGTTCATCATGTTTGGAAAAACCATTTCGATGTCCTCATCCAAAAATCCAGTTTTATCTATACACAAAACGAACGCAGCAGAATCCCGAATTGTTAAACGTTTTGGACCCTAACTCGTTGTACTATACTCGATTTAATCGAAGAAATCCCGTAAAAATTGTTATACATGGATTTGGTGGGGGGCGAGATTTTTCGCCGAGTCCCGATATACGAGAAGCATACTTTGCCATTGGTGACTACAACATTATAATTGTGGACTATTCGAATGCGGTGAAGGAGCCGTGTTTAAGTCAAATGGAATGGTCGCCGAGATTTGGTAGTTTGTGCATATCACAATTGGTAAAATATTTGACTGAACATCCGCGCGGTGTAAAAGCGGATAAAATGCATTTTATTGGGTATAGTATTGGAGCGCATATGGCCGGTTTGGTGGCAAACTATTTGGATCCGAAGCAGGATGGTAAAATTGGTCGAATTACTGGACTCGACCCGACCATATTTTTCTACAGTGGTACTAATAATTCGAGAGATTTGGATCCCAGCGATGCTAATTTTGTTGATGTTTTACACACCGGTGCCGGTATCCTGGGTCAATGGAGTACTAGTGGACATGTTGATTTTTATATAAATGGAGGAACTAGTCAACCGGGATGTGCAAGCTCCACTATATTTCGTAAGATCCACATTAGATTTTGGTTAATTTTGTTAATATAACCATAAAACATTTTATAGAAACACTGGCTTGTGACCACACAAAAGTTACACCATATTTCATTGAATCGATTACAACTAAAGCCGGGTTTTGGGCTGGGCCATGTCGCAACTTAATCACGTATTTACTTGGCTGGTGTGAACCGAAGGATTCAGAATATGTACTTATGGGCGAGCATGTTGATCAAAAGTAAGTCAAATTAACACCAAACTATTTACAGTCTGTACAACTAAACAAATGTTTATCCATTTTAGTGCACGCGGCGTATTTTATGTTACAACCAATGCTAAACCACCATTTGCACGTGGATTTCCTGGAAAAAATCAACGACGATCAACAGGGCGGTCGCAACAAAATTATGGCGGGCTAAAATAATTCATGTTCAATTTATAATCGATGTATTTGGTTGTGATAATAGTACCTAGGTGTTGTTTTTGTAATTGTATAAATGTAAAAAAAAACTATAAATTATGATAGCTTTAAATGTGTAACAGTCTAGTTTTGGTTAATTAGTTTTAGGGAAATAATTCGAGGCGATTGAATTGATTTTCTTGTAAATTTTCAGTTGGTATATAATAAATAAATGTAAAGTGGATTGTATAATTGGAAATGTAATTTTTTTATTTATTGATAGTTTAACCAAAACTAAACCTTTATCTCAACCACTTTAACTCAAAAAGCTTGAAATAGGTTTTAACGAAATTGACACAAAAGCCTTTTTCCATACTGCCAGAAAAGTGTCTAAATATAGAAGTGACCACTCAATCGTTATTCAACATTTTAAAACATCGTGATTGTAATCGCTTGAGCTTTTTTAGACTTTTTTAATATAAATTTGAAGATGTTTTTTTTTATTTAAACTTTTCGAGCTTTTGAATGTAATTTGTATAATCATTTTAAAACGTTTGCAATTCGCATAAGCTTTGGGACTTAATGTAACGGTTTTATTTTTTAAACTGATACTCTTTACACTTTACTTAATTGGAACCCACTGAAAAAGCTCAGAAGTATCAAGTAAAGTAAATAAGCCAAATACAATTTTATATTATTGAAAGTTGCGAAGCGTTACTTGTCGACTATCTTAATATAATCAGTAACGAAGGTCACTCCATACTGGTGGCCAAAGTATTAATAATCAACATAAGCCAAAACTTGGCTATGTTAGATTCGTCTATTAAAGAAGCTTTTATATTTTCAAGTTTTTATTTCAATCTAAATATATATATATATATATATATATATATATATATATATATATATATATATATATATATATATATATATATATATATATATATATATACAGCGTATCCGGGTTTGGAATGCCAATCCTGTAAAAGGTGATTCAGTGGATTATTATAATAAAAAATCGTATGAAGAGGAGATGAATTTTTGATATCTTTTGAGATACAGGGTGTTTAAAAAATTTGGTTCAGAAAGGAATTTTACAAAAATATTAAACTGTACCTTTTAAAATATTTATCGAAAATGTTTTGGTGAGACTGATTGAGGCTTCGTCCACGTATTCAATGTTGTTACAATACCTCGCAGTCGTCTATGTTTGTTGCATACTCTAGATATTCATTGCGAACTCGTTATACAATCGTAAAAACTTTTTTAACAAAATTATGTACTCCTCATCTGAGAACTGCGCCATCAGAATATAAATGTTCTTAAATTATTTATAATTTTCGACAACAATGACACAACACTAGAAAATTGCTCAAAACTAATGTAAATATTTAGTTTTTGTTTTTTCGTCATAAACAATGAAGTTAATAATCGTCGCCTACTTTTTCACCGATAAAAAAAAAATAGTTACAATATTAACACTATCTTTTAATTAGGTTGAGAATAAACGGTATACGTAAAAAATAATGGCACATGGGTACAAATAATGTTTTAAGAGATTGCAGATAATACTAAAGCAAATTAAAATTACGTAAAAAAAATGCTAACGATTTGCTCAAGAAAATTGAGAATCTTATATGTTTTTTTTTATTAATGGCCGCGTGTGCTACGCGATAAGATTCACTTTTATAATAGAAGGTTTTGGTATTAAAATTGAATACCACTAATACGTGTGTTATTTTCGAAATCTGTAGGACAATCACTACTTTCCGATTTGTGAAAATGTATAAATATTTTATTGCAATATTAATACTGATGTCATGTAAAGAGCTTTCGATTAAGGTATCAGTCATCAAAATCGCACCACTATTTCGTGTGTTATTGACTCTTCATTCATTTTCGATGGAAAGGCTTACATCTTTCGAATTTGTATATGCTTTAAAATGAGAATCAAAACCTGATGATCCGGTATCCATCTTTTGTTGCAGGCATGGCTAAATTGTCTTGAATTTTAAATTTATATAGTCAATTGTGCATTTCTCCAAAGTTTTTTAAAGAATCAAAGTTGAACAATAAATTTAATTGCTTCAAAATTATATACTTTACGTTGGAAAGTGTAATAAATGTCGTTTATGTAAGATGTGTTCGGTAATTTTCCATTTTTTGTAAAGTCATCGGTTATCAGTTCAATACAGGTTTTCAGTGTTATTTTTGCGTATTTACCAGTACTTAACTATAAACTATAAACTTTCATATTTCTTTTCACATCTTACACATTCTCCAGGGTAATACAGTATTATAAATATTGTAACTCTCTTTTGGTTACTTGTTTGGATTATGTCTTAGCGATTATATCACAATTACATCTTTGAGGCTATAAAATTGTTTTTAAAAAGTTTTTATTAGTTTGGTATACGAAATACCCAATTAACTTTTTATGAACCATAAAAATATAATTTTGACGTGTAACCGTCAAAAATGTTGTGTTGTTTTTGTTTTATGGCGAGGCCAAAAATCATGATTATTTTTAAATGTTGACAATTAGTTAGTTTGGTTGATGATTTCTGTATTTATCTTAAACGACGAGCCCGACCACGAAAGAAATACACTTACAGATGTCAGTTAGCGGGACACAAATAAACCACCTTTTTTCCATTTAAGATAAAGTGACATTGTCGTCACGAATTATTAGGATTTCGACATCCTTAATGTATCGCGAATTGGATGTCTATTTTCGTCTATGCTGGATCGATTGCAAATAATCTTTAGACAACCTATTCCAAAAATGCTGCTTTAATTGAACAAGCGTTTCACTTCGTTATTTTAGAAGCACCTTCTTCTCCCTTATATTTTTTCTGAAATGCTCACAAGTGGACGATCAAAAAAAATTACATGAGGCTGTGAGCTTAGCACTTCCTTGCCTTCTTTATGAGAGTGTTTTATTTTTTTATAAGTTAAACTAGCAGTTGCCGCATCACCCTGCATAGATGAAATTCCGCTTATTTGACTGCAACTTCATGCAGACCGCCAAAATAAGGAGCACCTGGAGGATAAAATTGCCAGTTGATATGGTCACCTCTGCACATTGTTTTAATCTCCTGATCAATTTCATTGGACTGTATCTCGTACATTGCATTAAAAAATACATTTGATGATTGGCAGCAACTAGCTCATGAGGGAGTGGAATGGGATGCTTTGCTAAATAAGCCAATGATAAACATTGTAGTCGACCTCCAATGTGAACCCTTATATCCATAGAAAAGGCGATAGAGATTTCAGGTTAACATCTTTGATTGAGTTACCCTTGCTTAGCTCCTTAAAAACATCTTCGTAGCACTCATGTTGAACCAAATATACAATGAGTTGACGCCAGCCTTTTAGTGCTCGGGTTTGTTTAGAAATGATGGACCCAAAAACACAGTTCACAGTCTAATAATTGTACGGTTCTCATGCCATCATGGAGATAAAGTCCTCTGGATTGGATTTGGATGTAACATATCCACGGATAATATTCGGGCTAATGTTGATTTTTGTATTGGAGCCACTCTGGACATAAAATGCACAACGTAGGTATTGTTGTATAAAGATCCACACCGGAAACCCTACCGCTGTCATTCGCGAATCAGTGTAATTGTATGTGTCTTGGTTTCTCAATGCCACCAAAGATATATCGAAGAACGGATAAACCCCGTAAATATTGCAACTCGGGCCGAGATAGTTTCCCATCGATATGAGATGCATAGGTATAAAGCTTGATCGCAGTCGCCTTTTAGTCGCCACAATTTTTGAAGGAATCGTTTTTCAAGGACAACTTTTGGAAAGGCCAATTAGAACGAAGATGCGTGCTACTTCCGAAAGCACCCTACGATTTGTTACTCGTTTGTCTGTAGAAGTTTTGACGTTAAATTTGAAGACACTATTTTTAGGTTTCCATAATAATCCCAAGGTTCGAAGGAATTGTTATTGCCATTTAGTACCTTTTCCCATTCTGACTCTGTCATGGCACCTGAATGAAGAATTACTGTTATCTCGGATCTTATTTCTATGGCCTGTGAAATTATGTTTGCGCCTGTCAACATAAAAGTCATTTTGTATGATAAAGCTGGCTGCTGATGCACGAGTGATATTCTTCAAAGCCAGTTGAAGTTTCAATTCGTTTGATTCCAGCCTCTGAGTTGGGTCATCACGCTATTATATATATTATCTATAGAGTTTGGCAATGTCAGCACTGATCGCATAGGTGTGAGACCTGAAACGACAAAGAATCAAAAATAAATCGGTTTTTACTACATGCCCTACAGTAAATCGATGAGAAAATTGCCATTTGATGATTTTACCGACCAATCGAACGCGGCTAATTTGGTGGTAGAACTGTCGGGCTTCAACACAAAGTGATGTGGCAAATAATAGTTAGTTGGATTAATTTTGGTCTCCGAAACTTTGGGAGGACGAAACTCGCCCATAAATTGACGTAAGTCTGAATGTTCCATTAAGCGTTTATCGAGAATGAAGAGACGTATATTTTGCCATTCTTGATGAGTTACCAAGGGGAGCTGGAGTTTTTATAAATGGCAAGAAAACAATAAATCTTAAAGTGGCGTACTTTATTATAGGACTGGAAGTTGGTTAAATAATTTGATTTGATCTACTGATAATAACTCAAAGTACATTGATGTTTGGAAACTTGGAATTGGCAGAAGATGAAACTATTAAAACTTTAGGAATCCATTGGAATCATCTCTCCGATTATGCCGGTTCATTGAACATACGGATGTCAAACGGTTTCGGACATAAGGCCTACAAGGGCTGGAATGGTGTTTTTGTTTGCCTTCCAACAAAGGCAGTTCATCTCGAAGTAGTTTCTAATTTAACAGCCAACACCTTCTCAGCAAAGACTGCATCTGTACATCATTATACTAGTTCGCATACCTAGATACATTCCTACCCATTGTTTCTACTCGTATACATACATCTACGGCAAATCTACATACTTCGATAATCCGATCATAAAAAGGCCTTTTGGTTGATCATCGTTGGGAAAATTATGCACCAATCAATCAAAAAACGTTCAACCAGTGCTTACTTGCTTACGAATGATTGTATATATGCCACATCTCACCCATTTGCTCATTATGACCAATGTCACCCTCATGAATACATGAGCATGAATGTCCATTTAACAGCGAAAAATGTTTTTTTTTTAATTTTTACACAAACAAGGTTTAGTATCGCTATTAACCGCGACGTTTAAATTTTTTTATTTAACCGCACCCTAGAAAATATGTGTTTCTAATCTAAATTTTAGTACCTAACCGATTACAAACACAAAAACCTTTGCTAAATTTATAGTACAGCTATTAAATAATAGGCAAAAATTTATATCCAGTAGTACCAAAATAAATAAGTAGATGACACTGTACTAAGGTAAAAATAATATAATATTTAAGACTTGTAAGTACATATACTCAATTAGCTTAGCATACAAATGAGCTTTTGAGTGATAACTACAATTCTTACAGTACATGTTAATAAGAAACTCAAGTTAATTTAAATTGAAAAAATGTTTTTGCGCACAAGTTTTTACTTTCGCTATTCTCCTCGACATTTTTAAATAATTCGGTTATTTTACCGCACCATAGACACATTTTATATACTAAAACTTAGTACATAATCATTTAAATAATATAAAACTTTGCTAAGTGTACAACTATTGAATGCTAGATGACATATGTATCTAGTACCAAAAATAAAATAATAGGTGACACTGTTCTAAGGTACATTCAACTCACCATAGATGTCACTTGGCACGAGTAATAAAATATAATGATAAAAATGACATTTCAATAACAAGACAAAACCACATTTGCAATAAAAACATATTAAACCAATAAATATAATAGATTTAACGATAAATATGTGAGTTTATTCCTTTCAATATCAATTTATTACAACAATTACATTAAATAAAATGATAATAAGTGCAATGTCTTTTAGTATTAAATGGATATTTATAAAGTTTGGTCATCATCGTAATTTTAGTTGTCAAAAAATGTTAACGGAACAATTCGAACGAGTCGACCTCGTATTACGTGACATTTTCAAAATATGTGTGGATAGCGTTAAGCCCAAAAATTTATTTAATTCGGATTTGATAAAATACGAGAGTAGTAAAAATAGATGTGAATTATTTATGATATCAGATCAAAAACATAAATTGGAAATTGAATTGACACATAAAAAAGTTACTTTGGTGGGATTTGGTAAAGGTGTACTTGGAATGGCTGTTCAATTAGAACGTGTTTTGGGAGCTAGTCGAATTAGTTCAGGCATTTTAAGTATACCCGTTGATCAACAGAATACGTTTAAACTGAATCCGGATATGAAATTGAACGATAAAAGTCGTATCGATGTGTACGAATGTTCAAAAAATAATCTTCCGGATCAGGCAGCATTCGATACTGCCCGGCGTATCCACGATAAAGTTATTCAATTAGATAATCAAGATGTTTTGATTGTTTTAATTACAGGTGGTGGCTCTGCGCTATTACCATTTCCAAAACCCCCGATTACACTGAACGAAAAGCTAGGTTTGATCAAAAAGTTGGCAGCGAAAGGCGCATCGATTGAAGAACTAAATACAGTTCGAATCGCAATATCCGAAGTAAAAGGAGGAAAATTATTAAGTTCAGCACAAAATTGCCATAAAGTTATAAATATTATTATTTCAGACATTGTAAATGACCCGTTACACCTTATAGCAAGTGGCCCAACTGTACAAAATGAGAGTTCAATTGACTATGGTAAAAAATCTAAAGAAATTTTAACTAAATATCAAATCTTAAATGAAATGCCATCGTCGATTCTATCGACATTTGATTTACCAAACAAAACAGTCACATCCAATCCAAATGGTGCTAACTTTCTAATCGGAACCAATCAAGTGGCTATTCAGGCGGGAATAAATTTTGCTTGTACTCATAATTTACGACCAATATTTTTATCACATCAAATCGAAGGTGATGTTAATGATGTGGCTCATGCGTTTATCGAACTATCAATCTTAATCCAAAGCTTCCGAACAAATCTAGTAAACTCCAATGATTTTGGAAAAGAATTGGAATCGTTACGATCCACTTTAAAATTTCACGATCATTTTGAAATTTTGATTACCAAAAATATAAATGAAAATTTATGTTTAATTTCTGGTGGAGAACCGACTGTACATTTGAACGGAAGCGGGGTTGGTGGGCGAAATCAAGAATTGGCTTTATGTTTTTTATTAAAATCAATAAAAAACTCAAAACTTCTTAAATCTGTGCGATTTTTATCGGCTGGAACCGATGGAATTGATGGTCCGACTAATGCGGCGGGAGCCTTAGCTAATCCACAACTATTTCTCGATACGAATGGAAACTATAACGAAGCGTTAAATTATTTAAACAATAACGATTCGTACAATTTTTTTAAAAATTTTAACGGTGGAAGTGAACACATAATTACAGGACACACTGGTACCAACGTGATGGATATACAAATTTTAATTATACCATCGTTAGTTGAGGATTAAGAATCGTATTTGAAAGCAAAGTTTGTAAATATTTACCAATGATAAAATAAATCAAAAATAAAATTAAAAAAATTATTATTTAAGAAAAATCTTAATTTAAAGATAGGGCCGAACCATTCAAACTGTGCAATTACTGCTACAAAACAAAATTTTTTAAAACCCACTAAAAATAGGATCCAAACTATGCAATCCAACTAGAAGATTTCTAAATTACAAGATGGTAGATTTTGGAAATTTTCAATTTGACACAAATTGCTCAGTTTAAATTAGCTCACCATCGTATCTTTATAGGGTTTTGGAAACTAATGTGTTGTGACACAAAATGTACAGTTAAAATGTGACAAATATTGCAGAGTTTGGATGGACTATACCATCATATATTTTGTGGATCATGGAAATTTTCGATTTGTGGCATAAGTTACTCAGTTTGAATGGGTTAACTAACCATCATGTATTTTTAATCCATCCAATCTTTTCTGGGGCCGAAACTCTCCCGGATCTATCGCGATTAATTTAAGGTCATACTTTACACTGTCGCTCGTCAAAGCGAGGACATATGAACACGTTTAAATTGCTCAATTATTATTTAGTCTTACATAACACTGCCATTTGACAATTCTACACCAGCTGAAACTACTTTTGGTCATTCTCGAAATGGAGCGATTGCCACATTTGTTCGGCATGAGTTTAAAGTGGATAATGTGATGTCTGCTGGAGACTATCGAATCAGCACAAAAATTACAGTACGAACGGATTGAGCTAATTAGATCTGGAGGGTTTGTACTTCGAAAGTGATCTCCAAAACCATGCAATCCAATAAAGGACTAATTTGGTTTTAACGTTTGCGTTTCAAACTACAACAACGATATCACGAAAAGGAGTATTCTGTCTGATGTATCCAGACTGTTTGAATCTTTATGATTGCATAAATCACATCGGTCTTTTAGCAGCGAAACGAAGGTGGCACCTATACAGCAGTATCATTACCGTGCCTTGAATTGTGGAATGCTCTAATTTTGGCGACGTTGTTTAAAATGGTGGCAGCCGTGAAACCATATTATACTTTGGAGATGTACACTTGGACCGACTCTCCAGTTGTGTTGTTCTATAGTTAAATAGGTAACCTAATCAATAAAAAAACGTTCATCGCCAACCGGGCTGCCAAAATCACTCAGTGGTGATTTCACTGAGTGACCGGGCTGCCAAAATCACTTAGTGGTGATCGACGCCAAAATCACTCAGTGGTGGCATATAACTTCAGAACAGAGTGTCGATTTTGAACGAAAATTGACAGCGCGAGCTGGTGAGGTGAGCAATATTTTGTGTATATATACAGTGTATAGCATACAAATTTATATTTGTATTGTATTTTTTTTTTCTCATGTGTCTGTGCATTTTGTATGTCATTTTTATGAAGGCAAGTATGAAAATATAGGGTTCCGGTTGAACCGGTTAAATTTTTATGATGCTGACGTCCAGCTCACCTCACCTACTCGCTAGCTTTTTAGCGGTGGAATCAAATTTTTAAAATTTATTATTATTATTTTTTTTTATAATAATTTTTTTATATAATTTTTTTTAAATATTTGATTTTTTGTTAACAATTTTATGACGTTTAAAAAAAGTTGTAGTATGTTTGAGATATAATAGGTTAGATTTATTAAATAGGTATTAATTATTATTAATAGGTTAATAATAGTTACTGAGTCGTCATAATATTTTATTCACATTTATATTTAAACTGAAAAAGAAACATAATCATACGCCATTCATTATCGATGAACACTAAACATTATTTTGTTTTTGAAATATCAAATACAAAAATATATAAACAAGATAACGCGCATGTGCTCAAGTAAACCAATACTAATAAAACTACTACTACTATATTTTTCCGGTTTGCTCACCTCACGCTGTCATTTTCCGTACAAAATCGACACTCAGAATCCGGCTGATTGTGGGTCTGGAGGAATGTCAAAATCACTCGCCGTGGTGAACTTGTCCTTCATGATTACGAAACCTTTCAACAGAATGGTCTATACATTCATTGGAAGTCAGCGCGGATCTAGAAGAACGGAAACTAGTCAATTCGAAGTTGCTCATGACAAAGTCATGGGATTTTTGTTAACTGCTTTAAAATCGATTTTTCATCCCCAAACCAACCTTCTTTTGTTTTGGGTTTACGTTCTCTGAGTAAGCTTTACGGCAGTTATGGGTAAAAAGATTCCCACACTGAATTCAAAATATTTTATCTTCTTTCGCAAATAATGTTCCGTTGACTGTTTTGGCGTAACGTGCGGATAAAATGTTGAAAGTATGGGACAAGCCCAATACAGTGCAATTAATCAGATACCTCCATTTGTATCTCAGCTGATGGTTTAGTTATTCCTTTGAAATTGGCTGAAACTCCTAAAGCTGTAATTATTTTTCGGTTATTCGCGGCAAACGGAACGCCAATTCAGCCATATGGTACCAAAATTCTAAATTTAAATATCGGGTTGCGTAGAATTTTTAAATGGGAATTCATAATTGCCGACGTTTTGTTGCCAATTATTGGTGCAAATTTTTTAAAAAGTACCGAACTGGTTGTATATTTACGGTGACAGAGAATCTGCGAATCTGTTTACTTCGCTATGTTCAGTTGGTGCTATTTCAATAGTAAAAAGTCCAGCATTATCGGAATTGGATAAGTCACTTACGGATTCTTAAATTCAAAATATATTGTCGAAATTTCCTAAAGTTTTAAATTTAAGTAATACAATTTATAACACAAAATTACACACCGTTTGGATACAAATGAACCTCCTGTTTTAAAATTAAAATTGTAAAGTCGGAGCTTAAACAACTTATAGCTCAATGCATTTGTAGCCCAAGTAATAGTCCATGGGTCCATCTCTTTGCATTTAGTTTTAAAGAAAAATGGTAATTGGGGACCATGTTAGGATTACCGATGATACCCAATTCCGCATCTTCAAGATTTAAAGTATCAATTTGAAGGTTACCACAATTTACGACGTTAGATTTAGTCCAAGCCTATTTTATCAAATACCGATCGAACCATCTGATATTCCCAAAATTCCCATTCTAATTCCTTTTGGTTTATTCAAGTTTACTAAAATGAATTTCGGCCTTAGGAATAATGCACAAATTTTTCAAAGATTAATGAATTCCGTATTATTGGGGCTAAATTTTGCTTTAGACGATATACTAATTGTGTCTTAATCTTATGAGCAATATTTGAAACACCGAACTTCTAAAACGCCGGGATTTTTCATCACTTGATTGCGATCGGTGGTGACTAGGACTTTCATTGGAGTGCAGAATCCATTGACCGAACCATCCGTCCATGCCATTACCGGATGGCTGAAGCTATGTAATATACAGTTGGATATTTAAAAGTGAATCGGTAGTTGCGCATCCTTGTTTTGGCTGGTGATTGCATAAGGTTAATGAGGTTAAATGAGTCGCGAAAAAGTTGGGAGAGCTTTGGCCCCAGACAAGAAGGTATGGATAAAACTAAAATAAATAATTGTTATGTTGATATAAAAAGCATTACTGAATGACGCAACAATTTGAGCCCGAAGATTCGACAGGAGACATTTTTGATACAGTTTGAATTTTGATATGGTGCAGTACTACAACAAGTCATAATGAAACGAGTGAATACTCTAATTTTCAAACCATATAACAATTGAAGTTTGTCAACATTTAATTATCAATTAATTCCCATTTTAATGCTACAATTTGTCTAGCAGAGCTACTCGTATATTTTAAAAAATGTGTCAAAGCTGTTTACGCACGCTCATAGAATAATAACCAAAACACATGCAATTACACGTCTTATTGTCATAGTGTGCGGTATTTTATGATAAACAAACGAAAATTTTAGAAACAAATAAATTCGCGCTTTTATCAACTAAAGTAAATAGTAAATTGACGCACGACATGTTAAATATTTACATATGACAAGATTTTTTGTGTTGTTATTCTAAAAGCCTATAAAATTATTTGCTATTTCACTTAAAGCATCTAATCGTAAACAATCGAAGTAGTAGAACTTCATAAAAATTCGTATTCAGGAATGAAAAAGTTTACTATACGGAACGTATTGAGTCTTAAGCATTCCACTTTTCCAAGAGATTAGTAATTTACGAGGGTAGTATGATAAGTAGTTAATAATTGGCCGCGGCATGAGATTTTCGAACCAATGTTCATTCAATACTATAGTGTTCATAAAAGTGAACCTGCAAACAGATTTTAAGTAGATCCTTTATGTCGACCCTTTGATGTTCTGAGTTTTGGGCTGATCCAGCCACAAAATCTGATTCGACATCTATAATACAAAAATATTTCTCAAATCTAAACGACCTTTCAATATTATTAGCACGTAGTCAAATGCGAACTTATCGGCCAACAAAGTTACCATTGGCAAAAAATGTGGAAAGCCACACGTTCTTCTACGAACGTAGTTTGAATTGGTAAGCTATTATATAGTTTCGAGGAATTTGGAAATGATTGATTTGTGGCATAAATTGCTCAGTTTGAATGGGCCAACCTTAATAAAATTGATGAACCTTTGGAAATTCCAGTTAAAATGGTCTAATTTGTTTACTTGCAAGTCTCTTTTCGAGTGGTTAGAGGAAGCCATCACCAAACCACCGGTGGGTAAGAGCAAAACTTGCGAGCATCTGTTCACCAGATCTGTTCCAGCATCTAATCCAGATCAACAGCAGCATTTGTTCACCAAGAGTCGTGGAAAGAAGGAGGACATCAAAGATAATTTGAAGGCGAAATATCTTCAAATAGAAGAAGCAGTAAATATCTTAAAACGAGAAAAAACACAGAACAATTAATCTTAAAATAGAGGGCTACCACTCTTCATGCTTACATTAGCAGATGGAAGTTCAAAATATAGAAAATGTTTTGCCTAAACAAAGGTTGGCTGCGAATTTTAGTGTACTGCTCAAAGTGTGCCTAGAAACGTATGGTGTCGTGGGCTGACAGATGCTAAATGAAGCGATGACCTAACGGATTTAGAACAGAAAGATAGACGATAGTAAAGCAGGCACTAGAAAGACGGAAACGTTTTAAGGAACCATTGATTTCTACCATGCGGTAAGAATATCAATCTATCACTGATAAATCCGATTACAGACAAAAAAATAATATTTATGTTAAGCCGAAACATAAGATGGTACGATATCGTTAAACTGTTTGAAAAGCCCATACTGCCCAAACTCATGCTGGAGTTGCTATGGCCTCGGTTTTGTTTTGGTTGTGGGAAACCAGATACTTTAAAACCACAATATAACCAATGCCCAAATTTACCGAAGGGAAACGAGCGAAGGGACTTCAAGAGATCTGAGATCCAGAATACCAAAACACAAACCAGGCTACCACAAATATCAGAAGAGGTGGCAACGAACACGGACCTAGAAAATCTTACAGAACAATCCTAATCTAGAGAAGAACCAGTAACCACAACTACCTGAAGGTTCCAAACACAATTTAGCAAAACTCACGGCTAGGCAGATCGTTAAAATATTTTTTTTAAGAAAGCGATTACACAAAACATTAACAGAGTAAAATTTCATATAAATGATTCACGGCCGTATGCGGAAGTGCGTACCAATGGTGTCCCATATCATCGGTATTAGGATGTAATGCTGAAGAGTTTCTGAATGCTGACAAATTAAAGATAAAGATTTTTGAGAAGTGTTCGGCATGGTTCCAATAATGGTGATTAAAGTGAAGGGCTTAAATCAACCAATGAGAAGGGAAACAAAGAAACATGTCTTGAATAATCAACAACAAACGCAATCCTTATGAATATCATTGACCAGTTTCCGTCCTATGGGAAATTAGGCTTGGGTCGTTCACACTTAGTCACACACAAAATTGACATCGGCCAGTCCCAACATATTGAACACAGGTATTAGGGGGGTCACCCGCGATCAAACAAGACGAGCTGTACAAGGAACTAGGCAGAGTGCTAGCGCTAGGGGTAATACAAAAAAGTCAGAGCTCCTGGTCAATCCCAGTGAGCCTGGCAAAGAAGGCCAATGGAAAGGTTCGGTTTTGCGTGGAAGGTGAATACGGTGACGGTGACCAATGCTTATCCTTTGCGTTCAATGTTCTGGGACGGCCACTCTACCAGTTTATCGTCATGCTATTTGGGTTGTGCAATGCGGCCCAAACGAAGCATCGACTCATGCACAAGGTTATCACTCACCGGTTGCATGACCGGGTATTTGTCTATCTTGATGACCCTCTCGTCGTTTCAGTGACGTTTAAAGATCACACTATGTTACTATCTTTTATTGCGAGAGACAAACCTCACTATAAATGTAGAGAAGTGTAGATTTATGCTCAAAGAGACAAAATTCCTCGGTTATGTAATCGGTGATAGATGCCTCACAGTGGACCCGTCTAAAGTCCAGAGAGAGGAGCCACCACCACAAACAACTAAGCAGGTACAGGGATTCCTGGGAATGACTGGGTGGTAAAGATGCTTTATCTCAAACTATTCTAAAGGGTTTTCCAATAAGAAGTTTCATTTTGATATAAAAAAAACGAGTATTTTTTAAAAGAAAAAATATGTTTATTTCCCAAAGAAAAAAGTCTAAAGGTGTTAAATCACAAGATCTCGGTGGCCAATTGTGATCATCTCTTCGAGAAATAATCCGTCAGGAAACTTTTCTTGCAAAATTGCGATTGTTTTGTAGCTTGTGTGGCACGTAGCGCTGTCTTGCTGAAAATAAACGTCGTCTACATCAATAACTTCTAATTCCGGCTATAAAAAATCATTAATCATGGGTCGGTAGCGCAATACATTCACTGTAACAATTGCACCAGCCTCTTTTTTGAAAAAGTAGAGTCCAATCATACCGCCAGCCCATAAAGCGCACCACGTTGAGGATGGAGAGGCTTTTCAACAATCATTCTTGAATTTTCTGAGCTTCAAATGGGGCTAATCACTGAAAATGGGGCTAATAACTGAAGATGATTTTTCGATGAAAATCCGGATCATTTTGATGCATTTGAAGGACCCAATCAGCGAAGACACGACGTTTATGGTGATTGACCGGCTTAAGTTCTTGGGTTAATTGAACTTTAAAAGCCTTAAGACCTAATTTTTTATGCAAAATACGGTGTAATGTCGTTTGTGGAATATCCAATTCCAAAGATCAATGAGGAATCGACAAACCTGTAAATTTTAACAATTTCAAAGCGTTGTTGAAGCGTGTAGCGTACCATTTTTAGTAATGGCGTAGTTTTTACTTGTCAAATGTTAAAAAATGACAGCTTCAAAATGTACAGCTGCCCAAAAAGCAGGCTATTCACAATGAAACTTCTTATTGGGTAACCCTATAACCTATAATAACTCCAATAGCGAGTTTCCTAATTATTAAGCTTGTTCCAATGATACAACTTAAAATAGGAAGTCGAGTACCGTAACATGTTGTGGGTCAACAGTCTATTCTTATCGACGCCAGGTATACTTATCATTCGACCATCGTATGTCAGTATCTTTTCTATTATAATAAATCTTCTCGGCGAATTATAATTTTTACTGTTTTGATACTGGTTGATACTGTTGATTTACTCATATCCGGTTTTCTATTCAGTTCTCATTCGAAATCCACCTACAAAAGTTTTTTTTTAGTTTTTAGTTTTATAATAAAAAAAAATACTAAGATCATCTTCAATATAATCATAAAATTATGATATACTACAGAGTTAATTGATGTCACTATTTTCGTTACGATTATAATGTAGAGTACAACATGCACGCACTATATTATGTCATCAATACGCGATTTACCAACATACTCGCGTATATAGTAGAGTTATGCAAATATTTCGTGCCTGTATACATAAGCGAGCGTACAATTTTATCAGCACATTTTACTTAATTTTATTACTGTTGACCGAATTGTAATTTCAACAACAGTTCTACAAAATTTAAGTGCCCATTAGCTGGTTGAGAGCATTAAAATTAAAATAAAACTACTTAGTGCGGTGTTACGCGACTTAAGAATTCAAAATAATTTTTTTCTTTTGTTTTGTTTTTTTTTGCGATATTTGTGCTACCTGAATTCCAAATTTATTACCAATTTCATGCATGTCGGACAGACGTTAATTGACATTTTAAATGTCATTCAGATTTTTTTTTTTTGTTTTTTAAGTATTTTTGATGAAATTTTAATTTAGTGTGTGTAGTGCTAATTTAAATAATTTTTTTAATTATGCTAAGATAATTACTACTTTAGGTCTGTTGAAAATTTACAAGGATGTAAGCAGCAAAGCTTATAAAATAACACCTAACGAAATGCTATGCTCTGAGCAAATATTAACAACACAAACGTCTAGTATAGGCCATAGGTCGAATAGGTACCGAAATAATCACCCAGTTTCATCGGATTTCATCAAAAGCTGGATAGTTTTATTTGTCTTTTAGTAGTGAGCTTAGTATATTCTACGTTACATATGCTTTAGCTCTCTATACTACTTAAGTATATTAACGCTTCCAATGAGGCTAAATGTTGCAAACATTTTATAATAATTTTTACTACACTAAATGTCGAACAAATTGAAACAAGAATTGAGAAATGAAGCATGTAACGAATTCCAAGAAGTCGAACATCAAATGTTGCTGCTTTGATGATCAAGTATCTGAACCCGAAGAATTTGAAGATAGGTATTATGAAATTAAGGCAACACTAAGGCGCCTACTGAATACTCGAAATCCTTTCCCTTGCCTTTGGTGCAAACAATTTTCAAGATAACAAAACTTTATTGAAGAATTCATTTGATCAGTCCATTCATCAAGCATTAGAATTTCGTTTACCAAGTGTAATGATAGAGCAGTTTAGTGGAGACTATGCAAAATGGCATTCATTCCAAGACTAACTTAAAACTTCAATTCAGTACTTTTTTAAGTTTTCAGTACTTAACAAGTTTAATGAAGAATGATGCGACTTCATTAATTAGACAAATGTCGCTAGCAGATAAAAATTATATAATAGCATGGAACCATTAGCTAAAGAACAGATACAGCAAGAAGAAGTATGCGGTCAGAGACCTAATAGAATAGTTTCTGAATCAACATACCATTAGTCATGATGGATAAAAACAATTACGCACAATTTGAGGCACATCCGATGATGAAGAGGACTTCAAGCTTTTAAACCAGATTGGTAATCGGTAATCGCGAGATTCATGGTTAATTTACCTTTTAATAAAGAAGCTAGATATTGAAGCGCAACAAGCATAGGCAAATCATACCATCACATACCATCAACAACTAGTGAAATTATCAGTAAATCAGCAACTTCCAAGCCACAATTGGTATAGTTCTTCGCATTCAAGGTGATTTTGGAATAATGCATACTGCTAGAGAATTACTTGATTCCGGGTTTCAAACAACCTTAATTCAACCTCAGCTGATAGTTGTGTAAAAAATATTTTTGAATATATTGATGCGAAAAGATTGAGGCCCGTAGCACATTTCAGCTAAGCTATGCGAGATATGTTATTTGTTTCGAGCGATGAAAACTAACTAAAGCTCAAAACAAAACAAGAGCATCAACGAATAAATACAAATTTCGACAGCGTTATCGCTGTTGTAAACATAACAAACAAAAGTGTCGGCGTATTACATGGCTGCAACTCAAAAAAATAAAAAACAGTTGGCAACATTGTTTCGCTGGCGATAAAATTTGAAATAGACTCTTTAACGAAAAAATCGTCGTCGATGTTTCTGTTAGCATACTATGATTTTAGTGTATTTTAATTTGACAGGCAATGACGCTCGTCATTGACACTCTTGTTCTGTTTCGAGCTTTGTGTTCTGTCTCGAATTGTATTTCGTTTACTAATGTTAGCGATATCGGTCACACGTACATTGCAATTGAAATGACTGCTATATTAAAATGCAATCTAATTTTGTTTTTTATATTGAATATGCTTCAATTAAATCCATGAATGTGTGAGCGATGTTATAGTTGAAATGTGCAACGTAATGAACTAAGCGAACTATACTAAGCTATGCTGCACTGTTATCATCGCTTAGCTTAGCTGAAGTGTGCAACGGCTTTGAATCGTGATTCCATGACATTTATTTTTTTATTGTTGTTAAGATTTAATAATTGTATATAATTTTATTCAAAAAAAAAAGCTGGAATCTATCGACATAAATCAAGTATTACCATCAATGGTACAGCATTACAGAAAGCTGGTACAACCAAAGGAGAGTTGCATTTAGTATCAAAATTCGAATCAAAAAATGTAGTCAGTATTCGAATAGTGATACTTGGGCATTTAACGTCAAAGCTACCCACCGCTAAGGTACACGACTCCAATTCGCCCGTTATAAAAACGTTAGAATTAGCTACCCCATTCTACAATGTACCTGGTACTATTGATATCGTATTGGGCAATGACATGTTCTACAAAGAATTGAATCCAAATCAAATCAGAGTAGCAGATCAATTTTATACGCAAGCAACCATTTTTGGATAGGTATTTAGTACGATCAATTAATTAATTCGATTTTAAATTCAACGCTCCATACAATAGTTTCAAGTAATGCAAACTGAAGTTCAAATACTTCAACGCTTTTGGGACATAGAAAAATTGAAGGTGAGCTCAACACATAATTTAGCCGAAGATGAGTGTGAAGATCACTACGTTCAAAATACCACAAGAAATAAGGATGGAAGATATATTGGTAGACTTCCAATAAAGAAGCAACCAATCGGTTTGGGATCTACATACTATCAGGCAAACAAAAGGTTTCACGCGCTGGAAAGAAAATTCATCAACCGTCCATAAATTAATAGTGACTATATGTGGAGTTTATGAAGGAGTATAAAAGGAGCACGAAAAAATGCCGCATCGCAGATTAAACATTTGTCACCGCAGTCGTACCCAAAAAAGCAAGTAGTTCTTGTAAACTACGAATTGTATTTGATAGGTCTTGCTATTTGTTAATGACATGCTATTAATGGAACCAAGATTTTAATCCACCATCAAGATTTTATTGCGATTTTGAACACATAAAATTGCCATAGCAGCGGACATAGAGAAAATGTATCGAGCATAACTCACTCTGCTGATCGAAATTTCCAATGCATCCTATAGCATGAATCGCCAGGCCAGGATATTAACGAATCCCATTTTACGACAATAATGTACGGAACATCAACCCTTTCCTGGGTTGTCACACACCAACCGGCTAACGACTATCGCAAAATTCATCCAGATGCCGCAGCTCGTTTAAAAACCGATTTCGACATCGATGATATATCGATGATTAATTGCAATAGATTACAACTTTTGAACAGATTACAACTTTTTCTTGGAATTCGAAGACACAAATTCAGTAGTAAAGACTCTTGGGTTTTCATGGAATCCAAAGAGTGGAAATTTTACGTGAAGGTCGTGTTACATGATACCAAAGATCTGTCTAAAACAAGCTTACTATGGCATAATCATCCCAAATTGTTAAACATTTTGAATGTTTGTCACCCAGCACCATACTAATTAAAATTCTGTTTCAGCAACTTTGGTTGTGAAAAGTAAGTTGGAATGACAAATTACAAGATGACATCAAAGATAAAAGGAGGAACATCAGATCCTCGCTGCTCCATTTCCAAACTATCGAGATCCCGCAATTCGCATGTTCACATATAAAAATGTTAATACACATACACAATTACACGGTTTTCGGATGCAACGGAACTTGCCTACTGAGCAGTAGTGTACTTACGTGTTCAAGATGCCAGCAAAAATGTATTTGTTAATTTACTTGCTGCAAAAACCAAGTCTGATATCTAGAGTTCTGACTTTACAATCCCTCGGGACTAATAAACTTTGGTGGAATGGACCTGATTTCACAAACAGATTGAAAGACAGCAAACTTAAAATTCGGGAAAAGTTTATAGCCAGTTCACCATGTCACGATAAAGTCAGATAATATACCGGGTGATCGGGTTTTAAGCTGCAACTTTCAAATATATCGGAAAATAAGCTCTCTACGAACAAAATGTTCAAGATCAAAATTTAATCATTCCGCGGGGGAAATACATTAGTGCTCCTTCTTGTTGATGGGTTGGACTCTCCGGCTAAAAATCAGTGCGTAGTTTACTCAACTTTGGAGGAAATCGGCTAACCTTTTTTTTTATTTTTTTTTTAATACAACCTGAACTTTTTGAAATATTTACAAAACTCAAAAAACTCCCTATGGAAGCAGCCACTTCCGGTTAGCCGATTTCCGCCAAGATGATGATTATAGATGATCACGATGAGTATGAGGAAGGTTATCTAACTATATAGTTGGAGGTTTGATGTAAAGCATCAAATTATTCTACCAAAAGACCACACATACACGAAACTTTTAATGAACAAATATCATCACAAAAATGTAAATCCAGGTCCAGTAGTGTTGGACCAAGTATTATCTGCAACGGTTTTGGGTAATTGGATGTCGTAAGCTCACAAGATGGCAACTCAAAAAATGCATCCTGTGTTTTATTAGGAGGAAAATTCAGGGTCAACTGTTTATGGCTGTTCTTCTCACAGATCACATTAGCACTGCATGACCATTTCTAAATATTGGTGTCGATTGCGCGGGCTCTAATCTAAATAAGAGATCGCAAAGGACGACGTAAAAGTAATGTAACTAAAGCTTATACACAGTATTATTCTTGTTTATCTATAAAAACTATTAATATACGGCTGGTTTTTGATTTAACAACCGAAGCATTTATCGCCGCTCTAAAACGGTTCATTTCAAGCTGGGGATTACCGTGTCAAATACACTGTGACAAAGGCAGTAGTTTTGTGGGCGCACGCCCTCTACGAAATGTTAGATACACAATTATTTTTGAATTCAACCCTCCAAATGCACCGCATTTCGGAGGACTATGGGAATCAAACATCAAGTCAATTATGTTTTATTTTTACCGAGTATCAGGATCAATATCATTGATCTTTCAAGAAGCAAATACTTTACTAATCCAAATAGAAAGCGTATTGAACTCTCGTCCACTATGTGCAATTTTCGATGACGTCACTTCATAACGATGTACTATCTCCTGCACATTTATTAATTGGAGAACAATTCATCAGTATTCCTGAACCAGATCTAAGCCACATTAACTCAAATCGTTTATCAAAATTGCAAAACATACAAAAAAGAGTTCAATCGTTCTGAAGATTATGGTCGAGAGATTACCTAAGCACACTTAATCGTCGGTAAAAATGGCAAACCAAAACTAAAAATTTGAAGATCAATCAATTAAATAGTACAAGATGATAACATTCTCAAGTTATACTGGGTTTTCGGATGAATTCAGTAAATTCACTATGGTAAAGATGGCCAGGCTCGAGTTGTAACTGCTAAAATATCTATAGAGGGGTAGTGAAAAGGCCAACTGTAAACGTATTTCCATTAGAATATTTCATCAATTTTATGCAATGTTTGTGTTATTATTTACACCTGTAATATGATTGCGATCATTCTGTGTTATAGACAGCAAGGTGAATGTGAAGGTACATTTGTTTTAATAATTTTTGTTCTAAAAACAATTTGAATTTAGCGCTTCAAGAGCATGAAATTCAAAATCAACTTATACTTAATATCACATACACTAAATATAATATACTTAATTGTACTTAATATAGGTACGTGAAATACTTGGACACTGAGAAATCTGTGATTTAACACCAATATGAAAAGATTGTTATAAAACTATGATTTGTACCAAAAAAAATTCGTCCGTAGTAAATATCACGATATTTACTTTAAAGGTGCAAGCACGTATATGCATGCGGATGTAAAATATAAAACATGACCGCATACTAACCAATCAAATCAACACATATAAACCATGTGACTAGCTTCACAAATCAAATCACACATATGCGACAAAAATCTCCGTATTCCATTTAAAAACAAATTTAAAACATGTTTATCTCCGTCTGTTCTTTGTTTTTATTCTGCTACGCAACATTATATCCGCAAACGTGTAATTTGATTGGTGAAGCTAGTCACATGGTTAATATGTGTTGATTTGATTGGTTAGTATGCGGTCATGTTTTATATTTTACATCCACATACGTGCTTGAGCCTTAAATGGATTTTATATTATTATTGATGAAATGATTTTGTTTTTTACTGAACTAACCCAATACTTTAACCTTTTATCCTTATAAATATTTGTTAATGGTTACTGCCCTAACCATTTTTAGTTTTATTTGTTATTGTTATGTTAAATTTAGTTAAGATTAGTTAAAATAAACAAAAATAAAATATATCACCTGTAAAGGTTTTTTCAGATCATACTGTACATATATGTCTATATACATTCTTTTAAAAAGCCACCTGTACAATAAAAAGTTGGTAAATAAAAAACATTAAGAATATGATGAAAATAAAACAAATTCATAAATAACCAAAAATGTTATAAAAAAAAAAAAATAATAATAAAAATTTAAGAATAAACAAACAGCAGACGGAAGAATGATTTATTTAAAGATAAAATATCTAATTTCATGCAAAAAACTAAAAAAAAAAAAAAACTTAAGAATATATTTTTATTAGCCTTCTTGATAAATTGTTAAATTTAATTTTTTTGATATCTACCTTCCACTTCGATTCGATTTATTCACAACTATTTATTTACCATCATCATCAACATCACCATCGTATGTACCATCGTATGCATTATATCTTTTACATATATTTGAGAAAATTTAATTTTTTACAATCTTTAAAATAAAAAGCAGAAATATTATTAAATCATTTTATTATAACAGAAACATATAAAATTTAAAGTTTATTTAACGAATAAATTCCATAAACTTCGTTTCTTGATAATCCATACTCATATATGAGGACTCGAATAATGTTGAAGGTATGTATATATGATCTCGCGCTATGTATCATAATATGTAAAAAAAATTATTTTTGTGTTTTCTTCTTAAAAATATAAAAAAATTAATTAATGATAATAAGACGAGATGAAATGAATTTTTTTTTTGTTTTAAATAATGAAAGAGAATTTTACTTTACAAAAAATTAAAAAAAAAAAAAAAGAGAATGAATTAAGAAATATAAAATAATAATTTGAGTATACATATAAGTAAAATAAAAAATAAGCGTATAAAAAATAAAAATTTGCCGTCTATTAGTCTGGCAAAATGAAAAAAAAATAAATAAAAAAAATATGTGAATGTAAATATATTCTGCTAATTATCAATATTTATTTGGATGAGTAGGAAATATACATAGGCAGTGAACTACTTAGTGTACGGAGCACAGCAACAAATTTTATATTTTTTTATTGTGTTTATTCATCTAGCCATTATACTGTTCGTATCACTGTAATGTGACTAAATTTTAACAATACAATAATTTCCACTTTAAACACTGTTACTTTTACCCAATAATTCATTCACTTCCAATTAACACTTTTAATTTCACTATAGATTAGCCGCTTGTCACTGGAGGAGGCTGTGCGTCCTATGACACTATTCTATTTTACTCTTTAGTGTTAAAAATACAACTGAACTCAATGGACAAGAATACGCTGTTTATATACCAAAAACACATTGTGTCTCGAATTTTCTATTTTGCGAGATGTGTCTACGCTATCCTTTTGTTTAGCTATAAACACGATGTATTTGCTCAACTTTGCTTATTCTAGTTTCACATAGATGTATTTTTATAGAAGATTGAATTTATATGAAATAAAAATAGGATTGGATCAAGCACAGAACTTTACTGAACAGCATGGTATTTTTGTGATATGAATCAGACTGATTGTGCAAAATGCCATGAACGTCCACACAATGTAGTTTGTATAAAATAGTCAATTAAAATAGTCCGATAGTCAATTGTGTCGAAAGCTTTAGTTAAATTGTAGACATTGAAAGACAAAAACATCGGTTCTAAATTACAGTTTAAGTGTTCATTTCATTATAAGTGGCGCTTAAACTCGAAGTTATACCAATTCGGGTTTTTTAATAGTTAATTTTTATTTTTAAGTGATTTGGTGAAAAATCTTGTGATAGTGAATAATAAAAGCGATAGTGTAGTGATTAAAACATAAAACAAACTGTTTTAACATTCGCAGAGCTGCGGCTTGCCCGACCTAATACATGATGGGTCTTACTTGTGTTGTGATAGTTTAACAATTGTGATGTTTTATCTGTTGGTTCCCTGAATACAAATTCATTGGAGGCAGGACCCAACTCGCACTCATTCGTCTTTTTTTTTGTGTTTTAATTGCAGTACAAATGAAAAATTGTGTAATTGTTGGTGTGTGTTAGTGGAATTGTTGGAAGTTTGGTTTTTCTTTAAACTGAATGTGGGTAAACTCACAATTGTTTTTAAGTTTGTGTCTTTTGTCTCTACGGTTTTCGTACAAGTAGATTAGTGCGATTTTGCAGAATTATTTAACAAGGGTGAACGATGCGGCCCACTATAGTAAGCTGAACACTCCTTTCCGGCGGGGTATAGGCGTCACATTCTCAGGTCATTGTAAGTATCGTTTCGTGGTTAAACGCATCACTGCAAAGTCAAATCACTCCGAAAATATAGAAATACAAATCTACTGATCTTGTGTATAATTCGGGAACTGCTCAGAACTGGACATTTTAAAACTGGATATTTCAAAATAGGATTTGACAAAACGAGATAAGGTAGTAAACTGGATATTTCAAAATTGGTTATTTCAATACGAGATAAGATACAAAATGAGATATGGTACAACACTGGATATTTTAAAACAGGACATTTCGACACGTGATTTAAACTTAAAATTATTTTTTGGGAAAGTTCTGGAATATGGCCAATAAGGTTTCATATTGAATAATTTTAAGCAGAGAGATAGAATTTTCCTTCACTTAATGGGTTTTTTTTTTAATTGCTGCTTTAAAATAATCATCATCTTATTAAAATAATCATTGATTTGAAAAAATCATTTTAAATTCCATTTTTATCCTACGTATCGAATTTCATTATAATCGGTTAAGAACTCGCCGAGTTCCTTCCTAATTGGCCGTATTCCAGAACTTTCCTAAAAAATCATTTTAAGTTTAATTCACATGTCGAAATATCCTGTTTTGAAATATCCAGTTTTGTACCATATCTCGTTTTGTACCTTATCTCGTTTTAAAATATCCAGTTTTAAATTATCCTGTTTCGTCAAATCCAGTTGTAAAATATCCAGATTCGACAGGTACCCGTGTAGTTAATATATAACTTCGCGTTTTTGTTTACTTCTGATAATTTAATCTTTAATTGGTTATCGTTCGGGATGGGGTTGCAAGTCTACCCAATTTTAATTTTAGGCACGTTCTGAATATGTGGTATCGAGTGGTCAACTCTCGTGTCTGCTAGAAGACGAGTATTTAGATCCGGTTTTAATCATAAGGTTGGTACCCATCACTTTATGAATTAATTCAGATCGGCATAGAAATAACCGGCGAGTTTATGTTTGGTACATGGGTGGGAAACCTGTTGTCACTTATACAATCTATGTCTCCCGAAGTGGGATTTGAGATACGATTGTGAGAAACGGGGCAATGAACTACTTACTATTCATGACCAGAGGGTTTCATATATGGTATCAACGATCATCACCAGTGCAATAAGCTCACTCACGCTGTACGTGGAGTTATGAGTGCCTTTGCTAGATGGGTTGATCTTAGATATCATATCCAATTGAATTCACATTCCTTTAATCCTTTCTTTATTTGACCACAACCTAGAAGAAGTTTGTGAGCTGCTTAAAGGTGAGCAAAAGGCGAGGAGAAATATTTACTCGATTTTTAATAAATTTGAGTTAAATTTATATAGAGTTAAGTATCTTTACCCTCGAGTTTGGATGAAAACGTTATTTTTTGTGACCTAAGAAATAAATGTTTTATTTTCGATTTTTTTTAACAATTTTATTTAAATTACGTATAGGAGGTGTCAGAGGTGGGAGAAACTCAGATCTAGCGTAGTCAATTGGATTATGGATTCTAAGCAGTATACCAACTTTGCTTGAAGATTGGCGGTATTTTAATTAAAATCTTAATATGTTTTCATTTAATAGATAGTTAAGGATAGTTTAAGTTTTTAAGGTAATTAAATTAGAGCAGAATAGGAAATATGTTTGATCTCTTTTATCTCTTTTATCAGAAATATTTCGTATATTAGTTATCATGTTTTGATGTTGGTTGTGTTTTATTCCATTTAGCCAGTAAGTCAATAATCAGCACCAGATAACTTTTAAGTACGATCCATCACAATTAACACTGCAAGGGATCAGGTCACTGCAACTCACTCGCAAATTTTACGACGCTAATAGTCATTTGATTTTCAAGTGCAACCTATACAAGGCGCAAGAAGCTCCCAAGAATTAAGAGGCTGTTAAGCAATCAAAAATATGTTTTAATTACTTGCAAAGTTTACATATGGCCAGCAAGTGTGGTTCCAGCAGCAGTAGTCATATGTGCTAACGCAAGCACCATACTATGCTTAGTTTAGGTGGTACCGACGCAACAATGACAGCTACACAGGCTATTTCAAAATCCATTACAGCCGAGACGTCTTTTTCATCATGCATAGCGTTATCCAGAAGCTACCTGCAAAAACAAAAAAATCGAAAAACAATTCATATGTTGCAAATAGTTCAACTAATGGGATGCGATCGGGTAACACTGTAGGTTCCCTGAGTTTATAGGGTTACCATTCTTTGTTTCAGTCCATAGATGGATGGATCATCGATTGGCGGATGTAAACAATAAGAAAAGGAATTTTATGCGAAAGGCCGGCACATGAAAACGTTCTTCGCAACCAATACCAATTAGTTTATATAACAGAAAAAGGCAACATTTGGCCGGAGCACCCGGTAATGTAAATATAATTAAGAGTATTTATGTTAGTTATTTAAAGTAGGTTAGTTAGTAAGTTGATAAGTTAAATGGATGAGACACTATAATAAATTAATTTTAATTAAAATTTAGTAATTAGCTAAATTCATTCAACCCAAAACATCTATACCAATTCGGTCATTTAAATTTTGTTTCCTCGTTCATTGCAAAACAATTAAATTATGTTGTTTTGTAGTAATTTATAAAATTAAATTATAATAGGAAACTTTATAAGTTTCTTGTTCAAATATTTTTTTTAAGGGCAGTGTACTTGTTAATTCACATTTTTTGCATAATTGTTTTTCCCCTTAACTGGCCTACCCCAATAGTTCTTATTGGGTTAGAGTATAATGACCGTCCCCACCATAAATTATTGATATTTTTTTTAATGCACTTTTTTGGTGGGTCACTTTTTGAAGTTTTTTTCGAACTCTGTCTTCTTTTGGTGACTTTTGGACGGGGTGGTCGGCGAACGGACGCTGAGGCAGCCGGTGTAAATATAAGTTTTTTTTAAATTTTTTTTTTTTTTTGATTTTTAATTTTAAGTTTTCTTATATCTAATAAACGTTAATTAATTTCAATTTTTTTTTGTGTTATTAATTTTCTTTTTAAATGTGATTGGGTATTTTATTTACTCTCCACTATGATGTGAGCCGTTAGTAAGGCTCAAATCTTCTTTCTCTCGGGTTCGTGGTCCGAATAATCTCTTTTTGCCCCTTAGAATCTATTGATTCATAAAAATTCTATCTTTCAACAGTTCAACTTATCAAGGTCCAAAACCGGCTCCACAAACACCCACGACCATATTCTCGCACTGAGCTAGCGGTAATTCTATGATTTCACCCAAATACACAAAGTACTTGAATGAAAATTCTATTTATATTCACTTTCCTCGACATAAAATAACTGAAATTAATATAAATCAAATTTTATTAAAATAATTAAATGTTTAATTCGATCGAATTCACCGTTTCATACCAAATACACCATTACTCTTTAAATATTATGAAAAAATAATTTTTGCTATTTTTTATTAATATTTTAATTTTAATTCTTAATTTTATTTGAGTTAAGTGATAAATTGGAAAAATGGGAAAAGGTTAGAATATTTCCTAAATTATGGAATTCATGGGTAAGAGTAGATTTAGGTAATAATAGAAAATTTCTGATGCACTTATATTGTAATATTTGCATTTTGTTAATGTGGGTTTCGGCTGCGTTAGCTTAAAATGCGCATGCATATGTTAGTATAAGTCGAAGGGCTATAAACTTGTTATTTTGAAAGTGAGTCGAGTTCCCAGGCGAAATTATTATCGATGTAACCACTTATTTTCATATGATTTGTTCTCGAGTTGGAGGCGAAGGTATTATTATTGAAAAAATAATAATCCAGTTCAAAAAGAAACAAAACAAATTGGTGCAATTGGTTTGCGATTATGATATTATTGAGAACAATTCCAATGCTGTTGGGCCTAATGAAATTTCAATTAAGGTGCTTTACATTAAAGTCTTCAGTTATAACTTCGCGATTATAGGATTTAATCAAAGTTCTAGATCTTACAAAAGGACTGATGGGTCAGGTTTTGTAGGAATGTCATAAATCGCTATAACGGTTATTGTTTGGTTATATAGTTCTATATCTATACGGCAATACTTTTAGTACTACTTAGCGGAATGGGTGTTAGTAATTTATATTTGAGTGATTTATAGATTAGAATAGCTTTGCCTCCACCATTCGCTATATTATTAGTATTTGGTAGCTACTGTTATATCATACCAATGAAGGTTTCAAACTCCACTTTTTTAGGGTTTAAAAAACAAGAGTTCCATAAAAGGCACCTCACACCCATTTTTTGTCAATCATCATAAATCATTAATAATTAATGGCCGCTTCCTACGTTAATTTTCATGACTTGATTATGATGATGAGCTTCTTTAATTCTTCGATAACATCCGTGATCTTCAGGATCTGCTGGAGTTCCTTTATTAATTGTTTTTAAAAATACCTTAAACCTCCTTGTCAAGATGCGCAAAGAGCTCTCGATAGTCCTTCTACCACGTGACAATCTATAATTGAAAAATTGATCCTCTCGAGTAATGCCTCGGAGATGGTACGACTTCATTATGTTCTATAAGCTCAGCGGAATATCATCATCATCCAGGATAACATAAGGCGTTGTATATTAGTATTAGGTAATAGTTTTTGTCAAAGAATATTTAAAACTGACGGATTATTGTTTAAACCTGATTTTAATATTTGTTATTCATTAAATTTTGGAATTTGACAAATTATCAATCATTTTGTCATGGTTTAATTGGAATAAATTGCAAGGGATTTTTGCCGTAATATTTTGACGTGACCTACACTAAAGTTTTCTTTAGGCACAAACCCACATATTTTAAATCATTTTGTGACATCGGCTGAATTTCGTGTTTTGACCCAAGTACCATTTCGGATACCCAAAGGTACGATGGTTGCCATTTTTTGTTTGAAGTTTAATGTCTTCCAGTGCTTTGGCAATGTACTGATCGTACTTTGTAGAGTAAAATGTTTGGAAGCTTCTGTATGTACTGCATTCAAAGGATGCAGAATGCCGATTAAATTAGGTGGAATTATTATTATGAATATATTATATTTTTCGAAAAGTTTGGATTGTTTCAAAGAAACATGTGAACCATAACTTTCAATCAACAGTTTACGCTAAAATGAAGATTCCGTTCGTTTCACCACAACTTCGTTAATAAACTTTTCGAAAATATAACTATTCCATATTCCTGATTTGTTCACGTTACTAAGCATCCCCGATGTACGTTCGAATTATTTTTAAAATTTGAAAACAGTAAATGCGATGGATAAAACTTTCCTTCCATAGTAATCGCGAACGTGACTGTGGATCTTTTGTGTGAGGATGATGGTTTTCTTAATAGTAGATCAAAATAACGAGGCACTTAAACGAAACAAACATTATCTTGTGCGGACGAGACACAAGATAATGTGGAGGTTTGAATCTATAACACCATCCAGACGACGCCTCGAATTTATGAGAAGATTAATCTGATTCGGCTTCAAACAATTCCTTAGCGATTGCCTCCGCTTTCATACAAATATATTTCTCTTTCACACGTAGTCCCTTACTATTTCACTCCAAAAATCCTCTCGTATAATTTTTTTTCCAACTCCGCAAACTCTTCAGGTTTTCCACCATCTGGGTGGCCATTTTATGGTGCTATATCACATTTGGTGATATAAACTGTGATAAAATGAAATAGTCTGTACTTAATACGTGTGCTTTATGGATGAATTATTGTACGTCACTTATTGATTTGAATGAAAAAGACAATAATATTTGCTGGCTTACTTACACTAGTACAAAAAACTAATTTTGTTGCCAACAGTATTTGCTGTCGTATACTTACATTAGTATAAAACACCGATTTTGTTGTCAACTTTTGACGTTTTCATGGATATCTGAATATTCACACCAAACACCAATTTTGAATATAAATAAACTGATGCGTACTCAAATTATAGCTTAGAAATATCTAAAACCACTAAAATATCACATTTATTTAGATAAGCGTTATCTTAACCATTGCATAAATATAGTTCAACATAAATTTGTCCTGTGTTTGGTTGAAATAATTGTCAAAATTCGCATCTATCCAAAACAATTTTGTATTACACACGCGACATTATTGTAATTCATCTTGTTTCAAACAGTATTAAAATATTTACATATTAATTTAAATATGTCAATCTTTTATTTGAATATTTTAATTGAAACAAGACGAATTACAAATGTTGCGAGTTTTGTCAATTTTATACAAATGAATAAAAAGTAATATGTTGACGTTTCTACATAACCTCAAAATTAATCATATGAAGGTTTTATTTGAAGTGCTATCTCGTCTAGTGATATACAATAATTGTTGAATGTTATTTTTTTCCTTGTTTTAAATATTTTATTTTATTATTAAATAAAATATTCAAAATAACGAAAAAAAAAACAATCACAAGAAATTAAATTTCAACAGTATTGAAAATTATTATATCACTAGGTAAGATACCACTTCATAAAAAACTTTCATATAATTAATTTTGAGGTTATGCAGAAACGTCAACATATCACTTTTTATTCATCACGTTCTCCACAAAATTTATTGTGCAAGGTTGAGTTTGTAGACTTTTTTAATAAAATGTGTAAATGATTAAATTATTATTAAAATGTAAATTATATTTTCTTTTTGATATTAAAATTTTTTAATGATTGATTAGATTATTTCAACAAATGGGCCGGTTCTGTATTTTTATACGGGGGAAGACAGTAGTTATGGAGTAATATAAATTAAATATTACACCCAAAGCCCGAGATATTACCTGTAAATTGTTTAACAGATCATACTGTAAGTTTATATATAAATTTATACACTTGTGTCTTGAAATTTTTTAATAAAAAAAAATAAAAAAATATTACTGTACATTCACTTTAAAACCAAAAGTAAAGAAAGATAAGAAGACGCAAAATAAGTAGACATATTGGTGCCGCTATTCCAGAAACTAAAAAATTTATTATAAATAAAATATTAGTAATGATCAATTAAAATTAATTATAAATATTTCAGTTATTTTTATTTATTGTGCGCTTACCTACCTATATGGCAATCATTTTCTATCGATCGGGGCGAATGGTATTTTCATCTTATTTTGCAACTTCTTATGGGTAATTAACGTCAATTTGCTTATTTCGAAATGGAGTAATGTTAAAAAAAAAAGCATAACGCCTATCAATAAATATTGATACGAGTTTGGTGATGTACGAGAGAACTTTAGCGTTAAGGAATTTTTGCATTTTTATTTTATGATTGATGTGTGTCTATACTTTAATATACTATGTATATATATTGAGAATTACAATCACGTGGCGCCTTTTTTTACCGTGATCAATTCTTCTTTTTTGTATATATTTATGAATAAATGTATATGTTAATTATTGGCTCGTGTTGTCGGAGGACCATCGGAAGATATATAAAATAAATTCAGCTTAGCTCTAGTTTAGTAATTTTATCGTCTCGTTTGTGTTTCGTTCGTAACATTGATTGCCCGGAATTTTTGAATTTCACATTAATTAACTAATCCACTACTTCCAATATATACTATAATTTACATTACATTACATTTATATTTACATTACTGTCAAATAATTTCTATACATATTTCGAAAAAAGTCCTTTTGCATGTTCATCACAATTTTTTAATTTCTTTTTTATGTTTTAATCAATGACATATTTTCTGGGGCCATAGCTCTTCCAACTCTTTCGCAGGTGATTTAACGTCCTACTTTACGCCGTTGCCAGCTAAATCGAAGACGCGTTGCATTGCATCAGTTACACGGTATTGATATCGACGATGGTAGGACCCATGGATCCTACGCTCCAACAATGGGCCTTCGTCTCAATGGTTCATGACAGATTTTTGGAGGAAACTCCAGCAAATAGAATTATGGTCTGACTTCAAAATAGATGATCCCTCTTTCAAAAGTTTTCATTTTCAGTTTAAATTGGCATGTACTAATACTATGACTGCCATAAAATATTTAGACTTCTTCTCAATGTTTCTGATATTTATACCAGTAAGTGCCCCTCAACTACAGGTGCCATATTTTTATAAATGTGATGACATAACGGAATGCAATGCGTTTAATTTGGGGAGAATTTTTTTTTTTTTTTTTTTTTAATCTTGTTACTTGATTTGCTATTATTAGAAGATGAAGCGATTCTAAAGTGGCGCTCTATATTTTTAACTTGATCACCATAAAGTTGTTGATATTAAGAAAAATATAAATATTTTACCTTCTATTTGTCTGGTCAGTAAACTTATTTTAAAAACGAAAAAAAACTTTGATCCTTGCAAATGCGACGTTTTAAATTTTACCTTGACATTTATACATATATATAGTGTAATTGTTAATATTGAGATGTCGTTCGATTTTGTACGACATTCGAATTTAATACAATTACATGCGCTGATATATTATGCCCTACTAATATTATTTCTATCGTATCGTATCGTATCTCGTTATATTTGTGTATTTGTGCTACAGGTTATTTAGCGCCGCTGGTCATTCTTACATATATTATTATTATTACCATGTGAGATAAGTTATTTATAAAAATTGAATAATAATTATTTAAATATATTTTTTGTTGAAATCTTGTTGAATTAATTTAGTCAACCAGAAATCGTCGTAAATTTACATTTTATCGTTTCACGTTCGACGGTAGTAATCGTGTCAAAATATTATATGTATATCAGGGGTGGCCAAACCTTATTACAAATATATAGCCACATTTTGTGTTTTTAAATATCAAACGAAGCGTGCACCACGACAATATGGTCGAAAGTCCCGTTTACCAAAGTTTCTTTACGCAGAAACAATGGAATTGTACGGTTCAGTGATCGATGTAGCTATTCAGTGCTCGAAAGACATACAATTAAGATTTGGTTTACTGAAGGAAGTAGTAGTATTAGTATACTACAAAATAATAAAATTAATATTTAATAAGTAGTGCTGACGTAAACGAAGTAGAAAAGTTGGTATTAAATTTTTTTTTATACCTTAAAAAAAAAAATAAAACCGACATAGTATTAAAAAGCTCAAAGGACATCATGCAAATATAGTGCAACAAGACATATAGTCCAAGACATATAGCTCAACATCATACAAATGATTGAACACAATTTTCAATTAGCCTTTGATAATATTAGCACTTGTTTTAAATCGTAGAAACAAAAAGTTGTTTATCATCCTTCAAAAACCTCTTTTAAATTAATCGAAACACTGCTCTAGCTCCACTGAGAAACTGTTAAATTTTCCACAGTAGGAAACACTACAAATCCAATAAAACTTTATACAATTATGTTAAATCAGAGCCTCCTATATAACAAAGCCGCAATGATCGGACAAATTTATAACTGAGCTTAATATAAGGGTCATACATTTTACGATATTACATAATATCACATGTAAAATATGGCTTTTTTGATTCGCATTTTCGGATTGAAAGTCATTCATAACCTCAATTTTGTTTTATATCTATATTTAACCCAAATCTTTATATATATCATTAATCTCAATCAATTATATTCAGTAATTATATCAATATTTTTAAATTAAAATGACATGTATTTCATTTTTTTAATAATTTTCTACGTATGTATATGTGAAATTTTGGTAGGATATTATATAGTAATAAATGCAAAAGAAAACCAAATAATTAATTATCGATGACGTATGATATTTCGATCATACACAAAGAGTTTGTTTTTATAATTTTATGTTTTGCGCGTCACGGACTATAATTGTGTTTGTAAATAGAGGTTTTTTAAGACCCTTATATTAAAACTTTAACTAAAGATACATACAACGGATTTTATTGATTGAATTTTTGATCATTCATAATTAAACTATTACTTTAAATGTGCGATCAAAATTATTTTTTACGGCCATATTCATGGTTTTTTTTCATACGATTTGTATAAAAAGTAGAGTTTTTTTTGTCTTTCTACCACCTCTATTTTAAGTTCGATTTTGATCATTGCGGCTTTGTATATATAGGAGGCTTTGGTTAAATTCAGCCGAATTGATCTCAAAATTGAGCTAATTCGGAAACATATTATACGTGATATTCAAAATACAATAACTCATTTATTTGTGCACAATACGACACTGAAGTCACAACACAATTTCAAGAGAGTCCTTTTATTCCACCATCTGAAACATTTCTATATTTTAACTAACAAGGACTTATTTACAACAACAATTATGTACCAGGTGATGACCATTGATCTGTAAGAAGAGGTTTTACTGGTTAGCCAAGTTTACTATAAGCTTTAGTGGTTTACTGCTTGAAACCTTCAAGAGAGTTCTTCGCTCGTTAACCACAGTGCGATAAACATTAAATAATACAAACCGATTATTACTGATTTTTTGGACGTCAACACAGTATTTAGTCGTATAAGCATGTTAAACCACAGGTAAAACGCAGTGTGAATTAAATTAATTTACATATCAGTTTTACACTAGAGGTATTCAGTTTTAGGTCTTCCACTATCTGTGCCAATCTACTTTACACACACTCATGCACGACTTACAGATTGAGTTATTTTTATAAAAAGTTATTTTATTATTATTATAAAGCTGGAATTGTAAATATATAAATATATAAATAATATTTATATACATATATATATATATATATATATATATATATATATATATATATATATATATATATATATATATAATATATATTTATTAAGCAACTTAACAGTTTAAAGAATTTATATATATATATATATATATATATATATATATATATATATATATATATATATATATATATATATATATAAAGACGAACTGGATTGTTCAAATCAAGTTAAATTAAATGAGACGATTTAAATATTAAAATAAAAAAAAATCAAGCTGTAATTCAAGTCTTATACGATTTCTTCTAAAACCAATCTTATTGATAGTGTGTGCTATCATCGCAAAAAATCTTGAAATTAATTACAACTTTGTAGATATATATATATATATATATATATATATATATATATATATATATATATATATATATATATATATATATATATATATATATATATATATATATATATATATATATATACCTACAAAAATAAAAATCTATTTTCCTTATCTCGCGTTAATCCGAAAATAATAATTTTTTTGTAAGATCATATCACATATGTATACTGAAAAATCATTGTAATAAAAAAGCAGGTTATAATAAAAAAAAAATTAAAAATATTTCTCTCACTCTCAACAACTAACAACAAATAATTATTATTATTTATTTTAATATTATTATTATTATTATTATTATTAAAATTTAATATTACATTAAAAAAAAATTTCTTAATAATTGTAATGCCACTTGAATGGAGCACTCAAAATGTGATGGAGATTAAACATTAAAAAAAAAAAATGTAAAAAAATATGAAAAAGAGTAAAAAAAAAATCTCCAAAACGAATTAAATTAAACCAGTAGAGAGTTGATCGTAGACATAATAACATCGTTTTTAATTAAATTCACAATTTTTAATTAACTTAAACAAAAAAAAATAAAAAAAAAAAACGAAAATATTGTTTATCTTTAGTATCTTTAGTTTAATGTCCAACAACAAACAAAAACACTTACGACATACATATTTCTAAAGACATGCACAATTACCGGGATGTAACAAAACTTTACTCTTCCTATATATTCGGTGACATTTTTTTAACTCGTTGTTTTCACTTAATTTCATATTTCAAAATATTTAAAAACAAAAACAAAATAAAAGAGTGATTTTCTTGTAAAAGCTTTTTGAGTGATATTTGTTATTTTTGAATATCTTTATACTGTTTATAAGTGATATTTAAGATGATCTGTGCATATGTGTGTTCGTGTGTGTGTAAATATAAAAAGTGATAAAAAAAAATAAATAAGGAAGTGAATTGTTTCTTATTTTGTTGTTTTGTTGAAAAAAAAAATTATATTGTTCGAGTGAAAATTGAAATAATTAAAAAAAAAAGTTTTGAGTGTTTTTCCGTTGTGTTTTTCCTACAATTTTCCATTGTATTGATCTTAAGTTTTTTGTGTGTTGCTTTTTCGATTTTTAATTTTTATTTTTTGTGTTTTAAATGTTTGTGGTAATGGTAATGACAAAATTATATAAAAAAAATTGTATTTATATAAGAAAAAATAATAAAACAAAATTACTAAAACGAGATAAAAGAAGTTTTATAAAAAAAATTTAAGTAAAACATAAAGATAATAAAAAAAAACTAAATTGAATAAAAAGAAAATTTTTGTTTTTCTTTTTTTTATTATTATTATTATTGTTATAGTATTTTATACTAAAACCACGGTCGTGTTCATTCTGGTTTATACACGTATTGAACAAGTCGCAATTAAGGTAAATTTGATTTAATTATTTGTTTTACTAATTATTTTATCATATATTCTATTTATAGTTATAATATTGTTATTTAAATAATTTACAAAAAAATTAAAATGTGTATGTAAAAATCAAAATGGCGAATAAGAAGAAACAAAGAAAGTTTTCTTTGCTTGTGTCGCCATATTTGTTGAATTTATTTTTTTATTGGTCTCATTATATATATATATATATATATATATATATATATATATATATATATATATATATATATAAACAATATTTAAAAAATTTGTATTTTTATATACAACACTTTTAAAGTTAATAATTTTTATTTTATACCCATGTGAAATGTCAAATTTAAATGTCAATATAATAAAATGACATCGTCATTATATGTGCGTGCGATCATAAATTATTTAGCTAAAATTATTTAATTCACACATATTTATGACTATATAACACGTGGTTGTGTGTTATCGTATCTTTAGTAAATATTTTGCTCACTAAAATTTATATAATGACAAATATCTTTAAAATGTAAGGTTATAGTGTATAGTATAACTGTCAAAATAAAACAAATAAAACCATGTTTATTGGTTGTCTTTTGCGTATTAGTTACAACTTTAGCCGTAAGGAGGTACTAAACTTTCGAGCTTTCAAAAAAAAAATTTCTGATGGTTTATTTAACTTCTTGGTATAAATTGTATTCTTACTTACCGAAATTTCAAGAATATTGATATTTTTAATTTACATAATGAGTGTTTAACCTTGAAGTGGGATTATATTTATCATTTTACGGACGTTAATATGCAATTTGACTTATTTAATAAGCTGATATTATATTTATTTGAAAAGTATGTCATACTTTATACAAAATTAATGTTGGCAAGCCTCCTTGGCTTACCATACTGAATCAGGAAATTGTCCGGTTAAGAGATTTTGCATCCGATATTTAGAAAAAGGTTAAGACCCAATTGAATTTATTCAAATCATTTTCTCTATTGTTTACAAGGATATTTTGTTTAATTGTAAATTATATTATTACCTACTCCTAAAATTAAGAACCCTGTCTCTGTATTAAAATATCGTCCTTTAAGCATTCTTTGTAGTTTATAAAAGGTGTTTGCAAAGATGATAAAAGATCAGATAAGCGATCATTTCAGTCTGTTTAATTTACTTGATCCATTATTTACCTGGGCTTGTAATGCGTCATTTAACACGGCTATAATTTTTTGATGTTCATCAACATTTTGAGCACATCAACAGGGATATGATCGGGATATCATTACACAAAATCCATTAACAGCGAGCAGACGAAGTAGCATCATCAGCTTTTTTTTATTTCATTGATGCGTTTCTTTAGCTGTAAAGAAACGCATTTCCTCCGGAAGTTTTTTCCTTAAAAATTGTAAACATATTATGTATTTATGTTAAAAATATTTAAGGTATCCTTAAATTCGTTTTAATTTGACTATTCTAAAATAGACTTGTTATTTTTCCGTAAGAGGCAGCACTTTCATGCAAAAGTTTAGTGTTCGAGTAGAGTAGACTATTCTGATTTATTTAAAAAAAACGCAAATTGATTTCGATTTTGGATCACAAATAACAATCTAAATCTAGTTTGTGGTTTTTTATCGTTTGATATATGATCTGATCTGGATCAAATCAGTCATCAAAAAGTACAGCTAATAATAGACATTCATGGAAGTAAGGTACATACTGTAAATTCAAAGCTTACATGCGTGTATAAGAAATATACGTTGAAATCATTTCACTGACGCACGAAATTATAAAATTGTCTTCAACAAAATCTTCTTTATCAAAATTGTATGCCTTAATAAAAATGTAATTACAATTAAATGTAAAAGTTATTTTATATAAAAAAATTAAAACAAAATTCCAAAATATAAACTTTTCTGATGTGTGGTATCTTACAGTTCGAAATAAAATAAAACGAATTCGGATGCTCGATATTTTAAATTATACTGCCATCTGTTAATATAACGGTAGAACTACGAAAATAATTTAAGTTTAGTCGATTTAGAAAGAATTCGGATGCGCCCTTAATTCAAATCAGTAGGTTGAATTACTGTTTGTGACGAAACAGTTAATGTGCTTAGGTTTTTTATTAATTTAAGTTTGTCTAGGAAATTCAATTTGCCGTAGAACATTAATATGAAAATTCAAAGTTTGTGGACCATCATTGATTTTTAATAGGACTCAGATGAAAATGATTTTTAACCTTTCTTTGTTTTCTATATTATATCTATGGTGATAAAGTACTTAATGGATAAACTGAATAATGCATTTAAACCCATTGACTTCACACGAAATGTGTTTATCTTTACTTCCCTATATTTAAACAATATTAAACAGTTAAAGAAACCAACGGGTTGTAAACCAAGGTCTGTGGTAGTCTTTTTCATTATTTTATGATTTCGTAAAATACGATCCGGCGCGAATGAATATTTCTATCTTTTGTAAAATCTGAAAATCGTAAAATTAGCGCTATTATGAATGAAAAAAACGAAATCGTATTTTCCGCAAAACAAATGCAAAAATTCCGACTGCTTATAGGTGGCGGTCATATATACGAAAATAATATACAAAGCATGAGACGTTTAATCTTTATACCATTGAAATATTGTATTTAGCTGTGTTGCTTTCGTAAAGCTAAGCAAGTTTTACTTTATTATCTCAAAGCAACAGCTTTTGGCTTTATGCGCATTTTAATTTTTCTGTTTTGGTTATAAAACATATATGTCAAACTTTTTTATATGCATTTATGTAAAAAAAAATTTATATGCAAGAATCGTGTGATGTGATGATAGTTTCTATGATTATAAATATGATTTTCAAAAATAAATTTGAAAAAATTACTGCCTTGTGGTGAGCACCATAACCATAAAATGGTTTTATTTCCCCTAAACTTAAAAGTTTTTTGGCTTACAATAAAGCCGATTCGGCTTTATACAATGCAATTGTTGTTGTAATCTTTTTCGGCTTTGTGAAAGCAACGCAGCTTTTATTTATATTTTAAAATGTAAGTTATAATTATTTGACACAAATTGATTTTATACAATTTTAATTTAATCTAGTGGCAACTGACAATAAAGACAAAACTTAAAGATAGTAAAGGAATGAAGTTTAGGATTTTCTATTTTCTTTAAAACTAATACATAATTCATATTATAATTCATATTGTCTCAAAATTTACGATCGAAAATAATGTTTCACAGTAGGGAAATCCGCCGCGGATCGTATTTTACGATTTGGATCTTTACAAAATCTTAGAAATTGCATAATAGACCGCCAGTTAAATTTTGGTTATATCCATATATTATTATGTTCATATGTTAAACAAACGGCTTTTTTAAGTGTCAATCAAGCGACACTTCATTTAGTTCAAATTTCTGGTTTTATATCAATTTTGTATGTTCTGCCAGCTCAAAACCCAGCTTTTCTATATCAGCTCCGAAATGATAACCATGTCCACTTTCATTTATCTGTTGTACAATGTATGGTTCAGCCATGACAAACTAATAATACACCATAATACACGACACTAAACAGTAAGTTTTTAACATGAGTTTTTTTTTCATGAAAATTCGGCATGGCTTTCGATGTAGCCAAGACCAGGTAGTCCCATAACTTCTTCTTTTCTTTAATTTCGTGTCTTCGTACACTTTCGGCGTTCTGCTAAGTTCTTTATCTTCGACATCGAAATAAGAATAATGTATAAAATCTTACATATCGTATTTATCGAGAATTTATTTTCACTGCCCTCGGTTGTCTATTTGACATGCTTTTTGACATGCTTTTAATCAATTCGTTTGTTCTAGTCACAGTCTGAAAACCTATAGTTTGTTGTTTTGATAAAATGTTAGCTGAGGTTTCGTAAAGAATGGTGCTACCACCATTGATGTTCTATTGCCTTTTTCGTGCAAGCAGATTGCTAAGTTTTTCATTATTTACATCTCTTCATAATCTATTTAATTTTCAATTTAGCTTCTAACCTGTCGTTGAAGAACATCTCAAGTTTTCAAGATGTGTACTTTGTTATTATTTCACTAAAAATTTAAATACAAATTTACGTACGCAAATATTGATACCGCATACAAATTGATGTTCTGAATCAACATGCTATGGTCAATCGTAAATTCCATGTAAATATTGGGATTGTGTACAGCTAGCTTATAGCTACTCATCAATAAATTAGACATATTTCACAACTATAAAATATTTCATTTGTTTATTTTATTTTTCTCTAAATACGTATATACGTAAAATGTTATGTAAAGAGTTTTCCAATTGGGGTGATTGATCTAAGTTATTTAACTGTGGCATTACGAGAAATTCAATTATTTATTACAAACATAACGATTCGGAAAAAAGTTCATACTCTTCGTAAACTTTACTAACAAATTCGTAGAAATTTCGATCACCCATAACGTAAAACCCTTCCATAACAATTTGTTAACAATGTGTACAGTATTAAATAAATAAATATTTACTACTCTGGAATAATGTTTCCATTAGCACTTGGTAGGGAAGCCGCGAGTATTTTTACATATCACATTGATTTTGCCACATCCATATAACGTTTGATGGCAGTTTTTTCCATATATACCAGTACCAGACTAGAGTATAATAAATTGTTTGGTTTTTAAGCGTCATAAAAACCGAACCAGAATTATAATTCTATTAAAAACATTTAAATGCAGAATTATAATTTAGACCTTGAACCATGAAAATTTTAAGATGTTAAAATAGGTGATATATATTTTAAATATTTCGAAGTGTTACAATTTTTTCAAATGAGTTTTGGGGCGCCACAAATTTTTATGGAATTTATATGTAAAAATTTTAACTTTTTGAATCACATTTTGGACTAGAAATTCTTGTCGATAACCATAATCAGCATGACAGATCGCACGGTAATATAATCGATGATATCATTTATGGTTTTATTTGTACGAAATATAGAACTTGTTTTATCTTCATATATTTTAACCGCTAATTACAACTTTTAGTTTGTAACACTCTAAAATAGATTCTAATACATATAGACACACACACAAACGTTTATATTCACACAAGAATGCTGATATGAAATATTTTAGTGATTAAATCAGTTTTATTAGCCATTTGGATTTTTTATCTACTTAAACCAGATTTATGGAACTACTATGCAGCATCTTTATCCAGATGATATTTTCCAGACTTGGAACTACGAAAAATAAAAGTCATCCTCTTGGTCCTCTGCAATTGCTATCTTGACGTATAGGCGCATGCGTAAACGAAGTTTAGACATCTAATTATCGACTGTTTTAAAATCCAGACAGCCGTTTTTAGGCCCAAAGAAAAAGTTGTGCGCGATGAGTTATGTCAAATTTTGAAGCTATTTATTGTCTTAGTTTTGTTGATATTTTTAAGCCTGTTATGTTCGTTTGAATGCAGGATGTCTATCCCGAAATGTTTTAATTTGAAATTACATTGTAAATATATGATAAGAGAAACTAGAAGTTTAAAAGTGGTTTCAAAACCCCTACTCCAATATTTGATAACAATGAAAGAAGTAACAACAAATAATGCAAAGGTTTTGACAATTTATACGGAAAACTGGTTTGTTAATATTTTCTGGAAAATCGTAACTTTTTCTTGGCATAGCTTTTTATTGTTTGTTAGAAAAAGATATATTTTCTCGTTTTGATTTTTTTTTTTTTTTTGTATTTTAGTCGCAGTGACTGACTTTGTAAAAGAAGAGTAGCAAACGTAGTTCGAACGCGATCTAGCCAAAGTTTTTTCTGGTATTCTTAAAGCGTCTTTAGTAATAAACGGTTTCTTCTAATAAAGAAAATATCCTTCCGTTGTGTGTTCCCCTGTGTTAGTCTGCGGTTACTGGGTATAAGCTGTTGCATTAAACCTTTCTATTTTTAAAAGCTTACAAATTTGTATATCTGCAGTCGCACGAGTGAATACTTTGGAGATGACCTACAATATCGATGAACAATTTTTCAAATGGATATTGGGAAGTGGTCGTTATTTTCATGGGCATTTTACTATGTAATAATGGTTTGTATTTCTGACAGGTATCACAGATTTTAATGAGTTTTTCAATTTTTCTCAATATCTGTGGAATTTGGCATGATTTGGCATTATACATTTCAGGAATACTCTTTGAGACGTTTCTGCTTAAAGTAAAAGGATCATGGCTTTTGAATAATTTTGTACTGGTATTCATCAAGCCTTAATCTCTATCTCAACAAACGAGCTGTAGGATTATTAACTTTGAAGAGTCAAACCAGTGGCTTACAATCGGTAAAAATTCGTAGAATTGGAAGAATTCATAATCATAAGTCCAGAAATGATTTATACTCCAAACAATAGCAAGTAACTTCCTTTCGACAGTTGGATAGTTTTTCAGCGCCTATAGCGGAGTCACTAACATCTCTTGATATAATAAATTCCCTTGTAAAGACACGGTATTGTAAAATAGTTAGCTCTAATAAATGTGACCTTAGGAGATTAAATGATCCATCACAAAAAGCTAACCACTGAAACTTGGTAAACTTTTTTAAGAGATTTAGTTCCTTTCGAAGGAAATGACATTTGGAAGCGGTTTGTTTAGGTTCATTTTGTCGAAGACACTGGAATATGTTGTTGTGTTCAATAATATTTTTACGATTTCATTTAAACCACTGAGAATTGTATTCATGACCCTCTGGAAAGTAGCGGGGTCCCAAACTTACAATCTTCGGGATCAATAAGAACTTGGTGGTATCCGTTTGAGAGATCAAGAATGCTAAAGTATTGTGATTTGCCAAGTTTTATCTATAGTATTTCCGTTATATTAGGAAGCGGAATCACATGTCCAATGGTCACATCATTCAGCTTCCTGAAATCAATAACGACACGCCAATTCTTTTTTTCGTCTATATGTTTTTTTGGAACTATCAATAATGAACAATTTTATGGGGTTCTATTATTTCTTCTTCCAAAAACCTGTGAAAAAATCTCGTGTTTTTAGGCTTCTGGCATTTTATATGGTTTTTGATATATCGCTGGATATATCAAACTTTGACATAATTTTAAAATTGAATTGAACTGGGTTTCAAGCAGCTGTAGACGATTGGTAACCTTTCAGCGTTAATTGACAAGTTTTGAATGTCGCCAAACTTTTAATTCGTGTTTAGTAACCCGATCGTAACTAAACCATTGAAAATTTTTATTAACTTGTTAGCGACATATACACTAGGAGATAATTCTTTAGAATGACATAAATACTCACGATCAGGTGCACTACCTACTGGTAATTTTAAAATTTGTTCAAAACGAGTTGGCATTTTAACCTTTGAATTCAATGAGATTTTAAAGGATGTATACAGATATCGAATTTCTAGATTGTTAATGGCAAAATTAATGGAACCTCTGTTTTATATTAGGACCAAGTATATATACCAGCAAATAGAAAAGGGACATCAGACCCAATGATCTTAAAGGATTATAATAATCTTTACTTTTATGAGAAAAATGTCAGCTCCAGTATCGAGCAGAAATGACGTATTAGTTTCGGAGTTGGAAATGTCTAATTTAAGTGATATAGAACTGTGGAAACTGATTGATGAAAAGGAAGTGGTGTAGACTTTCTTAAGATTGGGTTTAACAGTATCCTTTGAGCCACTGTAAGAGTTTGCCAAATTCGTTATAGGTGATTGTTAGTTTGAGACATTGGGTTTTGTAATGGCCATAGAATTTACAATACGAGCTAATTGCTGATCTTCTAGACGGAAAATTTGAATTAGTATTGTTTAGCGAAGTTAGTTGTGGGGAAGAAGTCGTATGTTTTAGGTGACATGTTCAATTTATTGTAGTTTCTGAGGAATTCACCTTTGCGTAGTTATGAATTCACTGCACGCTTTTTCTTTTTTTTTGTGTTTAATTCATTTAATCTTTTCTGAGGCCGAAGCTCACGCAACTTTTTCGCGGTTATTTAGTGTCCTACTTTAGGCTGTCACCAGGCATTCTATTCAATTTAATACCTAATATCTAAGATGTATATTATCTGCAATGCATCGTTTAACAATTAGCCACATTTAATGCCATTTTTTTTAGCGAAAAACCTCGATAAGAAGTTATTTAGGTCAGACTGGAAATATATTGGATTCTTAGTATTTGAGATGGTTTTAAATATGTTAATGGTAACCAATTTGATTGCAAATAGATTAAAATTAAAAGGACTAGATGACTGTTGGAAGAACACCTGATGTGGGTATATGACACTTACACTCGTAAAAGTATAAGGTCTTCAACTGAAATAATACGTATTTGAATTTACACATTACCCTCCTCGAATATGTTATTTGTTGTTCGGTTGTATAAAATTTTTCAAAAAAATCAGAAAATAAGTTATAGAAGACACAAAGTTTTCGAAGCACCGCGGGCAACTGCATCTCACACTACATGTTGTACATCTCTGCATAATGGTGTCAAAGCAAAAGATACTTTATATACAGAGAAAGTAACCTATTCGAAGAATCAATATAAAAGTACCACAATTTGCCTTTTGTTATTTTTCTTTGCCATTATTAACATTTGTCGCATCTTTCTAATAATTTGAATAAACCGTTCAAAATTAACCTCTTCAAAATTTCTTCGAAATTGTCAACCCCTTACAGATTTCCTTGGAAACCGTTGTGAAAAGCAAAACTACAAACTTTTTATATTATCCCTGCATTTCATTCTAATTACACATTGGGTGTGTTCTCTGCAAAAATGCGATGTCGGTGTCAAAAATTTGAAATAGTCATCGGTGTCAGGGGAAGTGACTGTAAGTCGCAGTGAACGACATTTTTGTTAATTTGTGTCAAATGTTACAAATAATTCACTTAAATTATACATAAATAAAATAGTTCAATTTACATTCCATTATTATTTATTTAACAACAAAATTTTGTTATTTGACGAAACTGTTATCATCAATTATAAATTTAAAAAAAAATTAATTTTATATTTTTGACGTTTAATAGCTACAATATTCAAAATATACAGCATACTTACTTATATATATATATATATATATATATATATATATATATATATATATATATATATATACATATATATATATATATATATATATATATATATATATATATATTTGCTTGAGTTTTAAATTACATTGATGTACATTCCACTTGTTTCTCCACAGCATTGACTCGTTGAATCCATATCAAAAATAACTTTAAAAACGAAGTTTTAATTTTCTGCTAGCAAACAAGAGTCTCTGTTGAAATCACTATGTTTTTGAGGTGGTTATGTCAGATGTCCAACTTTACACTCATTATCTTGAAATAATTTTCAAAGACCTTTGAATAAATTAAATCATTTGAAAATTGTAGAATATATTAAAGCATATTCAGAGTAAATTTTTGATTTGCAGTTGAAAATATAATTTTGCACTGTTGCCATATTTACAAAATATTTTAATAAGTTATTTTAATAACGATTTTTAATGGTGTTTGCATTAAAACCACTTGTTTAATTTACACTGTTTAATTGAATAATTCTAATATCTTGATTTTATGCATGCCATCTATGATTAGGTAAAAGAACTTCATTTGTTTTCTATAGTAAACTGAATTTCTCTGCTAAACAAAAAATTTTTTCAATTTTATTTCATTCTTTTGAATTCGGCCTACTATTAACATTTTATGAAATGGAAGTATAAACCTAATAACTTAATAAAATTAAACTTCTGGGTGATATATGAAGGAATCGAGCTAGCCACTTAATCTGTAAATGAATTTAAAAAGTGTCTCCAAAAGGTTGTTTATTTTTTGATTGCCTTTAATTTAAGGGGTCACAACTCATGCAAGATTTCTATAATGATAGACTACATAGAATATAATTTATGGAGTGAATGACTGCCAGCCATCGATTTGACTAGCGCAAAGTAGGACACTATAAAAGATCTTTAAAAGTGACAAAGTTGCAGGTAATTTAAAAAATAGTATACAAGTTCTAAATACAGGTTGAAAATAATTAGAAATCACTTATTAGTATACAGAGTAAAGAGACTAATTAAAAATTTACTAAATTAATTCAACATAACATAAATTTATAAGAATTATAATTAGGTATGTGCAAAAATTTATGCAATTTTATATTTTTTTTCGCAAAATTGATTTTTATTTTTTTATCGTAATTTAATGCAATATAATATTGTAAGTGCCTGTTTGTTTGTGTTTTCATTATTGTTTTTATGAATTGGAAAAAGAAATTTTCCATAAATGGATTTTGAAACTGTGATTGAAATTTATGATGAATGAATAAAAATTTCAAATATTTTATTCGTTTTAAAATTTCAGACTGTAAGACTGCTACTGCAATACAGAATAATTTGATGTACGATTTTTTATTTTATTTTTTTCATTCGTGTTTTTTATTTTTTATTATTTATATATTTTATATTATTATTGTATTTCATTTGAACGACAAGTGACAATAAACATGTCCTGAAATTTTCTGGTTTTCATTCAATTTTTAAAATTTTTTATTTTTTATTTTATTTTTAATTGAACGTGAGTAAAATTTGTATTATTTTTATTTTATATACATTTTTTAAGTTAGAAATTATTTAACAGAGAGTAACATGTTTTTTTTTTTTAATTTAAAGTGTCTTCCATTAAGGGTGCATTATATATGCAATTATTGATAGTACCATGGCCGAGACTAGACTTTGTTCATTAAATGGTTTATGGACTCTTTTTAATTTCCTTGACAATGGTATCGAATTGTCCTAATGCATGACCTGAACTGATCTTCCACTGATACGTTCTATAAATTTAAATTCTGCGTATTTTTAAAAACTGTTTAAGAAAGCTTTGGTTCCAAAACTATTTGCCATACTTATAAAATATTATAAAGTTCTAAAACTATTTTAGAATAAGGAGCAAAAACTTTAGTAATTATATAGCAGTTGTTTTGGTTGCTAATTTAGATGCTTCACTGGAATTTTAAAATATGTTGGTATAAAACGTTCCTGTACATCCAGTTAACACATAACTTTGCTAATGATTTAAAGCATGGTAACCAAATGTTTTTTTTTGTTTCTATAACTCTTCTTCCAAATAAGCTAAGAAGATCCTTATTTTAGACGCTGGGTTGTAAATTTATGTTCAGGAATCGTAATTAAATATTTACGGTTGGTGTATTATTTTTTATAATGCGAGACACGTTTATAAGAGGCAAAAATCGTTTTTTTGTCAGTTTGTTGGAATGTCTCAGACCCCTAAATGTACTCATCGATTTATTTATTTTTTTTTGAATGTTCCAAACATTGTTCTTTCAGTTAAGCGATCATCCAGTTGGTGCAATGTAGTAAAAACCTGGCTTTAGACGTTAACTTTTCATTTTTTCATGTTATTGGTAGATATTGAATCGGGAGATACATTCAAAGATTTCTAAATTTGCAGATTTGTATTAACTGCTGGTTCAGCTAATTAAATTTGGATCGATTGGTTTGATGTGCGTCATTTGAATCGGAAAGTATCAGTTTCGAATAAAGGATCATTTATTTTTATTTGTAGCAAAAAACCTAATTACCGCTTAAAATTTTTTCTTGGCAGCATTTAAGCCTAATCATTTGTAGCTATATGACATCTGTAAATTTTATTTTTAAATGCATTATTTTAGATTACAGTACAAGCATTACAGCTACTTAGATAAAGCGAATAAGTATCTCTTTCTCTTTCTAATATATGTGATATATTTTACAGTGAACTTAATGTTCAGAGTGGATGATGTTCATGATTGTCTGAACCGATTGGATAAAGGAGCCGGGGATGATAGAGTTTCACTCATCTTGTTAAATGATGTGCTGAACGTTTGGAACATCAGCTTACTTTTATTTTTAATGATAGTTTCAGTCAGGTATTTTTCGAGATCCTTCGAAGATTACTTTCGTGCAATTATCGTTCTGTCCGTTATAAGCTAAAACATCAAACTGATGTTTTAGAAATTCTTTTCTTTGATATAAAAAATTTAATTACTCCACAGCAACAAGTGTTTTACCTCTGCAGGTCGATCACTACAAACCTTGTTGTAAAACACCATAGCTTCACATAATTTATACCGACTTTACAAAAGCCTTTGACAAAATTGACTTTACTTTTTTATTGCTAAGTTAGAGAATTTAAATTGCAATTTCGTCTTCATTCTACTGTTGCTTTCCGATCTACTGATCGATGGCAAACAGTGAAAATTCTCGATTCTTTTTTGTGTTGGTTTCTCTCGTTTTAGGAACTGAAAATATTCGCTCCAATTAGAAAACCCTAAATATTTGCGAAGCATTGATCATCATAACGAATAAATAAAATAAAAACTGGATTATTTCCAATATTTAATATTTTTGTCATACTACAAATAAAAATTATAAAATAAAAAAAATTAAATATCAAGACCTATACGTATGTATACTCAATAAAACTGAATTACATACTTGTTGTGTACATGAGTGAAGATACAATTATGTTGATTGACTTTATCAACAATTTCGATGTTTTTTTTTAATTTATCAGGAGAATTTATCAGTTTGAAAAACACTTTCAAATCCACTCAAAACTTTGAAAATTAGTATCTAGTTGTATTTAAAATCAAAATAACAAAACAAATCGAAACTTTCACCTTTCAAAATAACGAAAAACTAATAATTTTTTCCAAATTAAATAAAAAAAAACTACCAGTAACCAGTTAGAGAGCACGCAGTAGTTTTTTTTTAAGTAAAACCTGTGCTGATAAATTGTTTTTAATTAACAAAAAAAATAGTTTTTATAATCATATTTCCTGATTGTAATAACAATTGGACATAATTTACTAGAACGATCTACTTAGTTAACGACGATTCTTGAGTCGTCATACTGAAGAACGATATATGCCATTTCTCGTATTGATTAACATTTTGTATCACTTCTATAATTTCATCTAGCCAGTTGAATAGAATCCTAGAGAGAACCAATCTATTTATTTATTAACTCAGACCTAAGATAAATACAAGACAATTTTCTTTGTTTCGTACCTCTCAATTGAAACTATTTTCAAGAGTGGGTGAAATTTATTAGAATCTAAAATTATTCTTGCCGACAATTTTTTGTTGTTTGTCAATTTATTGGTTGCTGGTATACCTATATATGTATAAATATACGGTACGTAAGATAAATCTTAGTTAACATAGCTAAGAATTAAAATGTTATAATTTCACATTTCTATATATTGCAGATAGATATAGATAAATAAATCGACGTATGAGCTAATATCATGCCTGCTGTCATCTCGCGATATTATCAAGTTTATCAATTAAAAAATTCATAACATGAAATTGGAATAACTTTCCGTTGTTTCTTTTATTCATCATCATCTTCATCATATATAATGTGACAATGGTCATCAATCGATCAAGAAGAAATACAAAACAAAATTATAACAATTGTCGTTTTCAATTCTTTTTTTTTTTTTTTAATTTTATTTCTTCTTAAATACAAAAAGAAGCAATCCATTGATAAATTCTTTGAATGAATTTCGTTATTGGGTATGTCTAGTAATCAAGTTTTTTTTTTGATCATTCTTGTCACGACCACAATAATGTTGAAGTTGATGAGATTCAATACTCTTTACAAAAAAAAAAATGTTAAAGTTCTTATCTTAGTCGTACAATGTCCGATGTAGTAAATGTACTCGAAAAATATTACGGTTCATCTTCGATTTCAGGAACTAATTGGGATCTGTCCTTTATAAAGAATCCGTTTTGTTTGTCTATAGCAGTTATTCTGTATAGATAATTTTCTCCAATGTTTTAATCCGCAAACCTCATACATATATAACAGGCTTAAAAAATTTAATCTTATGATACTTTGAAATTGATGAACCTCAACTACCTATAGTTGTAATAGTTATAATAGTTGTATTAAGAAAAATTCATTTACCTTGATCGATTATTTAACATTATGATCGTTGAATAACGGTGCCATCTTGATTGAATTGCTAACATCACGTCGATATGGTACAGGTATTATGAAATACTTCGTCTTCTATTTACCGTTATCATTTTCGAAGTTATTTAATTCGTATCGAAAATATGTCGAACTATTGGTTTCGGTTGCCCTTTTGCCACTGCTCAATGAAATATATTGACTTTTTGTCACCATTAGCGTCATATTCGATTGCAATTTATGGATGGATGACTCATGACTCCCATTCATCTAATTTTTCTTTTGGTTTTGATTTATTTGTTGTATCTAGTGTCTACCAATTTTAATGAATTTCCATTCTTTGACAGTTCGTCAATAATATCAGATGAACATTTTTATTTTTTAAGAGTTGTATCTGTAATCAAGGAAACATAAATTTTAGTAAAAATTTTGAGTGTTTTCTGATGGCCAACATGTAGCTGGTCTTTAATGAGGAAACGGTTACACTGTAACCTCTCTATAAGGTTCGGAGACGATAAATAGCTTCGGAGTTGTCGGAGATGATGATGCGATACAACACTAGTGGTCCGCATCTAATCCTTGCGTTGGATATGCGGTCTGTCTCATAATTAGGTAATCATAACAATTGCATAGAAATAAATTGAAAACAAATTGGCAAAAAATTTAAATTTACGTAAATTAAATTGGATTTTTAGTTAACGGAATTGCCACATGAAGTCCATTCATATATATTTTTAAAAAACTACATTTTGAGCTATTGCTTTGATAAATTTAATTTTGTAAACTCACAAAATTTTCGTTTCCAAAGTAATATACTTATCCCGTGTGCCTTAATTGACTAAACTAACTAAACTAAATAATAACAAGTTAGTTCTTGCTATATCGACCTAGATAGAACTACCACAAAAGTAACTTACTGTACCTCCACTTGAAACTAAACTAAACCAAAAAGTATTATAGTTTATTTATAGTTTAAAGGGATTATAGTTATTTTATACTTTTTGTGAAAAGGCACTAAAAGTTACCTCGAAAATATACTTTTCAGCTGCCATCTATGAGGCAATAGCTTAAACAACTGAAAAGCTTAACAATTTGAGAAGCTTAAACAATTTGAAAAGTTTAGTTTGAAAAGTTGTGTAAGGCACACAGCATTATTGTAGTTCAGTATTTTTTTAGGATTGAGCTGTGTCAAGAAGACAAAATGTTTAAACGGTTTACAAATATACTAAACTAGTATGGCAGAGTGTCTAGTATGCCTGCAATGGTGTCACGCCATCACAATTCACTCGCCGTGTGACATCCAACAAACGACTTGCTTGAGGCTGAAATCAAATCATTATATGCAAGATCAGCCTTGCTTAGCATAACAGGCTGAAAGACGGTCTCAATTCCATCAGAGATGTTGGGTTTGCAATGAGTTTCGACGTAGTTGCTCTTAAAGGTTGACTACAGGAACGGGTTGAAATAGCGGAAACACTAAAGAAACCAATTGAGCAACAAAAGAACGATAAAATATCATATCATCAGGCACTGAATAATGGCGAGGTACTTGAGACAAGTATTCCAAACTATAACAAAAATTAAAAGAAAACGCAATGGAAACCAACTAAGGTTATCAGATTACAACCCATTGTTGCCCAAAGGGCTAGTAGTTATGCTACCTGAATTCGGAATCATTGTCTATGATGTGAACCTCTTATAAAAGTTTGAACCAAGGGATTACATCAATAGGCTTGATAAAATTATGGAGGGTCTCAAAAACCTTCCTATTATCATAACTAGACTTCAACACCTTCAAAGTCCAAACTATGTCATCATAATAAGGACTCAAACGAACGAGGAATCCTCGTTGAAGTGTTTGTTGCAAGAAGAGGCCTCTTTGTTATAAACATAGAAGGTTGAGACCAATTGGGAAGTAATAGCAGACTGGACTTCTAGTGATGACCAAACTAGTCCTAACTTTATAATATCCAAGCGGACATAATAGCAATGAAACTATACGTAATAATGTAATGTTCGTAACTATTGCTACTAATTATGGTACATTTCAAAAAAGTAGCAAAGGGTGCCCACAAGAGGTCATTCTGGGCCCACACCTCTGGAACATTATCTTTAATAGAAGTATGAATGCCAATGTTCAAGAAGTAGCATTCAAGAACGATAAGGTAATGTTCTTTGCGGTATACTCGATACAAATCTTTCAGGAAGTAACTCAGCTATAAATACAATTAATGAGTGGTTTGCAGCTCTAAGATGGAGCTTTCATCTGGCAGAACAGTAATGATCCGTAAATGATTGGGGTAGATTTTGACGAAAGATTTTGTGTTACGTCATATGTCAAAAGGATTGAAGAAAGCAGTAAAAATTCATCTTCATGCGACTAAATAAAGAAAATTAGGGAAACGACTAAATAAAGAAAATTAGGGCCATTTCTTTATTTACTATATTCAAGTGACTTAACAACCACAAATGAAAGAAGTAAAGCCACTTTTGCAGATGACACTGCAATATATCAAAGACAAAATAAAATACATGGCGCTCAACATAAAAACCATACTACATTCACCATATGATAGATCACTCTGTCGTTAAAATAAAACTCCAAAGAACTAGGCCGCACTTGTCCTAAATAAATATCTTTTGCCAAGTACAGGAACTTATCATACGACTATAATACAAGAACGAGTTTTGTCAAACTAGAAGCGGTTAACTCTTTTTAATTACCAGTTAAGTCATTCATTTTGCCATTGCGCAAGTTATGTTAAATTTTTTTTTTTTTTTGTTTTTGATAAAAAATATTAGAAGATTTTATTCAAATATATAGTACAATTGCTCGTATGCATGTTTCCATTTCTGTGTCTATATATTCAGTTATGAAATTAATATTATTTCTCAATAATGTAAATTAGATCTTGAATCGCGATAGTTTCTTTAAAAAAAACAATTTCTATTATACTTCAATCATAATATATATATTATATATAATGTACGAGTATATATATATATATATATATATATATATATATATATATATATATATATATATATATATATATATATATATATATATATATACTCGTACTTATATAAACCTGGTAATCGACTATCAGAAATAAAAATTAATAAATTTAATTATTTTTAATATTAAAAAAAAAAAAAAAAAAAGTTTGTATATTAAGTTTATTTTGTTGCTTTTATTTTTTTATTTTTGAGAGGTTGACATTTTTCTATCGACGTCATGGAAAAGAATGTTACCAAACTGGTTGTATCATTCACTTTATCTTAAAAATGTGTTTGTGCATGATCTTAAGTGTATTTTACTTTTCTTTTAAAGCTTTATATAAATAACAACAAGCAATGATGATGATATGAGGATGGTAAAAATAAAAAATAAAAATTATTTTGTAACAGTTTATAATTGTGCTGCAAAATATTGGTTTTTATTATTTTAATTTTTAATAAACACAAACTATAAAACTACACTTATATGTACGTAGATAAGTTTATGTACAATATCTTATTTTTAAATTTTACATTCATGAAGATCATCGAGTTTTCATCCAATGTACCAATTAATTTTCAATTCGTTGATTGAAACATACAAATATATGTCAAATGAATACTTGAGTATTTTACGTACGTTATATATATATATATATATATATATATATATATATATATATATATATATATATATATATATATATATATATATATATATATATATATATATATATATATAAGTTAACACTTCTAGAAATGCTCTTGAGCATGAACTATTAACACGCGCAACATCTAAAGTCATCAAGCCAGCATATTTTTTTGGTGTTTCACAGTTTCTGGTAAGTTGTTGTTTATACCACATCGTTATTGTGGATCTAAATCAGCAAGCCGCTGTTTGTTTTAACAATCAAATCAGTTCAAAGGGTTTGGTTCTTTTCAGCCTGCGAATAACATTGGTGTTGCTTAACAGTGAATTATCTCTATATTCATATGTTGCTGGAGTCTTTTTTCGCGCTTCCTTGCATTTTTTTCAATTTCAATTGAAACGGGGTCCACTTTAAGGTCTCTATATGCAGATCACTATTCCTGACGTACCAAGGTGCATCGACGATTTTCCTTAGTACACTGTTCTGAAACCTTTGTATGATATTGACGTTGCTGGATTTTGTACAACCCCAAAGTTCAATGTTCAATGAGTGTCTGCCTTTCAGCGAATGCATTTTTCTATATTTTAGTTTTAGTTCTTCAATTTTGTTTTTGACGTGGACCTTCCATTCCAAGTTTGGCTCCAGGGTCATGTCTAGATTCTTAGCTGTGTCCGCATACGGTATTATTTCTCGATTTATGTGAACTGATTTAGTTTCATTTAGCCTTAATTCGCCATCTTTTAGTCCATTTATATACTTCGGAGATAGCTGATTGTAATTTTGCAATCACATTTTACTGCTAAGATCGCAGTGTCATCAGCAAAACTCGCCACTATGTTGTTTTCTAATTCAAGTAGATCATGCGTGTATAGTAAATATAAAATCGGTCCTAATTCACTGCTCTGTGGTACACCTGCTTTTATTTCTTTCAATTCAGAATAAGTTTCAGCCAATTTAATTCTAAAGAACCGATCTTTCAAATATGATTCCAGTATTTTAGCGAATTACATTGGTAAGAGGTTTCTTAACTTATGATTAAGTCCTTCATTCCAAACCTTGTCAAAAGCTTGCGTCACGTCTAAAAATATCGTGGAGCAGACATTTTCTCTTCAAGTGCTTTCTCAATTACATTGATTACTCTGTGTACTTGTTGTATTGGAGATGTTGATGACGAAATCCGAACTGATGATTTGGGATTAAGTTATTCCTTTCGATTACCGGATTTAACCTTTTAATCAGTAATTTTTCAAAGAGTTTAGACATAACTGGCAACAACGAAATTGGTCTATAAGATGATGTTTTGTATGGTGGTTTTCCAGGTTTTGGTAGCATTATTACTTCTGCATTTTTCCACAAACTGGGCATACATTTGGTTTTAAATGCTGCATTGATAAGATAAGTAAGCTTAACTAGAGCCTTCCTCGGTAGTTCTTATAAAATTTCTGTAGTAATAAGATCATAACCAGGAGCTTTTTTCGAATTCATATTGAATTTTAACTCATGCATGACTTCTTTTGGTGAAGTCAATAGAATTTCTTCACTTTCTTTTTCAAATTCCACCGTTATTATTTGAGATTCTAAAGTTTCATCATCCTGTGTTTGGAATATTTTTTCGAGGTGCTCCGCAAAACATTGGACTTTTATTCGTTAAAAGGGTTCTGCATTGTTGGTTTTTTAATTTTTTGGTTGCTTTCCAAAGTGAATAATCAGTCCTGCTATCATTAGTTATTTTTTTTAGACAGTTACTGATTGACTCATCTTTTACTTTTTGGATTTCCCTTCTTAACTGTTGAGTTAAATTGTTTAACTTAGTTTTATATAGAGGAGCTCTTGTTTGCTGTTATATTCTTCTTGCTCATCTTTTTTCTGCCAAGAGTTCTCTAATTTCTTTTTAGGGTAGTTGTTTCCTTTTATTTTATTTTTAATTTTTGGGGTACTTTCCCAGGCTGATTGATTTACATCATTTACAAATTTTTGAACTTCGTTTTCTATTTGCTCCTCGCTTTTTAATGGAACCTTTAGGTTATTTTTTTCTTCTAAGGACTGCCTAAAGTATTTCCAACAAGTGTGTTTATTTATTAGGCTTGGATCTTTTTCTTTTTGAATTATTTTTTCGCTTAATGTCAAAAGTATAGAAGAATGGTCCGAGTTTAGGTCTCGACTTTCGTCTACTTGTATATAGTGCATTGATATATTTTTGATTAAAAAAAAATCAATTAAGTCTGGTATTTTGTTTTGATCTGTAGGCCAGTAGGTTGGTTTTCTAGTTGACAAGAGTTCACTGCCGCATTTTCTGACATATGTTTTATTATATGCTAATAAGTCAGCATATATTAAAATAAATGCAAGAACCCGTGCAAGCATATTCTAGATTTTGGGCATATTTCCATTTTTAATGATTAAGCTATTTTTTTATATAAAACATAACATATTTTAATTTAGTTTTGGTTTGGAATGTAAAAAATACAGCAAATAAATTACAGCAAATAAAATTATTTTTTTTAAATTGAATCCAACAAAACTCTTAACTTTTATATATAAATAAATAAATATATATATTATAAGATCTTGTAGCTGTGAATTTGAAAGTGAATTTGCCTATATATGTCTATTACTGATCATTCGCCTATCATTCTACCACATTTTTTGGTGTGAGCAGCTATAAGCAATTCTAACTAATAATTCTAGTTACAGTCATTATTAATAACCATAATGAAGAATACATTTTCATCAGAAAATTCCAACTCGCAGTTATTCTGCGCCTTTTAGATAGGTATGCCATATATACTAGAGATATTTACTAAATTTGTTGATGTTTTATCATACTGATTTTACAAGTATGCGTTAAACAACTGAAGTTTGACCGATTTCTCAAAAGATTTTATGAAATTTTAAAATAAAAATTTTCCTCATCTTTATCAAAGAGGTGTTTAAAATGACTTACAAGGTTTACATACACTATTTTCCTGATTTTTCTTTTATATAAAAGTTATATATGTTTAAGAGATGGATGATGTACTCTAATGCTTCAGAAGTATGCTGAGTAGCAAATCGACTTTTGAAACATTCGTATACTGTAAAAATTCTTGGTACATCCCCAAAGTTGATACCGTAGGTCCATATTGGTTTTTGAATCAGTAGTTTATGATGTAACGATAGCTCAGAATTCTTACCTATAAGCCATTACATTTTCCTGTATTTGATGTTAAGCTCTTCTTTTTCGTTTTTGACATGCTTTTTCCACTTAAGCTTAAATCTGTTTTTTTTTTACTTTCTAGCGCATCTTCAATTATGTCTGTGATTCTCTGGAGCTGTTCTATAGTCGAATGTTTTTCTCTAAAATCGAATTGGTGGGGAGTGATAAGATCTCTTTGTCCTATGATTAATTTGAGTCTCTTATGCAGCAATTTTTTGATTAATTTAGAAATAGATGGAAGCAAAGAAATCGTCCTATACGACTTTTTGTCGTTAGGTGGTTTGCTTGGTTTTAACTATCTGTTAACTGCTTTAACTAGTTTTCATGTAATTAGATCATAGCCATGAGATTTTTTTGATCTTAAGTTAATGTTGATTTCAACTTTTAACACTTGTAAAGATACAGGATTTATGCTTTGGCAAGTAGTGTTATGTTTTTATCTGCAGTTTGTATTGGGATAAGTCTGTATGTAAGATATGATGCAAACAAATCACATCATGCATTTTAGGCCTTTTCTTTGCTTTTCAGAGGTAATATCGGTATCTTTTTGACCAGTAAGGTAATTATGAGTTCATTCATGTTTATTTTCTCTGATCAAAAGTTTTAGTTTATTACTAAGATATTTTTTCGGTTTACTTTGTGGGGCCCGATTTCTCCGCCATGTTTTTCGTACTTTACGTTTTTTTTAACCAATTCTCTAGCTTCCAAATTGAAGTTGATATGTGTTCGAATTTCTTTTTGACTATTAGGCGTACTATCCCAAGCTGCTTGTTGTATATTATTATTAAGTTGTTTTAATTGGTCTGCCAGTTGTGCCGAAGTTTTAATTGCTACTTAAAGATTGATATTGTTACTGGCTAGTTTCTGGAGCAGTTTGAAATTTGTTTTATTGATTGTTAATTTAGGCACCGACTCTTTCTTAACAATCTTTCCACTGAAATAGTTGTTCACTGTCTTCTGTGAACACGTAGTTTTCTAATACTCCTCTTTATCGCAGGTCAAGCAATAAAATTTGTCTTTACCGCCAGGGTAAAACACGAATTTTATTGCTTGACCTGCGATAAGTAGCTCCTAAGGGCATAAGTGGCGATAAAGGCAAGAGATTGAGAAAACATTGTATTATTTTCCATCATTTAGTGGAACATTGATAATTGCTACTTGCATAATTTCTTCTTCAACTTTTATTCCTTCGTGGTGGTTGATGTTTTCTTTTACAAATATAGTTGACCCTCATTTCGCTTTTCCTGCTGGATGTATAACGTGATAACAACAATACCCACGTATTTTAACAAATGAAGTTTACATAAAATGGTTTTCAGATATTAGGCCATATATCTATTTTTCCAGATGACAATTCTAAGTGTTTGATTCATTTCGATATTTTAATAAATCAAGAAGTGATTTCATTCACTGTAACTTGAATATTTACGCGCCGTTGAAGGTTTCTATGCATTTTGAATCTTTTCAAGAATTGGGGTACCAGTATCGTCATTATTTCCCACTGCATTGCTTTGTTGTGCGATCTGTGAGCATGTTTTTCTATGGTTTATCGTGTTTGCTTGAGATTCACTTTTCTCTAAATTTATAGTAAGCATCCTTTCAAGCGCTTTATTTTTTATTTTTTGTGGTTTTGTAATTTGATGGGTGCTCCCCTTTACGGTTTATACATTTTGGGGGAATGTTTTTAAATGACATGCAGTTTACACATGTATAAACGTAACTGCACAAGATTATCGACTGCTTTGAAATCCTAAAAAGCCTTTATACTTGAGACCCTATATAAGAAATCAAACAACAAGATTACTGATGTTATTTTTACTGTTAAGCAATGATTAGCATTGAGATACATAATCTCCACGTGTTTGCTATTAGGTTTCTAGAATTGCAAGGATAGGTCGAAGTTATCAGTGAACTTCGCCTGATTTTCTTTGCGACTGCACGTTTCAACTGTCCACTCTAAACCACATGTATATATGAACGTGGTGGCAGTTCGGTAATATTTTGGGTGGTATCCATTTTTTTATGTTTATATTTTTAGCAATGTGATTTTTTACAGATCCACGCATATACAACCCAACAAGTCAACCATTTATAGTTGTTGCGGTGGAACTCTAAGATTGTTATGCCCGATTATGTCTTTTTTAAATCATGACGGTGATACCCGATCTAAGGCCCAACTTGTTAAAAAATTGCTACTTCTATTTTAATAAAACTGTCATACTTCGTAAACGACTGTATGAATCCACCTCAACAGCGCGTCACCATGTCTACGTAACAAAAATGCTTTGTTATTACTAAAAACTGATATATAACCACGACAGTCAACCTGTTAATGCTATAAAGCTGTAACCGCATCGTATGGAAATTTTTTTTATTAGGAACTACACCATAAAATTGAAAAGGTGTGTAATACGGATACAAAAAGGATCAAAATTCATTCATAAATTTTGGTACATATAATGATGAAAAAAAAATGGGCTTGATATTTTAGTTTGTAATAAAAATCCATACGAATTTTTTACTACCGTTAATTTCCCATATTTTATATTTATTTTGGAATTTCCAGAACATTTAATGCTTTAATTACCCATTTTATGTTTTAACATTGTTTCGAATTAATACCAGATGTATCACGTTAAACATTGAAATTCATTCATAAATTTTGCTATTTTTATTTTAAGGATGGAACTTTAAAAAAAAATAATAATAATAAATTTCTTAGTATATAAAATATATATATGTACATCCTTTTTATGAAATACCTTAAAGGTAGTCGATATAAACAACAACAAAAAATTAATATCTTAAATGTCTTTATTATCGATTATTTGTTGTTGGTTTTTGTTTTATCTCAAACACAAACTATAATGATCTCACCTCGTGAATATGTTCATCATTTTATATTTTGCGTTGAATAAAAAAAATAAAAAAAAAAAAATTTAAAAATTAATTTATTCTGAATTTGATTTAAGTTAATTAAGTCAAAACAATACACAAACTAAGTTAAGAAAAAATTAAGAATATTTAACCATACATACATTGTTGGGATCTGATCGAGGAATGATGATTGAAATATTTAAATGAGAATTTTTGTTACTTGAACAAAAATGAAATGAAATGAGAAGAAAAAAAACACAATTAAGGTCGTATGTTAATTAGATAGATTGTGAAAATTTAATTAAAAAAAATTTTTGCAAAATAAAAAAACAAAACGGCTTTTAAAAAAAAATTCATTATCACTTTTATTAAACGAATATTTTCCATACATTATTATTTTATACAGTGTGATCTGTTGAACACTTTTCAGGCGATATGTGGCTTGGATTTGTATAATTTAATATCTTTCACGGATATAAAACCCCTAGCTAAAGGGCCCTTAACCATTTATTTAGCTTGCAGATATTAAATTAGACAGAGTCACAGCCATTTTATGTTTCACATTTATTTTTAAAATATTTCTGGGTTTTGTAACAGCTTTTGCAGAAACCTCTTCTTCACAAAGCTAAATGGAACCTGAATTCTTTCTGAACTTGCAGCTTCCTAAATATTTGAAATTATTTCATCACAATATACTCAAAAAATTTAATTTATCAATCAATCGTACACAGGTATACTATTGTTAGCATGCGTTTCATGAAGCAGGATTGTTATCTATAATATAGTTTGCTCTCAATGTTCGAGTGATTTTTTTAATTAATGGATTGCATTGCGAAAAAGCTCTCAATGATTGTTTTAGATTCATAAATATGGTTTACAGAAATAGAATCGGTCAAAAAGATTCTTGGTTTGTAGAGGCACTTTAAAGTTAAACCCAACTCCATTGAAACACAAAGGTATAAAGACAAATTTTGTTCGTGAGTATTACTCGTATTGACATAACATTTAAATTTAAAGAACAACAGTGTGCAAAACAGGTTCGATATCAATACATCAATACATAAAAATGTATGAATTCTTTAGATGAAATTTTTCAAAACGAGTCCATTACCAATAAAATTATTACATTTATCTGAAGGTTTAAGAGACTTTTCTAAGATGTTAAAAGATTGAAAGAAACAATGGCTTAAATAACAAAAAAAATATTAGACAAAACATTTATTTTCCTGCTTGTTACAGTTATCTTGTAGACCGCATACATTTACGTTTGGCTTCTAAATTTTATTAGATTTAGATTTGATTGCTGGGTTTCGGTGGAGGGGGCCTAAATCGTTTAAAAGAGAAATGTAGTGAGAATAGTGTATAAGTAAAACGGGTTGTTTTATTGTCTGGCAAAATGCCCTCTAGCTCAGATCTAGAATAAAATCGAGTAAATGATAAATTATAGATGGATCTAACAAATTATAAATTATAGATGGAGTAAAGTGCATCCTTTTATCGTTTTAAATGATAACCAATCTCATTGCACTTATAATAAAATTTGTAAGGAATACATTTAATGATATGGCAAACACTTTAACAGCCAGATGGAATTATTCCGTGGAATATTCTCAAATAATTATATAATCAAAAAATTCAGTACTATAGTAAGTTTTGTCCAAAGGCAAAAGCTATAACCAATCGTTTGGTTTTTTTTTTAATTCTTTTATAGAAATGCGAAACTTTCATCCTTTGTTTTGAGTTGGCCGGTTAATACTAGTATTTCTTTCATGTCAGCTACTGCCCTTTTATTGAAAACGTTAAGTTATATTTGACACAAACCCAAATAAAAGCTCTTTCAGTATCATTTAATTGATTATGGTTTGTTAAAAAAAATTATCCTAGCGAAATGTACAATCAATTTAGTGATTAAATCTGAAATTAATTCAAACTCTACAAAGCCATATTAACACATGTAAACCAACAACTAAAGCTTTTTTTCCTGTATCTCCAATTTAGGAGCATAGGGCGTCTACTATTCTGAACCATCTTACTCTACTTGGGGCTATTGCTGTAATTTCCGCCCATGATTTTCCCAGGTGTTTTGCCTCTGCTAGCATCGTTCTCTTCCATGTCAGTGCTGGCCTTCCAACCTTTCTTTTTCCTTGTGGGTTCCAGTTTAATGACAACCTCGTTATATCACTTGATACCTTTCTCAGTGTGTGGCCAATCCATTTCCATTTTCGTCGCTTTATTTCGGTCCCAATGTCTGACTGACATATTGTTCTGTGCAGATTGATGTTACTAATCGTGTTAGGCCAGAAGCACTTAAGTATTCGTTGAAGGCATTTGTTTACGAATACCTGTAGCTTCTGTATGATTTTTCCTGTATGCTTCCATGTCTCACACCTATACAGTAGTACCGATTTCACCCATTTCACAAAGTGTCTGCCATATTGCGTTCCTGTTTATCCTATCGAATACGCGTTCGAAATCGACGAAGAGCATATACAATGGTGAATCCCATTCATTGGATTGCTCAGTGGTGATATGGATTGTGTTGATGTGATCAGTGCAACTTCTTCCTGGTCTAAACCCAGCTTGTTTGTTTCTTAATTTTGCATTGATCGTATGTGAGATCCTGTCAAGGATGATCATTGCGAGTACTTTTATTGTTGTGTTGAGGAGGGAGATATCTCGCCAGTTCCTACATTCTCTTAGGTCACCTTTCTTGGGTATTGTAATTATCAAGCCTTCTTTCTATTTCAGTTGAATTCTCCCAGAATTTTTTAGATTATTAGTGTTAATATGCTTGCAGTTGTAGATGAATCTCTTTTGAATATTTCGGCGGTTATACTGTCTATTCCAGCGGCCTTATTGTTCTTCAGTCTATCAATGATATCTTTAACTTCCCGTTTCGTTGGTGGATGGGTGTTGCTAGTTTCGTTATTGATGTCAATTGATGACTGGAGATTTTAGGGGTCGGCGACGACGTCTTCTTCGAAATATTCCTTCCATCTCTTTAACTGCGCTTCATCTGTTGTTAGTACTTGACCATTAACGTCCCTTATAGGTGGTATGTTTGTAATTTTACCAGTGACCTTTTTTACAAACTGGTGTAGTGCTCGCATATTTGGATTGCTGCTGCCTCTTCAGCAATGAAGAGAATGCTTGAGAATGCTTTCTGTATGTTTTCTTCGATCATTCCTTGCCATCTTTTTTACATGACGCGCTGTTTCCTCGTATCTACGTTTCATTTCTTCCGTGTTATGTTGGCACATTTGCAACTTAAATTGACGGCGTTCCTCAACTTTCTGCCATGTATCATCACTGATCCAAGGTTTCCGATTGTATTCTCTGTAGCCGAGTACGTCCGTGGCAGTCTTGATGTAGGGTTCTGCTTGGTTCCATCTTTCTTCTATATGGGTGGCTTCAGACTGCAGATTGAGTTGGAGCGTTTCATTGAAAGTGTTTCATGTTTCAGTGTCTCTCAATCTATTTGTGTTAAATTTCCTCCTATTTGTCTTCGAATGTTACACAGCTGCTGCGGCTTGATCTTGAATTGTGCTATTACCAGTTGATGATCGCTTTGTACATCTGCGCCCCTCATTGTTCTTACATCTTGTAGTGATGTGAAGAATTTCTTATTCATCATTACGTGATCTATCTGATTTTTAGTTCTGCCATCCGGTGACGTCCATGTGAATTTATGTATATTTTTGTGTGGAAACTTACTGCTGCCTATGAACAATTGATTTGTGCTACAGAAGTCGACCAGTCTTTCTCCATTGTTATTTCGCACAGAGTCCAATGCATTTCTTCCCATGATAGTGGTTAGGTTGATGTTATCTCTACCAATTTTTGCATTGAAATCTCCATGAATGATTTTGACGTTATTTCTGTGCGTTCTTGCTATTGTGGCTCGTAGAACTCATCTTTTGTTATATCTTCTGCATCTTCTATTGGAGCATAGCACTGAAGAATAGTTGCGTTTCTTATTTTTGAATGGAACTGCCACTATAATTCTGCTGTTAACTGGTTGCCATTTCATCAATGCTTTCTTTGCTTTATTTGTTGTTAATATGCCCACTCCTTGTTCATGTGTGTCGTCTCTACCAGAGAATATCATATAATTTCCATTGCTTGTGTTTATTTCTTCACTGCTTTTCCATCACTGAAGCCGAGAATCTTGATGTTATAACGTTTTATTTCCTTCTCTACTTGTGCTAGCCTTGATGTTTCTGTAAGAGTTCTAATGTTCCATTTTCCGATTCGTGTCCGTCGATATTTGTGTTGGGGTCCGGTTTGTGTTGTTATTTGTAACAGTATTCGTTTCAGTAATCATTTTGGTTTCAGATTAATGAATGATTAATGGCCATTGAATCCTAGCCAGTTTCCAGGGCTGCTGCATAAGGTATACTGGCATACCGGGGGGAGGTTCTCATTCTTTTTTCAGTTTTGTACTTTTTCTTCTTAGATGTTCCCAAGCGGTCAACCAAATATGGTGTGACGTCTCTTCTGCCTCCTCTCCTTACCCTCCCCCTCTTCCGACATGTTTCCGGGTAAACTAAAGGTAGCAAAAATAGTTCATATTTTCAAAAATGGCTCGAACGTAATGTCTCAAACTCAAAAAATGGCTCAAACGTAATGTCGCCAATTATCAGATAATTATTTTCCACTCCGCTGTCGACGAAATTTAAAAAAAAGGAGTTAAAGTTTTGGTTTAAAATTATCAAAATTATTAAATTATTAAAATTCAAAAATAGATGTTACTTTACAGCTTAGTTAAGCCAAGATCCAACTGAAAACTTATTTAGAATTGAACGGGAATGAGGCAATAGTGGTATCATATTGTCAGCCGATCTGTTTTTGAATTTAACTATATTCAGTGACGAAAACAATGGCTATTAGATTTGTAGAAAACAAATTGTGAAATGAATAGAGATGTAATTCTGATATTCGATATATTCGCAAAAGATTTTACCCAAAAAAACGATAAAAAAATATCCATATATCTCAATTGCATTTCGCAAAAAAACTAAACGCTTTGGACATAATTATATGGTAGAAGTTAATTCTGATTTAGAGTTTGAGGATTCTTCTATATACGACATTTGAACTTTGAATAAAGTATAGATAATATTAAAGATGCCAAGAAGAGGTCATCTTATACTAAAATTATATCAACAGCACTACCTATAGGCCAACATTGACCCTTTACTAAGATCTTTTACAAGATCTTTCAACAAACGATTTTACACATTACATTGTTGGTCACTGTGCTATTGTCAGTGGCTGGAATCGAACTCAGAACCGCGGTGTATTTAAAGCCATCATCTTAACCTACACTATATATGACCGGAACTAAAACTATTGAAATTATATTAAAAATAACTTGCTGGGAAATGTGATTGGCAGAAACGGAAAACATGAAAAATTCAAATTTTGTTTTAACGAAAACAACCGTGCTACTTGCATAAGCAGCTTGTTTATGTACATTTGATTTAGCCCTAAAAGCATTCAAAATTTAATAAAATAATTGTATAGGTAGTTTAAAATTAACTACAAATAAAAATAAGACTATAAATATTTGGCAGAAATGGATAAACAGGATTACTAAACAACATCCAAAGTTACTAATATTTACCATACTTAATCCAAATATTAAACAATTCGGGCCCACAAATGAAGATTAAAAATGAATGCCAAAGAAATAAATATTTGTATCAATCATGTTTGTCTGTGTAATATTACTTCAACATTGTTGTTTGCAGTTGATCTAAAGTTTACAGAAACTTTAGTACAGTTGCAGAACTACGGTTCAAGCTGCAACGTGACACATATTGGTGTCGAATATTGAAAAAACTAGCACTTTTTAAGTTTCTGATATATTCCTCCATACTATATCTTTTACAACAATAATAACAATAAACATTAGCACATTGGACATCAAAATCTATATATTTCATCAATATACTACATTATTTTACTTAAATAATAAAACGAAATGACGACTTATATATATATATATATATATATATATATATATATATATATATATATTTATATATATATATATATATATATATATATATATATATATATATATATATATATATATATATATACATATATATATATATATATATATATATATATATATATATATATATATATATATATATATATATATTATATATATATATATATATATATATATATTTATATATATATATATATATATATATATATATATATATATATATACATTTATATATATATATATATATATATATATATATATATATATATATATATATATACATATATATATATATATATATATATATATATATATATATATATATATATATATATATATATATATATATATATATATATATATATATATATATATATATATATATAAAATAAGTGTATTTTGTGTTGAAAATTCCAGACAGATCGACCACAGCAATAATTAAAAGGTTTTTAAGTACATTTACATTTATTATCTAATACGTCTAAATAAAATACGTTTTGCTATCTTATGTTTAAATTCAACTTATCATTTTAATTAGCTTCAATTTAAACTCTTGGAAAATCCACATAATAAAAAATTATATGTGCGTATGTGTCAATGTATATTACAAGCATTTGTATTACATCTATACTTGTTACGCGTTGATATACACAATCATATCCATATTGAAACAAGGTTAATAATTTTCAATCACGATGGTATATGGTACATCTGATGAATAAACGAATGAAAACCATTTTAGCAAATCAACAATGAAACAATCAACATTCATAGATCAACATTGAAAGTTATTAGGGCCATGCAAATTTATCATCGATATTCTATGAAAAGCAAACATTTTTTTTTTTTTTTTTTTTTTTTTTGTAAATAAGATTTCCATGCCTGCGAATGGACGATGAACCTTTATGTATATACATGGTAATATTTTAGAATATAATCTGTTCTCGAAGAGAATTCAACAAAATCAATTGCACATTTTGTTTTGCGCAGAACTTTTTATTTACGTGAAATTCTTTAAACAAGTGGATGTTTTATCATGATCATGTATTTTATATACATGTTGTCGATTAATTGAGTCAAAAATAACTGGTATTTTGTCTTACTAATATTATTCATATATTGTAAAAGTTATAGAGAAAAATATAGTCTAAAAACAGACACATATATATATATATATATATATATATATATATATATATATATATATATATATATATATATATATATATATATATATATATATATATATATATATATATATATATATATATATAAATAAATATATATATATATATATATATATATATATATATATATATATATATATATATATATAAATATATATATATATATATATATATATATATATATATATATATATACATATATATATATATATATATATATATATATATATATATATATATATATATATATATATATATATATACTTATTTTTTGCCAGAACATTCGAATCTGCAATAAAAAATAGGGGTTCCTATTTTAATTTCAAAGTAACCCCCCACCCTTAAGAGGTCTGATTGACTGTAACGAGACCCCTTAATCCTAATCAATTTGCCTACAGAAAAGGCAAATCCACAGAGGGGGCGCTGCATCTACTTGTTACCAAGGTTGAAGCGGCTTACTGTTCTAAAGAAATTGCGCTGTGCGCTTTTTTGGATATTGAGGGAGCTTTCGACAATACTGGATACGGTTCAATTGCTAGGGCAATAATGCGTAGAGGTATATTGATGATCCAACTAACCACTGGATTAGCTCCATGTTGGAAGATTACATCGAAATTAGGTAATGAATCAGTCACGGTTACGGCAGTAAAGGGATGCCCACAAGGCGGTATTCTGTCACCTTTGCTTTGGCCACTCGTGATCGATGAATTACTTATTGAGCTACATCTACTCGGTTATGACGCCATTGGTTATGCGGACGAATTGGTTATCACAATCTCTGGTGGGCATGAATGTACTATGTCTGACAGCATGTAACAGGCCTTGCTTGTTATTTCGAATTGGTGCACTAAAGAATACCTTTCGATAAACCCTAACAAGACAGTCCTGGGGTACTATTCTTGAACCACTACGAAAATTTTCGGTACCGAATTAGTGTCAAAGTATTACGAAAATCATAAAATGGTATTCTTGAAATCGGATTACGAAAATTTTCGCAACAGAACGTTACGAAAATTTCCGTAATGGTATTTTGGTTCCTTATTTCATTTTCGTAATGAAATTGCATGGATGAATTTTATTTTTCATGAATATATTATATCAAAATTAGAGAAAACGATAATAAATTTGGTAACCAATAATTAATACTTTTAAATTAATTGATACATTAAAAGATGATAATAATTGCACAGTATAGATCCATTCCTGCTTGCATTAAGATTTTTTTGTGTTAACGCGATAACCAAACAAACGTAAAAAAATTCATGTGCTTTGTAAAATTAATATCTTTAGAAAAAAAACATAATTTGTATAGTAATTATTAAGTTTATTAATTAATTAATTGTTAGTAATATAATTATTCGAAACGTATCCTCTTATGCACAGAAAAAATTAACATATATTATTTTTTCTGTGTCTTATGTTTCTGTGTCTTAATTTAGTTCGTCAATCGTCATCGATGTAAAAAATATCGCAACACAAAAATTTAAATAAGAATTTTTTTGTTGGAAATTGCTAAATCTGAGGTTGTATCATTCATCACAATCGAACCACGATTACGTCTTCTATTGAATAATCAATAAAATTTGCAAATTTGCTCAGAGGCCTCAGCTCAAAAATGATTTACTGGATGTACATCATGACAATGAGGCCAATTGTAACCTATGGGCCCATAGTTTGGTGGTCGAAGATACAGCAAAAAGTTATTATGAACAAAGTTACCTCATTGCAGAGGCTAGCATGTCTCGAACTATGAGCACCTGTCCATTGGCGGCAATGAAAGCCCTCATCGGACCCATTCCACTTCAGATTTATGTCAACAAATCGCTGCTACTTGTGCAGCTAGATTACAGCTGGTGAATCAATTTAGTCATGATGATCATATGGGTCATCTGAACATTTTGAATGAACTTTCTGACTTGGATATGTTCTTTAGAGTCCCGGACGTGATGCCCAAGGAACTCTGCTTTGGCAGGAATTTCAGGGTAACAGTCCTTCTTAGAACCGTCTATGATACTGGTAGACCTCTTATGGAACCCAGCAGCCTAGTCTGGTTCACGGATGAATCAAAAATAGATAGTGGAGTAGGCATTGGTGTCTTTTGGCCCAACAACAAAATATCGAAATCCCTGGGAAGTGTTTTTATCCCAGTGTTTTTCTAGCCGAAATTCACGCCATCGAAACCTGCGTCTCAACTATTATGACTAAAGGTCTTAAGGGCGCCTCCGCATCCACATTTTCTCCGACAGCCAAGCAGCATTGAAAGCATTGGCTTTCAACTGCCTGGATTGAAAGTCGGTCAAAAGCTGTTATACACTGCTACAATCTCTCTCTTGTCATAACCAAGTTAGGTTGTGGTGGTTAGATTGTTTTGTGGCAGGCTTATCAGCTACAACAATTGGCTCTGAGCCTTTCTGTGGCGTCTCGTGAGCCTCAGTAGTCTACAATATTAGTAAATGGGAAAAAATGCAATGCTCGACCTATTGGAACTGTATTCTCGGCCTTAGACAGGCCAAATCATTGATCAGACCACTTCATCACAAGGACTTGGCGGTCAATTCAAGTAAAGGAAATATTAGGAAGCTAGTGAGTTTTCTTTCAGGTCACTGCAACCTGAGACATCATTTGAACAAAATGAACCTGTCCACAGAGACGCAGTGTGAAACCGACTCGGTTTAGAAGAGATAGAAACTACAGAACACATACTATGTGAGTGTGTAACTGCAGAACACATACTATCTGAGGTGGCTTCATTTTGAAGAGAGGTATTTGACCCCGGAAAAATTTAGATTGGCCTCTACGTAGTTCTACGTACTTTATACGTACTGTATACGTAGTTCTGTGTAATATGGCTTTGATCATGTGTGGCCGAATATCAGAGCCTCGAATACTTATTTCTTATTAATATTCCATTTTTACCACCTTACTTACTATTTTAAAGATATAGAATCAGATGGCAGGTTTTCTTTAATATTCCCAAGTGGTCCCCAATTTTTTGAGTGGAACCAAAGTAAATGAATTTCTTGACATTGTTACATATTGGTATATCTTGTCCACTCCCAATGCTTTCCTAAAACCATTATTTATTAACTTTGATTATTAGTTTCCTGCAACAGATAACACCGAATAATCGAATGGTTTAATAATTTATAGTCTCAACCTTCCATTCAAGAATGGTTAAGGTACTATATTAATGCAATAATGAAAAAATTTTAAATCCCATAATCCAATTGTTAAGTCAAGTTCTACAAGCATGTTGGTTAACATTGTGATTTTCAGATTCGTTCAGTTATATTTAACCAATCAAGTGATTGTCCTCATAAAATGGACAGTAAAATGATTTGAATAGATTTTTTACAGCCTTTTTAAAAAAATGTATACTGAAAACTTTTGAGCTCATGCGTTTTGTACCATGTCGTCTTCCAGTCCTAACAAACATGCACTTTTTTAGTCTATATATTGGGTTGCATTTCTTTATAAGTATACTATCACTTATAAAAAGAGTAATATTAAGAAGTAAACAGAACTTTTTTTTAATTATAAAGAATACTCGACTTCTTCTGTTATTTGATTAAATCTGTTGGCCAGATTATGGTACAGCTATACAAAACAAAGGAACACATTCCTCTAGATTTAACTATTACATGATCATCTTTCTTAAGCGTTACTCAGTATTGAGGTACCCAGAATATTGTACTAATATGGCTAATATAGAATTTTTGGCCTTTATGCTGGTGGTTTGCTGAATTTGTTTACCTTTCAATCTCAATTTTTGAATCACTAATAGAAATTGAAGTACTTGTAGTTTTTGTTATTTTGTTTATTACAGGAATATAAGTAGTATCTTTTTTCTGCTATTTTGCATCTTGCTGCTCGAGCTTGTTTATAGTTTGGTTTTAAAACTCAAATTGGTTGCCATGCATTGGATGATTGCTATAATTTTTAAACATAAAGAGAACCATTTTCCAAAAAATCAAGATTAATTGTCGGAAGATGTTACCAGAGTGTTGATTTTGGTCGCAAACTGAGAAATGAGTCACGTATATTTAAGTGACGTGCTAGATGTGAAATTTTTTTTGCCTGGGATGAAGTGTTCTATTTTCTGTGACTAATTAAATTTTACATCTAGTATACGTAAGTGAAATTTACATGCCTCATTTCTCAGTTTGCGACCAAAATCGACACTCAGATTGTCTAGTTTCAAATAATTTAGGTATACATTTCGTGATATTATTAAAACTATTAAAATTAAAAAAGCACCAGTATTGATGAAAACCGACCACTCTGCATTATAAGCTAATAATAGTTGTTCTACAATTAGTTGTTAGGATTTCTTAGTAATTTTTTCGCATTTTTGCATAAAGCTACAGGGTTATAATTATATAGAGAGGTTCTATATAACATTTAAGCTTTTGCCAATCAATCGACGCAACCATACGATTTCTTTGAATAATACCAAAACAGAGGTATATTCTCATTGTTCTTTGATATCTTGTAATTCTATGATATCTTGTAACGATATCTTGTAGCTCTGTAACGATTTAAAAACCTCAAAGTGGTACGGACATTCGAAAAAATCCTGTCAAATTATATATCTTGTCAAAACATATAAGTATTTGAAATTTTAGTATGGCAAAAAAGAACCTGCGTCTTATAAGAACCAAGGAACCTGAAATAATTGATTTTATCACAAACACACCAGTTTGGCCAATTTTTATACAATCGTGATTTTATCGATTTTGTATATTGCTTCAGATGACAAGAGTTAAAATAGTCTCAGACTATTAAAGGCATGGCCTAATTCCTCTTAGATTGGGTTACTACATTTTTGCGAACCATATTTTGGAAGGGTCATTTAAAGTTTACGTGGTTCTCTATATTTCGATACTCAATAATAAGTTGACTCTCTTTAACTCGTAATCATATACATTGCCCGCTATCATATCAAACAATTACATCTACAATAGTTTAAATCGCGGTTTCGAAACAAACCTGAACCCGAACCTGAACCCATTCCGGTTCAGAGATTTTTTCATAATTTTGTGGGCTCGAACCCGAACCTAAACGAAATTAAAATTCGGGTTCGAGTTCAAGTTACTTTTTCTTTTCAAAAATAAAAATACAATCTATTTGGGGAAACATTTGGGAAAAATATGGATGTTTCTAGAATATTCTACAGTTCATCGGATGATGAAAATAATCGTGAGTCGTGACGTGTTGAAAAAATCTCGAAGACCAAAGAAAATAGTTTAATGGCAGCTACAGAAAGCGAAAAAAAGGGCAGCACCCACTGCGTTGATTTTATTATAAAAAAAGAGTTTGCTGCATATCAAACTTTTCCCAGAATATTAAGGGAAAAAATGTTTTGGAGCTCTGGGGAAATCATAAATTGGATACCCTATTATTATACGAAGTTGTTCAGATAGTGTTTCCTGTTCCAGCAAGAAACGTTTTTCGCCGTGATCTTATGATTAAAAGAATAGCGAGGTCAATGCTATTCTTCCACTTTATAATGTTACTAATCAGCTACTTATTGTGGGTGACGTTAACCGCCCGAAAATATTCTTATAAGATGTTCAGTTGATAGCACTTTTAACTATGTGTTGGATAGTTTTGCGAAATTTATAATCAGCAATGTTTAACAAGCAGAACATTCTAGTACACACGCCACTTTTAATTAAAGTTTTGTATGTATGAATTCTGATTTTAACGATTTTATTATTAATGATTTTAAATATTATTTCAGGAAGGAACCGTCGCTAAACCTCTTTTTTGATATTGTTGATTGGACCGCTTTATTATACTTATTGAACGTTTTTGGATCCTGCGGATCAAAGTTTTAAAGTATCGTGATAAGTGGTTTTGAAGTATTTGTTCCTAAAATTTGTCCGTGATTCAATCGTGGTTTTACATTTTTTTAGACTTTCAACCGGAAAGGTGATGTTATAATGATAAAACTAAGTATCGTATTTTATTGCCAATTGCTTTGTTTTGATAACTCAAGGATTTGCAATCCTTTACAATGTTTGGATATGACTGAAGGTACAGGTCTTGGTGGCATAACACCTCGAATTTTGCGAAAATGTACGCTTTTCTGTCCGAACCCTAACAATATCTGTGTAATGCTAATCTTTCAAGTGCAGTATTTCCTGATAATTTGAAAAAATTCTTTTCTCTCCTCATATTCAAATTTGGGAGAAAGAGCCTATTAAGTGCTATAGAGGTACTTCTATATTCTCGGCTGTGCCAGAGCCTTTTGAATATTTGATTAAATCTATAGATTATAAAGTCTTATAGCATAATAATAATACAATAAGTTTCCATCAGCATGGCGTCACTAATTAGTGATTTAAATTGAATAAAACGAAACTGTTCTAAAATTTTAATTATTCTAATTACTGTAACAAATATTTCTGTTGTTTGTGTGTGTGCATTGGTGATTTTTATCATAATTGTATATTTTTTACATAATTGATAAATAAATAAATAAATATCAACTATATAGCAATTATTTTGAATGGCACTGACAACCGCAAAGGTTTAAGTACCTTTTGGAAAGTAGTCACTTACTGTAGTAAAATTTGTATGGTTAACATGTATATTGAAAGGTCATTCGCCCACACAAAGGCTAACTATAATGAATTGAATACGTCCTATAGAACAAATTTATTGCCTTACATGTTTACCAGTCATACTATTTACTATTTTTGTGGTGACCAGTGTATTCGATACGTCACACAAAAACATTTAAATATTCATTGCAGTCAAATTGCTTATGTAATCCGTCGTTTTAATTTCGAAAATATTTGCCACCAGTATTATAATTGATTATAATTGAATGAATCATTCATAACTTGAAATCAAATTTGAAATGATGATATATATTCGTGTATCAAAATTAGTTGTTGATGTTCGTCGCTCACTTGTTCAAAGGATCCGGTTCCACATTAAGAAAACGAAAAAAAAATGTAACTAAGTAAAAAACGTGTTTCGACTATAACTGCGTAAAATAAGACCATGTTGCTGCTAAATCGATGTCTCAACGTTAAATTAATCATACTTAAGAAATCTAAATTTGTATATATATGCACATGTATATGTATGTATACAAATGTATTTATTTACTTACTTACTTATTTACTACAATATTTACTACACTTTTTTCATTTCAACATTTTATTATATCTTTAAAGCTCTATGTAAATATTTTGCCATTATTTTATTTTACTAAAGTTGGAGTCAAGCTGTCTGGTGATTTTATTATTGTTATATTTTTATTTTTTTTTTTTAGTTTTTGCTTAGTTTTATGTCAGTTAATTTATTATTTAATTTTTATATTATTGTCACAACAATAGAAATGATAATAGTGAACTGTGACTTTTAATAAAAGATCGTGTCATTTTACACATTCAAGTTTATAATTAATGAACGTTATAAAAATAATCATCGGTTGGGGAGTGATGGTTATGCCTTATGATAATTTGTTAAATGGTTCAAAACAGTTTTTTTTATGAAATATTAGTAATAATAACTGGAAAAGTCAAAACGTTATCTATACCGAGAATTCATCGATGATGCTGAACATGATGAAAGAAGTTAATTTTTTAACGAGATTATTGGAATCAAATTAATTGCATCAACAACCGCTATTTGCCGATAGATGGTGCTTATTAGTTTTATAAACTTCTTCTAAACAGTGATAATTTTTAGTTTTGTAAAACTGTAAATGTGCTTGCAATGGTCCTACACAATTTTCATGAGACCAAGGGACACAAATATTACTTAGTCGACCTTAGTCGCTAAAACGTGAAATCATATATTTGGTTTTAAGACTCATTTTTTTTTTTGAAACCGCAGTGGAAGATAAGAATCATACAAGTAAATTGTGTAGTTTTAGCAATGTTACTTTAAATCAATCATACAGATATTATGGGTATACGCCTATTTTGAGCGGTTCCACTTTTACAAACAATTCTAACATTAGATTAAAGAGTATTAAAAATTTTCTTCAGCTTTTGACACATGTTGAACCTTGAGTAAATTAAGGAATTGTTCCTTTAAAGTATCGAATACAGCAGAAAATAGTAATAGATCTAGGTATGAAGTTAAGGTGCTGTCTCATCTAAAATAATTCATTTAATGAGTAATATATTCAGTCACTCTCTATTTACATATTTTTACATGTATAAATTCTCTATTCTCTTAGCTCGAAACAAAATCATTTTTTTACATTGGCTTATTCCTTTGAAGTGTCATTACAATGGTGATGAAAAAAGGAATATGGGTGATGAACGTATATCCGTTAAATACGTTCATCACCCTGTTCCCGCAAAGATAAAAATATTAAGTGCAATAAGCCATGCAACTAGCCAAATTTGTTTTGAAAATGTTGTCCTTCAAAGTGTCCTACGTCTAAGTCATTCTGTATTGTTTGTTTGTGTCTGAATCCTGCAATCTTTTCGGGGACCGAAGCTCTCCCAACTCTTTCGCGGTTAATTTTTAACGATCTACCTTACGCCGTCACCAGGCAAATCGAAGACGCATGAATGCAGGTTCAATTTTAAATCCATCTGCACATAGCACCAGCCAGCCTGTACTGACATGGACGATGGTTCGGCCCATGGATTCTATGAAATTTTTATATTTCAAAGATGCAGTTAGTTATGAAGTGATAATTAAATTAATCAGAATATATCAAGAGACATCCTAAAGATGTCATGATGAAAACGTCCGACCAAAAACGTAAAAATTCCAATTGAAATCATAATCGATTTAGTTCGGAACTTTCAGCCTATTTGCTTTTTTTACTAGTCGTTGTCATAGAACTTATGACATATAGAAAACAGATTTAGTACCAACAATTAGTGGATTTATTTTCACTATCAAAGAATCCCGGTTGAAACTCGTTAATCCCAATGAAAAACGTTAAAGTAAAAGTGAAGATATTTATATCCAGACCAAATTGATTTACAGTGGAAATGGCTCGGCAGTTTTTTTGATTTATTTTTTCAATGATCAAAGGGTGACAAAAGGTTTTCCTGGTTGATAATGATAAAATGATGATTGGTGTAGCTCTTAATGGAACTGCAATCAAATTAGTGCCTTCCATAATATGTAAAATTTAAGACAAAAATTAAAAATTTCCAGCTATGGAAGATTTCAGGTGTTCCTTGATTTTTCGACTATGACTTTGATAACCGGGACTGGTTATTGTTTATGTTAAAATACCTAGCATTTTCTCACCAAAAAACTACCCACTTGTGATAAATTATAATATTCATTAAGGAATTTCACAATATAGTCTTCTAATATTGTGACAGCATTTTTTGTGACTTTGGAAACAGTCCTGAATCAGTATAACTCTCTTAACAACTCATTACATCATTTAATTGATATGTGATTGAATATAACTTTCGACATCTTATACTTATATTTAATAATTACTACATAGATATAGTTTTGTTAATGTTTATAGTACCTATTTATGTTCAGCGCACCTAATAATTTCTGTTCGATATGCTGACAAACATATGTGTAAATAAACTTTGGTTTAATTTTTAAATTTATTACACTAACATATTCGTTTGATCACATCTAACTGATACAAAAAAAAACTTGTTAGTTTCGTTTAATTATTTTTAGGTACTATAATTAAAAATTTTTTTTATTATCTTAATTATACCACTATGTAGGTACTTCGTTTTAATCGGTTTTGCCGATGAATTTATATATGTGCATTAAAATAGTTGCCTAAACTGAACGGTTCTGCATAATAATATGGTATAATGATATTAACAAATTGTAAGCGTTCACATTTTTTTTTTTTGTTTTTATCTTAATTTTTACTAAATTTTGTTTTCATTTTCTTAGGAATTTTTTTTTTGTGTTATTATTGTTTTTAATTAGAAGTGACTAATGATGATAATGACTAAAATTGGTTTAGGATGTTTAAAAAATAAATTAATTTAATTAAACATAAGAAAGATGTAATAAATTGTTAAATTGAATATAAACAAAAAAATGATATTTAAAAGAAAATAACAGAAAGTTGAAATTAGTTTTTTCTTCTTAATTTTATATTTAAGATAATTTCTAGATAAACAATCAAAAAATTATTATGAAAATTGTTTTGTGGTAATTGGTACAAAATGTATTGCTTTTCGGCAATATATTCTATATAGACAAACTAATATTTAACTAAACGATAAAAACAAAGATACAATGTACAGAGTGGATTAGCTGCCGGTGCACATTGTTTTGACATTGATACCACGTTCAATATGTTGCTATTATGGACACTTATTTTCCAAGTGTTGTTGAAACAGTGTGAGATTTTGTCAACCAAGAGCATGTGATCGAGTATTTCAATTTATTACTCGAAAAATAAAAAATTATTGGTATTATTTAATAATCTAAGTAGGCTGAAGTCAAAATTATGGAACTACAGTTTTTTACGAAATAGTTTTTAAACGTAAAATTATGAATAAATTTTTTGTTGTTCTATATATCTAAATAAAATTCCGGACGATTCGAAACTGACATAAACAATTTTTTTATTCATTCTTTCCCTTGATCTTTAAACATTAGAAGAAATTGTAGCTTATAATAAGCAGTCAAAGATAGTTTTAGTATTTTGGGAATAAAAGCAGGTTCATACGTCAAAGTGTAAAAAACATAGGGACTGTCTTTACCACAGCATCTGAACCAACACCGATGACGAAAATTCCAATTGTGACTCAAACGAAAATGAACAGGAAGTAAATTTTTGGGGTAGATAATTAGGTAGATCAAATTTCTCCAAAAGGTTTGATATAAATGACTATTTACAAATGACACTATTCAGAAGATTCGAAAAGTGGTTAAATTTTTCAGGAAATCATCGGTAAGAAATTTTGTCTTGCAAAATCACGTTAAAACCGCACAGCAAAAGAAGCTAGCCCTCTTATTGGATTGTAAGAATAGGTGGAATACCTTAGAGTCAATGGCAGTATAATAATAGGGTCCAATTTATGGTTTTCCCAGAGCTCCAAAAATATTTGTTTCCTTTAAAACTCTAGGAAAAGTTTGATATACGGCAAACTCTTTTTTTATAATAAAATCAACGCAGCTGGCGCTGTCATTTTCTTCGCTTTCTGGGGTTCCCATTAAACTATTTTCTTTGGTCTTGAAGATTTATTCCAACACGGTCATTTTCATCATCCGATGAACTGGAGAATATTCTAGAAACATCCATATTTTTCCCAATTATTTTCCCAACTTGATTTTTTATTTTTAAAAAGAAAATTAACTTGAACTCGAACCCGAATTCTGATTTGGTTCAGATTTAGGGTAACAAAATTATGAAAAAGTCTCTGAACCAGAACGAGTTTAGGTTCGGGTTCGGGTTCGGTTCGATACGCTGGCTTTAATAAATAAAAATAATTAACAAAATGTACATACTTGCAATAAATATTACATATTTGTTCGTTTTTTCATTAGTCCCTCTATTTTTTTTTTTTAATTATCAGAATTTCTCGAGAATTCTCGAGACAAGCAATTTTTTTTTCTCGATTTCTCGAGATGTTTAATTTCTTGAGAAATCACAACCTTTAACTAAAATCCATTTGTGACATTCGTCCAAACTGCAATTTGTGACATTCGTCCAATGCATTCAATCTAGAATAATCTATGTAATGATTTGTAACGCTGCTTAAAATGATTCGGTCGACAACTCGCTTACAACCTCTATATGTAATGACTTAAGTTGAAAAGCTTATGAAAATTGATACATAACATTTTTCTTCAACTCGGAATCGAACTTTAGTTTTAAGAGAAAAGGGCCGCAGTATCGATGCCCACACTCTCAAACTGACGAGATAGAGTCACTCTTTCTTTCGGCAACTGACTCATAATTTGAAACATTATTTTAGGCCAAGTACGGACACATCGAATATACTGTTTGACGTTTTTTTTGTATAGGTTTCGTCCGCCAATAATCCAGAAACATTTTCGAACATTGTATAATAACGACTAAGCATCTGCATAAAAAATCGCAATTGCTTTAAGCCGTAAGTTGTATGCGAAGTATTTTAATGTCGTCTGAAAATTCGTTCTGTTGAATATGCCTCATAATTGCCTTTAATACTAGAATCATGTCAATGGAAGACAATTTTAATTTAATGGATTGCATATTTACGGTAGATTATCGTTTTTGTTCTTTTGATTTTTTCGACATCTTGAACATCTTGAAATTGCTTCCCAATCTTTGATTGTTGTAGAAGCATACACTTGAACTTTGCAAGGCTCCTATTCTTCCAACTTTGTCTCGGTGACTGAGGGTTGTATTGGCCAATACTCATATGATTGCTAAAGGAAACTTGCGGGCTATGGATTTTCAGTTGTGGAGACGTAATACCAACTTTTCGGGCTTGAGATGTTCTGAATTTGGGAAATTCGATTTGCCACGAAAATTGTAAATCAAGATGGAACAGATCTAATTTGTTACAATGAACACCTAATTACCGCATGATGGATAATATTTTATGAACAAACTGGGCTAATAACAGCGAAGCGCATAGCACAAGCCGGGATATGGCCTGGGGTTTAAAAGAACCAACCCGACTTTTAGAACATACAAATTTAACATTGCAGAGATTTCCCTGACCCATGGTGGGAATATAAATGCTAAATCCATAACTTTTCTGAGATGCACCTCCGATACCTTGAAGTTCTACGCTCTTTGTCGTTTAAACTTTTACCAAAAGTTTAGTGTTCAGTATCCCAATTCATACCGAGGACTGAAATTGATTTTAAATGAGCATGATCTTCTGACCTAATTATGCATTTGATGTATTTTTTGCGAAACTTGAATCCCCCATGAAGCAGTAATTGAATAAACTTTCAGTTTGGCAGCGGACTTAACATAATTGGAACCTGTCAACACATCGTCGACATAAAAATCAGTACTCAATACACGGCGAGATGCTTCTGCAAAACTTTTTTCTTCATCCGAAGCGAGTTGAAAATGTGTTCCTATGTAACAGATTTAAGATTTAATCATTTAAGATAAACAAATCATCATTTTGGTTTTCACGCCACCGGATCTTGTTTTGCTGATCTTTTTTAACTCCGGTGGAAGTTTTCGAAGATGTATTGAGCATAAAATGAAGTGGCATAAAATGAAAGTCACCTTTAGAATGAGTTGATATATAATTGGAATCGAATTTCCATATTTGCTCTCAGACATTTTTCTAATGAATAAAATTGGTGCAACGCGTTCACTGCGCGGAATTGCCTAAGTTACTTAAATTTTTTTAACGGGTAGAGAGGCCACGTATATACAGTTTTTACATCTCTGGGTATGTTCAACATAATCTTATCGCAAAGTTTTTCTTCTAAAGACAAATTCAATATTTTTCTATTTGATCATTTAATTCCTGAAGCGATGCATATAAGTCAACAAATGATCATCTGTTTCAGTTGCTTGAACATTTGGTAAAACTTTTGCCATTACAACGAAATAAAACTTCGAATTTTGGAGTGGTAAACCACAAATAACGTTAGCGTTAAACGACACCATGTTTATCACAAAAAATTATGCACATTTTAACATATCGATTTGATTCGGCTTAAAAAACCAAGGATCAGTAAGTTGATTGTGATCGGGATCATTTATTTCTTTATAGTCACTGGATGATGCGGAATCAGACCAGAAATTTTATTTTTAACTATAATCACTGCGGACATACGATTTATAATCCGACAGTTGTGATTCGATGAAAACTGTTAACTTTTCTTTGATTGTTATAACATCATTGTTGGGACCGGCAATCCGGACGTTAATTGGTGATTCACATTTCAAACATAACATTTGATTCATTTTTTCGAACCTAAATATATAGTACCACTGTTCCAAGTAAAATTTGAGAATTAGGTTCATTTTGATAGCGTTTTGAATTTGAATCTACTTCAAAAAGTGATGTAGTCATATTATGCGATATGACTTGACACTCAGTTGAATTACTGTTACCCGGAAAGCCTTAAGGAATCCTAGAAGGACTAACAAAAACAAATACGGAAAAGTGTTAGTACGAGATGTTTCGTAGCCCCCAGCCACAGAGAAGGAGCTGGATTTCTTGGTGGAGGCCTGTAACTTGTCCTTGGACACTGCTTGCCCCAAGAGAATACCTAAGGGGAAGCTGAAACCGGTATGGTGGTCCAGGGTTTTGGGAATCCTTCGTAGAGAGTGTAGAAAAGCATTCAATAGAGCAAAATGCTCTAGGGAAGCTCAGAATAGGGACTCCTATAAGGAGCACCTTAAAAAGTATAAAAAGGAATTAAGAGAGGCGCAGGAGGTCTTGGAGACTATTCTGTGATAAAATAGAAGGTGTTTGGAAGACATTGCGCCTCAGAAAAATCGTATCTACGAGCCCAATGAGCCCTAGTTACTTAATTAAACCAGATGGGTTGTGAACAACGTCTAGTGGGGAATAATTGGCGCTCCTGTTAGATTCCCATTTCCTAGGTAGTGTGGATATGTCGGCGGAGCTTGGTAATCATGTGCAAAACCCGGATCCTTGGGACACTAAACGGCTCTATACCCTATAAATTGGCATGCCCGGACGGTATCATTCCAGTGGAATTGCAAAAACGCTCGCCGAGCTTTCTCCCATGGCTGGAGGTGATGCTCAGGGGGTGTTTAAAGCTGAATTATATTCCTAGGAAATGGACGGAGGTTAGGGTGATTTTTATCCCAAAAACGAAAAAGAATTCACAGGCCTACCCAAAGGACCTAAGACCTATAACTCTATCATCCTTTCTGTTGAAAACATTGAAAAGACTGATTGACGTGTGCATACGTGCAAAAATAAAACCCAGTAATTGAGCGACTTCTCAGCATGCTTACTGGAAAGGGAGTTCTGTGGACACGGTTTTGCATTCCCTGAAGCGAACAATTGAGAAATAAATCCACTCGAACAAGTACTGTATGGTAGCCTTCCTCGATATAGAGGGCACCTTTAACAATGAATAAGAGATGTAAAATATTAGCGGATGTTGTAACATATAGATAATTCAAAACTAAAATGGAATGTGGTCGTATGTGGATGTACAATTTAGAGACTAACAATTGGCTGATGAGCTGAACATATCCATTGAAAAATTGAACACATTCTGAAAAGTTAGCTTGAATTGCGGCCATTAAAGCTCCAAAAAGCACACGATCTTACTCCTGAACAAAAAAAGAATAGACCTGATAGATCGAAATAATTGCTTTGTTTGCACGCAAGTGGCCTGTTGTCAAATATCGTCTTCAGGCTCCATTCCAAATTATCTAACATGTTGACTGTGCTGGTTTGAGCCGCCGTTACTGCCGATGGTCATATTTAGGGGTTAATACTTAGGGATTAAAATATATTACATAAATGGTGTATAGTTGATTTTTAGAACTGACAGTATGTAATAAAAAAACTTCCCATAGGGAAACCCTGTAAATCCTTCAATATTTAATATAATTACATATTATGTCCAATTAAAATTATTATTAATTTCTAATAAAACTGTTTGTAATTAGTTGTTATTATGACACGCTTAATTAATAACATTAACGTGTTATTTATAATGTTCGACTTCCCTATATATTTATTAACTAATTAGAGCGTATTAGTTAATTATATCGAAATTCAGATAAAAGTTCGAACTATGCAAGTTAATTAGTTTTGAAATACATTCAAGCAGAGATTAGAATTACAAAAACAAAAAAGGATTCAATTTTTAAAATTTTGTAAATGAATTTACAAATTCCGTTGTAATGGCCATGTGTTAAATATCTTGTTACACTAAGAAGCGAGCAAAACAAAATCTAACATACGTGCGAGTGCTTAACAAAATTTTCTTACATTTTTCTTAAGTTTTTTCAACGTATACAACAATATTATATTAGCATGAGAGTTTTTTTTTTTTTTTTTTTTTTTTTTTTAATAAAAAGTAAACTAAAAAATTAATTTAAAAATAGTTAAACAAGTTTTAGTTTATTTTTTTTTACATAGAAAAATAGAATTATTATTATTGTTGAAAGAAAATGGTTAGATAAAAATTTTTTCAGTTGAATGTCAATTAGAAATTAATTGAGATCGTATTATGGGTATAAGTATATTTTGGTTTTGATTGACTGTGTCGATCATGTGACATAGCATAACTCTTAAAATAGAAGCTTACATAATATATGCGTGAGGAGGATTACCTACAAAAAGACGTCTTATGGCTAAAAGATACTTATTTTGTCAAGATTATCTTTTTGGCTATGAAGCAACTATAGATTCCCCTGAACATGTCTGTAACAGTAATCATAATAATGTTTAGACGGAGGTTATTATTTCCTTCCCGAATGCTAATAACGCATAAATTATAGAGCAATCTTAGAGTATCAGCATTCAACAATCCTTAATTTTGTCATCTACAAATTTGCCGATCAATATGTCAAGTCTTTGGACAACGGTCACTTTTTGACCAACGAGTTTCATAGTGATGATTTGCTAAATATTAGCAGTATCCATCATTTACCAAATCATTGTTATGGATGAGTCTTGTCGTCAGAAACATACTGATCGATTCTACAATCGAGGTTGAAGACAACTAGATCACTAAAACGAGTACATATATATACAAATTATTCATTAAAAATTAAAATTAATTCAATTTTGAAAAATCCATGAAGCTTTCAAATTACCTCGTTTGATGTTTCTTTCTTATTTTAAAGTTAGATGTAAACAGTTACGTAACCAGTTAAGTAATTAATTCGAATTTTCCCTTTTACACATAGTAAATTGCTATGCGTAAAGTGTAGTTTTCTACACTACTACTAACTGAAGGTTCTAGAGCATTTTCTTTCTAATAAACATGAACTAATGTTGTCCTTATTGGAATTGTTTTTAACTGAGTTAGAAACACTAACAGCTATTAGGGTAAATAGCACTGTCGTCACGGATTGTTATACAAATAATGAATCATTTTTTAATAGTGCACCTATTTTCACTGTTTAGCACCTTGACTAAATTATACCACGTAATATTAATTGTTAAACAGGATGAAAGGAGTGTCTGGAAAGTAGTGTCAATATTTATCGTACTAAAAATGATCTAAACATGCGTTTTTTAGTCAGTGGGTAAATCGGAAGTACTCTAAATAACAATTTTGGAAAATACCGTCTGATGCGAAGTTTCACATTTCGTGGTTTATTTGTAACTCGAATGGTTTTACCCGTCACAAATTATGTCAAATGTAAATCAGAAAAATAATCTCGGTAATACTGTTGTATATTTTAGGTCTTGGATGGTGACCGGCCTATCGACGTACTATGCTTTTCAAAAATCTCCATAAAATGTATTCTAATGAACGATTTTAAAAGAACTTTTGCAATTCGTCAATATTATCCCGCGTAGTATGGCAAGTTGCACCGTCTTGTCGAAAATAAACATGACCCAAGTCGATTTCATCAAGCTGAAGCATAAATAGTCCATTATCACTGCATGGTAATGCGTAAAATTGATGGTATTCGCATATTTCCGTCTTCATTTTCAAATTAATAGGGTCCGATGATGCCTTTTGATCTGGACAAAGCACACGAAACAGTCACTTTTTGAGGATGCATCGGCTGCTCTTGATATTCACATAGAATCTCGTTTTCCTAATTACGACAGTTTTGCTTGTTTACCGTCCTATTCAACATAACATGCACCTCATCGATGAAGATCATTTTTGATGAAAATTGGTCATCAATTCCAAATCGGTGAACACACGACGCAAATTATGGTCAATTAGATTGATCTCTTGTGTTAATTGAATCTTGTATGGGTGTAGATTCAAGTCCTTATGCATAATTGCGTAACAAACTGGCCCTTGAAATACTCAATTCAAGTGATCGACGCATTATTGATTGTTTCGGACTAACTCTCACACCTTGTCTTACAATAAAGATATTATCTGGTGTACGAACAGATTTTGGCTTCCATAGACAGTAGTGCAACTACCACAGAACCCCTAGCCACGAATTTACGTACCAAACGACCGATGGCTGTTTCATTTGGACGGACATGGCGACCAAAATACTCACGAATGGCGGGAAACGTTTTTTTTTTATTTTTCACCGTTTTTGTTGTGTTTTTGAATAACTTTAACGCGGTCTTCAATTGGATACGGTTCCACAAGAATAAAAAGCTAACAAAATTACTTGAAATGTCAGAAAACACACATGGACGTAAATGTCTTAAAACTTTGATAAGATATACCATGTCTTTGCACAATTATTTTATTATTTTTCTGCGTCTTATTTGAACAACCCTATATTTTTACGGATACTATAAAAATGCCAACTCAAGTTGTGGAAAAACGGCCTCAAAATTTTACATTTTGGTGAATATATTTGCAAGAAAAGCTCGTCTTTAGTCGTATAGTTTTTATTGCACAGTTTTTATTTTTCATGTTGTTGCAACGTGACCGTGTGGTGTGGAGTTCAGCCAGAGGCACACAACATTAAGAGTAGTACAACAGTTAAACAAACAGTAACAACTGTTGTGTACTAAGAATGGTAATTATAACAACATAAAGCGTGGTGGTCCTGATAATGTGAGTAATATAAATGTAGTAAAATGAATAAAAAGTAGAGACTCGTTTACTCAGAACTTTTGAAAATTGTTCCAATGTTTAAGTTGTTACATAGAGCACACATGAATTTAAATGATTTTAATTTAGTCACTAATGACCCAACTTGACGTCGAGCTTTTACATCTTTGCTTTTATCCTCTATTAAATCTTAAAATGAATCGCCAATTTCACATACTTTCTGTTTTAATGGCGTCTATTCTGCTTCCCCATCTCGAATCACAAATTTGTTTTAAAACTAAATTTTTAAATTTTTTTCCAATACATCACATCTTATTGCGTAGAAGCGGAACAAAATTATATATTTCTTGTATAATATTAAAGAAAACCATAGTTTCAAAATTAACTTTAGCCGATGCGTTTACAACTGTTATGTCGTTAAAGGCCGGTTATGTTTGCTTCTCATGTTGGCTCCATTATCGTAGCCTTTAGACAAAATTCTAAAAAATGATCTCTAATGCTGTGTGCCTCAGAAGACTTTTCAAACAAAACTTTTCGATATATTGTTAGTTCAAGCCATATGCCAACAGATATCACTAGTATACAAAAGTCTTTGTATGACCCGAGAGTACGACCCGGCCATTTTTCTATTTTGATTTTTTTTTTATACTAACGTCAAAACAAATGTATGACTAACATCCGGTATTCAATCTAAAACTACAATCTAAGTAGGCAAGTATGTTTCAGCGACTTTAGATTTTTTTACGGCGAATGTGGAGCAAAATTGTACTATAAAACTTGGAAACCATTTTAATGCTTTCAAACAATTATACTTTTACTAGGCTGAAGTAGCATTAGGTACTGTGATTTTTCTTGAAGTGCTAAATTTTTACTTGCCAGAAATCGCTTTCGTGCATACAAATTAGGAAAGGCTAACCCTTGCCTGATTTTGATAAATCATGGATTCTCATAAATAGTGCCATAAAACACTTAATTATGGTCCGGTTTTGATGAGTAATACTTTAATCAAAAGTTCTCGATAATCATTTTGTCGAATAGTATCTTCTGGAATACTCAGTGATTCGAGATCGTCATTTAGCTCATGAAAATAACTTGTGAATGAAATAGTTCAATTTCTGTATCGTTTTGCTATATAATTTCGACTGGCTATACAAGTATTTCCTTTATTTAAGCCTACCTCACTTAATTAATTTACGTAAATTGGTTTTTGTTCAAATTTCGGCACTCAAGGATGGAACGGCCCTGCTTACACAACTTGAAAGATGTAAAATGTTACTTAAGTGTTTCGCGGATTCAAAACACCCAAAAAATATTAATTTTAACGATGGGGAGCTCATAACAACATGAAGCTCGAATTTGTCATGGCTTTGACGGGATTTACCATTCAACATCATTAACAGTTAAGAGAGAAAAGTGAACCAAGAAATGTATTGCCATAAAATTCTTACAATATTTATCTGCTATATACTGCAGATATAATAACACGAAGAACCCATCAAAGCAACAGAAGTTTTGCAGGAAAATATTAACAGGATTCAAGTATGGATCTAAACATATTACCTTTACAATGCAAAGAGAAAAATGTCCACCAATACAAATGAATAACTGCAGAATATACCTCAAACTGATGAAGTGAAATATTTAGGTATTCTCCTCGAAAAACGTGCAACATGGAGTAATTAATATATGGACAAAAAGAAAGCAATTGGGAATAAAACTGTCAAAAATATATTGGCTCATATGCATAAAATCAAGTTTAACGATTAAAAATAAAATATTGCTTTATAAAATGATAATATAGCCTATCTGGATGTATGGAGGATTTCAGTGCCAATTTAGGCCACAAAATCTAAAAATGATGTAGCTAGCCATTATTTTTAACGATCAATTTATATGCTACAACTCAAACATTTTCAAAAAACCAGAATATACACTGCTGCAAATTTACCAAGTCAAGAAATTCCATGATAGTAAGCTTATTCAAACTGTGAAATTTAAGCCACAAATCGCAAAACTCTAAAATCCAGAAAAGACATTCATTGCTAGTCCATTTAAACTTAATTATTGCCACATCTCGGTATTGAGTAATTTAAGCCACAATTTGAAAATTCTGAAATTCGCAAGTTTTTACCACAATTATGTATATTGAACTACAATTAAGATTGTGTGGCTTGTATGCGCATATATAACTAGATTCAAGACTTATTTGGTTTAAGATGGAAGTAGCTTTGGGTGAGATAATTGGATGAGACAAAAATAAAAAAAAGGATGGGATAATTGGACACACTCAAATGTGCCAAATGGTTTAGAATGAACGGATGTAACTATTTATAAACTGACTATAGCTGTTATATCTGAGTATCACTGGTTTAACTATATAAATTGCAACGGTGTCAAAGAACTACTGGGTCCGCAATATGGCGTACGAGACACAGCTAGCGTTGCTCTCAAAATCAATGTCTAAAACCAAATATATATGATTACTAGTTTTAGAGACCAAGACGCAATGGATTTTAGTAGTTGTGACCACACATTTGAAGGAGTGACAAGTTTCCGATACCTCAGATCACTTGTCACTCATGATAATTGAGTGGGAGGGGATATTGAAGCGCTTTTTATTGGTTGTACCGTGCTTTGCATGCCTTACGTTCACTGCTTAAGTCCTGAATGGCAATGAGAGCTGGACTCTGACGGATGAGTATAAAATACGGTTAATGACATTCGAGAGAAGAACCATGCGATATATAGCCCCAATGACGACATACTTACCGACTTTAATTCAACCACGAGATCAGGAATTTAATGAAAATTCCTAATGTCGTCTATGAAATAAAAGGACAGCGAGTATACGCTTGCTCGGTCATGTTCTGCGACCAGATCCTATAGACAGATGATTCAGCGATCTCAAAGAGAAGAGCCACCATTTGGCAGGCGAATAGGTTGCTGTCGGTAACGATGGCTCTTCGGGATTAAATTTGATAGAGCCAGAATGTTGATAAGGTACGGCTCAGCAATGGACTGTAGAAGCTGTTTTCTTCTTATTATTATTATCACTTGTTTAAAAGATTTACTCCATTTGCTAGAGATGGTAGAGAGTTACTTAAAAATTATGACTGGTTAATATAACTGCTTACTGTTGTCATCCCACAAAATTGATACAAATTAGTAATGCATGATTTTAAGTAAGGATATTTTTATGATTTTACCGAAAAGTAAAAAAAAAGTGATATACGTTTCTGTTATCGAAAACGGAAATTGGAAAATTAACTAATTTTTTTTTTTAAATATATATAACTTCTAATATACTATACATAAACGCATTCTTCTTTTTAAAGTAACCACTTTTGAAAATACCTTATTATATTCTTTAAATCATTTTTAACAAAAGAAACACTCGAAATCACAGCATGATTTTTTTGTTCTTTTCAATTGTGTGGTCCTTAAAATCTTTCTATATACCTTTTGAAAAAAAAAAAAAAAAATTCGAAATCATATTATAAAAAAAATTGTTGTTTGTTTTTTTGTTGTTGAAACATTCTGACTTTAAAATGTTTTTACATGACTTTTTAATATATATAAATATATATATATATATATATATATATATATATATATATATATATATATATATATATATATATATATATATATATATATATATATATATATATCTATATATACATATATATATATATATATATGTATATATATATATATATATATATATATATATATATATATATATTATATATATATATATATATAATAGAGCCTCGAGTTCTGTCAGTACTGCTATTTACAGTTAAATTTTAGAAAGAGATTTAGAGATTTCAGGAAAATTTACTGTGTAGATAAACATAATCATTGGCAATAAAATTTGCCAATATTAACAAGATTTATTATTAGGTTATATAACTTCATTTAAAATTAAGGCATCATTTCGTGATTGCGCAGTAATTAGTTAGTGGCACTTTAATTAGCAAAAGATTAAAAAGAAATCGCTGGATTGTATACCATATCGTTAGATCGAGACCTTCTTTCATTCGGTAGCAGGTTGGTAATACTTTCAATCCTTTGCAATCATTTACTACATTCGGAACCAAAAGCAACATAATTCATGTTTAAATCAATAAAAGACGAGGGTTTATGTACACTCGTATCTATTATAAAACAATTCTAATTTTAAAAAATCGAATCGAAATTCTTCATCTTTCAAAGTATTTGGTAACTAAGGGCCCGTTCGATTTGTGTTAACATTTGTTTCCTGTAATAATTTTGACAGCGTTCTGCATGCAACCAAATTATCACAGATACATCAATTTAATTAGTGTATCTGTGATAATTAATCTGTGACAATTTGCAACCAAATTATCACCAATTTAATGAATTTATTGAAATTCTTAGATGCATTTTGATCATTGCATCGTCAAAATAGAATTAATAATGTTGTTGGTGGAAAGCATGGTATACATTGTTGGTCGCCTCAATGCAATCAATATAAATCTATAACAATATATATCCAGTGTAAAGCACGTAATACGAGGTAGAATACCTATATTGTCACCAGATGTACGTTAGTACTTTTCGCACCTGCATCTGATTTCCACGTGTTATTCACAGTTCAGATATCCAGAAGTGATCATAAATAAAGCCATATTTGAATTAAATCAAAGTTTGAATTAATTTAAAATTGTTAGCTATTTATCTCGAAACGTCATAATTACAACAGTCAAAATTATTACAGAATTCGAAAAGCAAACGGGATGATTACAAAATATGGAAGAGACAATTATTTCACTCACATTATTTTTGTAACTATAATAATATACAAATATATAGTGGACTTTAATGATTTTTGTCGAATTATATCTTGTTCGCTCAGTTGGATAGTAACAATTTTTTTTTTAAGCATGATAACCCAAAAATTAAAAGAATAATAAAGAATTGATCAGTATTTTATTATATTAAGTGCGATAGAAAGCTACCGAAATTAAAATAACTTGTTAAAAGTTGTGTGCTATTACCATCTCAGTACCATCAATGACAAATGTAAACTGGAGAACTAAGAGTAAAACTTGAATTTTATATGCTACTTATGATTACGAGTGTGCTCATATCTAAACCTGTCAGTTTTATTCTATAATAGTGTATATAGTAAATATTTTATTTCTGCACTCCAACAGGGAATCATAGTTAAAATCCTTTTTTCAACCATCCCCCCCCCCCGTTGGAATTCGAACCCGGTACCACCCAACCCAAACACCGCAGCATAACCACTGCTCCAATTAATCGGTTCAATTTATACAAAAGTACAGTAAAACTAATTCTTTCCACGCAAATTAATTTAGTAGGTAAAGGACAGGACAGTGGCTGTTTCACGGCAAAGTTTAGTTTTTACTGTTCAATTTTTAAGCTTTTGTCTTTTTTCTGTCTTAACAGCTGCTAAAAGTGGTAGCTGTAGATATCTAGATTATGGACAGTAAGATCTCATAAATGTTATATGTTTTTATGGTCAAGGCCATATCCAGGGCTATCTTAGTGTAAGTTCAAAAATTTCATTAAATTTCATTAAATAACTTACATATTTTAGAGATATACTAAAATATGTAAGTTATATATGCAAAGTAAGTTTTCTGGGTATTTCAAAATGCCCCATGGACTTTGCCTACATCCTTAGAAGTATAAGTAATTACAAAAAACAATAAACTGCAATTTAATTCTAAGCTTCGGTTGCAGTTTTAGTGAACTGATTTTTAAGAATATCCTGTTTGATTTTATAAATTTGATGTTCAATAATACTGTGGACAGCACCAATTTCCTGAATCTGCGCGTGGTCTTGTTTAGAAATGTTTTTTTCAATTTGCATTAACAGCTCCTGGGTCTCCAGCAATTTGGTTATCACTAAGAATGTAATTCGATTTACACCAACACAATATTGGCTTTTTGGTCAGAAAGAACAGACCAGTAATAATCAATGTGTAACTTAAAAACGATAATTTTGGATAAAGCAAGATAGCACTGCGGTATGAAGAGATCTAATTGTACCATATATAAAGTGGAATGTGATTTTTCCAGTTTATTATTTAATTGATTCGTCTTGGGATACTATCAAATAAATCGTACATACATTTGAGATAATTTCTAACATAAGCTGAAAAGTACATAGCCAAATTAAGTTTAAAATAGTTGTTATAATATATGTAATAGATACATATATATACATATACAGATATATATATATATATATATATATATATATATATATATATATATATATATATATATATATATACATATATATATATATATATATATATATATATATATATATATATATATATATATATTATATATATATATATATATATATATATATATATATATATATATATATATATATATATATATATATTTATAATGTAAAGAATTTATAAATCGATAAATAATTTTAAGCACGAGACAACTATTATTACAAATATAACATTGACGTAATCAATAATTTTTAAATTGAAGCTTCCGCATATCGGATACTATGACATATTTGTTTACGAACAAATATTGTCAAACTCGATCGAATTTCGTTAATAATGTGCATAATAATCGGTTTTGTGGTTTAAAACAACGAGCTTTAAAAAATAATTCTCTAAATGTATATATAGAAACCATTTATATATATATATATATATATATATATATATATATATATATATATATATATATATATATATATATATATATATATTTATATATTATATATATATATATATATATATATATATATATATATATATATATATATATATATATATATATATATATATATATATATAGAAATTAATGCAGCGTTGGTTTGTCGTAGGAAGCAACTAAATAAAGGAGGGACAGCTGGACTGGCTACCCGCAACCATAAAAAGTTCACTGTTCAAAAAACAACAAAAGGAAATATGGATACCACCAAAATTTAATCCGACCCTCACTTATGTTAATGGACACGCAGTTTATATAATCGTTATGTGGAACGTGAGGTCGCTAAGAAAATTAGGCTCGTTTAGTGGCACGATATCAGCATTAAAAAAGTTGCGCTTGGAACTCGTCGCTCTCGAAAAAATCGATGGCCAAAAAGTGGAAACCATGCGTCCCAATGCTTTACAGTTATACATTGCTTTACAGTGGAGATAACCTGGGGAATATCGGTGTTGGTTTTCTTCATAGGTCCCAGGTGAAAAAGACTGTTTTGGATTTCAAAACAGTATTGATGATCATATGTGTAAACTTAGCACGTAGAACCGCCATTTGGTTGGCGCAAAAGGTGTTGTCGGCGATGATGGCTCCTCGGAGTAGAGAACGACTTGTTTTCTTCAGGTTATCTAGAACAATACGAAGAACATATAACATTAACCAGGTTACAAGAATCAATAAAAATCTATAACCTTGCGACAAGTTAGCCGCATGGTCCAACGGCAAAAACAACTATTTGAATGATGCACAGATAGATTTTCGAAGTAGAAAACTACATTTTTTATGCATGTTGTCTAAAGTGGACTAAAAAAAATTGAGCTTGAAGTCTTATTCATATAATGTAGTCAGATTATTGATACTCCAACAACATTCCTGTCAATATTCTTAAATGTATGTGGCTCAGCAACCGAAAAGCGCTTTAACCTTAGTAAATATTTTTTTTAATAACTTCTGTCATACGTTTTTCGGGTCTTTGAGGTTTTTGGATTTTTTTTTTAAAACTTTCGGATTTTGAAATTTTATAACAAATGAAAATTTGAAATTTTTTTACCATTTTTATGAGCTACCTATAACATAGTTAGCCCAAAAATGTTGTAAACAAATGATTTGAAGGTTTCAAATTTTGGAAAAATTTCACAACTTTGAATTTTTAATATTTTATGTTTTGATAATTTCTCAATTTTGATATACTTATACTCAATTTTGAGACTTATACGTGTGTTTCCGGACATCGTGTGTTTTCCGGATTTTTGAAGCTTTGCTATTTTGGGATAAATTTCATAATTTTAATGAATTTATTAATTTTTTTTCGTTTTGAAGGAAATTTCACAATTTTTATGTTTCATGTGTTTGAATTCGATTCTGAATTCTGGCGCTAATACTACAAGGTCACAGTTACGAGATTTTTTTGCTAAGAGTCTTTTTAAGAGATTCTCCAAATTTATATTATCTAGGTGTTTCTAGGGCTCTTAAAATTTCTCTTAAAAATTATTTCCAAATATTTTGGAAAAATGTGGAACACAAACTGTCAATAATAATTATTTTAATTCAAAATTTTAATCAAAAGCCAAAAAGCAATTAGACTAAACTAGCAAATCCATGCGCACTTTAGGCTAGTGCATTATATACATTTTCACCTATAAATAACAACCAGTTCCGTATTCGACAGTATATTATAGTATCCTCATTGGACAGCACACAATCATATAAAGCATAATTCCAAAAAAAATTGTTGGTGTTTTAGAAAATTAACAAAGTAGTGCAAGTCCTCTTAATGCACCTTTTTTTATTAAATATTTCCATGGCTCTACCTAGTCTCAGAAAACAATTTCTGTCATTACTTATCTCAAAAACCAAACCTCTTCCAAGTTTTACCTCTATATAATTCGGTAAGACCTAACAATATCCAGGAGTCTTTCTTTTATAAATAACTTGGTCGAACACTCCTATCAATCAATCACTCAATTAATTTTTAAACCACACAATAATATAAGTATACATAAAATATGTTACCATAAAACTTAATAAAACTTAATCATGCATAGAATTTTGTATATAATATGTACATATATACTTATGTATATATATACGAGTATGTGATACATTCGTGATCATCAACATGATCATCACCATTCATAATACATATTATAGTCGAAACACAATTGAAAATGTAAGCTCGAAGCAAACACAAAAAAAGAGGTGTAGTTCTTATATAGAATCCTAATTTTTTTCTTAAACCTGATTGGTTTAAGTATTAGATGACTATCACTTATATTTTTGTTTGTTTGTTGTTGTTGTTGTTGTCAAAGAATATATAACAAAAAAAAACACTTTAAATTTCAGGAGGGGTTTGTCCTTATTTACCTTTTTGTATATAAGACAATAAAAATAAAATCCAATAAAACTACACACAATTTTGTATATAAATTTGTATGCGTATTTATATATATATATATATATATATATATATATATATATATATATATATATATATATATATATATATATATATATATATATATATATATATATATATATATATATATATATATATACATATATATATATATATATATATATATATATATATATATATATATATATATATATATATATATATATATACACATATATATATAGTTGATGACTATCATAAATGATGACGATGGTGATGATGATGATGATTATAAAAAAAAAAAAAGAAAAAGAAAGAAATATTTTATATTTTAGTTTATGTTTAATTTTGTATTTTCTTTAAGATTTTAGTTGAGATTTGATTGTTAACTGGTAATGTCATAAATAAGTTTTGTGTATAATTATTTTAATTTTGTGTTCGTCTTGAATTTTATTCACAAAAAATTGTTTAGTGAGATTTTTTTGGTTTTGTTATAAAAAATCGTCGAGTGATATGTGTATCATCGTAGTTAAATTGGAATTATTGAATATATCGCAAAAATTTAGTGCAACAATTTCGAGTGATTTTTATTTTATTTTTCGCTATAGTGTTTGTGGTGTGACTATATAATATATTGAGTGATATTAAGAAATAAAATCGAAAAAAAAAAAACAAAACAAAACAAACAGAAAAATCATTTATTTATGAATTATATAAATGACTCAAAATATTGTGAGTGATATTAATTTTATTATTGAGGATTTATTTAATCATAAATTTCGTAGAAAATTAGAAATATATTTTTATATTTTTGGTGAGTTAAAAACATAAATATTTGTGGAGACAACCATATAGCTAATGATTTTAGGTGTTTTCTAAATATGATAGATCTGAATTTTAAAGGCGCCAATTTATGATTTTAAGATTTATATTTTTATGGTAGCTATGCGAACATCTTAAAAAAAAATACATGTTCAAATAATACAAAAGGCAAATTTGTTAGAAGGTTATTATGATCGATAATATCAAGTTTGATCTATCGCAAGTTCGTCTCTGTCCTTTTAAGAATAATGACAAATATAATAATACTTATACTAATAATAGAGCTAACTTTTTAAACTACAGGTGTCCTGCGTTTTGTTTTAGTTTTAAGTTTTTTTTTTTTTTTTTGTATACCTATTCAATTTTTACTTGGCTTAATCTTCCGCCCCTATTTTTGGTATAGGTTTTAGTTTTGTTTTTTTTTCAAGTACCTCATAAAAATGCACACATCCACATTTTGTTAAAAATTAGGTATCAAACACACATTTTTATGATTTATTGGCGAAATATATAGTCAGTTTACCATCTGGGTTATTTTTAACTAATTTGAATCGGCATTCGAACCATTCGTTCATTAAAATTCTATTAACGATTAAAAGTAAAAAAAAATTCCTAGAACATATAAATTAGGCAAAACGTCTAATGACTATATGGACGCAATGTACACAATAATTTTACTAATAAAAATTTTTTTTTGTTATCGTTACAGAGTTGCGAGCGACCATGCGCGCGTGGCTTTTTGTCATCGCGGTGCTGGCGACTCTTCAACTTATAATACAAGTCGCTAGCACCGAGGAATTAAGCTCCTCTTCAACAATAGATAAATCCTACAAAATGAGTGAAAATAATGATATAATAAATAGTAATAGTAAAACAAAACCAACCAGTCATAGTAGTAATAATAATCAAAACAGTCATAGTAATAGTGAAAATAATTTAAATAATCTAGATAATAGTTTAGATAGTGAAAATCAAAGTTTTTCAACGACGACGACGGAAAAACCAGATCCAGCTACATTAATTGAAATAGAAAAAAATTTATTATCAATATTTGGCTTTAAAAAACGGCCAAAAATCGATCGGTCAAAAATCATAATACCACAAGCTATGAAAAATTTGTACGCTGAAATTATGGGACACGAACTGAACACAGTAAATTTACCTAAACCGGGTTTGCACACTAAATCAGCAAATACAGTTAGGAGCTTCAATCACGAAGGTAAGTGGAACAAAATTTTCATTTCTAAGAAATTTGTGGTGTTACAAAATACGCTTCGACATACGGTAAATAATTTAAATCAGCGCGAAGTAAAATAACAATTAATCTGAAAATTTTCCGAATTTGTTATTTAACAATTTAAATAATTAAGTCGTAGTAAGAATTTGAACGTAAATATTAGAGTATTACGTCTTATTCGGCTGAATAACATATTTAACATTTTCAAACTGTCAAAACCTGTTCAATTTTACAGACGTACTATATACACTTATTATTATTATAACCTTAATTACGTAAAAGATAAATATTTAGATATCTCTACACGAAAATTCTTTTATCTGAAAAAATGAAAATTTATCGCCACGCTGACTGATTTAATGAATTCAAGGATTTTGTATTGCTTTGAAATTTTCTTGGAAAACCATAATGTCTGTTCAGGTGAAATTAATTTTTTTTTTATATCATTTCCAGATAGTAAAATCGATTCGAGATTTTTACACCATCATCGATTTCGTTTATTTTTTAATGTATCGAGTATACCAAAAAATGAAAAATTAAAAGCGGCCGAATTAAATTTGAGCCGTAATCCTATTGCAAATCAACGTAATATGCGTCATCACATATTAGTTTACGATATATTACGGCCGGGTATAAAAAATAAACGTGAACCAATTTTTTTATTAATCGATTCGAAACAAATCCGAATTAATGAATCGGGTATAGTATCGTTGGATGTATTACCGGCGGTCGATCGATGGTTAAATGAACCAAAAAAAAATTATGGTATACTAATACATATAAGTTCGGGTCGTCAAATTAATAATGATGTGCCTGAGCATCGACATATACGTTTAAAACGGAGTTTAGACGATGATAACGAAATGTGGACAAATCATCAGCCTCTATTACTCACGTATACCGACGATGGCCGGTTTAAGCCACGTAATATAAGAGATACAATACATCACAGTAATAATCATCATCATCATAATAATAATAATCATAATAGTAATAGTAATAGTAGTAGTAGTAATAGTAATAGTAATAGTAAAACACATAATCATCATAATAATAATGCAAATCGTCCAAGGCGAGCATCGAAAAAGTATCGACGAAAAGAAATATGTCAACGTCGTCCACTCTATGTAGATTTCCAAGATGTTGGGTGGAGCGATTGGATTGTTGCACCACCTGGCTACGAGGCATACTATTGTCAAGGTGATTGTTCATTTCCATTGGCCGATCATTTAAATTCAACAAATCATGCGGTCGTACAAACCCTAGTAAATTCAATAAATCCCGCAATGGCACCAAAAGCATGTTGTGTACCAACCCATCTAACATCGATGACCATGTTATACTTAAACGATATAAATAAAGTGGTACTGAAAAATTATCCCGAAATGACCGTTGTGGGTTGTGGTTGTCGATGATTTTGTGTGAAGTACAAAAAATTTAAAAAAAAAATCTGCAAGTTAAAAAAAACTTAAAATGTGATTAGGACATATTATAAAATCATTAAAATGGCCGGGCCTGAAGGAGCACTGTAATACGTACTAAGATTGGAAAAAATAAAATAAAAATTAAAAATGGGTATGCCTCTGAGTGTGTTAGTGTGTGTGTGTGTTAGTGTGTATGTAACTATTTATTTTCGATTAAGCTTAAATAATTTCGAATTTAATTTTGGAAAAAAAATTGTTCGAACCAGTGTTGAATGAAAATTATAACGAAAACTGTCTTAAGCTCATTATAATTATGTTTTTTGTATGTGTATTATAATTAAGTACCTGCTAGAAAGGAATTTAGGAGAATGACTTTTTTTTATAAAAAGAATCGATTCCATTTTTTTATTTTTTTGTTAAATTATAATTAAATTAAAAATTATATAATTATTAGAAATATTTATTTAAAAACAAAAAAGGAAATAACACAAAAATATATGTAGTTATGAGAGAGCATAAAAAATATACATAAATATATATATTATTTTTTAAGTGTTAAAATTAATAATGATATTGTTGTAAAATTATTGTTAATTTTAAAATATTTGTTTCTATACTACATATATTGAACTGAGTGTACATTTTATAATTTTTAAGTGTCACATATATATAATATAATATTATGTATTTTGTAAATAAATAAAAATTAAATAATATATATTTTTAAGAAATAATAATACAAATAATTAAAAACAATTTTTAGTCATTAATATTTAAGAAAATAAAAATTATGTAAAATATTTAAAAAAAAAAAAAGTTTGTTGAGTTTTAAATTATTTATGTAACTGTTGTTAAAATGTCATCGTGTAAGGGTGAGTTTTTGAAATAAAAATATAGGCTCAAAGTAGCCTGAAGTAAGTTTTTTAGTTTTGTAAGCTTTTAGGATAGAAAATGAATCGAATTAAGACATCTAAGTATTTTTAAATTACCACCGTCAAATGATGGTTTTATACCACCTAAAGTTTTTAGCCTATAATTAACTCGAACCCAAGTAGGTTCGAGCGTCACGAGATGCGATTGTTAGGGAGCTTCCAAAGCTAATAAATTGTAATCATAACAAATATTAAACCATCGAAATAAAAGTTAAAAAATCCGGTGAATTTATCCTTTATTTATAAATTCATGTGAAGCAGTATAACACAGTTTATGGCATCAATTTAAGCCAGATTTTAAAATATGCAAAGTTACTTAGATCTCAACAAAATTTTTCAGATCATATTTGTATGATTGGTGATCGTTTTAGGTGGTCAGTCTAACAAACGATTTTACATACACTTGGTCACGGTCTTGTAGTCAGTGGCGAGGATCGAGCTCACGACCGCAGTGTGTTTAAGCCCAAACCTTTACCATCACTATGTCTATTCGACCGGTAAAAGTTTGTATAAACTATATTAAAAAAATAAAATTATTAAACACTAAAATTAAATTAAATAACCGTTAAAACAACAAAACATCTCACTTCATTTCAATTAGAAAATCTACTTGATATACAATTATCACCATGGATCTTGTAAGAACATATCACCAAATTCCGGTTGAAAAAAATGATATAATCATACAAAAAATGGCAAAAAACACCATTTAGTTTCTTTGAATTCACAAAAATGGCGTTATTAATTTACAAAATGACGCACAATCCTTCCAACGAAATTTCCAACAAAATTTATATTGATAATTTACTTGTCGCTTTATGTTCTGTCGATAAGAACCAGAACCATCGGAAGCTTAATTTTCAAAGATTTCAACGAGGCTGCACTGGTCATTAATTTCATAAAAGGAATTAAATTGGATAAATGTCTTTTCGTGAGTAAACTTTATGGATGTACCGCAGATGTTTACAACGGATTTATTGATTTTGTCAACAACGAAATTCTACCGTTATCTGATGAAAGCGATCATGTTTTGTTTGCAGGAGATTTTAATATACCAAAGATTTGTTGGTGTTGGGTAAATGATAATTTCATTGGATCTACAACTAAAGACCTTTCAAACGTGGTGTTAGACAGCTTCGCTAATTTAGGGACACGTCAATTTAACGCTGTATTCAATAATTATGAACGTATTTTGGACTTGATTTTTTCATCATTATAATTTATTGCTATAGAGTCTTGTCCAGATTTATCAGGACATTCTAGTATTCACCACAGCGCGCCACTGTCAATTAAATTATATTTTGTTGATTGCGATTTCGGTAATTTTGTAAAAATGATTTTTTTTAAATATAATCTTCCGTCCTTTAACAATTTTCTGCTTAGTGTCGATTATTTTTCTATTTTTGGTGGATTGAAAATTTTGGATGCTGTATCGGAGTTAAACGTTAGCCTTTTGAATGGTGTATTTCCCGAAATTTGGTAAAAATCATTAGTTATCCCTATATTTAAATCAGGTAAAAGAAGCGATATCACGTGTTATAGGGGCATTTCGATTCTCTCCGCGATACCATAGCTTTTTGAATGTTTGGTTAAATCTAGATTGGAATTTCATATAAGAAATAGAATAAATTCGCCAACATGGTTTTCTTCAATGTAAATCAACAATTACCAATTTAATGGTTTTTTCTAGTGAAATATTTGAGACTGTTGGAAACCGTAGACAGGTGGATGTGATCTTTACAGATTTTTCGAAAGCTTTCGATAAAATAAATCACGCAATCCTTATGCGTAACTTAATTAATTTTGGGTTCGATATCGAACCGATTAAATATGTCGCATCCGTTTGGCCCGTTATTTTCATAATGCCGACAAGAATTCACTAAAAATCTTACAAACGGCAGGCTGTTCCAAATTGTGGTATAAAACCACATATTGGAACTGACATATTGGATATTTCCAGTTTCTAATATATTAAGAGATGTTAAAACCTGTAATCATTTTAAATAGATATAAAATTTATGAAAACCAAGGAGTAGATAATTACAATTAAATAAGGCGGAAATGCTTTGCTTTTGTTGTTTGGTTTTTCTAAATGATATCACACAAAAAATGTGTTATGATCACAATTAAATGGAAATACGAAAAATTTAACAAGTTGCCACTATCATTTTTATCGAGGATGTCGATTTTATGATTCAGCGGTGTTAAATTATTTAACACGCTTGCGACTAAATAGAGGATCCTCCATAAATAATTAAGACTATTTGTCTACAATGAGTCGAAAATATTCTGAAATTACAATGAATTACATGTATACCGCTTTCTGTCAGGCATAAAACGCTTAAAGTTTGTTAAGACGATAAAATGCGGTGGGCCTTCGCTAGATAAACTATTAATAATCTTCGTTCTTTCGATATCGTTCGTTCAATACTCGAACTTTCCTTTCGCTGTGTATATATTATGTATATTCAGAAACTTAAAATAAGACAAAAATGTATCCTAAATATGTTCACATTTACCTGGAATTTTCAAATTACATTCGGATTCATTCTAACAAGACACCAAACAAAAACAAAACAACTTACAACTAATTAACACAAATTTCTTCGCTCCTTTTATTTTTCGTTACATGATAAATAAAATTTATACACAGTATGATCTGTAGAGCACATAACATGCGTTCTCACTTCGCGTTTTGTTTTGTCACTTTTTCTAATCCACGTTAAAATTATAACCAGAGCGGGTAACTCTAAACTTGTCACATTATTAATTGGGTCGTGTACTAATGCAAGGGACCTAGGGTTTCTATAACTTTACAATTATTATTATTATTTTGCAGTTTATTTAATTAAAAACGGTAAGTAGAAAGTTACAAGAGAGTTGTATTTGGTTTGAAATGAATATAGGTTGTGACTCCTCAAACTAAAGGTAATTTAATGATAGGTCCAGAAATTAATAATATCCATAATATATAAGCATCCATAATATATGAGGTTGCTAATACACTTTTACCAGCATATATTCAGATAAAAATGTCGTATCTATTCTTAAGTGCTCTATGGATCATACTGTATTTATAAAATTAAAAACATATCTTAAAAATTTTCGAACAACTAAACATTTTTTCGTGTGATAATTAATTGTATCCATTATAGACGACAGGGTTCGGTAAACTTAAAATACAAGTAAGAAATAAATTATACGAGTATCATTAATTGGATATGTAAAATATTAGCGAAAATATTTGACCGGTTCCAAATAACGCACGAACAAAGACATACAATTTATTAATCCGTCAAATTTTGTATAAAATCGATCTCGTTGTGACTATATCGAATCTACTTACAAATCGAGAGTCCAAATTAAAGCATTTTTGATATAAACGTGACGTAGTCTACAAGTTTGGATGCAAAACGGTATCCTTATTACAACTTTATAAATCCAAAAATTAATTTGGATACCATCTCTTTGTCCAGTTACTCAATATGTTACTGGCTTATGGTACATTTCTAGATGCTTTTTGTACCAATTGCTAAGATTGCAGTGCCATCAGCAAATATTGCTATGAGAGTTTTATCTGTATTTGTCAAATCTCTTGTATATAGCATATAAAGAATTGGCTCCAAGACACTATCTAGTAGTACTTCTAATATTATTTTATTCAATGAAGTTTTAATCTTCATATTTTACCCGACAATGTCGGTCAGTTAAGTAAGATTCTAGAATCTGATAGAAATTCTTTGATAGATCTCGATGCAGTTTATATTTTAGTACTCTGGGCCAAACTTTATCAAAGGCTTGTGGTACATCCAAGATGATACTTAATCATATTTTTTTTGTTTTCCAGAGACTCTTCAAGTATGTCTGTGATTCGGTGGACCTATTCTATAGTCAAATGTTTTTCGCTTAAACCGAATTGGTGAGAAGGATTAAGATCTCTTCTATGATTTATTTGATTCTCTTAAGTAGCAATTTTTCGAATAATTTAGAAATAGTTGGAAGCAAAGAAGTTTGCTTGGTTATGGCTTTTGTAATCCTTTTTCGGGTAGTGCTTTAACTAATTTTTCTGTAACTAAATCATAGCCAGGAAATTGAGCTTAAATTATTGCTGATTTCATTCTTTTAACTCTTGTAAAGATACAGGTTTTATGCTTTGGCTGTCGATTTTGTTATTTAGTGTTATATGTTTTTATCTATACATTCAGTCTTAAGAGAGGTCTGAATGTATATCCAAGATATGGTGCAAACCAATCAGCTTTTTGTTTTGCGCTACTTTCGTCTTTCTGGAACAGTTTTCAATTTGTTTTATTGTTTGTTAATTTGGGCAACGACCCTTTCTTGCTAGTCGTTTTTCATTCATCATTACAGGAGAGTGATCTGACGAAAGTCACTCACTGTCTTCTATGAATACGTCATTTCCCGATACCCCTTCTGATACATAAAAATCTATGAGATCTGGAGTTTTATTAGGATCCCTAGGCTAGTATATAATTGGTGTACCTCCAGAGGAAATACGCATTTTGTTGTTTGAGCTGCGGTAAATAACTCCTTTCCCTTGTGAGTTGTTCGTTTTGATCCCTGAAACGTATATTTGTTGTTAAAATCACCGCCAATTATGAAATTAAGCCTTATAAGGATTTAAACAACGAGATGTAGTCCTTTTTATTTAGCGGATTATCGTCAAGCAATAGTTGACCCACTCCAGAATCCTTTAGGTCGATCTCCAAAGAGGATGGATTTGGCAGCATCCCTTTTGATTTGCCAACTGCGGTATAAATTTCTTTTTTTGTTGTATCCATTACGTGTACCAGTTGGTAGAGGGTCGTAGATGAGAACTTGATTTACTAGGTTCTTGGTGGTTGGATATCGCACCGTGTCTCGGTCGCCAGAACCTTTGTTAGTTAAAGCAGAGAGCATTGCGATTATACTCGTAAAACTTATCTACCACCCAATCTTTTTAAACTTTAAAAAAATCAAAAGTCTGTTGACAATCAAAGAATGAAAACCAAAATTTATGAATTGACAGATAATTTGGTTAGGAAATAAAATTTGCTTTTAGTTTGTATTTCATTGATATGTCAACTTCTTCTCTACTTTTGTGCATTGCATCTCTATTATTTATAATATTATTATGAAAACGAAAAAAATTTATTTATAGCATCCAACCACAAGAATTATGCAAATTAATTGTATTAACTTTCAACAATAAACAAATCGAACTATAAATAAGAATCGTACAATGATAGTTTTGAAAATGTGTCTATAAGCAAAGCAATATAATATCGATACTTTACGTATATCGAACAAGTGTATTCCATAAAAATAAATATTTAAACTAAAATCTACTTTTGTATCTTAAGATAAAGAAAACAAATGAATGTTCGCGCGATGATTGATTCTTTCTGTATTTTAGATTATTTGCATATTAAAAGAAAAATTAAATGAAGTCAAGGATAAAAAAAAAATTCGGTTTTTCTTTCCAAAACTAAAGAAAGTTTAAATAAGTCTTTGTCTGCGGGTGTTTTTTTGTAAGACAAGTACGAGACTTCGGTCAGAATTTATTGGTTTGCAATACATATAGTTTAAGGTTTTGACAAAATTTGGAACCCTTCAGAATAATCATATGTCTTTAAAAAAGGCGTTATAGTTGTATGAGTACGAATCATTTTTTTTAGTATGAAACAGTCATGTAAAACCAATGATGAAAGCACTCCGAATACGCATTTGGAATAAAGTCGTTATACACGATTTACTCACCGAAAGCATGCATGCCATCAAAAAACTAGGAGTCCTAACATTTTCATGGGATTATATCATAATTCCATTTATCATGAAAACACTTAACAAAGAGACATCACTATTATTTGAGATGTCATTTTTTTTTAAATGTTCAGAGCGCTTAGGATATAGGTATGTATATCGTTTATATGGAAATTTTAGCAACAAACACACAGCACTACTGCAAAAGGTAAAAGGAAGGATTAGGAGGGAAAAAGGTAAGAGAGGAATAAAAGGAATAAAGGTTTTCAGTCTTCTAGTTGTTTACTTTTGGTATTAAGTTTGAATCTCTGTAAATTGTTTTCCAAGGGAAACGTCTTTTCATTCAGTTTATTCCACATTCGCGTACTCCTAACAAAAAATGAGTTTTTAAATTTATTGGTCTTCGCAAATTTGATTTCCAGATTGTATCGGTGTACCAGACGTCTTAAATTACGCGCGGGCTTTGACAAACCAGGCATAAACTCATAAAGTTCCGATGAACAATGACCATGAAGGTACTTGTAAAACACGCATAAGGCTCCCACATTACGCCTATGGGAAAGAGAATCAAGATCGGATAATAATTTTACGTCTTCAATCATTCGAGATGCTCGGTTTTCGACCCGATTGAGAGCAGTTAAATGAGTTTTTGGTGCTCCAGCCCAAATATGAGAATTATACTCCAACCTGGGTCTTATATATTGTAAGTATTTCGGATGGATTAAAGTAGAACTTACATCGTCGTAGAAATCCAAGACATTTACACATCCACCACCACTTGGATTTTGCAACAAAGAAGAAAATTCTCAATCCATAAAATTAACGAACCGTGAAGGCCAACTGCCCTCAATTTACACACAAACTCTTGTGCCACACGCGATCAAATGGTTTTGAGATATCGAGTGCAATGACTTGAGATCATCAGATTGATGAATGCTTCTGTTCCATTGTTCAGTAACAACATTAATTAAATCACCTGCTGAACGATCAGAAATTAGATGATTAGCTTCCAAATATTGCTGGAAGTTGATTATGGTCTCAAGTACTTTAGAAAGCACCGAGACGATAGGGCGATAATTGATTGGGCGATAATTTGAAGGGTCCAATTTACTGCCCTTTTTTAGCACAGGATCTATGTTAGCAGTTTCCCAGGTAGAAGGGAAAATGCCAGAAGACATAGATCGGTGAAACAGACATGTTAGTGGCTTAGACATTGATTTACAGCAATATTTGAGACAATTGGGGGAATACAATCCGAACCGGCTGCCTTATTGGTGTTAATGTTTGCAAGGACTTTAGCGACAACTCTAGATCTAAATCTAATGCGGCGCATCGATGAACTGGCTAGAGAGATAATCGGGGGTATTAAGAAGTTTTCCTCTACTTCAAGAAGTTTTCCTCTACTTTGCGGACAAAGGACCAAAAGGTCCGATTGCTATTGCCCTACTTTAAAACCTGCCCCAACTCTTCTCGAACTTTTATTTGATATTTTTTTTAGCTTGGGACACTGTTTGCGTTGCCAGATTTCTAGCCGCCTTAAATATAGCTAAATTTTCATTTGACGGGTTCTTCACAAATTTGCGGTGAGAGGCTTCTTTATTGGCGGTTGTTGTTCTACAGTCATGATTATGCCAAGGGTTGCCTAATTTTTGCCTGAAAATGACAGTCGAAACCAGAATGGCTGCATTGTCAATATTACCGAAGGCAAAACAAGAACACCATTCGAACTCTTGAAAGAACTTGTTCATTTCTTCCCAGTCCACATTTTTATAGATCCATAATCGACGTTTAGGCGGATAATTCATTTGGCACGACTACGACATTGGAAATTCCGCTGTAATAAGCCAATGGTCAGAGTTTCCCAAAGGAGAACTGACGGAGATACTATATTTCTCTGCATGAAAAGTTCCAGTAATGACCCTTATCGTTGACCCGATCTGATATCCTCGTTTGGTTCCAAGAAAACTTTCTCAGTTTTCTTGGAACCAAAAATTATAGTTCGCAGTTATGGGGCTTCCACCTCACAGACAGCAATGATAAACGCATGTCACACGCAAACAAAAAAGATATGTGTGTTGCGTAAACAAGAACATGATTTAAAGGGCTGAATGAAATTTAAAGTAATGTCCGCTTTTAAGCAAGAATTGGAAGCAGCGATATTATCAAATATAACACGGTCCCTGACGAAACAGCATTTTAACAGTAGAAAGTGGAAGCATTTAAATAATTTGTTGTTATCCAAGATTGAGTCACGTTGATAGATAAACCATAGTTAATACATATAACCTAGAGTTAGTATATAAACATAATCACTAAAAATAGTTTTATCTCTAACTAATCTGGTCTCACTAGTGGTAACCAGACTATAGTTCAAATTACGACTTACAACATTTAATTGTGAGAATTAACAAAATGCATCTTTCATCTATGAGAGGAGTGCAGCCATTTGGTGGGCGCTGAGGCTACTATCGGCTAAAATGCACTAGTTGTAAGCACCATTTTTATTTCTGTAAGTTATATATATATATATATATATATATATATATATATATATATATATATATATATATATATAAATATATATATATATATATATATATATATATATATATATATATATATATATATATATATATATATATATATACTTGAGTCATACTTTAAAAATGCATTAATTTTTAAACGAGTATATTGATGTGTTTGACATCGGGCGTCAATAAATTTTCAAAGCGCACACATTACGGATATGGAATTTTCATTAATGTTTATTGATGCTAACCATGATTTCTCTTCAATATATGTAAAGTAACAAGTGATTTGTATAAAACAAAAAAAGTAACTTAGATAATGTAACTGCTATGCGCATTCATTTTTTTTTATGTTATAGCAGAACAAATTTGAAAATTTCAATATAGGAAAGGGAAGTAATAATATAGTGTACAGATTAGTGTGCCAGTAGTGCATTTACTACGCCACAATATTGACTTGGGTCCAATGATTTATTTCGATCCTTAGGATTTATAGGTTCAACAAATTATTAACTTTTATAACTTTTATTTTTTAAACCCGGAATTCACAGGAATGCTATGTTGTTTACTAACAAAATTCATAGTAAAACCATTTCTCATTGATGAAAGCTCGCAACAAATTCTTTAATGTTGTGCTCAGTCAAATGTTAATTTTGGAATGGACAAATAGCACATTGACGTCTCAAAGGCCAGCACAACAAAGTTAATAACATCCTAAAGCCAGCTGATTCTAGCTGATTACACACTTCTTATCGATCAACTTTCTTTATATGACACAACGGAAAATTATGCTAGTAAACATATAAAAGGCCGTTTGATGCTTGAACCACTTAGCATAAAAAATCAAGGAAACCAAGAGGATCATAGAGTTTCTATGGTATCCTCTTTCAAACGAACTCAAAAAATTCTGTAGTTATCTCAAATCGTAATATAAAATTGAATTCAACTCTGATTGTTATCCATATGGATCTATTTCCCCACACTTTTTCAGTGCCGTTAACCACCCATTTGCGTTTCACGATGCCGAATGGCAAAACATGACAAATCTTGACAAAGCTCAACCTGACTTACAAATTAAGTGTAGTCTCCAATTAGGAATTTCCACGTCAACTGAAATCTTTTAAAACTTTATTGAACATTTCTCTTTGAAATTAAAGCCATCATTAATATTTTGATAACGTAATAGCTATATATAATGCCCTATGAGTAAATAAAATGAGTTCATATCTAACTTGAGTATATAAATAAGTTCAACCTGTTGCACTAAAGACCCTGTCGTAAAAAGAAAAACATTATTTCTGCATTTTTCTAGACGTGCTTGCGATCACACAAAATATCATTGTATGTGCTATAGCCAAAGCCGTCTTCAATATCTTATAGGAAGCCCGAATGTACTCATACATAAGCTGTAAAAAATGAGAAAAATGTAACCTGTTAAATGTATTTGTGAGGTTATGTCATTGTTTATATACGATTGTGAATACAGTCTAGAAAAAATAATAAAACAGCAAACTAAAGAGGAAATAAAAAAAATGAGCGAACTTAATTTTTTTTTGTTGTATTTCTACTGTTTGTTTTTATATTTGGAAAATAAAACACTTAAGTGTGTGTTATAATATGCTCAAATTTATATGACGTTATTGTAGTGTGGGTTATTTAACACCATTAAATTTTGTTGGTAGTAGTGAACCAAACATGCAGGCTTCTTAAAAGAGATTGAAGACGGTTTTGACTCATTGAAAAACTCGAATTGATGTGTTAATTTCAAAAGGACGGTATTAACGGTATATTCACTGCAAAGTTATGGGAGCAGTTTTCGTTCAATTCAAGGATCATATAGGATAACGTAACTTACTTATTTATTAAAGTTATGCAACTTATTACTTAAAATATTTATTTTTGGCAAAGGATCATTATGAGCTGTGATTCACATTTTGATTTGGCTAGCTTTGATAATAAACAAAATATCCCGCTATTGAAGCACGGAAAACCTTTAATTGATAAACCAATGATCCCTACCCCCTAGGTCGGTGGCATTACTAGACCATCTTTTTTGACGATGCTATAGAGACATTGCTGTAACAGTTACGTGTGACCTCTTTTTCTTATCACTAACTTGCAAATATTATTCAAAATAAATTAAACTAATTTTTTTCCGAGAACCTTGAGAGTAAGCGCGATATTTAAAAAAAAGAAGACAAGCTAGAACTGTTAAACTAAATGTCGATAAAATTTCAGTAGTCCATCGATTTACTGACGTCACTGAAATATTTAAGGTTAATATTTTCAATATACCTTTATATTATGCTCAAATTGATAGTACATAATTTCTAAATCTAGTGAGATTATGCCAATTAAAATAATTAAAATGATGTTTGAATTTGTTACCAGCTACCTCCTACAACCTCACATTCACAAAGTTTGTCTCACGAACAAAAATTCGCATATTATTACTAAAATCAGCAAAATAAAATTTGTATTATGTTGGCCACATACCACAAGATGTTGTGTTTGTTTTAGAAAATTTGGAAAAATACACAAAAAAAAATTGTTGGCAGCGCACAACAAACATTAAATGTGTATGAAATAAATTGAAAATCTCAAACAAATGGCAATCAACTGACAAAATACATAATATGCCATTAAAATTCCACAATCAATTTTATTTATTCTTTTAAACAATAAAAATTCCAATCCGTACATAACAACAAAAATAATAATAAGTCGAACTATACCTATATGCACGAATCCTATATAGATGCGGGATGACAAAACCGTTTCAGTTATTCGAACAATTTAAAACGAATTCAAAGTGATTAATGAGCTGATGTGGTCGGATACAATTTTTAAAAATGTGATAAAAATTTAATTTTCTTTACACGCCATGCGCGGCCTAGTAGATCAACCCAAAAAAATAATAATTGTGTAATTCGTTGTTAAATGAAAGTGTTGCGCACGATCGTTGTGTGTGTGTGCGATCCGGAATTCACTCTTATTCCGATAATCGAGTAAAATAAACTATTGAAGAATTTGGTCACAAATTAAAGCAATTTATTAATTGATTACTACAGGTACGTAATTTATATAGAGGTGAAGTGTGATGGTGGTAAAAATGTAAAATGAAAGATGATGGTTGGCTTTCTTATCCATATTCGTTGTTTTAGGTTTTTTTTTTTTTTTTTTTCGATGTTACAGACATAAAAAAATATAAAATACTCGGATAATGTATTAAATGCATTAACCGCTTCTTTTGAAATACTTATCTATTTATTTTGGGATCTTTAAAAAAAAAATTTTTAAAAATGTTCAATAACATATCGTTAAAAATCATGAATTTCTTGTATGAATCATTTGTTAGGAATTTTGTAATAAAATTTTTTTTTTTTTTTAGAACCAAAGATGCAGAAATTGATATTAACATGCTGTGTATTATATTAGTCCAGTAAACAGGTTCAATTGCAGACTTAAACTATAAATAATACCGCACATAATATCTTTATATTTTTATATATTTAGATTTAAAATTTCATACATAAAATTTCGAATGTAAATAAGGAATCTGTTTGTGTGCGCATGTGTGTTTATTTTAAATAGGTTTCATGGGTTTTTAAACGTAAGCTTTTAACATAGCGCTGCATAAATTAACACTAATTTAACACTACAAAACTTGAAGACCATTCAGCTACTTATTTCGGGACTTCTTCAATCAAAAATAAATGTTTAACGTGCGTATACCATTGACTTAAGACGAAACTATCTGACATTTTTCGGTAATGATCAAAAATGCCATGGTTTCATTTGTATGATTTACGAAATTCTATGGGCTTTCGCTATGGTATTATTTTTTTGCGTATAGCCGCAATAGCAAAATTCATTATCCGTTGAACGATAAATAGCATTTATTTATGCTGAATTTAATTGCTTTTGTGCAGAACATCTAAAAGTAAAGAAGGAAAATGCTGTGCCATTTCACTTACAATCAGCTCCGGAATGCCGTGAGTAGCAAAGTTAGAGAATTGACTTGATTTACAACTGCAGGGAGAAGCCAGAAAGAAGAAGAAATATTTATAACCGAATAAAAAACATTGTAATGAAATGGTCCCACAAAGTCTATATGAAACTTCGACCATTATCTCTTCGTCTCTTCTTAAAACTGAATAGGTACTTGAAAATTTTAAGCAAGATGATTTTCCAACCACCATTCTCGATGTTTTCGTCAATTAAGGTATCAAATTTTATCCATCTCTCTATTTGTCAAACTTACACTTCCGAACGTGCAGTTTAAGTGGATTCGAGCTAGTATTCAGAAGCTGGCTTGTATATAGTCTATCATCTTTGTATTTTCTTCTTCAGTTGTCTTTTCTTCTTCAGGCAATAGACTGAAGCCTTTATTTTTTTTTCTTACCTGGATAAATGAGTTAAATCTGATATACATTTAAAAATACACTTAAACGCATCATTTTGGAAAAACCTCAAATCTGTGTTCTTGACTTTTCAGTGTTGAGCTCCTCCAGAAGTAGCTTGTGACAAACCACAATTATTAAATTTCGGTTATTCAAGAAATTGTGGAATTTGTTTACCGCAGCAGTAATTAAAATGCATCTTTATATAGATTTGGACGTAATGAAGTTCCGTAGACTTCTACAATCACTTGATTGCATTGATTTGTGAAGCAATATAAGCCATATGGATTTAATTGAATTACTCACACTGTTTCATCCCAAATGTTTGTGGCAGCATCACACCAGTCATCCACTATGACTGAGATACTCATCTTAGAAAATGGCAACTATGGTGGTGGTAAGGTTATCAATGGTTATAAAAACTAAGGGAATGTTTTATAAACTGCATAACAATACAGTTATTGATCCAAATATCATATGTTTCACTGATTGCCTCGAAATTAAGTTTGTTCAAACTTTCCTTGGACTGACAGTTAATATTAATCGCACATTGATACTCTTTGTTAAACATGACAAAGTTAAACATGACAGCGTTAATTCAAAAAATTTATGTGTTGCGTTCAGTTAGTCTTGAAATGTGTTTACTTTGCAATTGTAAATTTTTTTTTTAAAATAATCAGTTTGTTTTTTAATTTCTTCGAAGGGGCTACTTGAGAGTAAGTCAAGCTTGTGTTTACTCGTTCACTTTGTGCTCTCACATTAGCTATTTCTTGCAACTCTTTCTGTTTCTGTTTCTTGTCCATATTTAACATGGTTTTCTTTCGTGATTTATTTCTCATTTTTCTGTAGTTTTTTTGCAACCTTACATCTTCGATAGTTAGCGGGATGTTGACCTATGCAATTGATACATTTTGAAAGGGTGCTTTTATTAATTTGACAAGGTTGCGTGCTTACCTCCGCATTTGACACATCTAGGTTCAAGATTACAATATTTTTGAGTATGGTTAAACTTTTGGCACTTCTTGCACTGTGGTATTTGTCTAGCAGCTTTTCTCAATGGCTCAATTTTAACTCTCAGATGGAGAATTTCATTTATATTATACATTTTTTTCTATTTTTTCTTTATTATCGAAGATTATCATGAAGAGTGGAAGCCTCTTCTGATAATTTCAGTATTTCCGTCCATGTTCTGCGTTTTCTCTTTTTTTAATGATATTAAGAGTATCTTTAATTTTATGACCTCTACATGTTAGTTCTCCCATAATATCTTGTTTTGAGCAAGATTAATGGAGCCATTTCAATATCTACTGGATATGATTTCAATATCTACTGGATATGCTTTCATTCCTATTATATAGCACTCTTGGAGTTATTTGTTTATTAAGTCGACAATATTTGCTGGTGTTGGTTTTTAGGTGATGACTCTGCTTTCATTTTGGTTGTTGTAGTGTTATTTCTCCCTTTTTTGTTTCCTCGTATTTTCTTTCGGGAATCCTACTGGTTTCTCGTTCTAGTTCACTTTCATCAATATAGAATTGGTCTTCCATGCTGAGCAGTTGGAAAGGATTTTGATCATTTATTTTGTCGTTCTATAAAGTAAGATTTTCTCTTCTTAATTCTGCAACTTCATTATTTAGTTGTTTTTTCCATTTGTTCGAGCTTTTTCAGTAAACATCATTATTTACAGTGGATGTAGACTTTTCAGGCAGAGTGTTGTAGGATGGTGGGTTGAAACTGAATTGCATTCTCCTTACTGGTGACCGAGGTGTTACGCCACTTTTATTGAATGTTTGTTGACGTAAAATGTGGGTCCCCCAGGAGGACACAAATGTCAAAGTCAGAAATAATTGTAGAAAATATTAATACATTTTTCTAAATTAAACTAGTGGGTCTAAAAGCTCCTTATGGTAATCTTGATAAATTTATGTATTTTAGAGACATATTACAAAAGCGGTAATGAACGAGTTATCGATTAAAAAAGAATTTTGACAGCCACAAATGATGTATTTTCGTCATGCTGCCGACAAAAGTGTAAATGCAAATGAAGTTACTTCGGGAACATTTAAAATCGTAAGTCTGAGCAACTGCGTATAATGAATGATGAGCTATATACGAGTTAGTAAAGTTGAGGGTGAATGAAGAGTAAAAGAAAAATGTTATATTATCCAACTTCCAGTGGTTTAAATTTAAAAAAAAATTAAGAGGTCTAAAGTAATGAAGAGAAAAAATTTAAAAAATTAGAACAGTAATGTAGGATGTAACATTTTCATAAAAAATTAATTTCTTTTCTTTTCTTTTTCGTAATGGCCATGAATTTTCCGTATAGGTTTCAATGACTATAGAAAAGTCAAACAGATGGAGAAAAGATGTGTATACAAAATATTTGTAAAAAACATACCCATTTGATGAAATTTCTTGGTCTCGAGACTCGAGACGAAAAACCTCAACAACTTAGTTTTTTCTAGTTATCTATAAGTAAATGAAGAGTAGGCCTGGAAACGAATCCTTTGGCCTGCAAAAGTCGAATATTACTAAAAATAATTAAAATAAAGCATAACCTTACTTAATGTAAGCAACTACATACAAATACAGTTGAAGGATGTGTCTTACACGAAAAAGAAGTTTAACATTTTTTTTTTTTTTTTTTTTTCAAAAACTCTTCAGATGACTGAGCATAATTTTTCTTTTTTTTTTTTTTTTTTTTTTTTGTAAAATTCAAAAGAACAGATCAATGAAATGAGTGATCATATTTTTAATTAAAAAGCAAACAAAGATATTTCGTTTGATTTGTTTCGAAATAACCATCGGATAAATCATTAATTTGATCTAATTGGTTTCTTTGTTGAATCAGAAGAATATTACTCCGTAGATTTGTATGTTATGTGAACAAGTTTGTGAATGATAAATACATGAACTGCATCATTTTAAATTTCATTTATTACGCTTGAGGTTAATCTTTAACTATAACAATATATACATATATGTATATATATATATATATATATATATATATATATATATATATATATATATATATATATATATATATATATATATATATATATATAGACGAGATAGTTTCTGTGCGGCAAGTGCACCTTTTAAAAAATTGTAAGATCGTAGCAGATTAGATGTTATCTGGTTGTATCTGTTTCAAAGTTATATACAAAATAAATATTTAGGAACATACATGTTTAAACATATGTAGGTTATGTTTTTTCATTTTTTATTTATTATTGGATTACTGTATAAAATAGAAAATGTTTTACGTTTTACCTTTGTCCAAAATCATCATTACTTATGTTACAAACTTCAAACCTCAAAGGTTCGCTCCTACCAAATACACCAAAAACAAAAAAACTTTATGAATAAACATTATATATATATATATATATATATATATATATATATATATATATATATATATATATATATATATATATATAAACTCGTAGATCGTACCCTTAGATAACGCATAATTGAGCATTTTTCGAAAAGCAAAATCCCTTTTTTTTTTCTTAAATTTAAAGAAATCTTCGAAATGGACAACTGTTAAACACAAAGAGCTTGCGCCAATATTTGAAATTTCCTTTATATATTTGGTTCTTGAGATAATTCTTTTGGGTTCGAATTCTTTTAATGTTTTACGTGTGAGGTAACAAGTTATCAGTGCAAGTTGACATAAAAATGTCTGTTAATTGAAATATTTTTAGTTTGGTTACGGGTTACGGGTTACTTCTCCCTACCTGGTTTTGTATCCGGACTGTAAAATCGATTAAAATAATATCCATTCATCTAAATGGATCTAACATGTTTTTTTTTTTAAGAAAATGACTCATTCAAATTTATTTTTTATTTTTGAACTATTAATATAAATCTAATCACTATCATTTGTATAAAATTAATTTCGTATCAGAGATTAAAACTATCTTACCTTTTTTTGAAAAAAAAAAAATGTGTTGGGAAAATGGTGAGGTGCTTATAGTAATGAATTTCAGAAGAATATATAGTGTACCACCAACAGTGGTATGGTATCCATGACATTTGTTAACGTTATCTTTGAATTGCATTCCAAAAACCTATATCAGGATTATGTGACATTAAAAATTATATGAGTATAGAGAAAGGTCTTGGCATCATTATGTTCATCTCTAATGTATGAATCATATTTGTTTGGTCCACCAATAGATTACAACCACATAATTTCGTAGGTTTGTTTACAGTATTTTTGTTTTGTTTTGCAATTGATGTATTTTTCCAATTGGGTATCCAAAATAGTTGACAAGTAATAGATAATAGAAGAGATGGTCCAGCATGTTGGTTATGAGAATAAAAAGCTAAGCTGTTCTGTAATCTGCCGCCAATCGGAGCAACACAGTACTGTCGATAAATGGATCAAGCGACTTTAAAGTGCTATTTTTGCTGACTTTGCTCTTAACTTGTAATACCACTATATCTTCTTTGTAAAATTGTTTAGACTCCAGAGGTTTTGCTGAGTGACAAGACACATTGTAGCCTACGAAATGAAGAGTATCGGTTGATTAACACATCGTACCACACCACCGGTGTTTTACACGTTAGAGTGAATGCTATTGCTTTATTTGATTCTTTTTCGTGATGTCCGTATATATGTTGTTGTGGTGGCCAAGATTCGGAAGTTAGATGCAACAAAGCTGGTCTATTCCACCACATATAAGATCGAAGTTCGACGGGAGATAATCACCGAGAAGCACAGTCTGCAGTGATATCGGTTGTTGAAACGTGCATCCAATTTCATCTATGTTATTATTTCGTTAATGTTGTAACTTGATGAATGTTTGTCCTGACTTATCGGCTAGTTAGAACTACTGCAGCACATAACTCGACCCGTGGAACTGATTATTGCTTACGAGATGTTACATTGGTCTAAGCTGAGATTAATGAACTGATGTCCTCCCACGTAGGGCAGCTATATAAAAGAATACGACAGCTGCATAGGCAAATTGGCTGGCATCGCAGAAGCCGTAAATATAACCTTTAGATTCTTCAACTATTTAAATGAAACTGGGAAAAGAAATTTTGTCTTTTAATTTTAGATTATCCAGTATGTTCATCCACATATAGTGTGCTTGTCTGGCGGAAGATGATCATCCCAAATTACCATCCAATATTGTTCACCCAAAGCTCCTGCAAAAATATTTTTAGTTATAATGGCCGAAGTTAACCAACCTATTAGATCAAATCAACAACTTGACTTAGATAACACTTTTCGTGAAATTCGTGGAATCTGGTAACTGCGAGGTGAAGTTAAAATTATCTGTATCTGGATTCCAAATGATTTTCAACACCTTTGTGCATACATTGGACTGTCTGGTATTGTTGGATTTCCATTTCCTGAGAAGAAAGCGATAATTATCTAATGTCTCCACAATGCTTTCCTTTAATTAAATTGCTGAATCTTCATCCCGTCACGTATATGTCGTTGGATATTTCTTTAGATGCTAGTGTTGATTTGGCTTAGATTTTTTCAGCAATTTAATTTATTGATCTATAGTAGCTAATAATGATGCAGATACGAGACCATTAATGACAGACTTGACGGTACATCACAGAATGTTTGTATATAAATCCCTAAATCACAGAATGTTTGTATATAAGCTCGATTGAACAGTGGGACCAGTTGTTAAACAATCATTAAGGGAGATACCTGCGTGCTTCATTAAGCTGAACCACCGATTACGATTTTCTTTTTACTATATAGTGGAGCTTGAATTTTTGAATGATGAGGTAGATACAATTCATTTTGTAAAGCTTCATCAACAGTAATTTCGACCATGTGGTTGAGTGCTTTATTTTCCGTCATAAAGTCGGTGATACAAATTTGCTTAAATTGGATACCGTATGCATTCGACTCCACGGAGCCTTTGGATTGCAGATGTTAATGATTCTCCTAAGCTGTTTTGAATTGCTTCAAGCTTCCAAAATCTTCGTAAGCATAAATCAATATTGAATACCTCATTTTTCTTTTTATTAAGAATCGGGCCGTTTTCGTTAATTTTCTATAACTTTTGGAATTACAAGAGACTCTATAGATAGCTACGGAAAACATTCTGGATATTTATTGTGACTTGACCTTTAAATAGTATAGAGTTTGTTTGATCAAGTGCACTCATGGGAATTCGAGCGTTTCGCTTTTTAAAACGTAGGCATTGCACGCAACATTCGGTTATAAAACAGGCTTTTGAGCCTGAATCTAATAATTTTCTCAAGGAATTAGTTTGCCAGAATTATCGACTGCATTGACAATAGCAGTAGGAAGAATTACGGATGTGAAATTGTTTTCAAATTCTACGTGATTCCATGACCCTTGTTTTGACACACTGCGCGCATTTTAAATTAGTAAATGATTTGACTGCAGCATAACTTTCGGCAATTCTCTGAACTTTCTGCAGCTACGTGATATTTTACTAAGAGTTTAGTTGTTGCACGCTTGGATGTGAAAACTAGATAATTATTTTTTACAGCTATCAAAATCATTTGCCACAACTTAATACCACTCTATTTCAAAACCAACTTCCGGAAATGTTAGTGAGCATTTGTGGTAATCCAAAACCCGCAAAGTAGTCTTGTATCTCACGAATAGCTCTTTAAGTTTAAATCTGGTAGCTCAATAATATTAAGTTTGCTACATAACCTCTGTCTAATCGTACATCCTCCGTCATTTGGCATTTTACAAAAAATCACTTGGATCATTTGGCATAGTTTTTAGGTGATAACCGACTTGAAATTTTTTTCTTTATAATTTCGTAACCTACATTTTTGATACCACGAATGCGTCTATATTACGATTTGTATAGAAACCTTTTGCCATATTTTAATGTTTTGTTGATTTTTAAGTGACTTCTATTCTTTCCTTCATGTTACCCAATAACAATTACTTTTTTTTATCACACCTTATACCTCTTACACCCAGTTTGGACCACAAAATCTTATTAACTGCTTTTTCGTACAGATATCCTTATAGTCAAATTTCTAACAGTATTTTAGTTCTACGTATGTCTCCTCTTAATCTTAGCTCCATTCAAATGCCTTATTTTTGCAAGTTAACTCGAATATAATTTTTGCGGATTTTGCAAATCCTTGTAGATCATCTATAGTATTCACACTAACCAAGAAATAATCCATATTTTATATAAATGTATAGGTCTAACCATATAGTGAATACTAAAACCAATTTACTATCAATAAATCGAAAATGAATACCGAAGCGCAAAAAATATGATGGATAAGGACCGACACTTATAGCTGAGAGTACGTTCTTGTATTTATTATAGAAAGTGCAATTTTCTGGGGATCAGTTATAAGAATATAAGGTTTTTCAAGTTATAGAAGCTTTTTAAAACGCATGAAGTGCAATACCCCAACGAATAGACGACAGCCGTCATAAAATATATACTGGTGGAGTAAAGAAATTTTGGCTAAACGCCGAAAAGAGTTTAAAGTCAGGTGGAAATACCGATGATGGAGTGAAAGAAGGTCATTTTAAATTCCCATTAACCTTTATACTTAAAGGAAAGGAACCTACTGTCCCGCCGTTGTTCATAAAGGTTAGTTACTAAAATAGGCCAAATTTACCATGCTCGTGGTCACGAAGTAAAACAACCTACCTATACTATGATAAATGTGATAACACCCGTGAATTACCGAATAAGGTAGGATCTGGAAAACACAAAACCAAATGAAAAAGGCATTCCCGGCTGGATGCTTAAGGTATCGGAGCCAACCGAGCTTTACGGTTGTTTACTGAAATTGAATAGCACTTGGACAGGGAACGCAAATATCAGTTTACATTTCTATTTAGAAAACAATGTTATTGACAAAGTTACTTTAGTTTCAAAAGGATATTTAATGTTTTGAATAAACGCCACTGGTAAATCATAAAAGATTAAGTTTTACAGTGGTGGTTTCAAATAGGGATCAACAAGGCCGCAATAAATTCCATTTCTATCTTATCCAGCACTATTACTTTGCAAATATAATGTATACAGGTCAGAGATGATTCCCAAAACTGTGAAAATTTTAGCGTTTCCTGCCTAAAGGAACGTAGACCTTAGAATAGCACTCCTCCTTCTACTCAATCTGTTTACTATAGGTGTGACAGGTAAAATATACGACTGCATAAAATATGCAAGAGATTCCAGAATTTATATGGATGGCGTACGAAGGAAGAAAAGTTTGGAAAAAAGCTTTAAAGACTGAGAAATTGCAAAGTCTTAGTGGTAGTCCCTATAAGCTGTGGAATTAAATACATCGTGGAATCTTTAAGCTACCAATACCAGAAGAAACAAAGATTGTTGGTTTAGCTAATGATATGGCTCTTATCGTGAAGGTCAAAACTAATTGGTAGATATTCACAACTGGAGCATCCAACTAATTCATGATTAATCATCCATTGTGAATAACCGGAAGTAGTCCTAATGAACACTAGGAAACGATAGTAATACATGACAGTCAAAGTTGGAGGAATAATAGTTTTATCTAGCCCAATAATTAAATACCTATAGGAGTAATTATGGACACTAGAACAGATGTGTTCTGTTTAAATATAGGTAAAGCACATTGAGTTCATCTCAGGCTGGTTTATCCCAAGAAGTAATACTTTTTAATGAAGATTTGTTACAAAAACTGAAACGGAAAAAAAATCATTTAAACCAGTTCAAAAATACTGATCTAATTATTATAACAATTGCCAACTATATTCTTAAGACTTAAAATTATTCAACTATGGCATCTGGTCAATAGCTCACCTAATATTTATTTTAACTATAAATATAATTGACTTGGTGGCTAGGTCCGCTCCCCCCATCGATAATAAATTTATTTCTTATTCACGTACATACAAAATATTGAACCATGTTTACATTTATAATCTACCTAAGCGTTATAATTCAATATTATCGGAAACACCAAAAAAAAAAAAATTAAAAATTAGAAAAAATTCTAACACCTTAAATATATGTGTACCAGAGTAAATAGTAGAAACACGTTTAACATTTTTAAATTGAACATAAAATTTAAGAAAAAAATAAGAAAAGAAATTAAAACTAAAATACATAACTAAAATTAAGTCTATTGACAAATCTAAAATAGTTGGTTGTTATTAAATAAGTAGCTGAAAATGAACTAACAAATGTACTGTCAATATTTGTATATTTAATTAACGTTAAGCTTTGACCACACAGTTGGTCTTCAATTTTCTTTTCTTATTTTCGATTTTTTTTTACTCTATACCTTTAATCTTCTTATGTTGGTCTTTAACGTTTATTTTGTACAATTGACATTAGGATTTTTATTTTATTGGTTTTCAAGTACGTACTATTATATAGTTTTCTATATACTTACGAATAGCTTCCGTACCGGTATTTCAACGTATGTTTTGAGAAGCATAATCATTTTTGTACTAACTGTCGTTAACACCATGCTACCTGTTATTGTACAGTTTTGGTTTATTCTAACCAAAAAGTGTCACTTGGGTATTCAAAAATTAATGATATAGCCGAAAATGTCCATCGATTGTTTATAAGCGGCAGATAACGGTATATAAAAAGGATGCAAAATTACATTCAATCAATTTCCTAATACTATAAAATTAAAGAAGCATTTGCTTCGCAACCCTATGCAATGGTCTTGATTTTTACATTGTTTTCGCTGGAAAGAGTTACTACTTTGAAAATAGTAACTGGAACGGAATTGAACTCCTATTGTATTGCATATTGGGAATTACGAATGGAAGTGTTTCTGCTTTATTGTTATAAACCTTGCTTTTTAGTTATTTCACAAAAAGAAGTCTGGGTCTCTTTAATCTAATGACTCTGAAGACTAATCTAATAATTTTAGTGACAAAAAGTTATTAAATATTTTACGACAACGTTCTCCAGAAAGACAATTACGTAATGCCACATATATTTTCAAAATTAAAGGGACAATACAAAGATGACGAAACTCCCAGTTTTAATGGGTGCAAACATCACTGAAACATATCCATCCAAATAGAAATGGAAATTTAAATGACAGCATAAGCTGTAACATGTTATAGGAATAAACGTACGGCCACTATTAATACACTTTTTTCAAGCCTGTTTTTTCAGTTTTTTTTCACTATACTGAGGTTAAAATTCAACTCAACTCATGCGGACTGACATCGTACTGTTTATATAACAAGATATTTCACACTAAAACGCACTTTTGGATATGCTTCTATTCGATTCTATGCTATGTGCCTTAATCAACAAAACTAACTAAACTTAATTATAACGAATTAGTTCATGATATATATATATATATATATATATATATATATATATATATATATATATATATATATATATATATATATATATATATATATATATATATATATATATATATATATATATATATATATATATATATATATATATATATATATAGATAACATTATTTTTACAAGACACGCTTACTGTGCCCCAACTGCCACCTATGAGGCAATAATGAAAGCTTAAACAATTTTAAAAGTATAGTTTGAAACTTTGTATAAGGCACACAGCATAAATCATGCTATCTACATATTAGGTCTGCTGAATTGATTATTCTATCGTTACATAGATGTCACTAAGCAATAGTGAAATTGCAATACTAAACTGGAACATAGTGTAAGCTTTCATCTGGTCAGTCAATATAAGTATTCTCTCCCATACATATATTGGTGTAGGTTTAGTTTAGTTTCATTTGGTTATTTGCATCTAATAATATGACAGCCACATTAAATTCTTAGTTATAAGCCGGTTGTATAAGGCGTCGGCAATGTAGTTACGTATTTAAAATTAATGGCCTTTAAAAATTTTGAACAATTCCAATAGGTGTGCAAACTTGGTTTTTCGGTGATTATTTAATTGACATGTCAATGCATTACAGTTCAAACTATGATAAATTGCTGGAGTGCGGACATATAAATTATCCGTCAAACTAAAATACATTAATTTAGTTTTGTTACTCAACACCATAGAGTGAGCCGTAAACCATTGCCTCAATAATGTAAAATCGTGATTCATATTATAATTAATTTCATTTACGGATTCTCCAATATATGTAAGAGCCATGTCATCAGCGAAAGCCACAGGTTGTCTATTAAGTTTTAATGAGAAAATAAAATTGATATATATTAAAAATAGAGTTGGGCCCAGCACAGATCACTGAGGAACACCTGTATCCACTTTTAGGCTGAGACTGTGCACTCCGTTTACTACTACGGTTTGAACTCGGTTTAAATCTTATTTATCTTTGATAAATAAGATTTAAACCAATCAAAGGTAACTCCACGGAAGCCTGAGTACCATAACTTAATTAACAAAGTTGAATGATCAACAGTTTCAAAGGCTTTTGTTATATCCAAAAAACTACTGGCAACTACTTTGCCTTCATTTAATGCCAAATGAACTGGCCTAGCGAAACATAGTAAAGCATCCTCTGATCCAGTTTTAACTCGAAATCCATATTGACGATAATTCAGAAATTTGTTATACTCTAAGAACGATGTTACTCTATTTTTTAAATTACTTTAGAAAAAGAGGAAAGCAAAGAGATTGGCCGGTAGTTATATGGATTACTTTCATCACTAGTCTAACGGGACTAGTGATAGTCCCGTTAGACTAGTGATAGACTAGTGAAATAACGGGATAGCTTTTGCACACTTTAACTTTTTGGGAAAATACCAGTATTTATGCTCAAGTTAAAAACGAAACAAAGTGGTATGCAGACCTATTGATTAATTTTTTTCAATAAATTATTATTTATAGTATCATAGCCTGAGGACATCTGGTTTTTTAGGGAACAAATGATAGAGAATATTTCATTAGTTGTTAAAGGCGAAAAATAAAATTTATTTGATTCATGTATATCATTTACAAGACTCCCATCTAAATTATTGATACTTGTTAGATTAGAGTCGTTTTTAAGTTCATGTGGAATGTTTACAAAAAAATTATTAAACTACTGAGTTAATTGATACTGAGCAATTTCAAGTGGAGTATCAATTACCACTCCATCACATGATCTATTTAGAAATTGCACATTTTTATGCCTATTTTTATTCCGTCCTATTATTTCATTTATGAATTTCCATTGATGTTTGGCATTCCCATTGAATTTATTAATTTTACCTTTGTAATGCGAAATTTTAGCTAACTCAATTTTCATATTAAGCTTATCACAATACGTTTTCGCATATTTCGCAAGTGATTGATTGCTAGGACGCTTCTTAATTTTTTTTTAATCAAGGAATTTTGTTTTTTCAGCATCGAACACAAATTGTCTGTCAACCATGATTTAAGCTTAACTAAACATGTTTTACGAGATTTTAAGGAAGTAGTGCAACCTTTTATTATATGTGAAAGTATGGATATGAATTTATCGAAGGCAAGTGAAGGATCATGTATCAAGAAAATGGAACTCCTTGTTTCAAGTTCAAGCTTGGCATATAACCTTTCATAATCAATAGTAGAGATCTCTTTTGTACGACTCCCAAAGTTCATAGTAGAGATGGGCGGCGCGTTTAGCGTCAGCGAAAAGCTCACCAAAGAATGATCGGAAAGTCTGTCATCAACTATGGAAATATTAATAGGGGCTTTGTTATAATTATGCTGAAATCTGCTAAATATATGATCAATATATGTTTTAGAAGTATCAGTAGTACGTGTTGGGCTGTTACAAATGATTCAAGTCCAAATGAGGACAACAGCAGTAAATAGTCATCTACTCCACTCGAAGGTATTAATATCACCTAAAACAATTAGATTTTTACAACTAATGCGTGTTAGTAACGGATTATTTGCGTTTTTTTAACAAGATATATTCGGTTTTTGGAAACTCCTCGGTGATCAAGTGAGTGAATTTCCATTTGAATATTTCGTATATGTTGCTTCGTAAAGCACTAAACCCACAGGAAAACGAAAATAAAAAGTGATTGTTAGTTATTCACTTTAACTACATTATATTTCGTAAGTTATAGCTGAAATGCGAATACATCTATACCTACAACACAACCTATATTGCGTTCTTCACTGATATCGATGACGTCAAAAATGGAAGCATGTATTAACAAACTTATTGAAGATTGTAATTCACTCGTATCTTCACTATTTATTTAATTCAAAAAACTAATTAAAAATATTTTATTTCCTTAAAAATTATTTTTTTAATTTTTTCGTTTTTTTAAGGAAATCAAATATTTTAAATCAGTTTTTTAAATTAAACAAATTTTGTATTGTGATTACGTTGTGATAAATGTAGTTGCTTTTAAATGTCCGTAGTTCAACTTAAAGTGGAAGTGATCTTCTAATTTTCTCCGACCACCTATCTATATTACCTTTGTTCCATAAAATATGGTTGTAGTGATGAAAACTCCTGATCCAAGCAAGGACCACTGCTTTAACCACAACCCTAATTGTTCCAATGCATATATAAATTACAAACATCTAGGTACATATTTGTGTATAATATTTGTAATGATAATTCCATATTTTGTGATTTCCTGTGGTTAAATTTAATTCATGCTACTTGTTGCATGCACTCCATAATATAAAAAGCAACAATACCAAACCAAACCAAACCAAAAATTAATTTACCTAAACCGAAAAATATGTTTGGTATACACAATAAAAAAAAATGTTCATCTGGGTGGCTTTTACAAACAAAAAAAAATTTAAGAAATGATCATAAAGCATAAAAATACTTTGCTTTGCGGAATATCTATCGAAATAAGTTTAGCATACTTTAAAAAGTTTGGAACGAGGAGGAATAAAATAAATTTCATTCTTAAATGATATGTTTGTTTTACGAGTGTATATGGATGGAGGGTATATGATGGTTTGTTAACAAGTAAATATAAATTATATTAAAAATCGATTAAACCACAAATAGCCGTCGGATATTGAAAATAAACTTTGCATCGTTTTTTTTTTTTTTGTTTGTTTTTTTTTTTTTTTTTTAACTTGCTAAATCTCTAAGTCGATTAGCTATTTAAGTGAATCTCCACACAAGTATTTTTATTGTCTCTAAAATTTAATTAACGTAAACGTTGAGGTAAGAATTCGAGTAGATCTCTACACAAGGATATATAAAGGGTTTTCCATTTTTAAGGTTCGGCTTTAAAAGTTAATTGATTTAATTGTCAGTATAAGCACATTTGAAATCATTTTGAGAAATTACGCATTGAGTTTGAGTTAGAAAGTAATAAAAAAATGGATTATAATTCGTATAGATAACTTTCTACAGGTTATTGTAACATAACCAATAAAGTACCAAAATAAAGTGAGGATTAGGGTAGCACAAAGGAGTTTATCGAGACCTCTCAAATAGATCCACTGGTATAACTATTATTTCGATGATCTTAGAAAATAATTACAAACGTCACAGGTAAAAAGGTTACAGGGTGAGGACCACTGTCATATTTTAAAAATGAAAAGTGACGGGAAATTCATGTAAAATCTTTTTGAAGCGAAATTTTTCACTATTTCGGTGAATTTTATTAAACATCAATGAACTTTAGCAAAGTTATGCAAAGTTATAATAACATTTTAAAAAGTTATAACATCCATCTAAATTGTTTAATGTATCTTATTCGAAACCTTGGTCGAAAAATACACGCATGTCACGAAAAGTGAATATAAGCGACAAAATACCCTCAGAACTCCAACTCAGTATTTTGAGTGTATAACGATTTTATCGTTTAGCTGAAAACCCGCATCTATAAACGTTCAAATACAATAACATAAAACTTAGGATTGGCACGTGGAACATGTAGTCACTGATGGTCAGGCATGTTTGTCGGTTTTGCAACAGAAAAAAATATCAGTTAGAATGTCGTGGCTTTTCTAGAAGTTCGATGAACAAGATAACCTGGCAATAATCTGTATTTACTGCAGTTAGCTCCCCCAAAAACAAAACCTTATTGTAAAATAGTCTAATATATTAACTATGATGCATTAAGCATGAGGCTTTAAGCATTAAGCAACATGTCCTTTGTGGTTACAAAATACTTGAGTATAAAATACTTGAACATAGAATAAAAACGAGGATTTATAATCATTTAAAGCGATTCTATTGGTAAAAAGTTTAATCTGCTTATTAGTTTATAAACAAGCTCTTAAAATCTTTTTTTTGGGCATTTTGTAATATGTACATTGCCAATTTGATTGCTTTTGATATTGTTGTTTTCTTTGTAACCAAAATGATCAAACTGGAACTCGACGTTCATTCAAACCGTTTGTTTATTTCACTTTACGATAAATCATTTAGCCTTAAATATTTAAATGGCGTATAATACTTTACTGAAATTCCTTTAAATATTATTTAATAATCGTTTTTAATTTATATATCGTGTTTCAACTCCAAGTTCTCAAAATAGATTTACCAATATATACCATCTTACAAAAGTTTCTATATTTAAATTTAAAATTTTAAATCGTGATTAGGTATTTGAAACATTTCTGAAGTTAAATTGACACTGGATTTTATATTATGGTTACAAATGCTAAAATAGCATCCATCCTTTCTTATAATAGATTTCTAGTATAAAGGTATGTCAAATTTATTGACGTATTTCATTGATCTTGGATTTTCAAATTGGTAGATTAAATATGGCTTCATTTTGTAATTACCATAAGCATTTATTACAAGTAGACGCTCTTTGTTAACTTTATATTGAAGCAGTTTTTATGTTTTAGAAACATAAAAGTCCACAAACAAAAATTATGTGATTAAAAAACGACGTATCTTTGAAAAAACACAAATTGGGACAACGATATAAATCGGGACAACGATATAAGTTGGGTGTACTTTTATCAAAAAATATAAAAATAATATACGATATTAATGATGTGTGTCTCATGCCAACAATTTATCGAATTTTCTAAATTATTTATTAGTTTCTATATGTCATTCATAGAGGACACTAGTGTTAATATTACTAGCTAACTTTTGGCATGAGGCAGACAGCATATATATGGTCAGATTGACTGGATTCAGAGTCAGAGTTACGAGGTAAATATTGCACCATTAAAAATTCTATAGTTCTATAGTTGAAACAAGTATAGGCTAACATGAAAAGCTAATTGGTAAAAATGAAAAATCCACTGAACGTTTAAAAATTACGGAAACAAAATTGCTCAATTAACCTTCCTCTGGTATAAATTATTACAGACAATAGCACAAGTCAATTTTTCCATCTTTATTAAAATAGATTAGTTAGAAATAATTTTACAAGGGCGATGCAACTTTTGAAGATGTAATTCTTCACTTTTCAAAATAAATTAAAGATGAAAAATATAAATTTACCATTGGATATGAACAAAAATATATACTTGATGACACTACATTAAAAATATTTTAATGTTGCTCATTTGCAATAATGTAGAAGTTTCCTTTTCTGTTTTTAAATGAATTAAAAATGCCCTACGAAGACGTTAATAACAAATGAGCATCGTCAAAGAGCAAAAAAATAGTTGATTAAATATTTAAGATGAAATATTTGATGTATAGGAAACATTTGAAATATTTCCTGGAAATGTAATATAAATTTGAGAATTTACTTGGGTCCCAAATTCAGTTCCTATCTCGGGCTCCTCAAGTTCATAACCCGCCATTCTTGTTTAATATAACCCCTCACTCCTCCGCAACTGCATATATTGCTGATACCTCGTTACGCCACTGAACCTTCAGAAAACTTTAGTATAAGTAATATTACCTATAAAACACAAGATGCAATTAAAAAATACACAAAACAAAAATAATTTTAAGTAAATAAAACCGAAGACTCGAACTATAAAGCGAATTACTAAAATAAAAAAACGAAAAATGTATAAACAACAGATGTAAAATTTATTTCATATTCGTCGTATTTAAGATTCTCTAGCCGTACTGGAACCGCTCAAACAAAAACAAGACGATTCTACCTTTCTTAATCATTATAAATATTTTATAATTAAGCGCTTTGTTTTTACTGTTTTTGTAATATGGAATGTTTTGGTTTTTTTTTTTTTGTGAGTTGATAGCTTCATCGTGTGTGTACAAAAAAAAACGAATAATGAATGGTTGAAGTCATGAAAAAAAAATAAAAATATTGCCAATCCTATATTATTACAGCGGCGATGAAATTATTTAACGATTTTTAATAAATTACATTAATAGTTCGTGTCACTATATGTATAGTGACTATAGTTACTTATTTGAATAATTATTGTATATAGAAAAAAATACAATTTTATTGTGTTTAAATTTTCTGAAGGAAAACAGCATACCAAACCAATAAAAGAAAATATATGACAACAACAAAATATATTATTAAAATCATTGATTTACAATTAATTAAAAATTCTAGTTTCTAGTAAAACTAATCAAATCTAAAGTGACAATTATATTACACGTACAATTGCAATTGAATGTAAATGAAGATGTCATTTAATAATTTAATCAATGTAATACAATAAATTTTTAATTTATTACAAAATATATTACCAGGAAAAAATTTTTGTACTTAAAATTTGAATGAATCAATTGAGTTAATTATAATTTACTTCAATAAATTCCATTGAGTCACTGCACAAATATTATTTTCAACAAGCGTAGTCGTTTTTTTTTTTTTTATTTTCTTACCACCCTGATGATGTAAGTGATTCATTAATTTCACTTTTATCTTTTTTTAAAGCTACTCAAGATTGCCTCAATACCATTTTCGTCTTGGGTTAGATATATATTATCAAATCGTTAATTGTTTATCAAGTTTGATCCGCAAACTAAAATTAAGAAAAAAAAACTAAAAAGTTGATGGTCAAAATTTGTCAAACACCTTTTTTGAACCATAAAAATAAATAATAATAGCAGTTTGAAAAAAAAGTAAAAAAAAAAAAATTTGTAAAAAGCTATAAGCGCACCAGACCGGATGTGTTAATCTACATTTTAAAATTACCAAGAAAATCCTAATTTGATGGAATCTAAATTTATATATATATATATATATATATATATATATATATATATATATATATATATATATATATATATATATATATATATATATATATATATATATATATATATATATATATATATATATATATGTGTGCTCGTATATTTTCTACCTTTTCGGCAGATTGGGTTTTGTTGATTGTGTGTTGCAACTAAGTTAATGACGGGCAAATCACAAAATAATTTATTGGATCATTTATTTTGTTGAAACGATCATAATCGGCACCATTAATTAGGATGTATTTAAGTTGGTTTATATATGTATATTGTATATATACAACAGTGGCGTTCCGTGAAAGCAAAGACATGCACTGCTATATGTGTCCAATTTTACTTGGAATATTTTCCACTAGGATACGGTTTACTTTAGATAATTTGGTACCATATGGGTTTTGATTATAATATAAGTTGATTTGCAAACGCCTCTGGTTTTGAAATCAACCCTTTTTTTAGTTTTGTTTAATTTTTGTAAATGATTTACAAAATATTTATATAACATATTTTTTAAATTTGTTGGTTGATTTCAAAATTTAAAATTTTGCGAATTTACTGTTTATTTTTGCTAATTTAGATTTCTAAAAATTATATTGCTCTGTAATATTGCAGAATATTGTTTAATATATATCTCTACAATTTATTAAACTATGATAAATACCACCGGTCTCTAAAACTCAAAATTGCATTGTTTTAACCATAAAACTATAATCTGAATCGTTTCTCTTCGATGCCCACTATCCGGGTTTGGGTTATGAAAACTGCAAAATCAACAAACTGATACAAAAAAATGTGACCAGCCAAGATTAGGATATGTTTGTTTCAAATTGGGATGAACGCAGAATTTCGGCAAAATGTGCATATTTCAAATAACTGGCTAACCGTTTTGTTCATTCGATCTTTTAATTCAAATTTTTGGACATCAGGACTATCATGAGCTAAAATTCGGATACTTTTTCAAATTTTCATGATAGCAACAGTTTATGGGGATATTATTTTAGATGGTAATACCATTCCAAATGGCAAATTGCAGGTATTTGATTCGATGTCTTTGACAAAATTCTTTTATTGGTAATATTCTCCTTCTCTGGTGGCTAGTGATGATTTCACTAATATAAAAACTATTTTTGATAATTTATTGCCGTAGTATGATAAAATGATTTCCTTTGGTGATTTTACCTTACAACCTACTGGCTAATAGCCGTTTTATATATTAAACAAATTTTTCATCTTGAAAAAACCGAGATACTAAATTGACAAATTATACAAGCCAAACGAAGAAAAATTTCTTCTTGTAAAAATAAAAAGATGAAACCCGAGATCCAAACCTAAAAACTGTTATAAAAAAGATTCTTGATTTTTAGAAGATGAAAAATTTTCTTTTTGTAGCAAAACATATAAAAAGATGACAATACATGTATAAAATTAGTTTAATATACTTTGTTTTGGTTACTCACACAAATAAAAACCAAATGTTATTGCAAATTTTGTTTTTATTTCAGTTTTTTCAAGATCAACTTCTTCTTCAAAATTTATTGAATGTAAATCAGCTATAATTGGTCAAATATAAATAATTTCTATACTATTTACCATTTAAACCTACCAGGATTAACAGTCTTCTAGATTTAATAATTGTGTTTGATCTAGATAAATATAATATTACATCTTATGAACAATGCGCAGATCCTAGTATTTCGGATCATGTCATATAGTTCAAATTATAATTTATGTCATCTAGTTCTAATTTATATTTTTAATGAATTATGAATATTTTACAAATTGTTTTTTTTTCGCTTGATTGGTTAAATTTTTGCTATTATCCTGAAGTAAATGACATAGTTGAAGAATTTAATTCAAATCTTGTACAAATAGGAAGTATAAGGCTTTAAAAACGATTTTTTAAATGGTCTACTGCTCTAAGATAAACACTTATATTTTGACCATAATATATTACGCCGAGGTTTACCTTACAAAAAAATTAAAAAATTGGTTTAGAACTTGACTTTAAATTTTTTAAATACATATTTTAGAAATAAAACAAATAAATTGATTAATCAGGCTAAACCAAACTTTTATTTCGGAAAATCTTACTTATAACTCTAAAATGACATCCAACAATTTAAAAACGATTGGACCGCTATTTTCATGCACCGCTATCGCATTGCGATCATTGAATTTTATCCAGATAATAGCTTAACGTCTATATCAGTAAATTTTGTAATACTTTAGGAGTTTTTTTATTTACCTAATAATGGTTTTGATAATACTATCAATCATGTTGCTTTTATATATAATTGTGTGGATGAAATTGCATGGCTAATTTCTAATAAATTTTAAAATTATTTATCCACCTATTTCTACACTTCTATCATCAATCAGTGTTTGACAAAATCAGTTTTTTCAAATTTATGGAAAGATTTCCTATCAGTATTCCTATCCGTCCTATCAGTATTTCACATGCCCTTTCTAAAGTAATGGGAAAAATTATTCAAAAGCAAATATGTACATTTACATTTACATGTAAATTATAATAAGAGTTCAAATCTGCCAATAGTATTACCTCAGCACAACTTCATATTATTGATAATTTATCTGCTATGTAACATAAAAACTTATTTGCTCTTTTAGTTGTCTTCGATTTTTCGAACGCATTTCATAGTGTTAACCAAATTCAGTTACTTCAGAAACTGTTTTTATACTATAACTGTTGTTCTCTGTGAAACTCTATTGTATGGTGATATACGGTCAACAATTGATGACGTCGCTGCCGGAGTGCCCCAAGGTTCTATACTTGGTCCCTTGCTTTTTACCATTTGTCAGTTTCATTTTTATACTGATGTCTTGCAGCTTTATGTTTGTGGCAATATTTCAAATTTAAACGGGGTTGTAGTGAGTCTTAACTGTTACCTTAAATGTGTTTCTTTATAGGCAGTAACTCGCTTTTACTAATTCCAATTTATTATTTCTAGGAATAAATCACTTAACTTTACACGCTTTTTCGTTAGACAATGATCTTTAATCAAAAAGTGAAATATTTGGGACTTATTTTGAATTCAAAATGAACTTGAGTTGATCATGTAGGGATCGTATACCAACGAGTAATCTATAGTTTCTATAAGCTTAGCCTACATTTAAGTGTACATTATTTATAATTTATTGTGCATAGTTTATTTTGTTTTCCAATTATGTTTTTTTTATTGAATTATGTTGAAAATTATGTAAATACGCATGTTGTATTAAAACTTATACAAAGGTAAAATAAATAAATAAATAAATCTAAAATATATCTTCTTTTTTGGATCAAAATTTAACAAAATTTGTACAGAAATGTCATTCTTTTTAGATGTTTGGGTAGCATTTTATTATTGATAACTTTAAAAATACTATCTCTTTAAGTCTCGTTTTGTGAAGTTTGTCCATAAGTACCAGTTTAATTTTCACACTGTTAAAGATTTTGATATAGAGTTTTTAAAATATTTCATTTCATTTAAGTGATATTCACTCTTATAGTATTTGACTTGCTATGGTCATAGTTATAATTTTAGTAGAAGTTTTAAATATAAATAGTTTGAAATAAATTTAGAAGTTTAGTGATATAAATCAATACCTATCAGTGATATCCAGCTTTGGCTTAAGTACTTTAATAAATTAATTCTCTCGCAAAACTATAATTTCAGCGAAATTAAGCGAAATTCAGCAAAACTATAAATTTATTTACAATGGCAGTTTTCGTACATGTCAAGGACCACATACAAAACGAAGCTTACGTTTAAACTGTGAAGGTCTGATAAACAAAAATGAGAAGCACAATATCCAAAATTTATTAGGATTAGCGTTGTGAAAACCAATAACCGTTGTGATAATGTTATACTTTCTGGATGGTATTGAAAACTTCAGTTAACAGTGGCACCCGGGCCCAGATCCCTCTATATAGTTATGGCGAAAATTGAACCCAAAAATTGTTGGTTTACAATTGTTACGCGGATGTAACTAAACTTGTTGGGCATAACTAATTGAAAACATAACATATAGTCACAAAAAATGTTTTCAGATTTTATATCACAAATGGATATATATATATAAATATATATATATATATATATATATATATATATATATATATATATATATATATATATATATATATAAGCAACTTCGAAACTTTAGCAATACAGCAATTTTTGACAGAAAATATAGTGCATTGCATAATATGTCGATTTCGATTAAAGAATAAAACTTGCCCTGAGTGCAAAAATAAGGATACTGGATTTACCCTGATTATGTTCGATTGATGAAAAAACTTCTCTGACACCTAATTTGACAGCTCTAGTGCAAGTTTTGTTATTCGATATTTTACTACTCGAGTAACCCCGAGTAATTTACACACACCAACAAATATTCTGTTAATTTATTTGTCAATAAATAATTTGTCAGTGACGGTTAATTTGTTTAGCGGAAAATTTGAACTATAATTTAATTTGAAATAAAAAAGTCATAAATTTGAAATATAAGTTTACATTATAGTTTCCTGTGTAATTTTTGTTCAATTGTGTTTAAAGTTTCTGTTATTTATTGTTAATTTTTTAATTTCGTGTTAAATTTTTTTATTTCATTTTTTTAGTCAAAAAACTGAGCTTATTAATACATATTATGCAACTTTTTTTTTTCAGTGAGAAGGCGAATTTTCATTTAAAGATTAAAGTATAAGTCCATAATGTTATATACTACTGTTATATGTATAACAAAAAAAAATAAGATTTCATTACCAAAAACGTATAGATTTCGAAAACGAAAATGTGTATATTCAAAATAGAGCTAACACCTGTATTTATTCGAGCTCACCTAAAACAGGTGAGAGTCATTTCTCTATAAGCACAGAAACAAATTAATGGTTGCACTAAATTTCTTTAGATAACAGCATCAAATATTTGGTAAAAAATACTGGCTGAATTTAAACAATTTACTAATATTTATATAAATAAATATGTATTTATATATATATATATATATATATATATATATATATATATATATATATATATATATATATATATATATATATCTTTGTCAAAAGTTGTCGAAGTGTAATAGTTAGCTAATTAATTACAATGTTAATACATTAGATAGCGTCATAAAAACTACGTAAACCGTCCACTTTTAATATTATATACAAGTAGTAAGCATAAAAGAGCTGTCTCCGCCGAGTCTGCCTACATTATTTCATAAAAATTCTTTTCAGTATACAAAACGTATTAATTCACCTCAAAATATCTTGGATATACGAGTATATATATATATATATATATATATATATATATATATATATATATATATATATATATATATATATATATATATAAATTACTTACATATATCGTGATCCAAGAAGTCTACCAAATAAGACAATTATCTGAGGTTAATTTATTGGAATGGAAACCTTGAAACAAAGAAGATAAAAGTTAGCAATTAATTGTTTTATTTTTAATATCTCTTTTATTTTAAAAATTTTTTGACGAGACCGGAGGTCTAAATTTTCAAAGAATACACACATTGTGTATTTTATTTATTTTTTATTTTTTAAGCTCATACATATGTGAGGCCTCGCATATTTAAATTTAGGTGTATTTATAAATTAACTTCTATATCATTATACGTTATTAAGCAAAATAAAAAATAAAATATACAAGAAAATGATAGATATGATAAAATTACCATAAATACAATGCAAAAACTACCAGCATCTTATATATATATAAGAGTAAATTTAGATCTTATATATAGGAAACTTTATTTTTTTGAAAATAATATCAGTAGATTTTATTTGTTGATAGAATCTTCTTCGTTTTGTTTGTGCGCGACTCGACCATGCTTATACATAAATGGTAACATGCCTAAGTTGTATCAAATTATGTTTGAATTGATCATTATTATGTTTACAGAAACTTTTTCTATTAAGCCATCATCAGATTAAGAGCTTTAAGAAATCTTTATAAAATGTTTCTTATTATAAAATGTGACTTTGCAGATAATAACTTTTTTTTTTTTTTTGCTTTGATATTTTTGTTTATTATCACCGACAAAGTGATTCGGAATTTATTAAGATAATTTAATTGAATGAATAAGCTAAGTTTAGTCCTTCAAAATTGATAATTTACAATACTTATACAGTACATGTATTCAATAAAAATCAGGTAATATAAATTACTAGAAAGTGATTGAATTGATGGAAACCGAAGACAAAGCCTAGTTAGTTAATTTTGGTTACCGTGATTCATTACAATGAATCTAAAACCATGCAAGGATACTTCGCAGTAATATTTAGTTCGTTGTGAATATTAAACCCATTTCGGATGAGCATTCGATGTTTCGTCAATGATCTTCGCTTTGGAGTTACCAAACTAAGTTATTGACATTATCTACACTCTCTTGATTCTATTTGCGCATCATTTTGTCGTTTTGTTGAAATGCACTGCGAATAGGCAAATCAAAGATTGGATGATAGCATGGATGAAATAGTATATTCCAGTGGCTTTTAGATTACTTTGTCATACATATGCAGTGATACTGTGATTATTTCAGATAAAAAACATTTTCCAAATATTTAAAATGAATAGCGCGATATACATAGTGATGCCTAGATATTTCATTTAGGCTTTTGTATTATATCGCTTGGTATTTCTGCAATTTGAAAACTGTCGATATCGGTGGCTGTTTCTACTAGCACGTCTATGCATATACTGACGATACCCATAGCTATAAATTCCAGGAGGAATGCCGAATACATGGGCCGAAGGACAAAATGATTACGTAAACGGGAGTTGCGGCATTTTCCATTTTAAGTCGTCGATATTATCTTTATTATGCGTAACACAAAACCAATCCATAATTGTTGATAGTTTAGTGTAAACTAACCGACATAATTAATAAACAAATTTCTGGTATTATTCTCATGACAACCATAAAATTATAAATTATACACACCTATTTAAATAACAATCATTAGACATCAAAACATAATATTTTACAGCTTTATGGATATAACTTTAGAAAATCGATTTTTTTTTCTTGTTTATATCTTATTTTTTATATATTTTGTGGTTTCTTCTCTAAAAGGCTGTGTCAAATTGAAATCCATGCATTTGTTTTCAGCTTTTATTTGATTTGGTTTGATATTATTGTTGTATGTTTTAAAAGAATGTACGAGAGTCGTATGATAAGTATTGGTCTTCGAACATCTTAAACGGTATTTTAAAGCCATTTTCAATTAAGAATTAATGGAAATATTTTCAAGAATGCTCATTTCTTCTCTTTGTAAAACAGATGTGTAGTAAAAATATTGAGCACTAATACTTAAACGTATTATCAGTTAATGGAGGTGTTAAAACGATGAGGTTTGTTCTCATATGGTACCAAAATACTAATTATTATGGTTTTGATTTGTGTGGCTGACCAAAACATAATATGTTAAATTAATTTTAAACATGTATTGTAATTTTTTTATATTTTTTGCTACAAAAAGATAAAACTTTTCATCCTGTTTTATAACAGTTTCGTGGGTCTTTTTATTTTTACAAGAAGAAATTTTTTCTCGGTTTGGCTTGCATAATTTTTCAATCTAGAGTCTCAGTTTTTCAAGATGTCAAATTCATTGAATGTAAATCGGCTATTAATTAACGCTTCCTTTAAGCACGACTGCTAAAGTTAAAACCATAAATACAATTTTAGTAATATTAATTAAATGTATAGTGGTCAGCATTAAGACAGCATACTCACTGGTTGCGTAAATCTTTACCAACCGAAAGAGGCGAAATCTTCAATCTAAGAGCGAAACAGTGGACTACCTGAGACATGGTAGTTCCCGCAGCAGAGATGAACTACAAAGTAGTCGTTTGGTATATTTGGAGGGCGGTTTTCTCAGTAAAAGGTTCTATTCCCTTTAAATCTTTTGACTCAGCTGATAATTTGCAGCAAATTTTATTATTCGCGAATCGCTGTGTGAATTGAATGTTGAAATTTGTCAACAAGAATCTTGACGTTATCCGCATTTAATTCAAGTCGTAATTCATTTAGCAGATCGATGATAGGCATACCTCCTTGTCTTCACATATTTTGAACGATATGACAAAGTTCGCCACAAATGAGTTGATGGTGCTGAGCTCTTTGAATGAAAAACACGCTGCCTTGAACTGGCAGGTGTTCCATTATCTCATGGAAAAGCAAAATGTGTATTCTTTGTGTCAAAGAGTTCGGTGCTATTTTACTGCTATTGGAAACATGAGTTTCTTTATTAGAGTGTTAAATAGCCTTATCAGGAATCATGGAAAATCGTTGACTATATGTAACTCGGTGTTCTGCCATTACAGTTACAACTCTTTCAAGTAAGCTCCGGTGAAATTTGGTAGTCTCAGCAGCTTTTCATCGCGTTTAATTTGTAATCATCATGATTGCCGTAGACCGGAGCATCTTGTTTGTAGCTTATCTATATTTAATCCGGTGCCGAACATTATTAAGTCGTTGCAAACGATATTGAAATTAAATCTCGGTTTTACCACAAACGATCCGTCTTTGAAAGTTGATCTAATTCGATTAAGTTACCATTTGTAAAAGGAATGATTGCTTCGATCGCCATGGCGCAGAACTGTTTACCTTAAAATTTGACTTGGAAAATTTGCTTTAGAAGCGGTTAAACTCTAACAAAATCTGCGACATCGAACTAATTTACTAACGAATTAATAACGAATTAATTTTAAAATTAATAACGAATATACTATGTTGTTGTGGTTTTCTGCACGTCGCGGTAACGCGGGTTGTTTTTTTCAACCACTTGATAGTAGCGATCATGTTATAGCGTAAAGTCGTAAAATCGTTTTTTGGTAGAATTAGTCAATGGAGACCGCTAGAATAGCATACCATGTAAGACATCGCACGCCTTATGTCGATGACCGCATAATTTTTTGTCTTCAAATGTAAACAGCAACGATTTATTTGTGAATCAATGTGAATGTGCAATAGATCGATTAGTAATGACCGCACGAAAGAGTTGGAATAGCTTCGGCCCCAGAACTAATGGCAGGGATTAACAAAAAAAATAAAACCAAATAAAACCAAATAAAAATTTAACAAATAGGACCTTTGCTGAAAGTATTAAAGGACGAGGTTTAGCAATCGTTGTGCAAAAACACAACCATTCCTAAATGCGTTATGACTAAAGGAACTCCAAACAATTTTAGCAAAATTGGAAAAAACCGCTAATAAATGGTTTGCATGGAAACTTTGATCAGACACAACAACAAAGAAAGCTGGAGGTATTATAATTACCAACATCGCAAAATATAAATAGAATATACGAGAAATAATTATGAATCAAAACTAATAGAAAGACAAGGAAAACAGACAACACGGTTTAAATAAAACAGACCCAACGACTATTAGAAAGATCGAGAATAGTAATAAAATAAAATAAAAACAACAGAAAGTTCTTGAACAGTGATAATTTTGACAATTTTATTTAATAAGTAATAAAGAGCCATCTCAATATTTAACTAACACGAAAAAGTGGGGGAACAGAATTTTGCAGCCATCTGAAAATGTTTATAGTATATATTTGAAGGTCGACACTTAAGCAAAATGGATGACAACTTTTGTGTCGGTCACGTACCTATCATACAACCCTCGCAATTTTAACGTAAGCACACTATAATTTTGAACTTCGTGTGTGTCCGAAAAATTAAATTTTGGCATTTACATATAAATTTAATGCCGTGGCTGGTATACACTGCACATGGTAATTAACATTTGAGTTAACAAGTATTATTCTAATCGTATTATTACGATTTATGTTATAAATCATTCACGTAATTTTTAAAACCATCGTGTAACACTAATATTCTTTTATTTTTTATTTGATTATCTTAACTTAAGACATTTTTTTTTTTTTTTTTGGTTATATATGTTGTAACTTCTTCGTTTTGTAAATAACTTTTAAAAATATATACCTTGCAAAACCATCAACAGTGTGGTTGAGATTCATAATACTCTCTATAACAGCTTTATGTTGTATCATATAATTTTAGGTTTCGGTTAGGTTAAACATTTTTGTTGTGCTCTTGTCTTAAAAAAAACTAAATCCTTGGAATGCACTTCAATTTGTAACTGAAATAATTTAATTAAGTCATTATTAGCATTTCTGCTTTATAATTTTCTTATATGTATAAATTTGTATTTTATTTATAAATAAGCATAATTATGAATACATATACTCAAATTGAAATTTTTTTGAATTATAACAATTTTCGATTTTCGAGAGCTTTCTTACTTACTTACTCGAGAGCATATTAATTTTTTTTAATCTATTTTTTGTGTATGTTGTTGATCTTGTTCATAAAAACACAATAAAATTATTATTAACATCATCATTATTATTTTTATGATTAAGATAATCATCATCATTTGTATAAAACAAAAATCATCTAAAAACATCTTATGGGATCCAAAAAGTCTCACAGGGAATATAAGATAAAAAAAAAAATTATTAAGTCATAAATTTGAGGTTAGTTTCTAGAAGAAAATTTTTGTGTTTTTTTTTTATCCAAAATATACTTAAGAAGATTGTTTCGACTATAATATTTTTTGTTTGATGATTTATTTATGATGATGATAAATTTGTATGGGAATCAAATTTAGAACGGATTTTTTTTTTTTTTTTTTTTTTGATTATGTATTCACATATTCAATATACGTATAGAGCAGATCAGAAAACATTTCGGGTGGTCTTCTCCAAATAAAGCATTTTTTGGAAGCTACATTTTCAAAATAAACTTCAATTTAATCACCGGGTTGCGAACACACACACTATATATAATACAACATGCATGGAACCATACATACAGTTGATATTTAGGATAAGTTATAATTAGTGTATAATTAAAAGCTCACAAAAAATTAAGACAAAAAAAATTCTAAAATAAATTCGACATTAATTATTAGTTAATTTGTAGGTATGTGCCATAACAAATCAATTTAAAACCAATCCACTTTGATATACAACCGGCAGAAAACTATAATCGGTTTCAAATATCACAAATATTAGTTATGTTAAGATACCTCAGAATGTTTATAAGCTTCTTTCATTTTTTTAATTTTATATTGTATGTTGACAGGATGAAAATGATTTAAATTCATTAATTAAATGATCAAACACGAATATAGCTTGTATTTTCGATCGATAGTTTTTTTGATCGACCCCTGACTGCGAGGTAAAACAAAATACCTGGATGTTGGTTTTTTTATTTAATTTAATTTTATTAATTCCTTATTTTATAACTAAAGAGATATACAGTACAGTATAATGAAATCCAGACAGAAAATGTTTAACATTGGCATAACATATAATTAATTGTAAGTTGTAATCACCAAGCCTACGAATTTGGTAGCCGATCAAAACTATACTTTGGGAGTAGATGAATTCAAACCCTAAGATAGATGATTACATCTTTACTCTAAAGTAATGTATAGCTTTAGGAGACATTGTTATTCACTATTTTGTAATAGACTTCCTTGAAAAGCTTCGACTTTTAACTACTGCTTTTTCACGCCTTTTATAGTATTGTCAAAACTCCTGGTTTCTCAATCGACTAAACTTTTCACGTGTCAATCTATCCTCGTAAGCGAGTAAGGTTTTGATATATTCTGGTAAAATCTATTTTCTGGGTTGTTGTTTTGTTTTAACAGCTTGATTTTTATTTTCTATCGAGTGCAGCTGGGAAATCAAATTTGTCTCAAAGGTTACAAACCGAGTTTCAAAATTGATTGCAATAATTAGGACAATATATAGTTTTAATACGCCAACTGTAGTCATCACAAGGGATTTTTTTAATTTCTAGAACGAAAGTGAACAACAGCTAGAAGCAAGAAAGCGCTACTCAAGTGAACTAGTAAGCAGCCGAATACTAACAGCAAGATTCCACTCGAAAATAAGAAATACTACAATTATTGAGTGTTACGCACCTACGGAAAATGTTGATTGCACAATAAAACTTAAATTCTATGAGCAGTTGCAAGCGACAATATCTATAGTGCATACTGGAATGACATCAAAATTGTCCAGAGAGATTTCAACGCAAAAATTGGAAACGATAATACAGGCAATCATGGGTACAGCAGCATTAGAGACAGAGGCAACAAGAAACGATAACAGAGATATACTCATCGATTTCTGTATCACAAATCAGCTATTCATAGGTGGCAGTTAGTTCTTACATAAAATATACACAAGTACAGTTGGATCTCGCCAGATGGCAGAACAACAAATTAAAAAGATCACGTACTGGTAACCAAGAAATTTGTATCATCCCTGCAAGATGTTAAAGCAATGAGAGGAGCAGACATGTACAGCGATCCACAGTAAAATACGCAAGAAACAACCAGAAGAAATTCGAGAAAAGTTAAGAAATGTTGACACTAGGGTTGCTTTCAGTGAAGTCCTGCACCTTAACGTTACCAATAACTAAACTGACAAATTTTCTGAAAAATGATCACAAATAGAAGAAGCCTACGCTAAGACAGCCACTAGTGCACTCGGTTGCCAAGATAACACGAGTAAACCGTGGACAAGAGATGATATACCTGGAAGAAAATTAAGGAACGCCATCAAGTTAAGCAACAATAGTGTCATCAAAACACGGCTAAAATTAGAAGGCGATAAGAAGATACAGCACAACAGGTAAAGAAAGTGGTACGAAGTGATCACAGGAAATACACAACAAGAAGCAAGAAGCAGCAGTAAGCAGAAACTGGCGCACGCTACATAAATGTGTTAGAAAAAATAATGAAAAAATGTGTTAGAAAAAATGAAAAATGAGAAAATAATGGACATCCAGATGGAAACTATAACGAAACATTCAACACCCATTTACAAACGAAAATCAAAATTACAAGTGCCATAAGGAAGTTAAAGAACAACAAAGTTGCTAGTTTAGACGACATTCCAGCTGATCTACTGAATACGGCTGATCTAGAATACCAGACAGATGGAAAGAATGAATAGCAACAACAATTCCGAAGAAAGGCAGCTTAAGAGAATGCAAGATTTGGAAAGGAATCTCCCTCCTCAACAGCCTATTGAAGAAACAATTTAATGAATTAATTGGCCGTGATCATCTGAGAGCTTATCTCACCGTTAATCAACAATCACGTATACGAAATGAGCGAACAACGAAATGATTAAGAAGATATCTGGCCAAACAAACAAAGAGCTATCACAAACGAGGACCTCCTCTTGCAAACATGGTAAATTGATATGGAAAAGGATAGGATCCACACTTCGAAGAGCCATAAAGTAACATTGCCAGGAAGTCATTAAAATAGAAACCTCACGAGGAAATTCGAAAACCACCGATGACATGGAATAGAACTATGCTAACTAAAGCGAAAAAACTAAGTAAAACATGGGGTGAGATAAGAGCAATAGCTCTCAATAGAGTGAGCTGGTTCAGCCTAGTAATATTGGAGTTAAAGTAAAAAAATGGAAAGTGATATGCTTTAAAATTTTAAATACCAATAATGAGCAGCAGATAACGCGATATCGAAAAAATGATATTTGAAAATTGTTGGGGCACACCACCATTCAAATTATGGAAGGAAGTTGAAAAATGTGTACTTTAACATAGAAAAAATTGTATACTTTGTGGAAAAACCAGCCAGTAAAACAGTTAATGTTTTTACGGTATAAGAAAGATTTACCGCGACCCATAACCAGTATAAAATGATCATCGGATGGATTCCACATTAAAAATTTTCAGTGCCTAATTTAGTTTAATTTTCCTGATCAATTTTTGCTAGCTAATGGACTCTTCTCTGGCATTAAGAAAATACTGCCAATGCAGTTGAAGTATTTCAATATTTCTATTAGGACATTAAATAGCATATAGCGATCGTGGAAAAGTAAGTAAAAGGATCTTCTAAAAGATGTTTAAAGATCTTATCGAAACAAACAGTATCCATTGTTGACTGGGCCAATGTCATCGTTTTAGATATAAATAAACGAAACTCGAACACATAAGTTAATCCAGTTTTGACTCCTTTTGATCAGGTTTTCGATCTAATGAACATCTTAAAACACAAAGGTGCTTTTGAGGAATAATAAATATGCCAAATATAAATAATCACCTTTATTTTGCTCAACGTACTTTGATAATGTCTTGTATTGATTTACGCAGTAACATATACACCCCCGAGCAATTAAATCGACTCAAACCTCGGCGCGTACAAAAAGGCATATTTTTTTAAAATGGCTTAACCGATTTTTGTAAACCAACTTTTTTTTTACAGTAGTAGAATCTGGGAAAAGTCTGATGACTCTCCAGTGAAATTAATTTTTATTCATTAATGTAACATACAAAAAAAAAAAAAAACCTTAGTATTTTATCTATAAAAATCTGCTGTCTCAAGAGTATCCAGAAGGTTTTAGGAAACTGGTACCTTCAATCGGAGACCGCTTTTAGTCGATATTGGTGTACATCTGAGATAAGGAACGATTTATCGTCCTAACTACACTGCAAAATCGCCATCTCACTGGCATCGATGTGCAGCAGAAACTAAGACAATTTCGAGATATAGCTGTTAATCAATAGACAACGAGAAGATGCTTGAAAAAAGTCAACCTCGCTCTAAGAAGGTCCGCTAGAGGCCCAAAATTGACGGCATGCCACCGCAAAGAGCTCGAATTTGCTCACGATCACATCAATTGGATCATCTTATGAGTGTAGAATATGTCTCCATGGTAGTCAAGGAGAGGCCGGGTCTACCGGTATCTAGGAAAGCGATTTTCGCACTGCTGTTTTGCTGAAACAGTCTTGTACGGCTACGGTTCGTGCATGATGTGGGCTGGCAAATCACTTGATGGAAAAATAGATCTTGTTTTCGTACCTAGTGGAGGAAGAAACGATTTATCATCCTTGTTTCCGTATTATAAAGTTATAACTACCATAATTACCGTTCGTATCTTTGATTCCTAAAAATGTCTTTGTTGATCGAATCGCAAAATTTATTTTCGTTTTTTATTTATTGGTGTCCGGCTTTTATTGCACAGCACTGTAGTTCTGATAATCTGATTTTGACTTTGATTGAATAACTAATAATAATTTTATTATCAAATTCCTTTTAAAATAAATTATAATTTTATTTTCTGATTCCATCCAGATTAAAATCAATTTGAAAACTATTTTTGTTGTATCCATTTATAATATATGATAATTAGTTAAATATGATATAAACAACATGGTACTTTGACATTAATATATACCGGCTTATTGGGTTTTATTGAATGGATTAGAACTATATAAAATAATAAATTAAGGAGACTGAAATGTCCGATATTTATGAGAAATGGTTATATGATTCGGGTAGTTTATGTCGTTTCGGTATTGCCGCTTGAAAATAATTTTTTCATTCATGATAATATCATATATACAAACTACAAAGTTATATACATATTATAGTAACAATATATAAAAATTTTAGTTGAAACGCAATAATAATAAACCAGCTTTCACAGGCCATTGCTGGCCTTTACCGTATTAATAACAGCAGTTGCTTCTGTTCGTATATTCGCAAGAGAAACATAGACTTCCAAAAATAATCCGTATAGTGAGAACTACTAACTATTACCTAACCGATAATAGATATTACATAATCGAGAACTGTCCAAACTTAATGGGAAAACTAAATTTTCCTATTTATAGCCGATTTACATTTAAAGAATTTTGAAGAAGAAGTTGAAATCAATTTTGTAAAATGGAAATAAAAACTAAAATTTTTATTACAATATTTGTTTTTTTTTTTGTTTTTGTGTGAATAACCAAAACATAGATTTATCTGCAAAAAGATAAAAAATTTTATCCTGTAAGAATCAGATCTTTCGTCTTTTTATTTTTACAAGAAGAAAATTTTTTTCGGTCTGGCGTGCATAATTTTTCAATCTAGTTTCTCGTTTTTTTCCAATATGAGAAAATTCGTTGAATTTAAATCGGCTATAAGGATAAGAGAAAATGAATCATAAAAAAAGGTAATGGCGAAATATTGTTTGCTTTCCTTTCTGAATACACAATCCTCATAAATATTTTACATTTTCGTCAAGTTTGAGGGAGATAGCCTCGTCTCTGCAAAAGAAAGTTGGAAGTGTCGAAAACATTTCCAGAAACATGAAAATGACTATTGCGGAAATGAATAACGTCGTTGATTGCCGTCGAAGAAATAAAAACATATATAGTAAAGTAAATATTGTATCGTAATATGATTAAAATTTTAGACAGAACAAGAATTTTAATCGAACTACGAGCCCATTGGGTGCTCACAATATGGCCTTGAGACACAAGATCATCACTTTACAAGCATAGAAAGCGGGTACTAATCAATAGCCTTCAAATGATAATTTTACATTTCTTAGTGACTTCACGTTCTAGATATTAATCCTAAATTCTACTGACTTGTTCGTAATCAGATCTCGGTTCATCTGGTAAAATTGTTCATAATTTCAAAAAATTTTAAGGTATATGTATTTTAAAGATAGTAAACGCCCCTCAACCTCAGGAACTGGCGAGTCGCAATATGTGGTCCAAATTTTATTGTATTTGCAAAATTATATATGTAATAAAACTTAATTTCTCTGTTAATTAATCTCATTAAAAAAACGTCTAAACTGTTCTTGGAAATTAAAAAAAATAAATAAAATATTTTAAAAGTTCTCACAATTTTTTTTATAAGAAAATTACATTTTCTACGAAATTGAGACAAAGGAAGTAGCACAATAACCATTTTTCCTGCAAGTTTAGGTATAGCCTTTTGTTGAACAAAAAAGTTCAAAAGATTAAGACAATATAAAATTAAAATTTTAACATTAATATATTATGCACACACAAAAATAAAAAATTTAACAAACATGTATAGGGGACAATAAGTCCGATCATTTCGAAGATCATATGATCGCGATAGACCAAATTTATTTACCTAATTTACAACAGAACAACGGTTGCACTTTATGAAAATCAATTTAATTTTATGAAAATGAAACGACCACTACAAAACAACAACTGAATATAATTAACTATATTCTATAAAGTGATGTTCACTATAATATGTCGCTTTGACAAATGACTTTGAAATAGACTACGTAATAACATGTAATTAGAAAAAAAAAATATGTGTATATAGTATAATATAACAATAACGTAAATCTAGAAACTATAGTAGTTTTTATTTTTAATATCAATATATTTATAATAATAAAGTTGTACACACACAAATACCATGAACTGCAATTACATAGATACACATATGTATAACTAAAGGAGATGTAGGCTGCAAGCTGTCTATATTACAACTTTCATAACGTGTCACTTTACGAAGTATATACAAATATTTTATTTATAAATATTTAAAGTAAAAACAAAAATGCCTTGAGGCACCTGATCATATTATATCTAAAAATAAAAATATATTTTTATAGTATATCCATATCTATAGGGTGATTCTTAACTGCATTGATTTTATCATTAAATTCAGGGCATCTAGAAAAAATGATTAGTAAGTCGGCACCTTTCAAAACATAATATTCTTAAATAGACGGATATGATTTTCCGGAGATTTTACATTTTTGCCGAATGTAAATGCTTGAACTGTCTTGTTTGTTTACTGACTAATATCAGAGGGTTCATAGTGACTAATCTCTCAATATTTTGAAGTTTATATATTATAGTCAACAATCAATTATCACAATTAGCACCCCGTATTAAAATAAATACTTGGTTGAGAAACATTTTCATTTGTTCAAACTTTATATAGCATGTGTTCTCTTATAGGAACTCAATGGCCTTAAAGTGAAGACCATATGCCACCCATTGATATTTAATGTGTAAGCTTAGTTTTTACATGTGATTAAGTAGCTAACCGTATAGTCAATAATTTGTAATAAAGCTAAAATCAGACCAAATTATTTAAAAATATAGGTCCCATCTATCGATACAAACTGGAGACCCATATAGTGAAGACACGTTTTTAAATAAACGTCGGCTGAATCGCAGGTAACTATGTATACCGAATGTTTTAACTGTGAAGGTTTTATAAATGGAAAAAATTCAATTCACCGAGTTCATGTATGCTGGTTTAATGTCCAATGACCTACAAGAGGAGAGCTGCCATTTGGTAGGCGTAGAGGTCGCTTTTGGTGACGATGGCTCTGCAGAAAAAATTTCAATATTTTCTATTCAAAATAATAATATGAATGTTTCCTAAAATATTTTTTTTTCGTGTACTTAAGGAAATCACCATCTCTGTGCTCAATCAAATAGAACATCAGTCAGTGTTACATCATGTTTTATTTGAGCCCAAACGTCGCAGTGCAATGTCACAAATTTACAAGATTTTTAATTGTGAATTGAGCATATTTCAAGCTTACACCGAGTGTATACTTTTTTACTCTGAAATTAATGTGAGTAGAAGACAAATTAATATTTTAATTTAGAATTTGTGAAACCAATATTAAGTGTATTACTTTATGGTAATTTTTTTAAATTTACAACAATTATTGCAAAAATTTAGCATACAATTGCTAAATTGAAAAAAATTTACATAAATTAAATTGAATTTTCGGTTAACGGAATTGCCGCACTTGAAGTCCATTCATATAATTATGAAAACTAAAATTTTGAGCGGTTGCTTTGGTAAATTTAAATTTGCTAAATTTACAAAATTATTTTTTTTATCAAAACAATACACTTATTCTTTATGCCTCAAAGACTTTTCAAAATAAATTGTTGATATATTGTTAGTTCAAGCAATATGCCAACAGATGTCACTAGTACAAAAGTCTTTAGCTTTGCCTTTCAAGTATAATCTACTAAACTTTTGTAAAATAAAATTTTAAGAATTTAAAAAAAAAGAATGTAGCTAATTAACTTTTAACAAAATAATAATATTGCCCCACTTGTTGTACACGAATTGTTGTACAAGAATAACTACAAGTACATGTTACCTAAAAGTACAGGAATGAGATGTTGTATCATCGAAAGACATAGCGAATAAAGATAACTGATGCTACGTCTCGTCGGATTTTTAATCATTGCAATTTTAATAAACTACAACGATCTTTATAGGGTGGAAGAATATATTCACTTACCCGAAAAGAAGGTAAGCCCTGAAGCGCATATAAAACAAACCGCTTCTGTATACTTTCAATTCTGTCCGAATGGCATTGATAGAATGGAGATCAAACCTGAGAAGCGTACTCTAAAATGGATCGAACAAACGATACATACAAATCATTTTAGAGTGAGCGGGTCACAAAAGTCTTTACAGTTTCACTTAATGAAACCTAATATAACATAAGCTTTCGCAACAATGGTGTCTATGTGTTTTGTAAATGAAAGATTAGAGCAGAATATTATACCTAAGTCAGATGTGAATTCAACTCTATTAACAGTTGTACTATATAAAGAAAATATTCCTGCAGTAAAGGTGAACGAATTCGAAAAAAAGACCAATTACAGAATTTATTTAAATCACTTTGCAATTTTAAGCAATCTAATATATTAGCAATGGGACTAAAAATGTTTAAATCATCAGCGTAAAAAAGACATTGAGCAAATTCAAACTCCTCAATGAGGTCATTAATGAATAAGGCAAATAATAGTGGACCAATGTGGCTGCCTTGTGGAACACCAGAGGTAACACGAAATAAACGAGAACAAGAATCATTAATCTTCACAAATTAGTAACGATCGGAAAGATAAGAATGCAACCACCTGATAGGGATAAACTCACAATTAAGTTTATCGAGCTTATCGATAAGAATTGAATGATCAATTTTATTAAAAGCCTTTGAAAAGTCTGTGTAAATCACATCAACTTGTTGCCCATTATCCTATATAGTATGTAAATGTCCGCAAAATGAAACTAAATTTGTAACAGTGAACCTAGCCGGACAAAAACCGTGCTGAGCTGGAGAAATAAACGTCTTCACGTGAAAATTTAATAATTCCTGTACCAACGCTTCGAAAAGTTTTGGAATTGCAGAAAGAATTGCTATTCCGCGATAGTTACTGATATCACATCTTTTACCAGATTTAAAAATCGGACGAATGAAAGAAATTTTCTAGGGATCAGGGAAAATTCCATACCGGATGCTTTCATTAAATTAAATCATTTTTGATTAGGATCAAAGAAGGAGCTAAGCTCTCAGCACAACGCTTGGTTAGGATAGGTGGAAAACCATCATGCCCAGCTCACTTATTAATATCAAGTTGTAATACACCATCATAAACTTCTACTTCGGTTAAATTAAAAAAATTAAAATCATTTTTAAAATGAGAAACAAGAGTTGAGATATTTGATATAGCAGATGGTAAAGCAGGTTCATAAACGGAAAGAAAATAATCGGCAGAGATTGCAGATATCTGAGAACTGACTAGTAGAATAGCCCTGTAATGTCATAGGTGTGGGAAACCATGCTACTTTCCTTTTACCATTTATGAAATTCCAGCACCTTTTTGGATTTGAACTTAATTCATCTTCTATCTGCAAAATATAATTATTATACAGAAACAAATTTAAAGTTTTAAACTCCTTTCGAGCTACAACAAATATATATATATATATATATATATATATATATAGATTTCTATATAGAAAATGAAATTTGTTTCGCGTTTTTCGAGGCGCAATAATTCTTTGTTGTACCGTGGTTCAGGGTATCGCGGTTGGTTTTTAATTAATGTAACGTACCTTTCAACACCAGTCTTGAGCAATTCATTGAAAATTGAAAAAGTTTCGTTTAAATTATTTGTTCTTCTTCCGAGAAAACTTCAATCAGAATTAATAAGAAATTCGTTTAAAGATACAAAGTCAGCATGCCTAAAATCAAAATGAAAAGAATTATTAGATGAAAGCTGGGTAAAGCATTTTTCGAACATGCTCGAACATCCGGTAAGGTCATCACACGAAGAAACCTCGGAGTACAATACATCGGTTGAAAAAACTAAATCTAGGAATTTTCCTTGAGTATTGGAAATCTGCAATGTAGCGATTTATCTGCAATGTAGCGATACTAGCAAAGTAGTCCAATACTGCCAATGCCTTTTGATCGATAGAGGAAGACATGAAAACTCCATCAACAATGAACCAAGTAACATCGGGAATGTTGAAGTGTCCGATAACCATTATTTGCTCTCCAACGTGTATCAACGGTAAAACATTAAAATTAAAATTTCAAGATAATTTTCCAAAATTATTCCGTCGGGAATGTAAACAGCAACCATTAGAATAGATGTATTGGCAACCTTAATCCGTACAGCAATAACATCAAAAATTGGATGACATGCAATGATTTCATTTTGAATCGAGGTCTTAACAGCAATCAACACACCTCCTCTCTTAAGACTAGTACATAATCATGCCGATCTTTTCTATGGACCACATAGTCGAACTGAAAAAATTCTTCAGGGCTAACATTTCTGGTAAGCCATGTCTCTGTGATAATAATCACATCATAATCATTGTCCAAAACCCCAAGCAAAAATAATTTAGCTTTACCACGAATGCCTCCACTGCATGTGGTAGTAAATGGAACTGACAGCATTTTGTACAGAACTTTTAGACAAGACTTCCTCAGCTTTGTAAACACCCAACAAATTTAAATTTTGGCTGAGTTTAATATCACAGCCGGTATCCGAAGTTTTACATTTGAGGCCACTGGATGAAAAATTCAGTTATGGAATGGTTTAATACTAACATCAATAGGGCCAGTTTTAACATGTAGAGCCTTTTCACGAAGTTGTTCATTTATACCCAATTTAAAACAAATGTATTCAAGATCTTCTCGAGTTTTAGTCTTAGGGATGGGCACTCCAACTTTGCACAAATTGGTGCAACCAATCATTTATTTGCGAGAGCCAATATATCATCTTCAGTAGTAGAAGTATTGAATCTGGATAAATAAAGCCAACATTTAGGAGCAACTTTTTTAATTTCAAAATTCGGCAGGGAACTGGTACCGGAAATATATTCTATGTATTTCTTTTTAGAACAAGGAATTAAAGGCTTATTTAGGATGATATTTCCAGATTTTTTCAAAATTTGATTGATTGGGTTGATCATTTTGCAAACTGCTTTCATCAGCAATTGGTAAAATTGATCAGATTAAAGCACTGATATAAAACCGAGTGCTGGTACATTAACCGATCCTAAATCAGCATCGGATAAACTCGAAATATTATTACTCACAGGAGAATCTATTAGATTTTTCATATTAACTAGATCCTCTTGATGTAAATCTGATTCACTTTTATTTTTCATAACTCGTACGTCATTTTCGACAATAATTAGCCGAGACTCAAGAATAACATTAGATTCTATAGCCAATTTCAAATCAGTTCTCATTTTATTAACATCATTTAGAATCAACTGATGTGAAATCTCGTTGACTTTCAGTTTTTCAAATAGATCTAGCATAGTTCTTTGCAAATCAGGAATAGTTTTATAGAGTCATTTGACTCATGCATATCCCAAGTGGTATATAAACCATCATTTATTATTAAAAATGTTTTGTTTTGAACACTGGCAACAAGGGCAATTCCACGAAAAAAAGTTTTTAATTAATGTCGCTTTTATATTGCCTATTATTTTGACACATTTGATATGCAGTAGTTTACCACATTTGGCACTGCATAATACGACTGGAAATCTATTCTGAGTAATATTGCTTAGGCAAAAACTGCACGTTTTCACAGACATATCAAAACAAAATTTTGTTAACAAGTCCACAATAAAATAAACACAACAAGTGTTATTTTATTTGAATGCAAAAACAACGTCCGTGCGCTGAGAATACTATCGAATATTTAATGTTCGTTAATATTATAGGTGTCATAAATATTTGTACCTTAGCATACGACACTCTAAAAATGTATTTTTATGTTTTGGCGAAGACGAAACTTTTTATTTAACAATAAAACAAACCAAACGACTTCACCAATATTGCTCCTAGTATTTATCATACCATTTATCAAAAACAAATTTGATTTATTTATTTATTTAGAATAATAATATTAAGATGTCTCAAAAACAGCTGTCGATTATTTGTCGAAAATAATACAACTTACTGACTTTAGCGATTTTCAAAGTGATCCTCACTTTCGATAGTATCGAAGGTGATGTTACAACATCCGACCTCAGCATTCATTTAGTGACAGTAGGTGATAGCTCTGAGATATGTCTAAACATCTGTTGTGTGGCAACCCAGTTTCCGTGCATGTCGAGGTCTTATGGAATAGCTAATTATATTTGGAAAAAAAATTCCCACCAAAGAAATATTTTCTTTTAAGTGACAGCAAAGCTACAAGTGTTCTTATTAGCCATTATTTTTTACATTTTACAATTAAATTGCAATCGATTAGTAGGATAGTTTTGAATAAGTTTTATTGCATTAACACAATTCCCAAACTTATGAAGTTCTTGTAGCAGTATAACATACATGGTTCACACAATCGAAATACGTATATGTCAAAAATAAATTCCATTAAAGATAGCGAAGAAGGCGATAGATTAATAATTTAGTTCCAATAAAATAAAAAAGTAAATGCCCTATATAGAACCGATCATTGTGGGACTCCAACATATACGACTTTTTCTAATAAAACATTAAAGTTAACAGTTTCCATAGCTTTAGAAAGAATAATAAATGCAGATAATTTTAAGTTTTGATTCAAGCAAATAGAGTTTGAAGAGTAGTTTGATAACATTTCATTTTATACTTAACAATACAGAATAAATTCTAAGGCGATAAAATCAAAATCTTTGACCATTGCACTAGGAATCCCGTCAATTACTATAATTGGAAAAAATACAGAACCTAGAATAAAAAGTAAAGAAAGCTTAGAAAAAGGACTGTAATTATATCTATTGGTCGGAAATGGAATAGTTCTGAAAGAATACTTTATATTAAACTATTTTGGTCCAAAATAGAGAAAGCTCATTTTATGAATTTGAAATTCGCATCGTCCAAAGGATTGCGATTTAACCTTCCAAATATTTTCACCGCAGTGCTTTCTATACCAATAATAGATTCATAAAACTATATTATATGAATGAAACTTATATTTATTTATTAATATCTAACACATACCTCACGAATACGTCATAAATATACACTATGTAAAACTAAAAAAAAAAAAATCATCAACAAAATGGAAGTCGTTAGATTATATTAACGAAATAGCCCAATATTAGTTAACCTAATAAGTTTACTAACTAATTATCAACAAAAAATAAAAAACAAATAACATATAAACAAGATTTTTCTCGACTAAAAAAAAATTAAATCAATGAAAAATTCGAGCCATCGTGTGTGGTAAGATAAAATTCTTTAATTTTGTTATTCGATTTTTTGTTAGTTCGGTTCGGTTCTTATTCTGAATGATTTGTTTAAAAGGGCGGACATTCCAATATAATTATTGTATGTTTTTGACATGAACAAACAAGATTAAGGAATCCACATAAATAATATAATTTTTATGTTCTTTTCTGGATAATCATACAATTTTTATACAAAATATTGGTTTGTTTAAAAACATCCGAAAAATCATTAAGACAAAAAATAATTTAAAAGAAAAAATTGATTCATTGATTTAAATTGATTCATCTCTCGTACATATATGTACATATATACATAATTTTATACATATAAAAAAGAGCAAATCATACTCATTCGTTGGTTATAGCTATATTTGCTTATTAAATAATTTTAATAAACATTTTCAAAATGACTGAATGATTTTAAATTTTTTATTTTTCATTTTTATTTTTTTATTACAGTAGAAATTCCACCTTAAGCCACACCGCTCGTTTATAAGGTAATAACAAGGCAATTCAAGTGGATGTATATCTAAAATACCTTTAGGATTGATCAAATTTTTTACAGTGTATACATCCATAGATATAATTAAAACGTTAAAATTATAGTTCCTTGAATTCCTATTTTATGTCCCACTCTCTTACGTATGTGTGTATATAGCTTATAAGATGGGTAATACTTTCTTAATTTTTAGATTTTACGATTCATGTTTTGTGGTTCAGATTTTTTTATTTTTTATTTTAAATAATAATTTAATGGTTGTTATGTTTAAAGTTTTTGTTTTTCCTTTCGACAATCTTGTATTTTTTTTTTTGTATGTTCTTCTTCATAAGAAGTTGTTGATGATTATAATATAGCGATGGGAAAATAAACATAAACAGAATTAAGAGACTTGTTGGTGGCTTTAGTTATTTCTTTTTCACATTTTGTTCTTTGATCACGATATTATGTATTTGCAATTTTTGCGGCAATGAAAATTAAATAAATTGGAAATAAACCAACAAAAAAAAATAAACGTAAGAAAGGCTGACTACCCTATATCAAAACATGATGATTTGCCCAAATATCATATGTGACAATAAACGTTCCGAAAATGATTTTCAGTATCAAAGGCTCGTCAAAAACTATAAAATGTATTATTTTTCGTATATATATAGGAACTTTTACTTATGTATGCAAACACTGTACATTAAACCACAACAACAACAACAACAAAAAATGATCATCATGTATCATCAAATTGTTGAAAAATGTTAATTTATGTTGATGCCAATACAATCCAAAGCAATTATATAATTGTTTATATATGATTGTGTATAATATACGTTTAAAACGTGTCCATACATTTAAAACAACAAAATAGAAACAATAACCTTCCAGCTTATGGAATGTTAATTGCAAGAATTTATTTTAGTTCTGTTTATTATATAAATAAATAAAAATAAAAAAATGGTCAAGAAGAACAATTTTAGTTTGAAATAAATAAAATCGCAAAACGAAAGAAAAAATTTACAACGAGTAAATTAATTTTTTTTTTTTTTTTCAACATTCTCGTATTATTGCTAAATTGTGGTTATTAAATCAATTCATTAATATTCGAAATGTTTTCGTTCACTTTTAAAGGAGTTTTACCTTAGTTCTTGGCATTGTATTATATTTAAACCATTCGCGAATAAATTAAACAAAATATGATATAGTGTACGACTCGTAAAACTACATAGCATAAATAATGTTTTCCTGCGAACAAGATACTATTATTTATATAGTAACATTTTGTTATAGTATTGTGTCCATCAAATCAGAAGCTAATTAAATATTTTTGAAAAATTATCAAAAGCTGAATGGAGATTTGACGATTCAATCCTTTTGTTTTATTATTCATTAATATTACAACTGATTATAATTCGTATCGTCTCGATATCTTATGGTCAAATTAGCAGAAATATAACCCATTAGTTAAACTCTAAAAGGGGACTTATCCTTTACCCTGTTTTGGACGTCTTTTATTCAGCATATACCACGAATCCCATCATTTTCATGTTATCCGAGAGGCTGTATGTGTTTATTCGAATGATAAATAATTTCTTTACTGACGTATTCCATCCGTGTGTACATAGGGAGGTTATCATTTTTTATGTACCAAGAAGCACTATTCGCCATTCCACGTAACACTTTATTTAGGAAGTCTTTTATTTTAATATTAGTTTTCTTAGTACAGCCCCAAAGCTGAATTTTGTTGGTATAATAACAACATATTATGTATTGACAGCTCTGAATATCTTCCAATATGCCAATAATTTTTTCTCTATTTAATGTTGAGTTCATATTTTTTCTTTTTGATGTTCTTTCCATATTGACTTAGCATCAAGAGTCATGCCAAATATTTAGCTTTGTTCGCATATTTTTTGGAATTAAGTTCTTTTGGTACTCAATTAACTTTTTGATTTTTTTTAATCCAGCTATACTTACAAAGTTCGTAATACTTTGCACTTTTCTAGGCGCCTCTTCTGCATTAGCTCCGATTCTAGAATTGCAGTGTCATCCGCGAAAGTAGTTATTGTTATTTCATTTGTGTTAGGATAGCCGCTTGTATAAAATAACTAATAGACTCATCTCAAGGGGCTAGGATGTTACTTTTAAGAGCACTTGCTGATATTAGTTTTGATTCGGAACTTCTTCATATGTAACGTGAAAATATTGGTTAGGAATATAGGATTTCAGAATTTGAAAGTATTCTTTTGTTAGGTCTTGGAGCAATTTATATTGAAAACCAGGATGCCACACTTTATCGATGGCTTGGGATACATCCAGAAAGATTACGCAACATATTTCTTGTTGTCAAGCACCCCTTCATGATCCTGTAAACTTGTTCAATGATAGAGTGGTTTTCTCGAAACCTAAATTGATGAGGAGGTATTTTTTCCAAATATGAAAGGCTTCATTGTTTTGAGCAGCAGTTTCACAAAGATTTTGGGAAGTACTAAAAGCAGGAATAATGGCTTATATAATTTTTTACGAGGCTTGTTTGGTTTCGGTATTATTATAATTTCTACTATTTTCTATTGCTGAGATACACGTTTTATAGTCGAAGCCTCTTCCGCGGATTACCTTAAGTGTGGTTGAAATGTCTCTTACACGTAAAATGCAAAAAGTTCTTCTGTTAAACATTTGTTACTCCCAACTTTTTTATTAGTGGTATTTGGTCTTTTTAGTGGTTTTGTAGCTTTCCATAAAATTGGCTAAATCCAATTTTTAGTTCTTTAATTCTGCTAGTTCTTTATTACAAATGTAATTAAGAGATATTTTGCTTTGTGGTGCTCATTTTTTCTGTCATATATTCCACTTTTCCGCTTTCCAATTTTTAATAGCCAACTCTCTGATTTTAACTGGATAAGTGAAATAGTTGCGCCTCTTCTTTTGAACTATTAGAGTGCTATCCCAAGTGGCTTGTTAAATAGTATTAAGTACAAATGGTTGCAGAGTTATCTTAAAGAGAGACGCCAAAATGTTAAAATTAATATTTCATTTATTTCAAATTGTATAGTAAAAACTAATGATTCTCACGGTTCTGTTCTATGACCATTAGCATCATTTCTACTTTACTTATCTATAGATTATCAGTCAAAAATATTTAAAAAAAAAGTCTTTTTTTATGATTTTACGCCTATTTTAAAACTATTTTTAGTTTTCCGGCAGATATGAATATTAAAAAGTCTCTTTCATTAAAAAAAAAATAAAAGTATCAAATAGTTATATTTTCCACTTTATGTCGATTCAGATTGTATATTCTCTATTAATTTGTAGGATTAACAGTGCAGTGATGATATATTTTGGGTATTCCCCATTTGAGGAATAAAAAATATGAAAAATTGAAATCCCTACTTCACATGCTGCTTGGCGAACAGATTGTCTTGAAGTATCGCGATATGTTTCAAGCAGTTCTTCTTCTCTTGCGGTGCTTGTGGATGTCTGTGGTCTCTGTTTGTGGACATCTTGAATAGTCTCATTTTTTCAAATTTATCTCTGATGCGAGTAATGGAGACTCTTGTAGGTGGATCTATATGAAATTCCCTTCTAAACTGTCTTTGCACTTCCACTATGTTTTCAAACTTAAGGTAGCACTTTAAAATAACTTTACGTTTTACAAAGTCTAGTCTAATTACCGACATGATTATAAATGTGTTTTACTCTAAAAAAAACCAATTATATTAGTTAGAATGAGGTATTAAAGTGTGTATACATTTTTTTGGGACACTCTGTATTTTAAGTTTACTGGGTTTCTTTGACGTTAAACGGCCTACAGTGGTATTCTTGACGTAACAAGTACATTCAATGTGTTTTCTGACTATTGCTGATAATATTACAAAACATTTAAATCAGATTGATATCTTGGAATTCAATGGCATACTTTATTATACTGATAAAGTATGCTTCTTCTTGATCACTATTTATAGTTTATAATTTTTGGCTATTTTAATTCTTAGTTTAAAATATTATCTTTTCTGTTTTATTGTTTGATGATTATCTTATAAAGATTATTCGGAATATTTTTATTTTATGGATTTGAAGAATTATATTTTTATAGTATAATTAAGAACAGTTAACTTTTGTAACAAATTATATTTTGTTTTAACATAAAAATGCTTAAAAAGGTATAATTTATTCAAAACTATTTTATAATCATATGTTATTTAATAGTTATACGTCCGATAAGTTAAAGGGATATTTTTTTTTTAATAAAGATGTATATGGTATGGACGTGATTTTAAATTTTTGAGATTTTTTTGAATTTTTAATATTCTATTTTAACGTTTTTTTTTTTTTTTGTTTTATCTTATCTTAATTTGGAAGATGCTAATTTTACAGACTCTTCTACAAAGATTCATTAAATGTTAAAATAGTTTTGGTGACTACTGTAAACCACATATAACACTTAATCAATATAATGTTGAGGTATAAAGCGCATACATATTGTGTTTGTTGTGTTATTATTTAACTCAGATGGTGTTTTTTTTATTAAATATATTCCTCCATAAAATATATAGGTGCATGTATATATATATATATATATATATATATATATATATATATATATATATATATATATATATATATATATATATATATATATATAAATCTTGAAATGGTATATTCAACCTATTCTTAAGACAGGTACTTGTTATTATTAAATTTGTCTTAATTCGCGTGTATTACAAATATACAATTATTATGTAGCGCCATTTAATTGACAATAATATGTTACACTTCTTTTATGGAATGAAATGTTTAAATTATTTCGAACATGTATGTATATGACCATATTAGTTATGGAGAATATAAAATAAAATTACTGTTTACATTTTTATTGAGTTCAAATATAGATATAAAAGTACTCGTATATATGTATATATATATATATATATATATATATATATATATATATATATATATATATATATATATATATATATATATATATATATATATATATATATATATATATATATATATATATATATATATATATATATATAAGAAAGTTACTTCTGGTATTTATCAAATAACAAAAAAAAATATGCGAACATCAATTTTATGTTTATTATGTCACGTACATCAGACGTCGGCTATTTAAATATATGAAATATATATACAATACGCATACATAATCTTTATATATAAAATTGTTGGTGCATGTGTGTCAGGAATCATCACATATACTAAAACACTCGATCGATTGACTTCATATATACTCACAACATATGTTATTGTTATATAGTAACATTTAATCAAACAATTGAACATTCTAAATTCAATACCAGATCCATAATAAAATATTCCAGATCCAAAAATTGTACGCAATTTATTTGATTTCGTTAAATAAGCAAAATTGTTAATAAAACATTTGGTAACAGACACTATCACAGCAGACATATCGTCGTCGATCAACAGAAAATGGTGGACAACCGAGTTACAATTAAAATCAGAAACACAACTAATGAAACTGAATTAGATAACTCGTTTAGGTTGTGACATATTCGCTAACAATATGAATTATTGCAGTGGTAGTAAACGTCATTATAGGAACCAACTTGGAATATGTGGATTAGAAATCATTTGTTTCCGGTTCACTCGTTGAAAAACCATCCGATTTATTTGTTCGCCGAGTTCGCTATATATATATATATAGCAACTGTATATAATATATTAGATTTATATATATCGCAATATGAGTACAATATCAAAATTATCATTTTGTATAGAAGAAGGCTTTGAAGATATAAAATACAATATGTAAAATTTTGATAAGGTTATGTGTCCTTGAATTTAAAGAACAACTTAATGTATTACAAATGAAATACCCAAAACTCGTCAATTCTATTAAATTAAATCAATAAATTAGTTGAATTAACAGTTTATCATTTTATACCAAAAAATAAATATCTATCTTTCAAAGGTAATTTAAGCGAAACTATCTTCAAAACTAGTTTTGGTTTTTAATTTCATCTTATAACAAACAAAATAACTAAATTATATATATATATATATATATATATATATATATATATATATATATATATATATATATATATATAAATGAATCCATCGTGTATATGATATTTACAGATGTTCATCGAAGACATTTAGACGCTTTGCAGATTAAAAAATTTATTTATAGCATAAATTAATATTTTATGTTTATTTTTTTTATTGAACACGCTGTCATTTTTATAGTGTTTTATCCAAACTATACAAAACCGATATAATAAACGTACATATAATAAATATTTTATGTAAATTTTTTTAAAGCATTTTGTTGTGGTATGTATATATAGCTATATACATTTAAACATACATATAAGATACATATGCTTAGAAAGTGCAAATTTTATAATTTAGAAATTTGGGAACCTACTTTAAAAATATTGAATTTCGTAAACTATAACGGCCTCGAAACTATTTTAAATTAGTTTAAGCTAATAATAATTAATAAACATTCGTTATATATATATAAACGCAAGGGTTGTTTATACTTTATAGTATATATACAAAAGACTTGGGCTTATGTGTAAGCGGCGAACTCGATTTACGAAAAACATTGTAACGTGAAACGAGAGAAAAACATAAGGAAATAAATCGGAACAATTGTAACGTCTGCGCGTTGGCTCCTATTTCATTTTGTATATTTTTCGAGGTTTATTTCTGTTACAATAAAAAGCAATATAAAAGTCAACATATATATCATCATTTATTGAAATCATGTATCCCGCAGCATTTATTGAAGCAATGAACTATTTTTCTTTTTGAAATATCGTTTTGTTGTAATAGGACACCCTGTATAATCAACCGAAATCGAAAGAAAGGATCTAATTCAAAAATATACTACAAGAAAATTAAGAAGAAAGAACAATAAAATGATATATCAAATGATCAATTAAAAGAATAAAACATTGCCGCATATGGAAATTACAAAAAAAGTAACCCACATGTTTGTTAACGTTCCTCGAGTGCATGTTATTATTGAAGAACTTGTTTGAATTTTAACTTTCTATAACGAAATGTAATTCATTAACAAATGAGTGCCAAATATCATATTTATGAGGCATTCCTATACTGTGAAACATTACTACTGTGTCTTAATTGAGACGATTAGTAAGCATATAGCAACATTGCGTTGATCTTTGGAGTCGTTTAAAAGCATATTTTCAAAGCTTTTATATTGAAAATAAATCCGTTTTGGAATGGTTAAAGGTTTTTTACTTCCAATCCGCATTTGTTAGGTTAAATTTTCCTTATTCTTAAAAATTTCTTTTTGTTTCCTTATTACCAAGCCAAAACCAGCCATTCTTGAACGCGAGTCAATTTTTGAAACTCTTGCATTGAATAAATCGAACCAATCGTTAAGCCGCAAAATTTAAAATTTTAATATAATAAAATAGAATAATAAAATATGGTATAATAGTATTAAACTATAGCCTATTTAAGTTAATTTGCTAATTCTTTCGCAAATTTGGGCCTTGCCACACCCCATTTTCCCATTTTTTTTAAAGTATATGAATTGGTATGTGAATTGGTATGTCGGTGGCCACCTTTAATATCTAAATGAGTGCAAAAAATGAATTCTAAATAATTTAATAAGGTGAGGATTGTAACTAAATACGTACATTTTTTATTTCCATCACAAGGATTTACAAAACAGGGGTGGTTACTATTTGGTTCCAACAAACCTCGTTTACCACCTCCCAAATCAATAACTACAACAAAAACTATAACATCATATTAGAAACAATAACTACAACATCATATTTAATAGCATGTCCGGTCTATTTTTTTGTCTAAATTGTCGACTTTTCAGTTCAACCTTACTTTTCGCTATTACTCACTTGGCGGCGGACGAAAAGACTCACCGTGAGTTTGCTTTTCAATTATAATTTAACTTGACGTCAAACAAAAATATAAATAAGCCTCTGTATTTATATTTTTTAGTGTTATGTTTTTTAATTGTTTACCATAACGGTAAATTAAAAAAAAAAATTTTCAAAAAACTAAATTACCACGAATTTAAAAATTGGAAAAGCAGGCACAGTATATATATTTTACACTAGGACCATCTATAAGAATAATAAGCAGAACTATACATTAATTTAGAAAAGACAAACATTTAGACAAAAAAATCGGCCGGGGACACACAGTCTAAATGAAGTTTTGTGATTTAAGCATAACAACTCAAAAAACGTATTTTACATATGCGCAATAGTTATTTAATATACTTTTATTGTACTTTTTAACTGTTATTTTATATAAATTTATTTTATACACTCTGAGCTTTTATATCCTTTTATGATTTGACCTACTCAAATTAGAAAATTAAGAAAATATTTTTAGAGTTCGTATAAACGACATATGGTTGATTGGCCGAGAAATGTATTAATTTTATTTATTAAAATGCCCACAATCCCTATATAGATCATGTCGGACTGTCTAGATTATACTACAAACGAAAATGCGGCCATCTTTTGGAAAATAGTCAAAGTTAATTATCTCGTACAACAACAAATTTAAAACAAGAAAAATCATAGCCAATATCATTTTCATTCAAACCTTTAAAATATTACATATTTTCCTGTTTGATTTAGTATTTTTTCTGTCTTAATTTGAGCTATTTTGTTCATTTGTAATATTTTATGTTTTCCGTTTCACACGAAATGTTTTAAAGAACAATATAAAAATAAATCTTCCGGGAATAATTGGTACTATATACATTGATCGTGCTGCCTATTTTGGGAAACATTGCTAACTACATACTTTGATCATGCTGCCTCTTGTAAATAACATGGTATACTAAATACTTTGACCGTGGCGCCTCTTTCGGAAAACATGGTCTATACCTACTGGAAAATAGTACTACTTAAAGGAAAATAAATCCTCACATTTTTAATCCTTCTTGCTTAATTTGTCACAATGCCACTCAATACTATATATAATATCTATAATTTTATATACGCTATCCGAATTCACAATCCATTGGTTTGGCACTTAACCATTTTTATTTAAATTCCGCGCTTTTATCAGATTACCGCAGATGACCATATGAATTAAAATATTTTTATAAAATCGCATTAATATTCGGCTAAGTTTCAAATTTGCGTTTTTGTTTCAGCTCTGTCTAAAATATTTTTAGAATTCAATTTACATAAAAGAATACCGAACGTTACCGCTTTATCGCATGTATTTTTAAATTTTACGGTATGAAAGGTGTGAGTTGTTATCACCAAATTAAATTTAATGTATAATTTATACATATTACAAAAGTTTTATATTTATTTGAAGGAATTAATGGCACCTAAAGATCAGAAAGATGTTGGTCATGTATTAAAGTAAGTTCAAACAACAGTTTGGTTATGAAATGTATAGACTAAGTTGTTGCTTAGATTAAGTTATTATAGCCATAACCCCATAAGACGTAATGTAATGTTACAATTGTAATATTTGTAGTATAGGTACATCGTAGAATAGAAAGCAATAAATTTAAATTTAAATACTAATTAACTTTCTGTTAAACAACAGATATTTACTTTGACATTATTTTTGTTAAGTTTAGTTGAAGTTGAGGCATAGCGACTTTTGTGCTAATATCATCTTTAAAAAAAACCTTTAACTAAATCGGTAAGCTTTAACTTAGTTGATTTAGTCGATTCCTCACATATAAATCCACATTGCCATTAATCACAGCAAGATTGTCGCTTTTATCAGTCGATTTAGCGAAACCATCAAATTCTACGAAATGATTTATCTCGCTGAATTCTTATCTCTATGGTGAAACGCAATAATATAATATTATATCTATATACTTATGTCTTAAAATAAAGTAACTGCTAATTTCTAGAACAAACTATATGCTAATGATTAAATCTAAAGAACAATAAAACAACAAAAAAATTAAACAATAATTTATTATGAAAAAATTAAATTAATCATAAACTTATTATTTAAATTTACGATCATTCGTATACCAAACAAAAAACCAGAAAAATTAATTGGTTTTTAAGACGACATAATGTCTGTGATATTCTTATATTTTTTTTATTTGTTGCAGTGATTTATTTCAAATGTATATATTTTTTGTTTGTTTTTTATTTTATATATATATATATATATATATATATATATATATATATATATATATATATATATATATATATATATATATTTGTTTAAATAAAATATTTAAATAAATTTTTCGTATGCGCAAATATATATATATATATATATATATATATATATATATATATATATATATATATATATATATATTTATAAGCTTTTGATTGATATAGGTATGTGTTTGAAGCTTAAACTCATTAAGATTCACGATAAGGTATGATTATGTAATTTGAATATAGATAAGCATCAATGTACAATATATGTATATATATAAGATATCGAGTATCAAGTTTGACGTTGATATATTTTTGTGTGCACAGTCATACAAAATTCAGTGAATCCAGTTAAATTATAATCGGAAAGCTTTAAAACAAACCGGTCAATATTGGCTTAAACGTCGCACGAGTAAAACACAATTCCAAAGAAAGCCTACAAGGTGATCAACTTGTGTTGTATTATATGTATTTGATTATTTTATGAGAAGATTTATTTCTATAATTTAATAAATCAGACAATGTGACGATTAAAAACGAATTACAATTCCAATATTAGAAAATTAAATTATTTCAAAATATATATTTTCACATACTTGCGAAAACTATATATTTACAAATAGACATCATGTGTAAAATGTAAAATAAAATAAAAATAAAATATGATTTTCTTAAACTGACTAACCTTCAAAAATTAAAATTTAAACAAAACCGCGTCTAATCTCCTCCAATGTGACCTCATCGAAAATATAACCTTTCACTCGGCATATAAATTAATATAAAATATATCTTTAATATAATAAAATGAACAAAATATTGTCAAACAACAAAATGTAAGACGCTAAAAGGTAGATTTTCATGAAAGAGTTAAAATGACACTCATAACGACGACAAGCTGTCTTGCTTTGAAAAAATGTATATATGTATATATATATATATATATATATATATATATATATATATATATATATATATATATATATATATATATATATATATATATATATATATATATATATATATATATATATAAAATAGTAATAATACTGAACTTCCAATAAAATATAAAATTGAATTGCATACTTGTTTTTTTGTTTAAATATTTATAATATTTGTTATTTATTTATTCAATTTATCATAAATGATTGTTATTGATGATTATGGATATAGAAATGATGATAAATTTTATCGAACTTACGTTGTTTGTTTTTCAAAAAAATTTATAATTTGGTTTCTCTTTTTGAATATTAATTCGATGTTAATACATATATGTTTGTGTTGATGAGTTGGCTTGGTCCCGTGGGCGATTCGTTGATTGCGTGCTAGACATTTTGGAGCCCCAAAACTAGTTTGTATTTTTTTTTGTGTGTTTTGGATGAATACGTATTATATAAAATTGAAGATTTTGTGTTGCGTACGATATTAATATTTATTCGCAGTTGCAATTTTTATTGACTGTAAAGTCTTACTTATCATCCGTGAAGAGTAAATTATAAGATGCTTTTGGGTATTTCTCGGATATAATAGCATATATAAGGCGCTCTAATAAACAAGACAATTTAAATTTGAGTGGACTATTGTTTTGCAGCTATAACCATCTCGAAATAACGTCGCTATACTATGAAATTTTTGATTGTTGTTTTTATGTCGAAAATTGCAATTATGAATTTTTGATTTCGAAAATAACCTTAATTTACGTTTAATATACTATTTTCAAATAATTAAAATACAGTTAACCATGTTATTATAGAATTAATGACTCACACGGAGTAGTAGCACCGGCATATATCTAGAGAAAACAGTTTTGTGATAGTTCAAACGTGCTTGGCATGCCAAATAAAATTTATTGCCATAACCTCCACATTGTTTATATTTTTCTAAAAAAAAATTAAACGCACTTTCAGTTTCATTAAGCTATTTCGAATTTTAAAACAATTATTTACTGACATTTTAAGTGAAATTGAACATCATTTTCCAGAATCAAATTATTTGTCATACCAACAAATTTTAGAATCTAAATTTATTTAGCAAATACATATTTTTCAAAAAACTGACCAAGATAAAATTTAATCTAACGAGTATATCTTAAATGAGTACGGGATTCCAGGCGAGATTACCAACACACACCTTTTAGGGCTATTTCTTCGGGTTTTTTAATTTAAGCAGTAAAAATAAATTACAGGTAAAAATTAAATAAAATCATAGGTACAGACAGTTTATTGTTTGTTGAGAAAATAAAATATATATAGAGAGCAGAGAGTGATAAAGTTTCAGCAACTGAACTACTCGATATTACGATTTCTTTAAAGTCAAAACTAGTTACATGAAAACGAGATTAGTGTTTTGATGCCAAGTGTAGTCAAATTCTTTGCCTAAAAAAACGACGAATGAAGAAAAAAAGTTCATAAAATGTACCACCCATTTAATATTCTAGCGCTGGAGTATATTTTAAAATATTATAACTTGGAAGATTAAACATTTTTCATGTTAAAATCGTAAAAGCTTCAATTTAACTCATTTTTAAAGGTATCGCACATATTAAACCTGAAAATAAAAGAAGATAATGAAGTTCTGCTTATAATAAAGTTATGACCATCAACAATATTTTACCAGATATGAGCTTCTTATATTAGTTTCTAAAGTTATAAGTATTCCTATCAGTAATACCTTTATAGAAAGAATGTGTTATCCTATAATGGATAATGTTTAGAGAGATGATCGGAATAGAATGAGGCTGAGCTATGTACGATAATAAATATTGGCATGTCATGCGAGGAGTTTTTAATAAAGCTAAAGAATCCTGTTGTTTATCGAAATTATGGAAATTTAATGAAATGTTGGGGTTTGCATAAAATTTATTCGAATTTGTATTGTGTAAACGTTGGTAACCCTAATTCCAGGTATTATTGTGCCGATGGCATACAACATGAAAATATCATCACAAAAATTAACACCATTTTTTTATTAGAACAGTATAAGTATGTATATATTATAATATTTTTAAAAGTTAGTTTTAGAGGCGGAGAACTTTAAATTGGCAATACTGTTTTCTGTGACGGCGATTTGATATTTCTCCCAAAACATTTATGCTAATTCGGTCATTTTAAAATTTTTTATTTTTCGTTTATTACAAAACAATTAAGTTATATATATTTGTTTTGTAATAATGCAAACTTCACGTGTAATAGGAAACTTTTAAAGTTTTTTTTAACACTCATAAAAAAACTGTTAGCAACAACAAGTACGATGTGTTGATGATATTTTTCTTTAATGCAATTGTAGCATATTTTTTTCTAACTGACCTAACTTAATAAATCTTATTGAGTTAGGGTATATACGGGTATATGATAGTCCATCATGATGTGAGCTATTAAAGGAGCTCACATCTTCTCCTCTCGGATTAGTGGTCCAAATTTATCTTGTTCCTTTTTCCGGTCGAATCAATGATTCACACCACTCTCAATCTTGAGGCTAAAGATCCACTGTATGTTGTTGGCCACATCTCATGCCATCCTACTAAGCTAGAGCGGGAGTAGCCGCGGAAAACATCGCAGCGGACATTTTCTTAGAAAATACTCTGGCAAAGTTTGCACCCCAAGTCATGTCAAATGGCGTTATAAACGTAGACTAGCCAAGTTATTTCATCATGAATAGACTTACGCCAAAGCAACGTTTACAAATTGTTCAAATACTGAAATTGCAGTATTTGAACAATTTGAGCATTTTGTTAAGCGATGAAGCACACTTTTGGTGAAATGGCTATGTCAATAATATAGAATTGCCGCATTTAGAACGATGATAGTACATTCGAACTAAAGTTAGTACATTAGAACACCGTTACATCCAGAAAAAGTCACCGTTCATGGAATCATTGGTTCATATTTTTTCAAAAATGTTGATGGTCAGAACGTTACAGTCATTAATTTCACGAAATGGTCCTGTAACTAGCCACCTCGTTCGCACAATTTTACGCCTTTCGATTATTTTCTCTGGGGATATATAAAGTATCACTACGCCGATAAACCAGAAACAATTGAAGCCAACATTCTGTGTGTATTATTGCCAAAATACAGCGTGATTTACTAAACTTAGCTTTATCGAAATATTTAATTAATGATTCGCCAATTTGTTAATTAGAGCGGAGACCGGGGCAAGTTGAAACACGGGATAAATAGCAATTTTACGAATAACTCATAAACTATTATAAATAAAAATAGTGATTATTTGAGGAAATTTAATTTAGCACTTGTAAGTGATTTTTTGAGCGGATATCTGTTTTGCGCATAGCAAAGTAAAAAAACAAGAGTTAATTGTGTTTTTTGTTATTTTATTATTATTTGAGCTGAAAGGGACCTAGTTTTTTTGTTTATTTAGTTTTATTTTCATTATAATACTTTTTTTATCGATTTTTTTTATAGATATAAGCATTGGGGTTGTTATTTTTGTTACGGGATAATTTGAAACTCCATTTCAAGTTGTTTTGAATTGAAATTGTTTGCTCATTTTTTAAGATTAACAAACGCAAAACCAACCGGGTTGATTTTTGAACTGTGATGTATATTACAAGCAAGAAAGGATAGTGAAAAGGGAAATTCCCATCGCATTTATTGAACTACGGCCATCACAGTTTAATTTTCTATAAAAAATATACTGCGAGAGTTTCGCAAGAAAGGGTTCATAGTTCTATATAGAAACTGAATTAAGATGACACACATTAAAAACGTTCTACATATTTGTAAAACAATTCATGGTACAGAAGCATCCGTCTATTTTATTTTCCGTTTAAAATTGTTATTTTTTTATTTAACCTTTAATATGAAAACGTGTGGGTAAAGTTATCCTAAAGTGCGTTTCTACTTACCTCGATTAAGGAGGCCTGTACTGACATGGACGATGTCTCGGCACATGAATTCTGTATACTCATAGTTGTTTTCATTGTCATCGTCGATCGCAATCAAGTGAAGAAAAATCCCTGTTTCAACCCTCCTCCGTTGGTGTTCAAATCCGGTACCTCCCGATACCCAAACACCGCAGCTTTAACCACTGTGCCAATTCCTCGAAATATAAATGAACTTAACATTGGTGAACTGATTAAAGAGGAATGCTTAATATAAAAAACATATATACTTCAGGAATTATCAAGCCCAAATGAAAAATATATGAACATTTTTGTGTTTTCCTACTATGCCTAATTTTGTTTAAATTACTTTATATTGGTTATGCATTCCAGCTAGTAGAGCTTTTACAGAAAGAGTTTTTTTTTTCGTAATGAACTCAAAATGGGGTGTATGAACAGTGAAAAACATTTGACTTAACTAATAAAAAATAATCTATAATAATATATTTTAATCAAAAAGGAACTTTCGCTGAATTGTTGGAAGTACAAAGCAGATCCCTATGCTAAGATTCCCCTAATGGAATCAGGGCAAATAAAAAAGTAAAGGATACAGCAGAATTTCCTGCACCTAAAACAGTAAAAGAGCTTAGATCTTTCTTAGGAATGCTTCGATTCTATCACCATTCCATCAAGGAGGATTGCGCTAAATTAGCTAAAGCCTTGACTTCAATTTTTAAAGTGGAAGATAGACATGTCTCCAAAACAGCTTTCAAAACATAAAAAATGAACGACTAGCAATTATTTGGTCTCTAACGGCTCTAAGGTATTACCTATACGAAAGCCAGAATCAGCCACTGACTTTCACCCTGAGCAACAAAAACCACATCTTTAAAATAAAGAAATGTCACAATTCCTACCGAAACAAACGCTATGACCTAAACTCAACATAGCGATAAAGGCTCCGCACATGATTTGATTCCAACAATCGAGACACCAGTGAATGTTTTCAGGAATCAGATTATTATAAAAACAGGCGATGAAGATTCCTACTAAAATCAAGTTCCTTTTCCAAATTAATTGCGATATAACGGGCTTACCGCTGAAGAAAATAGAGAGCAGATGATAGAAAGATACTATTTTTCCAGATTTGATTCTTCGTTAAAAGATGTTCTACCTTTCAAGAAAATAAATACAATAGGCATTCCTATAATCAGGTAATCAACAGAATACCTATTCCCAAATATATGGGGCTTATTATTCATCTTGATATCTATTAAACAGAAACTAATCTGATTAAATCAAAGCCGTGAATGCCTTTAAGCTGGGGGTCTGTAACGAGCTACTTGTTGTGCTCGTTCCCCTGTGGTAAATTTATTTATGTGTCCACCCCAGAATTTTTTGTTTTGTTGTTTAAATTATTTTAAAATTTATTTTTTTTTATGTTGTACATACTCATTTCCCCTACATTAATTTTTTTTTAAATAAGGTAACGGGAAATGAGTATGTATAAAAAGCCGTGTTTTGTTGTTAATCGGGACAGTTTTGAATCAGAGATGAGATGAAGAATTTTTAATTTGTTATTTAAAAATAAAAATAAAAAAAAACAAATATGTTGTGATTAAAGAAAAAAAACAATAAATAAAAACAATAAATAATAACGTGATATTATTTAAACCTAATTATTGTAATTTTAGTGTATCTAATCTAATTATAGTCATAGTGATAGTGTTGATAACATCTATACAGACAACCGTTTTATGATTAAAAAAAGCTAAAAATACTTCGATACATGATTTTTGAGAAATATAATTATAAAACACTCTCAAAATTAATCCTATTAAATTTAAATCTAAACAATAATAATAATACAAGTAATAGTTCCAGTACATAGTAATACTAATAATAATAATAATAGTAATAATAATAATAGTAATAACGGAAATAATAATAATAATTCTGGAAGCTTCCATAAAAAAAAAAACAACGTGTATCCTAACTAAAATCAACTAGAACAACATCGTCATCTTCTACAACAACAACAACATAACAAAAAAAACGAGTTCATTTTTATTTTATTTTATAATATTAAGGCTTATGTTGGTGGCGGGGTAAGTTAGACTTAGTATTGTTATTTAAGTTTGTGTTTTTTTTGTAAATTTAATTAAGAATTTATTTAAGTTATTTAAGTTTGTTTTTGTTGTAGTTTAAATTAAAATTTTGTGTAGTTAAGTTATTTAAGATTTTAGTATATTCTGTTTTTCTTAAATTCATTTCTGTTTCTTTTTTTTTGCTTTCGTTTATTTATTTTATTTATTAAAGTAACTGTAATGAGGTCAATTATTTTGTTTTGATTTTTTTTCTTGTGATGTGATGGTTGCAAGTCTGGTTGCGTGCCGACTTGTTCAAGTGACCCCGCCTTCCCATCTTTTATAATCCCCGCGGTTATTCAAGCTTCCATTATGCCTTGCACACCCCACGCCTATCTGCTCCTGAGCTCTAGCCGGCTACTACACCGCAGCAAGGCTCTAATGGAAGAATTCTGTTAACGCCATCGGGGTGCGGATCTCAATGGTGTCGTTTTAATGACATCAATTGGGACTCGCACCTTGATCCGTTACAGTGGCGCCCAAACACATGGCTAAATTACCTTTCCCATCCCATCCAAATTCCGTTTATTATTATATTTGATACAGTTAATTTTTTTTTCGTGTATTGTTTTTTATTTTATTTTTTTTCAGTTATATTCATATATTTTTTTTCGGTTTTTTTTGCATATCATTTATTTTGTCTTAGTTAACCCATGTGCGCATTTGCATCCGTATTGAATCAAATGTTTGGCACGCATGGGTTAACTATTACTTTTCTCCGGTTTGCTTGTATCAAAATTTATTTTTCAATTTGTTTTTGTTTTTTTCATTTTTTTTTTAGTTAGCTCATGCGCGCATTTGCATCTGTATTTTATATACATTGAATCAAATGTTTGGCACGCATGAGTTAACTAATACTTTTCTGGTTAATTTTTTTTTTCAATTTTTTTTGCGTACGATTCCATATGATTTTCCAGTTATGATTTTTTTTGGTATCATTTTTTTTGTTGTTATTTTAGAATCCGGGTTTTTTCAAATTAATTTTTAATTTTTGTTTTTGTTTTCATTTATTTTTTTTAATTAACCCATGCGCGCATTTGTATCCATATAGTATTTTTATGTTTTGAGTCAGATGTTTGCCGCATGGGTTAATTATTTGCTGTTGCCTTATTATTATTATTTTTTTTGGTTTTCAGATTTTTTTTGATTAGTTTTTTCGATTTTTTTATTTTTTTTTGTTTTTTTTCCATTTTTGTAGAGCACCAATTCGTGTTGATTCCAGCGCTGTTGCTGTTTTGATTTCACATGAATTGGTGTTACATCCATCTTTTTCTGGGAGGGATGGATCTACGAACGGCCACTATTTCCACTTAGTGTGTTTTGATTTTAGTTGGGGTTCGTAGGTTCATTGTTCTCAGAAATTCCCTTTTCCTACCATCTATCCCTCCCTTGTATGGTTACAACATGTGGGTGGATTGTCCTCGACGTCGATCATGGAGCACTACTGCTTCCGCCATGGGGTGTTGATTTCAGAGCGTCTCCTGATCGATGTCGGGCATGCTCCACTTACATGTTCATTTCCATCCCAATCCATTTTCCATTTATTGACAAGCAAGGCGATCTGTCCTCGACGTCGATCATGGAGCACTGCTGCTTCCGCCATGGGGTGTTGATTTCAGAGTGTCTCCTGATCGATGTCGACGTACGGTTGCATGCTTGTTAATTCCTTTGTATCCTTCTTTTAAGCTTATCCTTTCCTTTAACGGCGGAAGTTTGATTGATCCACTTGTCAAGTGCGGCAAAATCAAGCAACCGTGACAAGTGATCATCACCTCACCTTTTAATCATAAATATTTTTTTTGTTGTTTTGTTATTTATTTTTGCCTGGCTGTGAGACGTTTCAGGGTGTGGGTCGTCCCCACGCTGTAACGAGCTACTTGTTGTGCTCGTTCCCCTGTGGTAAATTTATTTATGTGTCCACCCCAGAATTTTTTGTTTTGTTGTTTAAATTATTTTAAAATTTATTTTTTTTTATGTTGTACATACTCATTTCCCCTACATTAATTTTTTTTTAAATAAGGTAACGGGAAATGAGTATGTATAAAAAGCCGTGTTTTGTTGTTAATCGGGACAGTTTTGAATCAGAGATGAGATGAAGAATTTTTAATTTGTTATTTAAAAATAAAAATAAAAAAAAACAAATATGTTGTGATTAAAGAAAAAAACAATAAATAAAAACAATAAATAATAACGTGATATTATTTAAACCTAATTATTGTAATTTTAGTGTATCTAATCTAATTATAGTCATAGTGATAGTGTTGATAACATCTATACAGACAACCGTTTTACGATTGAAAAAAGCTAAAAATACTTCGATACATGATTTTTGAGAAATATAATTATAAAACACTCTCAAAATTAATCCTATTAAATTTAAATCTAAACAATAATAATAATACAAGTAATAGTTCCAGTACATAGTAATACTAATAATAATAATAATAATAATAGTAATAACGGAAATAATAATAATAATTCTGGAAGCTTCCATAAAAAAAAAAAACAACGTGTATCCTAACTAAAATCAACTAGAACAACATCGTCATCTTCTACAACAACAACAACATAACAAAAAAAAAACGAGTTCATTTTTATTTTATTTTATAATATTAAGGCTTATGTTGGTGGCGGGGTAAGTTAGACTTAGTATTGTTATTTAAGTTTGTGTTTTTTTTTGTAAATTTAATTAAGAATTTATTTAAGTTATTTAAGTTTGTTTTTGTTGTAGTTTAAATTAAAATTTTGTGTAGTTAAGTTATTTAAGATTTTAGTATATTCTGTTTTTCTTAAATTCATTTCTGTTTCTTTTTTTTGCTTTCGTTTATTTATTTTATTTATTAAAGTAACTGTAATGAGGTCAATTATTTTGTTTTGATTTTCTTTCTTGTGATGTGATGGTTGCAAGTCTGGTTGCGTGCCGACTTGTTCAAGTGACCCCGCCTTCCCATCTTTTATAATCCCCGCGGTTATTCAAGCTTCCATTATGCCTTGCACACCCCACCCCTATCTGCTCCTGAGCTCTAGCCGGCTACTACACCGCAGCAAGGCCTCTAATGGAAGAATTCTGTTAACGCCATCGGGGTGCGGATCTCAATGGTGTCGTTTTAATGACATCAATTGGGACTCGCACCTTGATCCGTTACAGGTCTATTATGAAATAAGTCGGAAAATACGACACCGTCTAGAATACGTTGTCATAAAATCCGATCCGTTGAGGATAATCTTATTATAAATGTATTTTGACTGTCAAATTTAAATGAATGAATAATTGGTTAAAAATAATTTAATAAAGATAACTTATATTTTAAATAATTAAATTTTTAAATTATAAAAATCAAAATAAAATATGAGTTTCGATTTAATTTTCGTGCGTATATTACGATATCCGTCACCTAACTAGCTGTCGTAAATTTTTTGTCGGAAAATCCGCGTGACGGATTTTTATTTCATAATAGCAATATTCGAGGCGGATCGGAATTTTTTTAGTTTCATAAAATGAATATCCGGCGCGAGACTGAATACAGTTAAACCCCCTTCCCCTATAATCGTCAAAATTATGCGATTTCCGAAAAAGCTTTAAGCTTCGTAAATATCTATTTTCAGTATTATTAAATTATTTATATTCCTACAACAATTAACAACCTTTAAACTTTACGATAAATTATAATTCCAAGCAGTCAAAAAAATAAGAAGATCGTTGAAATCGAATATGAACATATTTTAAAAAATCATAACAAAGTTTATGGTATTATAGCTTTTACAAGCAACTCTTTGTCAAATCTGTAAACGAAAAAAATAGAAATACATAACACCTTATGCTTGCCGAGCTTGCTCAATATTTGACCATCAAAATTCCATCAAACAAACTATAGTCAACAATTGCAAGCTCAAAGAAATATCGGAAGGTACCATCTTACCAATACGACGGAGAAATTGGAATTAACAACGAGTCACAGAAGCTTAATGGGACTGACTTAATAAAATTTTACGACTCAAGTCTGCAATTCGGGTACTATCAGCAATTCTACAACCTAAAGAGGATATATATATAGAAATAAAGTCAGTACAATTGATAAAAATGTTAAGCATTAATAACACAAAAAACGATTGAACTTCTTCAGCCGGTTACATTTATGCAACCTTGTATATGGGCATCGGATTTTCTTCAATTTTATAACATTTTTAAAATTATGTTTAAGACATTTTTAAAATTATACTTCCGTCATAATGAATAGGGAGAGAACGTTACTAATTGCCAATTCAATTAACGAGTCAGTGGACGAACACAGTATACGTCGCAGGTGCGGCTACTTCCAGAAAAGTTCTATGAAACGCTATTCTTCTAAGAATTCAAATGAGACATTTGAAATTAAGTGGGGAAGAATTAACGCATCAAATATTTTGGTTCCCTCATTTATGCAGCGAATCATATTTTTGGTAATTACAATAACAAACCTCTCACGTTGCGTGACAACGTACATGGCATTAACTATCAACTCAGCATATTCCTCACTTTGTAAATGTAAGGTAAGATCCAATTAGAATAAGAAAATTTGGTTGTAAGCCATAATCAGGATAAGTAAGACAAAATAAATAAAGTTTCAATTAACTATATTGTTTTAAAATACATAAAGTTTTAATAAATAAATAAAAAAAGGAAAATCATAAAATAATTTTTTTTAATAAAATTGAGTGTTAATAATTATGTACTTAATAAATAAATAAAGCTTTTAAATAAGATTTACGAGTCATATTTACATATCATAATAAGATTACGGCCAAAATGTATCAATATCATTGTAAGCTTCAATTTTTATGTAATAAATCAAGTGACACAACAGTTATGAGGTAAATTATTTTTAATAAATTTATGTTTTTTAGAAATTTTCCTCTAGGGCCTAACTATAGACAACTGGACAACTATGGACAACAGTTGTCTATGGCCTAACGTTAAATTTAAACGTAATCTAACGTTTAATTTAATTTCAAGCCAACAGTTCTATTTTAAAATCCTACCATTTTGCTGTTAAAAATAGGGCTGCCAGCCGTCCCAATTTTGATGGGATTCTACCGCGTCCTGATTAAATGCTCCAACTTCATGCTATGTAAAAATAATCTGCCAATTTATACTAAATATAATCGATTGTAATCCAGATTTTAGACGCATTTTTCAGGTTGAAAACTCAAACTATGACAATTGCTGAAGAGAAGACAGCTTGTATGTACCATATGTCCCATATACGTTCACGCAGGTGCTATCAAGTGACTATGTGCAGGTAATTTATTTGCCACATTATTTTCATAGATTGCAACGAAATTCAGTTTGTAGCAGAAAATAAAATGTGTCCAAAATCGTTGCACATAAGATGCCTTCTGGCGCATCTAATAATGGCCGCATCAAGACATTCCCTTTAATGGTGCGGTATTTTTTTACTCTAATGGTTTCTTATTTGAAGGTAAAACATAAAAAGAAATAAACACACCTCTAAAACTAAAGTTGGAATTTCATAAGTTCTTGACAGCATATTTCGCTGACAAACATCAGTAAATTTTGAAAAAAAAACAGGCCATCTCTGAAAATGCCCTGACTTGGTTTGAACTAAAGCGGGCAACCTATTCAATTTTTACTTGATGTACGATAAAACATGATTCTATTGAGAGCTGACTGTATATTATTCGTCGTGAAAACCGAGAAAATAGTTGTTTAATAGTAAAGATAGACTTAACCTCAAGTCTCTCAAGCGCGTGGCTCATGGCATTGTATACATATGCAGACACGCTGTGAATACTTTTGTCTTAAAACATATTACAAATTTTTTATACATTTAAGGTAGTATTATTGTTATTTGCATCTTTATAAATACTTTAAAGTGATGTCATTTAAAAATATAAAAGTTAAATCCAATTTATAATTATAATTAGCTTACATTAAAATCAGCAAATCCAATTTTCGATGGCACTCGCACTACACGCACAGATTTAAAAATGTCAAAGACGGATTCTACTACTCTTTTGAAAGTGTTATAAATCCAAGAATTTATAACACTTTCCAAATTTCGAACAGTTTACTCGTTAATGCCACTGTATGTAGTTTTGGTAATAAAAAAAATTTAAATTTTTCAAATCGTTTAAATAAATAAGCTAATGTTAATTGTATGATAAATAATATTATTTTTATAAGATGCTTAATATATTTCAATCATCATTTTAACAGAAAATTCGAACCAGCAATTTAATTAATACGTTTATTTTAAATCAGTAATCTCCTCGCCCAAGAGCGATAATTGTTTCAAAAACTGTTTTGCATTATTTAAAGTTGATGATCCGTAAATAATTCGTCGTGTTGAGTTTGGGGTTTGCTTCTGTTTAATGTAATCCACCAAATTTTGATATTCAATATAATTGCCACCTCCGATTATAAACACGACAGCGTCCTGGAATGAATATTTACCTTTCGGTATCTGGTCGCCTCCCTTCAACATTTTAGGATTTAAATATAAATAATCATCGGTTTCGGCACCTACTCGTCCTTCCATTAGAGCATCTGTTATTTTCGTCACAGGTAAATTCTATAACGGGTTTTAAAAATGTCAGTCATTGAATAATTTATCTCAAAATTAAATGGCCTACATGTCGTTTGACTACAAGATTCTTTACACCTTCCATTACAAACGACGATCCTTGGGTAACTAGCTTAGAAAACATTGAAACCGTTTTAGTTCCACCTCCTTCATATTGATTTGATGGTAGTGATTGACCCTTCATGATGCCTCTAAAGAAATTTTTTTTATAATTACCAAGAAATTCTTAGTCTACATTTCCTTAGTCTTGTACTACTTACTTCCATCTTTGAATGTAGGCCATAGGTTGCATATCGCAACCTGATTCTTGAAGAATTGTTTCGTACTTGGCATACTCTGTATCTGGTATTAACGAGCAGATATAGTAAATAACGAATAAACGCATTTTATCCTCTGGAGTACCGAACTCCGGATCTTTCAATAAATCAGCCAAAGATCGATCTAACGCCATTTTAGACATAATCTTTTCCTCGATTTCGAAATACGAATCCATGCGGCGCGCTTTTATGAAATTTAAAATTGTAGTTGCTATTTTTGTATGCATATCGATCAGCCGTTTCTTTTCCATTAACTGCGGCAACGAATTTACAGCATTCGTTAATTTTGCTGTTGTATCATTCACCATAGTAAACGCTACTTCATTCATTTCCCCATCAATTCCCATTGAAGATTTTAACTTTTTGATTTCGTCTTCAGAAGACCTATACGATTCTAATTCTTCCTGTATCGCTTCGGCAACCGTAGGGAACGGACTACCTTTATGTGAAACCCAAAATCTGTCCTTTGCATCTAAATCGTAAGATTTCAACTTTGATTTCGTGCCAGTTACGTTTGGTTCATCATCCGGAATATTTACTCGATTTAACGAAAGATCTAACACGTCATGGGTTAATGCTTGATAAGTCCATGTATGGTGTAGTGGTGTCGCCATATCTATATTTCGGTCAAGAATTATTAATAAAGGCCTTTGAAAACTAAATGCACCAGCCTGTGTTGCATCCATATGAAATAAATTATTTCGTGCGTCCCATAAATTTTCGCGTATCTTCTTTTCTAATTTTTTTGCGACCATTTCAGCAGCAGTATTTTTTGGACAACGAATTATAGGCACATTACCTAACGTTACAAACACAGAAAATAAACTATCCACAATGGAATCCATAATTTGTTCCATTTCAGTATCGTTAGTGTTGGCCCGATTTATTGCATAGTACGAAAGTTGATCACTATTTTGATGTTTCACAACAAACATGTCATCTTCCAATGTTATAAAGTTTACATACTGATCGTAAATTTTATGAATATTGGCAACAGCATTGGACTGCAATGCAGAAGCAGCTAAATCTTCCAATCGTTGCCGAGAAATTGGTGATATAAAATTTAAATGATAAGCATCATAAAGTCCGGTTTGGAAATCTTGGCCAATACGTCCTAAATTTTCTTCAGATGGAGCACAAAAATATATTGCTGGAACATCCGGAATTGAGTCACGATCGGAATGTAGTTGTCTAGAAGTATCCAAGTATTCTCATGAACGGCACAATGATTATAATATTATAAGAACTATACTTACAAGTGCAAGGTTATACCTAGTTCCCTTAGTTCCCTAATTGAAATAAGAGGTGATATAATATCTTGCCCGACACGGTCATAAATAAGAATTTTCCATACAGGTTCTGCAGCCAGTGACTTGGTGGCTTGCTGATTCAAATTCAGCATTTGCTTGATAGCATCTAAAATATATTACGATAAGTTTTATTGAACACAATTAAAAATATATATAATTACGGATTTGGCGTTCTTTTAACGAAACCATTGTACTTTTAATATTTGCCAAATTAAATGAAATATTTTATTATTTTATCATACATTCATTTCGACTTGTCAAAATTTACACGTATACTACATGAAGTTGGCTTCAATTTCTTTCCAAAATAAAATTGAAATGTCATTTTAAATCGTATACATTCTAATTGGAAACTTATTAGACCAATAATTTCTTAAATTATCCAAATTTTAAAAACATTTTTGGTTTTTTAATAAATTTATTGAGTTAATTTAGCTTTAATAATATTACATTTCTACACTGATTAACTAAATTACACTTTAGCGAATTGGGATCCATGGAAGAAGCAAATCGGCAAACTTTTTTCGTTCTAAAATAACAAAAAGTTTAATTTATTTATCATAATTCGAGTTTTTTCACTGATAACCCTTACCTAGCGTTGGAAAATCCTCCCGATGTAATTCAACATAATGTCTATATACTGCATCCCGTTCAGCTAAGTAGGAATTACGATAATCATCAACAACTTTTCCTCCTGTGGCTCCTAGGCCAGCCGCTAAGAAATGCTTTTGTAATCCTAAAATAATATTATTAATAGTTTAGCTAATACATAATTTATTGTTTTCATTCAAGATAAACAACAGTAATCTAATTTTCCTGCGTTTTGTAAGGTTATGTTCAATGTTACATCACAGTATAAAACTTACCACTCATTAAAGGCCGTTTAGTACCCCAATTTACGAATAACATGGCACCGAAACCAAGTATTCCACCAACTGCAGGATTAAACACTTTACTAAGGAAAGATTGTTCATAACTTCCAGATAATAATTTAATTGGATCGCTCATTTTAAAGATTCTCCTTCAGCAGCCAAGATTGAAATTAACTAAAAATGTCAACAATTTGACATAATAAAAATAACATATCGGAATGGTATAATTCAATTCTAGTACAATTTTATTAAATTGAATGAAATGATTCGGTGTTGGCTTTCAATTTTATACATCAATCAATCAATTTGCTTTTTTTTTTTTTTTAGTTTTTATTCCATGCAATCTGTTTTGGGGCCGAAGCTCTCCCAACTCTTTCGCGGTTAGCTTAACGTCCTACTTTACGCCATTAATAGCCAAATCGAGGATGCGCGAATACAGACAGGTTCGCGATTTTTATATATCTATCTGCACATTGCATTGCTCCAACCAGCCTGCACTCGGCTCTTGGATTCTGCACTCATAGTTGTGTTCATCGTCATCACCGATCGTAATCAGGTAATGAAAAATACCTTTTGCAACCCTCCCCCCGTTGGGATTCGAACCCACTGCGCCAATGGCTTAACCACTGCGCCAATGGCTCGGTAATTTTGCTTTTGTCGGTTAATTTATTACAGTAAGAATTAGAAAATAAACCCATGATACCTGTAAATGTAAGTGGTTTTTTTCTTAAAGTACTACTTAACGAGTGACAACATTTTTATTGAATTCTATAAACTGTGTTTGGATATATCAGATTGCGATGGTAGACCGTTAGAAGACAATCTCACAAAATCTTTCAAAGTGCAGCAGTACCTGGAAACCGTCGCTTAATTCATCAATGCGTAAGAAAGGTTACTAAACAATTTGGCAATATACCACTTTGTAACGGGAAATTAAACACTTATAGAACTGACAAACAAATTACGACCCCCAAGAAAGGCGACCTAAAGGAATGCTAAAATTTGCTAGATAATTCTCTACTCAATACAACAATAAAAGTATTTGAAATGATCTATTCTATACTAATGTTTACCTGCGATGACCAGAGCTAGGAGGATTAAGACATCGCACAGGTCAGCCAAGAACAAAGAGAATAATATGTCAACAGAAGCTTACGGCACGGTAGTAAAGACAGGTAAGACTGAAGAGTGCATCAACAAAGGAATTAATATCGCCCGAACCATATAAATATATAAACATCATAATTATTGAGTTTCACAGGCAAATCTAACAAACCTAATTGACACTGGATTTAGAAAGCGGACGTAGCCATGGATTGGCCATACACTGAGAGAAACATTGAAGGACCATAGAAAAGAATTGTACTGCGGAAGCGACTTAACTAGGAAAATCGTAGGGGGCAAAATGAGTAGCTAGAACCAAAATTGTGCTGGGCTTCTTTAAAACGTAAAATAAAATCCGTCAGCTGACAGCTGCACAATTCGCAGACAGTGGTCATGGATTGGTCAATTCAAGCCATCTCTGAAGAATGGTTTAAACTTGAAATTGTGGCGGTTGAATCGGTTGACAATGCGGAAAATATGTAAGCACATGGTCGGTGATGACAATGAACATAATTATGATACCCCCGTTGTAATACATAATCTAAAAACCGATTTTCCACGCAGATGGTAATTGCGGGCATACATGTACAACGAGTCCTCTAGAGTATTTGTATGATAAATAATAAAAAAATAACGCCGAATCAGCGTTCTGGTTCCATTGGATTTAATCTCGAACTTGTTCTTCGTATTGTCCTAGATAAACCAAGGAAGGCAACTCGGCAAAGCAGCCAAGTTCTGCGCCTGCCAAATGGCGGTTCTCTGATCAGAGATTGCTCCACCATCGGCAGGATCCAAGACGTGATCGAGACTACGTACTCACTGTTCTTTTATTTCATAAACGAGATCACAAATTTTCATTAAATTTCTGATCACGTGGTAGAATAAAACTCAGGAAGGGTCGTCATCTTCGGGCCACATATCATGCGCATGATTCTTCTCCCGAATGTCATTAACAATCTCTCATACTTATCTATCAGGCTCCAACTATCACACCGATCAATATCTTGTACTTCAGCTTGTCCAATAGTTCTTTAACACCATTACCGTTCAGTCCAATTACACAGATATCATCTGCATATGCCAGAACCTGGTTGGACTGACGGTACAAGATATTATCCTGAGGTGTTTCGCTTTTACAAAAGATAAGTTCTAACATAAGATCAAAGGGTATCGGGAACAGAGCAACTCCTTATCATTTCCCAGAGCTAATTAAAATTCCTGATAGCTTGTTTTTTGACACATCATATATTGTGACTGCATTTTGCTTAAACGCATATATTTGTCAGGTATTCTCACACATTGCAATTCGCAAACAAACCATAAGCTATCCCGATGAATTGAGTCATGTATAGGCTTGTTGCAAATCCAAGAGGACCTAATGTACGTCAAGAGCGAAATCATAATAATTATAAAGAATCATCCTCAGAAATAAAACTTGATCAATGGCTAACCGAATCGGATGAAATCCAACTTGGTAGTCAGCTACAATTTTCTCCACCAAGGGAGTGATTCTCTTCAATATTATCTAGGACTGTAATTTGAATGCTGAGCAAAGAAGAGCTATGCCGCGATAGTTTTCGCATTTTGAGCGATCTCCTTTTTTAAGAATACGGCGCAATGCGGCCATTTATCATTTATCAGGCGCAACTTCGCTTTTCCATACTAATCGAATAAGGTCGAAAAGATAGTTCCACAAAATAATTTCAACAGCTCTAAGCCTCTAATATCACAGCTTGAAATTAATGCAATCAAACATCAAAGGAACATTTTATTTTTAGTTGCATTACCATTATGAATTCCTCGTAGAATGGGTCCTGTATTCCCATCTCCACAGTCCGTATTTGACAACTTTTTAATACAACATTCGACACTTGTTGAACATTAAGTAAATCAGGAAAATGATCCGTCCAAGTATCGAGCGGCTGTTTGTATTCTGGCCCCGAATAGCAATAGACCTAGGTCAGAAGGTATGGTGCAGTCCGGTAAAAAACAAACTATAAATGATCACTTAGAGACTATGGCTCAGATCCCTTGTCACTTATGATAATTATACAGCATGGACCTCCAGCGGCTTAAAAACCAATCAAGACTAAATTATCACTTTTCTTCACAATTTAGAAGAAATTTAATCAAATGTTGATATATTATGACTACTTCACTAATATCAGATGGTAAGGTGTTGCTTATGTATTTTGCTAAATTTAGCAGAAACTATAAAAAAATTAATAAACTAAGACAAATATTGGATATGACTAACACCAAAAATTTTCATTGTTCAAATTTTTAACGACAATTCTTTGTTGTTGGCTCTCACAACAAAATGTTATCAGCTTTTATGACAACACAGAATACGAACTTGAATCATAATACTGCTATAGTTCAATATTAGTAGGTTATGCAAAGAATGAAACGTTATGTTCATTATGGTAAATAGTAAATAGTTGATCATTTATTTATTTACATAATTTTTGTGATTAAGTTATATAATTATACAAATATATAAGTCGATAACCTTCGAATACTTGTATTTTTCTGTGAAACAATCCTTACCGAAGGTTTAACGTCGACCTTTGAAAATTATTGTCCGCGCAGCAACAAATTATTAGTTCAGATGCGACAAATTGGTTTAAGTCAATTAACAATATATTGGATAACATTTACTTGTAAATATATATATTACCATGTGGTTGGGGGGCATTCACTTGATTTGTAAAATATATCTAAATGAGCGTGATAGCCTTAGGATTTCACCCCAGCGACTGAATGATTGTTTCGCTTTGGATCCACCGTACATGAAAACACAACACTATATCGCCTTCTCAGAAGTTCTAATATTTAACGGGACCTTTAAGAGGAGAGCCACTTGCTCTTGTTTGTCATTTTGTGATAAATTTTTCGAACTATTTAGAAGCTTGTCAAAAGCTCTGTGAGAGTTATGATAAAAATCATTATAGTGTGGATTTATCGTACAATCTCTTTCTCGTTTACACGACACTTGTGCTGAAGTAGTGCGCAATGTTAAGCTACTAGGACAACAAGCTGAGAATCGAGATCCCTGATGGGTTATTTATTTTACCAATTCACACGTGGTTATTGACAGGTAATTGATGAGACCTAAACAACATGGAATTAGTAGATCCCAGTTTTCAACTAGAATGCAAAATTGGTGTACTCCTTGGAAGTGGCATGTTCTTCGAAATAATAAGCAATAGTAAAAAATACATTTCGAGAACAAAATTGGTATGGCACACAATACACACTTAGGATGGGTAATTGCAGGGAGTGAATCAGGGACGACAATTCCTACTAAAGGTAACAAAGTAACTGTTCCAATTAATCTTCATCTAGATGTTGACCCTCCGAAAAGTTGGGTAAATTTAAGTCCAGTACAGCGAAGAAAAAAACTTTGTCTTGATCATTTCCAGAATACGATACGCCGATTTAAAGATGGTAAATATAGCCTACAATTCAAAAAATGGATTAAAGAAACTGGGATTTTCTAAAGGGATGGCTACAAAAAGAATGACAAACTTGGAAATGCGATTCTTCTGTGATAGCGCACTTAAGCGGAGATAAACAGAGTTGCTAGATGAATATTTAGAACTTGGCATATGAAACGAACCAACGATTCTGAAGTAGAACACTATTACCTGCGATACCGCAGAAAGCAGTACAAGTACCAAACTTCAGTAGTCTTTGATGGCTAAGCCAACGCATGGAAACTCCCTAAACAATCAATTGGCGATAGGATCAGTACGATATTCTTTGGTAGAATTATTGCTTAGGTTAGGTTAGGAACCTTCAAAATTATATTCACGGCCGATATTAAAAAAATGTTCGGGCAAATTTAGGTTAAAATAAAGGACACAGAATACCAAAAGAGTGTGTGGAGAAAGAAACCAAATCTAAACTTTAAGTCAACTACCAAGCGCTAGACTACCAAGACGAGTTTCCAGATGCTAAAAAGATTGTTCACGATTTAATTTGTTTATTAGGTAAAGCAGGATATAACCTAAGCAAATGGACACCAAATAACCCTTAGCTAATGTGCACTATTCCTGAGACAAGAAACTTGTCTTATAGTAAGAAACTTTACTTACAAACTGAGAAGATAAATCTCGAGCTGTTTTAGAACTTGGTGTGGGATACTTTTGCTATAAACGACACTTTTCAATTGTAAAAAGTAAAATTTAATTTAGCCAATGATAAGTTTAACGCAGTATGTTTTGAGAAGCAGCTAAATTATTCAATCCAATTAGACGGTTGTCCCTAAAGAACCTATTCCGATTCTTTAGACTAGACTGGAAGGTATTAGGATTGACAGATGATTGTATATAGAGGGGTCAGCAATGGAACTGCATGGATTTGCAGATGCCTTCGAGACACAGCGGTAATCTACAGTAGAGTAAAGACTGCCGATGGTCACAAAATATAGTTACAGCAAAGACGACTGTGGCAAGAAATTAAGATAATCTGCATTCCACGGTTGGAACTCTGTGTTCAGTTTTGCTAACTAAGCTGCTGATGTCAGTTTTGGAGATATTAAAATCAAAATTAACCAAAAATTATGGACTAAGGAGCAACTCAACTATATTGTGCTTGATTGTATATCTTCATGTCCAAGAAGGTGACACACATATGTAGCCAATAGGTGGAAGGGTCCACATTGGTTAAAGAAAGAAACCAGAAAATTGCTTGTCAAATCAGACAAATCTTAAATCGGAAAGATTGGCTATCTGGTCTAATAGAACGATGCTAAAAGTTTTTCAAGATCGTTTTTGTAAATGCTCAAATTCTACTATCACTTCGCAGAAAATTATCATTTAGATCAGCTAAAGAATTAAAATACTCCCAGCAGTACAATGAAGTCAATCGTAACGCATTCAATTTGGTCATCCGGGGATTTAAGCTAATAAATTGAGATTCAAAACTAATGTCTCGTTTTCTTTTCTTAGATAAAGTTGGAATTTTACAAGAGGGTGAAAGGTTGTGAAATGCAGATGTTTCATATGATGTGAAGCATCCAGTAAAAATCCCAGCATCACATCGAGTGACAACTAAGTCAAAGGTTCCATATATAACAAGATGAAAGAACGAATTTCGAAGAGTACTTATATCGATGATATGACACAGAGTCATATCATAAACCATTTTTTACCACAGGAGTAGATTATGGCGGTCCTTTCTTTATCAGGACGTGATGAGAGGTGCTAAAGTTATCAAGCATACCTGGTGCTGTTCATCTGTATGGGAACAAAGGCAGTATATTTGAAATTATAGTGGGTGTTTCTGACAGCTTTGCGTCCATTCCATATATGATCGGCGAGGAATATGTGGGCAAATTTAAAGCAACAATGGTTCTAATTTTTTATGCACGCAATGGGACTTGGTGATATTTGGTGATATTCACAACTTTAATGCGATACGCATTACGTCTCATAACATCGAGTGGCTTTTTATACTTTCGCAGGTGCTCCAAGTTTTGGAGGTTTATGGGAGGGGGGTATTAAGTCTACTAAATATCACCTGAAACGTATATTAGGAGAAACGATATTACGTTTGAAGAGATGACAACTTTAATGACCCAAACTGAATTCTTGCTCAATTCAAGGCGGCTGAGTACAATTTCTGGCGACGATATCGACGCTTTAACTCCTGGGCATTTTTTAATTGGTCATTCAATTGTATTACTGCATAGAGGCTCGGTTAAGCCAACGAGCGCGGGATGTTCAGTATCATCAGCTGATACAATCATGAAAATAATATAGAAATTGTATAATAATTGTTCTAGATAATACGAAGAAGACAAGTCGTTCTCTACCCCGAAGAGCCATTCTCACCGACATCAACCTCTGTGCCTGCTAAATGGCGACTCTCCTCTCAGAGATTATAGAATCATTCGTTCAGAACCGGCTCGCAGAACGTGACTGAGCCAGCGTACTTGCTGTCATTTTATTTCATGAACGAGATCAGGAATTTTCATTAAATTCTCGATCTCGTGGTTGAATAAAACTCGGTACATGCGCTTTTTAGATTTTTCTCTCGAATGTCATTAATCATCTCTCATATTCATCCGTCAGGGTTCAACTCTCACACCCATACATGACAATTGGTCTGATGAACGCCTTGTACAACTTCAGCTTGTCGACATTTTGACAGGTATTTTGCAAGGTATTTTGACTTTAGCAGTAGACGTGAGGCAAACAAATCACCATACGCGCTTTAATATCCCTTCCCAGTTATTATGAGTGACAAAGGACCCGCAGTATTTGAAACTTGTCACTCCTTCAAATGTCTTGGCGTCTTGGTCTCTAAAACCAGTGATCATATATTTGGTTTTAAACTCATTGATTTTGAGACCAACGGAAGCTGAGAATGGTACAAGTATATCCAGTATTTCTGTTACTCCGTTGTCCAATATTCGAATTTGAGATGAAAGGGTATCGAGAAAAGTGCATCTCCTTGCCGTACACCAGAGCTAATTGCAAAAATTCATGATAGCTTGTTCTCAACTTTGACACAACATTGTGACGGCATTACTGTCATTTTACATAAAGCAAACCATAAGCTATTCCGATGGATTGAGTCATAGGTTTGTTGAAAATCCAAGAACACTTGATGTACGTCACGAGATGTTTCGTAATATTTAGAAAGAATCATACTCGAGCGAAAAAGCTTGAGTGACTGGCCGATTCGGACGAAATCCTTCTTGGAAGTCATCTACAATTTCCTCTGCCAGAGGAGTGATTCTCTCCAATATTATGTGTAGTACGTAATTTGTATGCGTATTTAGACCGACCTCCTTTCTTAAAGCTAGGAAGGCCGCAATGCATCCACTTCCTATTCATCAAGCATAGCTTCGCTTTACCATTCTAATCAAATAAGGTCAAAAAGATTTTCATACAGAGCCTTTGAGATTTTTTCCTTCTAAGTGTCGAGCACTGCATCGATGTTAACACGAAAGTTTCCATCCTAGTCCCCAATGGTGATAGACTTATGTCTAAAGGATGGTGCAATCCAGTAATTCCTTTTAAGAAGCTACGAGCACAAATTTGACGATTTTGTCGATTAGATAAAAATATGGACAATAAGTGTGTTAGTTTTAGAAATTCCTAAATTTCCTCTGTGTATTCCAGGTTAAGAGAGATTTTTTCCAAGAGAAAAAAATTCGATCAAGTTTTATATACTGATCCTCACGATAGTTCCGCTATTTTGAGTTTCGCTACATAGTATATAGCTAAATACGGATTCGATCTTATTATTATGGTAATTTCAAGATTACGTGTGTAATTAATTAATTTGCATATTACAAACTTAATACTATAATTATAACAGATAAGCAAATTAAGCAATTAATCATACAAAATATAATACGATTAAAAAAAAATATTGCATATTGGACTCTGACGCTAATAAATTTGTCATAATTATGTATGTATACAGTAATTTACACATATAAGCGTAAAAACTGCTTTAAAACCACGATCTATTAAAGTCTTACTTATATCATATATCGTCGATTGGACTATGATTTATGCTAGATGATTAGTAAAATTAGCCAACATCTTTATCTAATCGACGACCAAAAAAAAAACAGTTACTTAAAAAATTTGCGACTTTTAGACTTCGTCGAGGAATTCTTTTTACAATTTTTAAAAACAACAACACTTAATCTTATCATTAAAAACGCTAAGATATCAATTTTGGCGGAACGTATAGAATCGATTCATTTTCTATTCCTATATGGATGTAACACTATATTTGTAAATATTTTTATAAGTATGTAGAAGATATCTTTTATAATATTTCAATTTATTTATGACGTTCTAAAACAAAAGAAAATTTTAATCGTTATCGGTGACAAAAAAAAAAAAAAAAAAAAATGTATGGACTATAAGCGATGTAGGAAAATCTATTTAAGCTAGTTGTTCTTATAATTCGCTGGTCAGTTTATCGATAATTTTCTGTTCATTTTTCATGAACAATAGAACAAAAAGCTGACAACTAAGAACACACTTATACAGTTCCGCTATACATACGTTGACGGTCAAATAGTTTTTTTTTTTTTATTTTTTTTAATTTTTTCAATTGCACTTCAGTTCGTTAAAGTTTTACGTTTGAAATATAAAAGAATTTTTCGGTCGTGTCTTGTGGACTTGGTGTATTTTATAACAAGCGTGAATTTAATTAAATTAGAAATGGTGTTAAAATATTAAATATTCAAAAAAAAAATTTGCATTTGTGAAATAAGTGATTTAAATTTATTCGAGTATTATTGTAAAGTAAAATAGAATTTTTAGTAAAATGAACTTCATTGAACCAGCAGTCCAGTCTAGTATTTTATCGGGTGTTTCGGTTGATGCACAACCTGTATATAATTCGACAACAATTCCGTTAACGGTAATCAATCAAAAAACAATAAATGGATTAAGAACACCGCGGCCATCAATACAGCACGATTATGAGTTTGAGATTAAACCATTCTCGAATTTACCCGATATGCAACCGGTTGATATTCAATTTCGTGATATTTCATACACGGTTTCGATGGGATTTCGACAAGGTATGTGAATAAAAATAAAATTGTCATCGGATCGGTGATACAACGTGTAGCGTGTGTGCGTGTGTTTACTCAATGACTAAGTTAAATGTTTTTAAAAAAAATTTATATTGTTGTGCTTTTCAATCGGATTTACATTTCTCTTTAACACATTGGTTCGATCAACTGATCATCTTATTTTATATCGTTGTCTCTTAAAACATGTATTTCTTGTTGCATACCCTTGATCATCATAATTAAAAATATTTTATAGACTAAATTTATGTATGTATATTCATATTGGCTTTAAATTGTGCCAATATACATAAGAAACTTAACCACTAATTATAAATAAATTACATAAATGTACACGACCATTTTACATACATAAAGTGAGTACATAAAGTCAAGAGTCCATACATTTTTTATTTTTTTATTTTTTTTTTTTTTTTGTTAAATATGTAATCATCAATTTTTCACCATTACTGTGACTCTTATGTGCTGGTTAAATAAAAATTGCTGAGCTTGTATCAAAATATCGTGTATGCTATTATGTACAGTATTTAGTGCATTTAGTGCATTTATAGTACATATAAGTAAAAACACTTTTCATTCGCACAACATGCGCTTGACAAAGGAGCGATCTGTTATTTTTAGATTTGCATGTAGTCGTGGGGGTGTCATATCTTTGGTTGTAATATTTTACAATAAAATTTTCTAATTATTTATTAGACAACAGAATTATTTAAAATGCAAACCGGTTCATTAGTCATTACTTGTAATTTTAATTATGACGATAAATTATTCATCTAACAAAGATTGTAAATGTATGTATATGTCGGGTTCAAGATCAAATTAAGACAAAGAAACTTTAAGTTTCACGAGACTCTGGATCGAATTTCATAAGCTCACTATCCCACCATTTACTATTTGTAGGATACATTTTAATCTACCAATTCAAGAAAATCATTGAATACCTCACCTGGAGCATGCACGTTTATCGTGTCGGTTGGAATGCATAGTTATAATGTTATACGATATTTTGCAGTGGATATGACCTCAATCAAGTTTAAAATTTCTTCTTGACTTTTTTCCAGCCCAAAATAATTACTTATTTTACAAGCGACCACATCACTTTGTTCTTAAAGATTAATTATTCGATTACTGTAAAGATCTCTAGACATAACTCGAATCAGATTTCACGAGAAGGATATCCGAAAATATTTGTGGAAAGCAATAAGTTTTAATTTCGGGAAATGGAATTGGCTTGAAATATGTTTTGAACTAGTACCAAAACAATTTACCTTGTGACCAGTGGTAGCCTATGCAACCGCAAACCATTATATGTCCACCATTAGAATTCCGTACCGTTATGTAACCACCATTCTTGGGTTTTATTTCGCAGAACAAAAATAATATTTTTTTCCAAAAGAGTAAACAAAATCTTCCTCCAAATGTTTGATGCATTTCTTCACTCTTCTGCTTTTTGTGGTGTGACTTATTTTTGGTGATTTTTGTAGATCTTTACATCTCTGTCTTAATTCTTTCGTGAAGGTAAACCATACTCACTCTCTCTCAGGCTACCAAACGTTTACTCTTTTATTAATGTATTTCTGACACATCTGAAAACATTCAAGTTACACATTTCTGTTCCTCTCAAAGTTTTGCTCGTAGTTTAAGCCTCGATTTGAGCAAGTACGAGTATTAATAAGGTTATCGAATCCAATGACTGGTATTTTAAGTCTAATTTTTCCAAATATCTATCTAGTTTTTTGGAAGGTTAAATCATGATCCTCCGGGTTGGGAGAAAGCACAATACATTCACGAAGATGAGAATATTTGCACAATATCAGAATGTTGATAGCAATAGAAATCAACCACCGGTCTGATGATGTGAATGCTCTATGGGAGGTATTATCTCTATGGACACAATGTTGTGTCAAAGTTGAGAACAGGCTATCAGGAATTTTTCTTGATAAACCGTGCTTTGTATGCTTACGTTCACTGCAAAAGCTAAAATACCTTGCAAATGCCGACAAGCTGAAGTTGTACAAGACTCGTTGTCATGTATAGGGATGTGAAACATGTATGGGTCATGTTGGACCCTGAAGAATGAGTATAAGGACAACGATGGCGACAATTTCAGGTATCTAGAATTTTCTAGACCTTCCTAGGAATTCAAAAATCCAATCTGAACTCAAAATGAACGGAATTCCACTAATTTTACTCAGTTTTTTCCAAATAAGCAAGGCAATGCAAAATTTGGATTTTTTATTTACCGAGTTTTTTTCAACCACGAGATCAGGAATTTATTGAAAATTCCTGATTTCGTTCATGGTATAGTAAGTCTAGTTGTCGATGTTGCCATGGACATAATTTTCCAAATTTTTATGTTTTGTCTTACATAAACCGTTTATGATCCGTGTAAAGGGTAAAATAATTTCTAAAATGTTTAAAGATACATAAGCCGCAAATAGTTCGCTATCAAATCTGCTGTGCCAGTAGCTGTAACATTTTTGCGTGGCATTAATGTTTCATCAGCGTATTGTTGAACGAAAGCACCGATTGAGGTGTCAGAAGCTTCTACTGTGACTACTGTTACTCTTCAGCTGTGTGGTGTAAGAATTTATACAACAGAAATTAATCATGTCCATATATAGAATGACGTAGTTCTGACTCTCGATGGTAATATGCCTTTTGCCGAAATTTCATGAGCCAAAAATGTTATTTGTTCAACTTTGAAAATCGATTTACTGGGGTTAATTACTAACCCATGCAGTTGTTGCAATGCTTTTTAATCGGGATTGCCCATCGGCTATTTTGAACCACATTTGCCCTTGCCACAACTCTAAAGAGTCTATTCGATTTTTTGAACCAATTGTTTCAACGAACGCTCGTTTACACACAATTTGGTGGCCGGTGCAAGATGTAATTTAAATTCTAGCTTTTATTCATATTTTTGGTCAACGGTGAGTATCGAATTTTGGGGCGTCAATGTGGTACGAAAATATGTTAACCTGCTTAACTATCGATATACGTCCGGTTACTCCTGGAAGCAAATTTGCACAATTCGCAACCATAAGTCTATTTATGGTAAAATGGTAAACCAAACTGAGCAGAAGTTAGCAGTCAGTTGTTAATACAAAAAGTGCTGCAAATGAGATCCGATACGATCTGAGCCAAGAATGCATATACGGTATTGTAATAAAACATGACTGCAAGCTATGAAATAGGCAGTTTAATTATGCAAATTATATTAGACTGTCATAAATAATCTACAATTTACTCTTTGTGAAAAAATCAATCTTATAAAGAACACAATATACGTCACCATATTCAAGGCCATATTAATCATTAAACTAAAACTAATGCAATTTATTGTTTGACCCTAATTTTAATTACTACAAAGCTAGGGGACATAAAATAAAGATATTGTGACTATTTTTCGCCACAACTGCCTGCCACAGACAATATGGTGAAGGTTTTCGAGTAGTTCGACAAATTTTCATCACAATAAAAGTTTTAAACAATTGGCTGTTGATTTAATAACACTCATGATTTGGACAATCAAATTTGCATATCAATCAAAATGATTAAATTCACGTTGTCTTATAACGACAAATAATTAATTTACAACCAGTTGATCTATGTAAAGGCAAACATTAATAGAAAATTTTATTGGTATTTACACATAAAGACTCGTAACAAGGTTGATCGATCGTATTTTGATAAAAAACAAATAACAGTTTTGCTACTTACATGACGTGTACTTATCAGCTTTACACGGAATTTAATCTCTATTGTATATAGAGGTAGGTGATCAATCGACCACTTTACGTTTCGATAAGAAATACATTTCTTTTCTATACATAAGTACATAAAATGCAAATAGGTTCACCACTAACAATTTCGAGGACACATTAAAATATTTTATTGGGCTCTCAGAACGTTATCACCTAAAATTTCCAAAATTGATCAAAGTTCACAAAATATTAACAGCGAAAAAAAAATGTTTATCAGATCAATTGATACTCAATTATTATATCGTTGTATGATAAGAAATGCTCAATAATTTACGCGGTGACAGTAACACAATTGATAACATTAACCTTGATATTTAATACTTTAATTTCAGAAAAAAAAGAAATCCTTCACAAAATAAATGGAAAATTTGCTGGCAAACAGCTCATAGCAATAATGGGTCCATCAGGCGCTGGTAAATCAACATTACTCGATGTATTGTCCGGATATAAAACGACCGGAGTCGAAGGTGTTGTTTATTTAAATGGCCGAACCCGAAATTTAAATGCTTTTCGAAAAATGAGCTGTTACATAACACAAGAGGAAAGACTGCAACCGTTATTGACAGTCTTGGAAAATATGCAAATAGCGTCTGATTTAAAGCTTGGAACAAATGTTCAACGTCACGATAAAGATGCACGAATCGAAGATATTCTTACTGTACTTGGTTTGTATGAACATCAAAACACACTATCGGGAAGATTGTCGGGCGGACAAAAGAAACGACTGTCAATTGCACTGGAGCTAATAAGTAATCCAACCATAATGTTCCTAGACGAGCCTACCACGTATATATGACACAATCCCGTAGACTTTATTTCATTACTTCATGTTTATTATTATATTTGCAGCGGACTTGACAGTTATTCATGTAATCAGGTAATTGATTTATTAAATCAATTAGCAAGACAAGGTCGAACAATAATATGCACAATTCATCAACCGTCAGCCAAATTATTCCAACAATTCGATCAGATCTATCTACTATCACAAGGCCAGTGTATGTACCAAGGAAGTTCTGAAAATGTAATACCATATTTACAACACTGTGATTTACCCTGTCCAAAATATCATAATCCAGCTGATTACAGTATGCTTAAAAATGTAAAATTCTAGAACTCTAATCTTTGTAACAAATTTTAATGTAATTTACAGTTATTGAGTTAGCATGTGGCGATTATGGTGTTGAGCATGTTGATAAAATGGTTGAAATGACTGGCAATGGAGAGGATTTTAAATGGTTTAAGGAGCCAAAATCAGTCCTGAAACTAGAAGCTATACGAAAAAAATATCCTTTAACACAAAATTCGAAAGATGTTGGTGGCCTGGAAGCTACAAGTCAATATCATCAATTGAAAATATTGATAAAACGTGGTATTATCAAGGGGAAACGGGATACAACATTGACGTACTTACGAATTGGGGTTAATATAGCAATTGCATTAATGTTAGGTTTGTTATTCATTAACGCCGGCAACGAAGGTAGTCGAGTTTTGGATAATTATAATTTATTATTCTCAATATTAATGCATAATATGATGACCACTTTAATGTTAACTGTCTTAACATGTAAGAATATAATATAATTTTATTTTTTTGGTTAAGAAATTTGGCAATAATATTCGATTATTTCCAGTCCCAACTGAGATGTCGATCGTACTAAAAGAACATTTTAATCGATGGTACTCTTTAAAATCGTATTACCTATCAGTGATACTTTTGGACACGCCCCTATCGGTAATTAAGAATAAATCGTTATAAGTATATCAATCAACTATTAACCGACTAATATAAATTTGTTACAGACGTTTTGCTGTTTCATATTCTCAGCTATCATATATTTCATGAGTGCCCAACCAATGGAGATTTCCCGATTTGCCATGTTTTCGACTATAAGTCTGTTAATTGTTTTAGTTGCTCAAAGTATTGGCCTTATGATTGGTGCATGGTTTGGTGTTGTCGTAAGTATATCAAGTATAGATTAATAATAAACTTAAAGAAATATATAACCTAATTTATAATTTTTACTAGAATGGGACATTTTTGGCACCAACTGTATCGATTCCAATGATGATGTTTGCCGGTTTTGGTGTCCGTCTAAAAGATTTGCCAAGTTATTTGAAATGGGGTAGTAACATTTCTTACCTGCGGTACGGTCTTGAAGGTTATATTGGTTCAATTTACGGGAATCGTAGTATATTAGACTGTGAACTTCAACCATATTGCCATTATCGATATCCTCATCAATTTTTAGAAGATATTTCAATGAGAGGTGATCAATTTTGGAATGACGTCATTGCATTGTCGGTAACAGCAGTCGCCCTTAGAATATTTGCATATTTTGTTTTAAAATGGAAAACTATCGCAGTTAAATAATATTATAAATAAAATAGTTGTAATTCTAATTAGTTATAATAAATAATCTAAGTCGATTTATTATTGTTAAATTTATACAGACATTAAATTCTATAAATAAAACTTTGAAATGTGTTTTTTAAATTTTTACCATACAGTTTGTTGGTGGTTAAGGCAAACAATTAGCATTGCAGCTACTTGTCATTATTTTCGATGTCTTCTCAGAAATGTCAAAGCAAACCATAAGCTTTACTACTTTAAATGAGTCACTTTAAGACTCGTTTACTGGATAAAATAAAATGTCTTGCTGCGCCTTCCGCATTGATCCCAAATTTAAAATTATTTACGATCTTTCTACCAATTTTTGAGAAAGCAAATTTACTGTAAACCACTCTTTGGACTTTTTCGTTTATTCTAACGGAAACTTACTGTCGTTTGTTTTCTTTTTTTGTGTTTGTACTTATTTGCAAACATAACTTTGTTTCCAAATTTGATGACGCGACGAATAGTGCTCTTTTTACAGTAAACCATTTTCATCTTAGTCTGGAGCTTTCCTTTTCTCCTTTATGGATCATATATTAAAAGAAAATATCCTATTCGCACTGAGTTCGTCTCGCGGTTTTTTTATAGTTGGAAAAATATACATCGTAATATACATCGTTATCGGCTCTAACGGTGCTTCGACGGTATCTGCTTCATTTCTCTCTCAACTTTTTACTTTATCGAATATTGGTAGCACCAAGATGGTTGTTTAGTACATTTACCATCTATTATAAGATTATAACCCACTTTTGTATTTTTACTGGCTGTCACTGTGGCGTTAAACGTTGCACATTTCTTTGCGGTACTGCATCTCCACCAATCTTCCACAATCTCTTTATAATAAAGTGTCATGATTGTTGGCAGTTGCGATGTCGCGAGAGAGAACGAGAGAATCTTGTGCTATTATTCCCTATTATTATTGGAACTCTCAGCTGATTGTTTTATCTTTTTTGTATCATGAGCAATTAACCAAGTCGGTTGCTAATGGTTTTTGGAGTCGTTCTTAACAGAAACTTTTATCGTTCATCTCAGATGTCGTATAGACTGTGAAGTTTTTTGCTTGTTTGGTGATTTGAAGTTTCCGTTCTTCTCGCTAATTTTCTTATTATGCGGCTGTACCTCAACTCGCAGTTCTAGAAAAGCACTTCTTTGCAGATTTGCTAACAAATGACGGGTTAATTAAAACACCAATGCACCATCTGTGGCCAAGATTAGCCGGTTTCTACAAAATGGTTGGGACACTTCATAGGTGCCGGTACCTTTTTCTTCTTTATTCGTCGTGTAATGACAGCTTAAATTTATTCTGGGCTACAAACGCCACCTGCATTTGTTTCGATGCACCTTATTGCAGTATGTCAAGCCCTAAACCATGTTATGACAGTGTAAATAATTTGTAGTGAGACACAATATTACATATAGTGGAATATGTATTTTACACAAATATATGTAGCCAATATATAAAAACCAATGAGAAAATTAAAAAAAAGCGGAACACGATTTATTGTTCCAGCCGATGTTGGTGACAACTCACGGCGAGCACGAAAAGATTCAACACACATCGGGCAATAATAAAAAAAAGATTTATTACATTTTTTCTAGAAAAAACGTTCAATTATTCCATCATCGATTCATCGACCATCATGCAAAAAAAAAAAATTCAAAAACTGAAATATAATTTTTTTGTAAAAAACATAAAAAATGAGTTTATTTTTACGTTAATAAATACTTAAATAGTTGCAATGAATATTAATTTTGCAAAACATCCACTGAAAATTCACAGCAAAAAGCAAACCCAAGAGGGTCAAAATAAATCTTGAAAATCTTGACAAACAATTTGGCTCGTCTGAAACTCCCATTTTGATATATTTATATATCGATAAATATATTTCCATACATGATAGAAACGACTCGGTTTCAGACACCTCATGATCATTACGGCACAATGTTATTCTATATATGTGGTGTAGGAAAAGGAAAGACATATTGACATACGTCAATAATGACAGAATTGGTCCGATTTCGCAGTAGCCAATATTCAAACTACTGTTACCATAAGTCAATGACAATTTTATTGAACTGCTCTGCATTCTGTTTTCTGTATTCTGTCATCTCTTATCGCAGTAACTCCAGTGTGCTACCATTCAACTGTAATCTGGAAAAAAAATCCTTAAAAACTAAATCTAGCTAATTTCCCCAAGCCGTAGACTGTAATAAATTGGATTAGTTTTTGCCTGAAATTTACAATTAATTAATTTATTATAACATTAAAAATATAAAATTATAAAAATTATAATATAAATTAGATTTAAAAAAAAAATTGATTAAACATTAAAAATCAATTGAATTAACCGTTTTATGACCAATACGTCTTGTAATCGCTGAAAATCTAATTTATATACACTTGTACTTGATACAAAACTTTCTACTTCAAGTGGTAATTCCGTTTACCACAAATTCAATTTTATTTACGTAAATTTTCAATTTAGCTAAATTTGTTTTCAATTTATATCTATGCAATTGTTGATGTAAATTAAAATAATTTACCAAACCAATACACTTGAGCTTAAAGTCTAAGCTGAAAACTTGTTTAACGTAAATCAAATCGTTGGAAGTTATAATTTGTTTATTCGATTTATGTTAAATTTATTGCCTTAGTTTAATTAAATATACTATGACTGACGTAATATGCAGTTGACAAATATATGTATCACGATTACAGTACGTTTTACTTATCAATTAGAAAGTATAAGTAATAAATTTGTACGCATAAGTGATTGTTTAATAGTAATTTTATATTCATTCTAGTTTAGAAGCAAGGTCGTCTTCTAGACACGCTTATCAAACTCTGATAGGGCTATTGATTTTATTTAAGCAAAAAACAAAGTTTTCCTTGTTGTCAGGGTTCCATTCTATAATGGCATACGTACGACGTATGTCATTATAGAAATAAACGATCTAAACCTTGAATGATTCGACATAGCGATTGGTTTAAATAACACTGATGAAGTATAGTCGATGGATTGAAAACTCACCAGCAGGTAGCATTAGCGTGGTGCCGTAAACGAGATCCGCAGGGAATGTTTGGGTTTATAGCCCAAACAAGATTAATGGCAATCGTTCTACCCAATTATCTTTGTCAGTATACAGAACAGCTGCTTTAAGCGTCCGATAAAAACGCTCTATTAATCCATTGGATTGTCGATGATTTGGAGAACTTATAAGAATTAAGCACGACTTTTAGAGATTAAAAAAAAACTAACGAAAAATAATTATTAAAACTGCTACAATAAGGTTACATGATACCAACTCAAAACACGGAGCATTTACATGATACCAAAAAAAATCACTATACAAAACTTATTTTATGAGTACATCCATACTAGTTGATAAAAAAAATCATTATATAATTGATAACAAATATGCAATATTTGATTTTAAATATTGCATATTTGTTATCAATTATATAATGTTTTTTTTTATCGACTACTTAGTATGGATGTACTCATAAAATAAATTTTGTATAGTGATTTTTGTTGGTATCATGTAAATCCTCCGTGTTTTGAGTTGGTATCATGTAACCTTATTGTAGCAGTTTTAATAATTATTTTTCGTTAGTTTTTTTTTAATCTTTAAAAGTCGTGCTTAATTCCTATAAATAAATTATTTATTTAAATAAAAGATATAATGAATTACAAATACATATCATACAATGTTTTATTTTATTTTCATTTATTTATTGTATATAATATATGAACTTTGCCGACTAAAAATGAATATCAATAAATTTGTACCTAACCGAACAATATTTAAACAACGGAAAAGTAAATTTGTTTTTGTAATAGACTATGTGATAAACGTAAATCGTCTGTCACATAGTCTGCTACAAAAAAATAAATAAATTATAAAAATAAAAAATAAGTATTATATAAATAAAACATAGAGAATAAAATAACAAAATTTAAATATGGTATGTTATATATTTAGATGTTATTATATTATATTCATTTTTGTATATTTTTATATTTTAAGACAAATAAATATATCAAATTTAAATTTTTAGCAAAACAAAAAGTAATTATTTTTGTATTGACAACAACATACGTAAATGTCAAAAAGAAGCTTACAAACAATAAACAAACGAGTGTTTTTAGACATACATTTTTCTAGCAAATTACAAGAAATTATATGGATTTTTTTTAATCACTAAAAGTCGTGCTTAATTCCTATGGATTTGTGTTGTTCCTAGCATTTGGAATTAATGACGCATTATGAACGATTTAAATTAAGGAGCCTAGTCTGTTATCATTAAGAGTGCCGAATTGTGATATCCATAGGTCGACAGTAGTGCATTCGTAATTTGATCGATAAATTCAAAATTGCGTATTTGTGGAAGGCTTCTCCATTTGTAAAACAGCTCTTTGTCATAAGTGCTCTATTTGCATTGTGCACTAGTACATTTTTTTGTAAAAGAATTCCAAAAGCTGGGAAACATCTTTATTTCTTGGTGCATAGCGGCTCCCACTGTGTAATCAGACACATCGATGTAAAGTGTTATATGCCTGTGATGAGCTGGAAATGCCAAAAAAATTGCGTTAAGCAGTTGGTCTTTGTAATTTTCGAATGCAGGCTTCTATTGACCACTTAAGCGGTGTCTTGTCTCTTGTCACTCTTCTTGTTTCCGTTTATCATTGGCTGGGGTTTTCTCTGATTTTCGGCTACGTTAGGCAGACATTTGCGGTAAATTTGATAACTGTAAGGAAGCTCATGTTTTGAAGACGATTCGCAGATGCTGTTGATGTTCTATTGTACTTTTGGAAGCGATGAGTAAATCATCAAGGTATGGAAAGACAAATTCGAGTCCTCGTAACACTTCGACATGCTCTTTGCAAATCTTTCTTTGATGTAGTTTCGATCCCAAATAAGTTGGCAGTAAGATCCTGTATGAAGGGTACTGGATAGCGGTCACGTACAGTTTGAGAGTTCAACGCATGGTAGACACCAAATGGGCGCAATGAACCATCCGGTTTTACAAGTTACAACCATGTGTAATGGACTGGCCCAGTTACTTAAAGAAGGGCGAAATATGCCATGTTTCATATGACATTCAAATTCTGCTCGTGCAGCAGCTAGTTTGACGGTATATAAGCGTCTTGGATATGCAAAAGCTGAGAGACCTGTTACTTTTGATGTGATTTTTACTATGCAGATTTTTACGTGGAAATAATTTAACTCAAATTTTGTGAAATACAAAAATTCTGATTTAATAATTTATTTATAATAATGGTTAAAACTATTTGACATACATCGATTTGATGAACATTACCAATTACAAAATAACATATGCTGGATCAGTAATAAATGTCTTTATTTTAAAATATCTTGATTTATCGTTCAGCCATTGTTCAACAATTTGATTTAAAATGTGGTTTTGATTTAATAAATCATTTGGCACAGAAAATGAATAAACAGTTGAATCATTGTGGCTCAATTGAAATACTTTTAAGGGTGTATGGCTTAGATTGTTCTCACTAGATAATTCTGTGTCGTACCAGTATACAACTGGATACCCAATTAAAATTCCAATCACTGTTGGCCCACAAATGTCAGGCGGAACAAATTGATCGTCTAGATTATATTTTCTGTCTGAAATAAATTTAATCATTTTATCTAATTTTTCATTGAAGTTAATTAACATTTGAGGTTTTTCCAGTGTGTTGGTAACATCTATCAAAGGAATACTTCTAATTTTATTATCATGAATCAATTTATCCAGTTTGCTTTCGTTAACAATGAAGATGTCGGTATACAATTTAACTATTTTCAAAGTGTCTGGAATTAATTCTAGCTTAACTAATTCACTTAATAGTTGGTTTAATGTAATCGAATTAATAATTTGTCCAGCATCCCATAGATATCCTAACTTAATTCCATTTGCTGTAAAATAAATTTGTGTGCCAATAATTTTAACATGTTTCTTCCATAGTTTTACTGGCGGATATACCAATAGAAATTTTATTATATTGTTTATATCATCATTGCAGATTTTGAAGCAATAATCCATGGTTGATTTAGGATTTGGATCCAGACCCTAGAACAAAATAAAGTATGTATGATACAGTTAAACAATGCACGATATAAATTATTCCGAGTTACCCGAATAAAACATTACATTATTTTGGAATTTGGAAATATTTTTAAAGTACTACTTAAAATTATACGATACAATTCTAACGATTTCCATGAGATTTGACATTTGTTTATGTTGAAACAGCTGTCAACACACCGATTTATTATTATTGTTTATATTTTTAATAGAACTTGAAAATTAGGTGGAAGAGTTCAGTTATCGCGATCTATTTTTGAGTACAAATAAAAATATATGTTACTACGCAAATTAAAATGATTCATAAAAGTAATAATATGCTTGATCATAGTTAAGAATTTAGGATGGATGCATATTTTTATGGTTACTTGCATAAATATATACAAGAAACGGAATCAAATCATTCCCGTTCGCACAACCTAATATTTATGTCATATCAGTACATTGTTTTGTTTTCTACATTCTACATACTTGTATCGATAAAGCAAAGACACCGAAAAGTCAAATATTTATTAGCCAGTTCGAGGAGTAGCAATCTAGTCAAATTTCTCTTGGTTGAATAAAATCATTTCAAGTTTATAAATCGTAATTATAGTAGTTAATGTGTAAAATAAAAAAATGTTATCACTTTAATTGAAAAGAAATTAGTCAGCATTAAATAAAATACCAAGAAAATATTATCACAAGACCAAGTATAAAATATGAGATTAACAACAACCGCCTTATTTTTAATAATTATTGTGACCATTTGTTCGATATTTGTTGCAAATGTAACGAATTTGATTAATACCGGTGATCACAGCTTAATTTCAAAACTACAATTGGATGAAAAAAATAATAAAACGCATAGTGTCACAAAAATCGATAATAAAAATGACAATTTAATGTGGTTCATTCAAATATCTGATTTACACATCAGTGTGTTCAGTGATATGAAAAGGGTTGATCAATTACGGGAATTTGCTTCAAAAACTGTCGATGCCATAAAGCCCAGTGTTGTTATCGCATCCGGTGACCTTACGGATGCCAGAGCTCCTAACATTTTGAGTTCGTACCAATACGAAGAAGAATGGAAAATCTATCACAATGTCTTAGTCGAAAATAATGTTCTAAGTAAAACGGTTTGGTTGGATATTCGAGGAAATCATGATAATTTTAATGTCGCTGGGATTAATGCCTCGAATAACTATTTCAATCGGTATTCGGTGCAAGGCTCCTTGAAAAACCATCAGTCGTACATGTATCAAATAACGAAGAACAATACAAAATATTCGTTCATCGGTGTTGATGCTTGTTTGGAGCCTGGGCCAAAACGGCCATTTAATTTCATTGGGGTGTTAGATGGCGAAAATTTGGAAACATTAGTCAAACTTGTTCAAAAGTCGAGAGAAACCGGTGGTGATTTTATAATATGGTTTGGTCACTATCCTACCTCTTGCATTCTTGCACCTGGCATTGGGCCAAGAGGACCAAAAACATTACTAGGCAATTATAAAGAAGGTTTAGTATATTTATGCGGGCATCTTCATACTGCAGGTGGCCTTATACCAAACATGTACACTTTACAAAAAGAGGGATTCTTAGAATTGGAATTGGGTGATTGGAAAATAAATCGCATGTAAGTGTTAATGGCAGATAATTTTTTAATTTAATTACGCTCTAACTATAATATTTAATTAGGTATCGAGTGGCAGCAATTGACCATGGACTATTTTCTTTTGTTGACGTACATCACGATGATTGGCCAATTATATTACTAACCAATCCAAAACATCCACTGTATCGTATACCGACCCGTGAAAATTTAGCGTTACAAAAACAGTCGTCGCATATTCGTCTTCTGGCGTTTTCATTGAGTAAAATAACGATTTGTCGCATTAAAATCGACGAAGAAGATTGGCATGACTGTGAAAGAGTGACTGAAAACTTATTCGTATTGCCATGGAATCCAAAAATTTATAATGCCAAAGTACATGGAATCCAAGTGAAGGTTATTGATAGTGATGGCCGAGAGAAAATTATTAAACAACCGTTTACGAACGGCGATGAACACGATTTGAAATTTGGAACCGTTGCCCGATTTGTGCTTATGACCGATACAACAACAGTATTTAAAACATTATTCTGGATTCTGTTTTCAATGTGTGTAGTCCCACTAGTAATAATAAGAATATTCCACCATCTAGTCAGTCGTAAGTGCATTTTAGGAACATAACACTCGAGTGTAAAACTAAATGATTTTTTTGAATTTATAGATGGAGTTGTTCGTCTCATAAATATTAAATGTTTATGGCTCAAACGATTAATATGTAAACTATGGATTATGGCATCAATTAATCGAATATTATTTCCATATATTGGCTATCTCGTCTACCTCACAATTGGCCCAATATCATTTGGCGAGGTTATCGATGGCCATACAAGTTTCGTATTTTTATGGGGAATATATGTTAAACAGACATTTTTACCTGGTGCATTATCTTATCTTTATGTTGCTTGGCAATTGCTACTTTGTCAGTTTCCACTAATCTTCATATTCTCAAACAGTTTATTCCGTCAATATCGAAAATATCTTGGGGCACAAGATATACATTTATATGAAGGATTTTCTAGAAAACTATATCGAAATATAGGATTTATATTGGTTATGTTAGTTGAAATAGTTTTATGGGGATTATATTTGGCAAATTATGGATTTGTAGCTATGATAATTGACCCGCTAAGAACATGGTCATTGGTCATCAACTTTCTGATATGGTATCAAATTCAAATATTACCAGAAGATTTATTGAGGTAAAAAATATATTAGCTACATTGCTTAAATTATTTTTAATAAATTTTAAACCTTTAGGCCAGCTGCTGATATATGGAGATCCGATACCAAATTAATTGATAGACCAACGAAATAAAATGCGAGGTTATATCAATTTTACTTATAAGACTACTTCAAAACTATTTATATTAGACTGTCACAATTTTATTTAGATATATTATATTTTATTATTTTAAAAAGAAATAAAAAGTATATAATTAAAGGTTTTGTGCAATGGAAATTATTTGTAATGATTAAAGCATTCGAGTAGCGCAACCGTCAATTTGTATTTTAAATTTAATTTGAAGCTTTTTTTTTTGGTTGCATACAAAACTATTTATTCGTGTTCACATGTAATCTTTTTATATTGCATAACACAAACAATGAATTTATCGACAAAGCATTTTGCGGAAATATAGTTCAATTGGTGATTTCGTTTTGTTTTGTTTTCTTCACATAATATTCGTATCTGACATTAGACAAAGCTACTACTACTACTACTAAAGGAAATATTATTAGTTTGATTGTCATATATCCCTTCGTTTACCTATTGTTACACTAAAACGTTATAAAATCAATTACAGTAAAAAATATTAAGGTGTCGGTGTGCACTTGTCTCATCAAATGACAATAATCATAATCGATATTACTTGACGTTTCTAAACTTTATAGCTCCCTCTGGCTGATGTTAATTGATTTTAAGTTACATATTGGCATAGCACTCAAAGAGTTTTATGGCGTTATTGATAAACGATAATTAATGCTCGATATATCATTAGCATGAATAGCATAGTAAGTGCTATAGTTCAAAAGTGTTCTGTAACTTATCCCTCGCTTCATTTTAGCTACTTCATTAATAGATGACAGAAGTAGTTACTGAGCTACTAGGTGGCAATTAAATTTATCTGTATACCTAATAATATTTTTCGATGGGCTAAATTAATAATCTCTCAATGTAATCGTTAACGAAGTTAATTTTGTCTCTAAATGTTTTGAAAGTTTGCTCCATGATGCTTGCTGCCATGATGCACGCTTCTGCTAGGGCAATTAGCTCTGCTTCGGTTAATAATAGTGCTACACAGGCTTGTTTTCGACATGTTCAGCTTATAACACCTCTATTAAGTTTATACAAATACCCCGAATTCGACTTTTGATCCAAATTATTTTGTGCCCAGTCTGCATCACCATATGCAGTTACGATCAGCATGTTCAAATTTGAACTGTCTCTTAAATGAAGTTTTATGTCATAAATAAGCTTTAAATATTTAATAACTCGCTTCAATAGTCATTTCTCGATGTATTATGGAATCACTCGCTGCAATATCGGGCCGTGTGTTTACCAAAGTATAAATAAAACGTCCGATAGTACGATAAACTTATTTTCAGGTGATAAAGATATTTGTGTAGTCTTTCTATAGCTTGGATCTAGATTCTAACGGATATGGTAAAATTTGGGTATCTTGCATACTGGCTTTCTGTTTTGTTGATGTAGGCTGATTGATATAATCTAAAATTCCCTTTCAATCTCCAGACCCAGATAATTTTTAATTTTTCCAAAATCATATACGCCTGCACTTTGTGTATAGTAGTTCTTTTTCACCGTTAAAATATGAACATTTATCTGCTTTACTTTGAGCATAACCTTCTCTAATTAAAACTGAATAAATGGCTTGGTTCCAAGTTCTTGCATACTGTTTCAATCCATATATTGCCTTTTTCATTTTACTTACCAAATTTCCATCATCCATTTCAAATCCCGGTGATTATCGCATATATAATATGACTTCCTCTAATTGGTCATTGAGAAACGCTGTTTCTACGACACAACGTTTTACTTTGATATTTGTATAGGAACGAACGTCTCTTTTACATGATCCTCTTTTCTAGGATGATCTCGTTGTTCTTTCCGATCCACATAAAAATTGGTATTATTAGTTGTTAGTTCAGTTTCAGTTTCTTTTGCAATTGCCTTAAATTTAGTATTCAAGACTATATCATAAAACAAGAAGTATTATATTATTTGTTCTTTATGCTTATAGTGATTTTCTTTATTAGTTTATCCAACAATCTGTAGGTTTTTAAGTGAATGTTCATCATAGCCTACAAATGTAAAATCAATTCTTACGTTTTTCAGCATGGAAATGACTAATACTTTGGACCCAAATATTTGTAAATAGTTCAGCTTTCGCATGGCGTCTTTTCCATTTTTCTTAGAAGTTCGCAATCGCTTCACCCAAAAAAAAAACTTTGCTTAGGTAGACATCTGATAATAAACATCTTGCCATTTCGACTATAGAACGATTTTTGGGCGACACCATTTTGCTGAGTTGCGTTACCAGCGGTTAATATCTATTGCATGCCTTCCTTGTTTAAATATCTCTTAAGTCTGTTTGAGCTATATTCTCCTACTCAATCTGAACGGATTATTTTTGGTCTTTTGCCAAATTTTCACCAATTCAACATATTTATCAAACATCTCCGATTTCATGATATTTCTTTATTCATGATACTTTTTTAAAGACTTCCAAGATTATTTTGCCAACTACGCCTTCAAAATGTGATTCAACTGGAAAAGTTGAACGGAAGTTAATAATAATACAAATGGATCCAGTAGTTCTTTTTCACCGTTGCGATTTACCGTATCGTGTTAACATATCAGCGCTTTCTGGATGGTCTTACAGAATCGTCAATGGTTGAGAAATTAAACATACCTTAATTTAGATTGTCATGATTGTTGCTTCTTCAAATATCAATGTGGTCTCCACACTACACTATGAACTTCTTTAGAAGAGTTTTACTGACTTTACAACTGCGTTCCATAGAAAACTGTACCGCAATATCCCTTTTGTGCTTGTTCTGGCGTCTTCCTATGTTGTTCTTTAGTGGAATTGGCTTGGCCTTAGCAATTACCACTTTGGTGAATATCCAGGGTTTGATGTTCTACACATTATGCACAGTTTCAACTGTCCGCTAGCTTAAATGGGTATAGTGCCGAAAGTTGGGATTTATCTGAGAGACCACTATGCTTAGCTCTCCCATCACTTTCTTTAATTGTTGGTGTTTTTTTTTATAAACGTGATGAATGATAAATCTTTGGCGGTACCGAAAAATACGCTTTAATTTGTGTGCATAGACGTACCTGTAATAAACTATTTCTTTTCAGAGATATTCGACTGCCTAGAAGAGCCAACCGTTTTCATCATCCCAAGTAAACTAAATTTTCATAATTTTTGCGATCACCCGGTTAAAAAAAATCAAAATGCATTAAAATGTTCATGTAAACCTAAAGCTTTGCATTTATTTACACATGCGCATTTTCAAATATCTGACATTTGGGTTGAGAATTTCATCCATGATAAAAGTTAAAAACTTTTTCATGATTTGTTTTTGTTTTATTTTAAATTTGTATAAATATTTAAATAGTTTATATACTTAAAATTTAAATAAATAATTATTAACGTGTTGTGCTTGAAGGTAAATATTAACCTATTAAATATATAGAATCATTTTTTAAGTAAATCTAGATAATGTTTTGATATCATAATTTTTTTTCTCTCGATACATTCAACAAAATTTTCGATTATAAACAATTTAAAACCGAATTTTACTTTCTCGTCAACAATTAGAACAAATTCGTAAAGAATGTATGTTACATACGTTGCTTGTTTTTTAAATTTTTGTTTCGTCTTGAAGAAATGAATACGTTTTAGAACGGGATTATATTATATGATTTAACAATTCTAGTGGCATCTCCTTACCTTTGAACATTTTAACAATTCAGATATTATGCATTTTTGTATGACATCATACCGTTATTTAGATCTATATATAGTAAACTAATTAAAATGTTAATAGAATAAGGTAACAACAATTTATGTATTACAATAGCTCACAAATATGAGTAATATGCCAAGTGAAAATTTGGAAGAAAGGATCGAAAGAATTCTCAGAAAGAATGAAGAGATCGAAAAGAAACACAGGGAAGCTGAAGAAGATCGTCTAATGGCTTTAAAGGATAATGCTATGGTTGAAATCAAAGCTCCAAAAGATGAAGATTGGCCTAGAGAACATAAGTACGACAAATTAGATTTTACATACGATCAAAAACCCGAAATCTCAACAGAAGAATCGTCCGATGGTAAATATTTCTAATTAAAACCTTAATCCTGATTGTATGAATAACATTATATTTTGTTACAGCTTCAAAAGAAACAGACAACCCAATTGTCACCAATACCAAAGTAAAACGAGATTATAAAAAATTTGCAGAAGGTGAAGGTCCTCCGCCAGATCCTATGTATAATTTTCTAGCCGATGCTGAAAGAGATGGTAAATTATTAATGCGTGGTGAACCTAAACAGCAATTAAATGTAGATAACATGCCAAACACACACAAAAAGGATTGGAAACAAAATCAATCTAAAGGAAAGCCGACTAACGGTGGCGGTCGTGGAGGACGTCAAGGTAAAAATAATCGTTCAAATGAATACGATTCGTGGAAAAATGAACGTGAAAAAATTGACGAAGAAAGGATTAGTCGTCAAAAGGGTGGTGAAGGAAAATGGCGTAGAGAATGGGATAATGAAAAGGATAACGAATCTTCAAATAGATCGGCGAATGTACAAAATGGTCAAAAATTATTACTAAATAAAAATAGTAATATTAAAAATGGTCATGAGAATAATTTAATTAATGGAAATTATCAACAAAAAGTACATAATTCAGATTTAAATGCACAGCCACCAGTTAATCTAGGAAACACGTTTCCATCAAATCAAAAAAATTGTGCATCCAATATCATGGTCTCAGTATCTCAAGATGCAAATGGCGAAGTAAAAAGTGTCAAATGTAAGATAAAAAAAAACTAATCAAATTTTGAGTAGTTTATTTATTTATTTGATTATTTTAGTAACCTCAGCTCCAATAATTGGAACTGGACGTGTTGGTCCTCGACAACTAGTAAAAACACAATTTCAAGTATTAAATCGTCCGGAAAACAATCAAATTAAAAAATCATTTGATGGTAACAGAAATGATCGACCATCCGGTCCACAGCGTTCAAATTCATTACGATATGATCAAACGACAAAACAACAGACTTTTATCAAGTCGACCAGCATACAGGATCGTTTAAAGCACAATAATGGTGGTGAACCATTAATTCAAACTCCACATAATCCTGTTTCTGTAAATAATTAGTTTCTTTTCTATAGTTTTGTTCGATTTGGTTTTACTTACATAATACATTTATATATATTACATACTATGTATATATATATAATACTATATACTCATATTGTATTTAAATAATCCACATTAAAAACAATATAACAAAATTTTGATGAAAAGCAGGATAAAAATAATTTTCTGTGACCGTTTATATTACAATCATAAATTATCAAGAAAATATATTTCCCGTTTTTTCTCACATCTCTAGTCCAAAATTAAATTATTTGAATTTATCACTTCAGTTAGTTATTTGTTCATTACTTTATTATAGTTTTCTTAAATTAACAAATTTAAGCAGTTATTTATTTAAATTAAAAATCGTATTTTAGTATTTATCTCGTATAATGTATACGAGTAATTTATATTGTTGGTTATGGAATTTAACTTTTTTATTTTAAAAAATTTTATACTCAGTGATATTTATGTTTTTCTCTCTAAATTTATTATTTCAATTATTTCATATAATGAAAATTAATACATTTTTTGTGCTAAACGAAAAAAATAAAAATAAAATTTTAATTTAAATATTATGTAATCCTCTTATGAATATTAAAATAAATACAATTCCATTGATCTATATATAGCCTGGTCTAGCCTTTTTACAATTTTAATTAATTTTATCGAAATTCTCTTTACATATGGCTGCCTGTGGCAATTGATTTAATTGTTCGTAGATTTGATTCAAGTACAGCCAAGGTTCTTTTGATAATTTATCAATTACGTTAGCATTAACAAAACAATGTTCCGCTTCACGAAACTGGCCCATACCAATTAAACACTTTCCTTGTGCAATCCAATATAAATAAGTGGCATACGCTTGTGGTATTTTGTCCAAATATAATTTTGCTTCATCAAACTTATTTGTATCTATAAAATGCCATGCAAGTTTTAAATAGAATTGACGATTTTCATATGGTGGAAGTGTCCACAATAAACCATCGACAACATCTTTGTAAAATTCATAACAACTATCGAAATTTTTTGAATTATATAACAAATTAAATTTAAATTTATAAATAGTTTGATGCGATAGTTTGTATTTTTGTAAATGATATAAACTTGCATTATAATTTTTTTGCTCAAAATCGATGATGCTCAATAAATAGGATCTATCGTTTTTAAGATTATCCTGTACAAGTTGATTGTACGATAGAGCTATTTCAGCGTATGTAAAACATCCAACGTTTATGAAAAATATAGCCGATTTAAAAAAAGTATCGCACGAATTTGGACTTGTCCAACAGAATTCCGAATGATTTATTTCGAATTGATGCGTTGGGCATCGTTGCTGTTTTTCACATTTTAAGATTTCATTTGCGATCCAATTAAAATGGGTATGTTTCTCCGTTTTAATTTGTAACAAATATAATACGACCAGAGCGTGGATGAATCCTGGCGATAATTTTAGGATTTGAAATATAATTTGTTCGCATAATAGGAAATTATTCAATTTGTAATTCATGTAGGATTTTATTAGTAATCTAGATAGAAAATAGTAATATACAATTAAATTAAAAATATAGTGCAATATACTTACCCTAAAACATTTGAATCATTTATACTCAATAATCTTTTTAAACACAAATTAACCCTTTCAAAATTTAGAATTTTCAAATTATATGATATATACTCAAGATATGAACATTCGGAAAATTCTTTTTCGTCCATATACCTCAAATAAAATAGATTAGCTTGTTGAGGACGATCGAAAAAATGAAATTCTTTTGCCATAAACAGCAAATTTTTATCTAATCTTTCAGGATCTGGTTGAAGTGGTAAAATAAATTTTTCATAACTATCCGTTATCAATTGGTGTAATTTAAAATATAACAGAATCAAATTGGCAGGTCGATCGCCCGATTTGCCGGTTATATCCATAATGTCTGCTCTAGCCATTAATTTTAAGATAACTGAAATTATTTTATCTTTCATTTGTTGAGGATTTATGTTTTCAGTTAAAATCAATGATTGAATATCATTTATTTCCTCTTCGGACATTTCATCTTCACTTTCGTCCTCCACCAGATTTGTTAAATGACTTTCTAGCCATTCTGAATTTAATTCTTTTAAAATCAGCTGTTTCTTTAGGGAAATATCAATCGTTATCGATAGTTGATTTTGATCTTCGTCCAACACTGGGACTAATATAGGCTGTAAGACATGTGTATTTCCCGATAATGGTGGTTTGATTTCCGGTTCAGTATGCTTTCCTTTAGTCTTGGCTTTAGGTTTTTGATCATTAGTTTTCTTTTTCTTTTCAACAATAATAGATTCATGTCCACTAAATATAGATTCGTTATAACAACATTTAGATTTCATAGCGTTCCAATTAAATTCGAATAAAGGTAAATTTTGATTAAAATCCTTTTCATCATTCAATAATTTGTTCAGTTCTAAAAATCCTAAATAGTGTTTCGTCTCCATTTTTAATTCGATAGAAATGCATTGATTTTTGATGGCGCATTCCAACAATAACATTCGACTGATTTCATTAATAAAACCGATAAATTGAAAATTACTTTCACTACTCACATAAATTTTCTTCTTAAATTCTTCATTTGCCGGATACAAAAAACCAATTTTAAAATCTGCTAACGTCGGATTAATCGTAAAAGACATTTTCATAAAATTATCGAATAATCCAAAATCAATTTTATCCTTATTATAAATAATTTTATAATTAAAAGAGACAGGTTTTATATTTAAAATTGGCACGGTTGGTAAAAATTCGAGTTTACTTTCGAAATTTGCTAAATTATCATAAATTGTATTTAATATACGAATATTATTTTGTCCAATTTTAATAGTTTTGGTTGGACTAAATATTTTATAGAATTCGGCGTTTATCGGATAATTGCAGATATCGGTCATATCAATATTGTTTTTGCTTGACAATGAATAAGCTGAATTGATATGATACAATTTATCTTCGCTCGGCACAATTTCAATAACTCCCCCATTCTCACTTGGCAGTTCAGTCTCGAGAAATTTAAGTTGTATTTTATAGGAAGTTGGTGTTATAAGTTCAAGATAATCGACTGAATTCGAAATTTGTGAAATTTTTACACATAAAATTTCATCAGGATCAACCTTATTGAGTGATTAATAAATTTTATGAATATTGAATCAATAGAATGATCATATCAAACTTACAGGTTTTAAATCTGCAGGCCCTTTTTTGCATTGTGGCGATAACATTTTTATTGATATTAAAAACAAACTGATTCTCTATTTTATTTTCCCGCTGACTGGATCCATAAATTCTGTGACGTACTAGGGACGACTAGTCATGAAAATTTAAGTCTTCAAACCAAATCCATCATTTCCAATAAAAGTAAATAGAAGTAGTAGGGATGATTGAGTTTATTTGCTAAATTTAATCATGTGTCTTGCATGTTTTCACTTGTATTCACATTTGTAAAGAAACCAATAATTCCCTTACGCTAAGCAATCAAAACTATCGATATGACTTTCTGCTGATTGATAAATCACGATTGACAAGGTTCATTTGTCAACCTCCCACTATGCCCTTTCTCCGTTGTCTTTCAAATTTCGTCTAATAATGCACTTCCTTGTGAAATCAGAATGTTAGTCACATCATCATCCTACTTAAATATACAAGGCATTGGCATGACTCGTAAATCACATGCATCCAATTAATGTTATTTCCAAACTAAAATCGACCACGTCCTTAAAGGGGAGGTGACCCTGGCCACTCTAGTGTTGTATTTCTTAGTATTGCATTATAGTTTCAGGACTAGGTGAACTTTTAAAATAAAATTTTTAATGAATCAGTTGGACTTATAAGTTATAAGTTACTTACCGAAATCAAGACAGGAACTTAAAAGGAAGTGACTGGAACCAGTTGAAAATACGACGAATAAGCTACAAGCATCCATTGAGCAGTTAGAAATCTAGACCAAAAATGCCATATAAGTCTAGTGAAACAAAATCAGTTTGAGTTTGTCGAAAGTGTGATTTATTATTAATTCTACTTTCAACACCCCTACTAGAATTTATATAATTTAGTATTTTAACCATAAAGCTTTCGAACACTTCACATTTTTCATCGGACTCATCGGCTTTGTCAACACATCTGCAATAATATCATTCGTAGTTCAATTTGAAAGTCTTTTAACCAATATGCCTCTTGTATTGCAAAAATCATAGATGATTTCCATGAAATCGACCCATTTTGATATGCAAACACATATCTCGTTGTAAATGATCTCTAATCTAAATCGCTTGCCTAATCTGCATCACAGTAACAAATTAAATCCATATTTTGATGGTTAAACTCAAGTTTTCCATTTGACGTTACTTTAAGATATCTCATAATCCGCTTTCTTCTGTAATTTGTATCCCTAATGCATAACCAATAGCAGTACCAATATCTTTAATTTTAAATTATGCAATATATGGCAGTTATGATAATTCGGTTACCCTTAATTTTTAAATAAATACATGGATTGACTTTTGTAATCCAAAATTTGTTAAAACATTGTCCAGCTTAATATTCCATACTCTGGTCTGTTTTAGATCGTATAATTTTCTTTAAAGTTAGTATTCTGCTGGACCACATCTCTTCCGGTGTTTTTAGTTCTAATAATTGATGGGTTGAATCAACGATTGCTAGCATATGGCTTCAGTCCAACAATTTTTAACGAGATTTGTATCAAACAACATACTACGGAACAATGCTTGAAACGAAGCATTACAAAATTCTGCACCATTGTCTGTTCGTAAAATTTTTATAAACTTTTCTGATGTAATCATCGATAAAAAGCACAAAATAACGTGGACCTTCTGTTTTGTAGACTAAGAATCCGTGATTGTACATCGATTCACGTGGCGAAAATCAACGATAAAAAAAACGACCCTCAAATACAGATCAAGCAAAGTGTTTCAGTTTAAGGAAGGTTTAGACAATAAGAATCATTTCATTTCCAGCAGAGGAATTAAAATTACGACCAATTATGACCAATTCTCATGTACATTGCGATGACACGCGATCTCTTTGTAGCTAACACATTTTTACCTCAGATAAATATTAAATTAGAAACAAGGATATTCCCGTGCAAGATATATCGAAGTTAAAATGACCATGTGTTAGTTTCTAAGGACGGTCTTAGGTCATCCAAGATGTGAAATAAACTATAAGATGCAAAAAGACACTACCAAAATCTTGTTAGCCCAATATTTCGATTATCAGTACCGCTCAGGTGACTCTAGGTACGGTAGAAATTAAGCCCAACGATGATTTGCGCCAATCAATCTTTGGTATGGAAGAACCGTTATATGGATTTGCTTACGGAAAGCGCAAATGGTCATGTGAAAACTATCGAAGCGTATATCTCTCTTTTGGAAGTCATAACATTTACTGACTTTCATCATATTGAATAGGATCACTCCTCCAGCGAAGAGAATTGTAAGTAACTAGTGGCTGCCAAAGAGTTACGTTCACGCAGTTGGTCATTATTAAGACATCAAACATTTAATTCAATCCATGGCGAGAGCTTATGGTTCAAATTATGGACAATTTGATTAGAATTGATAGATTCTCCAATTAAGCGGTCTCTGTAGACAAAATGATTCTACTTTTAACGATATCTATTGGACTGCTGAAAAGCGGCTTTTGACGGCTTTAAGATATCTGTCAATATAACTTAACAATATGTGAGTTTGTGGCGTCGAGTTAATTAAATTTAAAAGAGAGTTAATCTGCATCTCAGTTATAAGAAGGAATTGTAACGGATACAATCATTATACGAAGGACTTCGGAAAATCTTAGCTAACAAGGCGAGTAATTTAAAATCAAAACAATCACCATTATCATTCATTATCGTTCAAATCACCAATATTGTGATATTTCTACCGGAAAGTCAAGATCATTTATTCTGCAACTGTTTCACAGAAAAGTGTTCGAAGAATTTCACAATTCATCACACCCGGTTCCTTTTTCGGCCATCTGCGTGAATACCGTTGCATTCGCAGTTTACGCGACATGGAATTTTCAGATTTGGTGTTCCAGTGCCGATTGTCAGAGATCAGGGGGCCTAATTTGATTAACATTTATTCGCATAAAAGTAATTGTACGAATTATGATCGAGTGATGGTAACTCCGGGTGATTCGTACTCTGAAAACAACCGTGTTACAATCGTCCTGATATTACTATTGTTTTGCCTTCTATCTGGCCCGGATTACGACCTTCATTTAATGAAGAGCTACTATCGTCTACTGCAGCATTGGATTTTGGAACATTTGTGCGCATTCTTAGTATTTGCATTGACGGAATTAGTAAAAAATCCCTAAACGAATATTTTAAGGAAATAAAACCTACTCCATAATCGCGTCATGATTTAAATAAAATATTTAGACAGATGCGTTGAGAAGCGCTTTGCAATCTCCTTATTTGGGTCCACCTTGGAAATAAATTATAAAAATGTTGGTGGATCAACTGAAATCATGCTTCGAAAATAATGGTGACCTTTGTATTAACCTTTACAAAGTAGCCAGTAACCTTTGATTTACAGCCAGAGATCAACTTCACATCAAATCAAGCCATATGACAAGAGCCGGACGTACCATAAAAATTCTCCGGTGATTTTTAGATTCTTAACGGTCCTGCTCATAATATATCATAATATTATGATATTATATTATTATAATGGACTTATTGATTTTGAGACCAACGAAAGCTGAGAATCATACAAGTGGATTCAGTAGTTCTCTAACACCGTTGCCATTCAATCCAATTACGCAAATATCATCTGCATATGCCAGAACCTGGTCGGATTGACGGGACAGGATGTTCTTCTGAGGTGTTTCACTTTTAAAAAAGATAAATTCTAACATGATATTAAAGAGTATTGAGAACAGACCATATCCTTAACTACTATCATTTTACATAATTGCAAATTTTTTTCAGTTATTCTCACATCGCAAAGCAAACCATAAGCTATTCCGATGGATTGAGTCATACAGGCTCGCTCGGAATCTAAAAGCACCTGATATTCTTAATGCAATCAAACCTAGGGAAACGGTTTCGTTTTAGTCTCTGTATGGGAACTTGTTGAACATTGAGTAAGTCAGAGAATTGCTTATTCCAAGTGTCGAGCACTGTATCGATGTTAACACATCGATTTCAATCCTGGTCTCGAATAGCAATAGACCTAGGTCTTAAGGTACTGTCCAGTTCGGTGAATCCTTTAAAGAATTTACGTGCACTATGCTCATTGCTGAGTACTTGTACTCTTAAGACTTCATCCTTTCCATATTCACGCGTTTTTCCGTCTGCAAATTCGTTTGGTTGTTCTTCTATAGCAAAGACCGCTTTGTGCTTCCTTGCAATTGTAAAACGTATTCGCGCATCTTTATAGGCTATATTCTATTGCTCAACAGCAAGACGACACTCTTCGCCAAACCAAACATTTTTCGGTTAAATTTTTACCATACCTAGAGTTGCCTGGAAACATTAACAGAATGGTGTTTGGTTTTCATAGTGCTACTGCTAACAAGATTCAGATATTGTGCTTTCTCACTTTCGTTTATCAGACCTTCATAGAGGAAACGTATGTTTCGTTTTCCTGCTATCCCTGACTTGTACAAAAACTGCCATCTTAGCTTTGCAGTGACCAATTGATGATTGCCTACAAATCTGGCAGCCGACCGATAAGATCGTACATCTTGGATAACCAGAAACCTTCCCTTAGAAATTAACACATTGTCAATTTGACTTTGGGATGTCTTACGCGGGTGTGTCAATGTTTCCAAGTGGATATTTTTATGAGGAAAAAATATGCTAGCCACAATGAGGTCGCTAGATCGCGTCTCGAGTACGGATTTATGTTTTTACATAAGTCAGTCTGATTTCTGCTAGTCCTAGCATTAAAGATTCCAATCAATATTCTGGCGTCGTGTTCCAGTATGGATCCCATTAGATTATCCAAATTGTTGTCAAATGAGTTTTTATCTTTGAGTAGGCTTACATCAGTGCGGGCCCATAAACACACATGACCGACAGGTTAGATAGTCGCATGCGTAAAAGTGGCTTACACATACGATCACCAACTGCTTTGAAATCGCAAACAACCTTTTTCTCCTGAGGGCCAAGAAGAAAACTAACACCAAGATTGCCGAGGTCATCTCCATTGTAAAGCAATGTATAGCCTTGAGACACATGGCCTCCACTTTTCGACCTTCAAGTTTTTTGGAGAGTAACGTGTTCAAAGCGATACTCTTTCATGGCCGATATAGTGCCATCAAACGCGCATTGTTTTCATAGTTCAGGAGTACCTCCCAACCACAGGGACTGTGGATGTATATAGACCTATACATCTATACTACTACAAACTAAATACTTTGCAAAAGCCGTTAAGCTGAAATTTTACATAGCGTTTATCAGACCCTTTGTCATGGGTTGAGAGTAAGATCCTTACGAAGGAGTTTAAGAGATGGAAGAGTTATGCGCATGACATATGGGATCAATTGTGATTTCTTTTACCCTATTATACCATTTTCGACGCAAGTAATTTTTCGACGATGTCGAAAATTTCCTATTATGAAACAAACGATGCGTATTTTTTAAATAAAAACAAAAATTTTACTACCTATTGAGGTATTGAATTTTTAAAAAAATATGTGGTTTACATTTTATAATATAATTTTTCTTTAATTAATAATAGTCTAATTTATTTAGTAATAAAACAAAATGGAGTCTTCGAATTTATTTATCATTTATATTTTCGATGTTGTCGAATATTTCATAATAGATATTTTCGACATTATCGAATCGGTTGACACTGTCGTAAAAAAGCGCGTCGTAAATTTTTTAGAAATTTTATTGCGATGTTGCAACAGTTTAACGGTTAATGATACAAACAATGCTTCCACAACGTTTGTATATATTTTTATTATATTGATCAAACAGAAATTATTTCATTCGTTTTTATATATTCGTTTATATATATTCACGACTACAATAATAAAAACATACATAGATAATACGTCTTGTTATTATATAGCTATTATGCGATTTTGTGTTTCAAATAAAGTTGTACGTTGTACAAATATAGTTACATATGAAATGCGATAGTGATCGAAAATAAATTCGTGTGATGTTCGATCATGAATTAATTGCATTGAGTATAATGAAAACAATTTTATTATTATTTTGATTATTATGATAACGATTAATATATTCATTAAACTATATAATATACACAACGTACAGATATAATTAACATAGATTCATATTTGTGCTGCAAATTATAGTGTTTTCATTTGTAGTGTATTATAGTGTTCGATATTATGTATTTGAAACATCCAAAATGGATGAAAATGGTGGTGCTCATGTGTTTTTGTTTTTATTTGTGATGGAAGTGAAATAAATTTCAGAAGAAGTTTTATTGTTGTTTTTTTTTTGTATAGTTTGGGAATATACTTTTGTTTTTTTTTTATAGTTTATTAATTATAGTTGCATAAACGTGGCAGTACTATAGTGATCAGACAATCAAAAATTTACGTAATTTCTAGTGAAAAAATAATGTGTAGGTATTTTATTGTAGTGAAGTAATGAAAACTACAATTCTTGGAAAATACGAGTAAATCATTTTTTTTTATGTTATCATGGTAAATGTCAAAATGTGACATTTTTTGTAATAAAACGAATACATACACACATACTGTATTCATACATATATTAAATATATATATAAAAAAATCACTATTTAGACAGAGACAGACAACCGAGTAAAATTTAAATTAAACCGATTCAAATAAGAAATAATTCAATTATATGTGAATTATAATTGCACACCGGTTTAAATCATGGAATGAAACAAAATCGTGTTTTGTGCCCATTTGTTTTTAATTGCAATGGTTTTGCGCACACTAAACAAAATTTTAAAACAATTGTTCATCATATCTAAAACAACAGTTGATATTATAAAGTGAAGCGTTGATAAGCAGATTAAATTATTTCGTTTATATCTAATAAGCGGACGCCTAAAATGTGTAAAGTTTATTTATTTTTTGTTTTGGTTTTGTTATCATTGAAATAAAAAAAAAAAAAATATAAAGTTAAGTAATAAGTATATGCATTAGAAACATTGACACAAATTCAATATATAGGATAACGTATAAATAAATTGTGAAATTAATAGTTTTCATATAAATAAGCCATCGATAAAAGTTTAATAAATAATAAAGTTTATCACATGCTGTGCTACGGTAAACATTTGAATATTTCCCGCTTTAATTAATGTCAAATATTTGTATGCAGTCCTTTTTTATGTATATCATCATGGCATCATGTTTAAAATAACATAAACCGTTCGCGAACCAGAATCGAGCAGCCTCAACAATCATAGTTTGTAAAATAAATTGCATAACCAATACTGGAACGGAATTTCGTCAAATTCACTATCAGGTAATCAAATATAAATTTTAATTAAATGCATTACTTATATGTATATGTGTAAAAAATGCTTAGTAAGGTTTTGGTATATTGTAATTCTTATTTATGTGTTTGGCCAATTTTATGTTTTCTAGTACGAAATTGTCTTTATTATTTAAATACACCTCTCGTCCGATTTACACAGTAGATTGGTGCTTCAAAATTCAAAATTGCTTTCAGAATTTTTTAGAAACATAATAAAATATAATAAGCCCAATACTAGGAATAGCTTTATGTGATAAAATTATAAGGATAAAAATAACCAATACAATTTTAAAATATTCGAGTATATCTTCTATGTGCTTTAGCCAATGCTTATATAATATAACAACAACATTTAGAATATTTTTTCTAAAAATCTATTTCTTTTTTCAATTAGTTGTCCCTCGGAATAGGCTGACATCATTATATTTTAGTTTTTTCTGTCAATTGTCATTCATCTCCAAATACAAGATTAATCTAGGTTAGATGATTTTCAGTCTTCTACAAGTCAAATCAAACATTTCAACCCTGATATTAGTTTGGTCTTTCAAAGCTGTTTTGCGCTTAAAACCATTACTTTTAAATCGAAATCTCTGCCTTAGTTGTCTAAGGATGTTCCTGCGATTTGCGTTAGGAATAGTAAGTATCGTTTATGGAAATATCCCAGTTTGGTTTTCGTTTATAAATAATACCTCTCCCGGTGATTTTTATTCTGATATTTGGAAAGTTAAATCGAAATCCTCTGGTTTGGACAATGTAAACTTAAAATTCTTGAAACGAATTTTCCCTTCAGTCTCAAAATATTTGTTACATTTTTACAGTTTTATCATAATGACCTCTTTTTCCACGACCAGTGCAAGGTAAAAGTAAGATAAATCCAATCCTAAAAATTAGTATTACTTCGGAATTGTCGTATTATTGGCCAATAAATATTATAAGTTCTCTCTTTAAGGATTGTGATAGACTCGTTCAAAATCAAATTCAGACTCATTTAAATATCAATTTAAATCAGCTTGGTTCAGATATATTTTGTCAGCTTGGTTCAGATATAGTTTGGTAAAAAAATATCATACTAACACTGCGTTATTAAATGTTTGCGATGACATTTAGCGTAATATGAATAATAAGGAACTAACATTTTTATCGTTGTTAGATTTTTCTAAGGTATTTGAATCTATAAACCGCAAAATTCTGTTAAATAAGGTCAGATCCTAATTTAGGTTTTAATATCGGGTGCTAAATTGATTTTCAACTCCATTAAGCCAATTTAAGTTGCGCATGTTGTTGTCTTATTCTCTGCCAAAGGATGAGTGGGCAATGATTGGGAATCTCACCCATCGTGCCATTCACGAGGCCTTTGGTGGTGTTGATGATGTACTGAAATCTTGAGGTTGCTCTGCTCTGACTATAAACGAACTGACGCGGCAAATGTTTGCCTTCGTTGTCCTCAAATATCCCATTTCTGTAATTCCACTGACCGTGCATGATTGTGGACTATTGATTAAGTGAAATCCTACTTATGGAAGCGGTGCTGGAGGCGGCTGAACTATGATAAAGTAACATCAAATTAAGTACTCACCGTGACATTTTGCACGTCTTGATAAAGCGGTTTGTTTGTCTTCCACCATTCGATAACAGCGCTCACACTATTACGTGAACTTGAGGTTGATTTCAAATTTTCTCCAGCGTTTCGGTTATAAAGAATAAACCTGTAGCATCAGATGATCGAGCCAGCTCCGTTGAGAATTACTTGACGAGGCGTATGATGCGCGGCAACAATCGAATCTTCCCTGAAGTTACTTGTGCCTTGCATCGATGATACAGAAGCAGTTCATCAAAACGGTAAATGCTTGTTTGATGGCATAGTAAAGCATGTACCAAACCTCACGATATGTTGTACAAACTTATCATCTTCGTTGGCCGTTTGAGTCGTATTTCTTGGCGAGTTGAGGGAACCGAAATGTTGGTGAGTGGTTGCATCTTGCCGCTTGGCCAACCGAAAAGTTCAAGAGTTTGGTAATTCTTTCTGCTTTTTCACTAATCGGCGTTATCTCTGTATTAGATTTACTGTTTTTCAGTCTCATGCCATGGAAAATTTTACAAAATCTTGTATAATTCATGCGCCTTTGAGTTTCTATTGACTGTGAAAGTTTGATTTTCAGTATTTTCCATGCCAGAAAAATTCATGTTTGGTATAGAATTTTACTCTCATCACTTGAAATTTGTTAAAATTTATTAAATCTGTTATTAATGGTTTAACTTTGTTTACCATTAAACCTAGCTATTTTTCCATTTATATCTCGCTGAAAAGCGGTTTTTAACAATATAGCATCATTTAAAAATTATAATTAAATTAGTTTTTAAAAACCTTCTTCTGTCAATAGAAAAGCTAACTTTATTATTTGAGAATATTCTAACCCGAATGGTGGGTCCTTTTGTATGATTCAAAAAGGTTCTATTGTGCATTTTTTCTAAAATAAACTGGTCTCATCGTAAAGACTTAATCAACAGTGCCCTCCTCGTTGATAGTTTCTAAAAACTCGGCTTTTGTTTAGCAGCTCCTGCTGACGTAGATAGTTGATGTTGTTAAATTTTTATCAGTTGGCATTGTTTTTTGGGTTGGTCTTCTATCAATATAATTAAGGCAGGCCTCAATTTAAGGCCAGCTCTCTTGTTTTTACCAAACAAACAAAATTTAAAAGACTATATCTATACCATTGAATAATTGTAGTAACTTTTTTGATTGTTAGGTGTAATATTTTTAGTTCTTTCAGTTCCTGGCTTTGCTATCATTAGTTTGGCTAAACTGCGTAGGAACATTAAGCTAACTAAAACTTTTATTAGTTTGCCTTAAGTGACGATTTTAAATATTTCTGAAAGCTAATATCGTAGAATTGGGAGACAAATATTTTATTACTAGCCTAAAATAAAAAGTGACAATAGTTAGAACTTAGCCAACTAATTTCACTGCAGTATCAAAGGCAACTTTATGGATAAAAGCTACAAGAAGAAGCTAAAAGAGAATCACTCTTTTAGCGAAAAACTCATCACAATGACTACTAAGAATGATCACATCTGAATCGCTAAAAATCTTATGATATAATGTTTGCAATAAATAATTAAAGACGCACACCAACAACAAGTCATATTTATGTTCATCGACGTCACTGTTTTCTGCACCCATTGGAATTTAAACCGGTTATCTTTGGAACCACCTGCTGTAGCTTTATTCACAACTCTCGGTCGGTCCCATTCTTTACCAGGACTTCTGGTCAACTTAGATTTAAATGTAAATAAATTGCGATTTTTTATTTGATGTTAAATTAAGTCAATGGTTTACTTAATCTAATTTTTTTAACGGCTTAAAAATAATCACTTTAATCGGAATTAATCCTAACCATTTTTATCATCAAACAACAATTTGACGTGAGGCAAATGTATGAATAAGTAAAATAGTTAAAGTAAATCTTAGAGGTAAGGAATGCATTTAATGCATATACAGAAGTAATTGTTAGTTTTAGGTGTCCTTTCTAAATATCTTTATATGTTACAGTTATAGTATCATTTATTTTATAGATCATTTGCAATTTCATAAGCTCTTTAAACCAAAAGAATTTGACAGTTGTCTTAATAACTCGAGTCTCGATCTTACAAAAATATTAGGAAAATAAGGAAGAAATAATTAAATTGTTAAAAGATATAAAACATTTGAAAGATGTGCTAATTTCGATATTTATAAAAAAGTGATTCCTGGCCGATAATTCGTCATATGATGGACGAATCGTATCGACATTTTTACCCCTTAGTTCCATAAATTCGGTGTTAACAAAATCGAAGAAAACTGCATATAATTATTAATTTCTCCCAGATTCTTATGATTTCTCAAAGATTATTGAGATAATTGAGCAGTATTTCTTTATAATTTACCATTCTTAAATTACAGAGCCCTGATTTTTGGGAAACGGTTCTCTCTTTTTGTAACATGTATTCCTTCACAAATATTGACTGACCACTATTATATCGCAACTATCAGTGTAGAATACTGTCTGAATACCATAAGTAAATCAATCCCACGTAATTTATTAGGAGTGGTATTTTTATTTGACCAATTATTGATTACAGCAATTTGTCTAGGCCGATTCTGGTTCATACTTTGTTCTGACCAAGTCCTTAGGTTTATCCTGGACAACCAGAAGAACAGTGCTTCTTCTATTAGAGATTGCAGCTCTGATCTCCACTCAGATGTCATCTGCCGGTAACTTGATTTAAGAGGGTTGTCGAAAGAGAAGTTATCCTGGAGTGGTGCATTTTATTGAGGATGGGATATATTTATGACGTCCACTTGCTAGGAAGGCCTTACTTCGAAAATTTTTGACAATGAATTATTCTTTAATTTTTGCCAGGCGAGTATTAATTTATCATAAGGTATATCTTACTAATTATATATTACTTCTATAGTTAAGTGATAGATGGTGGATATTGAGTAAAATGCGGTCAAATATTCTTTCTAAAGTCCTAAATATTCATCGACCTAGGTCTAAAGATATAGTGTAGTCGACCTTTTGTAGTCGACAATGATGATCTCCTGGAGTTTTCTTTAAGTAGTTTAATGCAAACTGATGATATTCTTAATAATGCACTGGCTTAATTACGTTCTGTGTGCTGGTTCTATATTGGCAGTTAGAATTAGGACAAGAATCGCTAGAGAACGACTTGTATTTCAGCCAGACCACTTAATATTTTCTTCGATTAGTATCACATTTCTTTATAAATTACTAAAATTTATTAACTATAACTGCATTTTTACTATGATATTTAAATAATAGAACATTCGATTATTCTTGGCAATTCAGACGTGCATCGTGCAACGATGAAATATGTAATTAGATCACTGCATTTGTATTGAAATGGAAATGGATTTTACGCTTTCAATATTTCATTTTTCAATGAGTAATTTTCGTTTTTTTTTTTCATTTCGTTAATCGAATGTTTTGTATGTACATACCAAGCAACATACAATAGTTCGATAATTAAGTGTGGCAATAATAATATTTTCATTGTAATTGATAAGAATGATAACAAAAGATTAAAAATGATTTATTTATACACGCAATTAATAAAACTAACAATGTCAAAATATGTTTTTGTGATAGTTTTAGGTACAGTGAACCACAATGAAAATGGTCCACAAATTATACAATTTAGTTTTGCTAAATAAACGTTATACTAATCCCCAATTTTCTTTGCCATTTCGCGTGGTGGAACTACCGATTAGTATTTTGAAGTGGCTCAGCTCAAGCTACTATCATTTTTATATATTAGCGTTCCTGCCTAATCTACTCTATTCTCTCGAAGTTTCTTCATAATTTTTGCGGTCATACTACAAACCATTTCCACGTTCCCTCGCAATCCAGCAACAATATTTGCTGTTGCTAGGTTGACTCCAACAGACCTAAATAGGTCAGCTCTTGGAAATTCAAAAACCATCTGTTCTGCTTTTTCAGGTTTACACACACTTAGAGCAGTATGAGGAATCACCGTGCTTATACTTATACAAAGATAAGCATGAAAACAACCATACCCAGTTAGGAACTGACTCTTGTAAAAATCTACCTCTCCATATATCCTATTTGTCCATTTATTCACCGAAGAAATTAGTCGATGAGCCCAACGTCCTTTCGATGAATTATCTCATCGCACCTGCCATTCGTTTACAATTTCCGCTCAGATCATATTACGATTTACCTTCTTGTTGCCATCTCCACGGTGAAAATACATAGTTAGTCGCTCCTTAGCTAATAAATCCACCGGTGGCATTCCCGCTATGAGACACACGATGTCATTCGAGAGTTCTAAATGCAAAAATCACTCTCAAATCGCTTACTCTATAAACAGACGTCACTTGCTGCTTATATGTGCCTTTTTCCATACATTAGAATAGATAGAATAGAATAGAATAACATTAGAATATAGAATAGAATAGGTTTATTCACAATCTGTTGTCCACCAACTTTAACCATTATACGATTATCAAACCCATAGACGATTATCATTCCTGAATGACTCTTACACTCCAGGTACATAACTCTTCTACATTTTCCTCGAGGAAATGTTTTTGTGACCGAAATTTCCTCATCGTGTATTTGCACGAAATGGCCTTTAGGCCATGTGATCTAACACCATTCGATTTTTTTGATGATATTCTGGTCCACATATAATTTTAATGGATCATTTTTTCCCCTTTATCTCCAATTTAAGGAACATAGGGTGTCTACTAGGCTGGATCATCGTACTTTATTTGGAGCCATTGCTTTCAGTTCCCGCCTTGTTTTACCTACTCTCTTCTTCCCTTGCGGATTCCATTCCATTTACATTCGGGTTTTATCATTGGTATCTTTCCTTAGTGTGTGTCTAATCTAATTCCATTTTCGTCTCTTAATTTCCCGCTCAATTTCAATCTGTCTGGTTTGCCACAGAAGTGCCTTGTGATTGTGCTTGGCCAGAATTATTTTATTCGACGTCTAAGGCATTTATTAACAAATACCTGGATTCTACTAGTGATCTTCTGCGCGTGTTTCCACGTTTCACAGCCATACAGCATCACTGATTTTACACAGGCATTGATCATGCGTGTCTTTATAGAACGTGACAGGACGGATGTATTCCAAATTTTGTGAAGCACATTGAATGTATTCCTTGCTTTGTTGATGCGTTGGTTGATTTCCTCTTCAGTTCCACCTGTTTTCGCTACAGTGCAACCAAGGTATTCAAATTTGTCAAGATCCTCGATGGTTTCTTGGAAGATGATAGTGGGTGTGTTCGTGTTTGGTCTCATAGCCTTGGTTTTTCTAATATTAATTTTGAGACCGACTTCCTGTGCCAAATCAGCTAGTTACTGGGTGTTCTGCTGCAAGTCTGCGTATTTATGCGTTAGTAGACATATTATATCATCCGCATAGTCCAGGTCGTTGTGTCGCTTTATTCGGTTCCACGTGTACGTCTGCTTCTCTCATTGCTCTGCCATCTTGTAAGGAGGATAATAATTTCTTGTTAAACAGTACATGATCAATTTGATTTTTGATTCTTCCATCTGGTGATGTCCAAGTGTATTTATGTATATTCTGTGTGGGAACTTACTGCCTCCTTCCGGATCATACTTTATAGAAAAAAACAAAATTTGAAAAAAATGCAAACAATTTGTGTGTTATTAAAAAAAAAACAACATGTCCGCTTTTTTTGGATGACCCTTATCATTGCACTGTGCTAACGTACTGTTATCAATTTATATTAATCTGCTCGAGTAGGCATAGATAATTGATATGACAGCTACTCCATTGCAAGTGATTAATTTCATTTGAAGTGATATAAAGTGATACTGTAAATGTGTATCGTGCTTATGTCAAATCGCACGCTTTATAAAAGCCATTGGAATTTTTGATGCCAAAAGATGATTGTAAGGAAGGCAAATGCAGTAACCAGTGCGGTTTGTGGCGAATTTATTTTAAATTAAGGGTATTTAAAAAAAAGAATTACAAGGTTGCGTTTCAAATCTTGTCGTGGTCACTTTGGTATGTCTATACTGGAAGTCTGGCCCTATTCCCATACTATCTTTTACTTTTAACAATATCGCGATATATGAAAGTAATTGATAGTTAATATAGTGACGAAAAGTTTTAATTCTATTTTATGATACTTTTTTGACTTAGCTTTTCTTTTTGCTGGTCACTGTAATTAAGTACATGTTTTTGATGTAAATGAAATCGTGTGAGAGTTATGGTAATTCACGTTATCGGTAACCAACTGGGTACATTTATTTTTTTGTTATCTGATAAGTCAAAATGTTTTTTAAAAACGCAACTATACAGCAAATTATTGTTTTGCTTCGTAATTAAACGTGTTTGTGTGTATACATTGAGTAAATCAAGTGAACTTTAAACGTAAAGCTCGATACTTGAAGATTGCAGCATAATAATATAATGGCTGGATAATATCGCATGTACGCTCAATAAATAATCATATATTTATCAATGGCACGTTCCGTATAAATAATTGTATATTATATATATTATAGTGTGTTGATTATCATTAGGCAAAACTAAGTGTGTTTGCAAAAAATGATTATCGCTATGATTAACAATTTTATAGATGTCGCACTTAAATCAATTATTTGTTCTTTAGCGGAACACAATGCCCAACAATAAATTATCAAATACAATGCAATATAAAATAATAAGCATTTATCATAATTTTAATGAAATTAAATAATTATTTGTCGGAATTCATTATTCTAAATTTTACTATCGTTAAAGTCTTTTTTATTAATTCTTAATTTTATTATAATTAAGGTTTTCCAAATATATTGCTATTATTTATTTGATTAATTTATTCGAAGAATAGTAAATTAATATTTTTTATTGCAACTATTTGCTGTACGATGTGTGGCAATCTTGACTGGCACGATTATTTTTGATTTCCTGGTTTCAAAATATATGAAGAGGTTTGTTGACCTATTTGATGTCAATAAAAACGGCATTTAGAGCTTAAACAGGCAAGAAGTTTTGGTTTTAGTCTAATTAAAAATGCAAATGCTGGTTAACTACTTAAAATTGTTGGATTACAAAAAGGAATATTGTATTTTTCTATTGTTTAGTATTTACTGTAAGGCACCTTGGTTCCTAGTACCTCGGATTATCAAAGCTAATTTTCGAAGAACTCCTGCCAAAACTTCCATTCAAACTTATCTTAATCGAATCTTTAATTCACTCTGATCACCTAAATTGGTTTTAATAAACTTTCCCTTTGATTTGTGAAGTGACAAGCTTACTTCTAGTATATCCGCGTGTGATTGGTCGATTATATTTTTTGCTATCCGATAAACTGGATATCGTCGCATATGATTAAAAACAGTATAATAACAAATACGTCGGTTGCAGCGTAAATCTATTTTGAGTTTAGCTCCGGTATTGCCATAATTTGAACATAAATTATTTTTAATTAAACAAATTATGTATTGCCTTTCGTGGCATGTCTAATTTAACTGTAATTTTGTCCAGATTCTTTGTATGACTTAATGGCAAGTGTTTTTCTTTTGTTTTCCTTTTCTGATGGTGATATTTTTAATTAAAATAAACTTGTTTACTATCAAAATTGCGTCTGTTTTGTATAAATTATTTAAAAAATTCGGTGATTTACTAAAAAAAACGAATGACAAAAAACGTTTCGTGAATACATATTACTTTAACCCCCATTAATTTAATCTTCGTTATTTAGATTGTATAGTAATGCTGTAGACAGTTAATATTTGATCAGTTGAGCACAGTATTTCATCATTAGGTTTTAATCTGGAATCTGCCAATTTAAATGTTGTGGTTTCGATCTGTATTCGATACGATTAAATTATATCAGCCCACGTCCAACATAATAAACCTAAATAATATTAAAAATACAAATAGCCGGAACGTCAATCGAGATCAATAAAAGCGAGAACAGCATAAACGAAAACCATTTTGGCAGTAAAAATGGAGGAATTTTATAAAAATCATCGTGCTCTTTTTGATCAAATTCAAAAGTACAAAACTAATTAAAACAAGGATGGCAAAATCAGGAATACAAAGGAGTACCTGACGAAAAGACTAGCATATATCGAAATCATTTCGAAATTCATCGATACCGAGAAACAGATGAAAGTCAAATTGAGGATAATCAATTTCATCCATACCGGAAAGAACGAGATTCTGTTAACAAATTATACGGTAACTATTGAAAGGAGTTAGATGCTAAATTAAAAAACAACTTAGTTAGACAACAACAAGATAAGTGACACCCTTAAAATGCACCAACTGAAAACCACTGTACTAGGAAGTGATAATACAGCGGCCCATAGCAATTTTTGATAAACCGATAATAAAAGGCTCCTATAGCAACCAACGATATAAATACGACGCTGAACTTTTCAGTGATACAATCAGAATCAGCAACATCGATAAGATCACTGCACGATGTACTAATTGAAAGCCTATATATGCCATTAAACACAGGATCATGCAATTATATCATAATTCCAATTATAATGAAAAAATTGGATAATGAAACTTCCAGGCTAAATAAAATTGGGTCAATTGGAGATCATAAAGAAATTAGACAAAATCAAAACTCATAGGTCACAATTCTTGGATACAGGCTCCACAGAGAGTACTAGTCAACACATGTAAACAGAGACACAGTTTATAGGACTGTGTACAATTCCAACAATAGTCCACGTTAGACCGATCCGAATTCATTGCTCAAAATCAACTGTGCAATATGTGTTTCAAAGAGAATCACAATCTTTGCCCCTTTCTTATACGATATCAAGTATGCAATGGAAAGCACAATACATTTCTGATCCTCGAATAATCCTCGGCACGCAATCCTCACCATGATCGTCGATGACACTCCGAAATTTGAAGCAGACGACAAGTGCATCATTACAAATCACCTAGTGAACCATAGTACGAGTATTTAATCGAAAAATTTTTGGTTACAGCAATGGTTCAAGTCCGAATTGTAAACCAACAATCGAAACTATTTAATTGACCCGGGTTCAGAAATTTCGTTTATCACCGGGGAGGCATCGAAACAAATCAGACAACCAACGAAGAAAACATATGTTGAAATTGGGGGAATTAATGGAATTGAAAACTGCCACAAAATCAGTTACCTTCCAAGTACAAGCTTGATTTTCATCGAATTATTCCATGAAAATGGAAGCCCAGGAAATTACATTACAAAATGAACCTCCCCTATCAACTAATAAGGAGCACGTACTTAAGAAATGGGAAATCGGAGATACAATAGGATGCATCCTTCATCATGCCTTCGGCATCATGACCCAAAGAAATGCTTCTCACATGCACAACCAACTACAAAGAGCAGAGGATAACGAGCAATATTTATAGACACTGTTAAAAAACCAAACATCAATCTAAGGAGGAGAAGCTCCTCGTTCGTAATTTTGTTTGGCAAGAAGCATCTTATTAATCACCTTATAGGCATTTATTTACAAATACCTGGAGTCTTCGTATGATTTTCTTTGTGTTTTTCCATGTTTTACAGCCATACAGCACTGATTTTACACAGGCATTGAACATTCGTAGTTTTGTATTTCTTCACAGTGCGGATGTGTTCCAGATCTCGTGGAGCATGTTAACGGTATTCCTGGCTTTGTTAGTTCTTTGACTTATATTCTCTTCAGTGACACCAGTTTTTGCCACTGTACAACCAAAGTATACGAATGTCCCAACCTCTTCAATGTTTTCTTGATTGATGTAAAATTTATCGTTATTCTTATGGCGTTGATCTTTCTGATGTTGATTTTGAAACCAACTTTTTGTGCCAATTCTGTAAACATCTCAGCTTTTTCCTGCATATTGGCGTATTTGTGAGCTAGCAGGCATATAATCAAGATTATTTAGCAGACTGATGAGATCCCATTGAATTCCATTTGGGCTTGCTATACGTGTAATCTTCACATTACATTGTCTAACACTATTGAGAACAACAGTGGGGATAGTACACATCCCGGCCTAACTCTTCGTGTGTTTTTTTGATGAGTTTTATGAACCAAATTGTACTGCTGTAATCCGTGCAGCTCCTTCCAGGTCTAAAGCCAGCTAATGTCGAATATTTCGATGTTAATTCGCTGAATTTCCTTTTCAAGTTGTGCTAACCTTGATGTTAGAGTTTCTTATGTTCCAGTTTCAAATTCGTGTACATGTACGATTGCCAATGGTCAATATTTGTGTTTGCGGAATGGTATTAGTATTCGTTTATGTAATCATTTTGATTTTAGATTAATGAATATGATTGATCCATTGAATCCTATAGCCAGTTACCAGGGTGGCTAGATAAGGCATACTGACCTCTCCAGAGGGAAGGTTTTCAATTTGTTTTTCCCTTCTCTAAAGTTCACAATCGGTTTACAATATATGAACAATTTTACCATTAAAAATGTTAAACTGTTCGACTAACGTAAAGATTTGCTATGGAAAACACTAGATTTTAAAAACATAACAATTAACCCACGTACGACGTAGGACTTAAGTTTTCTAAAAACAATGATATATTAGGCTTAATGCTTTATAAAATTTAATTATTCAACAATGCAAATCTGTATTTTTTTTATATGCTTAGAGTAGCTACATTTAAACCAGCATATAATACTTTTTTAAGCAGAGCACAATATTGTCTACAATAGCTTGTAACTTCGACTGGAGATATACTATACTCATGATCGACATGACTAAGAAGTTCCTAAACGTCCTAATGGCACGAATTTTTAAAGCCGCTCCCATTTAGTGCAGCCTGATCAACTCTTGCTTTATAAGCTAGTCGTAACGGAGCAACATGTCACTTTTAATCTTACATACGTGATTCATTTTGATTTACTCATTAGTCAAGGTTTATAAAACAAACATAGCATGCTACTGCGCATATTTTGTTTTACACAACGTCACGTGTATTGTGAAAATTCGTTTTAGCGCTGTTTTCATGCTTAAAACACGAGACTGAATTTAATTAAAAGAAATATAAAATTACAGAAAAATGATTAGCTATTCAATAAAAATGTATGAAAATGGGAAAATTTTAGTTGAATGGTAATTTAATTGTATTTTAAGAGTGATGAAAACTCTATGAATTTTTGTTTAATTTGTTAAATGTTTAATTTTAATTAATTTTAATTTTTAAAATGATGCTTATATCAATCCAGGCGTTTTGAAAATCTTTAAAGGCTTACCCCTTTCCTAACTTTTATGTTTAAAAATTATTTGTGAAAATATATGAATATACATTTCGAGAGCTGTTTTGGAGAGAGAGAGAGAGAGAGAGAGAATAGTTTTCACATAATTTTTGCGAGTTGAGCAAGAAATCATTGTCGGTTTTTACACATAGATAGCTTCAAGTCTATCATTGTTTGGTGCTTTTCAAGGATATTTCGGTCAATGATTTTAAAATTTATTCTATTTATTCTGGAGGACCACCTTGTGGGATTTAATGGGATTTTACTTTTTAAAGTAACTTCTGATTCTCCCATAAAATCAGAGGTAGTATATTCCACCTGTTTATACTATTACGGTCAAAATTCATCTAAGGGATAGATCCCCGAAACTACATCATTTGCATCGTCCAAAATTGGAGGCCCCTAAACTATGGAGGGCCTCCTGCGTTTCGGGGTTTTGCTCGCTCATAGTTACACCACTCCTTAGTTTCCTCAAAAGATCTGTATTGTAACAGCAAAATTAACAAAATTATTTTAGCATTCCAAAAAATGATTCCTGTATATACTCTATCGAGCTGATGCTTGAGTTTTTAATTTCTTTAGTCCAGGTATACTCCAATGATAAATCCATGTTTCATTTCATGTTAAACGGGGTTTATAAAATTAGCAGGATCTCTTTAGTTTATCTTTAAAATATCTTTCGATACGAAATGGTGTTATGTTGTAATCATTATGTTGTGTTATAGGGTAATCAATCATAGCACCCACTTTGTAAAGGTGCAAATGTTCAAGTAAAATCAAAAATACAGTTCAATATTCACTTAACAGTTCTCATGCTTCAAATGAATTCTACGAAAATATAGGGGATATAAGGGGATTAGTGTCCTCTTACCATTTACATGAAAAGCGGGCTTAGCTGACGGTATAGAAGTGTTTGGAAGGGTCATTTTTCCCCGTTTTAAAATCCGTAAAAACACATAATAGTTAGTCTTTTAAAAAATATAACTTTTAGAATTGTGAAATTATTAAAAACGTATGATGGTTAGATTTTTTGTCAAAAAGTGATCTATCGTGCTATACTGAGATTTGCAGTAAAATAAGAGAATAATTCATTATAGATTCATCCAAAACTTACCTTTAAATAATACCATCACGTTCTAGAATTATCTATTATAACGGAAAATGGAAATTTACAAACTGGCCTGTTTACTTAATTTATATTTAAGTACATTTCAATATGTCTAGAAATTTTATTAAATATTTACGTTATCTTACTCTTAATCTTAAATTCTTCCCATATTCTAAAATTAATCGTTTGTTTCGTATCGTATCCAATTTTTTATTTTTATTAATTCAATTATAAATTTAAGTGTTCATGCTGAAATGTGTTAAGAGTTATTTAAAATTATAAGTAACCCAATTTTTGAGGAGTTTAAGACTTACTATAGATAGTTACTGTCGAAGTATTAACCTCCGTATCAATAGCATTTCGATTTTAATATTCTTTTTAGGGTCGTTGTCAAATTAATCGCCCATACATGACTGTTTGCGCAAAGCATAACTTTAGCCTTTCTGTGCTGATGAGGAAGGTAGTTTTCACCATTAATTATGTCGAGTGGTCTTTTTCATTATTGATAGCAAACAAGTAATTAATAATTATTTAGTGTCCCTTCTTTAGTGAAATTCGAAATTTAGAACATTCTAGTTTTCTTCACTGCTCAAATTGTTTAGTTAATTTTATACGCAAGAAACTATATATATATAGGTGCTATGGCTGGTTTAAAAAAGATGCAGGAAGTTAAATTTTTGAAAACTTTCAGTGGAAGATGGAGCCGTATATTGACAATAACGTGGTGTTTAACGTTACTTTGACTAGCGTAGACTAGCAAATTTACATATAAAATATTGAAAATCTGTGAAAACAGATTTGAAGGCCAATTTAAAAGTTATTAAGCGAAATTATACACTCACCAAATATTTTCTCGAATAAATGAATTGAAGAGTGCGCTGTGGTATTTTCCGCTATGTGCTGTGTGTCTTATTTAACTCACAGCTCTACCAGTTCAATTGGAATACGAAAAATTCAATAATAAATCTATAGTGGCCTCAATAATAATGGATTATAGATTTTCTCTCCGAATATGCCAATTTTGCTTGTTGACCAAAAAAGATTCTAATTGCTGGATACATTTTTTTGGTGAACCTAAATTACGATTTTGGAAATAAATTTGCATAATTTGCAAGCGTGGCTTTGGTGTAATCTACGCATGGTGAAATGTAAAAGTGTTGCCTGTACAACTTTATAGTTATATTAGTTGTCTATGGTTATATTATTTTCCAGAATATCCCTCTTCTATTCGATTTTTTAGTTTTATCTCTGGAATAACAGATTAGAATTTTAATTCAAATTTTTATTTTTTTAGGGAATAAAGTAAAAGAAAGGAATAAAAGGTTTTCAGTATTCTAGTTTTTTACTTTTGATATTAATGCTGTGTGCGAAACGAAATAAAAACGCATAAAAGTTAAAATTTTAACTTTTTATTCACCACACAATTTTTAACTAGTCACGTGCAGTTAAAAATTTTAATCATATTTTCCTTTGACGTTTAAACATCATATAACCATAAATAAAAAAATTACTAGTAATTTATTTTATCTATTTTTATTTCTACCACAGTTAAAATATTTAACTTTTTAACCGATTCGCACACCGACTTAGTTAAATCTCTGTAAATTCTCCGCAGCTGTTTTTGAATCATTTGATGTTGCTGCTTAACGTAGAACATATAATGCTAGAGGATTTAAATGACACATTCCTGCTTGTACGTCTTTTTATTTAACTTTCATGTTTTTTCATATTCTCTGCAATTTTGAATGTCACTACAATTTTTTTCGAGCTCACATAATAATAATTTACTAAGATTTAAAGTCAACCCAAATCAGATTGCATGGATTAAAACATAAAAAAAACTTCTCCTGTTGTGTCAGAAGCCTCTAGAAAAAACAAAAAACTTTTGGTCGTTTCGAAACTAATTTCACTGTAAATTCTGAAACACAACGTCGCACGATTTATATTAAGACTGTATCCGATAAGACCGAATCCAAATTTTTTATTACGCTGACCGAAAAGTATAATAATTGATTGAAATATTTCCCCGCCTTATTTATTTTTATAAGGTATAAAAACTATGACGAAAAATTATATTTAGGCCGTGTGCGGTGCGAATCGGTTAAATGTTAAATATTTTAACTGTGGTAGAAATAAAAATAGATAAAATAAATTAATAGTAACTTTTTATTTATGATTATATGATGTTAAAAACGTCAAAGGAAAATATGATTAAAATTTTAACTGCACATTACCAGTTAAAAATTTTGTGGTGAATAAAAAATTAAAATTTTAAATTTTTACGCGTTTTTATTTCGTTTCGCAGGTTTTTAACTGGTCGCGGTGCAGTTAAACATTTTAATCATAATTTTTGACGTTTTGTGCATCGTATGACCATAAATAAAAAACTGACTAGTATTTATTTTACCTATTTTTATTTTTACCACAGTTAAAATATTTAACTTTTTAACCGATTCGCACACAGACTTCATTGTGTGTATTAATTATTGGAATTGTCATAGCAATGAAAATGTTCTAATTTTTCTTATGTGGTTTTGAATGGTAGTATTACAAAACCAAGTAGTAAATTTTATATATTTTTTTGCATATCCGAGTGTGCTACTCGATGAGTTTGGCTTTTATTATAGAAAGTTTTAGTATTTGTCAAAAATTGTCATGGCAACTGTGATAATTTGGGTGTTTTCGATTTTATCAAATAAATGTCAAAAATTTGTATTCACAAATATGTATCATGGGTTTTCGTTCACAATCTTAAGGTGGAGTATAGTTTTTTATTATTTAATTTTTAAATATAAAAACAAAAATTTATTTGTTCTTCACTTTTACTTATTTTACACTAAGAATATTTAATTTTTAAACAATAATTAAAAACTTAACTGATATTTCTTCAAAATATTTTAATTCGGATTTATCTTCTGAGTCTAGTAAAAATATAAATATCTTTTTTAAAATTATGTTGATTTGCTGTTGATGGAAATTTAGATAATGTTGAGAATTATTGGTGTTAACAACGATGCTTGACGATATGACAAATCTAGCCTCCATATGATATGGCTTGAGTCTGTCGATCGAAATTTAAGCCTCCTTGTTTTCTAACGTAAATCAAACGTAAAATATTTACCTGAATAACTGATTTCGCTGAATGGATCTTCATAAGGAGATTTTAAAGACGAAGTGATTCTGTTCGTACGAATACGTGGGAGCAATCGTACAGCGCTTTCGAAATAAAAATTTAGTGTATTTTGGCTTGCGTAGGTTTAATTTGTTCAAAACGACATTTAAGAGTCATGACGTAATCTGACTTAGTAACTGAAACTGTTTAAGCCTTCTCGAAGGATTGATCGGGAATGCGATTATTGGCTCAATCTAGACGTCATAACACATAATAGCTGCCTTAAGAGATCGATGCTAACGCTCGATCTTTTCGTTGCATTTCGGATTTTATCTGGTAGTTCTGATTCTGTTAAAATCCAGAAACTTTGATAATTCAGAAAATAATTCTGTCTCACACTGTGAGCCTTGATCAGTGATCACAGTAGTTAGTATTCCATTGTGTGAAGTTCATCCAGAGTAAATCATACCTGCAATCGTTTCTCGTTGGACGGAACAACTTCCGTTCAACGAGTGTACTTATTGATCACGGTAACACAGTAACGCTGACCTTGTGGTATTGGAAAGAATCCATTAATGTCCAGGTGAATCTCTGAAAAAAGGTTGGAAAAACTTAAAAAGAGTAGTTTTCAATTTTGGCAAGTCAGGCAGTTTTTAGTCATTATTCTTACGTCTTTATTGATGAAAGTTCATATAACTTTATCATTAAGAAGTCCGACCGAGCTTTTAACTCCGGAGTCTACAGTAACAGTCAACTGTATTTATTAGGAATATAAGGCCGTAGGGAACCTGTCGATGTTTCGCAAATTACCTGAGTTGAACCCATTTCCACAGGAAATTTTTGAAAATGAGAGAGTTGTTTTTCTTGTCAAAACGTCGGCAATTTCGAAGTAATTGAAACTTCCTGGAATTAAAAGTTGTGCTATATGCGATAAAGTATGTGCCACCTCAATGTCAATTCCAAAAACATGATGTATTTTCATTGTAAATTGACTGATGAAGGCTAATGGTCAAAACTGGCTAGGATTAGCTTTCTCAGTTTTCTGAGTGAAAGGAAAGATGAGAGGTTTGTGATCCATATACAGCGTGAACGTTTGCACTTCCAAAAATGCTTAAAATATTTGATACACAAGTAGGCCATCAGTAACTCTCTGTCATACTCACTAATGCCCCTACAGTAGTATCTGAAGCATCTACCATAACGTCGAGTTCTGCAGTGAGCGATATTGTGCAAGAGTTCGTAAATCTAAGCTTCGTAAATCTTTAACCGTTTCCAGACATGAAAAGTTGTTGATAAAGTTGACACTCTCCAATGATGGGATATTAAAATGTCGTCTAAATAGACGAAGCAGAAGTCCAAACCTCGTTGTATGGAATGCATGAAACACTGAAAAGTTTGAGCCGTGTTTTTAAGACCAAAAGTTCGTTTAAATTGAAATATTGCGGTTTAAGAAATATCCTTAGTTTCGATGGGTATTTGATGGAACACCCGGACAGTATCGATCGTGGAGACAACTGTGCAACCATTTAATTAGTGCGAAAAATCGCTGGACGATGGTAATTGCTAGCGAAATTTCGTTAATTTGTTATTGCATATAATCGAGTTTAACAATCATATCCGGTGATTCTGAAGATGTCTTCAGCCATAGTATGTGGTTCCTTTGAAGCGTCGTAAACTTTATTTCCTTTAATGAAAGGGATTTGCTTTTTCTGATTCAACCCCAAACAAGGAGCAGCAAAAGCACAATAGTTCATTTCTAACGGTCGAATAAAGAAGCCATTTTAGTTTTTGTGTCTCACGACTTTCCCGTAAAATAATGGCTGGAAAATAATCTTCCAGGGCTTCTGTTTAGAGAGTTCTTAAGACTTATGTGTTTACACCACGATATCAAACCAGGGTATGGTTGAGTTTGACACATTCCAATTTTGATGAAATTTTAAAATTTGAAATGTGTGTTTTTGAAATTCAAACCTTCACTTTTTGAACCATCGCTGGAGATGTTTCTGCTTTTAAATGATGGTATTACAATGGTCAAACCTAACAACGATAAAGAGGAAGCATTCTTGCTTTGCCAAAAACTCAACTGTCATTAAGAAAAATCGATATGAAAATTTTGTAATCTGAGGTTGTGTTCAGTATCATCCGGCTACGGAACTTTGAGAGGAGCGAGTCATGTACCTAGTATATGGCTCCAAATGTGACGATGATGGCAATTACCGAGTTTTCTTCAATCACGATTGCAAGAAATTGATTAAGTAAAACGCTATTTTAGTCACGGTCGGATCTTTTAGAGAAGAGCCGCCAATTGGTAAGTAAAGAGGTCGCTTTCAGCGACGATGGCTCCTCAAAGGAAAGATCCAGAATCGCTGAAATGTACGGGCATGCAAAAATCAGTTTTGCTATTTGGTACCAAATCGATTGATAGTGGAAATGAAAATTTCCTTCTGAATTCATTCTGGCTAATACAGAGACTAAAAAAAAAATTTCTTAATTTAATTAGAAAGTCGTCCCTGAGGAATTTGAGGAAAATCACTAAATTCGTTTATGAAATTAAACAACAACAAAACGGATGATGTCTAATGTGAGTGATGTGTGAACCAACAATGGCATTTAAAAATAAATATTAATATAATAACCATAATTTTTATTACTTGTAATCTGGTTTTTACCAATTTTCTTTCAATTGTGGGTTCAGTCTAATGATATTTGTATTACATCATTGGATGTTTTCTTCAATGTGTGGTCTATTAAAATTCAAGTTACGCTTTCTTATAAATTATATTTTTACTTTCATGATTAGAAACAAGCAAACCGTAACTTGTTAGTTTTGTCTCAGTTGCTTAATTTTAATATAAAATTTACAAATGTTATAGACACGTTTAGCTATGTCGTATATGATTTTAAATTTGGTACAGGTGAGAATTTTAAACGATAAACTCGCGATTCTTCTTCTGCTTTACTATGATTTGTTTAGAGCTTTTGGTGTTGGAACATGACTCGCGGTGCCGATAATTATATGTATGGTCAATTTTGTTTAATGTTTATGTTTTGTTTTGTTACTTGTTGTAATTTACTAAAATTCTTTCACAGCAGATTCAAAAATAAAAAAAAGTTAATTTTGTTGTAGGACAATTAATAAACGATAGTCATCCTGGCCTTCCCTGGTAATGCAGTTCCGCCTGTACATTGGCGTACTCGACGTAAAGTTGGTGAGTATATATAGATGATATGAATAAATTTTATCATAAATGTACTTATTTTATGTTGTTGTACCATAAGATTTGCATCGTTGCCATTTTCGAAACACTGCGACTTAATTCATTTTGTCGATGTACGAGAATTTCTTATTGCATCATATAGTCGTTATTTGTAAAATTAAAAATTTCCTAATTAAAATTTTTTTTTTATTGAATTTCTAATTTTTTTCTGTATTTTCTCACATTATGTATGATGGTACAGACAAATTTTAATTTGCTTATTCCGTTTACACAAAACATTTCATTTGTCGTGCATGGCTAAAACTGGATACTAAAACAGAAATACGATATCATCCAAAGTATGACAAAATTTGAATCTAGTAAACGAAGATTGGAAATAAAATTTAAAATCCGCGGAGTGAATGCATAAGTAAATTGGTTTTGTTTGGTAACTAAGCAGAAGACGTTATGATGTCAATACTCTATAGCTATTGATTCGTGTATGTAATGTATGAACTACATGTATCATATTGCGGTGTTACTACCAAATAAAGTATATAGCTGAATAGTAACGAAACTATAATAAAATAACATGGAATTAGTAATTTACCTGTGTGTGTGTGTAAGGTATATTTATATATAAATACACTATTTTATTGTATATAAATGAGAAAAATATACAAATTCAGTCTTCCTGTATGTACTATAAAAATATACTACGTAAATGTGTTAGGGTTTTTATATGAATGAATTGAACTGATGAGTCACATGTATAATTAGAATGTAGGTAGATTTTTGTTGATTACACCAATGCATCGTTTTACGTTGTGGATACGTTCCAAAAAATGTTGACGCAAAATCATCACAACACGATTAGAGGGCGCTAAGCCGACCAAATCACAAGATTTGAGAAAAGCGGAAAATAAATTTTAAATTTAGAAGTTTTGGTTATTTATAAGTAGGGTTAACACACACACACTGATAGCCATTTATAGGTATACCACCTTAAAGGTTTATAGGTTACCCCCATTCGTCTCACACACATCAACCAATACATGCCTAAATCATTACACATCCTTGCACGCATCACTTCACGCGCGCATAGTCATGCACAAGCATATCACTTGAATAAACAATAACCCTTCCTGATTTTCAATTAGTATATAATCGTAGCACAACAAATTTTATCTGTATCTCCTAGAAGCTTTCAACATCAACTGACTGACTTAACTAAGAATATTTTAGTATAACCACATAAGAAAACCAACCATAACAAACCCCATTAAAAGAGGTCACTATAAGGAAAAAATATAGATATGTATCGTTATATTCGGCCTTTTTCACCTTAAGATTGTCTCTAATCGGTATTTTCTTCAGAGTCGCTGCTAATTTCTGGTCTTTCTACAAATTTCATCTTCTCAGCTGGAAAGACGCCAATAAACTTCCGCTTATTACCCACTGGGGCGATGTCAGTGGCACGATATCTATCCCCGTGTAGTTTTTGAATAATCTGATTTGGACCTCGGTATAAAAGCTCTCCACATATGATGAAATATGCCTTTTGACGTAGAGTCTCATTTTCCTAAACCAAAATTGCTTCCTTAAAATACCAAGAGTCTTTTCAGCACTTCAATGTCTAGATGAATGAGCTTCCGTTACCATTCGACTGCGAAGACACTTTGGAATAATGAACAGTTCGTCTCCATTTTCTGATTTGAAATATGTGCAGACCGTTTCTCGCTTCTCAATGGGCAAGCTGATATGGTTGGTAACACCGGTTTATCATCTTTTAGCTGTTTGTCCATTTTTTAAACTCACTTATATCACTCAACGCAACGCAATCTCGATAATTCTGGTAACTTTTTACGTTTTTTGGTACCTTAACGGATGCATTATCACTTTCCCCTACACAATCCATTATATTGCAATTAAAATTATCTTTCTGCGCCATTAAGCTGCGACATATCTTGATCACGACTTTTCTCTTTGAAATAATTTCTAACATTTTTAGCATTATTCTCCGCACTTGGAACTTTTATCATTTTAAAGAAATTATAACCTTTAATTGCTATTACATCAAAATGTAATAATACCCCATTAGTGGGGTGTATTACCTCATCAAACTTCTATTTTTTGCAATTCACGCAAATAATAGGTCGTGTTTCTCGCTTATAACGCGGATAGTTTGATGTGAATTGGGAGAACAATTCCTAACTTTATTCTGGATTGACGATACTTGTGTCATTGACTTTTGTGCCCGGAGTCTCAACATCAATTCCGGAAATATTGTTATTCTCATGACACAGAGTGAGTATACCAAATTCGAATTTTTAAACCCTATAATGTATTTTTTTATGTCTTTTTCGTGTATACTTGCTTCCAAAGCTATCCTTCGAATTTCATAAGCATAATCAACCACTTCTTCGTGTGTTAAACATTCACGGGGTTTCAAAGCAGAAAATCCGGTATTCAACGCATTTTTAAACAAGTCTCATGATTGGAAATAGCTCAAAGATCAAAGTCTATCATTAATGGCATAATATCTTTCATTTGGGGATTATAAGAACTCGCCGCACGTCTGGGAGACAAATTAGCGATCGTATTTTTATTATATTGCTGCCGGAAATACATATCAGCTGGCAAACATGAAGTGGATTTATATTATATTCGTAGCATTGACGCATATGTATATCTCCTTGACACAATGCATCCTCGACACGAATCTAATGGTGCAACAAACGATTATTCTCATTACACTGTAAATTATGTGCAACTTCCGAATTTCCGATGCTTTCCAATATTCGGCTTGTCTTGGATGATTTAGCGAATCGCACTTTATATTTTTACCACTTGTAGGACATGCTAGATTAGGGTTAACACCCACACGTGGACCTTCAATCAAGGCGGAATACTGACACGCATAGGTATTGCCCTACAACACACCTAACCAACAAATGTTGCATCATCTTGTATGATTTTGCAAGCTCATTATTTACTGACATAAAGTCAGACAATTTTGGTCGGGCCGCCTGTCTCTCTTCTTCAGTCATAGTTAGTCTTTTTAGCAGTCATAATGGTTTATTTGCGCTAATCAGCTTATTTTATATAAAATGATTTTCTGTAGAATGAGCCTATAAGATGACATAAACAAAAAGAAACAACATTAATTGAATGTTAATGTAATTTAATAACAGATCATATACCGTTCATTACACGAAAATCTTTATGACCACAACAACGTTAATTTTCTGCAAAATATTGACAGTCACACGAGTATTTTTACAAACGTAGGTATCTCATCATGATGCACAATTAAAATATTTTCACTTTCATTGGGATAACAAATGAAACTTAAAATCAGCAACAATTGAAATTAGAAAACAATTTACTGCTGTAATTTTGTAGATATCTAGTATCCTTTACCCGAATGTGAGGACTAAAACACACACTCGATTTTAGTATATGATAGTGTTTTCACTCAGAGGCGACTCTGACTACCTTGGTGTAAACTAAAACCACGCAAAGTGATGTATTGGTGTATTTTAGATTTGTACATTTAAAGTGTAAGCACAAAAAAGTTGTCCATTGAGCCTATAATAGTTAGAGTATTTATTAATGTAGTGTTCTACCTAAGGCCAGCAGGTTGGTTTATGCAACATAGAGCTAATAGTATGTTCGAAAAATTCGTTTGGACAAAATTGTTGTATGTAAGTAGAAACATACTGAATGAAGTTTTATATTATCCTCTGCCTTAGAATTGGTTACTAAATCTAAATTTAATTGAAACATCTATTTATGGCCTGTGTTAAAAACTATTATAAATTTTCGTTTTGATTAGTGATACTGTATTAGTAAACTTTACATGAAAAAATACATTGCAAATGAACAAATGGTATTGAAGAAATTTTATTTATAGAGAAAACTGAGTAGAAAATTTAGTGAATTTTGTGACAGAGTCGAAATTAGTAGAAATTACAAATTACGCGATGTCCGATGGATGGGGAAATTTTATCGATAAATTATTTGAAAATATATTTGTGGCGACTTAATAATTTGGTGAAAATTACAGTGCATAAATAAGTCGTGAATAATAATTATTAGCCTAACGCACATAGATAGTTTGTTTTGATAATATATTTATAGAAATATTACAATAATTTTCGATTACGATCAACTATCACGAATTATTATTATTTATAGTGAAAATATATTAATTTTGTATTTGCATATTGTTTTGCTAACAACAATTCGTTATGCATACGAGTACAAATATTCGCAATATTATGATGATACATTTGAATGAACACATGAAGCACATAAATATTGTGAAAATAAATAAATAAAATGCCTGGTTTTGTTGGTAAGTGGTGAAGTTAGTGGTAAATTGTATAATTGAGCTAAGAATGTGGTCCAACTTTGATAAATATTTAATTTTATGACCTATGTCTAATTATAACAAATTATTTTTAATTACATTTTACTTTATTTGATTAAATAGGCCTTCAATTGCGCAGTATAGGAGAACCGCAAAACAAAATGCCAGTTGAGCAGGGGGGCCCGGCGGGACTCGATTCAAATATGACGGGCCCTCGATTTTCCGGTGTCCCCCTGCAAATACCGAAACAAACAATAAATTCACCACAAAAAGATAATAATGATTATGACATAGAATATAATAAAATGGAAGCGTGGCTAGATGAAAATCCCGCCTTTGCTCAAGAATATTTTATAAGGTACCTAATTCACATTCTTTAATTTTGTCCAATCGAAATTATTAATACAAATTTTATTTATAGAAAAGCTACTCGACAAGTGGTTGATGCATGGTTAATAGCTCATGCAACACCGAGCAATAGTAGCAGTAGTTCGGGTGTAAATGGTGAATTATCATCGTCATCACTGTACAGTTCAAATCAGACATGCTCGTCTAGGGCTAGTTCTGGGGCAACAACACCAGTACGTAAAATTTCTGCTCACGAATTTGAGCGTGGTGGCTTACTTAAACCAATCGTAAATACAATAGACGGAACACCGACCTTTTTAAGTATTGCTTCGCAAAACGATCCGAACGGCAATCAAATAGTACAAACAATAACTTCTACAACATTAAATACCCCTAATTCAAATCGACCTTTAAGATTATCCCGCATCGAATTAAAACAGTTGGACGAAAGAGAATTGATATTTGAATTGGTAAGGTATTGTCCTAAATATTCATTTAATCGAAATCAGATTTTAGCTAACGAAATCTTGTAAAGCAAATCCGAATTTTTAAATTTGATTTTATTGTCGTTCTTCCAGGTCAAAGATATATGTAACGAGCTTGATGTAAGGTCACTGTGTCATAAAATATTACAAAACGTATCGATACTGTTGAACGCAGATAGAGGTTCGTTATTTCTAGTGCAAGGGAAAATGGCTGGAGCCGATGGACCTAGCAGTAAAAAGTAAGTTTGAAAAATTATCTCATCTAAGTGTTCGATCTAATTATGTTATGCTTGTTTTTAGATTTCTGGTTTCAAAATTGTTTGATGTATGCTCAAAAAGTACGATCGAAGAAATGCAGCAACAAGATGAAGTTCATGTGGCATGGGGTACTGGTATAGCAGGTTACGTTGCCGAAAGTGGTGAACCAGTCAATATACCCGATGCCTATGAAGATGTTCGCTTTAATCGCGATATTGATATGCAAACTGGTTATCGTACAAAGTCGTTACTGTGCATGCCTATAAAAGATGCGTCTGGCGAAGTTGTCGGGGTAGCTCAAGTAATAAATAAATTAGGTGGTGAATCGTGTTTCAACGAAAATGATGAAAAAGTGTTTGCCGCTTATTTACAATTCTGCGGTATCGGCCTTCGAAATGCACAACTATATGAAAAATCCCAACTAGAAATCAAACGAAACCAAGTGTTATTAGACTTAGCCCGAATGATATTTGAAGAACAAAGTACGATTGAGCATATGGTTTTCCGAATATTGACGCATATGCAAAGTTTAATTCAATGTCAGCGGGTTCAGGTAATGTAATTTTTAATAAACTGACAATAAAAATAAATATAATGTTGTATAATTATATTGCCAGATTTTACTTTTGCACGAAGCTACAAAAGTTAGTTTTTTCCGAGTATTTGATTTCGAAGCGAATGATTTAAGCGACGATGAAAGTACGTTACGAACGAGGTAGTAATAAACAGAATGATTGTATATTTTAACAAATTAAATAAATTTTAATAGATTATTTCTTGTTTAGTCCATTCGAGTCTAGATTTCCTATAAACATTGGAATTACTGGATATGTAGCAACAACGGGCGAGGTATGTAAAAAAAATGTTATTAAAACTTTTAAATAACGATTTGTTTATTTAATTTCGATTTTATTTTATTACAATATCAAAGACAGTTAACATACATAATGCCTATGAAGATAGTCGATTTGATCCAAGTGTTGATGAAGGACAAAATTTTACGCACAAATCGATTTTATGCATGGCCATTAAGAATTCATCGGGACAAATAATTGGCGTGATACAATTAATCAATAAATTTGAAGACATGGTCTTTACGAAAAATGATGAAAATTTTGTCGAAGCATTTGCTATTTTTTGTGGTATGGGTATTCATAATACTCATATGTATGAAAAAGCGATAATTGCCATGGCAAAACAGAGTGTGACCTTAGAAGTTTTAAGTTATCATGCTTCGGCTTCGATGGATGATGCCGTAAAATTAGGAGTACGTAGATTAATTTAATTTTTGGAATAAATTGTTTCATAATGTTACGAATTCATTTTAGACGTTGAAAGTTCCTTCTTCTGCTTATTTTTTGCTTCACGACTTTCGATTCGATGATATACAAATGGGTGATATTGATACACTTAAAGCATGTTTACGAATGTTTTTGGATTTGGATCTGGTCGAAAGATTTCATATTGATTATGAAGTTTTATGTCGATGGCTGTTAAGCGTTAAGAAAAATTACAGAAACGTAACATACCATAATTGGCGGCACGCGTTTAATGTAGCACAAATGATGTTTGCTATATTAACTGTAAGTCGATTTCGCTCAGATTTATTTCAAAATATTAATAACTTATATATTTATTTAGACCACACAATGGTGGAAAATATTCGGTGAAATTGAATGTTTGGCTTTGATCATCGCTTGTCTCTGTCATGATCTGGATCATCGGGGAACAAATAATTCATTTCAAATTAAGTAAGTTGGTTACTTAATGTAGATAGATAATTATTATTTTTTTATTTGAACAAAATAAGGGCGTCATCACCTTTAGCTCAATTATATTCTACTTCCACGATGGAACATCATCATTTCGATCAGTGCCTGATGATATTGAACAGTCCGGGAAATCAAATTTTATCAAATCTATCGTCCGACGATTATAGTAAGATAATCCATGTGCTAGAGGATGCCATTCTGTCAACCGATTTAGCTGTATACTTTAGGTACAAAAAATTAATGTATGATTATATATTTATTTATACTCGATTTTTATTATATTACGTTAGAAAACGTGGACCGTTTTTAAGTGACGTGAAACCAAATCATATAAATAATTGGTTACCAGATGAGCCTCGATCTCTATTGCGGGCAATGAGTATGACTGTGTGTGATTTATCAGCAATTACAAAACCATGGGAAATCGAGAAACGAGTTGCTGATTTAGTTAGTTCGGAGTTTTTTGAACAAGGCGACATGGAGCGACACGAACTCAATTTAACTCCAATTGATATAATGGATAGGGAAAAAGAAGATCAGTTACCAATGATGCAAGTTGAATTTATTGACACAATATGTTTACCAATTTATGAGGTTTTTATATAAAAAAAACACTGTTCAATATAATTTTACCGATAATATTATCGTAATTTAATTTTAGGCCTTTGCAGTATTATCCGACAAATTGGAACCGTTAGTCGAGGGTGTGCGCAAAAATAAAAAACATTGGCTTGACATGGCCCAAGCTATAAAAAAGCATAATTTTAAATTAAATCATAAAAGTCATTCGACGAGTTCGATCAGTCCAAGTCGTAGTAGTAGTACAACAGTCATGCATGAGAATAGTCCTCGCAATATTGGAATAACAAATCAACAAAGAAGAAATTTACGAAAAATTTGTTATACTACTAACTATATGAATAATAATAATAATAACAATAATAATAATAGTAATAGTGTTAATGATAATATGATAAATAATTATAAAAGCAGGTCTATAAACATATCAGATTCAAATTTATCAAATCAATCTACTATTAGTTCTAATCTAAATAAGTTAAGCACATCGGCGACAAATACATCAAATGGTTGCACCAAACCTCAACGATCACAGTCAAAAATTATGCAACCAAATAGTAATAAAAATCTTGGTACCAGTTATTCAAAGATTGTTGGAAAACTAAATAATGTAGATACTAAGTCATTAACAGAGAATACGGTTAGACAAAACGCTGATTTAAAGTTTAAAAATGTATAGTTACGATAGCAATGAAATGGAAATTTAAAAATATTTCTTCTTTTTTTACTACTACTTCTACTACTACTACTACTACTACTATTACTACTATTATATTTTTATTTTATTTTATTTTAGCGAATAAGTCAATCAATCTTATAAAATTTATATTAAATTATTGCAAATTTTTATAAAATAAATTTTAAATAAATATACATTTTCATTATTCTTTGTCGTGGGCGAAGTTTTTTAAATGTAACACAAGTACCACAATAATTTGTATGTAAACAACAAAGATCACTTGCATACAATGAATTTAAGAGCTATGTGATGTTCAATTCCAAAAGCGTCTTTTCTCATATTGGTCGGCTGTCTTGATAGCGTCTGTACCTTAGGAAAGGCGGCCCGCCACATATTATTCGCCACATATTACGTTAACAAACATTCCATAGAAGAAGCTTAACACCTCGTTCACCGGTAACGAATATGAACTTCAGTTTCAAATCTCCATCCTGCCAAATACCAACTTAAAAATCTACATCCTCTGTAAAAAATTATGTTCTACTCGAGCGAAAGCTAAAAGCTCGAGCAAATGGAAAAAACTATAACACAACTAAATAATGAAGTTGCCGAATAAAGACGAGAAAATCATACTTCGAAGAACGAAAAAATAAATGATGAAGTAGAGACTGCGTTAATAAAAAGAAACCCTTCCAACCGCCCAGAAAGGAAGATCATTTCTGTATTGATGAAAATGAAATAGAACGAGCAACCAATAGGATTCTTGAAAGAAGAAAAAGAGTAAACAAAAAACGATAGTGAGTTCCTGCTCAACTCGCAAAATTTATGTGAAAACTGCTCTCTCTTCTAAACAGCCCTCGATATCAGAACTAATACTGCTTACTGCTATAAAATATTCATTCATTTGCACAAATCATTTTTAAGCATAAAAATTCAGGCCGATCAAAAGCTAAAATGTTCTAATAGACGGTATGCGAACCTACTGGCCTATGGGTATCAATAAGCTTCCAGATCTTTGTAACGAGGTTTATCAGGGAATTACCGCCATGTAGAAAACAACTTTCATCTGATGTTTCGTTAGTTAAAATGGCGCTTATCCAAACAATGATAAGAAAAGAGGTTAACCGATTTGATTGATTGATTGATTTAGAATGTACGACCAAGCATTAAGCAGGATCTCCCGGAAAGCGTCGGGCCTACCGTACACCCATTTTTACATATACTTGGAAGGATAAGGTAGGATATTAGTTAATTATTGAGATCGACCCGGGTACAAACACCGTGACAGTCAATAGTTAGTAAATTTTTGTGGGGTAGGGAAAGAGAATTTTGCAAATTTAAGAATTTTTTTTTAAATTAAAATTAATACAAAAACTAATAGTAGCCCGATTTTGATGAATGATACCTTAATTAAAAGCTATGTTTATAAGTAAAAATACTGCATCAAAATATGTGTACATTTCAACAATTAAGATAAGAAAAGAGGTTAAACCGAAGTTAACAAATAACAAAACTAATTGGAATCTCTTTCAAACTTTTATAAAGGAGAAAACTAATCTTTAACTCGCAATGTGTAATCCAGAGCAATTAGAAGATGAACTAGAGACATTCATAGAAAACATACAAAGTGCCACTTGGGATGGTACTCCTTCCTAGTCACATATGGGGAAACAAATCAAAACGTTACATATCCCGAAAAAGAGGGAAATGATCAAAAATAAAAGTAAAGCTCGTAAAAACTGGCAAAAAATCGAACACCGGAAACGAAAAGACTGTTTTACAAGTTTGTCAATAAATTAAAAGCTTTAATAAAGGAGATTAAAAACCAGTTAGTCAATAGATACCTAAACAATCTGTCAGTATAAAAAGACTCTGACTATTCTCTATGGAAGGCAACCAAGGCCCTGAAAAGACCTAATCTACAGGTCCAGCTGACAAAACTATGGCGTTTAATAGGCCTGAACGAACCAATCAACGTGATTGTGTAAACTTTACTAAACTTAAAGTTGAGTACATATCAATAATGATAAATTCACAAAAAGCACTGTATGCAAATCTAAGGTGGAAGGCACACATAAAAAGAAAAGAGAAATATTAAACATGAAATTCTCAATTTTGTAATAATAAGCTTCTGCTATATAAACAAATTCTATAACCGGTATGGATCTATGGCATTCAACTCTAGTGTTGTGCTAAGAAAACTAGTAAAAAAATAGACCAAACGTTCCAAAATAAAATACTAGGATCTATTGTAAAAGCACCATGGTACATTACTCCATCCCATCACTCTACTACCACTAGACTCGAACTAGTCAGTGCTCATGTTGCATCTACAGATAAACTCATTCTTTTAGCAACAGCATCAGTTAAGGTTCTGTCTGCATTTGGGATGCAGGTAACATTACGAGCTCTGTTAGACCAAGGTTCTCAGGCAACTTTTATAACTGAGAAAGCAGTTAAAAAAACGTCATTACGAACTTTAATGAATGTGCCAATTGTAAAATTTGGTTCAGTGAATACTGGCAAGCCAAATTCTGCAATAAAACTGGAAATCCCATCCATAACAGATCAACTTGGCCGCCGGTGCCAGTTTTATTACTGCTCTACTTCCTTTTAAATAGGTATCTACCTCCACATGGCCTCACATAACAAATCTGCGATTAGCCGATCCATTTTATTTTATAGTATAAAGACGCTGTCGACCTGATGATTGGTGTAAATCTTTTTGATAATTTATTACTAGATGGTTTTATTAACAGTGAAAAAGGATTTTGTCTGGGAAAACTGCAAGTTACCGAGAGTTCATCTGCAATCATAAATTGCCATTCGTCGAATCCTTTTGGGAAATAGACGAATTAACAAGCAAGGTTTATTCACAAGATGAATTAAAGTGTGAAAAGTTCTATTCAGATACGCACAGAAGATCATCAGATGGTACTTATATTGTTAATCTTCCGTTTATTCATTCTAGACGAAATGAAGATTCTTTCGCCACATCACGAAATGGATCAATTACTATATTACTTTCGTTAGAACGGTGTTATTGTTAGAATGATAATCTTTGTGAGGAATACTGCAAACTCATGACAGATTACCTCAACCAGTGATACATGAAAGTCACCATAGACCCATTTACTAATTTTAATCGTGCGTTTTACATGTCTCACCATGCCGTCTTTAAGCAGAGCAGCACTACCACTAAATTACGTGCTAATCCACTAAATCTCACTGAATCAAACATAATTGGTTACTATACAACCGGCCCTGATTTCTACATTAATGAATTGGCTCACGTAGAATATTGGATTTACGGCAGATATCAAACAGATGTACAGGCAGATTCGGGTGAACAACAAAGATACGAGTTTTTAATGTATCGTTTGGCATTCAAATCCTGATAAACCAACCTGTATTTTTTGGCTAAATACTGTAACTTATAGTACGACGAGTGCTCCTTACTTGGCCATAAGGACATTAATTCAGTTAGCTTCTAACGAAAAAGAACGATTTCCACAGGCATCTAAAAGTGTTCAGCATAAGATATATGTTGATGACATGTTGTCTGGTAGCGATTCTATCGAGTGGGAGCAAAAGTTACAAGGAGAATTAACTGAGCTTCTCAAATCTGATGGGTTTGAGCTCTGAAAATCGCCATCAAACCATTCCGATGTTCTGAGATCAATCCCAAAGGAACTTCATGAAACCAAATCACCACTTGATATTTATGACGATGGTTTGATAAAAACACTTAGGATTTCTTGAAATTCAACGGCCGACGAGTTTGGCTACAACATTTCTACGTCCAGTAATAAAAGTACAGAACAAAAAGAAGCATCCATGCTGACATTTCTCGCCTCTTTGGCCCTTAGGGTTGGATTTCGCCATGTATGTTATCACTGCAAAAATTATTTTACAACATCTTTGGTAAGCAAAAGTAGAATGGGATGATCCAGTACCTGAACAAATTAAACAAACTTGACTAAGTTACCGGGGTTTCCTTCGTTTTTAGTTGCATGGTTCCTTTTCAATGACACGGTTATTTAGAAAGGTGACATCTGTAAATAATATCCACATTGTGTGATTCATGGTTGGACTGATTCCACGATTGTGTTAATGGAAGCCATTTATTGCAAATCGGGTAACAGAAATCCTCAATATAAACATTGCATGGAGGCATATTTCGTCAGAAGACAACCCGGCCGAGTGCTCTAGCAGAGGAGTGTCACCTAGTTTATTACAAAAACATCAACTATGATGGACCGGTCTTTCCTGGTTGGCTCTCAATTTATCTAAGTGGCCGAATCAACAACATTTAGTAAATCAAGATATTAACCTCGAAGAACGCACAAGCTAGTGAATTCACGAATGATGATACATGGGGCTTAATTCATAAGTAATCGGCCATTTTGAAGTTGGTTGGAATAACGCCATAGTTACTATACGATTTCATCTCAATGTAAGTAAGCTGATGCCCAATTCAAATAAAAAACTTGGTTTTCTTCGCTAGTGTTTTGGTTGAAACATGAGCAACAGATATACTTCAAAGGATAGATTAAATGCTTCATCAGTAATTTACCTATTGGGATGTACACGTCCGAACTATTGGATCATTAACGGTCGCAACGTGGTACAGTAGTTTATCGACCAATGTCTTACATGTTTTCGGTATTCAACCAACATCAGAAATCAGTTAATGGGGAATCTGTCATCTCCTTATGTCATCCGAATTCGACCATTTCAACATTCTGGAGTCGACTATGCTGGTCCAACGTTTTTGCGAATGTTTCTAGGACAAGAGACAGCAAGACAAATAAAGGTTATATATTTGTATTCGTATGCTTTTATGCCAAAGCCGTCCATTTCAAAATCGCAAGTGATTTAACCACTATTGCTTTTATTGCAGTATTTAAAAGGTTCACATCTCGCCGAGCAAAATCACTGATATTTATAGTGATAACGGCACTACATTTATTTTTAGAGACATCATCAGAACTAAAGGTTAATCATCTCAAAGCCATGAAGCAATTACAATTTGACATTGCTGAAAACCAGCAAATGACGGAACAAAATGGCATTTTATTCCACCCAGCGGTTTATAGGAAGATTGATTGATTGATTGATTGATTGATTTTGAATGTACTGCCAAGCATTAAGCAGGATATCCCGGAAAGCGCCGGGCCCACAGTACACCCGTTTTTACATATACTTGGAAGGATATGGAAGGATACTAGTTAAATTATTGAGATCGACCCGGTTACAGACACCTTGGCGGCCAATAGTTAGTAAATTTTTGAGGGTTAGGGAAAGGAAAAGTATGTTAGTTATGACTTAATTGGTCCGATTTCCCGGTATCCAATATTCAAACTACTGTTAGTGTAAGACAATCACATTTTTGTTGTACTGCTCTGCATTTCGCCATCTCTTATCAGCAACTCCAATGTGTCACCATTCATCTGTAATCTGCAGAGGTTTCCTGAAAACAAAATCTATTAATGAACTAATTGCTCTTAGCCATAGACTGTAAGAAATAGAATTAATTTCAATCTGAAATCATAATTTAATTAATTATAATATTATAAAATTATAATTCTGCAATCCATAAGCTGTAATAAATTGGATTAGTTTCCCTTGAAATTCGTTCCGTTGCGTTGTTGCTAAAAATTAGGTGTTAATTTAGTACCGTACTATAGTGGTAATATAAATCATAATATAACAGTACAAAGATATGAAACAATATAACATACAATAATATAACAATATAAACACCAAAATTCAAATCTGAAACATAAGAATATACAGAATATAAAATATAAAGATATAGAAATTAATTAAATAACATCGGCATTTGTACGCAAATTAAATGGAGCAGCGATACCTGATTCGCCACTTACCACTTTATGGCCCCTAAGATCCTCGTTAAAACATGTAATTTGTAGGAAAAGCCAGCATCCATAATCTTCGGGATGATAGCCCCCAATAACGTCACGCACTTGAGCATACGGATATTTTTTTGGGTTTACACAAAATCTTCAAAGCCTTTCTGGTACAGATACAACTTATAAAACTTCACCCTATTAAACAAAATTGATCTTTCAACATACAAATTTCAATCTAAACCCCAAAACAGACCACCCAAATATTACGAACAAACAAAACCTAAAGATCCTAAGAATTACAAATACTTAAATACTAATAAATTTAGAGTTATTAGTCAATACAGAAATACTCTATCTATTTAACATATTTTATTTATCCGTATATAGATTATAAAAATGTTTGCAAACTACATTTTCCTAATTTATCTGTTGAACTGCCCAAAAATTCAACAAATCGAACTTTATTAAAACAATTAAACAACCGAACTCGATCGAATCCACCGCTTTTTAGCAATTACACCACCCAGCGGTTTATAGGAAGAGGCAGCAAAATCGATTAAGTTCCATCTTCGAAGGATAAAAAAATGGTATGCGTATATAATATATTTTCCTCTTTAATTTTCTTATTTAATTTTCAAAATAAAGCTTATACAGAATTTAACATAATTAATAATAATTAAATAATAATCACCCATGTGCGGTTCACTCGCAGATGATAAAATTATCATCGGGCGGCGCGAACCGCAAATTTGTATTAGCGTTTATTTTTTAACCTATACAACATAACATAATACGCACTAATACGAAATATTAAAAATGTTAAAAATAATGCTGATAATGGATATAGAAATGTTTCGGTTTCAATATTTAAGTCTTTTAAAAATTTCTTTGGGATTACATATTTGCAAAATATCTGCTCTTCGCTGCACACCATCCGAGGTCGTTCATATCCGAAAATTGCTTTTGCTGCTCCTTCTAACGAATATTTGAAAAATGATAAATGAAATAACCATTTCGCATAAACGGGCGCATCGTTCGCTTGGATAAAAAATCCGGAAAAAATGAGAAACGGACTGATGAAAAATGATCCAAATATTGCACAATGCTGAAAAAATATGAAATATGAAATATCTATGCGTGTTATGTGCGTTCAAACTCGGTTATTACCTTTAAATTAAACAATGACCCGCATAATAATCCTAGGCTCTGAGACACGAGCGTTAGCATTAGGCAAATTAGAAAAAATAGTCCGAATCTTTTAAATTCTAACGGTTGATTTGTTAAGAAATACGTTATAAGAATATACAGTAGCGTGCATAATAATTGAATTGGTATATCGGCAAATGTCATGGCGGCATAGTACGCCTTTAATGAGTACCACCGGTTAAAATGTTCTCGTATTATGATAGGCAATTCCAGAGGTACTAAAACAAAAATTCAGTTCAGTTAATTTACTTCAATTTTGTAGCTCATAAATTTTATGTTACATACTTGCCATTATCATTCCACTAAATGCTGTAAACATTAAAAACATAATCGAAAAAAAGATATATCGATAAATATTAAATATGTTATGCGCTTCGTTTCCAATTTGAAAATACATAATTCCGATAAACATTGCAACACAGAAATGAATTAAAATCCGTGATATGCACAGTGACCGATCGCGACGTAAAATCAAAAATGTTCGTTGCAGCAGCAGGAAAAATTGTTGTATGAACGTTGCTGAATATTGTTTCTGTTTGCACAGTTTCGAAGTGATGCTGCTCGTATGATTATTTTTGGTAAGATTTTCGTTTGGTACTATCGATGAAATTAATGGTGGCTGCATAATTGGTGCATGAACCGGTGTCATCATTCCGGACTGCATCATTTGTTCTATAGATGAAACATTAATCGTTTAGCTTGGGGTTATGGTTGTAACAATTTAATTTTATTAATTTTATTTTTAGTCACCGATTTTATTCATGGCATCAATTTGAGATGTATGCGGTATTTCCCGAGATTTTCGATAGCCTAAATATTTTCCATCGTCAATTTTTTGATTTAAACGTTCGTTTTGTTCACCATAATCGCCCGTCGAAATTTCTAGAACTGGAATTAGGCAAACACAAGACCTAAAAATGTGAAATAACAAAATCGAAACGGAATAACACAACTTACGGTAATCCGATGGATTATAAAACATTGGACACGTTAAATCCAATTCATCTAAAAATCGAATTAAATTTTTCGTTGTTCCCGAATATATACATTGTCCCTTGGCAATCGTGTACAAATGATCAAACATTTCAACTACGAGAGCCGATGGCTGATGTATGGTACAAATAATTGTACGACCCTCTAAAGCTAATTTTTTTAACAACGACATACATTGTGTTGACGTCGAACTATCTAATCCACTAGTTGGTTCATCGAATATCATCACAGGTGGGTTGTTGACTAATTCTAGTGCAACTGAAAGGCGTTTTCGTTGCCCTCCAGACAATTCACCAGTTTTTGTTGAACGAGAAGCGCTTAGACCCATTGCATCGAGAATAGATTCTACCTATAAAATTAAAATTTAAATTATTGGTTTGGTTTTATATCTCGCACTCAAGGTGTGTACCGCACTATCACTTATCGTACATTTACGAGCATGAAATGATTGATCGGTGAGCTTTACTACAAATACAAACTAAATCATTTAAGTGTATAATCAATTATATTTTGATAGTTATTGGATACCTTCAATAATGGATGTCTCTAAAGATTAGACGTTAGATAAGGAATAGTTCGTAATTAACTTTTTTGTTCCACATTAAGTACAAAAAAGATTAGGGACATTCTACTAGGGTCTACTTGAAATTTAGAAATGTTCTTGCATTATTTCCCCTTTATCATGCAACAATGAGGCAACAATTGTTACGGGACATTTTTATATTGGGTTTAAATCAAGAACATCAAAGGGTAAAGGAAACTTTACTATTAAGAGAAGGCGATCACGATACTGTAAATATTAAATCGAATTTTGGTCGTAATTTTGGTCGAAATGTCGTGTGCTCAGATAGACTATTCAACAAATTCTGAATGTGCACATGCGATAGATGACGAGACGAGGAATGTCGAAAATGATTGCGGGCAAAATTAATACATGGTTCATAGATGTAACATTGGTAAATAACATTGATAAATTGGGGTTGTCTTATTCAATTGTTCTATAAAGGCGGGAATTAGATTATCAACTTTTGTAAATAATACCAGGATATGGAGCATTTTATTGAATTTTTGATTATGCAGGAAGATTGTCAAACGATACTAGGCCTATAAACATATGGTCAATGTGGTTTCAACGACATACATTATACAGTTGACGATAGGAATAAGTAATCCGAAAACCTCTGCAAATCCTTTTTATTCCCTGGAATTAGCATCTGCTGAACAACTTTGAATCAGCTGCCATACCTTTTTCACTGAATATATGACCTATTTACGTAATCTGCTGCAAAAGGAATTTACTTTTAGACTCATTAAAACGCATACCAACTTCTGCAGCACGTTTGAAAACCCTTTCGAAATTTGCAAAATGTTCAAGTTCATCTTTCCCATAAACGAAAATATCATCTAAATATATGACTACTCGTTAAGTTACCGAATGTTTCACAAATTATTTACTGAAACATTTCTGGAGCACTAGCTATTCCATAAGGCAACTTTAAAAACCTGTAACGACCAAAAGGCGTGTTGAATGTACATAGTTATGAAACAGCCTCCTTGAAATTTGAAACTAATCATCCAAAAGCTCCAATAAGCATCAAGGCTTGAAAAAATCGTTTGTCCGTTCAGCTGGCTTCGAATTACTTCAATGTTAGGAATAGGATAATGTGGGCATTTAATTGCTTTATTTAAATTACAAGAATCTAAACAGACTCGAATTATTTCCTTTGGCTTTGAAACTATAACCCAATCTGTGGGTTTAGAGACCTTTGTTTTAAGTCGATGTCTACACATTAATTCCAATTCAAATTCCAACGGTCCATATAAACTAAATGGAACCTTACGTAGGGGATCTACTACAGGAGTAATTGAATTGTCAATCTTAATGTGAGTTTTTGTGATAGTGTACCAAGGTCATTAAATAAAAACCTATTTTTGGCTATGAGTGATTTCACCAAAATATCATCCACTAAGATATATCTATCTTTTGTTAGTATCTTTTGTTAGGAGACATTAGTTTCAGCTGAGGCCTCACATTTTGCTCTTGGCGCGGTAATAGTTCAGGAAGACAGACCCCGTTCGCAATTGGGTCATTGACCGAAACTCAGCAACCATACACACAGATCAAAAATGACCTATTAGGTACAGTGTTCGGTTGTGTATGGGTGCAGGATTTTAGTGGAGTCGAATCAGCCACTGGTAACTAACTATATTTCGGTAGTCATTGTGTCAGTTTCCATTAAGGTTGCAACGTATGATGATGCGTGTGCAAAAATATGATTTAACTGTGGTTTTTAAGCCAGGAAAATATATGGTAATTGCAGATATGGTGTCGAGGGCCACTACCTAATCGAGTATACAGATGAGTTGGATAGTGATATGAAAGTTTGTGTCAATTTAGTAACGACGACAAATTTGTTAATGTCAAATGAACTGAGGAACTCAAAAATGCTTTTTTAAAGGATCAGAGTATGGAAGAACTTATAAAGTATTGTAGGGTTTGTCTGGCCAATAAAAAATAAAATGCTTTGGTTTATAAGTTCATATTTTACAATTCATGAAATCCATCTTGGTATGGAGAAATATTTAAGATTGGCCCGTAAACTGATGTATTGGCCAGGCATATCGGCTAAGATCGCAGAATTCGTACGGGAGTGTGATATTTGGGCAAAACTCGCGTATAGCAACGTAAACGAGATATTGTTGTCTTACGATATAATTGACTACCATTCTAAATTGGTGGAAATAGCTAAAATGACGTCAGAGCACAAAGCATCACAGGTGATAAAACAGTTGAAATCTATTTTTCCTAGACGCATGGTAATCCGGTAGAGTGTGTTTCCAATAATGGGCCTCCGTATAATTCTGTTGAGTTTTTAGTTTTTTTTTAAAGAATGGGGAATAAGATATAACTAGTAAGAAAATTTTGAAACATGATTTTTATTCACCCTCGAAATTAAGCATAAAAACTCGGAAAGGGGTAAGCCTTTACAGACTTTCGCAAATTATTGAATAGTCAATAACGCACTTAATAGTGGTTTGATTTGTTTGATTGTTTATTTATTTTACCCAAAATCAATAATAATGTCTATTTAAGCTTTATACCAAAACCTTCTATCATAAAAGTAAAACTCATCGAGTAGCACAAGCCGCCATTTATAAAAATCATATAAATTTCACTATTTTTTGTGTAATAGTACCAGAAAAATACCACAAAATTAAATTTTGAATTTGTTCGTTGCTATGACAATTTTAATAAATAACACACACTACTAATATAGAAGGTTTTGGTTTTATACCTCACAAATAATAAAAAAGTGTTTGATTCTGTAGAAGGCTTCTCTAACATACATTTAGAAATGTACATTTTGTTTTGTTACATCTGTCAATTAAACTTTACGCACGGCTTGTGCAGACATTGTTGTTGGTTTTGTTTTAGTGCACATAGTAATTGTACTTTGAATTTTGTTTTTTTATTTTACTTCTTTTTATTCGAACCGATATTGACACTTATATTCATATAATTTGTTATCGATTTGTAATTTTCTTATGTTTCGGAATTTCCGTTAAATTTCCTCGTCATTTCCGTTACATTTTTCTATATGACTTTTATAGTTACTCCTGCCGCTAAAGATGTGTTCGTATCAAAAACTCAAAAAAAGTATAGGAAAAAAAGTGTCCGATCTATGTGAGAAAAGCGATGCTATAGAATCGAACGAACATATAATAGAAAGATACCAATTGATAAAAAACCACAAACTGATTGTTTGATTTTAGGATGTCTCAAAATCAAACAACCTAAAAATATATACACAACTTTCCGATTATATAGAGGAAACGGGCTATAATTTATACAGCACTTGAAAGGTTTTGTGGATGGCAACATCCCAACCAAGAAAAATGAATGTAAGTATAAACTCATATAAGGAAAATTAAGACTTACACGTGCTTTCTTTTCTTTATGAGTTAAATGATCTCCTATTTTTAAATTAGCCGAAAAACTCATTGCCTCCAAAACTGTTAATAGAGGATGAAGATGTTGATCTTGCATAATATATGCTACTCTTGTTCTAAATTCTTCGTCATCTCGTGGACATCCATTTATGTTTATTTTGCCCGTTACATCATTGGTCCTATACATAATTTCATTTGAAAATTCATTTTAAAATTACAAACGATTAATAAATTATTAACTCACGTATATCCCGATAATATATCGACCAATGTACTTTTCCCAGCTCCAGATGGTCCCATAATGGCCGTTAATTCACCCGATTTAAATTCACCATTCAGATTATTTAAAATTACTTTTCTTCCTAGAACATAAATTCGTTAGTTTTGTTCATTTAAATATGGAAGCAAATCGTTCAAAAAACATACCTCGATGAAAAAATTCTTTTACTGAATATGATAAATCACAAAATCCGATATCGACTGTCTCCGAAACCGATGTGTTCGAAATAACGGTATAGTTTGAACTATTTCCTGGTGCTGTTGTCCTTAACGGTTGTAATTGTAAAGCCTGTATTCGCTTTTTCTTAAAACTTTCGACAATACATGTATCAAACTTGCCATCATTTTCCATTTTATTTGTGTAACGTCCTCAACTTGATTGAATTATTTATTGCCAATTTGGTCAGGATTTTCTGTCCATTCAGGAAAATGCTATAATTGTCTGAAATTGTATTAAGAAAAGTGTAAAAATTAGATTTTGTAATTTGCACAGGTAATTGCTTCACACCGTTGTTGAATGGCCAACATGAATATTGTATAAATTTAAACGAATTTATAAATAATTGATTTCATTATTATTTATTACCTATCAATTATTATACGAACTTATAAATTATGTGAAATTGTATAGAGCTCAGATTAGTTAGAAAACATGCAGCTAATTGTGCAAGTCAATGAGATCAAGGTTGACTACAATTATAGAGTGCATAAATTACAACTGGTAATTAAGCTTTCAATTTATTGACGAACATAATTTGAAATTTGACAAAAAATTGTAAAACGAAAGCGTCCGGTTTGGGGTGGTTTATAAATTGGTTATAACAGTATAACTGTTCATAACGTTTCATAAATTTTGTTTTTAGTTGCTTATTGCATTGAAAACTAGCACTGGTGCTTTTACGACGTAAGTATTCTAAATGAACAGGATCAACGTTCACAATGGTATTAAATAATTCGAGAGCAGTTTTTTTGCCCACAAACATTACCGACTCCCGCCAACAGCAACTTAGTTGCTAATGGGTCTCAAAATTTGTTCTAGATGCTAAATTAAAGAGTGGTTTCTTCCACTTTAGGCAGAAATTTAAAAAAATATGAATTTTATATAAAAACTGTTATATTTTAACCATCATAGTAACCCGTCATGACAATTATTCACCCAGAAACATATATTCATGCATTTAGTATGTCATGAGAATTAAAACAACAAAGATTAACATTTTAGTAAAATAACAAACAAAATACACAAGTTTGGCGACGAGCATACGGAAAAAGAATTATTTGTGCAAATTTCTACATTGCAATCGCGTTTTACGCATTTATTTACAAATAACTGCAAAAATTGCAGAGAATTATTTCGGATTTTCGGGTTATTATTTTTATTTTTTTGTTGAATTACATCTACAGTGGTAACTACGATAATGCAAAGTACGTTTGGAAATTAACCATTTAATTCAAAATTGGGCAAGTGGCATTGGCTCTATCGCGTCGTTCGATTTGAAAATGCCATTGGAGTGGTGGCAAATGGCGAGGAAAAGAAGGTTAGTTATCTTCTGATGTCCATGGGCGCTGATGCATAAAACGTTTTGTGACAAAATTGCTCATGTACTGCCGAAAGATCAACACTACAGGGTAGTTGTGGATAAATTGAGGGATTATTACGAACCTACACCGAATGAAATACAAAAATTATCGATTTCATTCTCCTAAGCAAATTATCGGCGTTGCATCGAATGTCAACCAAATGTAAATTTGGTGCACATTTAGGCACTGCCCTAAGGAATTTATTCATGTTTGGTATGAAAAATGAACGTATTTTAAATCGTTTATTGGAAAAATCATGTCAAAATACATACGAAAAAAAAGAAGACATACGACAGTAGGCAGCGCCACAAACGGTGATGTAAAAAAATCAAATGAAATGGCTGCTACGACCAATGCAATGGTGTATTTTTTTATTGCTCGTCTCTTTATAGATTTATTAATCGGAATTATTTGCGTCTATATGATCGGTGGCAAGAAGTTTACAAAAATCGATTTGTCAAAGGCATATTTACAGTTGGAAATACATCCAGACGACAAACATTTTCTTACGTTAGATACACAGAGTATTGTACCGTCCTAAACGTTTAATCTTTAGAGTGGCTTGTGTTCCAGCGAAATTAGAAAATACTTGGAACAATTATTAGGAGAAGTTAGAGGCGTTCTTGTATTTTTGGATAATATTAAAATCAATCTCCTAATGATAGTACATATCTACTATACATTTACAAGAAGTTTCTTAAAAGATTACATTAAAGGAATATGCGTGTGAATTTAGACAAATCGGAATTTATGAATCGTCCCACACGAAAAGAAAAAGTGCGATCATTTTTATGGTTAATAAATTACTTCGTGCGATTTGTGCAGAATTTAAGTATAATGCTACATCCATTGTACCATTTAGTTAAAGAGGGTGTAGAACTGTGAAATGCGTTCATCGATATAAAAATACATGCAATCTGAAACAGTTTTGGTTCATTACAACCCAAAATTACCACTGGTGTTGATACAGTCAAATCGATCGAGAGGCTTATGCAATCATTTTTGATTTCAAGAAATTTTATTCAGTACAGTTTTGGTCGAAAATGTACATTGTGTATGGAAAAAATCGATTGCTCAAATCATTTCATCAAAAACAAGTTTACCTTTGCTATCTGCTACAAGAATGCAACATTACGCTATATTTCTCAATCAATCAAACTTTAAAACGCGTATTGGAGGAATTATTATACACCGCACTTTTTTGTATGAAGGCATTGGAAAGAGGCTATTGCTGATGGGACAATATGAACGAAGAAATATAAATTGAAAAATTGCAATTTGTGTCAATCACATCGAAAAAGTGGATGCTTTTCAAGTACAATTGAATGATGGTCGTGAGTGGCGACACATTGAACAAATACGAAAAGTTGGTGATAATTTAAAAATACATCTGATCGATAAAATACGGTACAAACATAGCAACCGATGCTAAATGATGATTCAAAACAAATGAACCGTTAAATATGTTTACTAAAATTCCAAATGCATCGATATCATCTACAACATAGTCAGCATTCATTCCAGGAGTTTCAAGTCAAAGTGTGCAAATGGATGGTTCAGTACAGCTATAATTACTATAATACACAAAATGAATGAAATTATTTTTTCAGAAACAAAAAATGAATTATTTGCGAGCTGTTATAACGTAACCATCATAGTAAACATATCAACAATTGACAGCTATATTCACTCAGAACTGTATGCATACATTCAGTACGTCATGAGAATTCAAACAATTAAGATTAATAATTCAGAAATATAAAATAATATAAATTACCCTACTGCGTTTTACTTATCTACAAAATACACAACCGCTAATGAATCACGTTATCTATTTAAAGATAAAGATGAAAAGTTAAATCGTAAGGATATTCTGAATCTTTACTTGTTCAAGTAACATTTTTGTGTTTCTTCACAATAACTAACGCTTTATTTTTATTTTAGCTCAAATGTCTGAAACTTCGTTAATAATGGGTTTTTAGTTAACTTTATGGTAACCATTAAAAATTTTTTCGAAACGTTCAAACCAAATAAGCTAAGATTATACAAGATGGTTAGTCCATTGAAACTAGCCCATGGTTAGCCCATTGATAACCTCATGTAACTCGAACGTCATCTGGTTATGAAGGTAACCATACAATATGAACGCATTCAAAAAACACCTCCGACGTTTCAGCTTACTCATTGTTTTTTTTAAGTGGCAAGCCACCATAAATATGTATTTTATAATTGGTATTCTGATGGAGTATGATTTAATTACCTTATCGTGTTACATTTTTTCGAGGTTTTAAGATAAACCACATACAATGTATTTAATCAAAGGCCATATAGACGTTTATATACATATATGTGACAATATATCTAGACAATAGTAAAACTTCATATCTTCTTTCATAAAATATATCAGCACTTGAAATTGTATACTCTACTATTTTGCCAGGTGTTCTCTAATCAGTATGCCACATAAAATGATCAACTGATTTTGAATTTTTTGCCAATCAAACCCAGCTTAACATCTATTTTTAAAAGACATAAATTCTTGAGTTAAGAGTTTATTCAACTAACTTGATTGCAAAAATTAATTAACGGTACGATTCGACTATCATTATCAGTTAACGTCTCTTTTTGCTAGTAGGCTTTGTCAGCAAAATAGAGGTATAGAATACTACAACGACAATGATTACGTTTGTAAATCGTATCAAAGAACACTTGAACAAAAATATTTAGAAGTGATAAATAATGGGATGTACGATATAGTACTCGTCAAGCCTAACCATTACTAAACTTTAACTATTATGTTGATTTTTTTTAACACACTATTCGCACGCTTCACTTAAATATTAATTAAAACACATCGTTCGATTTACAATTACATTTTATACACGAACTATAAAATCAGTCAACATTTTTTTTTTTAAAAAACTACTTTCGTTGCCGTTTTGAGCCAAAACTGCATTTTTGAAAGGTTACTTTTATTTTAAAAACATTCACATAAATGAGTACATTCAGTACATAGTTTGTATATGTACTTAAAACTTTAATAATATTATCAAAGTAGTTTTTCATTTAATCTCACTGTTTCATCTTATATAAATATATATATATATATATATATATATATATATATATATATATATATATATATATATATATATATATATATATATATATAAAAGATCTATATGGATCTATTGTTGGAATATCACACACACACACACACACATCAAATATCTATCATACAGAATATTCTTTAAAAATTAAATTTTCTGAATTACATTTGAGTTAAAATCACAAAAAAACTTTTTAAAAAACCATTCACGATTTAAGTATTTTAATATTTAAACTACACATTATCACTAGTAAAGGTTGTAAGTAACTAACAAGTATTTATTCTATTACCCCATTTGTGAAAGAATAAATTTTAAAAATTTCTAATCTTGCGTTATCGCAGCTAATACCGAATTTCACTGTAAAATTGAACTGGAATTGATAATTTTTTTTTCACTTTTACTACACCAAATAATTTTATTTTTATTTTTTTGTAACAAATTAGAAGTGGTAGGTATTTGTTAATATCATAATTATTTTACAAACATGAAATATACATACGTTCATAACACTTCCTATCAAAATAAAATGATACACACATAAACATTACAGTATGGTCCGTAGAGCAGTTTTCAGGCAAAAGTTTGATCACCAAGTGTTAAATCAACACATATCTTCTTTGGCTCCCCTATCTATATTGTTCCAACACCAAGGGCTAGATTTAATCGTTATTGTTTTGGAACTCGTAGCTCACTTTGACTGTTGTCAATAATTTGAAGGTCACAAAATCTAGATCCAATACAATGTCAGGACATATATCGAACCTAGTTACTTCATTATTTAAAGTAAATGACCATATAGTTTTGATCCAACATAATATTAACAAGTAGACATTTGCAGTCTATCTCTAAACGAGCACTTTGAATAGTACGACTTAGTTATCCTGCTTCATATTCATGAGTCAAGTTGAACCATATTCTCATGACTATTTTTCTTTAATTTTCGCAATGTCTTCTATTTCAAGTTTCCTCAGTTTAGTCGAAACGATAGCTGTGCTGGGTTTGGCCGGTTCATAGCATTCAATAAATCCACAGGAGCACTACAGTAAGCTTGCCGCGCATGTTGTCTGATTTTTCAATCGTTCTATTTGATGCTGTCATGTATTTTGCATGCTGGGTTTTGCATATTTCCTGAAGATGAGAAACTACATTTCAATAGTTAAATATTTTAGTAGGCTTCCCAACTCCTGTATTTTCGCGTTTACTTTCGTTCTCAACACTTAGATTCAACATAATGTTATACAACCGCCATGATAAATTTCTTCAACTATTCTTTTTTATTTTTTTTTCATCGTCATCACCGATTACAATAAGTGATGAAAACTCTTTTACATCCTTCCACCTTTGGTATTCGAACTCGGTAGTTCCCGACCACTAATTTATTATTGACACAATAATTTTTTTAGCATACATTAGCGACCCGCAACCATATGCGGTCCAAGCAAAGTATTGTACACTATAACCATGGACGGCAATGTGCGTTCAAATGTTGATGTTCATGTGTTCTGCAGTTCACGTAACTTCACGCAATTTGCAACGTTCTTCATCGACCCACATCAAGCCCCCGCTATGAGTTATTTTTACTCCGACAGAGGCAAAAATGTCTACAAAGTTTCAAGAACATAATTCTGCTACATCTAGCTAAGAAATTTGGGCCTCATTCTATCGGAATTATCCAGACAAATCACTCTACGAACTAAGAACGGCCATGCACCACCACCCATAGATTCGAAAAAGATCTATTAATCTGTCTTTCTCATTAATGTTGAGACCTGGTAATAAGTTTTCCCGTGTTGAGTCAAATTAAGTCAAATTTGCAACCATACTTCTCCCGGAGCCCAAAAACTTTGTTCTAACCTAGTTAGAACTAGGGCGGTATCAAATCGCCTTCGAACCTATAACTTTCATTCTTGATTAATGAAAACATCTTTGGCAGTTCTTTTCGCTTATGTTAGTTTTGCAAAGATACCCCCAACTACTTTGGATAACTGCTTTTGATAATCATTATGTCTTGATCTAAAAATCAATTAAAAACAGAACAGAGGTCTTATTCCACTATTCAATGCAGAGAAAATTTGGACACAAATGGCCTGCTTTAAGTACTCTAGTTCTAGCCCAGGACTCGGTGAAGAGCACTTATATAGATTTATAACGCGGATAAACTTGCGTTTAACCATGGTAGTCCTAAACATCAATAGTTGATAGGGCAGACATTTGAAAGATCTATCGCCAGTACCATTCGATCTACATTTTATTCAGATTCATCTTATAAACGATACAGCATAAAAATATAGCTTGATGTATCGATTGACTTTCTCTCTTACATTAAAAAAAGTTGTAGATATTCCTTAACTTAAGATAAGTTTTTCTTATTTGATTGACAATAGTGTCATAGATCCTGACATTATTTATGATTATAACTATCCACAGAATGAATTTTATATAACTAAAATAAATTAATGAATGTATTAGGCCTAGAATTACCACAGTTAACTATATATACGATCTAATAAATCATAATTGATATATTAAGCCTTTTAAAGTGTGTATTTAGGCATGCTTAATATTTGAGACATATAACTAACTACTGGCAGGGTCAACCAGAATGATTTTTTACCATAAAACTTTAAAGATTTATGGATAAATTTTACAATGATATTTTGATCTGTTAATTTTTAAATCAATTCAATTGAATTGTTTATATAAACAAATAATATTTCATATTAAGACTGTGTCCGAAACCTATGCTTAATATTTGTGAATATAAATTTTTGACATTTATTTGAAAAATATTCCGCTACATTCCCAATTGTTTATTACTCTGTCCGAAAAGTATAATAATTGTTAGAAATATTTCCCCGCCTCACATGTTTTTAAATTTACTTTTTATGAGGCATAAAAACTATTTAGAAAAATTACATTTATAATAGTGTGCATTATTTATTAAAATTGTCATAGCAACGAAAAAGTTAAAATTTGAATGGTAATATTACAAAACCAGTGAATTTTATATGTTTTATTGTTTTTATCCGAGTGTGCTAAGCAATATAAAGTTTTGGTCTTTGTCAAAAATGATCATAGCAATAGACCGTAACTAATATTTCCGTTTAAATAATAGAATGGCATACACGTTTAGTGAATTTGCGTTGAGGATTCTATACGATAGATAGGTATTCTACATGTAATCTTACCAACGTGCTATAGATAGTCTTACAATTATCCAAATCTTTAAAATCTTTACCAACTCAATAATATAAATACACTACAATAATATAAATGTACTACTTTGGTATGTTAGCCTATTGACGTGCTAGATTTCGGTACTGGTATCGTTTTAAAATAATCAAAATATTTGTATATGTATAATCGCCTAAATGTCATATATGTATACTATATTGTGACGATATTCTATCGACCCGACGTGAATGGAACATGGTAAACTGTTTTGTTCTTATGATGGTAGTACTATGTGTATTTATATTATGCCAATACGAAACATAAATCTCATCATAGCATTAGCTTTGCTTACTGTTTTTTTGGTATGTAGAACAAAGGTTACTCATTCACGCGAATGATACCAACATTGTTGCATTTATAGTTATAACACACGAGATAATTCTTTCTATGAAAATTAATCACTTTGTATTTATTAACATTGAGTTAAAAAAGTGAGTTAATAGATAAATAAATGACTTTTTAAAGTAGGTGAACACTGCAACAACCTGTGACCCGGGAAAATCCATTATTGCGGAATAATAAACTTACCAAATTGATAACTCGAATAACATGCGAGAACTTTCAATGATCAGGAAAATAACCACCTTCGAGAGATCTTTTAAACAACAGATCTAAATGCAACTAGAGACTGCAAGGAAAAGATCATGACTAGGACAATGAATTGGTTTTAATTTCGACATATAGTTGTAAACAGCATTTGTTTCGAAAATAACCGAACTCAGATTGCCAACATCAAGATTAAATTTAGAGGGCTGATTTAAGTTAAATCATGGCGATTATATAAAATTAGACAAAAATTGTGATGAAAATTATCCAATTTCATGCAGCGTATAGATAACCAAAAGTGCCTATTTTTATATTGATGTAGGACCAATAACTCTTGGGATCGTTTTTTATCGTGACTTTCACTTTATTAACACATTGGCGATAGGATTGGACTAGGACTACTTTAAACAAAGCATAGAGCATTGAGCGTAACTCAATAAAGCTGTAACCAATCAATTATTGGATGTTATTAAAAAAATGAGTTATTAACTGAACTTGCCAATCTGGTTTTACCAAGCTCAATTGTTAATAAAATTGATTTATGATGTTCATCGTTTTTAACTAGACAATTAAGGCTTTCGTTAAGTTCATATATCAAGTCAGAGAAGTTATCTGATACATAAATTTCACAAAATTTTACATTTATATTTTGGATTGACCTTTTTAGTTTGGGACACTCGAATGTTTTGGAAAGTACAAATATTGTATTCTTAGAACTCAAATGAAGAAGAAAACAAATGAGTAATGATTGTTTTTTAAGCCAGTCAAGTTTAACTGAAATATATACATTTTAAACCTCGGATAGGACCGAAAAGTGCCGAAACATCATTACGGATCGAAAAACAGCTTTACGGATCTCCACCGATTCAATATGGATATAGATGACGATTGTTTCCGGAGTCTTCCCCAATTCAGCTTTCCAAGTTTTTACAATTTTTGAATAAATAATTTAAAATTTATGAGGGAGGAATTAATTCTGCTTGAATTGTAAATATTTATTTTAAACAAAAAAATTAAAGACTATCTTCCGTTGGGTTGATAAACTTGTATTTTTTTAAATAATTATATCTAAACTGACTCAAATAAAACTTTTTTTTATACAAAAAAAATAGCCATTTAGGCGGCTTGGTTTACTAAATATTTATATAATAAAATATTGAGCAAATGTTTAAAATAATTATCCAAGGCGCCAACCAAAAAGTAAATTTCGAGTAGAAGAAAACTAAAAGTAGCTGAAAAATAAAAACTTACAGTTTCAGATTGAAATATGCAAAATGATTCAACAACAAATTTAACTGACAATAGTTCAGGTATTCTAAATTTTAAGTGCACAAGATTGAGAAATGGCTAAAGAAATAGCTTTTAAAGGAAAGAAAAATAAATCAACCCACATTATGGCTGAATAAATGCACCTGCCTACTAATGAAATTAAATGCATAAACATTTTTCAATAAAAAAAGGTTAATCTTAATATAATTATCCAAAATGACTGGTAGGGCCAAAATCAAAACGATCTTTTTGAGTAGGGATACAAGGAGTAATTCGTGATAATGTTGTATATTCCACGCAAAAAAAGGAAAAGTAATTGGCCGGCATATTCTCGAATATCAAATAAAATAGAGTGATACTTAAAAACAGTCGAAACTATCTCAGAGGGACACTTGCGCTTGCATACCAATTGGCCAGCTTATAGAAGTAACTTACTTCAAAAGGTTTTTTAAAAAATTGAAAATTTTAGCCTTTGAATTTTTTTTTTTCATAAATTGTTTCCAATAACGACTGTTTTCCTTTGAACCAAACAGCGTGTTTACCTCTAGAAAGTGCCTTTTTTTGAAGAAATTTTGTTCTAATAATACAATTATGATTAAAAGCCTCTGATGGTTTTCTAGCCATCTCGTAAAGGTTTTGCTTTGGCTCATCGATTCTGATGAACTTTTTATATGCATCCCGATCTACCCGACACCATTACGCCAGGGTCTAGTATCTAGATTTTATATAATTTTCTTACACTTCTAGCCCATTGATACATACAGTGTGAAGTCATAAATAAACTGAATCACAACGATATTTGTAGTTTTAAATATCAATGATAAATTGGTGTTATTTGTATTTCAGAAAAGTTCACTGGTAAGTTTTGAATATTTGTATACAAAATTTAGTGTTCTGATAGTTGTAATTTAATTTTATAGTACAAAACCGGATTGATACATATACAAACATACTAATGTTAACCTTTTCGACTTTTCTGCAGCGTTTTCACTTCATTGATTTTATGAAAGTTATTCGAATTAATTCTAATACGAGTACGATGTAAACCTATTTCAACTCGGCAGTGACTTTCATTTATTTTATTTGTTTCTTATAGAGTTGTAATAGCCATAAATCACTTCCAGTGATCGTTTTTTATAATTATCAAAGTCCAACATTCGGTCATTATGTAAACTGTTCTATATTAACCAATTCAACTTAATTGTACACACAAAAATTAAAACTTTGGTTTTTCTGACATACATAATTTGGTATTCGTCGATTGTAGTAAAGCTAAATTTTGATTTAAGATCAAATCAAATTAACCTTTATGTACTTCAAATAAATTAAATCTTACATTTTTAGTAAAAAATCAAACCAAAACGGTCGATTGTTACAAAGTAAAATTAATTATCATCTCTATACAGCATAGATATCACTGGTAATTTATTCTATGAATCACACTGTGTATTTATATATGTATTATATATATATATATATATATATATATATATATATATATATATATATATATATATATAAATAATACACAATGCTTTTAAAAATCAAATACAGTGCGATAACGATAAAACAAGCATCTATAAACAATACAAGTTTTGAAATTTGAAATTTCATGATTAGGTAATCAACCGAAAGTTTTCAATGCTCCAGTTATGTACTGTGTACTGTATCAAATTAACTTTGTGTTGTTTATCTGCGGTAACCAATTTGTATAGAATAATGAATGTGAACCATTCATAAACTTGAAATTTTTTTAAAAATCATTGGTAATCTGTAATTTCAAATACTATAGCAACACAATCCAATACAACTAGAAATTTTCAGTTTCGTTTAAGAATCGTTTCTTATGTTAAATTAATTTATACTCGTTTATATGTATTGGGTAATAAGACAATGCATTGGTATTCAATATCACCAAAATAAAACTGGTCACAGTTGTAAGCATAGATGATCAGTAAAATTCAATCATCGAAAATTATGAATATTTTGGTTACCATGCTGTTGTTCCCAAATTTGATAGTGTGTTGTTGTTGTTCTGATAAGAGTATGATGTTGCAGATTTATTATGTTATGATTAAGAAAAGAAATTACTTTTCTCAAATGCGCTACAGCTGTGTCATGTGTATTCGATATTTAGCCTTTAGTTAAGTGGACGTTTGGGGTACAAAACACTTGACGCAAAGCTTTAAGTCAGTGTTAACGATAATTTGGCGATAACAAAATATGACTTAAAGTTTTTTGAAATAATTTAATTTGACAAAAAAATCTATTTTAGAAAAACCATAAACAGTCGGTCCTCTATAGTCGGTTTTACAAATTGTTTTCTAGTAAATTAAGTTCATCAACTGGTTTCCTAAAAAAGTGTGACAAGTGTTTTTAACTAGCTCAATAATACAACGATGACAACTCTTGTATCTTTAAATTTTGGAAGTTTTTAAAATAATTTATGGTGAGCTTCAAAATTTAATTGTGTTTAAACCTTATTTTGCGTGGAAAAACTGCGAAGGACACCAAGGAAAAGCTTGATAAATATTATGGTACGTCTGCCCAATCGAAAACAACTATTGTGTATTAGTTTGCAGAATTTAAACGTTGTCATACAAGCACAGTTGGTGAACACCGGTTCAGGTCGACAAAAAGTAGCGACAAGCCCAGAAATGATCATACAAATTCGAGATATAGTTTTGAAAGATCACCGGTCATTGTAAACATCTTAACAGGTCGTGTGAAATTTGCATTTAAAAAAGCTATCAGCAAGATGAGTGCTGCTTTTGCTGATAATCATAAAATCATCATTTCATTTCAATATTTTGAAACATTGTCAAAGTAATCCAAATGACTTTTTACTTCGACTCATAATCGTGGATTTTATAACCAACTGAGCTCTCATTTTTGGTCACCACTACCCTCTTGAAACAAAAGAACAATCGAAACATGGATTGAAGATGTGTCAAGTGGATCGAAGAAGGCAAAAGTGGTTCCATCGGTTGATACACAAGGTGTGATACTTATTGACTATCTTAAGACACAAAAAAACAATCGCAGGAGATTATTATAATCAGCAAAGTGATTTTGCATCATGAAAACGTACCGTACACCTCATGGAAAACTCAAAACAAATTGAATGAATTACGATTTGAATCTACTAGGGTGGAACAATGAAATTGGAGAAACCTAGACTAAGTGTATCGAGACTATATTGAGAAATAAAATGAAATTATGGAAAAAATTGTGTTTTCATGTTCCGTTCGGCTGCTTGTTAAACGGCCATCGTATATATTGTTTGACGTTTCCTTCAGTTTATGCGATCATTTTTGCTCAGTTGGTTATAAAATTTTTTCAAGAGTACTTTGAAAGCAAGTTAGTTAGTTTTTCCAACTGTCCAATCCAAAGTCACTAGTCGTATATTTAAGGACTTTATTAACACGCCGCGGTCTTGAGTATGATTCTTCTGCCGACCGCCACCCACAACAAAGGACAACCAATGATTTTATTGGTTTTAAACAAATATCGATCGCTAGCTGGCTAAAATGTGGTTTAAAATATCTTGTAAAAGAACTTTAAAAGCTCTTCAAAATGATTTAAATTGGTCACCTGTATGGAGTGGGCTCTTTTACCAATCGTATTAAATTGGGTGCCTCAAAGTTCCTCGCAATTAAGAACGAACCTATTACATTTTGTATTAAAGGTTTGAATTATAATTGAATAACCTAAGATTTAAGTTTTTAATAATTCAAAGCCATATATCTTAGGACGATTTTTCAAAAAGATGGTGGATTTTGAAGAATTCATGTTGTTGTACAGACTCTTGAATAAGTCACTCAGTAAAGCACTGCAATTTTGAGGTTATATATACTAAATTTTGACGATATTCTATCAACCCAATATCTGGAACATCAATGGGTAAACTATTTTTTTTTATGATGGTAGTACTATGTGTATTTAAATAATGTATTGATTGAAGCAAAAAGGGCATAAGACGACTTACGCCCTTTTAATTATAGAGTTTAGAATTCTCTTATAAATAATTGTCGGTTATGATTCATGCAAATCGTAGTTCATTGACTAGAATTTACCGTACTGATATTAAGAGCTATAAATACAAAGCACTGATTAGAATACTACAATAAAGTGAATTTGTATATTACTCGTTACAGTTTGTATTACATTCTTTGTATCTTAGATTAGATTAATTACCTTATCGATTGTTATTGTTTTTCGATAAATGCTGAAAGTAACTCTTCATAGGATTCCCAAAACGATTTCGCATTACTCTAATTTTTGCACTGTCTTCCACTAAAGATAATCTATTTCTAAATCGGTGATGACATGATTTTGCTGTAATACTTTATTGTTGCAAATAAAGGCGAAAGGGCCCATAAACTTCGTTTAATCAAATTTCATATATTTACTTCTGCCAGAAACCACAATTTGATCATACGGTAAAAGAATTCTTTCAAAATGCAAAAGTTGTTTACTTTCTTTCTTGCTTTAATATGTACAGTACATACTTGAATGGTAACTTTAAAAAAAATTGCATTGATTTCCAGCGCAAGTAAATGTGGCTGGCAAAGTTGCGATGAATGCAAGCAGTAGATTCGCTTTCAAAATATTTAATCATAAAGTCGATTGAACGATTTATACCAAAATGTAGTTTCTGGTAATCTTAAAATTGTACAACGGAAGTAGTAGGATATTGCTAATCTTTAACTATGGCATTACTTAGAAATAGTTCTCACATAGTATATCTCTGTTGATTCGGACGCATATTGTCATCGCTATACTAACTCAATGTTTCAACATTTCTAGCTCTTGCCTTGATCATTTCGCTGCTTATTTGCTATAAAATGTAAATCAATAGAGATGATATTAATACCTCAAACTAATATCTCGAATTGCTGAGTATCCTGACAATAGAAGTGGATTCCAATTTTGCACACTAGGCAAGACAATTGTTATACGGTAAAGGAAATGATGTAGTTTTATTCGAAATTCAACACCAATAGATGTTAGTAAAATGAGAAAGCGATTTTAAAGTTTTACGGATTGTTCTGAAGAAAAGTGCAGCAGAGGCACTATATATTTTAAATCTGTAAACGGTTTCCGGTCAATGGTTTTAAATGTTGAATTTGATTAAATAAATCTTCCTTCTTAATTTAAGAGAATTTTCAATAGGGAAAGGTTTAAAAAGCTATGTAAAAGTATGTTGTTAAAAGTAGATTATTTGGGAGAGCCTGTCCCCGCAACAAATTGCATAGGACAATACATTAAAAAATCATCAGTTGTGGCGGTGTATTTTACTTGCGACCTCTTTTTCACTAAAAGGTCGATTAAAATAGCCATAACACTGGAGATAGGCGAATGTGTTACTATCGCACACCATCAAGTATATCTAGGTATCACCATCGATAGCAGTCTAAACTTCAATGCGCTTATGGATAACGTTGCAATGAAAGTTTCTTTAATAAGCAATGCAATGTATCCATTGAAACGACTGAATTCTTTAAGAACGGTTTACACGTTTCGAATCGACCTCTTGGCTAAATAGCGCACAGAATTATAGAAAGTGGAGGCAGTGCAATGATAAAATCAAATAAAACCTGACTGAATCACCATTCGACAGTAGGAGACATGGGAAAATACACTAGTATTGCCTTGACAAGTTATGTCGAATAAAAAGCTTTTCTAGCAAGAAACTCGATCATTTGGAAGAAATGTCATTGTATGTTGCAAGAATCTCTGCTTGGAGAGCGTCTCCTCAAAGTACAAAACGAATAAACTTTTTACTGGTTTATATATATATATATATATATATATATATATATATATATATATATATATATATATATATATATAACCATAGAAAAATCCGATAGAACCGGATTGTTGATAGGGTACGAACCAAATTATTATTCTTATCGTTTTGACCTTATTCGATTAATCAATTGAAGCGAACTAATATTTGATGAGTAAAAAGTGCACAAATGCAACTACAGTGTTAAACTTCAAAACATCAACAATTAACTGGGGATTTTTGTAATTAGCTTTGACGTAACAGCTTAATTTATTTTTTTATTAATGTCAATCAACGCGCAATAGATGATTCTGATATTGCAACTATCTAAAGATGATTGAGCGAAAAGGAGAATAAGATAATACCTTTGTTGCGAACAACTCAGAAATAAGCCAAACCATTAAAGTTTAAATTATTTGTCAGATGACAACGAGAAAGAGAAGTACCCGAGTATTGTTAATTATATTGATCGAATGTTATTTCTTTACATCCAAGCTAGTACAATCTTGTTCTAATTCCCTAATTTAAAAAGGTAATTTACTAGTTGGCTCTAATCAATCTGATTTAAAATATTTATACAGTACAAATCAAAATCGTAAATAACGTAAACAAAAAACAGAACAAAACGTGTTCTGTGTTCTAGCACTAATCCACAAGCTCACACACCCATATAAACACACATTTACACCGTGAAAGATTTAAGTACAAGAAAATATATTTTTTGGGGGAAATGATTTTTACATCTGTCGTCGTATGTATACACACACACACATATGCGTCTTTAAAACTAACACGTAAAACATTTATTGAAACGTCACACATGCACTCAAAATGTAAACAAAAAAGTACGTAAAAACTAAAGCGAACTGGTAGATAGATGATAACATTATTTGATGTACCCTAATATCATTTATTAATACAAAATCACTAAAGCTACACTCACACATTTTGGTTTTTGTATGCTTATGTATTTGGAAATTTTTAATAATTGACATAATAAAAACATAATCTACACAAATTTTTATCTATAAAATTGGTTTTTAAACGACTCAACGTTAAAACTTCAATATCAGACAAACAACAAAAGAACAATAAATGTTCATTGTAATATGTTGCATTGTAATAAATAAAATCATCATAAATTAGATCACACTGTAAACATTTTTAAATTTTTAACACCCACCGATTTTTTAAATTTTAATTTGAACTTAAATCTTTTAAATCTTATTCACATCTCACACAATTAATTAATTAAAATAAATTGTTTTTAAATGTTATAATTATTATCACAAGTTCCAGTTTGATTAAAGATAGTCTAACTAAAATAGCACACTACAACGTTCTACTTTAAAAAATTCTTTCGAATTAATGAAATAAATACTTCGGTTGAATTATTTACATACACTTTACGTTATCTGAATAAGTTGAATGGGCACTGACTGAGTGATTGAACAGCATTAAAACAAAGAATATATTAAAAAGTTGTGAAATAATTGTCTAACCAAAATATACAAAATACAAAAACTACGATAGACATATACATATGAAAATCTTTTATGCTACGCGGGCACATGATGATAAAATTAACACACCACTAAACAAAAACTCATACATGGTAAACATTTTTTGTTGGTAATGAATACATTGACATTTTGATTACACATATGCATTACGTGTTGGAACCCCACAAATTGGTACATATATCGCACGCGACATTAACATGTAATGCGACACAACTAAACACGATTATGATTCGAAATTGATTTTATGCAAATGTGATGTGTAATATTCGATATAAAACTAAATTGATTTTTAAAGCTGGTGCAGTTGCAGTAACAATAATCAAGTCGTTATCCATCCTGATTAGCCATCTTCACCGACAGTGTCCTCTCACATCTACCAAATAGCGGTTTCCTCTCAGAAATTACAGCACCATTCGTTTAGAACCGGCTTGCAGAACTTGACCGGGCGGGTGTACTCACTGTCGCTGTCGTTTGACATCATAAACGAGATGAATTTTCATCGAATCCGAATCTTGGAGAAGAAACGAGCTCAGTGATTGCTTTTATCGTTGCGTGATCCATAATCCACATACCTTATGCGTGGCTCATCTCTTAAATGTAATTGTTTCAATTTTTTGGATGGGTTCAAGTTCAACACTTGCTTTTATTAAGTATAATTAATTTAAACTGAGTATTTTCATTATATTCTTCACTTTTTTATATTTTGTAAATAACATTTAATAATACAAACTTAGGTAATCACTAAACACTTATTCACTAATTACAAAAAAAGAAAGCTTTGCCTTAAAAAAATTAATATGGCTTCTTAAAAACTGTGCTTAAAATTACTAACTAATTTAATGTAACTAGTTGTTAATTGTTATCTGTGAAATATTCACGGAAGAAAAATCGATTCCACATTTTTGAAATACCTTACGGTTTCAAAAACTTTTCAAAAACACAAGATATTATTTTGCAACATCTATGCACACTGTTTGTGTATATTTCCTTGGAGACCTGTTTCGGAGATATTGACTATAATGTTTATGCGTTTCCAATATCTGGAGCCTTTGCTCCAATTGTTCTTCAGATCGTCGATTTTGACGACGTTTCTTGCTCTTTCTACAAAATGTCATTGTACATGTTTTTCTGGACTTTCTTTAGATAGTCGATTTCATTCAAGTTTTCTTTCAGCAGCAAGTCTCAGCAGCAACTCAACCTGTTCTGCTGGAGTGTATCCACTATCCAGATCACCGATTTTGCCACCAAGCCATTGCTGATTGCTCGCGCTGTTTTGGACTCTGGGCTGAACCTCCTTTTCCATTAAATAGTAGATTTCGTGTACGATCTCTTTCAGCAGCTAGTCTTTGCTTACGTTGTTCTGGAGGCTGCACGACGACTCCCCACATTTTCTCTAGCGGCAGGGAGCTTACTTTCACGTTATTGTTCAATTTTTATGTTTCTTTCATTTTTTTCCATTTTAATAAAATAAAAATCACTTTGATATATTTTTTTATTCACAAACTCGCAGTTCACACTTCACTTCACACACGTCATCATATATTATTACCAATTTTCCAACTTATATATTTTGTCATCACAATTTTGTTTTTTCAAAAGAAAAATCTAGCTACTTGATTTTTTGATGACAAACAAATACACGCCATTTTTTTTGCCTATTTATTAATGCACAATCAAAAACATTTTTATGTACGACCGATGAACAGTTTGATGTAGCGAATTATAAAATATTTACTTTGCTACTGCAGTCTATTCATTTCATTTTCATATTAATATCCTAGTTTGATTTTCGATGTTTCTAAACAAATCGTCGCCGTTAAGAAAAAATCGTTTTATTTTACTGAGCAATTTTGGGGATTGGGATATATGTCGTCTGTTGTTTTGGTCTTTTGAACGAAATACTCTACAAAGAAAACGTACCTACGATTCAGTGACGCAATAAAATTTTACAATGTTAATGCTGAAAACTAGCGTGCGGAAAAACTCGCGTTTGAACGCTGATGCTTGATACAATTTATGCATTGTGTATAATTTCTGTAAAATTGCTTTGGTAATTCAAAATCATTGGGCGCATGGAAATAAAGGGTGCTGCAAGATTTTAAGTCTTCCGGAAACTCCTAACACTCCTTTATTATTGAAGAATAGAGTTAAAGCCGTTAGTTTGCTAAATGTGTGTCACGGCAGAAGTTTCGGGTCTTCATCGAATGATATAGCTTGCTCAAAGGGAATTGTTAATCACAATGCTTCTTCGATAGTTGACGGTAGCAAGGCAGAAGTGTTTGGCTCAATCTTTTCCACCTGACAATCACGTGAAAGCCCGTAAGACTATCTATGATGACTTGAACGTCATAATTCGTTATTATTGTGTTAAACTCAAATGCAAGTTGTGAAGACAAACATTCCTTAGGTTTGACCAATAATTGACGTCTATTTCACCATTGTTTTCAATTAACTCGGTGGATTCTATTCATGAGATGCGCAGTCAGCTAGATAATTAGCTGAACTTACATGCTTTTATTGGTCTCTTTTGATAGTTACAACATTTACGATACGCGATTGGCGACAAATGCCGGCCACTTTCGGGGATGGGATGAGAGCATTTTAAACCAAATTGGCTCTACTTTATAGAGCCAATTCCTTTAAGAATCTTGGAGACAAGAATGACGCAGATGCAGCGCATTATGTCAAAGCTTGATAGTGTTAAATGTTTAAACTATTGTCAAATTTTCATTTTTTTGGGATTGCCATCACATATTTCAGCATTTTGAAAAATTTTCACGATTTTGATGAAATAAACTCGTGGTTTCTGGATTTCCAAAATTTTCGAATTATGTCAAAACATGCACAGTTTTTTAAAGGCTAACCATCACGTATTTTCTGTTTTACGAAAATGTATAAAATTTACAATGTTTTCAACAAGAGTTTTGTAGATTTCGGAAATTTTCAGGTTATAGCTAAATGTTCAGTTTTTATGGCCGGATAAAGGAAAAGGTCTACATCAAGCTTAGCTCATGAAAAACCGCGCACATTTGAGCATAATTACGTATATTGACTTACCATAACGTTTTGTGTGTTTCGAAAATTTTCAAATTTGGGCAAATTTTCTAAGTTTTTCGCATTTTGGAAAGTTTTAACATAAAAGCTAACTTTAAAAATTTTAAGTACGTCAGCGATATTTTAGTTTAATTGAATGAAACTCTGGAAAACCCTAGATACTGAAGTTTAAAAAAATTGTAGATATGAATGTAGCAGAATGCGCATATCGCATTCAGAGCGTTTACGCACACTTTATAATTACTAATATGGTTCACTGTTCACAAACTTCACAATTGCCAAAGAAAGCCACTTACCTTCGTTACATTGGTGACCCCAACGTGATTTTATCCTTATTGGAAAAAAAATCGCATTAGTCCAGCATTTGTGCTTTTGAAACAAAGATAATGTATAGTGTGGATTGGCGAGTGGTTATTGTCGTGTTTTACTGGGTGGCTGCTGGATTTTTAAGGAAAAAATCTCAGTGGCTTCTTGTACAGTTTCAGTATTGCCCTGTTAACTCTGCCGCTGCATTAGTTGTAATGCTAAGCATTTGGATTGCCTAGCAGACGTACAAGAAATTAGGTTTTTAAAATCAAATGTTGGTTGACGTGAACACGTTTTGAGATTTATTCTTCAGGCTAGTAAATTCTTGGCTGTCTTCTGCAGATACTACAGACCAAACTGACTTTCACCAACATTTTGCTACCGTCACATGAACACGCAATAAAATGATTTCTGAGAGTAAATAACTTTAGATAGCAAACAACTTTTATGGTTAGTTAGGCCTCCACTAATCGCTACATGTCGTTCGATAACTTTAAAATTCACGACACAGTGGACAGGTTCGTACCTAGTTGATAAACTACATACCGAAACATATTTACTACTAAGGATTTGCATATTTTCAACAAAACAAATGACAAATCGCGTTCATGGTTACTCTCGTACCCACTAGCTTTATATATGCAGTTTCACATTTTTCGCAATATGCCGTTCATATTGAAAATGGGTGGAGGGTACCTTTAAAAATCAAAAACCTTATTGCCAGGGGCATTATTCTTGTTATTTGGCAAACACATCTGTCTGATACATTTAGAACTCTTGCCAATTTGTTTGCTGTCTGTTTTAATCGAATTCGGGTCCATCTTTCGAACAATTCCTTTGCGTTCGTTTGGTGAAAGCGAGTGTTCCTTTAGGCCCACTGTTGTTGTTTGTGCTCTAGTCAAATGTGCTAATTAGGTAAAATGTGAATTCATGTAGGTACTGCAATAATTATTGTTTCTGAACAGTAACAATCATCGTATCAACGTTAATTTTTTTTTCTATAAGTATGTTTATGACAAGCTTATACGTTTTTTCTAAGCTCCAATTCCTTTTTTTTTAATTTCCAGTGCAATTATGTGAAATGACATTCCAAATCTAGTAGGAATACAGAAACATAGTAACAAAAACCTTAAACATTTAAATAATAATTTAATAGTAATAAATTAAATATAAGTGTTAACAATGGTTTTTAAAAAACTAAGACGGAAATATTACAAATTTACTAGGTTTTACATAATTAAATATGTATACTAATTCACTGTACCTACGGTCTAGAGTAAAATTAAAATTAATATGAATTTATATACGAGGCTCGTATGGTAAGTACCTGGCATTGGCCATAAAAACCCTATTTTGAAGTAAAATTTCAATGTTTCTACAGTTTTTGGATTCCTTCAGAACAGTTAATTTCAAAAAAAAGCATTCGTTCCGATGACAGCGATATTGTTAGAGCCAAATTTGAGCTATTTTTTTTTGTATAAAACGTTACTTTATTTGTATTCTTCTTCCTTCAATTTCTTTATCGCCAATTTAAGAGCAACAAGTGTCTACTAGGCTGACCCATTTTACTCTATTGAGGGCTACTGCTTTCACTTCGACCATGATTTGCCAAGTAATTCATTCGCTTTTGCTTGCACAGTTCTTCTCCAAGTCGACTTTCTTTTTCTCTTGCGGTTTCTGGTTCAATGACATCCTTGTTATATCATTTAGTGTATGACCACTCCATCTCCATTTTCGTTTCTTTATTTCGGTCGCAATGGCCAACTGCTTTCGTGATTCGGTGCACTTCAATGTTTGTTATGGAGTTTATGGAGCACTTCAATATTTGTCGCAGGAACTTATTTACTAACTTTGTTAGCTATATCTGATAGCTGTACTTTTTGATGCATGTCAGAGTGTTTGTGTAAGCAGGCATAAGTCATTTGCATAATCCAGATAACGCTAGATGAAATAAATGCCGCTAGATGATGTGTTATGATGTTTTACTTTGCTTACCTTTGTATCGGTTTCTAGCATCCCGAAAGATTTATTACTGAGTTCAATTAAGTTCTTTGGGATGCCCATTCTACAAAGTGTCTGCCATTGCGTTTCTATTTATCGTGACAAATGCGTATTCGAAATCAACGAAGATTAGGTACAGTGGAGAATTTCATTCATTAGATGGTTTAGTAATAATTCGGATTGAGTTGATATGATCAGTGCAGCTTTTTTGTGGTCTTTTGTGAGATTCTTTCAATTATGATCATTGCGAGTATTTTTATTGTTATGTTGAGGAGGGAGGGTGCCCTTTCTTAACAATCGCAATTGAATAGCGTTGCTTTCATTTTTGTGGTACTCTATCAGAATTCTTAACTTATGGCCCTGACCTTGTTGGACTTGGTGGTCCCTTTGGCATTTGTTTGTGGCGGTTCATTGCACGGAGTTCACTTTTTAAGGTTTTTTGACATCGATTGATGATCCCAAAAACCTTTGTAAGGCGCTTGTAAACGATGGTGTAGTCCCCGAAAAATTGTTTATTTTCACTGTCATTACATCATTCGATTGTTTCTTGAAAACCTAAAAACGTATCACTATATTTTGTCGATGGCATGTACTTATCAATCGACCCTCGTAAATTAAAACTCTTACCATAAATTTAGTCACAATCAAACATTTAGAAATGTACAACCAAAAAATTCTTTGGATTATTTTAAATTAAATTTTAAACATAAATCAACTGCACGACTGTTTAGTATATTGACGATCATCACCATAATGAATATAAAAATTATGACTACGAATTTTACGATACAAAGATATATATTTGCCGGCAGCAGTTGTCCTCGGCACTATATATTTTTCACAAAAGGAATTTCTGTTTAAAAATAAAATATTCGATTAAAATTTACAAAAAAATTAAAAAAATGTATTTTCATTTAAATTTACCTGTTAAATGCTAGCTTACTTAATGTACCATAGTTTAAGGCTTGTAAAAATTTCAATACAAACGTGTAACAATTATGAGAGTCTTCGTGGTAACTTGATGACGACCAAATGGTTTCACTACATATCTAAAAAATTATTTGTAATTTGAAGTGGATAGTTTACGTTGTGACAATCTTTTACATACCTTCGCTAAAACATTATCCCAGTGTTCTCCCCATGATTCAGGTAAACTTTGTACTAATAAACATTGAGACCAAGCTGTTTTTAAACCACTATCAGAACTTTTCGTTAGACCATACTTATCAAATTCTACAATTACCCCCGAAGATGTTGTCACCGCGATATGCAAGTCGGTACAATTATAATATTCACTAAAAATAGTAACAAATAAATAAATTTAAATCCTACTGCACGTTTACTAATAATCAGAACGTACTTCAAAAAATCACCGGTTGTCGGTCGAAGAACAATTGAACATGGATGATGAAATGCTTTTACAAATGGAAATGGTAATCTGAAAATTTAAACAAATTTTTTTTTTTATAAATGTTCATAGCACTTAGGATAAATGAGTATCCTTAATATGAATGTGCCACCATCAAAACACTCAGCACTACTGCAAATGAAAAAGGAAGGATTAGGAGGGAATAAGTTAAGAGAGGAATGAAAGTAATAAAGATTTTCAGTGTTCTAGTTGTTTACTTTTGATATTAAGTTGAATTTCTGGAAGTTACATTCCAAGGGAAGAAATTAATTTCGTTTACAAACAACCAAAGTTTCAAAATAATTTTACCTAAAAGGCATCAGTTTAAAGTTGGTGTTTATTAAATCACACAAACAGACTGGGCATCGCATTGGTAAGGCCAAACAAAATATTTTTTGTTTGCAGTGTTGATAGCAGATAATTCCTGGATCTGATGTCATTGCTGTTTGGTACGAGCTTTAGTGGTTATATACAAATCTGTAAAAGAAAAAAAAATATATGAAAATATATAAAAATGGCGTAAAAGTACTTTAGCTTTGTATGGATCCTAACACCATCCATGTTTAAAGTAGGGATGGTAAGGGTGTGAACGATGTTTCTTTTTTTTTGTTAATTGTGTTACTTGCCAGGAAGTTACATATTACTGCTTTAAATTCAATTAGTTGATTTGATTAACTACGAGATAAGAGATGATCTGATCGGGGTTACAAAATCACAAAGTAGGGTGCAAACCTCAAACCATCCTAACAATTTTATCAATATTTCATTTGCATGATGTAGGAAGTGAAAAACGGTTGGATCGCAGGCTGGCATAAAATTGAACACATTAATTGATCCAACAGATTAAAACAAAAATTAAATAAAAAAGTTAAAAGTATTATTTAAAATAAAAAGATAGGTTTTGAAGCTAACTGAAATTCGACTATAGACAGTTCAGCGCAAACAAACTCAAAATTTTTAGATTTACTGCTTTCAAATTGCACAGTAATTCCCATTTACCAAGAATATTGAATTATTACTAATTTCAGAACTGTAACCTTTTATATTGCACAGAACTATAACCTTTTTTTTATAATAATATTTCTACATATTATTCACTAAAGTCTGTAGGGTAATTAAAACAGAGGTGTGAAAAATACTAGTGTGTCCGCAGCTATGCCAAGACATTGCACCAAAACACCTATTGGTATAAATGACTAAATCAAAATAATATCATTACCAATGGATATATTGCAAATTTGGGAGAACTAAAGACTCGTCATAAAATCTCACATCAAAATGGAGAAGGATATGTCGTTAGAATCGTTCACAAACAGTATATCATAATTTTAGAATCCTACTGTTCTCCGGTGCAAATTTTTTTGTCAGTCAAGTGATTAAACCAACTCTTTAGCGGTTAATTTAACGTTCTACTCAAAATTACCAGCCAAATGGAGGACGCTCGAATTAATGTTCGCTTTGGATAACCATCTGCATATTGCATTACTCCAGCCAGCCTATACTGACATGTACGATAGTTCGGCCCATGGGATCTGCACTTCAACAGGGGATCATAGTTGTGTTCATTGTCATCACCGATAGCAAATTATGAAAAATCCCCTTTTCAACCTTTCCCCGTTGGGATTCAAACCTAGTACCTCCTGACCAAATCACCGTAGCTTTAAACATTGCTTCAATTGCTCGGTAAAAAAAGGAATTATTCCGTAAAAATTGTCGAGCGATAATTTTTACTATTTTTGAGTGTAACTCAACAAGACCTTATTAATCGAGTGGAATCAGCTTTTGACGATACACCATCATACATTGCCGGTGATTACAGTAGTTTAATGAGTTGAAAGGGGATTTTTATTCCAAAAAATCAATACTATGCGATTACGGTTAAATGGTTCGTGCTCGATAAAGGAACCCAGCCATGAGTCATATCTCACAAAAATTGACTGATAACCCAAAAAAAATGTATTTTATACATCGTTACCTGAAGGATTTTTTAGAACTACCAGTGCATTTCGTCAAACGTATACAAACTCTGAAAACTCCAGGTCAAGGGAAAACGGGATTTGAGAGTCTTTTCTCGTTGAAATTTCGTTTCGAAAATTCATTTTCTACGTTCTCGAGAAATTTTCGAGTAAATTTAGATGGTTTTCCCAGGAAAAAAAGCACTAACATAATATCAATAGAGGAATCACAAACATAGGTTTGATGTTCCCCGAAAGCTCTTGCCCTGATATTACTTTCCGATATTACTTCCACAGTAGTTACCACCGTTATTCTAAAATTCTCAAAATTAGCTCCAGAGTGAAAATAAAAATACATAAAACCATCACCAGGATAAGAAATATAGCCAAGTTGTTTATTACATTCTATATATAAGACTCTTAAACTAAACCTGAAAGGAATTTCTTTACTCTATGTGTTTAGTTTTATTTCTTCAAATGATAGCTCTACTGCTTGACCCAATTTCGGGCTTCAATTGTGTTCTATTATTTCATTTATTTGGATAATTTTACAAATTTTCTTGTAATTATTTGTCCCCATTCACAATATTAAAGTCAATTTCTTGCACTCATGAGTATACCGGACATTCTTCTTTCTTATTATTTCAAATAATTTCTAACAAGGATCCTGATTAAAGCGAGAAGTTATTATATATGAGATTTGTTGTTTTTTGACCAAAACTCATCGTTGATGCTTAAAACCCATTTATTATTTGTAAAAGACCAAAAAACAATATGGCCTTGATGTGGAATTTCTCCTATAAAATTTAATAGTTGTTTTAAAATTTTATAAGGTTGATTTTCTAAGCACAGCGGTGCAATATGGATTTGCGTCATAATGTTTCTTGCGATTTAAAGCAGCAATAGCATTATCCATTTTTTCGCAAAAACTCATTGTTGCCAGAGCTTTATTTGGCTCGGCAAATTTATTAAATTGTAGTGTTGGGATTAATTAAATGTGCGAGTGATAATTTCGTGCACATTTTCATAGTAGAATTTTTATCGATGTCATATGATTTTTGTAACACCGACAAGCTTACAATACCATGGCAATCAGATGCCATTAATTTATTTTTTACACTTTTTATTGTTATTTAAAACTAAATTGGTTGGTATATAGTAACACCTAATTTCACGTTTTATATCAAGGTCACGTTTTATATCCATCTTATCAAATAGAAGGACTACATATATTGAATATCGTCCATTAAATTGCATTTTACTTTAAGATTATTAAAAATATCCTCATTTATCCCGGGTATAACGTGCTTTACTGGCATCCTTCGAATAGACGATATAGCTGGAACTCTACAAGTAAAGCCTTTTACTAGGTATTGATAAGATCTTGCTGATCAAAAATAAATGATTTGAACGAAACATCGTTGAGGCTGAATCCATTTGATAGTTTTAGATGCTGCACTATCTTTAAAGATTTATGGATTTCCAGTAGATATTTCGAGCCCTATAAAATTACAATTCTTTTGAATGATTTTTGCAATTATGACAAACTAGCTCGTCACTGAATGCTCTATTCAGAGGATCTTACATTTTAAACTCCTCTAGATTTAGTTTCCTACTACTCGAGCCAACTTTTGATTACAGTTAGGATAAACATTTTTCACAAAAATTTGGAGCTGGTAAGTTAAAATAATTGTAATCGTTTTCGCGGTTGGTGAGTAAATTTAGAGAGGGAATCGTACCCCGTTTAAGGTAATATTCAAGTTTACGCTTGTCAATGAAGAGCTCTACCATCACTTTTAGACATTTCTATAAATTATTTAGATCTTTTGCTGAGATAAGATCATAACCAGGAGCTTTTTCAGATTAATATTGAATTTTATGTCATGACTTCTTTCGATGAAGTTAAAAGGATTTCTTCACTTTCTTTTTTAGATTCCACCGTTATAATTTGAGATTGGAAGGCTAGATCATCATGTGGTTGGAATATTCTTGCGAGGTGCAAAACTTTGAACTTTGTCTTCGTTATTCCGAGCCCATTTTTCACCTTCTATTCTTATTGCAGGAATCTGCATTATTGATCTTTTAAATTTTTTGGTTGCTTTCCAAAGTGGAAAATCAGTACGTCATTAGTAAGTTCTACTAGATAGTTACTGATTGATTCATCTTTTACTCTTTGGGTTTCTCTTTTCAATTGTTGAGTATGATTATTTAACATAGTTTTATATTGAGGAGCTCTTGTTTGCTATTATATCGTTCTCGCTCTTCTTTTTTCCGCCAAGAGTTTTCAAATTTCCTTAGGGTAGTTGTTTCCGTTTATTTTATATTTAAATTTTAGGGTACTTTCCCAGGCTGATTGCTGTAAATCATTTACAAATTTTTGAAACATTTCGTTTTCTATCATAATCTATATTTCTATAATATTCGTTTTCTTTAATGGAACCTTTAGGGTAATTTTTCTCCTATAATGACTGCCTAAAGTATTTCCAACTAGTGTGTTTATTTATTAAGCTTGGATTTCTTGTTTGTCAAAAGTATTGTAGAATGGCTAGTTTAGGAATCGAATTTCGTCTACTTGTATATAATTCATAGATATATCTTTGATTACAAAAAAAAAACCAATTAAGTCTGGTATTTTGTTTTGATTCCTAGAAGACCAGTAGGTTGGGTGTCAAGTTGACAATATTTGATTTCCGCATTTGGCTTAGTCGTGGTTAGCTTAGAATTCCAATGTACAATTTTTGCGTTAAAATCTTCTCCAATTATGTATCTTTTTAATTATTTAATTTAATTATTTTCCTAGTTTACTGAAAAATTCTAGATAAACTTTTCTTTTAATGCGAGTTTTGAAGAGTGTTTCGTTTTAACATTAACAGCAGTTGCTTGTTATTATAACAACGTTACATCTCTTAGCAATGTTATCAGGGTGATTGATTTCATTTACTCGATAATTTATAGATTTTATTGATATCCTCACTTTGGGTAGTTTCTTTTTAATTTATTTTACTCCTCAATACTTGAGCGTAAGTCAAATTGCCCATTTCTTCCTGAGGAGTTTCCAATACTTTTAGGCGTATTACTTTAAGCTTATTTTTCCAAATGGTTGGTTTTCTAATTATATTTGAATTTTTTTTATTCATTCTTTTAAACTTATTGCTTTGCAATTCATTAGCAACACTGCATCCTCTATAGTGAGCGAGATGATTTTCTCCAAGGTTAACGTATTTTATCTGCACATTTTTGGGTTGTACGCAATATCTCGTATGGTGTTTTCCGATTTATTTCAAACATCGTGGTTCCTTGTTGCGGTACTTTTGTGTATGTTCATAGGCCTGTAATTGATGATATTGTGTTATAAGATTAGACCTTCTTAAAGGCTGTATAATCACTCTGCCTCCTAAGATGTACTTTAATTTAATATAGTTTTTTGCATCGAAGTTATAAATATTAATAGGTATTTTATTTCGCACAATTCACTGTACAGCCTTTTCCCAGTTATAGAACGATTGCAGTTTACTCACAACAGTACGTTTTTCAAATTTTCTTTATTTTCAGTAGTTATTTTTCTTTTTGTTGCATTAATTTTATGTTGACTTCCAATGACGGGGGCTAGTGACTTCTGTAGGATATCGAGTTAAGTTGTAACTCTTTTGAAATGGGTATGAGATATCCTTTTAGTACACACATGCGTGCATACATATAACAAGAATATTGCGCAGTGTGCGCGATTTGGGGAATGATTGTATGCAAAACTGAATACGCACTGAGCGCATGCTTTGTAACTCAAACGATCACTCTGTCACCAAAATATAACAGTATGTATAAGCGAACATTTTAGCTAATAAAAACACATGTTTGGAGATAATGTACGTGCGTGGTATGCGTAGAAATACTTAACATTGCAACCGAAAGACTGTCCAGATTGCGATACATAATCATAAAATTTTGTCACCTTGCATTATGTTATATGTATATAATTCACATTCATTTTGCGTACTTTAATAAACAATTACTTCCAATAATTAAGGAAATTAATAATGTCCATATTTTGTTATTTTATATTTCATAACTATTCTAAAATAATATAGCTAAATAAAAAAAAAATATTATTTATAATAATATATGCAACCGCATTTTTATTGTAAAAGTAATTGTTCGACTTCTATAAAAACAAGGGGCCTTACAATTATTACATATTTAAAAATAAAACATTTTTTTTAAGTGACAAATGTACCTTTTCAACCTAAAATTATCAGTAGTCGATGAAGACCAGCAAAATAAAATGGCGCTAAAATTAGATAATAATTAAGTGCTTAAAGTTCTTCAAATGGGTACTTAAGGTAAAAAATTACTTTTACGGTGGGTAATTTACCTTATGTGTACATTTTATTGGTACAATTATCAAAATAATACGAATTGATACCGAAATGTATGCGTAAGGTGACAATTTTTAAATATAGTAATGATTTTTTATTTTGTAACTTTATGTGTACATTTCAGTCGCAATAACCTATCAATATGACACAAAATAATACCGAAATGTATACTAAGGAAATATTTAATAATATTCACTTTACGCATACGTTTTAGTGACTAATTGGTCAAATTAACACGAAATAATACCGAAATATATGAGTAAGGTGACAATTTTTCAAATTATAATAATTTTCTTGTTTTGTTACTATATGCGTACATTTTAGTGATAAATCTTTCAAAATAGGACAAAATGTTACCCAAACGTGTGCGATAGAGGACATTTGTCAATATTGACACGATTGATAATTTGCAGCTCTAAATTTTTTGTTTATTTAATTTATACTATGTTTTATCGTGTCTGGTTTTTGTGGTATAAATAAAAAATAATAAGAATGGACGTTTTTATTTCGAAACCATTTATTTTAATTGCATTATTTAAAATTTGTTTCATTTCTTCGACAAAATCCTTTAAGTACAATTGCAATCGAGGTTCCTTCCTCTACTTCACAGTAATAAGCAACTACCATTGGGCACATTTCTTTCATTCCATCTATTATGGCTAAAATTGGCCAAAATTGGTATCTCGAGCTGTTACATATTGGTAATCCATCGATGTTGAATGTCAATGAAATATTTCTTGGTTCCTTAATGTTGGCAAATATATTTCGTAGGCAATTCTCCAAGCCGTTGTACCAAAATTTACCACTACCCATTGGCTTCACTTGATTGCATCGAGGTGTTTTCAAAAAACTGCGGCCGTCCCATGGTAACCATAAAAATCCAAATATAATTAGTATCCTCCATAAATCAGTTAATGCTCTATGTGTTATGTGATAAGTGAGTGACCATTTTCTCAGTTCCTTAGAAATAGAAAGACTTTTTTCTTCTTCAAAGGAACATTTGTCACTTTCACGATGAAAATTTTCGATATTTTCCTCGAACAATTCATTGGAAGTACCCTGTTCATTTATATCAATAGGCACTTCATCTTCTATATTGTAAGACTTGAAATGAAAGTCATCAAAATCATTTTTTTCAGAGCTTTGGACAGTTGAAGAACAATCGATTTTTCTATAATGACAGTAGATGAAGTTGATACTGGATCAGAACAATTTGAATGATTTCCTTTCGCTTCTTTTGAAGAAATTGCATTATTGTGTAACATTTGCACATATTGTAAATACTTTTGTTTTTGAATGCTTATTTGGCGCTTCACTTTTCTGTAAAATGTACTGCTAAGTTTAAAAGGTTTCTTTCCGTTTGGCATTTAATTTTTTAAATTTAATATTTTCGCTTCAATAAACTTTCACAGAATGACAGTTCTGATGTTATTTTGGTTATGACCATATTTTGGTTATTATTGCGACCAAATCACAACGAAGCGGGAAATTGCACACATTACGGTTACGAATTATTTAATATGTATCCCTTTAAAATTTTATACCCTAATGCAATCATTTCCTGTGCAGCTACAACCATATTGAAACCATTTGTTTACAATTTAGTACAGGTTTTTTCATTAGTTTGCAAAAGCATGATTATTGGTGATATTGTATGAGTACAGAATAGTTGTAAATGTAACCGAACTTATGCATTAAAAAAAATTCATGGTCTCAAATTTAACCTTCTTGTAAGCTTAAATATTTTTTAGTTTTGTAAATCACACATTCGTGACTATAAGGTTATCGTGTTTTCTTTTTGAATGCAAAATGATAACAAACTTTTAAATTTTTGTGTGTTTGGCTAGTTGGGTAATAACGTTGTGAACGATTTCGACATTCTTACGAGTAAACAGTGGTTTATGCCAATGAAATTGCACAAAAAGTTTACAAATTTCCATGGGTAAATAAATAATGTAAATAAATATGGGTCCGCGATGTGTCTAATTTATAACAAATTGTGAATGGAATGGCAAAATACACCGCTGTATTGCCAGAGGTAGCTCCAAGTAAAACAATACACATTTTATTTTTTAAATTTTTAATGGATGTACTCACTTTACGCAAACTTGAATTAAACAAAAACTCGTTTAACTATCGTTAAAAACTTGTATCAAAATACATTTACATACCTAAAAGGGTTACCCTCATTTAACTTAAACAAATGCAAAAAAGGAAACTTTTACTTACTATATGACTGAATAAAAAATTTGGGAGGGTAAATAATAAATTAAAAATTAAAGAAAAGTTTTAATGCGAGCCACAACAGAATAATATTATGTACGCGTATTTATTTAATTAAAATAACATTTTTAGGCCGTACATAATATATTCGCAAATATGAAATTAATATACTTTATAGTGAACGAGCACAATTCAAGGTCGTACACTCATAAACTAAAATCAATTAATTTTTGATCTTAATCTATATAATTATAATCTGTTAAATATATATTGCATATTGAAGCCAGTAGCAATAGTACAAAAAAAAAATTTCTTACAAAAATTAAATTAAACTACTTAAATGGAAGCCCTTTAAAATGTATTGTGGATGTGCATTATTTTAAATTTTCTATCATTGAACGAAATATTTAAATCAATATGCTGAACTTGGATGTTATTTTTAAATATTTATCTATACTTATTTTTTTTTTTTTTTTTTTTGAAAATAATTTCCATGTTATCGATTTCCTTATCTAAACATGGACTAAATAAAGTTGCTTAGCATGACTTCCAATGGATAATAATTTGTATTGACTGAATACCGTAACGTGGCAACATAACAATAAAATCAACGTTTACGCGCTTATCTATATAGGAAGACACGTTACCAATATACTCGGAAAATTTTCGAATATTATTAGGTTTGTAACGAATTTACGCAAAGGTCAAGTTCTAATCATAATATATAGTAATGTGTACCCTCTTCCGATTCGATTTATCACATATGAATGCTGTTCTTATTTTAAAAATTTCAAGATTTATGGTTTTTGAGATAAAAATATATATTTTTCACAGTAATAATAATCTATGGCATACAGGCATTTCGAATGCGGGAAGTAAATATCATAACCATAATATAGTTTTACAACCAATGCTCATGTTTTTCGATTATATAGTCCTGGAAAATATATAAACAAAAATATTATTACAACATATTTAATTTGAAACTGTATCTGAAAGAGAATTTTCTAGGATTTTATTCCGACATAAATTGGGTCACTTGAATAGGTAGAAAAAAAATAGTTAATTTAATTTCAACCGTATAAATAAATTATATATTAGAAAAATGTTTTTAATCTAATTTGTCAATTTATATGTTTGACTGTAAATAAAAGTCATCAAAACCACATATATCAATATAATATCTATTATCTTCGACAATTTTGTAATGTATGTGTAGTATGATAAGAAGAAAATTATTTGTATTACTTTAATATTTTCTTTAACAACTGAATAATAAATTTCATTTCGAATAAAAAATAAAAAAAATAAAATTTATGTACAAATAGGACTATACGGATAGAATACATACACTTCGCGCATGTTTCAAACTAAGCACGAAAAGGAAAATTATGCTTTTCAGAAAAGCGAAGGAAATATATTTTCTCTATATAGACGTGAAATTCATATAAATAAAAAGTTATCGAATGCAGTAGCATTTTTTAGTTTAGAAGAAAAAGGTAAACACTAAATTTAGCAGTATTTTTTATTTTGGACTTTTCATTAATTTTTTTTTTTTGTGTTATTCTCAATAAAATTTTGTTGATGTTAATTTAGAAAATTGATTGAAATAAAAATTTAAAGTGATGACTTGTGAGCACAGTGTTTAAATTAAAATTAAAATGATTTGTCATAGAAGATAATAAGTTATATTTTATCGAAAGGATTGTGGCATAACTGGGGTAGCCTACTAAAGAAATACACACACACAAATATATATATATATATATATATATATATATATATATATATATATATATCCAATAATTATCAACATATGACATCTAAATTCATGTGTTTATAATCCTGTATTATAATATTTAGCCATGGTTACCATTATTATAGATTTGTTTATTTATTTATTACTTCTTAATTTATTTCGTGGTGTGTTTAAGAAGGGGTTTCTATCGTTTGATAAAAAATTTTATATTAAAAACTATAAATTGTAAAAAACTAAATATTCATGAAAATTATACATAAATTGTTGCTATTATATGTAGTCAATAACTTTACATATAAGTATGGAAATATAAAAAAAATAATAATGTAATATAAAACAAAGTTTTAATTATATAGTTTGGAAAGCCGACATATTACAATAATTAAATTAATATTGAAACACTCGGCTCCAATCTGACTAAACAATTTCGGAATTTATATGTATCTGCTCAGCCATGTAGATCGATAATATTCATTATTATTAATATTTGATTATATATTTTTTTAAATTATTTACCACTACGAAACTAGGTTCAAATTTATAATTGTAAATTGTTATGTACATTTTTAGATAAATAATAATTAAAGAAATTAAATTTTTATACATTTTTAACGCGTTTGGGTCCTATATATACACCAGCGACAAATGCCAAATAAATTTTGTTTATTATCAAGCAAACATTATAATAATAATAATGTTAAAACTATAGATATAATAATTAAAAATTAAATAACGAAAAAAAAATTGATGCAGTTAAGTTTTACAATAGTGCAACATTTTTATGTTAGACTTATCACAAAATGATACAAAATCATAATGATAGAAAAAAAACTTATGTTCAATTTAGTTTACTAAATAAAGTGATTATATTGTTGCACGGTTTATTAGGGGCATTTCACGTAACCAATGGAGGATTTGCCTGCCTAAGTAATCCATGTTTATTTGGAGTCTGTATCGATGATCTAAATAGGTAAGTCAATCAATTTTATATTTTCTATAATCGAATCATATAATCACTCACTGTAAAATTTATAAAGTACTGATTTAGCACTTTTACGAACAAAAAACATAAATTTATTTATTCTTACGCAATTAATGAATGATATGTCGTTTTTGATTTATGATATTTCGGTCGGTGTTATGTTATAAATAATGTCAGCATAAAATATAAAATTATGTGTGTATGTATATATATATCCCCCTTTATATTTACTCAAGTGTGTATGTATGTATGTAGATAAATTTGAAACACGAATTTAGAATATCTATAAAACAAACTAAATCAGTTGATAAATTTTCCATGCCGTATAAATTTATTATTTCAATATGTTTGGATTAAATCACCAGGAAAATTTTCCAATTAATGTTAGTGCAAATCCTTTCAACATATGTATTAAGTAATGGCATGTTGTGAACTTGACAACTTTTCAGTACAAATCAATTTAACTCGTAGTTTTCTTCACCTTTGATCAAAATTACGATTATGTAATGATAGTAAGTAATTCTGTTAGGTCCTTAATTCTTCTCTTATTAATTATTTCTAACATTAAGTTATTATTAATCGGTGATCAATTCCCAATAACTCTTACAAGGCCTTCTATATAATTATCAAGAGCGAAATATAAACGTGCGATGATATATTTGAATTTAGATTTTGCTAAATCTTCCTTGGTTTCTTCCCAATTTCTTTCACCAGCGGAGTGATGCTCTCCAATCGTATGTAAGACAGAAATGTATGTTGAGCAAGTAAGAGCTATGTCGCGATATAAACATTATCCAATCTCCACAATGAAACCCCTTCGAACATCTTTCAAGAGATTCGAATAATTGCAATCAACCTCAGGTGAACGTTTTTTTTTTTGGATTTTGGTCGCAAACTGAGAACTAAGGCATGTATATTTAAGTGACGTGCTAGATTTATACTTCAAAGCCCCGATTTGCATCGTAGTTCGGTTTCTAAAAAATTGTAAGCACAACGAAAAAACGCAAATCGAAGTGGAAATTTACATAAGAATATATAGAAAATCTTGGAATAGGTTCCAAAAGTTGAGCAAAATGCCATTTTTTTATTTTTAGCTTAAAAGGACTTGTAAAGGGTGATTTTTTAACTATTTACTTTTTGGCAACACTGATTTTGATAGGTCACGTATGTTTCGTGTTTTGTGTCACTGTCAAACATCTTCAGTTTGGTCTATAATTTAACCATGAATCGTCTTACAAACAAACAACGCTTGCAAATCATTGAATTTTATTATTAAAATGCGTGCTTTGTTAAGAAAGTTCATCGCGCGCTTCTTCCATTTTATGGTCAGTTTAATCGACCCACTGAAGCGGCTATTCGGGCTATTGTGACTAAATTTCGCACCAAATTTACATCGTTGGACATTAAATCACCAACACGCTTACGTACAGTGCGAACTGAAGAAAATATCGCAGCTGTATCGGCCAGTGTTAGTGATGACCATCAATTATCGATTCGGCGCCGTCCGCAGCAATTGGGCCTCTGTTACTCAACAACGTGGAAAATTTTGCGGAACGATTTAGGTGTGAAGCCTTACAAAATACAGCTGGTGCAAGACTTGAAGTCGAACGACCTACCACAACGCAGAATTTTTGAAGAATGGGCTCTTGAAAAGCTGGCGGAAGATCCTTTTTTTTATCGAAAAATTGTGTTCAGCGACGAAGCTCATTTTTGGCTGGATGGTTTCGTAAATAAGCAGAATTGTCAATTTTGGAGTGAAGATCAGCCAGGAGCATTGCAAGAGCTACCAATGCATCCAGAATCTTACTGTTTGGTGCGGATTATGGGCTAGTGGCATCATTGGACCGTACTTCTTTAAAGATGATGCGAACCGCAACGTAACTGTGAATGGTGAGCACTACCGTGAGATGATATCCAACTTTTTTTTGCCCAAAATGAAAGAGCTTGACTTGCATGACATGTGGTTTCAATAAAACGGTGCCACATGCCACACAGCACGCAAAACAACGAACGAATTGAGAGGCAAGTTCGGTGAACACTTTATTTCACGTTTGGGACCCGGTCAATTTTCTGCCTAGATCGTACGATTTAACGCCTTTAGATTATTTTTTGTGGGGCTATCTTAAGGTTTAAGTCTATACTGACAAGCCCGCTTCGATTGACGCCTTGGAAGACAGCATTGAAGCATTTATTCGTGAGATACCGGCCGAAATATTGAAAAGTGTATGCCAAAATTGGACTAAGCGGATGGACCATTTGAGGCACAGCCGCGGTCAACATTTGCATGAAATAATCTTCAAAGATTAAATTATATGAACCATACTATCGATTCAAATAAAGATTTCATGCATTTTTCTTAATTTTATGTGTCTTTTTTTGGAAAAATTGCCTACAGCTATTAAAAAATCACCCTTCATATATAAGTTATTAAGTTTATCATAAAAATCGTATCATTTTAAATTAATTTAATTACAAATTTAAATTCATTTAAAAAACCAAAAACGTTATTTTTTTTAATAACTGTCCATTTTAGTTTGGATGGCTTTATTTTCGTTTCCGCATAAATTTGCTTATAGCAGCTTAATGAGTTAAATACTCCCCTCACGATATTGGCACTTCTTTCAGCATCAGGATAATCACTTTTAAAATATTCTAATGCCTCGTCAATCGATAGTAACGCTACAGATAATCTAGATGTCGTTAGTTTCGATTCTTGTACCAATTCCCCAATATTTTCAATTTAACAATCCATATCTGGTCTCATTGCAACCAAATTGATTGGTAATGCTATCATCATCCTCGTAGTCTAACATTTCCGCCAAATCTTCTTCCATGCCGTGAAAACTAACACTGTGAGCAATGTTAGTGATATTTCTCCGAATATCTTCATTCAACAGTAACGAGATACGAACACAATCAGGCCAAATTGCACCCCACACGCCATTCATACTCGAAGGCGTAACTTCCAAACACGATTTAGCAATATTTTCTACAGCTTTGGTAATGCTGTAGTTTTCTCAAAATTCTTTCATTGAGATTTTATTGTTGCTATTCGTTGAGTTAATTTGTTGTTTAAACGTTCTCCTTGATCCATGGGCTGGATCAAGGATGTTTTGTTCGACGATAAAAATAAAAATTTGATATTTTCACAAATATCATCTAAATAAAGAGGATGAGATGGGGCATTATCTAGCAGTATTAAAATTATTAAAGTCAAATTTTCTCTTGTACAGTACTCTTTTAGTACCGAAATTGCACAATTAGGCACCCAATCTTTAAACTAAACCGAAGTTATCCATCCTTTCTTTTTAGATTTCCAGTATTTAGGTAGTTTAGATTTATTAATGCCCTCCATTGATCTAGGGTTCTCGGAGTCGTAGATCAAATATGGCTTTAATTTGCAATACTGACGAGTTACGACCTTCTCTCCAGCATCAAACCTTCGTAAAATTTTTATTTTGGCTCCAATGATAATACTTTTCTAATTTTTTCTTCTGATTTGCGAAGATAAACCAAATGACGCAACTGCGATAAAACGCAAAACGAATCGACACAAATCGGGGCTTTGGAGTAATTTAATTAGTCACAGAAAATAGAACATGAAGAATATGTTCAACTAAAAACTTTGATTCTTATTTACTATGGTTCTGTTACCTTATCAGAATCCACCTTAAGCCCGCCATTCTCAACAATATGCCTAAGTAAATTTCTTTCAATTCAAATTTGCTTTTGTCGCTATAAACAGACAAATTAGTTCGCATCAAAAAATCTACAACTTATGTGTTCCTTGGCATACAACTTATGGTACAACTTACGTATTACTCGATGTGTTTCTGGAATGTGGCAATGGTTATTAATAAGTTGTCTAAATAGACGAACATTTTTGAGTGCAGCTTTTGGGGATCACTCAATGCATCAACCGACACATTGTTTGTGGTACATTGCATAGATCAAAGGACATGACTGTGAATTGATACAACGGTCAACCAGCCACAGCAAAGGCGGTTATATCTCTCAAACCCTGATCGAGCGGTATTTGCATATTTCAAATCCAGGCTTAAAATAAATCGGGTTTTATCAAGACGCCCAAGCAAACCGTCATTAAAGGTAAAGGAAGAGCATCCTTTACTGTAACTTCGTTGACTTTCCATGCACACAGTCGTATTTTGCCAATTGGTTTCTTTATCTTTGCAATCGGTGAACAACACGAATTACCACTCCCCGCAATCACAGTTCGTTAGTTTTGCTTCTAGTGCTGGTGAAACTGACTAATGCCTCTGTTTAACTGGCCTGCCATTTCCCACTTCAATCGATTGCGTTACTAAAGTAGTTTTTCTAAAGTAGGGTTTTTCTTGTACCTCATCTGATAGCTAATTTTCATCGTAAAAACATGCGGCAGCTTGTTTTTCGTGAGAAATTTCAATATTAAAAGTTTGTTTCGTTTTTGAATAGGCGCTGGTAAAACTGGACAAAAATGAATTTTTCAGTCGAACGCCCGCCAAAACCAACACCGAGATACTGTTTCAAGTTTGATGACCCTAGTTTTTCTTTCCAGAATTGGTACCTTGACATAACCGATTATTGTTTCAGCTTGATCACTGACAGTCTGTATACACATAATCCAAAATTTGGAAATTTGATAGCAGGATCCGTGATGATAATTTTACAACCTTTACCTTGTATTGTTTTGCTGGTGCCACTTTCCAACAAACCACTGTATATTTTACCAACAACTTTAACTCCCGCGTAGAGTCAAATCTATCGGTTATGACCATCCAATCTATCGGTTATGATAGATTAGGTTACTTTCGTTCTTATGAATTTCTTCGTCTTCGAATATTTAATAGCTCGCGCTCTCCGTGAATTTACATTTTTTTATGTGAAATTTAAATTTTTGAAATTATTGCTTCAAGTGAGGAATTTTCGCCGGTTTCTTGGAACGACGATACATTTTATATAGTTCCGAATTCATGTTGCAAGCACCATCGACGATCTCTTTGAGCATTTTAGGAAAATAAAAGTCCAAACCTTTTGTACTACAGCCGAAACAAAATGTTTCTATTATAGAATGAGGTAAGTCAGGAATGAAATGATAAGGCTGGTTCCAGCAGCAATTTTTGAGAAGTGATACTGAAACATTTTTCACATTAGAAATCTCTTTATACTTTTAAAGTCTCATTGTTTGCAATTTGATTAGATTGGAATGTATCATTATTATGGTTTAATTTGAAATGCAGTGTTCCCACTTATCAGGAATGTTTTATGTGATTAAAGGGCTATCCACATGAAAGGTATTTGAAAGAGCTTTGCAAGTACGAATAGTAGAATAAAGTACGACAACTGCTTTGCTTCAATTCAGCATTGCTATTCAGGGGGCAGTTGATAAAAGGGAGATATGTACGTTGATTTTGCTTGATTTCAGTAAGGCTTTCATTTCGGTAGACCACCAGTCCCTGATTTATAAACTTATAGAGAAATCAATTTTTCTAATACTTTTTCTAGTGTTCCCCAAGGTCCAATTTTGGGGCCATTTTTATTTATAATGTATATTAATGACTTAACGAAAGTCATATACATATCATTTATTTGTAGATTTTGTGATCTCACGAGTATTGAGGACAGTATTAGTATAGTTAATTTGGATAGGCCTAATTGTTGATTGGTCCTTGAAAAATCGTATAATGTGTATTAATATTAAAGACTCAATCTATGTTAATATCGTTCCACATTCGTTCCACATGTGGCCGATTTACCCAATATATCTGTTAACGGAGCAAGCATTAATTTCTACGGTACTGTTAATAATCTTGGTTTAATTTTTGATAGAACTCTTTGTTGGAACTAAAACTACGACTAAACGATCTCAGACTATGACTTATCAATATACTTTGTTCTATCTCATTTTCTTTATGGTGATGTGATCATTTTTAGTCCGCAAAATCAGATACAAATGCTATTTAATAGTTGTAACAGGTATGTGTTCAGACATAGGTAATACGACCATATCTCGTGTTATTCCAATTCGTTATTTGGTTACTCTCTACAGCAAATATATACTTTTCAAATGAAATTATTTAATTACAAGGTTTTAAACCAGTCTTAAGTTGGAATAATCTTCTGAATGCGAATGTTTAGGCCAGCCAGAAATGAATGTAAATTGGTGAACTCGTCTTTCTTTGTTAGAAGGATAAGCATTTGGAACAATTAATGCTGTGTGCCTCATGCCATAAATTTCAAACTAAACTTTTCAAATTGTTCATGCTTCCGCTATTGCCTCATAGGTGATAGCTGAAAATTTACATTACCCAATGTAAATTTTCGGTGGCTTTTCACAAAAAGTATAAAATAACTATAATATATTTTAACTATAAATAAACTATAATACTTTTTGGTTCAGTTTAGTTTCAAGTTGAGGCACAATTAGTGACTTTTGTAGTAGTTTCATCTATCTAGACATAGCATCAACTAACTCGTTATAATTTAGTTTAGTTAGTTTAGTCGATTAAGGCACACAGCATAAATCGCCGACTTTTCTAAATTGTTGATTATTTCGTATCAATGATTCATAGATGACACTAGTTTAATATTACAAGCAATCAATGATTCATAGATGACACTAGTTTAATATTACAAGCAGTGCCTGACTATTCACGATCACAAATTGTTGACTATTCAACAAATTTTGTGTAAGCATAGGACACATAAATATTATCATTTTAACATATTTGTTTTTAATGTTTGTATTAAATTAATGTTTGTGTAGTTTTAAAATTTCTCAAATACAAATCAAAAATTGTCAACTAAAATGAAAACCTCACGAGCAGGCTAAATGAAAAAATCTGGTGGTTAATAGAATAACTAATGAACAATTTAGAAAAGTAGACGATTTAGGCGAAATTTTCAGCAAGAGGCACGCAGCGCAGTCACCAATCGAATTGCTTTAAAACCCGAGCCAGCGTTTTATACCTGGAGCCCTAGAAGGAATCCCACACTAAGATTTCCAAAGTTATCTCCACTACGTAAAGCAACGTACATGATACTCATTCATGGCCGATGTAACGCCATTGAACTCTCGTCTACAGGAACCACAATTATAGCGTCTGATAATCCTTAAGCCGTTTAAGCATTTTCAAAATAGTATTCAATAGACGCATAAAGTTTAGTAATATTCGCTAAAATATTTCGTTTAATCCAGTTTATTTTAAAATAGCTAATTTGTCTTACGTTTCAGTTATTAAAAATTTTCAAATCAGAATAAAAAAATCAATTGAACATCCAATTACAATACGAAAAGACTTTTTTATAAAAAAGATTCGCAAGTTCATTTTATTATAAAATGAAAGTTTTTGTTGCTTATTAACTCTATCTACATTTTACCAGGTTATAGCCTGAACAAATAAATTATGTACGAGTATATACCCCAGTGTCTAAATTTTTTATTATTTTTGGCTTGAATTGCGATTAATTTTATGGCTGGATTATAGCAACTTTATGGCGAAATTTCCAAAATATTTTTTCCTTTACGATCCGTTAAGTTCTTCCATTGCAATGTATTTATCAGATATATCCATAAATCCAAATTCAGTATTGTATAATTTCGGTATTGCATTTTATTGGTATACTATAAATGCATTTGATCAATGGATGTAGGTCGATGCCCCGTTTGACATATATTTGATATTTAGATCATGTTTAACTCTTCTAATGTGAAGCTTGATTTTTAATTTGATTCGTTTCCCGAATATTTGTACTTGCTGCAAATTCACTATTCCAAAATGTGAGTAGTTATAGCCCTATTAAATTTTTTATAGTGTTCCATATTATAGTTTCATTTTGGGTTAGCTGAATTGATTTTCTTTTAAAATGTTCACTTGGTCTTATGGTTTAGTTATTGGAGACATTCTAAATGTTTAAAAGTTGGTTAGTCCAACGAACGTTTGTCTACACACAATTCGGTCAATTCGGTCGACGTGATAAGCAAGTATCTTAACCATCGCTATACGACCAGTGACGGTTGTTCAGTGGCACATAATCAATTGCATACTAGCAAATTCTTTTATGCCGAATATATTAATTGGCGGCAGAGCCATTGTTTTCGGTTCTATCTTTTGTTGTTGTTTTGGTGGCTCTTGTTTTTGCATCTCGATTGCCGGTTTAATGATAGTATTAATATTAACATTAGCTGGTAGATGTTCTACAACACCAGTTGAGAATTGTGCTTTTGGGTAGGTCTGGTTTTTTCAGTAACTAATCAGTAACTTTATAAGTGTTTCTACATCACTTAATTTAATATGTCATTTTTCTGCTGAATTAGAGAGTTTGATTGTCTGGGTGGTGATCTTGACATTATCAAACTTTTTATGAATGGGTATAACAATGATAAGCTTTTCCCAGAATTCATTAAACTAACCTCGTGGGATGGTAGATTAGCGAACTAGACAGTTGGTGTACCACCTGGGGTATTTATTCCTTTTTATTGATTATTCATTGCCGTAAGATGATTTTTTGATCACGGTATCCTTCCTCTAGCATTTTATACCTACTGCGATATAAAAAACCAGCCGCTTCTTACATGAGGAACGTACGCCATCTAAAGCCACACCTCCTGGTGAACAAAGGCTTCTCGCACGTTTTAAACCACGAGTGGCCTTTTATTTTTCACTAACCGATTGGAAACTTGCAACTTTCACGGATGCATAATGTTCAAAGCAATATAATTAATGGCGCATCTGCAAACATCGTCTGCAGTAATAATATGTCATAAGTAACATGAAACTGCTCTTTGTGAAAGCCATTGTTAGTGAAAAGAATTGTTGAGGACTAGCTTATGTCGGATTAAGAGAATAAGCAAAAGCAAGAAGTTTACGAGTTCAAATCACGTCGGATGATTAATATATCGATTTGTTTTGGAAACCCTTTAAATATACTTTGGTTTCAGTGAAAACTTTATGACTAGTACAAAATCTATTTCCAGTGCAGTTTAACAGGGTTAACATATATTCAACGAACATATTGTTACGAACCATGGCACACATTTTGTAGAACTTTTTCTTATACGAAAATATACTTTTAAAATTGTCTGCATCGGTGCGATTGAGATGCTCTATAAATCTCACAAAATTTAAGCCAACTATTTCTGATATCAATATTTGCAGATCGACTTTATTTCCAACATTTTATACCTCCAATATTTTAATAATTTATCTTTTGTCCATTATCTTTATTTTACCACCAAGGGATACTCTTATTTATGTCTTGAATTTATATAATGCCTAAACAAACACCCCCGAGAACTATTCAATCATCATTTTTTTTAAATAATATATATTTTATTGAATTATTTTGACCTATCTAAATCCAACTTATTTACAGCACATATTCATGCTACTGTATAGATGGTTATACGGGTGTACAATGTCAAACAAATTGGGATGAATGTTGGTCTTCGCCATGTTTAAATGGTGCTACATGCATTGATGGTGTAGCCCAATATAATTGTAGCTGTTCAGAAGGATTTAATGGTATGGTTTCTAGATTTATTAAGATGTAACCGTTGTAGTTCTACTATACATTATATATTCATTTTTAGGACAAAATTGTGAAGAGAATTTAGACGAATGCTTGTCGAATCCATGCCAAAATGGAGGTTCTTGCAACGATAAAGACAACGGGTATGTTTGTATTTGTTTACCCGGATTTTTGGGTCTACATTGTGAAAATGATTTAGCTGTATGTGAATTAGGTAATAGAATAATAAATCTAATATTTTATACCACAAAATATTAATAATCGAATCAAATATTTTCAAATATAGGTAATGGTACAAGATGCAATAATGGCGGACAATGTATTGAGGGTAAGGGTCTTGAATTTTCTTGTGACTGTTTGCTTGGATGGCAGGGCGAATACTGTGAAAACGAAATAAATGAATGCGAATCATCACCATGTCAAAATGGTGGCATTTGCCTGGACAAAATCGCTCATTATGCGTGTGCATGTAGTATGGGATTTACGGGACAAAATTGCGAAGAAAATGTTTTATTGTGTCAAGACTCACCATGCGAAAATAGTGCATTGTGTCTAATGGAAGAAGGATTACCAGTATGTTATTGTGTACCCGATTACCATGGAGAAAAATGTGAATTACAATATGATGAGTGTCAGTTGGGACCACGCTGTGTAAATGGCGGCACGTGTATCGATGGAGTCGATGATTTTTCTTGTTCATGTCCACCGTCATTGACCGGTATATTTTGTGAATGTTTAGTTTTACCTGAAAGCGAATTAGACTGTAACTACACATCAGTAATTTATACAACAACTGATAATACAGATATGTCACACACAACTACATATCGCCCCTATGTATATGAAAATTCTACAGAATTTAATTTACATACAACACCGTATACGCTTATAACTACGGAAGATACGGAAACTACATTTCATACATCAGATTTTTCAACCACACCATTTTCGTTTTCTACCGTTTTCGTGCCAATAACAAATCAAACTTTCCCAACGACCTATAATCTAGTAACAACAACCACCACTGCGCCAAATCCCACGGAATATACCGATTTAACACCTGTAACTACACAACGAGATTTAAATTTTAACACACCTACTGAATCGATAATTGATTTAACAACAACTAAGGATACAACAACAACATCTAATTTAGGAGAAACTACGGTATACAGTATAGATTCAACGACAGTGAAAGGGTTTACCACTTTTTCGACGGTAACAGATTCGACCACCGTATCAGGTATTGATACAACAACACTGTTAATCAAGGACACAACAACAAAATACGACCCCACGACAACCACTGAATTAGAAACAGACTCTCCAAACGAGGTGACTACTCAAAAACCTTTAGTGAATACAGTTACCGGCCAAACAACAACTACGACACTTTCTGATATTTCAACTGAAACAACAATTGCAGAAACAATATTTTTCACCGATTTACCGTCAGAAGCTTCAATATTTACTGGTACTCTATCCACTCCTGCAACTACGATATTTTCAACCGATATCGAAAATGATACTCGTACATCGACACAAACCAGTGAATCGACAACGTTTCCAACCACATTTCCAACATTTAGATCGGATGACAATGCCACATTGGGATGTGAATCGTTCAGCTGTCAAAATGGTGGAACATGTGTTAACACATCAGAAGGAACAAAATGCGTGTGTCGTTTCGATCGACATGGCAAACAATGCGAAATGCCGTTACTAATACATAATGCAGCATTTGCCGGCGACTCGTATATAAGCCATAAACTCTATTCGAGCGAACAAAATTTTAATGTTGATCAAAGTGAATTATTAACAATAAAACTAACAATGCAAGTCGAAGTTAAAGTGAGGACACGATCAACGGAAGGTTTAATCATATTAGCGACGGCACAAGGCAATTATGGGAATCATTACATGGCTTTATTTTTACATCGGGGTCTACTCCAATTTCAATTTTCATGCGGTTTACAAACTATGTTACTTAGCGAACTGGAAACACCAGTAAATACTGGTGAAGAATTATTGATTCAAGTTGAATTAGATTTTATACGGGACTATTCGCATTGCAATGCTTCACTTAAAGTTAATGACACATTGACGATGAGCGGAGATCAGCCAACATGGTTACATAATCATAATATGATAAATGAAAAACCTGTAATTCATAATATGTGGGTACATTTGGGTGGCGCTCCACAGGCACCATTTGGTTTGAGTAACGAGATAGTAAATGAACAAGGTTTTACAGGTTGTCTACACAAATTAAAACTTAACGATGTCAATACGAATATATTCAAGTAGGTCAATATGTTACATGATCATGAATTGTGTCAAAATGTTTTTTTTTTTTAGTGATGCACATGATGGATTTGGTGTGACGGAATGCGGTTCATTAGCATGCCTATCGAATCCCTGTCAAAATGGTGCGTCTTGTATTGAAGATGACTACAACCACTATAAAAACCAATACAATATTGACAACGAATATTCAAGCAGTAATGTCGTAATACAATCGATGCATGATTCGAACGAGGGAAATTACGATAAGTGGAGGTGTAAATGTCCTACCGGGTATATGGGTAAAACGTGTGAAATTTCGATTTGTGACAATAATCCATGTCAATATGGTGGTTCGTGTGTCACATTTCCTGGTAGTGGATATATTTGTTTGTGCCCACTAGGAAAACACGGACATTACTGTGAACACAGTAAGTTTAAAAATAACTTTAGTTTGAATATTATTTTTATAATTATCGACTTGCAGATTTGGAAGTTGCCCAACCTTCATTTTCCGGTAGTATTAAAGGTCTCTCATCATATATTGCATACTCTGTACCTGTACCATTAGAACATGCCTTTGAATTAAGCTTCAAAATTATACCGACAACAATTAGCCAAATTGCATTACTCGCATTTTTGGGACAAGTCGGAAATCATGATGAAAAAAGTGATCATTTGGCCGTAAGTTTTATCCAAGGCTATATAATGCTTACATGGAATTTAGGGGCTGGACCTCGTCGAATATTTATCCAAAAACCAATTGAAATGAGACCCGACAAGGAGCCACATGAAATAAGAATTGGCCGAGTTGGACGAAAAGCTTGGTTAAATGTGAATGGAAAAATGAATGTTACAGGCCGATCACCGGGTACCGCTGATCAGTTAGATATTACTCCAACTTTATATTTAGGCGGTCATGATCATGCTAATTTTACAACTTTACCTCACGATTTACCGCTACACTCTGGTTTTCAGGGTTGCATTTTTGATGTAAAATTTAAAAGTGGAGTCGTTACAGTGCCACTACAAAGTACTAAAAGTATTAGAGGACGAAGTGTTGGCCAGTGTGGTACAAAAGAATGTCATCGGTATGCGTGTCGTCACGATGGTGCATGCCTGCAATATGGAGCAACATTTACGTATGAATACTTTTTTTTAATTCTGGTGACTTAATTGATCAAATATTTTATTTACTTTAGATGTATATGTCAAGAGGGCTGGTATGGACCACTTTGCCTTGAACAATCAAATTTGTGTGATACCTCGAATAATCAATGTGCTGAAGGTTCATTTTGTGTACCTTTAGTCAACAAATATGAATGTGACTGTCCGACGGGTAAATCTGGTAAAAATTGTGAAACTAAAATAATTTCACTTAGTGACATCTCGTTGAGTGGACGCCGTTCATTTTTATCGGTTAAATGGCCGGATAAAAAGGTTAAATCAAAAATAATAGCGCACAATGCGTCTCAACACCACGAAAACGAAATTATATCGAAACACTATCAAATATCAAAACAATTTCAGTATCATAGCGTGGGTATTACCGCACCAAAAGCTGTGTCAAATTCGATATTTTTAAAATTTGTCAATGAACAAGAATTTCCACTAGATTTCGATAAATTAAAAACGTCATCGGCCAATTTTGTATCTCCATTAAATATATACGATACAGGGCGGCAACCAAATACGATACAATCATTTTCGATTGAACTTCAAATTCGGCCGCTATCTGAACGTGGATTGTTAGTATTTTACGGTATAATCGATAGTAACAAAAGTAAAAATAATTTGGGTTTTGTAAGCCTTTCACTACAAGGTGGTGTAGTCGAGTATAGAATATCGGGTGGAAATGGTGAAGTTATTACCGTACGAAGTTCACGAATACTCGCAATTGGAGAATGGCATAAAATTAAAATTTCACAAAACGGCAAACGGTTGATACTTTTAGTAGAAGGTAGCGCCACTCAAACTAGCCTTCCACCAGGTTTTAGTTTCCTTCAAAAAACCGAACTGATTTATATAGGAGGATTACCAGATTTATCAAGGCTACCGCATAATGCTGTATCCGGTTTTCCCGTACCGTTTAGAGGATGTATTCGACAGTTACATATAAATGGATTACGGATTGTACTAAACGAAAGCAATATTTATGAGTCGAGAAATATTGCGGATTGTGATGGTACTGCTTGCGGTGGAGATACATGCGATTTGGGAGGTCATTGCTGGCTAGATGAAAAAATGAAAGCACACTGCAAGTGTCCACAGTATTCAAGAGGTGATCGATGTGAAACTCTTGAACATTGTAATGTAATTAAATGTAAAAATGGTGGAGTTTGCGACTTAAATGGTGAATGCCGATGTCCCATCGGATGGGGTGGATTTTACTGTGAAATAGGTAACGTTGTTTTAGCGACCGAATGTCAAACCACTTTCTATTATCTTTATTTCTTTTTAGCTATGGGTCAATATTCAGCACCAAGTTTCCATGGCTCTAGTTATTTAAAGCTTCCACCACAGAAGTTGTCGCAAAAAGATAAAAGAGCCGAATCTTCGTATCAAATTCGGTTGAAACAATTGCTACAAATTTCATTTAAATTTTCAACAATTCACGAAAATGGACTAATTCTGTGGAGCAATAATACAAATTATTTTAAAAATTCATCGAAATTCGTAGGTGTTGGAATCGAGAAAGGTCATCTGAAATTTACAACTAACATAAAAACTTTAAACAATACTAATATTGATATAACAATTGGATATTATGTTGCGGATGGTGCATGGCATAATGTTGGGGTGGAAATTAATCCGGAAAATACAATTTTACTTTTAGATGACAAAATTGTGTTTTCGGAAAAAAATAAAAATTTGAATATAACAAATTTAATGGGATTCAACGATAATATTTCATTAGATGACACGTTTTATATAGGTAAGAAAATTATTAATTGATTTTATGTATGATAATGTGGCCAGATGTAGTAATATCAATGTGATCGGATATATCATGATATATCATGATGCATGATGCTTAAATTACAAAAGGCAATTCTCAGCAACTGCTTTTTAAGTTACAGATAAAGTCAGTTATGAACACAAGTACCGATTTGATGTGGTTATAGATATCCGACTTTACATATCTCCAGAGAAAATATTCTAATGACGTCAAATCGCACGAACGAGATGGCCAGTTAACAGGTCAATTTCATACAATTAACCCTTCGTCAAATGTTTATTTAATAACTAGTTGTATCGCTCGATGTGTGGAATGTGGCGCCGTCCTGTTGAAACCACATGTTTGTAACATTAATGTCTTCCAAATATGGACCAATGATTCCACCCCATAAAACAATGATTCAGGCCCATAAAGCGCAGCAAACGGTAACTTTTTCTAGATGTAATGGTGTTTCGTCAATAGCTTGTGGATTATTATCGCTCTGGAAATTCATCGCAGTAATTATGTTTATTGACATAGCCATTTAACCAAAAGTGTGCCTCATCACTGAACGAAATTTTCGAATTTAAACAATTTGTAAACGTTGTTCCGGGGTCCGCGTGAGTCTTTTCATGATTAATTATTAAGCCAACTAACTTCAAAACAACCAAAAACTACCAAATCGACTGTCACTGAAAACAGTGTTGCCAATTTAAAGTTTTCCGCCTCTAAAAAACCACCTGTATTTCATTAAAACTTAACTGGTTTTTGGTTAGGAGAGTTTTTATACGGAGTTAACAACCATGGTGATAAGATATAGCTACTGTCTTTAATTGCAAACATATCCTAGTATTAAGGATGCTTTCTGACCACTAACTAAACTTATTACTTTGCTGTTTAAGTGAAATGTTTAAAGCAGAGCGGGCAAGTGTGCGTAAATTGAAGCGAGAATATTCTCCAAGGTATGGTAGTAATTTACCATACCGATAAACTACAGCTCTCTTGATTGTAGTTGGGCTCCACTGTTAGGGAAGAATACTACTTTAGTAGCGTGCCATGACCGTTGTCGATTGAGAAGAAAATGGGGCAGAAGGGTGGTGTATCTGGACACTAATTTACAAATGTGAATTTCACAATAAAAAATTTCCAATCCATTTTGCCTTTTTCTAAACGTAAAATTTTGGAAAGTAGTAAAAGCTTAAAATTATTAGCATACAAAAAGGTACTACTACAATTTTTATTTCATAAATAACTTAAACGTAATTTCGACGTATTAATTAAACGTTTCAAGGCAAACATTTCAAGAAGTCGGTGTTTATCCTCAAAATACCTTTAAATATCGTTAGTTTTACAAAGCGCTGTCAAGTTTAACAGAATATACTATTCTAAAAGGTAAAGCTCGTTTTTTTAGTGATCTTGGCCAAACCCAACGTATTGTGCAGAATAATGCACAAGACGTTGACACTACAAAGTTCTAGTAAACAATGATACTAAGCGTAAATTCTAAAGCTCATACCACTTTGGCGAAGTGACTTAATAGTTTAAAAAACTTAACAATTTTGTGGTAGGCTGAAGCTAAGACAGTAATAAGCACCAATCTAATAGCTTTTTCAGAGGAATTACTGGTTTGCAAAATACTTCGAAACCATATTAGAATTTCCATTCAGTACTAAGATGATAACGCCTGTGATACATAACGTTGAAGTATTCTGCCCTAGGAATGAGCGTTTCTTTAATCTTGTAAACGTTTACCATCTCACAGGCTGTAGAAGATTTTATCATATGTGACAAAGGATCATATTATTCAAATCAGTCTGTTTTCGACAGTTGTACTTTATGCTTGAATCGAAGGGAATGTAGATCGCGGGTAGTAGAAGCATTTTTAATCTGATGCAACCTATAGGATACTCAAAAAAAGGGTCCGGTAATAAGGGAATATTGGAGGGAGTTTTTAACTGATAAAAATTTTACAGTCTTACATATTTCCTAATGTATGTAATTATGATCCAAAACGATTAAGTAAAAAGTGGTTTATCACTACGAAATCCGGTACCTTTAGTGGTACCAGTGAAGAGGGCTTATCGGTATCCAGAGTTGCCTTAGTATTAATAAATAATACTACGTATAATATAAAATGCCGACTTAATACTAAAACCAGTGGTCTCTGAGTGTTAAAACACTTACATGGTAGAATGCAAGCTAAAACCAAACTGCGAAGTAATTATGGCAAATCTGTCCTTACTACATTTATAGAGGGTTAATAATAATTTTAAAGAAAATTATTTTACGTCATTTGTGAACTCGTTTCATAAATTAATTTTTTGTTAAAAATAATTTATTATATTTTTGGACTGCTTTCGTTTTATTTAAAAAAAAAAATGCAAGCCAATTATTAATCTACTTTTCGATAGCAACATTAAGAACATAATACATACGTCGAGCTTAACAACAGTACGAATGTTTTTGATATTTTAGTAGAGCACAGACAATACATTGCTACAAGAAAGTTAATTCTCACTTGCGATAAGTTGCACTTGCGGAATTGGAATACGAATAATATTCTAACATTTGTTGACTTAAATTAAAGTGTAACAAATCAAACAATGAAAGTTCATAGACAATACGTCGCACATACAAATTATGTATGTACTCATAATTAGGTCAGTGTGTTTTTACCTGCTAGCATGAATTCTATAACTTTTGTTTGGTGATATCTTTCAAGCGGTGTTCAATCGTTTTTTATCAATTACCAAAACATTAGAACAAATTAGCAAGTTACGATGATCTATTTAGGTTCACAAATAAATATGCAATGGATTAGAATTAGATATTGACACACAAGCCTAAGGCTAAATAAATTCATCGATAAAAAATAAAAACATGTTTAGAAAATAGACATTAATTTAATTGAAGCAATTAGATTTAATTCACTTTCACAAACTTACAATCTAAAGACTGGTCAACTTGGTTTAATTACAAAATTTATTGAACACAATAATTAATGTTTCCAATTTATTTATATATACATATTTTAAATTACTACTTACTACTATATTTACACACAGATTGTAATAAATTATATTAAATAATTTAATAATTTAAAAAAATTAATTTTATATATGAACTAAACTCGACTGCGATCGATCATAGCACAATAACAACACAAAACAATTATTTGGTTTTTGACAGATTCGCTATTGTTTCTAATATCGACTGCATTACCGACAGTGCACATACACATATATTATCGAGTAGAATAAATTAAAGCCCGGTTTATAATCTAATATAGGTAGAATGTCACGATGCTATAACTATAACGAAATTGTATAACTAGAACGAAATTGTATGGTTTTATTTGATTTGTTTTGCGTTGTGCATGCAGAAATATTTGCCTCTGCTAGCAATTGCAAATAATTTGTTAGAATATGGTTTACATAGTTCAATTCATAGCGTAGATCACAGACTAGCAAGACTTACGATGTATTAAAATCACCGAGCAGTAGTTACAGGGTTTTTATACAAATCGTTTTTTAAAGGCCATTTTTACTTTCTTTCGTTTTATTTCATAAAAGACATCAGAAATTAGTAATCATCGCAACGTCGTTGTTGAGGCCACATGCCATGTGCACGACTTGCCGAAAATGTCATCAGCCATTTCTCTTGCTCACCTGAGGGTCCAACAGTTCTGACCTTATGCAATATCTGCTTGTCGGCATTTGCAAAGTATTTCAAACACAATTATGAAGAGTGGCAACTGAAGGGATCCGAGAAATCCGTCACTCCTTCAAATATGTGGCTTAAAGAGTTAATTTTGGACGGGGTCCGGTCATATAAGGCGAAACCTAAATTTTCCTTTGTTAAAGTTTCAAACGACATATCTTTTTACGAGTTACGGACTGTACAACCTTCTTCAAGTAAAGGATGCTTTGGTGGAATTCTAAGGATAACTCGATTATATGAACATAACGAGACTTACGACCAACAGATCAAATTTTTTCTGTTATTGATAATATGCTTAGTGGAGATGGTAAATAAATGCAGACTTGTGTCCGCGAGGATTAGGAAATGTCTTAGGATTAGGAAGTTCAGTGTTCTGAATCAAGGAAAACGATTCAAGGAAAACGATATAGCTGATGACGAATACGATTAGTCTAAATGTGGTTGTGAGATTTCAGTGCAGAATCCGTAGGCCAAACGAACCTGTAGGGCTAGATTTTAACCTAAATAAAATAAATTGTATGGTATGAAATTTCCAGAACGATTTGATTTTTTGAAAAGTAGGGATAACCATCTAAGCTAACGGAAACATAATAAGCAAACTGAATTTCCGATATGACTGCAATTTTTAAAAAGTGATTCATTCTAAGGCTCAAGTTTGGTTTCTTTTCGATTGTCCAAATCCTGTTTTAACTAATCAGGTGTTGTAAGACGATAATGTAATAGGACTTAAGACAACTTTAATGAGTTTTTAGTGGCATTAAATAGTTCCGCATATATAATTTGATTTTTGCTTTAAAACACATTTTTGAATTCAGGAAAATCATTCAGTTTTCGCTAAGTTGACAAATTTTTCAAATTTCTAAAGAAATTGATGAGGTAACAATTCTGGTTTTCCAAAAACCAGTTGGATTGTGTTTTCCACAGTTATCACTCTGCAATGGATGGATTCTATGATGCGGTAGAAGCCTTCAACGGCCTATATACCATAGCTTAGTTTTCCTTTTAGTATTCTGCGATATTATAATAAAAAACCGATGGAATATAATCTATTCAATTTTCTTTGGGACTCACATAATTGTCCCTAAAACGACTTTTGAAATTTTCTTAACTATAATTTGGTGACCGTTCACGATGTATTTTACGAATGATATCCATTTTTTTCTTTAACAGGAAAATACTCTTTATCCGAAATAAGCATTTATTTTCCTCCAAACGGCAGTTTCACTAAAAAATCTAGTTTCTCGCCATAAGTTAGGAAATCATATACCAAGTTACCAAGTTACGCGTTAAAAATATAAGTATCAAAATAATTTAACTTAAAGACCATAGATTTTACTGTATTTTCGGTTTTAATATTATGGGTTAGGTTGAGGCAGATTAAGAATCGAAATGAGTTTTTTTCGAAAAACATTTTTGAAAATTCTGTTTTATTTTAAACCAGACAAATGCGATAATTTTGTTCAGAAGAGTAGTAATATTTACACTCGGAACATAGATACATGTACTCCAAATTTTAATGTTTACATTCTCGTACTTAAATTTTAACTTTTATAATCATTCATTTCTTTTTCAGGTGGTGCACCAAATCGTAACTCAATTGCTCAATTGACTGCCAATAAATTTTACAATGCCTATTTTGGGTGCCTTCAAGATATTTCATTCGGCACCGATCAACATATTTTAATTAATGATTTCTCCGGTTTCGAAGGTGAAAATCTGGGACAGTGTGAATTATATGACGAGTTTATATAATAAAGGGACAAATTGCTGGTGATATAAAATTGCATTAGAATTATTTAGTATATACATAAACATATATTTATTTTAAATTAAAAAAATATTGCAAGATTAGTTATTTAAGAAAAAGTGCAATAAACATAATATTGAATCACATATTTTTTACAAAGATACTATAAATTTATTTGTAGAGTACCTATAACTAAAAAAAATTGATTATAATAATTAGTAACCGAAAAATATGTTTTAATATAGTAAAACAACAAACAAAAAAAAACACTCATTATGTAAATTATTATTTCCTAATTATTCAGTTATAATAATATAAGTATTACACCTCAAAAATTTAAAATAGCCTTTTTGTTTGTAAATTTTTACCTAAGTAGATTTTATTTTATTTTAACTTCGGGGAAAAAAATTCAATATGTAATAGCTTTTCATATAAATCCTTAATATAGCCTTTTTAAGTAACATATATTGTACTTATTGTAGTAGTATTTTTGCATTTCTCGTGCCACATTCATTTCATGTAGGTTTCAAAAAAATTGTTATTTATTATAACATAAATCTAAAACAAAAAAAATTAATAAAAATAAAATTCAAATTTCAGGGCGAAATTAAAATTATTTAAAAGTTTTTTGTAAAATTAAAAAGTTGAAATTATATTTTCAACTAAACTATAATTATTATAACTCTAGTATGTATATAAGTAGACTATTTAAATAATTATATTATATTTCTATCACAAAATAGGATAAATTTATATACAAAATTGACAGTAAATAAATCTTTTTTCAATTGCATTTTTATTTTTACTGAGAATTTAATTACCTTGAGATAGTGAAATAACATTTCAGAGATTTTACTACGATGGAAAAAACATATATATTATGTACATAAAAGTACATATTCACTCGAAAAGGGAAGTTAATTGTACTTACCGGTATTAAGATCGATGACAGCAAAATAAGAACAAATATTTTAATTTTTTTTTTTTAACAAAAACACGTAATACTTAATTTATATTAAAATGTATTTAATTTACATAAGTTTTTTATTTTATTTTTATAATTGTTCTTATCTCAAACTTTTGTTTAGCGTTCTTTCACGAAGAAAAAAATATTAATAATAATAAAATTTTTGTTTTAATGCATTCATAAAATATTTTTAAATCTCGGATTTAAACTTTTTATTGAACAAATTTGTAGTGTAATCATTTAAGCTAAATTTAAATTGATAGATATTTTCACTCCCTTCTTCTTCTTCTTTCTCAATATAGACACAGTTAAATGCAAATATAATATATTGACAATCAATGGAAAACATAATTTTAAACATAAATTAATTATATAAGGCTCTTGTAATTGTAATGGAATATATGTTTTCATCTCAATATCATAACCTTCACAGAGCTAGACCTCCATTTATTTATTCATATATCCGGTATGTTGCCTTATGTACAACATCTAGATTTGCAATCACATTGTTTTCAGTAGGTTATGGCATTGAAAGAAAAACATTTATTCAAAAACAAAACTATTCCAAAATCATATATAAAAATAAAATCTATAATTTATAATTTGTTTGTTATTTTTTTTTTTTTTGTTTTTAATAATTTTATAATTTTTTTTTGTTGGTTTTTTGTCTCTCTTTGTTTTGGACAAATAGTTACGGAATAATTAAATTATTCAATACAATATTTGCTCGTACGAAATTATTATTGATTTTTTTCTTTTTTTTTTTTAAGTTGACAATATCACATTGGCAGAAAAATAATTTCTAAATAAAAAAATGTATGTTATAATCTCGAAGAGAGGTCTCATAAAGCAATTATACACTTAATTTAATTTGGAATGAACCAATGAATATGGTAGAGTTTGTTACAACAATAATTCTGCAATCGAGATCATAAATATTTTAAACTATTACGCATACAAGAGTAGTAATTTAAATGATAAATTCAATTTCAAACTGCTTTTAAATTGATTTTCTGAATTTATTTTTGTTTTTGCTTATAATATAAAATATTTAATTTATACTCAATATATAATTTTATATAATAAATGTAATAATAATAATAATAATAATAATTTTATTAATATATTTATATATAATAATGTTATTTGAAAATACAAGGGTTTTTTTTAAATTTTATTTTAATTTTTTCCAATAATTTTTTCATTTTTAAATTATTATTTTTTTTTTTTTTTGTATTTTAGTAATTTAAATCAGCATAATATTGACTGTCAATGATAAAATACCTAAATATGATTTGAAATCTTTTTTTTTTTTTTTTATTATTAGTATTGCATATCTTACATTTTTAAACTTATTTTCACCACATAACAGTGACAATCAACATTATTTTTTTATAATTTGAAATCAATTAAAAATGAAATTGATGACAAATAATAATTTTGTTTTTAAATTTGATTTAGTAATGAATTTTTATAAAGTAATTTCTAAATGTTACGCGTTCACTTTATACAAAAAACTAAAATAGTAAAAATATGGAAATAATAGTTGCGCTAGCATAATCATAATGGTATCCAATTTCATAGTAGTCAATCTGTTTACAAAACCCATGTAAATTTCCAAATGATTTTCTTTAAAAACAAAAAAATATAAAAATTTAAATTAGTTTAAAATTTTAAATATAGTTTAAAAATAAATACTGTGTATTTAATTAAAATGTTTTTAATTGCTGAATTATTAAAATGTTAGTATAAACAAACCAGCTCAGCTTCATTTTGTTCGTATTTTACTAGACAAGAAGAAGCCACGCCTTTCTTTCCGAGAAGCCATCGTCGTCGATAGGAACTATACGCCTACCGTATATTCGATATGCTTTCAAAGATCGCTTCACCGCCATTGAAAGATCAGGAAGCAGAATGTAACCGAATCAGTCCTTTAACTTCATAAACGTTATCATGAATTGTTATTAAATTCTGATTTCGTAAGTGAAGAGAATTCAGGAAGGACCATCATCATTACATTTAGGGACATATATAATGCGAATGACGCTTTTCTCAAATATTTTCAGCAAATCCTTCTTACTCATTCTTCACTTCAAACTTTCACATCGATACATGAATACCGATATGACCAAAACTCCCTAGTGCCCCACTCTCATGTCGGCATTTGCAACTTAAGTAGTGAATGTATAAGCACGGTTGCCTGTACTCACTTTAATATCAACTCCCACACAATTATATTAAGTGACAAGGGTACCGGAGGCATCGGGAACCCCTGTTTCATTTCAATGTGTGGTCACCACTAATTAAATGGATGGTATCTGAATTCTGTTATCATATATTTTGTTTTGAAGTTGATTTTAGGACTGACGTTATAAGATGTAGATATTTTACTTTTACTCAAGAAAAGTACCGGGAACATAACATTCTCTAGTTGTACACCAGACAATTTCAAATTGATCGAGTCAAGCGCTTTCTAAATCTAGTAGTTTCTGATATACATTACAAGATCTTTCGTGATATTATGTATTTAGAAAGAATTAACTGACCGTTTCGGGAAAAATTGTTTCAAATGTAAATAAATATTTCTTTTTAGACTCTTGCATGGCCAGGAGGAAAACCCTCGTAGAGTGGGTTCTTTATGCACATCTGGAATGAAGTTTACAATGAGGTTTGTATTTGAAAATTTTAATTCTGCAATATGTAACACTTGTTAAACGTTCTGTAATAGACCTAATAAAACCATAATTTTTGTGTTTGGTTTGCACCATCTAGCCGGCTTTGTCAACCGAAGTTTTCAATACCACAAATTAAGCGTTCTAGTCGTGAAGACAATGATTGGATTCCTCAATGCGAATTTAATAGGCACCCGATTGGCCTTTTTGAAATAAAAACATGAGCAATTTGATTTTTTATGAAGTATTATTTTCATTATCATACTATCAAGTGAATGTGTGACAAAAAATTATTGTCTTGTTCCCTAATCACATGCATAAATATAGGTTATGTAGATATAAGATTATCGACTTGTTTGAAATCCAAAATAACACTTTTTACCTGGGGTGCTAGACCTTAAAGCAACGTATACCTTAAAGCAACGTATTGCATTCGGTAATATTTTCTTTAAAGCGACGTACTTTATGGCCATCAAGTTTCTTTGAGAGAATCAAGACCAATTTTAAATAATTTACGCAGATTCCTAATTTTTAATTACTAAATATTCTCAGTCGCCTGAGCAGCATCGACAACCGAAGTTTTCAATAACTCTTCTGATGTGTGCGTTCACATCATCAGAATGGGGAGCACAGACCTACGTTTTCACATAAATCAGTCTAATTTGAGCCAGCTCTAGCATTAAAATCACCAATCACTGTGCTGACATCGTGCTCCGGTATGTATCCCATCAAATCATCCAAATTATTGTAAAATTAATCTTTATCTTTGGGTTGGCTTACTTTAATGGGAGTAATGATTGAAAGGTTGGCTAGTCGCATGCTTACACGATTATTAACGGATTTGAAATTCAAAACAGCCTTTTTCACCTTGGGCCCAAGAAGAAAACCAACACCAAGCTTACCGAGGACATCTCCATTGTAAAGCAATGTATAGTCTTGGGACATGATCTCTACTTTTTGGCCATCGAGTGTCTTGGAGAGCAATGAGGTTCAAGCAATACTCTTTCATGGCTGATATATGACCATCACACGCACCTGGTTTTTTTAGCAACTGCACGTTTCCACGTACTGATCCTAAACTGCGTGTCCGTTAACATAAGCGAGAATCGTGAATTTATGAGTGAAATTAGCCCAGCGATCCATCCTTTGTTTAGACGTCTCGTACGACAAGCCAATGAAGCTGTGGTGGAATTTTAAGGATAACTTGCCCGTTTAGATGTCTTTTACAAGGCTTGGGAACTACAACGGCCAGTTTAAGAAACCAAGTAAGCTTATTTAATATTTCCGAAAACACATTTAGTTTGTTGATTATTTACGTTAGATCTAAATTTATTAGCAGGTTGATTTATTAGATAAAAAAAAATGTATTTTAAAAGCACCAGTAGCTATCTTAGAATGGAGCGCAATAAGACAAATATAAATGTGTTAATACTTAAATACCAAAACAAAATCTTGTCGTCAGAGTTCTCTTTTTTTTGCATATAAATATTTTCATTTAATTGTGTTTGCAAAATCGCTTAACTTCCTAATCAAACTGAGAAAAAAAAATATTGTAGCTACGAAAATAGTTTTGTGATATTTTCATAACAAAATTCAACATTTTTATGACCGTAAAAATTAATGTTTTGAAATTATTATTCATTAGGTTTTTTATTTCTCTACAAATCGTATTTGTTGTAAATATTCTTATATGAAAATAAATAAAAATTTAGACGTGAGCCGGACAAAATGAAATCTTGCTCAAAGAAACAAAACTACTAAGGTTCCGCGACATTATAAAACATGTAACCTGTTTAGGTCCGTTAGGTTTTTCTAAAATTTGAGATATATTTTGCGCCCTCATTTTTTTGCAAATTGGTAACGAAAACTAAACATCAAATGAGTTAAAAACTAAAGGTTTCGACAAATATCTTTATAGACCAGGATTAATTGCAAACACAGCAAACACTGGTAGGATCGTCTCAACTTTAATACAACATTTGACTGCGTTTCTATCGATTTACATAGATTAAAATACTTTTGAGGTATTTCCAGTTATTTTATCGAAAATATACTGTCTCATTTACCCGTTGTCTAGACCGCCGATATATAGCTATAATATATAAAGATGTCTATGATAAAGTTTACTAAGTAAGTATATTATTCTGTGTGATATACTACTTCAAATCTGAAGAACACTAAATTCTCTTACTGTCCCATTTAAACTTACTACAATGCATTATTACCAGTCAAATTAAGTTCGACCAATGGATGCTGCATTCCAACAGCAGGTTATAACTGTAATTACATGACAATCAGTAACTTCCGATACAACAAGTTTTCATCATTACATAAGTTTCTCAGCTAATTAACTAAAATTACTTATTTTGAAATAGAAATAATTATTAGCCAGACTACTTCCTTTTATCATTTAAAAATTTAAAATATGAGAACACCGAACATTTATTTGACTTATTATATAATCAGTATTTTGTTTAGCTTTAAAATAATATAAAACCGAATATGTGTAGTGTATACGCCCTTTGTGTTGTTGTAATAATATTACTGATTCGCTAGTTAAGATTATATGATTAATGTTTCAATGTAAACAATTAGAAAATATTTCTAAAACAACGAACTTTAAGTCGGAAACAAAATTAAGCATCGAACAAAATGTGAACTAAAATGCAAGGTTTCACTATAAATTTTTCAACACAAATAGTTTCTCTAAATATTTTGCAAGCCATATATTTCATTCGTAAGCTTTCATTTTCATTCAGAATGAGCTATAGTAGTAGGAACACTACTCCACAGGGTACTTTTAGAATAGAATTGTAATGAAAGTGAAAATATATTTAAATATTATGTTGCTATATGACGACATTTTATTAGTCAAGACTTGTTGTTTGAAATTTGTCTTTGGGAAAAAGTGTATTTGAATAAAATAATTTTACCTGCTATACAGTAGCATCACTTGCAACAATTATTTTGCGGTCGAACTGGTTCATTTTCTCCTCCGATTCTTCTACCTTGTCCTTGACCTTGTGTATTGCCTTCATTTTTAGGAAGTTTTTTCGCTGGAATTTTCAACAATTTTGATTTAGATACAGGTTCAATTATGCACATCATAAATTATATAAACGGTACTCACCTATAGCCAAAAAGATATCATTTACATTCATTGCCGTTTTAGCTGATGTTTCCATAAATAATAAACCATTTTCTTCTGCATATTGCTTAGCTTCTTCATATTCTACAACACGACTATTTGATAGATCAGCTTTGTTTCCAGCCAAAGCTATTACAATATGGGGTGAGGCCTGTATTTATTTTATTTAAAAAAATAAAAATTAGAATGGAAATTATAATAAATGTCTAGACACTGCTTCTTTAGACAGCTTTAATGTTTAATAATGACAGTCTAGTCTCGAGCAATTCTTGCAAATTAAACACCCAAATAATTTTTGAGACATTATTTGTCGATTAAATATCAATTAAAAAAAACAATCTTACCTGTCTTTGGAGTTCTTTAACCCATGTTTTTGCACGATCAAAACTATCTTGATTTTGTATATCGTAAACTACTATCGCTGCTTGAGCTCCTCTATAATACATTGGAGCTAAACTATGATACCTAAAATAATATTGAATAATGTTAAGTTATAAATATTTAAATTTATATTTTAAAACTAACTAACCTTTCTTGTCCAGCAGTATCCCAAATTTCAAATTTAACAGCTGTATCATCAATACAAACTGTCTGTGTTAAAAATGCAGCACCAATTGTACTTTCTTGGAATTCATAAAATTGCCCTTTTACAAAACGTAGAACCAGTGATGATTTTCCAACGGCCGATTCTCCTAATAATACAAGTTTAAACTGACAAATTTTGCCCTGTGTTGCCCCATTAGGTCTTTGAGCTGTTCCGCCTCCACTTCTTGGTGTTGTTGCCATTATTAAACTTTAAAAATGTACTTAAAAATAGTAAAAATAGTTTTATATTGTATACACCGAAAATAATTTTAAAAACAATTTAGTTTAGTCACAAAAATCAACACTGATAAAATTATCACAAACAAATATGTTAAATGAATTATTTACATTAGCAATTAATAAATTTAAGTTTCGATTTTGTACATAATAGAATTATATAGTTCAATACGCAGACGTTTATTTCGAGCTCATTGAAATGATCTCCATTGGCATTGATAATAATGATAATAATAAATGGTTTTTGCAGGCCTGTGCTGGTCCTCTGTAAACCTTTTGTATACAAAAAAATGGTTATGCAGTTGCATACTAGAATTAATTGCAAAACCTCCTGATAGTTTGTGTTCAAACGCACATATTTTTGGATATTCCTAGACATCTATAAGCAAACAATAAAGTATCCTGATTAATTGAGTCATATGCTTACTAGAAATCTAGTAACATCCATAGTATGTTACGAGGCTCCTCCTAGAAGAGAGATTGTCTCCTATATTATGTAAGACAGAACATAAGCCGCGATAGTATTCGTATTTTAGATATCGTCTTGTTTCAGAATAATTAACTAATCTACTCGGTACTAATCTAATTTACTCGATACTAATCGGATAAGGTCGAAAAGACAGTTTTACTTCCTCCAAGTGATATGAATTAATACAAAGAACTCAAGAAGGTCGGGTTCTTTTTAAATCTTTGCGTGGACTTTCATTTATGCTGTAGATAGATTTTTAGCATTGAGAAAATCCTAGAAACGTTTCTTCTAAGTGACCAAGACATGAAGGTATGATGCTGTCCAGTTACTCTTTTAAATAAATTATCTGATCGAGCTACTTCAAAGGTTATATTTTGTTTCGACACTCCCATCAAACCAAAAATTTTCTTATCACTTGGTCAGCACTGACAACAGAAGTTTTCAAAACCTCACATAAAGCGTTCCCATAATGTTTACGCATTTCCACTGTTGAACGTAAAGTAGGTTTTTCTGTGTTCCTTAACTTATACGAAAACTGCATTCCGAGACCGTCCATTAGCAATTAACATATGGTCAATTTGAATTCGCGATAGCTTACGCGGGTGTGGTCGTGTTTCCGACGTCGGTATTTTTATGAGGAAAGAACGTGGTAGCCACAATGAGATGGTGAGCGATCGCAAAATATTTCTTATCCCTAAATTATTAGTCACTTGTTCGCATCGGGAGTTTATTATATTTTCACATCAGTCCTGGTTTTGCTAGCTCTAGCATTTAAGTCTCCATCCCTATAAACTAATAAAAACTACCTTTTTTTACATGGAGCCCTAGAAGAAATCCAACACCATGAAACGCAAGGAACTATCGCGTGGAGAGCAGCGAGTTCTAACTGATGCTGTTTCATGAGTGATATATTAGATACATCAAACGCCCCTTGTTTTCTTAGCGACATTTAATCCTAAACTGCATGTCCATGTAAGTGAGCGAAATGTACGTTATATTGTGCGTGTGGCTCACAACCTCAAGGATCATTGATATAAGTTAAATAAGCTTGTTACTATCAATTTAAGTTGTCTGGCCGTTATGGGTAAGGTCAAAATAAGGATTTAGCTGGATATGTGGAATTTTTTGCATCTAATGACTATAGAAATCTTATGAGATTATAGAATCAACAGTTGTTAATTCAAAACAAAGTTTAGCTTAAAGTTGATGAGGTTGTACGACCCATTTTTATTAACAGGAACAAACCAACCAACCTACTGGCAAATATCATTTATCTAAATTTTCACATAAAACTTTTAGATAAAAATTTAGAGATTTCCTATAAATTTTAACTGATATGATATGTATATAATATTATGAGGCCTAATTGTGAGTCACAACTGTAGTCTTATCGCTAACCAACTAATAGACAATCAAATGGAAATGCGCAGATTATTGCTGGAAACTAAAAACATATAAATATATATTTGACTTAGCTGTGTTAAGTGATCTCATCTGATTTAGAATTTCAATAATACAAAAAAAAAAAAATACAGAAACCATAATTTAATTTAGTCTTATCTTCATTCCTAATTAAAAAGGCGTTTTACTTAATAAAAAAACAAAATGTTGATTACCACCCTTGCTTGCCAGCGAGTTCTATCATTTATTTATGTAATCACATGATGTCTCATACATTCACAAAATTTAGTCTTAATTTTTTATGATCATATCAAAATTTTCGACCTTTTCGCAAATATTTTAATTTTATTGCAATCATTTAGAAATTTCACTATTCGAAAAATCGAATTCATAAAAAATGTGTAAGAATACGAGTAGCTATTTTATCAATTCAATAATATACATCTGAATTTATAGGAATGACCTCGAAATTAATAAGCTAATTAAATTATCTGTATTGTAGATTGTAGTGCAAAATACACCTATATTAATTTAAGAAGTATACTATCACTGCTAAAACTACTCAATTAGATCGAAACTTTTATTTTAAATAATTCAATTTAAATATAAATCTACTAATAATTTAATAATACATAATAAGATGACGCATTCCATAAAAATTATAGAAATATTTTTTTTTTTTCATTAAGAAGTATGGAATGAGTTTTTTTCTGTAGTGGACACGATTGATTATTTCAACAAATAAATTGCACTTTGTTTATTATACTTACAACGAAATTATATTAATATGTCAAATATATTTTCTTATAATTAAAAAAATATGTTTTTAAATGTATTTTTAACAATAAAATATTAACAAAGAATTGTTTATTTGTGACGCAGCACTTCAATAAAAAAAAAGAAACTCGAAATGACACGACAAAATGGAAACCAACTTATTATATTTTAATTAATTATTATAGTTGTACAACAAAATTATTTTTACACAATGTAATTTATAAATATATATAAATATATTAGTTTTTAATTTGTAAATTATGAATAAAATAATTTATTTTTAAATATTAACTATTAATGGTTTATTGTATATGAAGGTAGACATCTTAATTTTCCTTACAGAAAGTACTTTTTTTATTATTAATTGAGTCTAAAATCACGGACGCCACATCATAGAATTCAAATTTCTATGTAGAAAACGAAATTTGAAATGGTTTTCGAACTACAATTCAACTCCAATATATATTGTATACGCTGCGAGTGGAGTCGAGAACTTTTTTTGTTTCCATCATGAACTGGTTTAAAAGCCGTATTTCATTGGGTTTGGAATTCAAATAAAAGCCGTATTTTATATGACAAATTCCAACAACTCCATATATTGAATTCTTTACAAGTAAAGTCGCTTGTTTCGCCCTGCTAAGCCCGTCGAGATGCTTTAAATTGAAATTTCAGAGGACGCAGGAGTCGCAAACACTTTATGAACAGCCTCTTTGGCTTGACGGAGGAGGCGACTAAACAAAGGTTGGAACACTTAGCTAACTACCCGCATTTGTACAAACCTCATTGTTAAAAAGTGTAACAAAAAGAATTATGGATACCGTCAAAATTATACGAGACTCACGCTTACAATAACGGACATGCAGTTTACTTTAGGATTGGTACGTCGATCGTGCAGTCGTTAAGAAAACCAGTCGCGTTTGATGGCACTAAACATCAGCCATGAAAGAAAATCGTTTCAAGAAAATCGGTGGCCTTTGTTTAGAAAAGTGGAGACCATGTGTCCCAAGGCTATCATTTCTTTACAATGGAGATGACCTCGACAATTAAAAGCGCGAATACGTTTACAATCGCACGGAAAAACCAAGCGGTCCTTACTAGGAGAACCGTCAAGCGAATTTGTAGACGGAAAAAGCGGAATGGTGGAAGGCTGAAGTCTTAAGAGAACTACAACTTAGCAATGAGCGCAGTTCACGTAACTTCTTTAAAGGAGTAACCGGACTTCACCATAACTTCAGATCTCTAGGTCTATTGTTATTTGGGACTAGGACGGAAAACTTTGTGTTAACATCGTTGTGATGCTTGACATTTGGAAGGGTCATTTCTCTGATTTGAGAGTTAAAAGTTATCAAGTACAGACTGCGGAGATGTACATAGTGAAATCATCCTACATTCCGTCAGTCCAACCAAGTTCTGGCATATGCAGATGATATCTGTATAATTGAAGTGAATGACAACGGTGTCAAAGAACTACTGGAGCCACTTGTACGATTTTCGGTTTCTGCTGGTCTCGAAATCAATGGATCAAAAACCAAATATATTATGATCACTGATTTTCGAGACCAAGACACAATTGACTTTAGTAGAGTTGATCACACATTTAAAGGAGTGACAAGTTTCCGATGCCTCGGGTTCCTTGTCACTTATGGTAATTGTGTAGGAGGAGATATAAAAGCGCGTCTTGTCGCTGGCAACCGTATTTATTGAATGCCTTGCGTCCACCGCTAATTGCTAAAGTCTAAATACCTTAGATCTAGGTATTTGATGAAAATTCTTGATGTCATTCATGAAAGAAAGGACAGCGAGTACGCCGGCTCGGTCACGTTCTGCGACCCTAAAGGGATGGTGTAGCGATCTGAGACAAGACGCCATTTGGCAGGAGCAGTCAACTCCTTGGCGTAGAAAAATACTTACATTCTTCGGATTGTCTAGAACAATACGAACAGGAAGTTCAGGGTAGAATCTGATGGGGCTATTGATTCAGCATGGCCTGTAAAAATCATCTTATTATAGTGAAAATTATCATCTAGAACTCGAAAACAGAGTGATTTAATGGACACGACTTAAAGGTAGGCCAAAGAGACCGTTTAAAGCAAGTGAGTGAGTTTTAAAAATGTAAATAAAACAAAATCGTACAATCCTTAGTGTGGTATTAATTAGAGAACATATATTGTATGAATTGTTACAAATTGTTTACGGTTTTATTACACTGATCATTCTGGTTAATATCTTTCATAATTGGTATATTTGTCTCGTTTGTCGTTTCTAGAATCCCTCGACTCATACCTTTCGGAATTATCATAATCTCTAGTTTTATGGCGCGAACTGGTATGTTTCTGTTGAGGACGATGATCATTATATCGTTCTTCTCGGTTTTTATCCTTAGATCGATTTTCAACACTTTTTGATCTTTCGTCCTTTTTCTTGGTTGTAGTTTTGCTTGAATCTTTTTTTTGTTTCTTTTTAGAAGTTTTACTAACTTTTGTTTTCTTTTTATCCTTCTTGTGCTTTTTTTTAGATTTTTCATCACTGCTACTTTCGCTGCTGCTACTGTCAGAACTCGAGTCGGAGTCAGACGACGATTCGCCAGAAGAACTAGATGATTTACTGGGTTCCCGAACAATTTCTTTTTTTTCAATAACTCTAGGAGCATCTTTTAAATGTTCGCGTAATTCATCGGTTAAGCCACCTAAACCTATAGATGTAAAAAAATTAATAGCAAATCTCGTGTTTTTCGGATTATCACGAGGAAACAGTCCAGAAAATGTATCTTGTAATGTAGGATCTTTTAGTCGTGAATTCAATTTGCCAAGTCCCATGTATTCAGCCAATTCTTGAAATAAAATTTTAATGAAAATTCTACTCGAGCTTGTTGTGTCGTCTTCATTTAATTGAATACAATCCATTACCTCCCAACTGATGGCATCGGTAAACAGTAAATGTGCAAAAAATTTACTAACATTACGTAAACGATTTGTATCGAGACGATGCGTTGTTTGATATGTGTCTTTGAATATCTCTTCGAATGGTGTTACATAAATCTTATTAATCATACAAAAACGTTGAGCTAGAAGACCATAAAATTTTTCATATGTACGCTGTTCCGCACAACAATCCAAAAACATATGACATAATTCCATTTCTTGTCCCGGTTTCAATTCCATTTTCATTAATTTATGTGCACATTCTTCATAATCTAAACTCGAATGAATTGTTAGATAAATTGTTCTACGCAATGCTATTAGATTCGTTTCTGTATTATCAATTATAATATTTTCGGCTTCAACTTTTGCTGCATCTTCACTATCTGAATCACTGTCAGAGCCGGAATCACCCGAATTTGACGAATCATCTGAATCGCTTCCTAATAATTCTTGACTAAGATTTTTATATTTTTCCTCATTTTTAAGAAATTCATCGTCAAATTTGAAAACATTTAAAATATCTTGACCATCGGTTACATCGTCGAGCATAATTAAATGTGTAAATTGGTCGTCCTCTTCAACTAATTCCAACGAAGTTATAATACTAGGATGATCTTTAAATCCATCCTTTCGGATTTGAAACATAACTTCAATCATGTACTGAACACGTTTATCTAATTTTCCTTCGTGTAGGATGTTTTTTAGCATTTCGAATATAGCATTAATTCCTTTTGATGTTACTTCAGTTAATTTTTGTCCACACTCCTTAAGAAATGAAATGGCAACTTCTACCGAATCATCGGTTGGTGTTTCAACTAAAAGTGTTAATATTTCTAACGCCAATATTTCATGGGCCACTCTTTGATTTACAAGATGTGCAATAAATCTTGATGATGACAAACAAATATTTTTGTCATTTCTTCGAAATCCACGTTTAAATTGTATTATCAATCTTTTGAGCAGTAGTTCTCCGATATTCGGAAATTTAGAATTGATAATACTAACTAGTGCAGCGTAAACATGGGTAAATGTGGGAGATGCGGCTTGGGCTTGAATTATAGATTTGGATAACAACCCACGACCTCTAACGATGTTCTCTTTTAAAAGTTGCCTTGTTATTATGCCAATATTATCAACATTTACTTTGTTTATAAAACCATGAATTGATTTTTTTAAAGCTTCCCAAGCAATTCTTTGATATGATACCGACGATTTATCTGTAATTTCCGCTTGCATCATACGTAGTTTAGCTGGTGGAATATAAGCTCCTCCGGTTTTAGATGTTAGTAGATCCACTGTTCTACGATGTCTTGCGGGTATTACAGGATTTCCCTCTGAATCAATTTTATCTTTCTCTGGTTGATTATTTGAAGAGTTTCGAGCTGAATCCGAATTTTCCTTGTGTGGTAATCGCGAACTACGAGCATCTTTATCATTTCTCGATGATCTTGATCGTGAATATTTATCATCAGAATATTTATCAGACGCTCTTCTAGGTGATGCATCTCGATAATTTTTCTCCTTTTTAGAAAATCTTGAGCCTACATCTTTATCTCTATCAGGAGTTGTGGCATGCGATGATTTCGCACCACGATCATTTCTATCTCTTTTCAAAGATTTCGATGGTTCCGAATGTTTATCTTTATCAGAATGTTTCTCAGAAGCTGCTTCATCAGATGGATTCTTGGGTTTTTCCTGACTATCAACTTTAAGTTTTTTACTATCATTTTCAGGGGCATCCGTTGAGTCCTTCCGTTTTTTGGAAGGTGAATCATTTTTATCAGAATTGGTTGATGGCTGTCTTTCACTACTCTCTGATTCCATTCTATAATTTTAAAAATTGTTAAGAAATTTATGTATTAAAAGTATAACCTTAAGTTTTGTTTCCTAATTTTACATACGTTATAAATTAAAATATATTGTTTTTTAATTTTAATAGAACATTACACTATTTAAAAAAAATATTAAAAATAATTAAGAACGCGATGTAGGTAAATTATTGAAAAATTACAAGTGTCAAACAAAGTCAGCGCATAACGCTGAGTATATAAAATGCCATTGTCTACGCGACCAGTTTTTGGGGTTACTGTAGCTATGTGCTTACTTTGAAAGAGTTGAGTTGAAATTTATTCAATTATTGCATTAACTTCGATGGAAATCGAAGAAGCGCCACAGCGGTTTAATAATAAATGATAGTTCATTGATATTTTTCATTAGTCTAAACTTTATCATCTATCATTCTAAAATATTTGGTTTATTTCTATTGATTTAAGGTACTTTTGACCACTAAAATTACCTGATGTTCTTAAACTATTTGTATCTACAAAAAATAGAGATGACCTCTCCGATTCAACAGTCTGGATAGCGTCCAATCTTTAAGTAAGATTCCGTTAAGAATCTCGATGAGCTCTGTGATAGCTTTATCTGGTATATTCCTAACCCGGAAACTTGTTACTTGTTCTGACCGTATACATTTTCGTAATGCAAAGCGATTTCTTTTGCTATTTTCTTAAGATCAATAATTGGGTTAGAACTTTGAACTATTGAAATGATAAGATTTTGATTTTAACCATTAAGCTCTTGAATATCTTTAAAAATATCGAAATATCGATTTTGCAATAGAAACTAACATAAGTGTAGGAGGAATATTAAGATTTTCTTTGATCTAAATGAGAGTTATAGTTTCTTTTATGGTACGTAGAAAAGGAAAAGATTGAAGAAACATTTGAAAGATTCTGTTGAACTTGAACTATAAATTTCAGTCAGTCAACTTGTGAGTAGTTATGAAGCAACCTACAGAATAGCGTGGGTCTTCAATCGGTTGTTGTAGTGCAGATTCCATGGGCCTAACCAACGCCCATACCAAGACTGAATAGCTCGAACAGTATAATATGCATATGGATAATTAAAGTGAACCTGTATTTGTGCATCCTCGATTTGGCTAGTCATGGAGTCAAGCAGGCTAAGGTAAAAATGATAAAAATGCATAGATTTAAACAAAAAAAAACTTACCCTTTTTTAAACGTTTGATTTGGTTAGCGTTATGGTGCCCGTATATATGCGGATAATTTTTATCCGCAAAACAACCATTCAAATCAACACATCATAATGAGGTGACGTGCTTGGCCAATTAAATTACTACTAAAGCACGTGTGCGGATATCTTTGCTTCGCAATTCAAATAAAACCAAAATAAAATCAAAGTTAAAATATTTGTATCTGTGTTTTTGCTTTGTTTTGAAATAGATGTTGTAACTTCATATAAAATGAGCACGGGTGTTCGGAAATTTTTTGCAATGTTTGAACCAAGCTTACCACGTGAAAAACGTGATAATCGATCTATTTGGTTGAATCAAAAGTTGGTCCGACCAGTTGAGTTGGTTGTCAGGGCATATAACAGTTTTTTGATCCAATTAATTTATAAAACACTGCGAAAACAGTAAAGTGTTCAGTCAACTACCAAATCAAGTTTCATGTGTTTTATAAAGTCTAATTGTTTCTATCTTGTTTGATTAAAAAATTTAAAAAGGAAAATAAAAATCTATCTAGATTAATAAATCTAGATACGTAATAAAATATATAAAAATGAATTCATATAGTGCATAAATAAATTATAATATCAAATAAACAAAATAGTGACCACTACACTTCCCATGTGTACAGTTGAAAGTTGAAATAAAAAAAAAATGTAGTGAATCCATTATTTATTTTTAATTTACTTTAATCATATATAGTGATTAGCAATTAAACCAAAATTAGTAACATTGTTAAAAACTAACAAAAAGAAATTCATATAGAAAAAATATGGAGCACTTTTAATTAATCAATTTTTTGTTGTGTGAGTCCATGTTTATTTATAAATTACTATTCTCAACAAAACAACTAATAACCTATCAAATAAATTTGCTAAATAAAACATAAAACAATAAAATAATACCGACTAACAATATGATAAATAAGAATTTAAATAAAAATCTTACTAGTAATCTGTTTACCAAGGAATACGAAATAAACGATTTAAGGGTGTCGGTACGAAATATTTTAACCAAAGTAAGTTCTTTAATACATTTGTCATATTTTGTAAATCTAGTGATAAGTATGTTTTGCATCTGATTTTTATGTTTGTACTAGAAAATAGTACTTTGTAAATAGAAAACATTTATTAAATTGCAAAATAAAATCATGTATACATTTACCCAAATTGAAGGTTATCTAATTTATTATCAATGACATACACTGAGAAAACAAGTAAAACCGAACGAACAACATTGGTATTGCGTTTGAGAAATTTTCTTCAATTAACTGTTTTTTAATTAAATTGTTCTAATATTTTATAAATCAATTTATTTATATTTATAATTCTATCTTTTTTTTATAATTAGAAACTGAAAGTGTAGTGGTTTCTATAATATAGTAAAAATAAAAATTAAGGGGTTGTCCGAATTTCGTGGTAATGTAGTAATTATGACAGTAATAAAATTTTCATTCGTGTTTTTAATATTTTTCGTTTGCTGTTCGAATTCTAAAAACATTTTGATGCTATGTATTTTGATATTTTATTTAATATAAAAAAATATTAGGCATTCCTAATTGTTTAAATGAAATAAACATTTAATTAAATTAACCTTTTATACACTATAAACATCTAATTTCTCCTGCAAGATCTATTACCAGTTCTCTTATAAGGAAATTTGACTCTATATATTAATTATATCGGTTAATATCGGGTATCGGTAGCGACTTTTAACTGGTCCCGATAGGTCAAAATTCGATCCTAGAGTTAAAATAATTTTAAAAATAGATAGGAATAGGATTTCCTATAGGAATAGGAATAGATTATTTATTTGATTAAATGACAATGCGATTGATCGAAATTAAATTTTTATTTTTAAAGTTATATAACGGTTGAACTTAGTTAGTAGAAGTATTTTGTTTCGAAAATTAATCGATTATCATATGGGAATTTTGCCAATCCGAAGGTTATCTAAATAATTTTAGTTTCGCTCCCCAAGAAGAGATTAAGGTTGAAATTTGGGGATGTAGGAGCCGGGATCACCAAACTTGTCTGGAATTTATGTACACTTATAGTTTATTTTATGGAAACAAATCCAGAAAATACGTTGTTATTAGTCCACCAAATAATAATTATAATAATTAGTTTGTAATATTCATTGATAAATAAGACATGTAATTTTTCAATAGAATTCGACATAAGTATGTACTTTATATGTTTTGATACCAACTCTTTCTTCTCTTTTTGTTTTTACCAACCCAAAGCAACGACAACAAAACCAGTCATTTCGGTTTCACTTTCCAATTTCAATTTTTTTTGCGGTACGAAAGAATTTTACACAAGTGTAAACACAGTCAATGTCATACACTTGATAAAACCAGTAATCAAAAGGAAAAAAATGTATGTTGCATAGACAATTTTTTTTCAGTCAACTGTCAAGCTTCTCGTTTGAAGTTACATAATTTTGTTGGAAATATAAATTTTAATTTATTGTAATATTTTTATTTGTAGTTACAATTAATAAATTTAAATTAAATGTACAAATTAAAAATTAATTTTCATACTATGGATACATGATACAAACTAGTGATTACTGTGTAACATTTTGAAAAAAAAATCGTAAAATTTGTGTTTCTATTATCAGCTGCGCTTTTAATTTCATAAATTTTATAAATAGAGAAAAAAAATAATTTTTCAGCTGCTCAAATTAATTGCATTGTTGCAAAATTTAAATTAAGTTATTCTGACTGAAAAGTGTTGAATATAATTAATCAATTTTTGTTGTGTGTTGTTTTGTGCGTTTATTTATATTATACTAAATTAAATTTGTAATAATTGATAAATTATCACAAGATATAATATGTTCCAAAATAAAATATTTAACAAACTAACAATATGATAAATAAGAATTTAAATAAAAAAATTAAAAGTAATTTATTTACTAAGGAATACGAAATAAATGATGAAATAATATCTGTACGAAACATTTTAACCAAAGTAAGTCCTTAATCTGTACATTATTTTATACGACATCTTAATGATCTACATAGTTTAACATGGTTTATCTGTGCTCTTAAAGATGGACTAATAATCCTAACTACACATTGTATTTTATTTGCTTAAACTGATAACAGTTGTAATTTCTAACTACTCTATTGTAGACAAAAAAAAATGAAAACATTATGTAACCAGCCAGGGTGAAAGTATACAAAATAGTTTTACGTTATTAGTAGTGCGATAAACCCAACAATGACTTAGTCCTATTACATTAAAGATGGTTAAGCCAGGTTTCAAGGTAATGTTATGGTCTCAAGACAGTATAAAATCATAGATTACTATATTTAAATTAATTTAGTTAAATTTAATGTTTTGTCTCTTATTTAGTGATAAATATATCTTTACGATAGTTTGATTGTTTGCATCGCTCGGATATTTTTTGTGATAATTTTAAAAATAAGATTTAATAATAACATGACAAATTTAATCTGTAATTACATCTTGGATCGGTGCTCAAATTATTGTTTACAGATAATTAGCCTTAAAAATCTTTATAACGCGGTAATAAGGGTTTCGGCCACAGATACATTATAGTTAGTTAAGTAAGTCGCGAAATAGGACCTGATATGTCCAACAACTGTCCACAAATTTAAGTAGATTACGTACTAAGTAGTGAAGGTTAAAACTTTTACTGTCATTTTGCAAGTATCTATGTAATTTGGTTTAAGAGGAAAATCACATATGGCAGCAATTATACATAATAAAATTAAATTTGCTTGCATTAAGACCGATGCCTCTTCTAAAAGCCTAGATTAAATGATTATAAGTATCTAGTGTAATTGGATTCCAAACAAAAGTCGGTTGAATTTATACCGTTGTCAACCTTCGGGTTACTGGTCGTATAGAGATGATTAATATAATTGCTTAAGAGTCACGTCGCAGTGTCGAATTTAATACCCGTCGTTTAGCAAAATTAATTAACAAGACACAAAATACGTTCTTTAACCAATTTTTCGAACAAATATATGTAATGCCCCATAAGGGATATTCCTTTTCTAAAATTATTTGAATGTGCCGCGATGTATGAAAAACACTTGAAGAACCGCCAAGGTCGTCACTAGGAGATAATATTTAATGTGGTATTCTACCAAGCCGAGAATACTGTTGCTTCGCTACTATTAATCAGTACGCGTCAATAGTATATTACCGCATCTGAAATGTAATTCCAATCAAATGCTAAATTCAAAATTAAATAAATTGCCCATTTCTAGCCTTTAAATCACCGAACTTTCACAAAGTCATCATATTCTATAACACAACTAGCACATCACAATAGCACAACTAGTAATTGTTTTCTCAGTGCGTGTGTGAATTCGTTAATAACTAGTTAAAAAATTAAAATTTAAGGATAAGGATTAAACAAAATTTATTCACTACAGAAAAATTTATCGAGTGAGTTTGGTGATTTTAATTTTTTAGTGTCTGTGTCATTTAGGGTCTGTGTCCTTTAGGGTCTTTGTGAATGTGTTAAAAACATGTTAAAATGAAAATTTTGACAGCTAAAGTTAAATATTTTTTTTATTCACCTCAAAAATCTATAAAAAATTTAACGAGGTATAGACCGTCTATAAATATTGACAAGTGAATTTAAAAAATCATAACCTCATTTTTGACAAAATCACTGTGGTTAGTTATAAATCAATAAAACTAAAATCATAGTTGGAGTATATTAACTAAATTTTATTGGGAATTTTACAACAACAATAGCATTCCGTCTGGATTAATTTCAATCCAAATTTTTGTTGGTTTTATATTGAAATAAGGGGAAATTTTTCGTTCTAATTTTTATTTCTGTGCCTAATAAAATACGCATATGTTTGCTACCGATACATATATATTGTCACCGATGCGATTGTTTTGTGTATATATTTGTTTTTTTAACTAAATATTTTTAATACATTGACAAAGACCCTTAGTAAAAATAATTTGTTAAAAATTTGGGGAAATAAAATTTGTCGGGGTGAAATATTTTTAATTTTTAAATTGGTTTTGCAGTGTGAATAAGTCAAAATTTTGATAATCAATCTTTTAAAATGAATTGCATCACGACAAAATATTCAAAATTACGAACTGTTTTTATTCTGCTAGTTTCCTCCGTATAGGATATACTACGATTTGTTTATCGTAGTATATCCTATTTCTATTATTTCTACCACGTCAATACCATCTATCACATCAAATCAATCTCAACCAAAATGTAAGGTTAGATATTTTTAACATTATTTGTCAAAATTTATGTGAATTTTCATTGGACCAAAAAATTGCTTTACCCTAGATTTGCTCTACCCCAGATTTTGTAGTTTTATTGGTAAAAAAATTGCTTTTTTTTAACTATAGAGCAGTTATGAAAGATAGATTTTTTGCGAGATTTATTCATCACCAACATAAAAAGAAATGTCAATTCTCGATTTTTATATCTGTCATTCGTAAATGTTGTCTTGTCGGTGGATTGTATCTTGATTTTAGATAATAGACGCTGTGTCATTTGTATTTTTGATTTTTTTTATGATAGACGCCGTGCTATTTGTATCGTGCAAGTGTTTCTTGCTAATTTGCTATGTTTAGTTGTTTTACAATTTAACATTTTTTATAATCGACCCCGTGCCATTTGTATACAAATCGACCCCGTGCCGTTTTCTTGTTTGTTGTGTTAAAATTTAAAAATACTTTTAAATTAAAATTCACCACTACAATGACAAAACAAAAGCAATCTTTTTACAATTTTCAATGGAGACAAAATTCAGATTTTTTTAACAGAACCAATAAAAATCGACATTAGATGCATACCTCGTTAAATTTTTTATTTTGTTTTGGTGGTGAATAAATTTATATATGCCGTCAAAATTTTAATTTTTAAAACTTTTTAACCTTTTATTAACTAATATACACAGACCCTTAATCTCATTGTTTGGATGTGTTATTAAATTAATTTGGAATGCAATTTTAATTATATTTATATACTATTAATTTTTCTTTATTAAGATCTTTAAAACAAAATAAAGTTTTGCCAAAAATTCAAATTTCAGTTGTACAACTGGTGATTTTTATTTTATATCGCTTTATATACATAAATTTTATTGTATAAGCCAACAAAATACTTAAGCTGCAACCTGCAGTCGACGGCCCTTAAAACATATATAACGTGTGTTCCTAATGAATCTCCTAAAAAAATTTTATTAGGGAAAATTAAACGAAACAATAAACGGGTTTATCTTGATTTTCTTTTATATCATCATTTAATTTGATATTGATAATCGACTTACAATTAAAATTGTAATATGAATGAGGAATTTAATTTCCAAGTTGTGATCCATGTAAATGTAATCGTCAAAATTTTAACGAATTCACACAGCAAAATGTTTCACCTCGTTAAAAAAAGTTCACCATGGTACACCAAATTTTACACAAAATAATTTTAACATATTAACACAGGCCCTCAACAATAAAAACAAATCTCACACATAAAATGTTCTTTCTCCATTCTATGGTACTATAGCTATAATATCACTATATCTATATAGATACAATCATTATGAGTCTCTATCTCGATACTAGTTTTAGATATGACTAAATAAAATTTATTAAGGAATTTAATTTAAATTATTTTAAAAATATTTTGAATACATAAAATTTGGATAAAGAATTATAAAAAAATATCGACGGCTTGAAGACTACTTAATAGATTATATCTACTTTAATAGATTTTCTTTAAAACTAATTGTATTTTTTGTATATTAAAATAAAATTATGCCCTTGCACTTGTCGCCCTGTGCAAATGCACATTTTGCTCATATAGCTGAACCAGCCCTGAATGCCATCGAATTTAAGAAGTAGCCACTTAACTATTTCATAATTTTAATGATCCAGTACAGTTGAATATTTTTAAAAGTAACGATCATCCTTCCTTTGCTTTGTGATTAGTGGAATAATTAAATATCATATAACTAGCAATCGTGTAATGTTACATTTCTTCAACGTATTTATTACCAAGAAGAAATCTTTTCCTTATAAGTTATTTGCTTTATTCAAATAATACCCAAATATTATTACAAACCTTCAGTTTGGCTTATAAGAGTGGGTATTCCATGCCGGTTTTATAACTGTGCGTTTTTAATATTTAGCTTACCTTATCTATAAAACGGTTATCGCATTGTCGTGATAACAATAAAAACTTATTAGATAGAGATCTAAATTTCTGAGATTTTATTGTTTTGTCTTATTGAGCCATTCAATTATTATTGTAAAGATTGGGATTGCTAAATTAATACAGCTCATTAAAATTGCATTGTTGTAATGTTCATATATTTAAATAAAGAGAATACATTAATTTTAATGCTAAGTAATTTAGATAAGTAGGATAAATGCATTAATAAAAAGCGATAATAACTTTTGAGCATAGAATAAGTTTTTAAATTGTATAATGATTGTTTAAAATCATAATTTTTACTAATAAATAAATCATTTTCGTATTTTTTCAATTTAAGGGTCAAACACATGACGAAATTTCCCACTATTCAGGTGCATCAATTTCTACGCGCGGGCGATTTAATACAGCAAATAAAAAGAATCGAAGTACCACCATACATGATAGACCATTATATTTATTTATACAAGGGAATTCCAAAAATGATGTTGATTGTAAGTAAATAAATAGTTTGATAATTTGCACATTTATGCCTACCTACGTTGTATTTATTGGAGAGATTTCGTATAAAACATTGGCTAGTTTAATCCAGCTTTAACAAGCTAATGATAACATTTGAATTTTTGTTCAATTCTATTTACTTACTGATAGAAATTATGGAATATTTTTAGGTTTCTGAGAGATGTATATAGATATGGGTTTGTTTAAAAATAACTTATTCGAAAAATAGTAGTAATTTATGATTAATTAGTTTAATTGAAATTCAATTTTATCTGACAATTTTAATATTTTATTCATAAATAAAATTATTTTTGTTTTTATTAATCGACAAAATTGTTTTTTAAATTAAAATTAATTATACAGCAATAATTTATTAATTACATAATATTACTGGCATTGATCCACATTCGAATTTGTTTAGGGGGTAATCGATTACTACATTAAAGTAAGGCTAGCCAATTTCTTTCTTCAACTTTTATAATGTATCCAGCCAGATTCCTAAACAAAACATGTGGCATAAATACACAGATTTGTTTATTATTTTAACATAAAAAATTAATTTCAATTATTTTTTGGCAGCAATTTTAATTAACTAACTGATTTAAATATTTAATGGCTTTACGAACAAAAAGATTATTTTTATTTTTATTTAAGCAAATATTTTAACAATTTGATAAATTGTGTTTGGTAATATATGACTTTATTTCGATGGCATAAACATTTAGGATAACATTGAATACTATGATCGATCTGTGTAATGTAATACCGATGTATGCCATTTTTTGTCAGTGGCATGTGCGGAAAGTCAAAATTATTTGCGATTTTAATTTTTTTGGCACAAATCAAGTATTTTATAAAATCTTGTGGATTTAATTAAATCGTTTGTTCAAGGTAAAAGATTATAATATACAAGATTCTTTTGTACTACTCTCCAGAATTATTTGCTCGACGACATTGACTTTAAGTTTTTTAATAAAATCAAAATTCTTATCTATCAACACAGTTATTATGTATTTGTAACAATATTAAATAAATTATTTTGTTGAAGAAATACATAAAGTTGTTTTTTCGCGTCTGCCGCGAATTATTATTGTTCGGCTTATTTGTAAACAAAACGTGTAGGTGTCATTATTTTATATAATTTTTGCATAAATTTTGTGAATACAAATTAGAATTCACTTGAGAATGATGTGCCATAACCACCCGCCCGACACTTTTAAGTAATTTCAAATGCTATTTTTGACTATGACATACTACTTCCGTGTATTAGCCAAACATATATTATATAATTTTGGAATCGACAAATAAATGCAATATGCCCTTTAATTATTGAATAGTTCGAAAATAACTTTAATGAATAATTTTCCGTTTGGATTTGAGTTATTAATCGTTTTGAAAAATTTGAAAGTGTTTACGTAACCACACAGTGTGGGATGTACTTATTTATTAAACTAATAGTCTTAAAACCACTTCTTAATCTTGGTTCTGATCTTTGTATGATTTAAAGTGTTTGTATAGAGTTAATGTTCGTGTACAGTCACAACGAAATATTTATGTTTTAATTAAAAATGTAAACAAGACAGTATGTAAATTTCAATGTTAATTAATCAAAATAAAAAAATTATAATTTTTGGCATTTTATATCGTTGTGTTAACTCAATGACTGGCGATTTCGATAGGTCGCCGTAAATCTTGTGCTTCGCATGTTAAACTTTCTTTTGTTTCTTTTTTGTGTTTTTTCAGTGGCGATTCAAAAAATAGAAGAAATTATTCAACATGAATTGATAAACAGTCAAAACTCAAATAATCCAAAATTGCCTAAATTTCTAACGAATCGTAATTCCCAGCCTAGTAATAATAATATGCAATCTCTCGCTGCAGTAGTAGGAAATGATTCATTATTGATCGACAAAATAATAGTTGGTTTGGATCATGCTCCGGAGAGTTTCGATCTTAGAGGTCGAGTGATTGGTGTGGGTGGCGCAAATTTACATTATATTCGAAATGAAACAGGTGCCATGGCTACTCTAAGAGGGAATAACTCAGGTTTTACCGATATCCATTTAGGTGGATACGAATCGAACGAACCAATGCATTTATACATAGAGCATACACATTTTAATGAACTACAAGCAGCAAAACAATTAGCTAAAAATTTAATTGAAACAGTTCAACAGGAATTAATTCAGTTCCAACAGTTAAATCCTCCCATACCTGCCAATGTACAAATAACGACTCAACCCACGATAGTACACTCTGAAATATTTCAACCTCAACAACACCAGCAAATGAATATTTCACAAAGTTTGTTGGCTGTACCGCCACCAATAGTACAACACAATGGAGTTATACAGCAACCACCGCCGCAAACGATAATGCAACCGCAAAATATTATGCAACCGAATGCGCCTCAAACAATATTTCCTATTCAGATACACCATCAGCCCGGAAATAATATGGTGATTCATCATTCGGGCCAACAACAAATAAATCCTATTAGTAACTTAAATATACCGCCACCAGGCATACATATGCCTATGAAAACTGGACAATTGGTACAAATACAAGGAGCTGGATCGCATTTGTCACAGCCACCACCAAATATACAGATTCAACCGCAACAGCAACCGACTCAAATACTTTTAAATCAAGCACCACCCAACTATCAGTTTCAATATGTGCAACAAGCACAACAACAGAAACCGATCGATCAGCAGGCCCAACAAGTTACGATACAGAACATTTATCAAACACCACAACAAATGCATGGAATAGTACAGCAGTCACCAACATTACCGCCTCAGTTTGATCAAATCCAAGTACGTGGGCAACAAATGCAAGGGACACAGCAATATATAACTGTTCCTGGGACCACAGCTGCGTTTATGATGCCACCACCGAACATAATACAATCTAATCAAACAAGGCCGATACAAAACGTGATATATTCACAGCCTCATCAAATTCATTACTCAGTACCGAATGAAAACAATGTGAATCAAAATATGATTACAACAAGTGCAACCTTGCTGACCAACACAACCAATTCAAATGAATTTAGTCTGAAGGATGATAAAAATAAAATTGAGATTTTGAATAATGCTAATAAAAATGATAATTTTTTGCTGAATAATAAACCTCCAAACAAGAATCAACCACCTCAACAGCCACCTGTCCTTCAAACTCCCGTTTCTTTGTCATTTACACAAATGCCACCCCCACTTCAACCACCAACGATTCAACACATCGTTGAACATCAGCAACACAATCAAGTTCCTGTGTCTATGTCACAACCTCATCAAATACAAATAACGGCTGCTAATGTTCCAACATCAAATTTTATTCTAAATGGACCTCAGTGGACCGTTGCACCACAACATCAACCTCCACCACATTCACAAAATACAAATCAATTAATACATGTGGCTCAGCACCAACTACCACCGCCACAACAGCATCCTCAGTTTCGTAATCCTCAAGATGGAAGTTACCACTTTTATGGTGATGGTAGTGGGTTTCCACTAAATCAACAAATTCAATTTCAACAGTCAACTTCTTGTCCACCCCCAGCTCGTCCACCAATAACTCAACAGATTAATATAGAACCACTACAGCAGCAACAACAATTTGGTCCACAAATACCGCCACAGCAACAGGGACCTCCACGGTTTCATTTGCAACAGCAGCAGCAGCAACAGCAAATACGTGTACTGCGTCAAATCGATACAGGACCTCCGCAACAACATAAAAGACTTACAGCAGATCTACAACAACTAATGCTAATGTCCCAACAGGAAAACAATAACGGAAATGTAAGTGGACGAGATACAATGTTTGGTGATTATTTTACAAACGATAATAAGTCGCTATGTGAATAGTAAATAGTTTTATTGATTTATGAATATTTTTTTTGTTTATTCATTTTTTTAGCAAATTGTTGATTCGTATAAAATAAATCGAAAAAGAAAATCGGAAAACGATGGCGATCCACCACCAAATGCAGCACCCAAAATTGGAATGGGGTAAGAATTGTATATTTTCTATTTTATTATATAATTTTAAAATTTATTTATTTTAATTACTGAATAATAATTTTATTAAATAAGTTTTATAAATATTAGTCATAAGTTAAAATAATTAAAAACAAAAACAAAAAAATAATTTTATCTAGGTTTAAATGAGATTGGGTGTATTTTGAGCATTGGGCATTGTTTGTGATGTAATTTTTTTAAATGTTAAAATTATTTCCTATGAAATTTATGATCAATTTATGTATTCAAATAACGTAAAACATAATATGTTTCAAGCTAATTACATAATATATTTATTATACTTGATTTAATAAACACATATTCACATTATTCCACAGACCATAGTTTCTAAGGTCGAAGCTCATTGCGTACTAACATGCAAATTCTGTACATATACATACTCGAATATTTATGTTTTAAGTTATTTTTTATTAGCCTCTTAAGCAGAAAAGTAAGAATATATAGTTTTTATGTAGATTTGCGATTTCATACAGTAATGTCTACTCGCCCGTAAGCGGAACCAACGTGTATTTAAAAAAACTTGTAGTTTTAAAATTGCAAAAAGTTGGACGCAGACTACGTTACAAGCTAAAAAACTCATAGTTAAGATTATACTCCATTTTTTGATAATTTTATAAATGTTATCTATCGATCACTGAATTCTATCATTCAAAAATTAGTAATAATAATAATAACACATGTAAAAAACTCGTGGTTTTGGGGCAAACGATTCATATCCATACTAACCTGTTATTAGCAAGTTTTTTTGTATTTTTTTGCGTATCTTCTACCACAGTTGGGTTTGGCTTATCACCTTTCAAAACTAATAAAATGCTGACTACAATTTGTCTACCACCACAAATAAAACTGGTCACGCTTGTTGAATTTATTTTATTAAAATAAAATATTAAGTCATAATAATATTAAGTCATAAATAAGTCACGTTAGATTTGGTAAATTTTATGCGTTCATTGTGGTCACTTCGCGTAATGTTTACTTGTAAATAATGTTTACTTATTCGTTTATACTTTATACAAGTAAATCTGTCAGTTATACAGGAATTATTTAATTCCGATCTAACTAAACATATTATTTGTAGTTTTAGATTAGGTTGGTTTGTTAATTGTTTATAATATAATTACGTGTGGTGTCTAAATCGTAAACTGACCGAGAAATATTTTTTTTTTCGTACTTACTGTTCTGCCTTGAGAATTCATATCGCTTCATATTTATAACAGGTAAAATATTGACTTAAAACAACTTTGACATTGAAAATAATAATTACATAAAAAATAATAATAATAGTAATAAAAATTGGTTGAATATAATTTTTATTTAATTTAGGTAAACGTTTTTTTTTTTTTGAAATTTTGTCTATTTTGGTTGTAAGAAAACGTTTGGACGAACGATATAGCTGCGTCATGTTCGTCAAGAATAATCATATATAAATCTAAATCGATAGTCTTTAAGTGTGTAAAGTAATTTAAATTTATTTTTTTAACTTTTAATTTTTCAGAAGTAAATGTTATTTTATATAAATAATAAATTTATAATTTTAAATAAGATATCTATCATCTATAAATTTAGATCATTATCAAAAATAAAATAATTTTGGTATAAATGTAAAAAAATTAAAACAAAATACTACGACATACTAACTAATTAGATAATTATAATTAGTTTGACTCTATGATTCAAAACATTTAATTAATTAGAAAATTTAATTAAATAACTGTTATTTACATAACCTGTTATACGATTGTATATAAAACATATTAATCATTTAAGTGTTTGGTTCTATTTTTATTCAAATTAAACAAGATTTATTATGAATGGTATTGGGGCAAAAATTCTTGTCTTTTTCTCTTCTTTGCTTACATTTGATATATTGATAGTTATTTCTGTAGCAAATGTTATAATAAATAAACGATCAGCTTTCATCAATGTTTTGGAATATGATCATCTAACGATATTTGATATCATATATGTACTAGGTATATCGCCACTGATGTAAAATTTAACAAGATGTATGATGCAAATATAAATTATTTCTTCATGTAGACTCGCCCTAATTATAATGGTTTTCATTTCGGAAATGTTATTGTTGTTAATACATAATTCATTAATAATGTGGTGCATGTATCATAATTTTTAAATTAACAAAATAATTGTGAAGTTTTGCATATTAAAGAAAAAATCTAAGTAAAATCTAATTTCAATGTAAATACCTATTGAAATTTATTAAACCTTGATGATTTTTTAAGAAGACTTTTTAGATTTGTGTGTTAAGGGTTTTAAGAAAGAAAACTATATTTTTGCTCAAAAGCAAGCTTTCCTTTAAAACCGTGTATTATCACTTTAAGTACTATTCCAATTGTTTTTCACTTTCCAAGATAATCGATAGGTCTTAGTTTTGGTTTTCTGCAAGTAAGTATTCCATTGTTTCTTGGTTTATGGATTACATCTAGGAAGCAATGCAAACTCCATAGCCTAACATTTTATTTGATGTGTTACTATTTTAATCATCATTAAAATGGTTTATTGCACTGTCGAATAGGCTGAAAAAGCAAAGGATTTACTTGAAATTTGAAATCACATAGAAAAAAGTTTGCGTAGTACAGAAGTATTCGGATGATTTATCGGCATCGATTCCAAAAATTCGAGTTTTTGAAATTTTTGATTAATTCAAATATAAATTTTGGTAAACGACGAAAAGTTTCTGTTTTGATAATTAAAATGGCTCAATAGCTTCCAACAGACACCTATAATAAAACGCTTATCAAAATTAAGTTTATAGATGGGTCATTTGGCTGACGAGGTTTTATTTGCAACATGAATAATTTTTTTTATATAGGATCCCGTAACTTACATCTTTAAAGTGTATCATTCACTCTAGTTTTGTCCGAAAAAATTAAATTATTATTTACCCTTAATTGTACTCCTTAAAATTGAGTTGCAATTTACAATTGATATAATTTGATATTTGTTTGGGTATAGTAAACAAATACTAGAGACTAAAAAAGTGTTCTTAATTAACGTGTCTTCGGTATTACCATGATTCGATTTAAACGAATTCTACTGTAATTAAACCTTTTCTATTAGTAGCCTACAAGAAACACATACAAGTGATGTAGCTCATCAGAATAAAAATTCAATCAATCGAAATGTTACGATCAAATATAAGACAGTTTGGCTTCTGATGTGACCATTATGCAAGATTGGACGTAAGTTTTTCACATAAGTCGGTTTGATTTGTTCTTTTCACTTTGCTTTTTCGTTACAGACTGATTGTTGCATATCATTTTTGTTGCCATTTTTTATAATTGCACCTAGTTCCTAATCTTTAAAGAATCTTAAATTTAATTTCTTCTAAGAGCTGTGTAAACCTTTTCACACTATCATGTTTATTCCATAGGATTTTAATCGTTTCGTTCTGAATAGTTTTTCAAGGTTAAATTTAACTCTCAACTTTCGGCTCTCCTTGTGCATTAATTTAAAATAATTAATTTACTTAAGTGTAATCAATCAAAAAAAATTTATTTTGAGTACCACTTTTCGTTTTAGACCTTGTTTTTTTAGTGATGATTCAATAATTTGTTATATATTAGGATTTTCGTTAATTTTTGCTAACATTGATTTTTCATAAGTAGGTTGAGCTTTACTCAATAGTTTAAACTTCTTAAATTTTTTCATTAATTTGTGTTATTGATTATAAAATGTTTGATATGTACATACATGATTTAGGTCATCAAATTTATTGAAATAGTGTATTCTCATTAAAACGAATAATTTATTAAACATAGTTTTTGTCTCATGTCCCCAATGTGTTAAATAATGTCCTCGAGAGATTTATAAATTGGTATAACCACTTATCATTTTATACAATTGGGTTATAATGATCAATTTGACAATATAAGTCTTATCTTTAACATGATTGTTTTTTTTTTAATTTGACACATGTTAAATGGTTTATATTTTTTTACTCGACGTTTTTTTCAATTTGAATTTTTTTTTAATCCTTTAAGAAACTTTTGTTTTTTTTTTTAGGTTTGTTTGACATTCTATCTTCAATTTGAAATTGAACTTTTATTTATTTGCACCTTATTTAAAGTTTAAAAAAATTTAATATTACGATATTATCGTTAGAAACGAAGATTGAACAAAATTTTTTTTTTATATTAAATTTATATTTAAATATATTACTACATAATTTATTATATATTTGTATATTATTATAAAATCCTAATTATTATTTAAAAATTAGATTATTAATAAACGAAAGAGATAATCAGCGAATGGGGGGCTCGAACCATCCACCCCCACCACCAATAATAGGACCAATTAACAACACAACACCAAATACAACAATAACATCGTCAAGAATAACAGCAACAACAAATTTATCAGGTACTGATATTAATCTAAGATTAATAAAATTTTTTTTATGCTTTAATATTAAATTATTGTATAATGGTGGGTTGTGTATGTTGGGGCAACAAGGTAAGTAATTTGTTTTGTTGCTGAAGAATTGGAACGTGCACGGGGCGAATAAGGCACAATCGAAACAAACTACTAATTAATTACTAATAGAGTATTCTAATTTTATTATTGTTTTATATATAAATAGTTAAAGACAACAACAATAAATATACTGAATTGTTAATTATTATTTAGGGTATTTATTTATTTATTAATTATGTGGATTTTAAAAAATTAAAAATATGAATAATTTTATGAAAAGTGAAACCCGAACTACTACTACTCTAGATTAAATTTATTTTATTTTTCAAAGATTTAATTTTTTTTGGTTTAAATATTTCAGAGAATTGTTTTTTTTTGGAACGAAACCTAATAATAATTTCAATTTTCCTTTTTCAGACCTCTATATAAATGTGTAATGGGATTTATTTTGTTATTACAATACTTGAAAAAAAAAATGTGTGAATTTAATTTAACTAAGTAAACTAAAAACTAATAATTTTATAAATTTTTGTTTATTTATTTAATTAATTTATTTGGTTATGGTAGTTAATTAGGATACAGAACATCTGACAACGTTTCAACAAATAAGATTTATTTTATTAATATTTTATTATATAATTTTTTTAAAATATAAAATACCATAATTAATTTTAATTTGATTTAACACTTAAATTAACCTATAGACCTACATATTAGCCTTGTGGCATGCCATAAATTCTCTGATAATAATGTTGTTTTTTATTCTTTTATGATTTTGATCAAGACACGATTTTATATTTTATAATTTTATAATTTTATTTTATATGTCTATAAAATAAAAATGTATTTTTGTGATACATTCCATAATTTTATTTCTTGTCTTCTGTATACGAATTTTAGGCACCAGAAACTACTGTATGTTTAACTAATAATTAATATAAACAAAATGTAGCTTAATTTTTATTCAGTCGAGTTCTACCGACGTTTTAATCGATTGAACATGTGTTTTATTACCCGATTAATGTAAACAATGTGTTGATTTATCAGTTACATAAGAAAAGTGAAAATTATGTTTACTTGTTATTTTGAAAAAAAGTCAATTTTATACATTGATCTAAATATAAATAACGATTAATGCAATTGTGTAGATTAGCTAAGATGTGGACCACCGTTTACACAATAAATTTAGTAAAATATCTCATGATTCTACCGTGAAATTTAATTTTGCCATAGTTAAACATAAGAATTTTTCAAAAATAGTTTCATATTAGTGCTCCAAATAAATTATAAATTATTTCATTATTAAAGCATTGTGCAAAACCCAAATTTAAAATTATTTGTGATCACAAATCACACAAGTAAAATGTTTTTGATCAATCATTTTTCACTCGACAAATAAATATACACACTCCTTTGAAATACGAACTATAGGTGGTATCAGTCCGACATTCAAATTAAAAATTAAAAATATTTATCATTGCCATGAATTTTCAGTTTTATTATTTTAAATAGCCAAATTGTAACATATATTTTTTTTTTGTGTTTTATTTCAAAACGAAAAAAAAAATTATTAATAGCCGGTGAAACAAAAAAAAAAAAATAAATAAATTGCAAATCTTTGAATTATAAAGTAAATTTATAATTAAAAAAAATTATCTTGTTTCATAAACAACAGACAGACATTATGGCAAATCAAAAAAAATAAAAAATATATTATATATTTATAAAAATAATAATACGCCTCGGAGTTATTTATTTATTTTTCTATTAATTTTTCAATTTGTTTTTTTTAAATATTTAAATATATATTTTAGATTTCATGTATATGGTACATACAGATCTTGAACATTTTTTTTACAAAAGATTTACTACATATCTACATTGTTGATTAGGAAAATGGCTTTTTGGATTTTATAAAGAAATATTCATGATTTTTTGTGTTTTTCTTTTCTTTTCTCAACGCGCTAACTTAGATGAAGCAAATCAAGGCAACCGACCTGAATTTGGTGGAAGAAATAATCGAGATATTAGACAAATTTTACAGCAAAATAATATGTCGAAAGAAGAATTGCAATGTGACTTAAAGTCACCGATACTAAAAGATAAATTTTATGAAGGTCGACCGGGTGAAGGGATCTTACAATGTCCACCACCTCCACAAATTAATTCACAGCAAAATAGTAATAAGAATGGTCCAAATAGTAATTTTACCAATAATAATTGTAACAGTAATAATAATCATAATAATCACAAAGATTTAATTTTTAAACGGAACTTTAATAATAACCATGGTGGAAATAATATGAATGTCCTACCATTTCGAATGGCCGGACCATCACAAATGCAACCCCCTCCACCAACCTATCGTAATCAATTACCGCGGCTTATGGATGATAATCGACGACATAATATTGAAACGCTACCAATGTATAACCATCCACATCGTGGAAATGGAAATAATGGTGTAATGGGAGGTGGTGGACCTCCAAGAAGTATGATTGGTGGTGATCCACGATACCGTGGTGGTGGTGCCCAATGGTGAACACAATAAATCACAAACACAAAACTACCAACCATTCAATTAGGAATTTATATAAGATTAATTTTTTTTAGAAATTTTTTGAGATTAAAATGTTTATAGTTGAACTAATTTTAAATATTTTGAAATATTTCGATACAAAATCGAAGAATGTTGTTTTATGAATTATTTATTTTTAGATAAAAACATTAAATAACACAATTTTAATAATTTAAATGTATTTTATATAGAAGTCCACAAAAGCTTGTGGAAAGCGATAATGGAGTCAATCATATTGTGTAAAATAATTGTGAAATTTAAATAAATATTTTATTGAAATTTTTGTGTAGTTTATTGATTAATTTACAACTTTTTGTCTATCATGGCGAATCTCAACGGTTTCATGTTGTGATTGCTTTTTTTTTTTTTTTAAACATTTGCTTGTGTATATATTAAGTTACAGAATAAAACATTTTATTCTGTGGTTATCATTCAATTACTTTTAAGTGTATTGCATTGAACCGATCGCATAATTTTATTGTGGGTGGTGATTTTAAAGTATAAATATTGTGGCGACATGTGTACATCGCAATTTGGAGAAATTCCAAAACCTCCACATTGAGTTTCGCAGTTCGTTTATTGGCGAACAGCAGATTATTCATTTCAAAGGACATGCAGCATAAAGCAGTGAAAGGTAAGCCGTCGCCATGGGGCTAAAGGTATTTCTAGTATATGGAAAAACTGGATACCTATATGAATTGGTGCTGCATCAAGGGAATACGACTCAAATTGATTTAATCGACCGAACAAATTTGGGATTTACTGCAGCTATCATCAAGCATTTGATTAAATGCATCACTGCAGAAGGATATATCCATTTTTTTATAACTATTTTAGTAAATTTCTATTATTTTCAAGCTCAAGTAAAATAAATGCACAAATAGACTTAGCCGTTTTAATAGCTTGTTTTAGTACAGATGTTATGATGAAAAGAAACGACGTGGCACCACTGAAGAAATCACAAGTCGTGATTGCAATGTTGTCCTAGTAAAATGGCAAGATAGCCAGCCGAGCAGTTTATCTTGCATCGAATTTTACTTTGAAGGGAACAGAACCTACCGTAGATCGCTGGGTTAAAAATGCTAAAGCGTATGTGAAGATAAAGCATCCTGAAGTAGTTAGATTTCAAATACAATAAATGTATGGGCAAGATTTGTTGTGATTTAGTAGATCAATATATGAGTTACTACAGATTTTTTAATAAATCTCGCATGAGGACATTACGAGTAATTTTCGCTGTAAGCGCCATTTATTTGGAGAACAAACAATATTCTGCTTTTCATAAACTGCCAACTAATGCAACTAATATTGAATTTGTAAATTGTCGGTTGTTTTATTCTGAATAAATTAATGATTTTTTTTTATAAATTACCGTATAAATATCTGCCTACTAGTATCTTTCAACATATAACTCGTATTGGCTACATATGTGGCCGGAACTTCCTGGACTAATGAAAAAACAGGCGGTGTTCTAAACAGTTTTTTAGAGATCGTTGACCATAAATTAGTAAATAACAATCATACATAACTTATTTTAAAATACTATTTATTAAAAGTCAGTAGTCAAAGGGTTAAGTCAAGTTAGACACCTAATTTATTGTACACAAATTTTGTAAGATAAGCAGAGACATCTTACGATGATAAAAAACTTTGTATTAGGTGTTTGACTTTGCTTAATGATTTAAATTCAATTGTCCCGGCGCGGTTCAACAATTTATCCACCTATATAATTGTGCGTAACTGCGCATGGAAAATAGTAAGCAGTTGTAATTATCAGAAGTTGATTATGGAAGCATTTCGAGTATCGACATGTCGAAATATGTGGCCAGTTTTATGTAAAAAAAATTATTTTACTCATTAATCAATTTTTTGAAGAGTAACAGCTGTCTTGTCAAAACTCGAAATGCTTACATAATCGCACCTCACGAGCCTTCGATTGGATTAAATTTATTGAAAATTAGATTAACTGCAATTAAATGTAAGTCGACCCTGTGGTCGCGCAATAAATCATTATGCTGACAACGGTGAAAAGTAGGACGTTAAAAAACACTATTAAATTCTATTTGGCCTTAAAATATCAGCTTTTGCCTATATGATCTAAAGATTAAATGGTATTTATATATCGCGAGACGATTATGAAAATAAGTTTGTTAAGAGTATTATTAAGGAGTAAGTATATCGCTAATAAAAATGGATATCAATTTTAAAAAATTGAGGATATGAACAAAAAGAATCTCAACAGAATGAAATATTGACAGAATACTACTATGTTTGATGACCAACATGTCAAGTGCAACACCAATGAACCTGATCCTGAATTTTTGTAGAAATAGTAATTCAATTGATTAATTTGGCATTGGTTAGTGATGAGTTTTGTCATAGCTGTGCAAAATTTATGCTATTAATCGAAAACTTCTTAAAACCATACGTTCCAAAATATTTCACTTGCCCATTTTAAACTGCAAAAATTATTCGATGAATCAAAAAAAATATATGTAGTGTAAGGTTAGCTCATTAAAACTACTAAATTTATGGCATATAAATAGAATATCCAAAATACAGAAAATATATGATTGTTAGCCCAAAAACTAGTGCAATAAATCAAAAATTTCAAAAAAAATCCCACAAATACGATTACTCTTTTTACTCATTTTGTCTTTATCAACCAAACCCAACGACAAAAGCTCCAATCAACTCGGTTTCGTTTTATTTTAATTTCGCGGTACGAATACAAGTGTTACAACTCAACCGATATTTTACACTGAGAAAAACAGTAATCGAAAGAAAAAATAAAAGTTGCAGTGTTGCATAGAAAATTTTTCTTCAGTCAACTGCGAACTGTCAAGTTTCTTGTTTGAAGTTATTAGTTGCTTATGTTGAAATTAAAAATTTAATTTATTGTTACATTTTTATTTGTATATATATATTAAATAAAATAAAATTATATTTATTTAAATTAAATGTACAAATTAAAAATTAATTTTCATACTATGGATACGTGAATTAGAGTTACAAAAATAATATTAAACAAACGTGATTACTGGGTGTATGTGTAACACTTGAAAAAAAAAAAAATTAAAAAATTAGTGATTCCATTATTAGCTGCGCTTTTAATTTCATAAATTTATTAAATAGTGAACAAAATTAATTTTGCAGCTGCTCAATTTTATAGCATTGTTGAAAAATTTAAATCAAGTTATTCGGACTGAAAAGTGTTAAATATTTTATAATTAATCAATTTTTGTTGTGTTTGTGTTGTGCATTTATTTTTATTATACTGAAATTAAATTTGTCAAGAATTGATAAATTGTCATAAAATTTATGTCCCAAAATAAAATATTAAACAATAAAATAATACAACCTAGCAATATGATAAATAAGAATTTAAATAAAAAAGTTAATAGTAATCTATTTACTAAGGAATACGAAATAAATGATAAAAAAATATCTGTACGAAATATTTTAACCAAAGTAAGTATTTTATAAATGTGTTCATTATTTAATATGAATACATCTTAATGTTAAATTCTGCTATTAAGATGATCGACTACACTTTTTACTGATAACAATTTTAATCTTTTAACTACTCAATCGTACTAAAACATAACACAAAAAAATATTATGTAACCAGCAGCAAGGGTGACAGTATAAAATAATAGTTTACTAATTATTAGTAGTGCGATAAACCTAACAATGACTCAGTCTAATTACATTAAAGACTGTTAGCCAGGTGTGTTGACCTTCCAATTTTGAATCCATAAACATTAAAATTTTAATAGTTGTTTCAAGATAATGTTATGGTCACAAGACAGTATAAAATCACAGATTACAATATTTAAATTAATTTAAGTTAAATTTAATGTTTTATCTCTTTTTAAGTAATAATTATGTAGATAAATATACCTTTACGATGTTTTGATTGTTTGCATCGCTCTGAGATTTTTGTGTGATAATTTTAAAAATTAGTTTTAATAATACCATGTAAATTTAATTAAAAAATATTTCTGGTTAATGTAATTACATTTAACACTATCTAGTCAGCAGTCATACGCAATGGTAATCACTTTACCACGCCTCGGTCTCGGGTTATATAATCGCCATTGACCAAAATAAGCAGAAATTAAATATGTAATTGTATCTTGCACCGGTGATCAAATAATTGTTTACAGACAATTAATAACAAGTGGTTCAAAAGGTCACGGTACTGAAGCCTAAGACCTATTCTGAATTTGGCAAAGTTCACAATTTTAAAAACCAATTAAATAAACAACATTGTCTGCATGTTTTGATTTATTTATTGATTGTAAAATGAATTTTAATTTAGAAATACATTTTACAAATATTTGGGGCTTCAAGACCAATTTCAATTCCATTGTAACTCACTTGTGGTTAACTAAACCTGCCATTTTTAATTTAGGTGAAGTTCAAGTTTCTTACTTAGGCGATTCCAGCTTTTTCGCCGAGAGATAATTCCTTTTGTAAGGAATGTTCTTCTTTTGTATTGAAATTAAATCCCAATCTCACTCTTTTTGTATTTGTTATCTGTACCGTAGTCCAAATCTATCTATGCAGAGACACGTCACGAGTTTGATATTATTTCCAGTTCAATTGATAAGATACATCAGATCTCTCCATAATGTCTGAAGTGGTGGTCTTGGGAGATTTTAATATTCACAATGATACATGGTTAAATACATAGTTTAAAATACACAACGAAGAGATCAAATAGGTGATATGTTGATTTGTTTGCGGCAATGAATAGTCTTGTCCCACTTATCGACAAACCAACTCGGTACCCTGCCATGCCTGACAAATATTCTATTGATGTTAATGCTCCACTAGGTCTTTCCGAACTTGCGTTGGTCTCAGCAAAGTTTCCGATTATTCCACCTACTTCGAAACCCAATACACGTGCACATAGACTAATCTGGCATTACCAAGTTGCACATTGGCGGAGTCTCAATCTATTTGACTCTCTTTTTGATTGGGCAGCATGTTTTATTAATAATAATGCTGATGTAGCATCCAAATATATAAATTAGGTGATTTTAAAAGGAATAAAGGTAGCCTTTATAAAATGAATAGGCAGGAATTTCAATGGTTTAATTCAAAATCTATACCCGCTATCTCTAAAAAACAGGAACTAACATAAATTGTCTCAATAATCGTTCTAATGAAAATCTTATCAAATTTAGGATAGCCCGAAATAAAGCTAATGCAATCATAGTCGGGTCGAAACTAAACCATGACCTCAAAATTCGTAACCAAGTGCGAAATGTATTAGATTCCAAATCAAATAGCCGAATCGGTAAGGCATCATCTATTCCTTTATTGTTTTATAAGAATAACTATTATATAACCACCATTTAAAAGGCAAATTTATTAGCGTCTCACTTGGCTTCCGCGTCGACTCTGCCCTTTCTTTCTAACCAATCCCCAACGGCATGCACTATTCTTTCTTCATCTATGCCCAACATTTATTTTCGATCTTGAGTTGTTTCTAAAGTTCTTAGAACTCTGAGCCCATATAGAGCAACTGGACCTGATAGATCAATTGTCTTAAATTCATTTTTTCAAAACTTCTCCTTTCAATTACCGCCCAATTGCTTTGTTGCCGACCTTATCTAAAGTAATAGGATCTTTAGTGAATTTTCACCTTATGAACCTTTTGAGATAGGTAGCGCAGATTTTCAATGTGGGCTTCGTAAGAATCGCTCTTCAGGTGATCATATTACCTATTCAACTCATTTTTGGGGAAAAAGTAGAAAAATGTGGTGAGCTAAGTATCGTATCTAGATATTTCAAAAGCATTTGATAGAGTATGGCATCAATGTCTGACCACTAAAAATCGGTCACTGAATATTGATAGTCCTCTTATTCAATGGATAGAGAGTTATAGAATAGGACGATCGATCAAGGCAGTATTAGATGGCAATTAATCCGATTCGCATGAGATCAATGCTGGTGTACTGCAAGGTTCATCTCTATTGCCTACCTTATTTTTGATCTATATCAATGATATTTTTTCATTGAAATCATAAAATCCACTCAGTGTCTGCTTCTATTGAGTTTAACAGCCGAAAGGACTGAAATTCCTATTTAATTTGCTCTCGTCAAATTATGAATAATACACTTCTGACTTGCATTGACAAGGTTATTAAATGGGGCGAACCTAATATGGTAGAATTTAATTCACAGAAGTTTCAATCTTGTCTGTTTTCAAAAAAAAAAAAAAAAGTTTAAAATTATGTTCCACAAATAATAAACGGAGTTCTCATTAATAGGTCTTCCTCATGTAATTTGGTACTAAAGGAAAACCACTTAAATGGAAGCACTCCACCTTACACTCCATCTTAAGCAGACCTCATTCATGATGAAATGTACAAAAATAGGTGAAATATAATATGTAACAAACAAAAAAAACAGGATCTCGAACCCCAGCAATTTGGGGTTCGGTTTCAGGCTCAAGCACAAGAATATATTAGGTTCGGTTTCAGGTTTGGGTTTGAGTTCGGGTTTAAAAAAAAATCTAAGTTATTTTGTATGTTTATTTAAAAAAAATTCAATTATACGTAAAAATGAATTTCCATTCAATTGGGCACGCTGTGGCACTAAAATTAACTTAGGGCAGAAAAAGCCCGCTCTACAGTGACCTAGTTTAATAGTCGGGTATCCAATTTACTGTTTTCGCAGAACTCCAAAACATTTTTCCTTTGGAACTCTTTGAAAAGTTTGTTATCCAGCAAACTCTTTTTTTATAATAAAACCAACGTAGTCGACGTTTTCACTTTCTGCGCTTTCTGTAGCTGCCATCAAACTGTATTATTTGGTTTTCAAGGTTTCTTCGAATACTTCGCGGTCATTTTCATCATCTAATGAACTGGAGAATATTCTATAAACATCAATATTTTCCCCAACTGTTTGTCGATCCATTTGTGATGATTTTAAATTTATTGTTTTTAATTTTTTTGTTTATTTTTTTATTTTTGAAAGGAAAAATTAACTTGAACTCGGACCCGAATTTTGATTTGGTTCGGGTCGGGTTCATAAAATTATGAAAATATCTCTGAATCGGAACGGGTTCAGGTTAAAAAAAATGGGAAAAAATTACATATATTGTCAATTAGTCACGCCTCGCCTCTTCAAAAAGCGAAATTTAAATGATTTTGCCGAGTCTGATTCCTGATAAAGCACTTTAGGTAGCGAGGTTGGCATGCTTTCATCTAGCCTTGTTTCCCCGCCATACATAGTTCAATGCTTTTTTATAATAAAGAGATTATTGAATCACGTCACAGTGTTTTACAATTTTTAGTATCTAGAACTGAAGCTACTAACTTTACTAAAGCTCTGTAAAATAAATCAAAACAAATAAGAAACAAATTTAGCACAGCGCTAACTATATTTGGGCAAATGGTACAGCAAGAATTTCCCAATATAGAGTGCATTAAGTATTGATTTCCGAGATAGAAGCTCCTTTATAATGGAATTCTTAAATAGCTTTACTTAAAAAATAAATAAAAGTGCCCAAAATTATGTCGCAAAAAGCAGCACATTCGTAAGTATCATAACTCAACAGCTGCCACTTCGATTGTTATGCACATCAAATTGATCGCCAACTTCCGTTCTTCTAACATGGTATCATTAACGTCTTCTTTATAATCTGTGATCAACATCACAGATCATATATGAAAATACAAAAGACTTTTGTCTTACTAATACTAATTATTAGATTAATTACGTTTTTGGATCACAAATTGTGATCCAAAAACGAAATTGGTTCAATTTGCGTCGTTGCTTTCTATGTAATTCGTGATCTAATTTGGATCACATGTCGTCAAGAAACACAGCTATTATATTAAATATAAATGACAGTTACTATGCTACACGCAGTTTTTCAAATTTTATTCCAGTGCTTCAAAAAAAATATTCCTCCAACGACTTTTCAATATTCCGAAATGCACCATCGCTTAAAATATTTATAATAATTTGATGTACGAAATTGACCATTTCTATATAGAAGGCTTTCATGAACTTTATACTAGGTATCCATAAATAGACCTTTTTTATTTATGATGGTTTATATATTCATCGTGCGATTAAGCAACCGGAAAACTGCAAAGTACTACAACCTTGTAAGTAACTGAACTTAAACGTGAAGTATTAAGCGAAATGAAGATAAATCAACTAATGTTAACTTCACTAATCAAAACATAAACTGAATACCAATAGAGGTTAATTCCAAACAAATGCCATATGCGAACGTAGCTATTTATCTTTTTGTGACTCTTGATGCTAAGTTACCATGGAAAGGGCATGTCCAAAAAAAAAGATAAGCTCAATATCAAACAAAAAAATGTATTGGCTTATGTATTGGTTAAGTAAATAAATCTTACATATTATGTATGATGTTACGAATGGTATAATAGCTAAATCCCAGCGAACTTTCCAACCACTCTGTAATTAGAGCCGGATTCCACCAGTATAAAAAAAATATTAATTCATACTCTACAGACCAACAAATAAAAGTTAACGTAAGTTTTTAAAAATATCTTGTTAAATACAGATTTTACGTACCAGGTCCTTGTGGCGTGGCTACATTAAAAAAAACAATGAATTTTAACTATTTTGTTTGAAATATTATGAGTTAGTCCTTCACGTAAGTGAAACTAATGATAAAAGTGTATTTTATTGGAGAAAAAATACTATTGATCATTCGACCTAAACCTAAACTTTACACTAGCAAAGTGTTACTACCTCATTAGTCGAACTGACAATATTAAAATACTAGTTAAATATGATTAAAAAACTTAGTTAACTATTTATTGGTTTAAGTTATGCTTATACGATTAGGCATGCCATGCCGTTTTTAATATTTAGCTTACCTTATCTATAAAACGGTTATCGCATTGTCGCGATAACAACAAAAATTAATTACATGTTCGAGAGATGTGAATTTCTGAGATTTTATTTTTTTGATATCGAGCGTCTGAATTTTTCTATATTGTAAAGTTTAGGATTGTCAAATTAATACTGTGTATAAAATGGCATTGCTGTAATGTTCATATATTTAAATAAAGATAATACATTAATTTTAATGCTAAGTAATTAAGATAAGTAAAATAAATGCATTAATAAAAATATGATAAGAATTTTTGAGTATAGACTAGGTTTCAAAATTGTATAATTGTAAAATCATAATTATTACTAAAAAATAAATCATTTTCGTATTTTTCTAATTTAAGGGTCAAACGCATGACGAAATTTCCCACTATTCAGGTGCATCAATTTCTACTCGCGGACGATTTATTGCACCAAATGAAAAGAATCGAAGTGCCATACATGAAAGACCATTATATTTATTTATACAAGGGAATTCCAAAAATGATGTTGATTGTAAGTAAATAAATAGTTTTATAATTTTGCACATTTATATGCATTGATAAAGCAACAGTTTTAAACTTTGTAAACTAATTTAACGTACAATGAATGCCTACCTGCGTTGTAGTTATTGGCGAGATTTTGTATAAAATATTTATACAAAAATCCAGCTTTAACAAGCTAATGATAACATTTGACTTTTTGTTTAATTCTATTTACTTACTGATAGAAATTTTGGAATATTTTTAGGTTTCTGAGAGATGTATATAGATATGGATTTGTTTAAAAATAACTTATTCGAAAAATAGTAGTACTTTATGTTTAATTAGTTTAATTGAAATTCAATTTTATCTGACAATTTTAATATTTTATTCATAAATAAAATTATTTTTGTTTTTATTAATCGACAAAATTGTTTTTTAAATTAAAATTAATTATACAGCAATAATTTATTAATTACATAATATTACTGGCATTGATCCACATTCAAATTTGTTTAGGGGGAAATCGATTACTACATTAAAGTAAGGCTAGCCAATTTCTTTCTTCAACTTTTATAATGTATCCAGCCAGATTCTTAAACAAAACATGTGGCATAAATACACAGATTTGTTTATTATTTTAACATAAAAAATTAATTTCAATTATTTTTTGGCAGCAATTTTAATTAACTAACTGATTTAAATATTTAATGGCTTTACGAACAAAAAGATTATTTTTATTTTTATTTAAGCAAATATTTTAACAATTTGATATATTGTGTTTAGTAATATATGACTTTATTTCGATGGCATAAACATTTAGGATAACATTGAATACTATAATCGATCTGTGTAATGTAATACCGATGTATGCCATTTTTTGTCAGTGGCATGTGCGGAAAGTCAAAATTATTTGCGATTTTAATTTTTTTGGCACAAATCAAGTATTTTATAAAATCTTGTGGATTTAATTAAATCGTTTGTTCAAGGTAAAAGATTATAATATACAAGATTCTTTTGTACTACTCTCCAGAATTATTTGCTCGACGACATTGACTTTAAGTTTTTTAATAAAATCAAAATTCTTATCTATCAACACAGTTATTATGTATTTGTAACAATATTAAATAAATTATTTTGTTGAAGAAATACATAAAGTTGTTTTTTCGCGTCTGCCGCGAATTATTATTGTTCGGCTTATTTGTAAACAAAACGTGTAGGTGTCATTATTTTATATAATTTTTGCATAAATTTTGTGAATACAAATTAGAATTCACTTGAGAATGATGTGCCATAACCACCCGCCCGACACTTTTAAGTAATTTCAAATGCTATTTTTGACTATGACATACTACTTCCGTGTATTAGCCAAACATATATTATATAATTTTGGAATCGACAAATAAATGCAATATGCCCTTTAATTATTGAATAGTTCGAAAATAACTTTAATGAATAATTTTCCGTTTGGATTTGAGTTATTAATCGTTTTGAAAAATTTGAAAGTGTTTACGTAACCACACAGTGTGGGATGTACTTATTTATTAAACTAATAGTCTTAAAACCACTTCTTAATCTTGGTTCTGATCTTTGTATGATTTAAAGTGTTTGTATAGAGTTAATGTTCGTGTACAGTCACAACGAAATATTTATGTTTTAATTAAAAATGTAAACAAGACAGTATGTAAATTTCAATGTTAATTAATCAAAATAAAAAAATTATAATTTTTGGCATTTTATATCGTTGTGTTAACTCAATGACTGGCGATTTCGATAGGTCGCCGTAAATCTTGTGCTTCGCATGTTAAACTTTCTTTTGTTTCTTTTTTGTGTTTTTTCAGTGGCGATTCAAAAAATAGAAGAAATTATTCAACATGAATTGATAAACAGTCAAAACTCAAATAATCCAAAACTCCCTAAATTTCTAACGAATCGTAATTCCCAGCCTACTCTCGCTGCAGTAGTAGGAAATGATTCATTATTGATCGACAAAATAATAGTTGGTTTGGATCATGCTCCGGAGAGTTTCGATCTTAGAGGCCGAGTGATTGGTGTGGGTGGCGCAAATTTACATTATATTCGAAATGAAACGGGTGCCATGGCTACGCTAAGAGGGAATAACTCAGGTTTTACCGATATCTATTTAGGTGGATACGAATCGAACGAACCAATGCATTTATACATAGAGCATACACATTTTAATGGACTACAAGCAGCAAAACAATTAGCTAAAAATTTAATTGAAACAGTTCAACAGGAATTAATTCAGTTCCAACAGTTAAATCCTCCCATACCTGCCAATGTACAAATATCGACTCAACCCACGATAGTACACTCTGAAATATTTCAACCTCAACAGCAGCAGCAAATGAATATTTCACAAAGTTCGTTGGTTGGCCCGCCACCGATAGTACAACACAATGGAATTATACAGCAACCACCGCCGCAAACGATAATGCAACCGCAAAATATTATGCAACCGAATGCGCCTCAAACAATATTTCCTATTCAGATACACCATCAGCCCGGAAATAATATGGTGATTCATCATTCGGGCCAACAACAAATAAATCCTATTAGTAACTTAAATATACCGCCACCAGGCATACATATGCCCATGAAAACTGGACAATTGGTACAAATACAAGGAGCTGGATCGCATTTATCACAGCCACCACCAAATATACAGATTCAACCACAACAGCAACCGACTCAAATACTTTTAAATCAAGCACCACCCAACTACCAGTTTCAATATGTGCAACAAACACAACAGCAGAATCTGACCGATCAGCAGGCCCAACAAGTTACGATACAGCACATTTATCAAACACCACAACAAATGCATGGAATAGTACAGCAGTCACCAACGTTACCGCCTCAGTTTGATCAAATCCAAGTACGTGGTCAACAAATACAAGGGACGCAGCAATATATAACTGTTCCTGGGACCACAGCTGCGTTTATGATGCCGCCACCGAACATAATACAATCTAATCAAACAAGGCCGATACAAAACGTGATATATTCACAGCCTCATCAAATTCATTACTCAGTACCGAATGAAAACAATGTGAATCAAAATATGATTACAACAAGTGCAACCTTGCTGACCAACACAACCAATTCAAATGAATTTAGTCTGAAGGATGATAAAAATAAAATTGAGATTGTGAATAATGCTAATAAAAATGATAATTTTTTGCTGAATAATAAACCTCCAAACAAGAATCAACCACCTCAACAGCCACCTGTCCTACAAACTCCCGTTTCTTTGTCATTTACACAAATGCCACCCCCACTTCAACCACCAACGATTCAACACATCGTTGAACATCAGCAACACAATCAAGTTCCTGTGTCTATGTCACAACCTCATCAAATACAAATAACGGCTGCTAATGTTCCAACATCAAATTTTATCCTAAATGGACCTCAGTGGACCGTTGCACCACAACAACAACCTCCACCACATCCACAAAATACAAATCAATTAATACATGTGGCTCAACACCAACTACCACCGCCACAACAGCATCCTCAGTTTCGTAATCCTCAAGATGGGAGTCACCACTTTTATGGTGATGGTAGTGGTTTTCCACCAAATCAACCAATGCAAATTCAATTTCAACAGTCAACTTCTTGTCCACCTCCACCTCGTCCACCAATAATACAACAGATTAACATAGAACCACTACAGCAGCAACAACAATTTGGCCCACAAATACCGCCACAGCAACAAGGACCTCCACGATTTCATTTGCAACAACAGCAGCAGCAACAGCAAACACGGGTACTACATCAAATTGAAACAGGACCTCCGCAACAACATAGAAGACTTACAGCAGATTTACAACAACTAATGCTAATGTCCCAACAGGAAAACAATAACGGAAATGTAAGTGGACGAGATTACAATGTTTGGTGATTATTTTACAAACGATAATAAGTCGCTATGTGAATAGTAAATAGTTTTATTTATTTATGAATATTTTTTTTTGTTTATTAATTTTTTTAGCAAATTGTTGATTCGTATAAAATAAATCGAAAAAGAAAATCGGAAAACGATGGCGATCCACCACCAAATGCAGTACCAAAAATTGGAATGGGGTAAGAATCGTATATTTTCTATTTTATTATATACCTTAAATATTTTTAAATTTATTTTAATTACTGAATAATAATTTTATTAAATAAGTTTTATAAATAATAGTCATAAGTTAAAATAATTAAAAACAAAAACAAAAAAATAATTTTATCTAGGTTTAAATGAAATTGGGTGTATTTTGAGCATTGGGCATTGTTTGTGATGTAATTTTTTAAATGTTAAAATTATTTCTTATGAAATTTTCTTCTCAATACTAATTTATGAACAATTTATGTATTCAAATAACGTAAAACATAATATGTTTCAAGCTAATTACATAATATATTTATTATACTTGATTCAATAAACACATATTCACATTATTCCACAGACCATAATTTCTAAGGTCGAAGCTCATTGCGTACTAACATGAAAATTCTGTACATATACATACTCGAATATTTATGTTTTAAGTATTTTTTTATTAGCCTGTTAAGCTAAAAAGTAAGAATGTATATAGTTTTGGTGTAGATTTGCAATTTGATACAGTGATGTCTATCGTCGGTAAACCAATGTATATTTAAAAAAAACTTAGTTTTAAAATTTACCAGCACATAGTTTAGATTAAACTTCATTTTTTAGTAATTATATAAAGTTATCGATCATTGAATTGTTTCGTTTAAAAATTAGTAATAATAATAATAATACCACGTCATGTAAAAAACTCGTGGTTTTGGGGTAAACGATTCATATCATATTGATACCTGTTTTTAGCAAGTTTTTGTATTTCTTTTTGCGTATCTTCTACCAACGTTGGGTTTGACTTATCGCTTTTTAAAACTAATAAAACCCTGACTACAATTTGTCTACCGCCACAAATAAAACTGGTAACGCGTGTTAAATTTATTTTATTAAAATAAAATATTAAGCCATACATAATTCTAATACTTAAGATTAGGTAATTTTTTTTATGCGTTCGTGGTAGTCACTCCACATAATGTTTACTTATTCGTTTGTTTATACAAGAAAATCTGTCAGTTACACAGGAATTATTTTATAACAGGAAATAACTAACTAAACATATTATTTGTAGTTTTAAATTAGGTTGGTTTGTTAATTGTTTATAATATAATTACGTGTAGTGTCTAAATTGTAAACGGACCGAGAAATAATTTTTTTTCGTACTTACTGTTTTGCTTTGAGAATTCATATCGTTTCATATTTATAAAAAGTAAAATATTGACTTAAAACCACTTTGACATTGAAATTAATATTTACATAAAAAATAATAATAATAGTAATAAAAAACGGTTGAAAATGGAAATATTGTTTATTGGAAGAAAAATTAGAATTAATACTCTAATTAGTGATCGATAAATAATTTTTATTTAATTTAGGTAAACACTTTTTTTGAAATTTTGTCTATTTTAGTTGTAAGAAAACGTTTGGACGAACGATGTAGTTGCGTCATGTTCGTCAAGAATAATCGTACATAAATCTAAATCGATAGTCTTTAAGTGTGTAAAGTAATTTAAATGTATATTTTTAACTTTTAATTTTTCAGAAGTAAATGTTATTTTATATAAGATATCCATCATCTTATTAATTTTGGCATACATTTTTTAAGCCAATGATGGTGATAAATTTAGATCATTATCAAAAATAAAATAATTTTGGTATAAATGTAAAAAAAATTAAAACAAAATACTAACTAATTAGATAATTATAATTAGTTTGACTCTATGATTTAAAACATTTAATTAATTAAAAAATTTAATTAAATAATTTTTATTTACATAACCTGTTATACGATTGTATATAAAACATATTAATCATTTAAGTGTTTGGTTCTATTTTTATTCAAATTAAACAAGACTTATTATGAATGTTATTGGGGCAAAAATTCTTGAATATCTGTTGTCTTTTTCTCTTCTTTGCTTACATTTGATATATTGATAGTTATTTCTGTAGCAAATGTTATAATAATAAACGATCAGCTTTCATCAATGTTTTAGAAAATGATCATCTAACGATATTTGATATCATATACTAGGTATATCGCCACTGATGTAAAATTTAACAATATGTATGATGCAAATATAAATTATTTCTTCAGGAAGACTCGATGGTTTTTATTTCGGAAATGTTATTGTTGTTAATACATAATTCATTAATAATGGGGTGGCATGTATCATAATTTTTAAATTAACACAATAATTGTGAAGTTTTGCATATTAATAAAAAATCTAAGTAAAATCTAATTTTAATGTAAATATCTATTGAAATTTATTAAACCTTGATGACTTTTTAAGAAACTAAAAATAAATCAAAATTATGTATTATTTATATTGTCGAGTGATTGACATCGACCTTGTAGTTATTTATGTTATATTATTTACTATAACTTTTATCATAGCTGCGTGGTAATTGCGGTAGTTATTACGTTATTTTAAGAAGATTGATACTAGTTTTAGTACAAGCTCCCATAATGGTCAAATCAAAAGCCAAACTGTCATATATTTAGTTAAAAAAAGTGACGCCTCCGACTTAAAGTCGAATTGATTGTAAAAATTCGATTGATATATGTACTTTCTTTTTTGATGAGCGACAAACATTTTAAGTTTTTATTGTATACTAAAAGAAACCATTCCAACACCAGTAGAATTCGTTTATACCGAACCATGTTTATAATGAATTAATGAACACACGCTTATTATGAACACTTTTTTTAGTCTCGAAAAGTTTTTACAAGTAACGGATATTTTAATTTTTTCGATAGTGTTTTTATTCGATAAGTTCAAGAAACTCGATTTTGAAATTTTCGATAGTCTTTTTTTTATTTAATGTTTAAAGTCAGTTCTTACTTAATAAAAAATGCATTTATTTTATATTTTTTAACATAAGTTCACTGTATTATATTATTTAATGTGAGATTATTTACGTTCCGAGAAGTCGTATACAAACGATATTATCTGAAAAGAGGACAAATCATAATAGGTGGGTCGTATACTAACGATATTATCGAACAGAAATACTATCGAAAAAGTCATAATATGCAACCAGAATTGAGAACTTCGGTGCGATTATGTTTTTTAAAAAAGCGATTGTGTAAGTCATTTCGACATGATTTTATTGTTTTAATCGAATGCCTTTTAGGTTGCGACAGATATGTCGAAATGGTTAAATTAATAATTTTTTACATAAAACTGGTCACATTATCATATCAAATCCTTATTTTAGCCATTTGACGAAATAAAAACAAAATTGAAAACCACTACAAAATTAATGCCGGAAATGTAACTATCGGGCAACACGAATTTTCGATAATCACATAATCGCATTCGGTCACAAATGCAACTTGATATTTCGACATGTTGAAAGTCGAAACGCTTAGATAGTTACAACCCAGGTAAAGTTTCTAGAACATCTAGTATCCAAAATAATAAACGGATCTGGAATATGAAAATTTGAGGTGTGCAGTTTGTTTCGAGAGCGTCAAATTTTCTATAGAAAATCAATCAATCGAATTGCTACGATCAATACGACTTTACGTAGTGGCGACATTTTGTTAACTAAAGCTACAGTCATTACAAAAATCATTTGTGCATCGCAAAAATTGAACAAATCATTCGAGCAAAAGTTTTGACCTAAATATTTTTCGGCTCATTTTGTTCTTCCAAGTGCTATATATCTCATTCTAAATTTGACTGACTTTTGACTGCGAGTTGTGGTTAAAAGTTTCACTATTCCTTCATCTTCTCTTGCGGTTGAAGCTCATTTTCGCACTAATTCTTGTACGTTGTTCGTTCAAGGTAATTGTCCATATTTGCTAACTCTGTTATTGCTAACAGCTAAAGTACGCGGTAGAGACATCTACCAGTAAAAAATAACCCTGTCAACAGTGTATATTCCAAAATATGGGCCAGCTAGTACTTATTCTTATTGAATTAAAATTTTACGTTTGCACAATGTATGCTTTTTTATAAATTGCAACACACAAATCACAAATCCAGATCTACAAACAATTGTCAATAGGGGATTCCGGCAGAATAGCTCCCTAAATTTTCAGCTTTAACCTCCAAAGACAATTCGTTAGTTTTTTTCATTTTATCGACAATATCAACTACACACTTGTAATAGAAAATATTAACTAAAAAGACCATCTGCAAAATTTTTGATAAAACATTTAAAAAACTGAGGTTTTTTCTCCCTATGCACAAGTAATTTTAAGTTTCTTTTTCTTGTTTTGAATTAAGTAATAAATATTTTTTATTTATTTTTTAATTAGATAAGATAAATGTCACTTGGAACAACAAATAAATCATATGCTTCTTATTTCTCTGCTCTTAAATTGTTATAACATTTTAATATTGCTTTGCCTTCCACAAACTGACCAGACTGATTGCTGCATATCATTTGTGTATCAATTTTTTCTAATACATTTTTAATTTAATTTAATTTATTCTTGTAAGGACTATGTAATCCTTTTCAAACTAGATATTATATTTATGCCATATGATTTGTTTCTTTCTGAATAGTTTAAATTTAACTCTTAACTTTCGGCTGCTTGTGCATTAATTTAAAGGTATATTATGAACAACCACTCCACATAGGACAAAATTGGCGTATTTCAAATTTGCCAAAAAAATAAAAATACAAATTGACGTAGAAAAAAATAATTCGTCTCACAATAAAATGTTAAATTTTGAACAGCTAGCATTTTTTTAAAATTTTTGAAACAACCAATCAAAGCTTGTTAAATTGTCCAGATCGTCTTCAACGTAGTTCATCCTTGAGTCTTTCTGCATTTTGGATAATTGTTAAATTAATTATTTCAATTGTTTTTTGTGATAATCCCATGCTCAAAATTGAAATATTTTCTAAATGTAGACAGTTTCTATTAGTTTACATTAGGTGTCACTAATTTGTGTATAAACTAAGAGGAACTATGAACTAAGAAGGTAATTGTTGATCATGCGACTAATCCGCCAATATTTTAAACTAGTATTTTAAATCGGGATTATAATTTAATTTTTTGTACCATCCACTATTTCTAGTTCCATCTTTTCCAGTGTGGTAGAATATTATTGAATAAGTGTTGAATCTAATTTTTCGCCTAATCTGTTTTTGTTTATTCGTAACGTTCTTCGTAGGCGACGACATCTCCTTATCTATTGAAGTTTTCAAAACAGATTTAAAAGTAATTTTTGATCGTTAGGCGATCGCGGCGTTAATTTTTTAAATTCTCGCGTTTTTTTCATTAATTGGAATAAAATTCATCTGAATGCGACTTAAAGCAATATTTTAAACATGTAATAAATTAAAATAGTGTGTCTTAAGTGACTCATATCGAGCTTAAGCTGCCCCTAGCTTAATTTCAAATAATATACTTTCATAACTTAATTCAATAAAGCGTTACAGTTTACAGGTTGATAAAATTTATAAATTATTTCTATTAACATCGAAATACAGAAGCAGTACCGGTACGCAATATGCTTATTGGTTCAATCCATATTAATAAATGATAGAAACTTTATAGTGTTGGCTGTTTAATGTTAATATTGAATTCTCGTAAAAACATTTTTTTTATTTCTACTTAGTTTAATTGTTTCGGCTAAATCATTAAATACTATTGGCGACATAGGTGACATATAAAGATAAAATAGGCGATATAATTCCTTTGTTGATTTAAAAGATGTACAGCGATTTTTAATACGGATAATATATCTATCATTATTCCGCACATTTAAATTGGCACTCAGTACAAAAAACATTTTCATAACCTTATAAACAAACAAATTGCGTAAGGTAAGAATATTTGCTTTATCAAACAAAGGTCGCGAATGTTCTAGTGTTTTATTTATTGTTCTAGTCTACTCTTACAGCATGCTTTTGGATCGGAATTATCGGCTGAATATTAAGTAAATAAATCCCCTCTCAACCTGGTAAGACCTTATTGAATATACGATTGAATAAACGCGTGAAAAAATATTACAGACAGAGAGCAAAGAGCGCTAACTACATACAACTTCCCGAAGTACACTTATAGGTACTTCTTCGTGATTCTGTCAACATGTTTTTTTCCAATTTAATTTATTATCAACTGTAACACCAAGGTATTTCAATTCTTTAACGTTTTGAATGATAAAGCACGCATCATCATTACATGGAGAAGAACAATCCGACTTGTGATAAACTATGCGGGTTCTACCGGTATTAGATTATCAATAAGATCAAATAACTTCACCTTTGTTTTCTCGCTTAACGTCGTATAGTGTGCATCAAACCAATTTCTTATCACCGATCAGTCCTGCCATTTTAGAAGTCAAAAGAAAGTTTATTTGCTTTATAAAAAAAGTGTAATCACTCATAAAATTGATTGAGTTTAATGAATATCCATTTTGAGTACCACTTTTCGTTTTAGACCTTCGTTGAATAGTTCTCGTTTGATCTTACTTGTTTAGCGGTGACTCAGTATTTGGTTGAGTATTAGGGTTTTTGTTAATTGTTGTTATCATTGGGTGTATCTAGCGCATGTAGAGTCAACAATTGAGATAGTCCATAATATATAGGCTTGTAGACTCTACATGTACTGAATGCAATTAATATCGACGACTTTCAAAATAATTTTAAACGTCAGTGAATCTGTGCATATGCGAGTATACATTTATATATTTATAAAGGCGAAGCCCAAATAAAATCTATTCGCATAGAGGCAAGAATTTGTAGTAAAAAACTAAACTACTTATTTTTTGTCTGGGCTATTTTGTATTTTTTTTTTGTTTGTTAATATAATTCTTTATTTTTAGGTAAAAGTATTTACAATAAGATGAATAAAGAATATTACAAAAAATTTCAAGAACAATTCTCAGACTATTTACATTATAATACTTTTTGATGTTTTATTACAAGTATCTTTTTATGAAAAATTCTAACTTATTATATAAAATAGAATGGCTTAAAAATTAGCTAGAAAACCAATGCCATTTTGAATGTAAAATTTTTTTTTTGTGTAGAAAATTGTTGGTTATCTATTCTTTTGAAAGATGTGAAGATGTGCTGTATCTTGTGTGAATTTCAGGATTGGAGAATTTTCTTGCTTCGAAACTTTTATCGTTTGGTGTCCTTTTAATATGGTATATGATTGGAATTTGTTGTGAATTTTGAATGAATTCAATGCTGTCTAAATATGTAAAGGCTTCGGCTCCTGGAATATTGTTGATTTTGATGTTCTTTTTAATAATTTTGGTATCGGTGTAGTGTGGGCCGAAAACTAATGAATTTTCGAAATGGTTTGTGGTTCTTGAAATGTGGTTTCGTATTAATTTTATTATAAATAGCGATAAGAAATTTTCGAAATTTTCGTATTGGTTTTGATTAGAAATATACTGTAGATAAACAGTATCGGCTTTACGGAACCGACCGTTACCATGCGTATGTAACATCTTTCAAATTTTCGAATTCTTTCCATGTAGCTCGCGCTACAATTGAACTAGATTGGGCATCCGTACGTGATGATTGGTTGAATAATGGTTTGGTAACAAATTCTTTTTACTTTTGGATCCAAAAATCTTGAGTAAAATATTTTTGAGTGTGCCATAAGACTTCTTTTTGCCTTTTTAATTTGATTGTTGATGTGGTCGTTCATATAGCATAATTGATCTAGGTGAATGGCGAGATATTTAACTGAGGGTTTTTGATTTCCAGTTGCGTTTGGTATCATTTCTCGCAAGTTGATATGGTCTTCTGAACAATATTGTTTCGCATTTCGCTTCGTTGATTTGAATTTGTCATTTTTTTAAGTAATTTATTGTAAAATTAACCCCATATTGTAAATTTTTTTGTATTTCTTTAATTTTTAAATCTGAACTGTAGATAACTAAGTCATCAGCATATGCGATTTTTTGAATTTTTTCTGAATTTAGAATTTTGTGTGTCAGCAAATCTCTAGTGTAAATGTTGAACAGAATTGGTGCGGTAATTGTGCCTTGTTGTAAACCATTGTGCATTTTGTAAATAATTTTGGAGGTTTCTATCAAATGTCAATAACATGTCGATTAAAATTTTGATGATGTCCAAGTCGAGATTTAAATTTTTTAATTTGATTATCAAGCCATCCAGCCAAACTGATTCGAACGCGTTTGCCATGTCTAGCATCAACGGTCCTGTGCAATAATTTTTATTGAGATTTTAACAAATGTCCGAAGTTAATTTTGTTACTGCATGAATCGTAGAGCGGCCATTTCTAAAACCAAACTGATTGCCTGGCACGATGTTATGTTTCTTAATGTGATCTTCGATTTTGTTGTAAATTATTATTTCGTAAATTTTGCTTAAGTTTGATACCAGACTGTAATTTTGCGGTTTTTTCTGATCTTAATTTTTTTTTAGGATTGGAAAAATCCTGGCAGTTTTCCAACAAGCCGGAAAAGATCTATTGTTTAAAAGGTTGTTAAAGATTGTGCATAAGTCTTAAATAATTTTATTTGGTAGATATTTTAACACGATATTAGGAATTTTGTCGATACCATAAGACTTTTTTGTGTTACAGCTTTCTAATATATATCTTAATTCAGATATTGTGATAAAAAAATTTTCTGATGTTGAATTTGATATGGAATTAGTTCGATGTTAATGATTGAAATTGAATTTAGTTGTATTGTTTTGTTTTTCAGCGTGATGAGTTTGCTTGATTTGATCAGCGAGTAGTTCAACTATTGTTTCATGATGTGAATGATTTTCAAATGATTTCCAAATTGCCTTGTGTGTTGTGACTTGAAATGATATTGTTTGAGCATTGGAGGTGATTCCAATCAATATTTAGATTGGTGATAGATGTGGCTTCATTTTTATCTATTTCCAAATGTTCTAGATATTTATTATTTTTTGATTTTCTGATCTGGTTAATGGAAAAGAACATTTTTGCGCCTGGTTTTATGGTTTCAAATTTATTTTGCCAACATTTATTTACTTGTAATTTAATATTTTGTTTTTATAAGGTCGTTTGTCCTCTTGATTTCCGATCGAAATGTGATGATTTGGTTTGAATTTGCCAGACCGCCTTGTCTTTTTAATTTTTTGATTTTTGTTACCAAATAGCTTTTATGCTTGAATAATTTTTCAATTATATTGTTTGTGTGATGTTGATATTTTCTAATATTAATTTTGTGATAGTTTCAATATAATTATTAATTTCGTCGTTTTTAATATTTTTATAATTTGGCACGATATTTTCTTCAAGATGGTTTTGTTTTAAATATTTTTGATATAGATTGTTCAGTTTTTTGGTTCAAATTGTCCAGTTGGTGTTTGAAAATTGGTAAATTTTTCGAGAAAAAATTTTGTTCTAAATGTTCTTCGTTACTTTGTTGAATTTGTTCACAATGAATAACGATTCCTCTGTGGTTGCTTTCGTAGAATTTAGTTGGAATTTCGCCATTAAAATTTGTTTGGATATTTAACCGATTGTCCGTGATTGCTAAATCTAAAAAGCTGCCTGAATTTGTAAAGGTTGGGTTCTCTGGTTTAAATAGTTTGGCCTTATAGAACCCACCGTAATCGGATTGCCATTTGTTAAGGGCAATGCCTCTTCGTTGCTATTTAAGATACCTTAACTTGTATGTTTGGCATTGTAGTCACCGCTATTATGTAGTAATTTTGTTGATTGGCAAGTTCTAATGTATTGAATAAGTTGGACCATTCTATTTTAAAATTTGATACCGCCTTATTGCTTGGACAATAAATTGATATTACATATATAAATTTGCTTGTTGTTTTTTAGTTTAATTTTGATAATAATATTTTCGATGTCTTGAAAATTTTGAAATTTGTTGATTTTGATATGTTCATATTTGATTTTGTGTTGGATTAGTATGGCGGTACCACCATCACATTTTGAATTTCGACGATCTTAATACGTCTGGTTGGTGTATTTCTAAAAATTTTAATAAATTTAAACGTCTGACGGTACTTACTATAAAATTTACATTAAGTGCTTTAAGACTTTTAAATTGTTTATAATTTGTTTATTATTTGTAGCAATTGGATATTTGCTCACTTTGTTGCTGAATAGTTTTGGCCATGATTTCTACTTTTAGTGCTAATGTTTCCACAGTCGTGAGCTTTCCAGATTGGCTTTGAATAAACAGAAACACGTTAAAATATTATTATTAAAATTCCCTTTTTTATTATTCCACACTCGACTTCATCGTTTTCTCTTATTATTATATTTTCTTTTTTTTCCTATAAGCAGAATATCCAAACTGCATCCAATCAACCAATATATATGTCCAATCAACCTTACAGTACTAATTACAACAACAAGTTAAATATGATGGTCATCAAATTCATGGAAAATTCCCATTTTAAAACGAATAATTTATTAAACATCTTTTTTGTTTCATGTCCCCAATGTGTTAAATATTGTTCTCAAGAGATTTATAAATTGCAATGACCACTTTTAATTTTATACAATTGGGTTATAATGATCAATTTGACAATATAAGTCTTATCTATATCATGATTGTTTTTTTAATTTTTTTTTATTTGACACATGTTAAATTGTTTATAATTTGTTACTCGAATTTTTTTTCAATTTGCATATTTTTTTATTCATCCTTCGAGAGACTTTTGTTATTTATATATTTGGGTTTGTTTGACGTTCTATATGGTTCTATAATAAATTTAAAATTGAACTTTTATTTATTTGCACCTTACTTAAAGTTTAAAAAAATTTAATATTACGATATTATCGTTAGAAACGAAATTGAACAAAATTTTTTTTTATATTGAATTTATATTTTTGAATATATTACTACATAATTTATTATATATTTGTATATTATTATAAAATCCTAATTATTATTTAAAAATTAGATTATTAATAAACGAAAGAGATAATCAGCGAATGGGGGGCTCCGACCATCCACCCCCACCACCAATAATAGGACCAATTAACAACACAACACCAAATACAACAATAACATCGTCAAGAATAACAGCAACAACAAATTTATCAGGTACTGATATTAATCTAAGATTAATAAATTTTTTTTTATGCTTTAATATTAAATTATTGTATAATGGTGGGTTGTGTATGTTGGGGCAACAAGGTAAGTAATTTCTTTTTTGTTGCTGAAGAAATGGAACGTGTACTGGGCGAATAAGGCACAATCGAAACAAACTACTAATTAATTACTAATTTTATTATTGTTTTATATATAAATAGTTAAAGACAACAACAATAAATAAACTGAATTGTTAATTATTATTTAGGGTATTTATTTATTTATTAATTATGTGGATTTTAAAAAATTAAAAATATATATAATTTTATGAAAAGTGAAACTTCCGAACTACTACTCTAGATTAAATTTATTTTATTTTTCAAAGATTTAATTTTTTTTGGTTTAAATATTTCAGAGAATTGTTTTTTTTTGGAACGAAACCTAATAATAATTTCAATTTTCCTTTTTCAGACCTCTATATAAATGTGTAATGGGATTTATTTTGTTATTACAATACTTGAAAAAAAAAAAATGTGTGAATTTAATTTAATTTAACTAAGTAAACTAAAAACTAATAATTTTATAAATTTTTGTTTATTTATTTAATTAATTTATTTGGTTATGGTAGTTAATTAGGATACAGAACATCTGACAACGTTTCAACAAATAAGATTTATTTTATTAATATTTTATTATACAATTTTTTTCTTTATATACAAAATACTACCATAATTAATTTTAATTTGATTTAATACTTAAATTAATCTATAGACCTACATATTAGCCTTGTGGCATGTCATATAAATTCTCTGATAATAATGTTGCTTGTATCCTTTTATGATTTCGATCAAGGCACGATTTTATATTTTATTTTATATGTCTATAAAATTAAAATGTATTTTTGTGATACATTCCATAATTTTAGCTTTTCTCTGCCGTATACGAATTTTAGGCACCATAAACTACTATATGTGTAACTAATAATTAATATAAACAAAATGTAGCTTAATTTTTATTCAGTCGAGTTCTACCGACGTTTTAATCGATTGAACATGTGTTTTATTACCCGATTAATGTAAACAATGTGTTGATTTATCAGTTACATAAGTTCCTAAACAAATATTAGAAAAGTGAAAATTATGTTAATGTTATTTTGAAATAAGTCAATCTTATACATTATAAGAATTAAATTATTCTAAATATAAATTTCATTAAGTAGATTTGCTAACATGCGGGGCTACCGTTTTCACAATTTTTTTTGGGAAATATCACGCATTGTTCAAAAACCAAGTTTTTAATTATTTGTGATCACAAATCACACAAGTAAAATGTTTTTGATCAATCATTTTTCACTCCACAAATAAATCTACACTCTTGTTTGAAATACGAACTACACAGCATCGGTATGACATTAAAATTTAAAAATTTACAATATTTATCGTGCGATATATTTTCAGTTTTATAATTTTAACTAGCGAAATTGTATCATATAAATATTTTTTTTGTGTTTTAATAAAACGAAAAAAAAAAATTATTAATAGTTAAAACAAAAATAATTGGCAAATCTTTGAATTATAAAGTAAATTTATAATTAAAAAAAAATTATCTTGTTTCATAAACAACCGACAGAAATTATGGCAAATCAAAAAAAAGTATATTATATATTTATAAAAATAATAATACGCCTCGTTATTTATTTATTTTTCTATTAATTTTTAAATTTTTTTATTCTTTTTAACCTATAAATATATATTTTAGATTTCATGTATAAGGCACATACAAATCTTGAACATTTCATTTTTACAAAAGATATGTAGATATCTACTTTGTTGATTAGAAAAATGACTTTTTGGGTTTTATAAAGAAATATTCATGATTTTTTGTGTTTTTCTCTTCTTTTCTCAACGCGCTAACTTAGATGAACCAAATCATGGCAACCGACCTGAATTTGGTGAGAGAAATAATCGAGATTTCGAGCAAAATTTACAGCAACTAATAATGTTGAAAGAGGAAATGCAATGTGACTTAAAGTCATCGATGAATAAAGACACATTTTATGGGGGTCGACCAATACATGTGCCAGGTGGAGGGATCCGACAAAGTCCATCACCTCCACAATTTAATTCACAACAACATAGTAATAAGAATGGAGCAAATAATAATTTTACTAATAATAATTCTAACAGTAATAACAATAATAATAATAATAATCATAATAATCATAAGGATTTAAATTTTAAACGGAACTTTAATAATAACCATGGTGGAAAGAAAATTAATGTCCCACCATTTCGAATGGCCGGGCCATCACAAATGCAGCCCCATGCACCAACCTATCGTAATCAATTACCGCGGCTTATGGACGATAATCGACGATATAATATTGAAATGCTGTCACCACAAATGTATAATCATTCAAATCGTGGAAATGGACCTACACGAAATATTGGTGGTGTTCCACGATACCGTGGTGCAATTTGGGAAAGACAATAAATCACAAACACTAAACTACTATTAGGAATTTATATAAATTTAATTTTTTTTAGACATTTTTTTAAATTAAATTTTTTAAATTAAAATTAGAATTATCAATGTTTTGAAATATTAGGATACAAAATCGTAGAATGTTTATTGTATGAATTATAGATTTTTAAATGAAAACTTAAAAACATTAAATAATACAATTATAATTATTTAAAATTTATTTTATAGAGGTCCAGAAAAGCTTGTGGAAAGCGATAATGAAGTCAGTAATATTGCGTAAAATGATTGTGAAATTTAAATATTAAATATTTTATTGAAATTTTTGTGTAGTTTCCTGTTTTAATTTACAATTTATTGAAAATTTTAAAAATTTCGACGAAAAATCCTATTTTTTTTTAAAATTAGGTTTTTTAAGATTTTTTTTGAAGCGGTCCTTCATTTAGTTCATTCCACATTCTTAAATTACACGCGGGCCCTTACCAACCAGACATAAATCCAAAAAGTTTCGATGAACAATGACCATGAAAGTACTCAAATGTCAAATGCGTTTTTGGTGCTGCTGCCCAAATATGAGAATTATACTCCAACCTTGGTCTTGTATATTGTAAGTGTTTCTGATGGAGTAAAGTAAACCTTACTCTTAAGTTTTATTTATTTGTTCAGGCAAAGATATTATCTTTGATAAAGTCAAGCCGAGCATCTCAAATGTGTCAGACGTAGCCAAAACACGGTAATGAAATTTGTTGGGCTAGAATTCAACCCTGTTGGCTTTAACCCCAATCAAGAATTGTAATGTCGATTAAAGAGGTAATCGGGTGTGTTAAGTTAAAATCAACTAAACTATTAGAGTTAGCCGGATTTCCTGATTATTTTGGGCTTAGAGAGACTCGAAGGAATGAATTTTCTCATTTCTATGAGAATGATAGTCGATACCAGAATAGTTGCACTATCCCTATTACCGAAAGCAAAACATGAGTGCCATTTGAAATATATAAAGAACTTGATCATTCCTATGCAGTCCGCAGTTTTTATAGTGACGTTTAGCAGGAATGTTCTCTTGGCTCATGTAAACTTTCTAAGGTCAATGCAGGTTTATCTCCAGACTAAAATACGCATTAAGATGCTCGATCTGCGGTAAATACCTCCTTACTACTGATGCTTTAGTGATAGTTTGGTAAATTATAATACCATCGGTAAAGATACGGGCGCGTTTTAATATTTTATGAATGTTGATTTCATTTTTAAAAACAAGAATGATTTATGGTTGTAATGATATATATGTGATCCTCGACGAAGGCCACTAACCTATTTCATGTTAGATATTTTCAAAATTTTCCATTTGTCGAGAACAACAACACCGGAGAGGCTAACAAATTATAAATATTTTAACCAACAATATCAGTATGTCCTCAATAAGTTAATATTTTTTTACAACTCAAATTGATTTATTATTTGAACCACTATGGAATAACCGAAGTCATTAAGCGCTGATGTTATATCCTTATCGAAAGTGGCTTAAGTGTTAATCAGTATGCTTATCTTTTAACTTCTAATTATCACACCCAGTCAGCAGTTTTATACTAATTTCAACATTCGCAAGAAATAGACTCTAGTACTAATTCTATCTTCCGTCATTCATAGATTTAGATTGGTCAGTAGCAAGACGACTTATCATATCTGAGGTAGCCAACTGAATTCCCTTAGTCCAATTCCGTTCTGAATTCCCATTTTAAGTTTTATAAACACGACAATCGTATTTGGTTTCGATATATCAAATAAATCAGCTGTCTGGTAAGATCAAACTAATGGCCGAAAATGTTGCAAAATTGGGCTACTGAATTATTGATTGTATTTTTTCGCCGTGGATAAGTTCAAATGGGTTGCTTTTGTTGCGATTACTTATTTATGTGCCTACATATTGGTTTACATTTTTGTGTGAAACAAAAAACGGAACAGATGTAGTATTGCAGATTTTTTTGGCTAAGCATTGACACGAACGACAGCAGTGCCACTTTTCACAAAATCGAAAAAATTTCCGCAATCGTGGAAATTGTAATTAAGGTTTGCGTCTTTGTTTACGTTAAACGCCATCTGTTGGAAACATAAATAACTATGTTTTTAACTAACACTGCTATCTATTATTAGTGTGTTTTCGCGTGAAAATAAATTATTTTAAATATATTTACAAATATTTACAAACTCGATTTATAAAAACACAATTTAAAACGAAAATCGAATTCATTAAATTCATTACAAGTCTAAAAATATAACTCAATAAATTTTATACAATCGCCTACTGTAAATTTTTAATAGTCTGTAAGAAAAAATTTTTTAAATTTATTTTAATTTTGAACAAAATAAATCACAAAAAAATAATGTGGATTAATTTAGAAACATCGAAAAAATAATTCGGAATAAATTATATATACAAAATTTTAGTATTTAAAATATATATTAGATGGCTTTTTCGGATTTTTAGTTAAACTTGTTACCAGATTTTACCATTTGACGCTGTTTGGTGTCCGAGCTTAGCAAAAAAAAAAAAAATCGGCCATCCAATTCTAAACTTATACTATGTTTACACCACTACTTTAAAAGTAGCTACCAAAAAAGTACGAATGGTGTAAACGCAAAGTATAATACTTTAATACTTTAGTACATACTTTTTTGCTACTTGAATAAAGTATGTATCAAAAAAGTATTGAGGTAATATTTTGTTGTTGTTTAATTGTCATGCGTTAAGAATGGATTTCCTTTTTTATTTTGTTTATTAATATTTTGGAAAGAATGCAAATTATATTTATAATTATATTAATTGATTATATAATTACATTATATTATAATATTAGATTAATCATAAATTAATGAAATTAGAATATCATCTGTCAAAACGATAAAGTATTATAATAAGGGTTTACACCACAAAATACCAAAATAATATTATGTGGTGTAAACTGAACGTGAAAAATACTTTAATAATATAATAGCATTATACTATTAAAGTATGTTTTAAAGTACTGGTGTAAACATAGTATTAGTCCAAAAAACTCCAATAAAATTATTACATAAAATAAAATAAAAATTACAAATATTTAGTTTCAAAATATATATGTATATGTATTTATCTGAAGTGAAGAATGTCAATCAAATACTTTATTAGTTCAATTTCTAAATTGTAATGAATTCAGTAAAGTAAATCCAGGGAAATCGAAGAGGCTTTTTGTCTGCTTAATTTAGTTTAGAAACATTTGATTCAAAGTGACATCTTTATGTGATTAGAAAAAATAGGTTAAGCCAAGTTAAGAAATCTAATATAGGGTAATTCATCAAATGCGAAACAAACCTATCGAAGACAAAAATTTTGTAAAAGGTCAGAGACATCTTCCTTACGAGTATATACAACTATTATAACACATTATAACACTTTAATTTTAGTAGGTACACCCATTTATAGGAATTTTTACTATTTGCAGTGAACGTGTAGTAATTAGCAAATAATCGAGTGTTTGAAAGAAGTAATGGGAAGCTATTAGGTTAAAATTTTAAATAGAAAGAGCGATGCAAAACTGATATTTGAAACGGTGATGACGATGCACACAACTATCACCGCACTGGTGTTGTAGTGCAGAATCGCCAGAGTCACTATTCATAAATAGTTTAAATGACAGATAAATAGTTTAAATGACACTGAAGTCATACTTACTCCCGACTCGAACTAAATACCGATAATAGGAAAAGACAGTTTGCGATTGACCGGGTTATTATACCTCTAATCTAATGTCACTCATGATAATTGGGTAAAGCAAGGCGCATTAATAATAAAACGGGGGTTTCAGGCCATTGCTGGCCCTTACCGAATCATCATTCTGGCTCCATTGGGTTCGATCCCGAGATTGTTCTTCGTATTGTTCTAGACAACCTAAAGAAGATAAGTATTTCTCTACTCCGAAGTAGAGTCACAATAGAGCCCGAAGTCACATTTGCTTTCATTCATACATGACAATAAGTGTCTGATCAGCTTGTCAGCATTTGTAAGATATTTTGGCTTTAGTAGTGAACGTAAGGCATACAAATCACAGTTACCAGGCATAAGACGTGTTTCAATACGACGCGTTGGAAGGGGATCCCACACAGTTATTCACTCATGATAATGAACAAACCAAAGATGCCGTGGTGGAATTCTAAGGCTAGCATGTTCGTTTAGAAGTCTTTTACGAGCCATTATCGTTCGCCCTGACCACAGGGACCTATAGGATTTACTAAATATTTTGTTATTTGTTTGTATAGTAAAGGAAAGTCAAATTACTCAAACCACATCAACAGATCAATAATCGACTGGTACTTTATTCATCACATTTTATTTAAATTAACATAGCCCATGTATCCGTATAAATTATATTATGATATTTGCATTGTCAATTCACCTCCATTGTCACACCCACGCTAATCAACAAACATCATTATAATAATCCAACTAACATCTAACGATTTACTCAACCATGCATATACCTATATAGTACTAGAAACTAAATTAAATCGAAACACCACTAAACAATTCTAATGAGACAGGTGTAATGTACTTTAACAATATGTAATGTACTATTATAAAGTTATTACATTTATAATGAGCAATTCGATTTTTCAAATTATGGAACGAGATCGATATAAAGTCGATAACATTTCATTTTATATCGACCATAATTATTTTACTCGTACATTATATACGACCGGATTAAATGTGTAATTCATAATCAAATTTAATGAAATAATTAGAGTACATATTGTCATTATTTGAGTACTTATATTTTATATGTATAATTTTGATTAGATAATGTCAGTTCGTAAATTATCTTGAGAGATTAAAAATTAATTTTGTAATTTAAAAGAAGAGGATGTCTTCAGTTAGGTCAGACCAATAGTATGATGCGGATGGTACGATTGCTTTTACTATATAATAGATGTTGGCTTAAACACACCGCGGTCTGTTAATTTTTTTCTGTACAATTTAATTACAGAAAAATCATCCAAACATTCTTTGTCCAAAATTTCTAAAGGTTTGATCTCAACATTGGGACTGCCACTGTCATGATTTATGGTTGTGGTCTTCTGTTGTACCATAAATATTAGGTTTTACATGTCTGTCCAAATTTTGGCCATTAATAAGCTCAAATGATTAAACCGATACTACTGCAAAGTGCGCAGTAGTCCATAATTATTTTTACAAGGTACCAATCTTACAGGAGTGGCGGTTTTTTAGTGTTTTCCAACCGTTACTCAAAATGAACTCAGACTCATATACCACAGATAATTATACCAGATGAACATCTTGTGTTGTGCCAGATTAATTTACAATCAAATTTTTTATTTGTTTTTTATCATTTGGTTTACTGGGGTGCAATTCCGGTTCGATGATAATGATAACTGATAAACTTAACATCGATAAAACACAAATCGCGATTCCCTTTTCGTGGTAAACGATAAACTTGTGTCAAATTTGGTGAAAAACTGAGATATTTTATCAATTTGATTTTGTTGCTGAAAAGAGTTTATCGCCGATGATAAAATTATTCTTTTTGCGCCTAAATGTTTGGGTTTCGTGTGTTGTATGTATTCTATATGTGTAATCTATATGTGTGTTGTGACTTGTGTGTATTCTGTTAATGACAAATTTTAAAAGTCAATCACGAGTTCCAATTTTACAAAATAATAATTAATTTAACCATAATAATTGTAATAATGTGCTTCAATTTTTCTATAAGACATAAATTTATATAAATTTGTGTATACAAAATATCTATTTCAAATTTTGACATATATTTTATTTAGATATATAAACATATATAACACTGAACTGAAAATGTATAACAGTTTTCACTGACATCACACGTAAAAAACTCAGAACTAATGTATTTTATCAATTTGGTAAACCGGAATCGCATTTTCGATGTTCATGATAAAATAAAACGATAAAAGCAAATGAAAACAAATTGATAAAATTTTTTTTTTCATTCTCTTTTCATCGAAACAGAATCGAACCCCTGAAGTGTTTCCTTAAAGCATAAAGCATTCTAAAAGAAAAAAAATAACTTGTGTTCTTATTTTATAAACACATTTAATCGCATCTCACAAATTCTAGCAATCGCTCAAGGTACTCTATCTCGTGAGCCTACAGAAAATATTCAGGTACAAATCAAACTTCTGGATCAGGAGTGGGCAAGTTACAAAGCGGTCGAAAACAATTATAAGGATAGCGCCGCAGTTATCGAGCTACAAGACAGCGTTGAAACCAAATATTTTGAGGCAAAGGGTAAACTTATACAAATCGACAAAAAATAACCACACTTTGACCTTAGTACTAGCTTTAACCAACTATTCTGGATAATTAAAGACTATTTTTGCACGAGGTATCAAACTTTAACAGCAGAAGTGATAGCGATGTTCGATTACCACGTGCGATTAATGTGCGATTTTTCTTCGGAGTTTATTGAGAATTTGCTTCAATCGCAAGATATCAAAGGTTCATTATAGTGAGGCTGCTGCCTTAGTTCGCAATATTGGTACAACTGAAACAAACTATGATGAGGCATGGGAAATATTAATAAGCCGTTACGATAAGAAGAAGCATATAACTGAGAAGCTTTTGAAACAATTTTCTGGAGCAACCGCCAATTATTCAAGTTTCAGCGAAATCACTCCACCATACGCGTGATGTCTCTAAAGTTTTAGGTGCCCAGACAGAGTTTCAAGATCCGAACTTAATTCATATTTTGGTAAGCAAAATCTAGATCTAACTACCAACCACTAAACCAAACAGTACCAACCACGTTGGAAAATTATTACACGACAAAACGGGTCTATCGCCAATATCCAAACCCGAACATGAAAATAATACATGCAGATACGCAAGCCATATATGTTGTCTTAAATGTGGCCAAAGTCATTATCTGCGAAATTGTGAAGAATTTTTAGGTCTTTCTGTAAATGATAGAAGAAATTTTATAGCAGACAATAAAGTATGTTATGCAAAAATCACACCACGTTGCATAAAAATATCCAAAAATCAACAGCAAACACTTGCAATGTGGATCAAAAAAATATTCCGAATACGTCAAAGGCAGCTACTACTAGCACTAAATATTTGGTACTTGCTACAACCACAAAGCGATTTATTGCTTTAATACCAACAACTACCAAAGATGTCGAGTATCGTTGATCTCCGGAGTGCAAGCGTCTTTTATATCCGAATCGTGTGCTCAACGATTAGGAATACCACGTAAAAATGCTAAGATCTTAATAAAGGGTTTTACTATCAATCAAAGTGGTATATTGGCAGATCTGCGTTTTTATCAGTCTGGGATGGTGGATACTGTTATCGGGTCAGACCGCTTTTAAAGCTTAGAAGTTTTCCAGCGCATAATACACTAAAAAAGATTTTGGGAAATGGGCGAAATTCCAATATGTAATCCATTTTCTAAAGAATAAAATGAATGCGAAGAGCATTTCCAAACAAATTTTGAATGACACAATTCAGCGAGATATATTGTAAACCCAATACGAAAACTCTGAAATGATATTATGCTCATGGTCGGCTCAACAATTCAATTGTGGATCAAACTTTTAAATTTCCGATACCTTAGGATTGCCCTAACAGCTGATATAGAAAAAGTGTACAAACAAGTGATGGAAGCAGAAAATGACCAACCTTTTCAGTGGCAAGAAAAGAAAAGTAAACTACTAATAACCTAAAAATTTACCACTGTTATATTTGAACTAGCTAGTTCCTCGTTTTTAGTGATAAGATTGATACGATGATGTCCAACAGGAGACCCTCATAAAAAGTTGGTTTGCTAACCTCTATAACGGTCGCTATTGACAATAACGGCGTTACCAGTAGCATTTTCGAAGAAGAATGGGCCAATCAAGCCACCACTTCTTTACGATTATGTGTGGCTATTCCAAACCCCAAATCCGGTTCTGCTTGTTTACATCACACAAAGCAGACCAAGAACTTTTATTTTGCTATATCCTCCATTGCCGCTTCATTCGTATATTACTACGTTTTACAATTTAGGGTCCCACACATCAATTAGGAACGAAATTTGAACTATTTGATATTCGCAAGCAACAGGGAAAGAAGACTTCATATCTTCTAGGCCACGTAAGCAAAATTGACTAAAATCATTATATACATATTATGTTAAACTCTGTTCAGTTGATCAAATATAAGGCGCCTGAACCCGTGCCGAGCTCGCTATATATTATTACTACTCACTGTGCCATATTCATATACCCACCAAAAATCATTTCTTATTTTGTTTTTATTCCATGCAACCTGTTTCGGAGTTGACACTATCCCAACTGTTTCGCGGGTAGTTTATAAGGCATCTCCAGTCAAATTGAAGATGCACGACTACAAGCTTGTTTTTACTTTTTGCATATTGCGATGATCCAGCCACTGGAGTAGATGGTGCCGTTGGCTTTGTATATATTTTTCGGAATTGGAATAACTTTTGAATTTTTTCTTGAAGTCGGTACTATACTGCTTATATTATACACGTGATTTAAATTCAACGCAAGATGCAGACATTTAAAACGAGATAACATGAGAAATAAAATACTAGGGAAAATATGAGAAAGAAATAACATTTTTATAAATTTTTTTGTTTATAGTCAATTACATCATTCGTTTTGGCGTTTCTAAACGAACAAATAACACCGTTTGTTTATGTCTAATATTAAAAAAAAAAAATTATACCAAATTGGCGCATCTTTAGGATTTGCATACAGGTTTTTATGTACCTTTTTATAATCTATAAAATTATATATAAATTTTTACCGGCAATTTCTACCTCCATTTCACTTTCAACAAACAATTTTTTTTTCAATTTTTTACAGTACAATTTAGACATCATAATACTTTATATTTTGCCAATTTAGCAGTTTATTGTCGTCTGTTTATAATAAAAGATGTCGATTTACAACCTGAACTATAAAATTTGATATCAACATCTTAATTTTTTGGTTCGTTTCTTGGCTCCCAGATGTTGATTTTTTTTGCAGAAATCATGTTTTGCTGAATGTAAATCGCGCATTAATCCTAAATCTTAATTTTTTAAAAATAATGCTTTTCGTACTTTTTTAGTAGCAAATAGCTACATAATCTCGGTGAAGTCGCATTTTCTCGTTATTTTGTCGCTTATGACTCATCGTGGATCTTAACACGTGTTTTATCCGAGCTAATGTACTGAACGAAGGCTCAGCAGCCGCGACTTATACTGGTATGCAATTAAATATTCTTAATATTATTATTATTTTTGGAAAGAGGGTTTCCAATTTTAATTTGTGAATTTCATACTGTGTCCGAAACTCATGATAACTATTTGTAAATAAAATTTTTGAAAAATATTTCCCTATATTCCCAATTTTTTATTACGCTGTCCGAAAAGTATAATAATTGATTGAAATATTTCCCCGCCTTATTTGTTTTTAAATTAATTTTTTGTGAGGTAAAAAACTATGAAGAAAAGTTACATTTAAAATGGTGTGCATTGGGTATTGAAATTGTCATAGCAACGGAAAAGTTCAAATTTTTCTTATATTGTTTTTGAATGGTTCTGTTACAAAATGAAGTAGTTTTATCTTTTATTGTATATCCGAGTGTGCTATGCGATGAGTTTGACCAATATTTTTGAAAGTTTTGGTATTTGTCAAAATTTATCATAGCAATTGACCGTGATAATTTGGGTGTCTTCGTTTTTATCAAATAAATGTCAAAAACTTGTATTCACAAATATTTATCATGGGTTTCGGATAAAGTCTTAGTAGATTAATTGGTGGTAACGCAGTTTTTACAAAATTGGATCATCTTCAGATCATCTTGCAGAGGATAGAAAATGGAGTAAACCGCAATCAATACTATTTTAAAATTTGTCTAAAATTTCCCATTTCATTGTTGTCCAAGAAAATATTATAAATTTTTTATATCTCCAAAAAAGGTCATTACATCATGGCAGCATTCTGTTACACAAACCCCATTTAAACTGTGGTAAGCACATAGAGAATCTAGAGAAACAGAATTGAATAATCCAGCCGCTCCTGAAACAGTGTATTCTAAATGGGCTACCAAAAAGCCGAAAAAAGATATAAAAAAGGAAGAAAGATTATCAACACCACAATGCCGCCCTTTCAAGCAATCATCGTCAAGGTAACATTTATCAGAAAACTACTTTCAATCCAGCACATAAATCATTACAGAGTCACCTGGGAGAAGAAATGTGGTCGAGCTCTGGTGACTAAATATCGAAATTGCCAAAGATTTAGCCACACATTATTAAATTTCGGCAGGAGCTTTCGCTGCGTCAATGCAAGGAAACCTATTAGAGAGAAAAACTGCAGGAACACTACTGAAAACCAGCAACCTTCAGAATTTGTAAACTGCGAGCAACACCCAGAAAATAACAGTTAGTGTCAGGTGAGAAAAAGATTTGTATTTAATATTTTTCCTCCTAAACGACTCCGCCTTCCCAATTTCCGTACGGGCTTACGAAGGGTAACAGTTTCATATGCAAATGGCTATAGCATTTCACGGCTCTAGTCCAACACAAACACTTTTATCACTTACTTCAAAGCTGCAAAAAGTTATTGGGAACAAATCTCGTTGACCACAAAGTTACTTACGACCAATTCTTCGTTGAATTTCACCGGCTCTCATCAGCTAATCTCGTTAAAAACCGATCCACCATTCTCTGAATGTCAATAGTCTAGTTTTACTAGACCAGTGACAACAACTTAAAGAAATGCTGTTCCGTCACAACCTCACTTGGTTCTTCTATCCAAAACCTACCTAACTCAGTGACATCATTTCAGGTCGTGGAGTACGTCACGTTGAAGCTAGATGAAAATTAATATCAAATCTAGAGGCATTGCCTTCTTAATCCATAATGATATTCTTAAAAGAATAACCTAAGCTGAAGCAACACTTTTAAATTTTGATACCCCAAACAAATACTTCATTTTACTTAATTTATGTGAGACAAGTCAGGAGGCTCAATTTTGAACATCTCCTTAGCTCCAGTCCAGGAACAAAATTTGGGGTTCCCAATTAATTACCAGAATAGTCAAACACTCCTAATTTTAAGCAATTATCCCCTAAAGGATAATCAGTTCTTGCTTTGGACTCCGCGAGTCTCACATGAGTTTTGTTCCGATCATTTACTAATTGTATTCACAATCCCGTTTAAGACCATAGCAGAACTAATGGAATTATTTTGCAACTACTCCTAAGCCGCCTGGATGAAATATAAAATTAATGTCCTTCGAAACCTCCCAGTTGCATCTCAAATCTCTACCGTTACTCAAATTGAGAAGAAAGCGGTTAGGTTACCTATTTTGCCATTAAGGAAACTATAGTTCTCATTTAGAGCAAATACATCTCAAAAATTCCCCCTGAACTCCAAACACTCATTTAAAATACGCAACAATGGCTCGATTACAAATACCCTGGAAATATCGAGAAATTTGACGTTATTTTCTATTCCAGTGTGGTTTTCTGTGGGTTTAGCGAATTAAAAAATTCCAAATTTACAAGCAGAATGCCTTAAATTTCGAGAACTCTCCAGAAGTTTACAACGAAATTTGGAAGCTTAACGGTAAATGTAAAATATTTTTATTTTAATAGTCCAGTTATATATCCTAAAACAATTGCAAAGGAAATCGCGTCGAGCACGAAAAAATACATATACAAAACGATTCTCTAAAAGATCCCAGGTTCAAACAGTTAGTCAGTATAACTGTGTCAACAATTTTCTTAATTCTCCACCTAATAATTCGACCTTAATTGTTAAAAAAATTTGTAAAGCAAATCATAGGATTACCTTCTAGCGAATTACTAAATATCAGCTTAATAAATGCTCACAAGGGACCTTATACAAATATCCCATATAGGGATTGGTAACCAAACAAATGCGAATGGTGCAAGACATCGTAGACAAGACTACGGTCAATAAGAAAAAAACATATTCGAGTAGAAAAAGCAAGATCGTTCACATTATGTTATTTAAATTGATCTCGTGCATACCGACGTCATTGGGATGAATATTAAGACCCAATCTAAAGTAGACAAGAAGTTAATATGGAAATATTTTTAGTTAAATAATTAAAAATATAAATACGTTGTATGCATTTAGAATGTATGTATATAAGATTAAGAGACCACCAACCTCGATATCCGTTAATGAGTGTTTTTCGATTTTTATAGTTTATCTACTGATCAATACACGAATTAATTTTTTTCTTCTTTTTTCATATAATAATTATAAGATGTTGATACGTTTATTCTCTGTATATAAATAAAATATAGAATTTAAAATAAATATTTTAATATATAGATAATTTTATTCATAAATGCAAATGGCTCCGATTAACGTAAATTAGTGTTTTTTCACAGCAACGGATACCATTGTAATCTGCCGACTACTGTTTATCACTTTTAAAGAAGTATTTAAGTGATGTTATAAGCACATCTTGTATATTTCTACTATAAGCAGACTTAATACGATGTGGGCGACCTTAATCAAACGTAAATTGTTATTATACAACATTAAATGAAAACACTTAAAGCAAATTAGTATATGGAAATGATAAACAAATGAGATTATTGAATATGTGTATAGCTTCTGCGATGTCTTGTATTGATGCTTGTGCAAGATTGTTGGAATCGTAAATATTTAACTTTACAGAATAGAGGGCCGTACGTTATGCTCATTGCTGGTTATGTAAATAAAAAGCAATTGCGTCATTTGTTTGGTAAATTTTGAATTTACTGAATATTAATGTAAGCTATCATTTGCTGATAGCTATTTGCTACCAGCAAATAGACATGAGAGCACGTCCGTATTCGTTCTAAATCGGCTAAACTTAAATTATTTTCATAGTTCTACCGTAATATTGATAGATGGCGATTTTTTTCAATCCTGTTTCGATTTGTCAAACACAAAGAAAATCTTTTATTTTGAAATTTTACTTTGAATTTCTTATCTAAAATATCTATTTGTGTTGAAATTGCTATTAAAAATAAAATACAGTAATATTTAATTGAAATTACATAAGTACACTTTATATTTATCCATTATGTTTGACCATTTTTTCGTAGCTTTTGCCACGGTTCACTTATCATCGCATCAACACGGACTTTTGTACAATATAACATTTTAACATTTGAAATTTGTTTAAATTTAAAGTGTGCTTACTCGCATGAATCATTATTTATTCTCGTATTTATAAAATTTACCGTCATTTCTTCTGACTCTAGAAATACAATAACTTGAATATTGCGCTTTGATATAATAATTAAAAGGATATAAAATGAACAACGAATTGAATAATTTTTTAATAAACTCATATCACAAAACTATCTCAAATTTATTTTAAGAAAAAATTTAATGTTTCAATTACAAATTTTGAATCAATTTTGTTTTGAAAAACAAAATATCAACGCTTGCTTATATTCTTTTAAAAAAATAAATTTGAATGATTTAGTCGATTCGAACACTATAGACTTTTGCGTGCTGCCTCTTGCGGAAAAATAATGAATCTATTTTAGTATAGTCGATTTAGAAAGAATTCGGATGCGCTCTAAATGATAGATTATTGTCTAGATTACTAAACTAGAGAACCAAAAGAAAAAAGTTATCTTTTACGCTGAGAACCCATACTGACAAGCTCCCATGTGATAATCAGTGTACCTTCTCATTTCAAGATTAATGACTACTCGTGAAGTGCAATTATTGTATCGTTTGGGATCATATTTTAAGCGCATACTTTTCGAATGTCATCAGTTAGCACCTCATACATGGCTACGGGTCTGATCAAAACATTTTAAAATTTTAGATTTTCGGCTGGGTGATGCACCATGCAATTAATATGGAAGATAAGATATTCTTAGGATCGAAAAATTGTACATGTTCATTGAAATGCGTGGTCACTATACTAATAATAACCATTGTGTCTTCGTAACTAAAATCTAAGTTGGGAATCAATTATAATACTTGGTTAAATGATACAGACACCATCTTTGTTAGCTCAGAATTTGATTATTTTTTTGTTTTTTTTTTAGCAGTGGAGGGAATCTTTAAACAAGAGACCATTAAAATCTTGCAAAAGTATCCTTACCGAGTAAACCCTAAATCCCAATTTGCTTTGCCATTTTGCTTCCTGGAGCTATCGATAACTAATACTTTACTAAGCTGGCTCAGCTCAAGCTGTCATAATTTTTAATTATTAAATTTCCTGCCTAATCCTCTCTAACATCAGGTTTTTGACCGATACCTTTCTCCAATTGGGGTTGAAAACCAGTTGTTTGCAGTTGGTTTCCGGTGCTTTCTATCTCTTGCAAAAGATCTTCCTTCGTAGTTTGGCGATCATAAATAACTTTTTATCCGATGCTAGTAAGAGTCTGAGTTCACTTTGTTTAGCAGTTCAGCATACAATACAGCTCCTGTTTTTTTTAAACTAAAGCGCATCCTGACCCTTTTTGGTGATACCTTTTGGTATTCTGGTTTATATCTTACCGCTTTTTGGTTTTAAGACTGGCTCTAAATTTGTCAGAGTACGCGCATGATTTGTAAGGCGCTTTTCTTTGCCCAAATGATGATCAGTCTGGGCCGGTGAATTTCTTCACACTGAGTTCTTAAAATTCCTTTTCCACCTCGTTATAGGATAGTTCAATCAACCGAACCATCCTCTTTATGTCGCTATGCACATTGTTCCTATCCTTAACATATTTGAACAGGTTGTGAATCTGCTTTTTAGATAATTTTGAAACACTCGGACGTGCGAACCCAATTTTTTTGCTTTCATTAGCTGACTTAAACGAACTTTTAAAAATGTTTGCTTCTGCAGCCAATTTCTACAGCTGGAACTGTTGGTATACTTTTTGTTTTTATTTGTCAGTACCAATATTTATTTTTTACAGTATGATATGTTTGATTAAAAATTTAACTTAACTATAATTTTATTTTAATTAAATAAGTACAATGACCAAACTACTTTCACGACTCAATCTCGAATGATCTTTTTTTCTTTTTTAACCCAGGCCATAACATCATGTTATAATTGTAAATTTGCACCCTTTTGAAAATAGCGACATTTCGCCTAGATGTCGACTCGTAAAAACTAATGTGTTAGCATTGGTGGCGTTATAAACGTTATTATGTTGGGCGTGATTATTTCGAAATGTTACATCAGCCGCAACAGTAGAACATTGCGGTCGTTAGATTTCGACGGTTGGAAGCCCGTGTGCTCACTCGCTGAACCTGTAATTGTAATTTCATTGTTGCTCTTCTTCATTCTTAGTTTTTTATTGGAGTGCCTTCCCCTAGTATTTTATACCTACTATACCAGGTTTTGTTTCAGCCGTCTCTAACATGAGAAAAGACACTAGTTGAAGCCCAAAGACAATCCAGAGAGGAGTTTTCTCTATCCACCATCCGATCTAGCTATCTGTTCTTGACTGATCGAATCATTTGGGCTTATTGGAAATCCAGGAACTAAGGTTAGAGGGAAACCTATTAACATTTGTTGAGTTGATAAAGCCTGTCGTTTTGCAGATAAAGTCATGGAAGGTACGAACAAAGCTGAAGTACGGGCCGAACCTATAGATGTCTTATATGATTTGACAAAGTCACCATTTGTTAAGCGACCAGGTTACGATCAGCGATCCAAATCCTTAGTGATGATATCCATTTCCGCAATCAACTAATGAATATTATATACTGGTAATAGTTACATATTCGAACTAATTACTTTAATGATCGATTTTACGGTAGAAATGATATCATTTTTCAAATCAAAATACATCATAACCTAAAAACATATAATTATCACACTTTATCCATCATCTACAAGATTTCGTACCCACCTAAAACTCGAATGCATCCATCACATCGTACTACGAGACGAAATTATATATAATTACATACATTACACTTATTTAATAATTCTTAATTACAATTTACAATAAAAATATTTTAATTAAAGTTTTTTTTTTTGCTTTTCCGTGGCAGGGTAATTAAGAAGTTAACTTTCGAAATAGTAGTCGGTAATTACAGACTCATACTCACAGGAAACTATAAAATGAATATAACATAAATTCGGTCGATCTCAACCTATTAACTATTTATGACTTTTGAACGACTTATGTGACAAAAAATAGCAACAAAATAGCATAAAAATTAAACGTGACTTGGAAAAAAATAAATAAATTCACTGAAGTGTATTGGTTAACGCCGATAAAATTGTCAAACACTTTACTATATAGATCAAGAACGCACAGACCGAAAGAAATTGATACAAACCGTTTCCAAAGAATCTGAATTTTTTGGCAATGGCTTACTTTTTCTTATTAGCAAGTTATGGAGTTTTGATTATCCTTTTATTCCCATTGACTGGTTGCGTTCCGAATTCTCCTTACTCTCCCTTATATTCTTACTCCGAATGGTTTCATGTACGATCTGGTTTCCCCCAGGTCACATTGGTGCATGCTACATTTACCAGATATGATACTTCGGCATTGTTTTCCTTTTGTATTTCTTTCTTATTCGCGCTTATTTTCTTCCACCTTATCAGAATTGATGTAAAATTTTGAAACTTCAACGACTAGACTATTACCGGGACGTAGCATCCGCAGTGTTTGTACGTGATATCATTAGCTCTCATGTTGATGGTATAACATTAATACCTATACCACGATATAAACTCGATGCTCTCGAACGTCAAATGAGTCCGGATTCAAAGGTGTATCACTTGCCGAGAGATTCATTTGAAAAAGCTTTATACTTTTAATTTCATGTTAAAGTTGAACTAATTCTGTAGTTAGCAGTACCTTTTACTATTATCTAGAGCCTTATTATGTTTTGGTACTACGTTATTATTAGAGGTAGCCGTTTGGAAACAGAACGAATTGATGCTTCTGTTTGGTTTTATAGTAGATTTACGGCATGGCAAAAACAAACGACATCAATAAAAAAATGTGCGGCCAATAACGAAACGTGGCGTTGAATCAGTTATACTTTGGGGTTGTATTTAAGCATTTCGGAAATTTTCAAATTTCAGTAGGATAGTTGTTTTTGGAACTATACACCATTAATGATACTAATAATATTACCTGTAATTACATAAAGGATCTATGCTACAGAATTTACTCTAAATATTTAAAGACTAAAAAGGATTAATATCCAATGACAGGTAAAAATTCTTAATTTCAATCGCGATAAATAACTTTTTATTTTAACAACAATAATTCACTTTCAATAACACTTTAATTTCACTAGATTAACCGTGAAATCGGTGGGGCAAGTCGCTAATCTTTACTCGTTCGCATTTAAAGTACAACTATGTGTCGCCTACGACACCGTTTCGCTTATATACACAAATTACATGCATCTTGAACATTCTATTTCTATCGAGATGTCACTACTCTATTTTATTTACTCAATTTTTAGTAGTATTAGTTCTATCGATACTTAACAGATGTCTCTAGGTTTAACCCATAAAGAAAACGTAATATATTTGGAGTTGTGCTATCGCACGCTAGGTGGTATCGTAACAATACCTTAAAACATCTCGTGACGAAATATTAATAACATCCGAATATTAAAGTCCCAGGTGACAGGTAGGTTTTTGGATTTACCAGGGCATTTGCAGAATTTATCGAGCAAGATGAATTGTTTGGACAAAAAAAAACGTGGAACTGGTTGATTTGAGTTAAACAAATCAGAGAAAAACTACCCATTTCATCATATTGGGTCAAATACCCAAGGTTACCATCCTGATTACAAATGATAACATTAGACCTGAACCTGAAGATGTGGTACAGTTCGGTGAGAGTTTAAAAAAGTAACCACACATAAACTATGCGGATGGTTCTTGATGGTTTGACACTTAATTTGTGTAATCCTTTATATAGAACAAAATTAACGAAATTTTCGTTCAATTTAGTCCTGGTACTAACTATACTAAAACAAAATTATTCTGGCAAAATTCTTCTTTATTCTTCAACATAATCTTCTTCAACTACTATACAATAATTCCAACGCTTTTTTAACTTTTCTATACCATGAGTGTAGAACAATTCGTCTGTCGACTGCCAACAATTGTCGCTGTCAACAATTCGTGACACGTTCCATTGTTTTAGTGAAAAATGACTTTTGTCTTCTTCATTTTTGGCTTTTCAGTAATTCCGTCTTTTAAACGGCCCAATAATGTCATGTAACATTTGCTATTGGCGGTTTTTCCTTATTCAAGGTAGTCAATGAATATTATGTCATGCGCACACGCCGTGCAGCACCATTTATGTTTGTATGACCGCACGTTTAAAATGAGCATACCACCGACAAATGGTTGTCATAAAATGTTGTCACATATCGTTTTATCGTTGTTACGTATTAAAAATCATATTCATCTTTACGCCATCTTTGGGTTACTATCGGGACTTATTGAACGATCGTCTACGATCGCAAAATTAATCATTCTTTCACCATTGACGAACGTAAGGAGGGCCTTTATTGAAATCAACTTGATTGAGCAAATAGTAGATTGTTTGGTTGTGATTACCGATTTATGTAATTGCTCCTGGACCACAATGGTCTTCATAGTAACAACATTTTAAATCGTTTTTATTTAATTCCATCATCGTTTAGACTATTAGATGACGTGTTGTCTATATTTTAAAATCAGTTTAGCCTCAGGATATACCGTATAATGAATTCATCGTCTCTCCTCCGCTATATTATTTTGAAGCATTTAAGGGCCTTAATCATTACAATATCTTCTTTATTTCATTATGCTATATGCCGTATATGAATAATTTACATGCAGCATTATAACCTACAGATGAGTGTGTTGAAGGGCATGGAAAAATCGTATATGTTTATAAGAAAAAAGGCAATGATGGTTATAAATTGATTTCAGCTTTTTGAATTTAAATTTTTTTTATATTATGGTTTGGAGAATTATTCACTTTTGAAAATGTTAAATTTAAATTAAGTAAATTATAATTAATGTAACAGCTTCGTTAATTTGTGCCTTAGATCATTAGTCAAACCCAGACAGGTTTACAAAGTATATTTTAGTGGTATTCTCTTTTATTGTACAAATTGTGTTAACAAATTATATAGTTAACCGCCACAACGACGTGTGTGTCTACGCACAGGTTGTTGTTTGTGCGTAATACAGTGATTATAGTTGACTGCTGGTATGAACAACTATTTAGTTCGGAAGAAGAATTTTTTAGCGATAATAATTATCTATTATCTTTTAATCTGGGTCGATGTTGTCGAGGGGTAATTACATGGTTCGTAAAAGACATACAAATCAGATTAGTACACATACACTTTTTTGCTTGATTTTTTTTTGCTTGCGTAAAACGGTCAAATTCCTAATCTTTATAACAAAATAATTTGTTGATTTATCCTCAAGAAATTGAATACCCAAGAGAAAACCATTCATCTTAGTGCTACAAGTTTCTTTTAGTGATAGACAACTATCGAAATCATGATGTTGGATTTCCGTTAGAGAAAAACGTGTAACAGAAGAGTTTCAAAATATTCGGTAATCGTAAGAGTAGGATACGCTAACTCATTTTACAGTGCTTCATTTTTGTGCTATGCAGCATTCCAAAAATAAGTAAGAAATAAAAATTTATTTTAGCTTAACCTAAAACCAGGAAGAATTATCCTAATTCATGAAATTTATTATAAAGTTTTTCTTGAGAGCACTGCACGGAGAAAAGTCTTTGACATAAGCAGGGAGAGAATTCCATAGGCGAACGCCACGATCAAAAATTGCTTAATTCTGTTGGGAGGCGATGTAATGTTGTCGCTTTCAAAAGTTATGGGAGCAGTTTTTTCATATTTTCCAGGGGGTATTATGATCCGTCAAGGACCATAAGGTAAAATAAGAACATGCAAATATTTTTTAAATTAGACTCCAAACATTTTTGAAGTTTCCAAATATTTGAAGACCCGTTTTTTTTTTAAACTAAAAATGTCGCCAAAAACTTTTCGGTGGTAGGTAGGTTCTCTTTGATGTCTTTATTCGTTATTAAACTCCTTAACCACATCTTCTTCAATGAGGTAGTGTAAACCTTTAATTAGGCGGCGTGAGAATCAATACTCTTTGTTCACTTTAACAAATTACGTATAATCAAAAACGCGTTAACGAAATATCCATCGATTAAACAAGAGTTCGACTCTGACTGATATATAACCAGTCTCTTTCTGTCACACATTTACTTGGTTTGTTTGGATAGAATTTATAAACGTCATAAGGCAAGTTCAAAATAAAATTGACTTGTACCTATCTTCGGTAATCTTCCTGGTCCTTTCGATCAATTCTCTGACCTTCTTATTGTTCATTATACTTTCTAACATAGTGCCCTGGTTGTCATCTATTTTGCGAATCACTAACAGTCCATGAAGGTGTTGATAACTTCAACCACTTGGTTGTGTTGTATTTGCAGTATCTTAAAACCTACCCAAGTTACAGTATCACCGATTGAACCTGTAGTTTGAAGTTTTTCGCAGAATTGCCATCATGTGATGGGAGTTTGTGGCTTACAATTGGTTTCAGCTTCTCATTATGTTGTTGCATTTATAGATCAAGTTTTAGATTTGCTGCTTAATTACTGAGGTTTTCCGCCCAGATGTTGGTTAACTTCAAATTTTTGCTACTTTAATTTTTGTTTCTAATTAAAGCTCCTCATTGTTAGGCATCACATTTTGGCTGATCTAGTTAGCTATCAGTTAGTTGGTGTACTGATCACGGAGTTTAATTGTTAAAAATATACGGGTCGGCAGTAAAAATGATGAGAATAAATCTCGTAGAAGAAAACAAATATTCTATGTCGATCTTAATGAAAGGCAATTATGATTTCGTTATCATAACGAACGGACTTGAACGAACATAACAAATTTACGCCACATACAAGATGCAAACGAACATACATGCAAGACAGGCTCTTAATTGCCTCCAAATCGTAAATTTCGTGAATTATACCATTTCGTAAAACCGACCATGGAATTGGCACTAGCGATGCTTTGGTCGAAAGTGTCTCGTTGGTTCTATAGAATTTTAAATCAACTGCGAACATCATTAAATGTTGTATCACTTTAGTGATGCTAATTGGCAACATGGGAGGTGCTGAGACCTTATTTTTGAAATTCGATCGAAACAATTCATCGACGAATTTCTATCAAATTACGACATTTCAGTCAAAAATTTAAAATGGTGATATTGAAATTCATCGATGAAAAATTTCGCCTACTTTGTTCGCCTAGTAAAAAGTCGATGAATTTTTTTGAACGAATTTCAAGAATACGGGCCTTGGATCGGATTTAACATGTATGGTTTTCGACATTTTAAACCAATCAGCAACCTGACTAGAAAATTAAACCTTGTGTGCATATATGAGTTACAAAGTTGCACAATGATAATAATGGAATCAAAGGCCGTTTTTGATTCTATTTTCCTTCGGTAGATTAGTTTATAAGTACCTTATAGACAGCGCATAAGGAGTCCTAAATGTAAAACAAGGGCATAGTTTTCTGCAGTTTTTAAAGAACATATTCAGTTTATCTACCCGACCGATGATTATTGCACGATTTTTATTCGGTAAATTATCGTTTAAGTTTCAAATTACAACAAATCAAACTAAATACCAAAAACCAGACACGACAAAAGGTGTAAACTGCAAGTTATTGAAATGGCGAAGCAATCACACAAATTATAAGGAATAGTTGGATGTTGGTCGAAGCAAAAACTTTTGCTACCGGTGGACTTATGAGCGCTCCTTCCCTCGATATTGTAACGGAACAAGGTGCGAGTCCCATAAGTGTCATTAAAACGACACCATTGAGATCCGCACCCCGATGGCGTTAACAGAATTCTTCCATTAGAGGCCTTGCTGCGGTGTAGTAGCCGGCTAGAGCTCAGGAGCAGATAGGGGTGGGGTGTGCAAGGCATAATGGAAGCTTGAATAACCGCAGGAAATGATAAGACGGGAAGGCGGGGTCACTTGAACAAGCCGGCACGCAACCAGACTTATAACCATCACATCACCAGAAAAAAAAATCAAAACAAAATAATTGACCTCATTACAGTTACTTTAATAAATAAAATAAATAAACGAAAGCAAAAAGAAACAGAAATGAATTTCAGAAAAACAGAATACACTAAAATCTTAAATAATTTAACTACACAAAATTTTCATTTAAACTACAACAAAAACAAACTTAAATAACTTAAATAAATTCTTAATTAAATTTACAAAAAAACACAAACTTAAATAACAATAATTTTTTTGCACACACACACACAAATAAATAATAATAAATATAATAAAAACAAAAATATTTAACTTAACTAAATTTGTCTAGATATTGTTGATCCATTCAAAATGACAAAAAATATCATCCTGCCTCTTTCTCCGCATGTTTATTTTTATTTATTTTTTTTTTAATAAAGATAGTATGGACAGGAATAACGGTGATTCCGTTGATTATAATGTAGTATAGTATAGTTTGAATATGGTGGACTTAGCGGTGGGGGTGTCGATGAATTCGATGATGTTTTGTAATTTGTTTCATCAACTAAATAATTAATCATTGATATCTTATTTACATCCAAACGTTCCACCCGTTTCATGTAACTCTTCACCACCGGTTGAATCTCACTGGCTTAACTCACTGTTATTTTTTCTTTTCATTTAATGTGTACTTGATAATTATTTTTCACTTGTATATTTTTTTGTATGCAATTAACAGAAAAAATTTATCACATCAATTCTGTACTTTCTTTTTGTATTATAGAATTATGTGTGTTTGTGGTTATCGTACGATAGTATGAATTTTTGTTGTTTTTTTTGTTTTATTAACAATTTTACAATTGTTTCTATGGATTTTTTTATTTTTTTTTTTCAGATTACTTCTTAAGATCACAATTTATTATCATACATTAAAAACCAAATTAAAGAAAATTATTTAAATTAAAATAAAAACTTATTATTTACTAAAAACTAATGGCTGCTTGCTAACAAGTTCTGTATTTTCATCCAAATTTCTGCTCAAAACTCTCTCGATTAACAACAAAACACGGCTTTTTATACATACTCATTTCCCGTTACCTCATTTTAAAAAAATTAATGTAGGGGAAATGAGTATCTACAACATAAAAAAAATAAATTTTAAAATAATTTAAACAACAAAACAAAAAATTCTGGGGTGGACACATAAATAAATTTACCACAGGGGAACGAGCACAACAAGTCGCTCGTTACAATATATATGATGCAATTTTGTAATCAAAGCGTGGGCAAAGAGAAATTAAAAACGATGCTAAGGTCATTAGTAAAAAAGTGGAATATCTCTAATGTCGTAGATGGAAGAAAATGAACCTCTTATGGAACACGAATTGGCAAGGAATATAAAATCGATTCACCGGATTGGACCATCACGATGGAAATTTGGAAAATGAATTGCGAAATATTTTTATTCGAATTTTTTGCTAATATATTTGGATAATGCAGGCGACTCTATTAGAAGATTAGAGAACACCCTGGGTCTTAATATTTCAACTCACAATGCGATTCAAAATCTTGTTTACGTCTAATGAGTTTTGACATTTTTACAAGGTTTTCCAATACCACGACCTTAGTATTAAGTGTCAGTAGATGAGAAAGAAGAGACGGCACATCATTCACCAACTAGATTTAATGGACGAATCATTCATTACGAACAATAGAAGAAATGAGACGAATCAAATAGATAAACAACCAAATATCGATCGTTGGCAGTACATAGACACAAATTAGGAATTGGACCATCAGAACTTTAACAGAAACATCAAGGACACGCCGAGAAGAAAATAAAACTTTATCACGTGGAAATACTTGGCTTTAGTGAAGTCGAAGGAAGAATTAAAATAGAAGCCAGTCATCTACAAACTGGCGTAAATTGGAACAGACAACGCTAACCTAACAACCATCATGATAAAAATGCAATGGATTCTGTGCAAAATTAACTGGTTATAGGCAGTATGTTCCCTAACCAATATTCACAAATAAACGTGGCATCACATAGACTATACGCCAACAAGAAATTCCTCACCTCATTACTATGACTAAAAAAGCTATGACTAAAGGTTATATTCGTAGAGATCACAGGTAATACAGTGAAATTCACTAAGTCAAATAGGAGGAAATTCAACACAAACAGATGTCCTTAGAAATTATTTTTCTATTAAACTGGGGATCTACTTACTCTCCCATATGTCCCGGTTCAGAATATTTGGGTATTTGAGAATTTCTTTTTTTTTGTAACTACCAGCAAAAATTTTATTATCGAGTAAACACTCGTTCCTTGTTATCAGGCCAAAAATCTATTTAGCGATTTCTTTTTAAGCTAGCGGTTATTTTGCCACTCATATAGATCTAATGTCAAGTGTTAAGTGAAAGTTCTGTCCAAAGCGATGAGTCCAAAAATCATCTTTTCCGACGAAGCTCACTGTCCGTTTTTGGGCACAGACGCCTATAGTGTAGAACCAAAAATAAGCAAGGAGAAGGACTGACATAAATGGCGACCATTATCGTTCCATGTTAACTGATTTGTTATTCCCTACATTTCAAGAGAAATACTTCTCGGATATTTGGGATTTCAACAGAATGGCAACACTGCCACCCAGCCAACGGTACGAAATGGCAATGTTAACTAGTCGTATAAGGGCTGCGATTTGACTGATAAAGACAAAAATGAAGTAACTATTGGTAGAATAAGAGCTCAAACGATTGAACATGTGCTCAAAAACTGGGTCGACGGAATGGGGTTCAGCCGCCTTAGTCATTTAAATGAAATAGTACTCCATTATTAATCGGAAGATGCACTCTCGTAAAATAAAATACTAATCCTTTGAAAATCTTCTTCTTAGAACTTTTGTCCATAAACTGCAATATGTAGCTATAATTATATTGCAATATTCTGTCAAAATTTATACGAAGCAACTTTTTGTATAGTAAAAATTTGATATTTTCACTTTCGGCGAAAACATCTTTTTATCCTCCTTACTTTTACGAACCTTGTTTCTTTTAGTTTTTGAATATTAAAATTGGACACACAGTTCACACAGTTCTTTGAAAATGGGTTGAAAATGTTTGCACTATACCTGGTTTCGCAAATCTTTGAACTTTATCTTCGTTATTTCGAGGGTGCTGTTCACCTGCTAACCTTATTAGAGGGATCGTTTTATTTGGTTGCTTTCCTAAGTGGATAATTAGTATAGCTTCTCCTCACTTATAGAACGATTTCAGTTCTCGCAAAAAGCTCGTTTTGCAATTATTTTCCTTTTTGTTGTACTAATCAAAGGTTTTGAATTTATAAGTTAGATGGCAATGTTAACTCAAAAATGAGAACAATGTAAAAGAAACCATTTAAATACTGAGGTGGCTATAATGGAGGTTCTTCTCGCAAAATTTTTGTGCTATTCGTATCATAGAGTCTTTTAGAAATCATAAGTTAGACTCACTTATGATTTTGATATGCTTTGTAAACGGCAAGAATTGGACACGAAACTGTCGCTTTTCACAATCGGTGACGACAATAAAATGTCTTTATAATTTTTGTAAACGCATACAGTGCATAAATTGCTGTATAAAAATTAGGTGATAATATACGTAATTATTTTTAATAAAACCATCTTCAACCGTGTTCTTGGTCTTTTCGCAAATTACATACACACGCACACACCACATCTTGATTGTGGCATAACCAATCCGATATACGATTGAAAATTACAAAACATTCAATTCAAAAATTAAAAAAGAAAATTAAAAATCCAGCAACAATAAAAAAAAATAAAAAATAAAAAAATAAACGTCTTTAATTTGATATCGAAATGAAAAGAAATAATCAAGAACATTATAAGAAAAATACCGCAACTCGATTTTTTTTTTTATATTCATCGTCTTATTTTTGTCTTACATTTAATTTCTGCAATAATAACCGGTTATTTGTATAATTTTATATTTATAATATATATATATATATATATATATATATATATATATATATATATATATATATATATATATATATATATATATATATATATATATATAATGAACAGAGTGATTCGTAGAATAATTGAGCAACTTTCCCCTCACAGATAACTGTGAAATTATTAACTGAATAAAAAAATATTGAAAATTATTGGTTATGTTACAATCGCTGTCAAAAATAACAATAAAGCTTGGCTATAAAACAAAAAGAAGAACGAAAAACTATTGTCGATATCACTCTAATGTAATTTATGATTTTTAACACCTTTTGGATAGTGAATTGTATTATTGAAAGTCATCTTAAAGCTCAACGATAAATATATGAACTAACTGTTATATTTTGGTAAAGTAAACAACATAATATGTAAACATGTGCTTTATAAAAATATCATAGCAAACAAAGCGAAACAATAACATGTGGATCCACAAAAAACCAAAATACAAAAAAAAAAAAAAAACATGAACGATTTTTTGATTTCCATTTATCAACCATGAAGTACCTGCCATTTATGATGGTTATGCTAGAAACACATGAACACAATTTCTGCGATCAGCGTTGCCAGCGGAATGGCAGATGAACTATAATGCGTGTATTTTTTTAATGGAGTATACAATTTATTAAAAAACAATTTTTTTATGAAGTACAATTATGATAGAAACAATTAAAATACTGAACAAATAGAGATAATCGCATGGATTCTAATAATTGTTTCCATTTTATTGGAGAGAGCAGGCTTCCATTCAGTTGCAAGCGTGTGAAGTAACTTACCACTGAAATTTTTTTCATTTTTATCGAGGATTTCATAAAATCGAAATCCTCGATAAAAATGAGAGAGGCAACTTGTTAGTTTTTTCGTATTTTTCGCGAGCCCGATGTGTAGGCAGCAAATCTATTTAACATATAGTATATAACCTTAAACTTGTTAAATTTTTTATTTTAAATAAGTTTTAAAATAATTCCGACTTTCTGAATAAATTTTAAAATTACAATTCGGCTTTTCAAGTTTTTATTTGTGGATTGTGATAATTGTAGAGTTAATTTAACGACGCAGACAAAATGTCCGGATTCAAAAGAAGATATTTCGTGATCGCGAGGATTCTTTTGATTGTAATGATAATTAAGCTGACCGTTTTAACTTCTTTTAGAAGTGAAATACTTCTTTTACGTTGCTCGTACTTTCAAAAAATGTGTTACTTCCAAACAAAAGCAAATACGCAATACCCACATTTTGGAAGTAAACAAAAATTTTTTGTTACTGGTTATCGTATCGGGTTCGCTTTACTTTTGATTTGTTTTACTGAATGTGCAAGTAAAAATTTAGGTAACCGTGCAGGCCCATATTATATCAAACGATACAAAGTACGATACAGCTTCTTCATTTCTAAGCATTGTGGTAGAAAAGTAATATTATCCCTCAAATATATTTATTTTTCCATATATACTGTTAGAGAAGCATTTTAAAAACTCGATGGCTGGGTCTACTTCCAGCAATCGAAAAAATTTGCTGCTTTAAAATCGTATTTTATCCGTATCAATCCGTGTTCAAAATCAACCAAACCCAAGCCAAAATTATTTATAAAAAAACATAATAATAAAAGCATACGATGTATCTGCAAACCACTTCGGTGGAGAGATTGCGTACAAAGTTTGTGCCAGAGGTTTGGATAAACAAGAAGACTTCATCAATATTTTGCAAAAGAAAATCAAAAAAGACTGGAACTTTTTTTGTAGTAAGAGTATAGAATATTTAAAAGAACAGTCCAAGTTCAAAGTGACATGGTTTAAAAATGTATTAATAACTAAAAAAAATTAAGTGGGGTCACTTCTACCAATGAAACATGCCAATAACTTTGACATTTTAATTTTAATAAAATTTAGCCAGTGGATTTCCTTACACACGAAAACCGGCGATAAATGGCTATAATTCTTTTAAGTCCTTTCAGGATTCGTTTACCAGTTTTGAAAACGTTAAGAAATCCGTTGGAATTGTTTTATGTCTAAAAGTTCTGCTTAGTTCTTTATAGATGAATTATATTCATTAAAAAAGGCCAATCAACAGACGCAAAGCATTTAATTGTAGTTTATCTATACTCGGTGGTTTTTATAAATTGCTTCAAATTTAATATCTATTTGGAATGATTACAGGTTTTACCATTTATTAATATATTGGGAACTGGAAATTTCCAATTAATGAGTGGATAAATTGTATACCAAAACTTGGGCCAGTCTGCCATTAGTAAGATTTTTGGTGAATTCTTCAGACTTAATTTTGAAAACAAAAAAAATTATGAAATTTCCAAGAAATGAAATGGAAATGGCCAAAATAAAACGGACATTTTAAAACACATACGGCTATCCAAATATAAATGGCGCAACGGATGGGACACGTGTAGCTATTCAAAAACATGCTGTTTGGGAATGCTTATGAATTTTTCAACCGAAAGCCTTACTATTCCATTGATATTCAACCAGTTAGTTATAAAACTTTTAAAACTGTGTATGCCTTTAAAATTTTACTTTTATTGGCTTGTGACTTAAATTCCATATCTACCGACGTGGTGAATAGATGGTCCGGCTCCACTCATGACACCCATATTTATAGGAGTTCATCGCTATATATATAATTTTCTTAAATATGAAGCGTTTCCGTAAAATGGATGACTATTGAACGATAGTGGTTATCTAGTTAAACATTGCCTTCTAACCTTAGTAATAGTCCATCTTCATCCGGATTACAACAAATTCCATAATGAAAAAATAATTAAATAAAAATGGTTCAAAACAAAAGTGGAATTGTAAAAACTGTGCTTCAGTTTGGAGAAGAGTGTTAAAATTATGGAGCTTCATTTTACATAATGCGGCTAAAACAAAAAATGAACCTAATATTTTTGAGAATAGTAATGATTCAGAAGCAGATACCAATAAAGATTAAGAAAACGACGATGATGGCATCTGTGAAGGGGATGGTGAATTAATGAAATCAACTTCAGAAACAAGAGGACAGGTGAACAGAAACACTTTGAGAAATTATAGTTTCCAATATCAATAGTTCAAAAAGGGTTTAATAAATTGTATATTTTAGGAATTAATATTATTGATTAATATATTGGTTTGTATATTTTTTTACTTAAAACAAATAATATTAGTTATAAAAAATGGTAATAATAAATAAATTATAATTCAAGTTTTTAATTCATTGCATATTGGACAGTCTATCAGTTTGCTTACTTCCTTCATCAGTTCTTTTTTGGTGCCTTTTAATTTCAGTTATTTTGTACCTAATTTTAAATCCCTATATTATTTCCGCAATATTACTCCGGATCGTCCTACAAATGATTGTGCTTAAAAATCTAATGCCAAGTTTTGAGAAGTTTATCCCCATATAAGCCATAATAATCAATCAAGAATCAAGTTCCATATACGAATTATCTAATAATAAATTAAGGTAGTTTTTAAATCACCTTACGTGAGAGACCTTTTCAATGACTCTTTAAAAATTTTCAGTAATAAATTTCAGACTTCTTGGCCTTTTTTAACTTCAATTTTTTAATTTTGGATACTACTTACTATTTATGTATATCACAAACAATAATTGAATATAATTCAGTTGCTATTTTGATAATTGAGCTACTGAAGTGATTTGGGTGTTTGAATGGTATTTATCATTTCAGATAAATGTCAAAAATAAATCATTTTAAATTTGACTTTTATTTATTACACCGGAAATGAAAATAAAAAATAAATACATGCATATATTAAAATCATTAGAACTTGCTATAAAATACAAAAAATATACATTATATATATATATATATATATATATATATATATATATATATATATATATATATATATTATATATATATATATATATATTCTAATTTTCAAAAATTGAACGCGAAACAGAAAAAAATTCAAAAAAACAGCAACCTATGTAAAACAAACAACGCGTGTTAAACTAAAAAAAAAAAAAAAAAAAAAAAAAAAAAAAAAAAAAAAAAAAAAAACAACCTATTAACTCCACGAGCAAAATACACATTCAGTTAATTCTGTTAATTCAGTTGCTCAATTTGAAACTGAATTGACAGGTCCGAATCAAACAGTCAAATCACTTCAGCTTATTCAATTAATTCAATTAATTTTGTTTATTCATGTCAATCGAAAGCGCCTATGATAAATGACAATAGCAAATCGTATTCAGCAAAAATGCTGAATTACAAATTAGCGATGATTATAGAGGATGTCGATTTACAATCGCAATTTTAAATGTCGCAAATCCGTCATTTCGCGATGGCGTATATTAATAATTTAAAACTAAATCGACGATATGCCCTATAGACACACAAAACAGAATTCTGCTTGCAGAATACATGTACATATTTCTTACCACATACACGTGTGTATTCTAATTTTTCTGCATCCCTCCTCCATATTGTAAAGTTTTTTCCTTGCTCCATATTGTAATCCATCGATTTATTGCAATGTCAATCTAAAAATTAAATTCAACACTTGAAGTTTTTCTGAAACATTTAGGATTTTTGTCAACAAATTTGCCGTCAACAAATTAAGTCAATTTAATCTGAATCCAGGAATGACCCATTGGAATGCTACGAAATATATAGATGTCAAATATCACTTTATAAAAGAGCTAGTAATGTGCCGTCGACTTGAAATAGAATACATTTCAACAAAGCAAATGATTGCTGATATTTTAACAAATGCTCTCCCTAAGCAGCAAAATCTCAGCTGTTCCAAAGCTATGGATCTAGAAAAATAAAAATACAATATTAAGGGAGAATGATGAAAAGTAAATATTGTATTCTAAATGTTGGTAACACTGTATTGTTACATTCATGTATTTATATTGTTACTATCTTCAGTCTATAAATAAAAGAAGACTCTGTCACTTACGCTTTAGTTACAACAAGAGTAAGTTGTGTTTTATTTCGATATGACAGAAATCTCTGTCTAACTTTAAAATTTTTACGCACTGACAACGGAACAGAATTCTGCAATAATGAGATGGATGATTTTCTTCGAAAATCCGGCATCAAACATCAGAAAACGATACCTTACACGCCTGAGCAAAATGGAAAGTGTGAACGGATGAATAAAACTCTCATCGAAAAAGTCAGGTGTATGCTTATTGAGGCCAATCTTTCGAAAAAATTTTGGCCCATAATCTGATGGACAGATATATATATATATATATATATATATATATATATATATATATATATATATATATATATATATATATATATATATATATATATAACAATTGTAATCCGGTTAAAATTGATTGTGTGAATCTTTTTATGCTGTACGAATAAAATGGCTCATGGTTAGTTATAAACAAGAGACTATCACTTCTATCTGTAATAATCGGTTCGTATATATGAAAACTAAAACTTTACTTGGTAAAATGAATTATTTCACCTCATCCTGTATTGTTGCACGTCTCGTATTCTCGTATATTTTAAGGAAATAAGAATAAGAATATAAAATAATTTATGATAAAAATAAATATAATTCAGTTTTTGCTTTTATGTGTAGCACTCGTATGTCCGTAGTTCGTCTGCACCACAAACCAAAAAATTATACAACAATTGTGTTTAATTGTGAATTAATAATGATAATAAGATGAATTTTAAATGACAACACGAAAAAACTTTTGTCAAGGTTTGCAATAATGGCATGGGATGAAAGTTTTGTCATACAATTTCGATAAGAAATTTATTTGCTTCATATCAAAATACTCCTTGTTCAAATGGTCTATGTTTGATTGGGGAGCACTTCCTTGCTTCGTAAAAGACTTCTAAACGAGGATGTTATCCTCAGAATTCCACCACAGTATCCTTGGCTTGTCGTAGGAGGCGACTAAGCAAAGGTTGGATCGTTGGACTGACTGTCAAAAATTTTACTGTTAAAAAAATCAACAAAAACAAATGTGCCAATGTTATATCCAACTCCCGATTATATTAACAGACATGCAGTATGGGATCGGTAAGTGGAACTTACAGTCACTAAGAAAACCAGTCGCGTTTTTGAGCTCCCAAGGAGCTATATACATGTCTTAAGGCTATATACATTGCTTTACAATGGAGTTGAACTCGGCACTGATACTGATACTGATTTTTTTTTGGGCCCTAGGTAAAAAAGGCTGTTTTGGATTTCAAAATCTTGCGGTCGAGCAGTAGAATATAGCCTATAAAGATGCGCTGGATTTAAGTAGTGGTGATCACACATTGAAAGGAGTGACAAAACAAGCTGAAGTTGTACAAGGTGTTGATCCGACCCGTTGTCATGGTATGGGTGTGAGAGTGGGACTCTGGCGGATGAGTATAAGAGGTGGTTGATGAAATTCGATAGAAGAATCATGCACAGGATTTATGGCCGCGAACGCGACGATGACTACACTTATGGAGTTTTATTCAACCACAAGATCAGGACTTTAATAAAAATTCTTGATCTCGTTCTTAGTGATGGCCTGTAATTACCGTTTATTATTATTATCAAATTTCTCAGTACTAGTTACGGGTTAGCTAATTATTCTAGAAATGGTTGGTTCCACAATCACTGAAACTATCACTTAACTAATCGTTTTCAAAATCCGTACTTGGTTCCATCACACAAGCAGACCGAACCAAAGGTTTGATATATTAGCTAAAAAATGTTCACTAAATGTCATGGCTTTTAGGAATATAAGACGTAAGATGCAAGAGATGTATTTCGAATGTTTCAATCATGAGATGTGGAGAAAATTCGCTTCTTTCGTTGAACTTTTGTCATGAAATGAACAAGCGAAGAAGCGAAGAACTGAGTGAAAAACTCCTTTACCAAAGAGTTCAAAGGTGATACGCAACTATTGCGAATGGTGTAGAGAATCATGCAACTGCACGGTAATTGGAAGGAACGTTTCATCAATCTAGTAAGGACAAGAATTATAAGTTGCATAAAAACGTATAAGATAAGGACATATAGAACATTTGATACAGCAACTATGCAGATAAAAATACAACATCATCCAGAATGCGTGTAACTTCACTAAAGCAATGAAACAAATTTTTAATAATGGATTTGGTAATATGGTTCATTTGTCAGAGCTAAGCCTTCTAAATCAGCTAAATCAAAATCTTTTTACATCAATATCGTTTGACCAAACGTATCTAATATACAGTATGCACTCCGAAGGCAGCACTTGCTTTTTTGAATGGCTGTGGATTAATGGAAAATTTCTACTATTTCAATAAAATATCCCTACCAAAACGCCGCCAATGTTGCCCGGTAGAGGAAAATAACACTAAATTATATCTTTACGCTCAATTACACAGAATTTAAATTTTTAATAAATAAACAAATTTAACATTTATTCGACCCATTCCAAAATATTTCATAAATGTATACATATATACATGCAACAACCTTGTCGTTTGGATTAAATTTCAACTTAACGAAATTTAATCTCGCCAATTTTATTAGGTACATATATATACGTAAAAAAGATTGCTGGACCAATTCCTTATACATTTTTTGTTGTTGCATTAATAATTTATATTCGCCATCATCCTACACATATAAAATTAAATTATAAATAAATAAATAAATGATCTATTGCTGTCCCTCCACATAAATATTAAAAAAAAAAATGAAAACGCCAGACTCTTGACTTTTAATTTGCATATGAATTTAAATGAAATTTGTTGTTATTTTATATAATAAATCATTCCCCGGCTGTATTTGTGGTTCAGCTCGATAATATAATTCATCTCTTACGTGAACAGCAACTTGCTGTGAATAAGCAAATATTAAGTTTGAAAAAAAAAACGGCGAACGAACATTTTACAAAATTTTAATCCATTAAAACTACTGGAGACTGGATCGATTCAGAGATTTTGATCGTTGAAGTTTTTCAATTTTTATGTATAAATCAGCAATAAAGCCTGTGCATAAAATGCCGACATCCGGACATGTGTTAATTTGCTTAAACATAGCCATATATATGTTGGTACAAGATAATCAACTATCTAACTCCTATCTATGAATGTACATGGCATTAACAAATCTAACCTTCATTAACAATAATGAAATACAAATACAAATATTACAAAAAGGCAAAAATCAAACAATAAACTCTATAATTTGTTACACAAACAAAATCTTTAGAGAGATAGAATTTCTGTTTTTTGTATCTTTACAGGTAGTTAGGTATGTTAGTTGCTACTGTCTTTACGTAATACAACGTCTTTATACGAGTATATAGATTTAGAAATTTTTACATTTTTATACATAGAACAGAGATTATTATACATAGAACAGAGAAACAGACACACTACAACAACAACAACAAAAAAGTGGTTTAGATAAGGTGACCAGGTATATTCCTTCAACGGTAATACAGTCGGCTTTATCTTATTCCCGAATAATGGCACAACAATTTTCTATCATCATGAAATTGCACAAACCAAAAAGTCAGGTATACGAGAAAAGCAGATAACAAATTTATTCGCGCAACACTTAAAACAATCATAATGCGACGAAGACATTCGGTGTTATAATTCGTTGTTTCGTATATATAGCTTCTTCTCTATACAGTATGATCTGAAGAACATTAAGCAAACCATATGTTGCCAGAAATAATCACATATGATTTTTATAGCTCAATCCTTCTATTTAAATGAAATGCTTAAATTGGACCAGCAAAACTCTAAAGTTAAACAGCAGGTAGCTGAAATCCAACTACAATTAGAACAGCAAAATGCCATGACAGGACAGATACAAAACGGGATCAACGAGATGAAGTACAACATGTAAATATTTCCTTTACTCACCAGAGATATTTCGCATCATTTTGCTATTTTGAAGAAACCAGCTACCGCTAGCCAGAATGGAATATTACAATCAACGTCATTTCATGGTAAGTTGGTGCACCAGGCACCCAATACAACAACAATACTTTCATCCCAGATCAAGTAAAATTCTATAGAAAGCATTCCGCGGTCACATCGAAAAAAAACTTACGCGGGACCCAAACTCACCGTCTAACTCAGAATTAACAGACATCAACATTGACCAACTCACAAACAGCATTCAACCCGCAATACAATTTTCCTCAGCACCTAAAAAGCTTCTTAAGTAGACACCCTTCCGTAGTGAGGTCGTAGTGAAGTTAAAATAGAACCCTCTAATGAACCAACAATAACTGCACGCATAAGTCACATCACTGCAATCACCAAAGGTGGACCCCCATCATAAGGAAGCACCAATGGAGAAATCTCAAACACCATCCATAAGAAAGCAGCAATGAGTGAACCCGTTGTTAACAATTCCAACACTGATAACTGAGTCGCTCTTCGGACTTCCGTGAGAAATTCTAGCCCCATAAAATTTCCAAAGTAAGCACAGCCAACCAAGCCCTTCATACCATTTACACAACCCCTTTCAAACCCAAAACTGACCAACAAATCAGTACTCAATAAAACAGTCATCAGACCTACACTAACACAAGCATGCGCATCTCAGGCACATGCAGCCGTAATCCACATAAAAAAGCAAGCGGTACAAAAAAAGTTTATCAGAAGCCAGAATACTATTATAGTAGAATTTTGACCGAAAACTGTAAATAACGCAACAGAACGCAACTGTAAATAACCACAAAAAGAAGACGATGTAAGTGCAAAATGTCCTAATTAATATTTTGGAGACATATAAATAAAACAGTTCGGCTTAATGTCAAGACGTTAATTACAGAGTATGGAAAATAAGAAAAATCGGAAAACAAGAAAAGTAAGAAAAACATATCAAAAATACATCCTTAAAATGTCCTTGGGTGCAATCATCTCTGGAATATCGCCTTCAATGCAACATCAGTTGCAAAGCGCAAAAATATGGTGTTACCATATTACGTTCGAATTTAGTTACCTTTTACCATCATTATAACTTCTGCAGTTGGAAACTATTTAGGACTAATAATGACAATCGACAGCTGATTCTAATATTTTGATATACAAACTGTCAAAATAACTGAATGCCAGTAGTTCCTTAATTAAGATCTAGACCACATCTTATGATGTAAAACTACTAAAATATGTAAATAAAATTACCAATCGGTAACAATTTATAGTTCAGAAACAGTTTGAAGTAGTCCAGTTTGAAGATATTATCATAGTTTTATATATAATTCAATATAATCTTTATAAATCATACAAACCTATTGATTGAACGTTGGTTTTAATTGATGTTACAATAAAAATTGTTGATTAATTTTAATTTAAATAAAACAAAAATAATTTTTTTTTGCCGAAGTATTTTCGAATGAAGTCGAAACATAAAATAGTGACATCTATGAGTAAGCATCGAAGTAGTCAAGAAAATTATTATGGCCATATATTTTTAATTCAAACATCGATTTAATTTAGAAAATATGTATATAATTTTTAACATTTAAATTTGTAAAATAATTAAGTATTATGGATTTAATTAAACTATTAAATTTTTTGATTTGTTTTTACTTTAAACAGCCTTAAAAAACTGGTCATTGTCAACCTGTCAAAATTTTCCCGCTTGTTATATTTTATAATTTCTGTACTAAACATTTTTGATCGATGCTTGATTGCAGCAGCGCTTTGTTTTATAAAATATTTAACGTAAAATTGATTCAAAAAAATTTAAATTGTAGTTTACTAACTAAATTACGGTAATGTTGTTGTAATAAACTTAAATAATTATAAAAGTGATAGTTAGTGAATTAACATCAATTGTAAAGTTTCAACAACAAAATTGGTGTAAACGCGAGTGTTTAAAGAAAATAATGTGTGGAGAAGTAAAAATGATTGACGTCAATAAAATACACTATTTAACGTGGTAAGCTGATGGAAAGTTCCGACAGCATTTCATATTCAGGTAAGTTTCAAACATTTTTTTGAGCATCGGGTGTCTTTGTTCAACCGGTTGATACTTTTCACGACGGTACAACAATAAAATTGTTGACTGGCTACTATGAAATAAAAATTATTTGTATGAACCACAAATAAATAAAATTATCGCGAGCACGCGTGAATCTTACCGTTTTCATGTGGATAAAGACATATAAGTATGTGTTTTCTCACGTGCTTCTATATTTCTTCTTTGACGTATACCATCTTTGTAAAAAATGATAATCTAATGAGATTATCATTTCTTACGTACCATGGTGCATTTTCAATAACACGTAAAACTTCGTTTTAGAATGATTGTGTTATTTTCACATTGGTTTTATTGATGCATCCCAAGCTGAATAACGTAGGTCTAAATTGATTTTAGAATTTGCCTATTAGCAGCAGTTTATTATGTAATGATAGCTAGGAATTCCTATCTATAAACCAATACATTTTTCTTTTTAAGCTGTTCTTATTTCTTTTTGACATGCTCTTGTCACAAGCTTAGCATCAAGTGTCATGCCTAGATATGTGGAACTTGCTGTTCCAATGCTTGCTCAAATGGGTTGTATCTCTGTATTTCTAGTAAAGTCTTTCGGTCTTTGAAAAGCGATTGATAGAGTATGTTTTTTGGCATCTATATAGGAACACTTACACACTTAATAGGAAGAGTATAGGTATTTGGAACACATTTTTCCGAATGAAACATCAAATATTTCAAGAAATGCATTAATCAAAAATGTTTTCATAAAAATAAGGTGCTTTCGTGGATACATGATTTGTCCTATAAAACGCGAAAACTATTTCAAAAGGAAAAAATTTAACCGCTTATTTTCGAGAAGTAGATTGCACAGTGTGTAAATGCGAAGCAATGCAGCTTGGTGTACAAATTAATCTTGGGAAAACTTAACAATATTGTGGCGTTTAACACCCTATAACATTCGATGGTGGTCATACAGCTTAATATTGGAAGGACACCGCAAAGCGTTTGATAAATGGGCTGCTGAGTGATGATAGCGTGAGCAACGTCACGAAAGAGGAAACGGATGTAAAATGAAACGCGGAAAAGTCCAATGATCAAACCGTTGATAACGTTATAGTTATAGCTGATAGCGGTTAAATCATGATATTCAATAATGATAGCCCAATTTTATGCTATCAGTCTTGAGGAAAGTTTATTTTACAGGTCATACTGTAATAACTTCTTCGCTCACCGTTTTTGTCTTTGGTATATGTAAACAAATTTGATAAATATACATAAGATTACTCGGGGATAGTGGTAATCCACCTGCTTTAAATGTTAAATTTATTTTTATTTTGTTAATTCTACTTTGCACAAAAAACTGTTTTCTTCATACGATACAAGATGGGTACGTAGGTAGGTAGGTAGGTAAGCTAACATTTTTACAAAAAAAAAAAAAAGAAACCTTGAATACTATATGCAAACTATTTTCTTGCATTAAATTGTTAAAGTTTTAATCAAATGGTAACAATATGATGTTGCAAAACTGGATTGTGCGATTATGGTCAAAGTGTCAAACTGAAAAAGAAAAATGTCTTCCAATTTTGGTAAAGTTATATTTTATTTAAATCTGGATGTATTTTGTTGCATCAAAGTTTTTTCAGTGTTTGTTTATAAAATTATTGTACTGATCTCACGTTCCTTGAATGTCATACAAACAAGCTCGTTGTGCCCATCATATCGAGTTATGTGACGCAATTGCGTTTTTAACAGTTGAACTTTAGTTACGTGATAAATGCGTAAAATATCTTTTATCTGATATTCTCGATTGGTTACGAAAGTTTTATTTGTGACGTTTATTCTTAACCATTTGTGCACTTTTTGGTTGTATGTTGTTATAGTTTTAGTTGTGGCCATTTTAGATTTAAACTTCAATAAATAAGTTTTAATTTACCCAAATGCATTTGTGGTTCTTATTAATATTCAATTGCTGAATAGGCTATCTACTTCGCATCAGAATTAGGCAATCTTGGTATCTTCATCGATCTAGCGTAATAAATGTTATAATAAATAACAAATGTGTCGTCTTGAAGATTGGTCAAGTTTGTCAATAACCCTGCTTTGTATACCCTACGTCATATTATCAAGCAAATGCCAAAACCTTTCCTTTTGCCATGCTTTTTCCATTTTAGCTTAGCGTCAACGGTTATACAGAGATATATTGAGTCGTCTTCACATATGGTATTTGTTTTGAATTTAGCTCAATTGGTATCCAGTTAACTTTTTGATTAGTGAAGTTAACGTCAATTGATATTTTTTCATTTAGCGTAATCCAGCGTTTTTTAGTCCAGTTATTTATAAGGTTCGTAATTCTTTGCAGTTTTCTGGTTACCTCTTCTTCAATAGTTTCGGTTGCTAGTTATAAAGAATACCAGGTATACCATAGAAAGCTATATGCTGTACTACCGAAAAATTAACGGTAGTTTAGTGACTACAACGAAAAACAAATAAACAATATTTCCTAAGCTGGAAAACTGGAATAAAATTCCAAGCCACCAAGCAAAAGACAAAACATTAAAAATTCAATTACAGTTACGTTCCTACGTAAAAAGGTTTAATGCAAGGTCCCAGGAATTATTTGTATTTCTCTTGTATTTGTAGAAAAAAACGTAATTAAAATTATGGGATCTAGTTATTATGGGATATTGAACGTTGTAGTGCAGTGGTCGTGCTCGAGGGAACAACAATCTTAACCGTACCATATATATTTTACTCTTTCAACAAGAGGAAATTAAAGAGCCATTTATGCATGCTACCATATTAACGATAAACTACGGTGGTACTTAGTTAAGTTTAGAGGCGATCTACATATACTGCCCACCAAGAGAATATTGTAAGATATATGGCTTGAGAATCTCGGTTTATAATTCCAGGAAAAGGAAAAGAAACCCTAAGTGCAATAGAAATGTCAGTCAAAATGAGCACATTTGTCATTTAACAGAAACAATAATTTAAGCTCATCAACAAATTTACTGATTGGGAATTATTTAGCAAGAAGCTGACAAATCAGTTTGGATTCAGTATAAACATTCCCCCATTCATCAAGGTCATCGAGTGACTACCAAGATATGAATAAGCATTTGAAGAGAAGAAATATTACTCTGCCGTATTTCTTGATGTATCACAGGCTTTCGATAGTGACATGAGCGGCTCATCTTAAAAAATAGTAAGTTAGTTCCAAATAAATTACTGCAAATTACTGCAAGTCTACTTTACACTACTGATATCCCGACAATCGAAACAACCTTTGTAGAGACTTTTGTTTATAATAATGCACTATTAGCATTAAGCGAATTACTTACAGCAAGCACTCGATAAAATCAACCAATGCGGGCAATGGATTAGAAAATAAAGCTAACTAAGCAAAAATCAGTCCATGTAACATGCGCCGCGGCATAATAATAGCAACCTCATACATTCCAAAATCTGTTAAATATTTTGGATTGCATGTAGACTCGAGCGTGACCTGGAAACACCACGTTAGGCAAACCCTAATTAAAATAAACCAATTTTGTTATATGGCATCTAACTCTGGTACTGTACTATAGAGAGCTTCGTGGAGCCAAGCAATATACGAGCTGCTCTTGCTGCTAAAGATTTTCGGGCCAAATCTATCACAAATATGATACATCGGGAAAAAAATTGTTCCGTCTGTAATTACTGTCAGAGAATAAGCCAAAATCAAAACTTAAAATCAAAAGTTAGAGGAGCCCAGGGAAATAACTGTGTTAATACAGTGTGTTGAGTTTTAAGAATATGGCCACTTCAAAGCCTATTGCACTTTCAATGATGTTTGTGTTATTTGTGGTACTCCACAATTCTAAACATTGCAACAAAAATAAACATAGACGTCCTTAAGTCAGCTACTCCAAAACTTATAACAATCAAGCGAACCATTTGGACTCAATATAGGAGACAAGTTGAACAAATCTGTCAAATAAATACCCATCGTAATACACCAGCAAATTTTGATCAAGCTGCAGAAAATTTAGCACATATATACTGGAATTATCAGCTGAAAAAGCTGCACTCGCCATAAACACTTTTGAAAAAATTAATATACTCACACATAATATCCTGGAGATACTTCAGGAAAAGCGAAAAATTCAGAAAAAATGGCAAAAACTAAATTACCATTATTGAAATGGAAACTGAACCGAGCTAGTAGAACCTAAGATAGGCATTGCAGGAAGAAGAAAACCAGAGAATCCAAAGCTATTTTGAGGGAACTCAACAAAATACTTAAAAAGGCCAACAAACCCGACCCGTCGATAAGACTACCAACTGGAAACTGAGAAAAAAGCGATGAAAGAAAAGTTAATGACAGTAAAACATTTAAAAACATTATTCTCACTACACGCTACCTGAGCAGATGGGTGATGATATACCCTAAAGCCTATAAAGTTTAATTGGAAGAAAGTTTAGAATACTATCAAAATGTGCATAATCCCAAAAAAGGCACCAAACTCATCTTTAACGTGATCTTGCGAACAAGCTATATACTGCAAAAGTAGAAGATATCTTTGATTACCATGAGTCATAAACCTGGGAAAATTTAAACACAAGTTTCTTTTCTCCGCATGCTTCCAACGGTTTCAATCCTGTTTGGAAAGATGTTAACAAAACTGAAACCATTATTAGAAGAAAGATAAATTATACCAGGCTAACAATTTGGGTCCCAAATTCTACTTGGGACGTAGTAAGTGCATATAATTGTAAATTAAATCAAACATACCTTTGAAGAAAAGCAATATTGCACTGCCGACTTCTGGGATATTGCACAAGCATTTGACAATTTCAGTTCTGCGGAACTTCCTTCTACAGAGGCAATACATGGTTAAATAAAAAGGTGTAAATACTTGCTTAACCGATGTTAACCGAAAGCCGGCAGCTTTAAAAAAAATACTAGAAGTAATCACAAATATATGGGAAGACCTATTTTAATAATTTTAAATGCAGTCTTTTCTTTGACTTTCTTTAAAACATTTGATGCATTTTCAGTTTGTAGTGCATGTCGTTTGAGATCTTCTATTGTATATTTTTTATACAGGTTGGATAAAGGCCCCTTGCCATAATCTTTATTGGTTGCATTTATTTTTTAATGTATATACCATTCAATTTTCTTAGAATTAAGCTTTATAACTAAAGCTCAATATGTGTCACATTTTCCAAACATGTTTGTTCATGTGATATTACCCTATATTACTTATCTGAGCTGGATTCCATAATTTTAACTGTCGATCCTTCTAAGGTGTTCCTACTGTAAAGCGTAACCAGTTGATGTTATTGAAGAGGACCTTGTCATTTTCAAGCTTGATTTAAGTTGTGTATATGTTTTTTCTATTGCTTTTGAGTTCCGTTTATTCCCAAAAATTCCACGAAAAATAACGGTTAACTACGAAAAATCTCTGCATTATCATAGGTAGGTTGTATTGTAAACCAAATTTGGCCTAAATTCGCATACTAGCAACCTTAGTACACTAGCTTGACACTAGCTTGACTGTACAGTTTTTGATTCACCCGATAATAGTCTTTTACAATAGGCGTTCCCCTAACCACCTCCTGGAGAGGTGTCCGATGAAAGAACTAGTTTAACCCCTGCACGAGCAATTTGGATAAAAATTTCTGATGCCGTTAACGATTGAAACGCTCAGCGATTAAGATAAGCCACTATTGGTAAAGAACGAACTGACTTAATAGGTTATTTAGGGTAATATACAAATTAAACGACTGATTACCGATATATCGACAAATATTTAACATATCGACATTATGCCGACCAAAAATCAAAGATTTTTTTTAAATCTTCTCAACACACCTGACGAAATTGATAAACACATGCGGTTGGATCGATTGATTTTGTCACAGTAAAATAAAAAATAAAATTCCACAAAAAACCGTTACATAACCAGTTACACGTTTGAATAACAATTTGCGACACTCAACGCCACATTGTACACACCATCATACAATGTGCAACCAAACACACTCAAACACACACACATACGCAAACCATATTATGAAACATGTGGAATATACAATTTTTTGCGAATATCCGCGTGGTTATCACGGACTCGTACATACATTTCTTCTTATTCCACCACGATTGTTCTTGAGTTTTTTTTGTTACATCTTAAAGAATTATTTTTTATTTTATTTTTCTATAAATTTTATTTCTTCTTTTACAACAAACACACAACTCACACAATAAATTCACTGGTTGGTTAAATAGTTCTCATAAGACAGAAATACAAAAAAAAAAAAATAAAAATAAAAATAAAAAAACCGAACCGAAACACTGCATCACGTTTTTTATTTTTATATAAAAAAAAAAAATAAAAAAATTCTTGCCTGTAACATTCTCTTTCAGTTTAGTTTCTTAACTTGTTCGAGTCGCAAGTTGAAGTGGATTTTTGTTCAAGACAAGATAATCGTCAATCGTTTGTTTTTTTTTTTCAATTTTTTTTTCGAATTTCGTTTATCAGTCGCGATTTATTGTTGGTCCCGCGATTTTTTTTTGTGATTTCGGTTTAATTCGGATCGAAAGTGCGGTTGAATTTAATTTTAGTGTACTGTCGTTTAAAGCGTAATAAAGCTTTTTTAACAATTTTTAATGGACTTTCTATTTTATTGTAAAGTGTGTTTTGACGGAATAATTTAACGGGCCCATTACGAAATGTTATTGTTGTGCAATTTTCGTGTGATTTAGAAAATATTAGTGAAAAGTGTTGTGCGTTATCAATCGAGAAAAATTCGTGTAATAATTTTGTCAGTGGTTTTAAAGCGTTATCATTGTGAAAATATAAGAAAAAAATGAAATCTATTGTTGTGGTGAAATCATAATGAAAATAGTGAAAATTGGAAAATGCTTTCGTATTGTCTATTGTGTACGCGGTTTCTAGGCATTTAATAGAAATAATGATCATATAAAGTGTTCGTGTTTCGGTATATAGTTTTTGTGGTATGTGTTTTTAAGTGAGCTAAATTGTGATTTACAGTGGTGGGCATAAAATTACAACAAAACTGATTTTGGATTACATCAAGCATTTATTGGATTTATAATATACACATCTAAATAGTTCTTGACACCATTTTGCATCAGGTATGAAAATTAAAAATAAAAATATAGACATAAGAGGTCAACAATCTAAATCGAAAAATAAAAAAAAATTTGATTATTAAATCTAAATACAGTTAATAATGGTAAATAAATAAGAAAAGTAAAATTAAGAGATTAACAAAAATATAGATACATAGAATAGATAGATAGACACGTAACAGAATTAGAAATAAAATAAAATTGAATTTTAGCCGCATGCGGCCGTCCGGTATTTACCATGGTTATACAATCATAATAATATTGCCTCTAGCTAATTATAATATATACTGAAACCTAAAACAAATATCTAGATCATCTTTTATTTTACAGATCCATCAATTATTATTATTATATGCATTTTTATATGTTAGATGAATGCCAGAATGTCACAAAACATTAAGACTTTCAAATAATAATATAATAATATTTATATAACATTTGACTGATCCACAAAAAAAATTATATAATTTATAAAATATTAATCAAATCATTGTCGTTAAACAAACCAAAAATTTATATTTGATCGATGATCAAGATTAATTTGTTGCTATGACTTATTTATTAGGAAATAAAAAACGAATCGCATTAATTAAAAGTGTACACGCAGGTACAGTGGATCACAGTGAAAATGGTCCATTTAAGTTCAAGTTAAAAAAAAATACCCTGGTACACTAAATTGGTGTAAGCAAATGAATCACAGAAATACGAATCATCTTGATAATGTGAACACTCTATGAGAGGTATTGAAAAACTTCGATTGTCAGTATCGTCCAGTGCCATAACTCTAGATAGAGATTTTGTCATCAGGAACTTTACTTGTTTCTGTTGACTTAAGACATCTCAACTTTATGTAGTAAATAGTTATTGCGAGAATATTAATGCTACTTTTGTTCTAATGTTAACATTGATAGCACATGATAGTTCGGCATGTCAATTATTACTCTATTTTTACCAAATGGGTATTCATGTTGTATATTTGAAATTTACGAAAGTATCCCAGAAGACTCAACATTTCATTCACCGTTGTTAATCGCTTTGATTAAAGAGAACTTTTTAATCGCTTTGATTTTATCGGAGTTGAACTTAACTCCGCCGCTGGTACAATATGGCTCAAAAATGTAATTTCACGATGAAGAAATTGCGATTTGTCCATATAGCGATGTAGAGAAAACTATATTGTCGTTCATATATAGCACAAGCAGGAAACGTCAAAGGGACATTCTTTAAACCAAAAGACATCCTGATATATTCATAATGCCCGTATGGTCGACGAAAAATGGAGTCTTTGGTATGTCTTGGTTTCTTACCTCTATCTGAGGGAATCCAGAAGCAAGATCCAAGATAGAGAAATACATAAATTTCCCTAAATTAGTGATGATATTGGTGATGTTTGGTAGAAGGTACCGATCTTCGAAAGTCTTCCAATTTAATTTGCGAAAGTTTATTACTAATCGCCGATGCCCATCCCGTTGTCTTAGGCACAATCTAAATAGGACCAAGCAGAGAAGCTCGGACGTATATGATTCCATCTTGTAAAATTTTGTCAGTTTCTTTAAGTCTTCTTTATGATGGGTCTGTCATCCTTAAGAATTATTTCGTGTTTAACATTATTTGTAAAAGACAAACGTTTGTATGTTTTAAAAAAACACAATTTTAGTATAGCCCTCTTTTCCTCAGAACTAAGATGCTCAGTTCTAATTAAGTTCGAAATATTCTCGCCTTGCATGTATCCATGCCTTGAATGTTATACAGTGGTTCGATTCTGCACGATTCGTATTCTTGAATTGTTGTCTTTAATCGGTTGTTTGGTAGGAGTGCGGTTTACTTATTCGTTTTCCACATCAAGTGGAAGCTCATCAATAAGCTTGCTTCTGGGAAGTATAGTATACAATTTTGAAGAAAAGTTTGATTTAAACAATAGTGAAATTTTGATCTTGTCAGTTTTAAGGACCGATTTAGCAAGATCTAAAGTAATGCCGAGTGGTTTCACCCCAATCCTAATAAACCTTTAAAGTATTTATGAAATTAAAAAAGAAAAAAAAATCTACAGGTTCTTTTGTATACAATTCCATAAGTCCTTGGACGATGACTTTTTGGTTTATCTGATGTGTGTTAAACATAGTCTTAACATTGATTGGAGGTATGACACGTATCCATGAAAGATTCATGAAAGGTGCATCACGCATTCTGGCTTCAAGAAAGATTTATTTGATCTCGAGTCTATTAATATTTTAAGTATTTTTTTAACGTTTAGATGTCTATGTATGTAAGAATGTGATATGTACTAACATTTAATCCAATTCCGTATAAAAGGCTTCGGGATGAAAATTTCCGTCATCCACTTCAAACTTCGTTTGTGTCGAGAAAATATGGTTGAGCTTTTTTCTCGTAACCTTCAGTTGATATTTCTTACTTGTGGGTTTCGCTAATAAACAATTCCTGCGCTCGGACTTTCGGAGGTCTCGCTTGAATTAATAGATCTTGCTTATGTAGATATTTGTGTACAGTTTACATTTATTTCCGTTGGACGTAGTGTCCATTGGTTCGTCTTGGTGGGACTGTCAGTGGTTTTAAGAGAGGCTGAAGTCTCGATCATCCCTCTTTCGAAGATACGATCATCCTTCTTTTTAAAAAAGGTCAAACTTTTGAAAAAGGAAATTATAGACCAATTGACTTACTAATTTTTTAGCTTGGTTTATTTTACTTAAACCTCACCAAGATGGATTCCATCGAAGATTGAACATTGAGACTGCTTTGCTTAAGATTTATGACACTAATCATAGTGAGTTGAAATGTGGTAAAATTTGTTCTGGTTTTTTTCTTGATGCTACCAATGATTTAGTATCGATGCTGCTAAAGCCTTTGATTTAGTCGATCAATGTTGATATGGTCGATTATGCTAAGATCGAGTTAGTTAAGTCATTCAAGTATGTCGGTATCCGCACTTGGATAATAATCTAAACTGGTAATGTCATGCTTCTAATGTGAAACATTATATTTCATCTGCTTATTCCTATTTGCTTTATGTTTTTATCATGTCTATAAATTAAAATATGGTGTAACATGTTGAGGTGGTTAGTATCCTACTACACTAAAACTATTAATTGCATAACAAAAAAAGATTTTGAGAACTAAGCTGAAAAAAGCCAAACTTGCATCATTCTGGCCCATATTTTCATGTAATAAAAGTTTACTTCTCCAATACTTATATATACAAGGTTTTAAAATTTTTTTAAAAAAAAAAACCTGCCATGAGAGCAGTTTACATATAACATCTTTAAAGGAGTCTAAATATCGATGTAAAAATCGATTTCACTCGATGTTTAACCTGATGTCAAATGCTGTTGATAAAAGTGTAATTATTATTGGAGAAAATAACTTTTCAGACTACCAAGAAGTATTTTGTCCGAATTGGTCAATCCAAGCTTTTAACATCTTAAGATGTCAAAGTCTAAAACAAGCTTTAGGATTTTGTGCAATTAGCTCTAGCTTACACTAAGGAGTATTATACATTAGGACAACACTTTATACCGTCAATTCAATCAGGCTCCAAATAGTAACGAAGTAAATGAATTACTGGATTAACTTGTACAATTTTTAGCTTCTGCTGTTAGGATCAATCTCCCTTGTCATGATAACAATGTTGAAAGAGATATAAATTCACTTCTTACCGCAATCAGCCATGATTTGTATATCCTTATACGCCCACTTCCTCCTTGTATTTCTACCTTGTAGAAATTAAAGTCTCCTTGTAAATGACAACATGCTTAAATTGTACAAGTTGTCGATCGGACCTCTTGTGATTTATAGGTGTGAGAGGTAGAGATCAGGAATTTAAAGGAAACTTCAGATGGTGCATCGATCTCTGAGTAGAAAGTAGCCATTTGGCAGGTGCATAGGCCTGCGAAATGGCTACTTTCGGTGCGGTAGCGGCATGTCGGCGACGGTAGCTTTTTGGGCTAGAGAAAGTCATGAGTTTTTCTGGTTATCTAGAACAATTCGAAGAGCAAGTTAGGAGCCAATGACCTATATAACTCGATTACTATTAATGCTACTCCACATTTACACATGAAATTTTTTTTCTAGAAATATTTTTGAGACATAATTTTATTATCGTGATAGACACACACCGTTCTATCACGATAGTAACAGTCACATTTGGATGTTATAATTTCATTTTACGACATTTAGGAGTTTTATAACTCCCTAAAAAATGTAGCGGTTGAAGTTAAGGAAAATAATCGTAATCATATTATAGTCGTTGGCTATGGTTGCTATTGTTTTGTTTTTTCTCAGCTTTCTTCATATTCACAGTAGATATTATGAATTCTTTCTTAACAACATGTTGTTGTGGACAACACTTTTTTACTTCGCTCTCTTTTGATTTCTCTTGATTATCACTTACTTGTTTAATTACCGTTGTGGGCTGTTCGATTTTTTGCTTTATAATTCGATGTGACTGGTATAATAAGCGATTTTGGTGCTACATATTTAGTTTTGTTGATGATTTTACTGTTGTTAATGTGTCGGATTAATTTTAAAGTCCTGTTTTTCATTTTGCATTTCCCTTCCAGCGAACTTCGTTAGTTTAAGAGTTCTACCAGATTCACTGTTCGATTTTATATTTGGTTTTTCACTGACTCACTGTTTGGTTCAATACTTTGTTTTTTATTTGAATATTGGTTGTATGGCTCTGAATTTGATGCGTGTCATAATTTCAACATAATCCAAACGAGATACAATCATTAATATTGCGAATAAAGAAAATCAAGTTGACAATGTAACCTTTGAGGTTCTAACAAATTACAGGGTACATCCAAGTCAGATCTAAGTCAAGATATTAAGTTGGTGTTGCTGAAGTATTAGAACGCCACGACAATACAAAGTACAAAGTATTCAAACTATATTAAGACATTAGAAATCTCTAGCAACCAGTTAAATATATAGATTAGGGTCTGAAAAGACAGCAACCGAAATATAAAATAAAGATATTGGAACGAGCGAGTTTTCAGCACAGTTAGGTTATAGAGTAAAATTCCATAAATTCAGTTCCCTTATTCGCATTATTTCATATTTTCTAGAAATAGAATTAGTGAGACTTGGCGGTAGTAAGTACGTGTTACAAGCGGACGTTAAGTCATAGGCGCTGAGTATATTAATTATGCACAAAAAAAATATGCTTCAAACCTACTTACATTCTGACCTACCGTAGTAGTGAAAGACCGCAATGAGTTTAGGTTAGATGAAGACATTTTTTGAACCAGCAATTTAGAATTATATGGAGATGGCCTAGATTAGTTTGCTGAAAATGAGCCAGGAAAGTAGTTATTTAACGAAATACTGCTTATTTAGCATCATTTTTCAATACAAAACATTTCGTAACTTGATAAAGTCAATATACGACAAAAAGAACAGACATTGGTGAAACAGGTTTTTCCTACTTTTATTGTACGAATTTCAATTCCACTCACTGTATATTTCTTCATAAAAAAAAAAAAAAAATGTTAAAACCTTGGCTCGTTTTATAGTTAAAAATATAAAATCTATCAACCAACAATTTGATCAAATTAATTATCAATCAATTTTAATTAACTAAATAGTTATAATACAAAATATAATAATTAATGACCGCCGTCGTTTAGTTTTGTTTAACATCTAACCCCTAATGGGTAATTAAATCTTGAAGAATCTTGAAATAATCATTCATTGTGTCGATCGCGTCAGTTTTATGTATACACATAAAATGCCAAACAGAGATATTGACAGTAAAAGTCGCATTTATATTACCGGACCTGTTTCTGTTTTTTTTTTGGTTGGTTGAACTATGTGACAACTCTGTCGATTTATTCTTACAGTTCAAGTATACGTAATTACCATTTTTTGTTGTGTTTTCTACATTGCAAAAGTCGTTAATTGAAATTTGGTGGGAATTGCTCTTGAAATTTTATTTGTGATGAAAGATGGTCCTTGAAATTATTTAACCTTTCATCAGAATTGTACATACGAGTAGTGTTAACTTTCAACCTTACAAGTCAAAAACCGAACAAGTGTAAAGCAGGCGACAAGGCTTAACCTTGCTATACACCTGCTATAATTGAATATTTCCCGGTTAGACATTAATGCCATACTCACAACTATAAAAATTATTTTTAAAATTAATTATAATTTCAATCAAATTAGGTTGTCAGATTTGAGATTTATTATTACACATCTTACTCTGTTCTCACGCACCTTCTCACACCTACAATATTGTAAAATACTAATTCAATTTAGATTTACAAGATTAGTCATAATGGTGTTAACATTCAAAAGCTAAATGAAATATCTAATTTAAAAACATTTATGAACCATCCTATGTCGAATTCACGCAGACCATACTAAAACTGTCTTATATTATGACATTCAAGTATTTACTGAGGAAACTTAGCTTTACTTATCTTTGGTGAAATTAATCATTGGTGCCTGATTTTTGCGTTTAAAATAATAAAAGATGATTTTTAAAGGTATAAAATCATGTGTTGGGTAGTTATTCTAATCATGTGTTGGGTAGTTATCTTTTGTTGGGTAGTTTTATTCAGGGTGATACTGTTCTGAAAAAATTAAAAATTCTAATCTAAAAATAAACATATGTATGACCCACCAAAACACGTCACACTCTCAAAACACGTTACACTCTCAATACACATAAAATGCTGAAATGTATATGAATTACAGATTCAAAGCAATTATTTACCACGAAAATCAAATGAAATAACCGTTAAACTGACAAAACACGTAATTGTTATTACAACAAAATCAAATTAATAAAAATTTCAATACACAAAATTTTAAAATAAAAATAAATTATAGATTCAAAAAAAATATTTAACCAAAAACAAATGCAACAACCGTTAATACAATTATTATACCATATACATTTACTTTTTTTAATGAGAATCGGTATATTATCTATAAGTTTCACGATTGACTGATCGCAAAACGTTAATTGTGCGATCAATTTGATCACTTTAAAAATTCAAACTAACTATTAATCTATATACATATAGTGGTAACCCTGTTTGATACCAAGACAAAGCATATTGATTTTTTTGCCTGTATACTATTGTTCTTGTCATTGCATTGATCTCCGATGGGTAGTTCTCGCATTGTACTATTTTGAGCAGCGCAAATAATGCTATATTATTCTTCGTAGCTCGAAGTGTGTCGAAATTTTGAATATGAAGATTTACAAACCGAGGAATTTGTCCCTTAGTACTCGCGTTTTTACAAAACGATATACGAGAAAATAGTATTGCTTCCATCAGCTTAGCAAGCATTAAAGCGTTATTTAGCTCCAATCTTGGAAGGTTTACTGTTTTTATTGGAGCCTTTATTGTTTTAGCTATCGTGATGTTGACCTTATATGTTCCAGTAATCTTCACTTTTGAATATATTACAGCTCCATAAGCATTTTGGGAAGCTTGGATAAATCGGCGAAGTTCAAACTTAATTACGATATTTGCAGATTCGTGCAACGTTTTAGTTTGATGCCCTCTAATATTTTCATGAAATTATAGTTCATGCATGAACTCAAATAAAATTGTGAGTTTGTACCACTTACACCATATATGGAAAATTGGGAGTTGCTTCTTGGAAGACGCAGCCGATTCACTAATGCTTCGGTTACAAATGATGTTAGAGAACCAGAGTCTAATATTGTACGGCAGATCAACCATTGATTGCTTAAATCCCTTCCTTTTACTTCTGCTTTGGCTAATAGTGATTTTTCGTTTTCAGGCTACTTCAGTGCTGAACCCTTTGATATTTCTAATTTCCTTACGTTGTATTGGTCTTTTGAACTGGTTTTTTGAACCACCCCCGAATTGGGTTCGCTTAATCGCCACAACATCTCCTTGAATGTAATGATAGGCTCACTCTCATAATGTTTAGTTTTGCCTGATCTCTTAGTTATTGTCGCTCTTCCTTAAATAATAATGCCAATTCTAGCTCGATCGTTTTTGTCAAGCTCACATTTTTGGGACACCTCATCTTGACTCCGGCTAATAACTCGAATAAAGTTATTCCGGTGCTTCGTTAAAACGAGTTGTTTAGATTTAGAAATCCTCTTCGTTGTTAAGTATCAGTTAAAGTTGCTTTGTATGGTCAGCAGCACAGTTCGTGTTTCTCCATGGTTGCTTTGAATGCTACACAATCGGTTGCTATTACAAAGTACATTTTTTCAGTGCAGTGATGATCGCCAGTCCCTCATTTTCTTCTGCTTTCGATGTTTTCTTGCTGTAGTAGAACACTGGATGAAATAGGTTATATTCTTCTGACCTCTGGTGAAAAAAGGCACCAAACGTTTTACATACCAACTTTGCATGCGTCTGTGTGTAATTCGGGGTTGGTCGCGTTTTTCTTTTTTTCTTCAGTTACGAAATTATTTCCCTTCCATAATAAATCGGTTAAAGATTTGCAATGATAGTATAACCTTCGATTTACTGATCACCTCTTTCCTTCTTGTTGATGGTTTAACAGTGTACAAATTTGAAAGTTGTACAAAGTAATTGACATTTGCCCCACTTAATTTGAAGTACAATTTCTTCGGTTACCTTGGGAATTACTGGTAGTCGGTCAATTAGTTCGTCTAAACTGGTCGAATGCACCACTAAGTAATCCATATAAATGCAGATTATCTTCATGGAATATAAGGATGCGAAAATATTGTTAATATATCGCTAAAACAATGCGGAGAAATTCCATAGCCTGAATGGTGCCCTCGTGATCTCAAAGAACCCAACTCGGGTAATGAGTGATGTGTACTTGATGGATTCTATCGGACTAATGAAACTTGATTGATTAGGTAGAACGTCGTCTACTTTGATTTCGAATTCTACAGATGAGAGTCTACGACACTGTTGCGCCAGTAGTGTTTCGTCAGTAAGAACAATCTTCATCTTCACATCATCGGATTTGAATACTAATCAGATTATAATTCGCAACCATTTTGTTTATCGTCGTTACATATATTTATGCCTGTCACCTAACTACGCCCATCTTTAGGAATACGTTTTCTTGTTCAATCGACATTGCATTTCGTCAATGCTTTCCGGTGTTAAAATAGTAACGGTTTTAATAAATGCAATTTACGATTTTCACTTTTCCATTATCTCGGGGTTACTCAATTGCAGTTGCAAAATGCTTAATGTTTTCCTGGTAGCAGTATTCCTCAAAAGATTTTGATCTAACGTCGCTCCTGTATCGGTCATGAAACATTAGGGGTTACCAAAGAAACTTTGGGTAATATTAAGATTCTTCATTGTTTTACCAATAGTTGAAGTCTTGAAAAGTGGTAGAAAAATCAATGTAAACTTAGTGAACCCGTCTACTACTGCTAAACGTATATATTAACTTATAGCCTTTCTTCGGTGCTACTAAGATATTTATTGATTGATGATTCACATGAAACATTTAAAAGTGAAATATTGCCCTTTGGGATTGGATATAAAAAAACTTTAGCTTTCTCAAGTTAAGTCCTTTGTTATCTTCTTTACTGTACAGGGTGCATCTATCCATCTGATTCGCATCGCTGAAACAGGATGGTGCCATAACCCAACTTACTGGAATCCGTAGGAAGCTTATAGTGACCTATCCAAAACTAAACATGTTTAATACTTGGTCACTTGCCAAAACCGCCTTTTGTTTAGAAAGTTTAGAAAGTTTTCTACATGTCCTCAGCTGCTCGGGAATCACGTCGTTAGCTATCATACATCCAAATTATTTTACAAGAGCCACGCGTAATTTATCATAAGTATTGACATGTGACAGAGTCAAATTCGACATTTGCCGTTCTTCCGATCAACAGACGTTTGCAATAAATCAGTTTTTTGTAGATTGTTCCACCGCATCATTTCACTCATCTCTTCAAATTCTGTCAAAAAAGCCTCAACACATAATTTTGACTCTCCGTCAAATCTGAACTCATCTGCAACTCTTTGAACATCACGATAAATGTTCTCACCGGTTTGAGAATTCATATTCACAACACTATCGCAGCTTTCATTTACTTTCCTAACCTCCAAATTTCCGCATGATGCACCAATCGTTTCATTTACCTTTCACGTTCGTGTATGCCATCGGCACCGAATGTTTTGTTGGAATTATTATCTTTAAACCAATTCTTTTCGGTCAAATTATCACTCATCCCTCTTTTCAACCTAGCCACTAATACTGTCTTATTACCAACCCATTAAAGCCTCTTTTAATATACTCCACTACAAGATCAGTTGTTTAGCTCTTCGATATATTATGCATCGTTCAATTTTGAAATTTGTTTGTATTTTTCTTTTTTTTAGTTGACAGCACTGCGCTTCTCAAACTTTTTTATTAGTTCATATATTCACCGCACACATCAAAAGAATTTCAAAGTTGAATGAACTCCATCAATGTATCTATTCTACATTGCGGTTCAAGTTAGAATGAGATCATCTTTTATAGCAAGTGAATTAGGAAGGTGAAATAACCGGTGATGTTTTCCAATCAGTCACATTTGTTCTGACCTGACACTTACCACACACACAAACCTCTCTCATGTTGACTACTTTGTGAAAATTCCCGTTGATTTTAAGTTCGTATTCCATTGAAAATATTTTTTCATTGACTAAATTCGATTTGTATATCAGTATCACGGCGAATTTGTCAATATATATCCAAAGAAGCTTCTGTTTCCCAGGAAGGTATTATTAACATCATAACTAAAAAAGTTCAAAATCTATGAATTCAAATTCTCGATCATACTAACAGACCATTTAAAACTGTATACAATTTTTTCTATCTTAATCTACTTTCTTTCTATTAAAAAAAATTATAAATTTTTAGAACTTGTGTCTAAACTTATTTAGTGCAGTTAGAAAATCAATTATCATCTGTTCAATAAGAAGGTGAAATGTGTAATTGTTAATTGCTAATTGACGAGAAAATTGCTCTACTATTTTCCATATATTCATCTGACGTTAATTCATCAGTTCGTATATGATGAAGTGTTAGACAACAACATCTTGTTGTGCTAAAACAGTATTTTCTTTACAAATTAGCAAATCGGTAAATTATCATAAACACCGCACATTGTAAACATATTGTTGCAATGTGCCTCGAATCGCCTCGAATCTAGGTTAAAAATCTTAATAGTTTCAGATAAACCGCGCATATTGTTTAAACCTTGATCTGTGTTCTGTATACATCGCTTACAAACAACATAATATACACAATATTGAATCTCATCTAATGATGTTGACCTTTTCTCTAAACCAACAAAATCATGTTAAAATTTTCTATTTACAACCACACAAAAGAATAACATCACGATTCCAAAAAAAAAAAAAACTATACCATCATTAACGTAACATAAACTTTCAATTTCCACCACATAACAGAATTCGTTTTCGTTTGCAAATCAACAAAAAAAAAAAAACGATTTTTTTTTCAATAAATTTTCAATTTAATTAAGATATAAAATTGTTGATGAAAAACGGTTGGAAACTTTTTTGTTTTTATGTACAGTAAAAATCGACGAGTAAAATCGAAAATAAAATTGATTGGTTTTCTTCATTACACAGGTGAAAAGGTGAAATGTTGTAGTCAATTCACTTAGATAGATTATAATGGTAAAGTTTTCATCTCTATTAAATTAATTTATTTCCAGATTTGTTGCCGAGTCACAAGGTTACTAGGTAATAACTATATTAGTGTCTTATTATAATTGTATACGTGTGCGGTCAATGCCTGAGTTATTCCCAACTGTCAATATTTTGGTTTTTATGTATCGCCTATTTGCATAATTAATCGTCATATAAATGATAATGGTCGCGCTAATTGACGCTTTATTTTGATAAAAATTTAAAAAAAAAAAAACTTTCTCCATGCTTAGTGTGAACGTCGAACAAAATTGATCGATCGGTGATCTGGTCAATAGATATTGGTTTTATAGTAAAAATAGTATATAGCAACAAACATCTTTCGTACTATTAATGCTGCGACTATACTTTTACTATATACGGATTCTTACATCATTTCAGCCGCCACACACTCTTGTACCGATATTTACGTTTGCGATTTCTAAAGTTATAAAAAAATTTCAAAATTAATCAAATTCATTTATACATTTATAGTGTCATTGATAAATATGTTCGACTGACACAGGTCAGTATCAAATACATATGTCAATTTAATTAATTGTAAAGATCGGTTTGCCAAGGATTATAAGTCATTAGTAGTGTTCGCGAATGTGAAAAATTAAAGATCTAAAAAACTTAGTTCCTAAGCACTTACAGTGGCCATGATAGTATTGGTTTGTGGTGTGATTCATGTTTACTACTAAACAAAAATTTGTTTCGAAGGTTAACAGAAGCTAGTAATATTTGTAATTTACATTTTGTATCCGGGTAAGCCTTACTCTAAATTATATCGATATACATCTTGAAGTATTGAAATCGTAAATTCGTTTTGAGAACTATATAAGGAACACTTTTCTTGGTGTGGGTATATGCATAATAAAATAGAAAATACCATTCATGTGTGATTTTTAATCTCTGCCTGAGGCAACAACCATTATGAAGGAAAAACGAATATATAGATACACAGGCAGACTTGATAATATACGTCTATTATTATATATATTACTCATATGGTAATTACGTTAAATGTATATAAAATATCACGATTTTCTTTGCTGCTCTTTATGCACGCTGCACTCGACCACTTAAAATTATATGAAATATTAAATTATGCCTCTATTTTCGATTTCTTTTAAAAGTAATTTTAAATGTTATGTTCAAGTGTGATGTGTTGTAAACATAAAATATGAAAGTATAGTTATTTTAACACTCGGCACTGTTCAAGGATATGTAAGACTCATAAATTATCCGACTATACTTCATAAATAATATTTACAATTATTCGTAAATATTACAGTTTAGCTACTGTTGTCGTACATTACTTAACATTGTAATAGAAATCCATGTAATTAATGATAAAGCCACAAGTTTCTAAAACCTTCCAACTAGTCAAGAATTCTTACATTAAGTAAACATGTTAGTCAAATATAAAGTCAAAATGCAACTTACAAGACCAGTTAGAAAAGAAACCAGTTATAGTCAAAGTCAAATCAAAAGTCAAGTCAAAAGTCAAGTCAAAAGTCAAGTCAAAAGTCAAGTCAAAAGTCAAGTCAAAAGTCAAGTCAAAAGTCAAGTCAAAAGTCAAGTCAAAAGTCAAGTCAAAAGTCAAGTCAAAAGTCAAGTCAAAAGTCAAGTCAAAAGTCAAGTCAAAAGTCAAGTCAAAAGTCAAGTCAAAAGTCAAGTCAAAAGTCAAGTCAACAGTCAAGTCAAAAGTCAAGTCAAAAGTCAAGTCAAAAGTCAAGTCAAAAGTCAAGTCAAAAATCAAGTCAAAAGTCAAGTCAAAAGTCAAGTCAAAAGTCAAGTCAAAAGTCAAGTCAAAAGTCAAGTCAAAAGTCAAGTCAAAAGTCAAGTTAAAAGTCAAGTCTAAAGTGAAGTCAAAAGTCAAGTCAAGTCAAAAGTCAAGTCAAAAGTCAAGTCAAAAGTCAAGTCAAAAGTCAAGTCAAAAGTCAAGTCAAAAGTCAATTCAAAAGTCAAGTCAAAAGTCAAGTCAAAAGTCAAGTCAAAAGTCAAGTCAAAAGTCAAGTCAAAAGTCAAGTTAAAAGTCAAGTCAAAAGTCAAGTCAAAAGTCAAGTCAAAAGTCAAATCAAAAGTCAAGTAAAAAGTCAAGTTAAAAGTCAAGTCAAAATTCAAGTCAAAAGTCAAGTCAAAAGTCAAGTCAAAAGTCAAGTCAAAAGTTAAGTCAAAAGTTAAGTCAAAAGTCAAGTTAAAATTGTATTCAGTCACGTTTCCTCAATAATTCGAATTTTAATCATGTTATTCAAAGACTAACTGAGTACTTTGGTGTAGCTCTTGCTCTGCAAATAGCTGTAATATAACCAGGAATGCAGCATTAGCCAACAATAGCCTTAAACACCATTGAACATATGTCATATTTCACTTTAACAAAAAAAAAAAAAAAAAAATTGCATTAATTTTTTTACAAATTAAATCTGTACTCATTGTGTGCTCTAAGGTAAACCTCATAAAGTCATAAATAAATAATGTTTACGTCATACATTTCCTGCGATATAACGTTTGTGGTCTATAGTATGAGTGACATTCCTTCGATAGATTTAATAATTAATCTGCATAATACATATTGGTGTATTTAAGCTGACAGACACTCGGCATGTGAAATCTACTTTACATTTCTTTGGCTTAGTCATTATATTTTTAGATTATATACAGAAATTGATAATCAGAATGCCATTTTTAACCATCTCAAGAAACACATAAAATTTGAAACAGTAAATGTCATAAAAAACAAAAAAAAAAAAAGAACAACAAATTATAAGTAGTAAATATTCTATGTTTCTTGAAAGATTTTCGTTTTCATTTACTTCTCCCGATCGCACTGTGTATAGTACGAGTACGAGTAAGAAAATGCACTATGAGTTTTACAAATCAAAAAGTAATAAAAATAATGTAATTGAAGGCGAACCATAATAGTAATAACAATAATAATAATGATAAAAATAATGGTAATATGTTGCAAAGTTGAACTATAAAAATAATTTCTGTCGTTGTCTTCTACATAATCTCAACGAATACGTATAATGTGTTTTACGAAACCTACTCATAATCGTACAAAGCAAGTGGAAGTATTTATGAGTGCACCACGCTAATTGATTAGTTGTATCACCAATTTAATAGACAAACTATGTGCTAATCGTACATAAGTTTTTCAATTTATGTTTATTTTTATGTCGTTTCAAACAACTTATTAACTAAATATACTGCTGACAGATTAGGGATTTACCAAACCAGATTAATAAAACTCATTATTGTTGGGATTATAGATGTTAGCAAAATATGCTGGTAAACATGCAAAAATAACTAAATATATGCAATCCTCTTCACATAGTAAAATGATACTTCTAGAACTTTTAATTATTGTCATAAGATGTCACTATCACATTTGGATTTACTTGTACTATCCTGAAAATTTATTTTTTAATTTAGTTGGTTTGCTTTCTATATCAACTTGAAATTTGTTTTTGTTTGAAGTTTTTTGAATTTGATGTGAAGGTCAAAACTAGTTTTAGTAAATGACTCTAATATTTGCGAATAGAGTAAAACAACGCAGAAAATTTTTATTTTTAAGTAATAACGGTTATCCTCGCAAAGTGGAAGTGGTCCAATTAAATTGAACTTTACCGCCGAAATTTAATGTTCTGATCTATTTGTATTCGCTTATGATGTTTCAGATTGATTCCTTTGATTAATAATGATACTATTGCAGCAGTATCGGACAGAATTTATATGATATGACTTTGAAGTGGCACATTTTCGATAGCTTTGACGGAAATTTGGATGATAGTAAAATTTTTATTTGTGTTTGAACCCTGTAATCTTTTATGCGGCCGAAGCTCTCCCAACTCTGATTATAGTAAAATTAATTTGTTAATGGTGGCGGATTATTTTCCTCAAAGCTGGAAGATATTTCATCAATTCCTTTTAGCACTTAAACTAATTAATATACGTCGAAAGTCGAGTTAAAAGTCAGGTCATTAAGTTTCCTGATCAATATGACGGCATAAATTTGTTTTGCAAATGTTATAAATTCATGAAAATTTTACGTTACTCCATTACTTCCAGAAGTGTGAGTTTTTCTAACATTTGCAATCTAGTTAGTCTGTAAATGTTCCTATTCTCTAGATTTCTTTCGGGTTTCTTGTAATCGACGAACCTATCAAAAAGTGACCGGGTGCTTCAAGATCAGTTATGTCATTGGACAATGGCCATAGGAGTCTTGCATTTAACAATACTTCTACTTGATTTCAGACTGTTGTTAACTCTTCCAGGTTTTTCCTTCTCCAGCCATTTGATCAGCCACAACGTTGTTGAAATCGACCTTTAGTTTATTGTTGGCTCCTATAAAATTCGTGGCTTTGTCACTGTATATGTATTGCTGCAAACCACTGTATATATCGCTACCTAGAAGTGGTTCAATTTAAAGCAGCAATAAACGCCCCTGTTGTGAGATCGGTCACAACTTCTATAAGTCTTCCACTTACTCACAATATCCCATCTTTATCGAAGAATGGGTTTCATTTTTGAAGCTGTAGTTGACTTTTTTGTTCTCATCATGGCACACCAGTCTTGCTATGTGCCCTACTATGATTTTTTTTTGATTTGTTTAAATCATATTGACTGATGGTTCTCTTCAATTTGGTAAAATTTTATATTTTGTTTATGAGGAGCAATATCCTGTCGTCTTATCCTTTTGGGGTGGTTTGATTTGTTTCTTTTATTTCAGTTGTTTCTTGCTCGACACGCTGAAATTTATCGCTTGTATAGTTGTCTTTGTTCTTTTTGAGCCAGTGCGACCCTGTCCACCAGAGACTGTGGCTCATGAGCTCCACTAGAATAATCAGCTGGGTTTTCGCTGGTGATGACGTGTCGTATTGCTGTCGTTCTGCTAGACTCTTGATTTCTGATACCCTGTTGACAACGGATGTTTTGTATTTTTGGATATTACCTTGTATCCATGACAGTACTACTGTAGAGTCCGTCCATGCTATGATTGGTGCTTGTTGAATTCTAATTGCTTGTTTGACTTCTCGAAGTAGTTTGGCTAGTAAAAGAATTGCATTCAACTCTAGTCATGGCAGTGTCACTTTAAATTTTGTTGTTACTACTCTTGTTTTGACAGCTATGAGGCTGAAATTAACACATCTTTGTTTTAGACCTTGAGGTAGACACAGGTGCCTGTTCTGATGCGTCGCTGAAACCATGAACTTCTATTTCTGATTTTTTTTGTGAAATTTATTTATCTTGGAACTTTCAGCTTATTGATTAAGAAGAGTCTGCTTGTATACGGTAGCCAATTCTGGATGTTGTAGTAGTTAGTACACCACGTCCATCAGTGGTTGATACACGTATACTAGTGTCGTTGGTAGTAGTACGAATTCATTATTTATTTATTTTGTAGTGGTGTGTAACGATGTGTTGTCATTCGATGGCACTCCTGTTTTAGTTTTAGTTTGTTCCATGTCATCATCCTTTGAATTGTGCAATAGATGATAAAATCTCACTAGGATTAGATAATGGTATAGAAATAATGAACCATGGAAGTTTAGTTTTAAATTGCGTTGTTCAAAGTCTATTAGGCATTTGTATAGATTTAAAAAATGACATTTTTGAAATACCAACAAGTTTTAATGGAATAGTGCCTGGAATGATGAGGAATGAACGATTTAAAAACTTATATTGAATAATTATTTTGTCAGAGCACAAGGCAAGAGGTTTAAATGTTTTATTTCCAATCGCTTTTACAGTGCACTTTTCACGAAGATAACATTCAAAATCAGGATTAATAAATTGATTTACTACACTTATATCAGCACCTGTGTCGATTAAGAAATACGCGGTGGAAGTGTTTAGGAAATCAACATTAAGGCGGTGTCCGAAACCCATGATAAATATTTGTGAATACAAATTTTCGATATTTATCTGATAAAATCGAAGACACCCAAATTATCACATACCAAAACTTTCTATAATAATCGCGTAGAACATTCGGATATATTCAATAAAACATAAAATCCATTACTTGGTTTTGTACAAATACCATTACGTAGTACCATCCAAAAACCATATAACAAAATATTGAACTTTCCGTTGCTAAATGTAATTTTTCTTTATAATTTTTATACCTCACAAAAACATAAGGCGGTGAAATATTTCAATCAATTATTATACTTTTCGGACAGCGTAATTCAAAAATTGGGAATGTAGGGGAATATTTTTCAAATAAATGTCAACAATTTGTATTCACAAATATTTATCATGGGTTTCGGACACAGTCTAAGTAACACAAAATTAGCTTTGGATAACTGATTGATTGACGAATTATGTATAGCTGGAACTTTTTTAAAACAAAATCAAATTTCGCTGGTAATTTGTATGGTCAAATTTATTAGCAGATGAAAAAAAATTTTCTTGATGAAAAAGCGGATTTATTTAAGTTTGTTTAACTTCACTCGACCATCTGTGTTCATTGAGTCCTGTTCGAGACAACTTGAGGTTTACGAATTTGTATTTACATTAGAATTTACAAAGAATTTTAGATGTATAAGGATTATTATAATTTAATGGCTCGTTTAGATATAAACAATCATTTGAAGACGATCTCTTTATTTTATCGATATATTTCTTTTTGCGGAACTGGTTGCATTTCTTAGTTGGATTTCCCTTTTAGAAAGAACGAAACAAAACGCTTAAATGTTTCTATGAAAAAAAGTTTTTAGTTATTTAAAGTGCCGAATGGCAGAACAACTAAACGTCCATCAGCATTTAATCAGTGCGGTTTTTATTAACTGCGAACTGTGAATATCTAAGTGATTTTTTCATGCTGATATCTCACATTAAAAATATGTTTTTCTCTAGCATCCATTAAATATGTCATATATTTTTCAAAAAACCGACATATGGAAAACAAATTGGTAATATTTCAATGGGTCAAATACTTGAGCACTTTAATAGTTTCGATAAAAAAGACTCCATTGTTATTATAAGACGTTAGAAAATTCTAAAATATTTTGTTAAGCAGCATTGTCAGAAAGTAATTCCAGAGTTCGTTGCTCGGTTTGCATTCAAACAATTTATTCGGTTTAAATGTTGCTACTAATAGTTTAAACGCCATTTTCAATACCTTTGATGGTTTTGCACAAAGGAACGCCAAAGTAGGCTCAGAAAAAAAGCGAAATAATCTTTTCAAAAAGTGATAAACGAGCAACTGCAAATATTTAAAAAAAAAATTGCATTTGGCAAAAAAAGAATCCCATTTCTCCCGATTTTGTCCCATTCCTCCAGACATTAAGTATGTCCGGACCTGAATAAATGGTTTAGTAAAAAGAAATTATTCTTGAAAAGTATATATATAGAGCTAGAGATTACGTAAGCGAGTTAAATTAAAAAAAAAATATTGACAAATATAAATAATAAATTAAACAACTGGCTACTTAACCTTAAACTACGAATAAATTAAATGCAATAAATTACAAATCCATTAATCCCGTATGTATCGGACCGAAACTCGTGTTACCCACTTTTCACACGACTCTAACGAATTAGAAGTAAAAAAAAAGTCTTGTTCAAAATTATTTTATTCAAATCTATTCTAATTAATAAATATATAATTTATTTATTTATATATATCCTAACAAATTTCCATAATTAATTAATTAATTATAATTTTTTGTTTATTTATTTTTAAATAAAAAAAACTTAAGTAATTTACATAAAATATTCTTTAGCGGTGGTCTTGGCTCCATTTCAGTATAACATCAAAAGCATATTTCCATTTAAAAAACGAAATTAACATAAGATGACGGTTAAAAATGCTTTTACTCTCCTGCATATCTATATACCTGTATGTATATGCTGTAAAATGGAAGCGGCATTAAGATTCCACTTAGATTAAATTTTTTAATTTTTATTAACTATTTATGATAATGTTTAATTAACAATTTATATAAAATAAATATTTTGTAAATTAATTACACATATTACATTGATTAGTGTATATTTACATATAAATATTTGATTTGACTGTCGACGAGATGAGTCATTAAGATTTGAATAAGGTTAAAGCAATTTAAATAAATTAATTTTCTTTTCGTCTATTGTATGTGTTGAGTCGATCGATTCGATCAAGCGCAACATTGTTTTGTGTTGATATGGAGATAAACATTTAAATTTTTAATTATAGTGCAGTGGACACACTTGAAAGCACTTGTTGAAAACATATAGTGGCTAATAGAGACTGAAATCACTTCTTATGATAACTGCTCTCTTAAGATTTCATCTCATATCACTAGAAGCCCGGGCAGCTAAAGGGAATGATTTCGGTATCCAAACCGGTTTGTAGTAGTTTGTCATAATAGATTTGAGTTATGTCAGGATAGTGCTTCGACTGCAATCTGGACTAGGTTTAAAGCATCCAAAATTAATTTGTTTATCCCGTAACTACGTGCAAGACCATCATTGTCTTCATTCTATTTATTTAAAAAAGGGATTACACCTATCGATGCATTTCGCAACTAAAGTCTAGTTTTAGAAGAGAAGAAATCCGATGTAGTGGTTTACCATAGAAGTATTTAAGCTTGATGTAAAATAGCAGGGACATCTCTTTCAATACTTAGACTAAGTTATTATTATTTTTGTTCCTCTAAATTAACTTTTGGTTAGGCCAGCCAACTACCTTTTTTATGTACTAGCTGCACTAAGACTATCTGGTAAATAGTTTAATTGAGCTAAATATTGAAGGTTGACCCGTGCCTTGTTCCTCTTCCTATTGCTCTCTTTTCCAATTTTCCATTGTTTCCCTTCCTACGGTCTAACAAGACTTGAGGATGTTTCAGGAAACCCCACGACTATACCTTGAGCTTAAGCCAGTTCCAAATGACTGCTCCGAAATCTCTTAGCCAGTAAAATTACTGTAAAAAAAATCCTATCTTTCCATCGAAAAAGAAAAAAAAAACTTAATAATAGACGACAGTGCTGGTGAGTTCCAAAAATTATTAAGTTATAACCATTTTATGTTATACTCCATGAAAGAAAGGTATAAGAGACCAATGATGACAACAGAAAGGTACTGTACTCGAATTATTTTGCATAAAGGAATATTGGGGCTACCTAGAAAACATTGCCTTTATAGAACTAACAAATCTGAATTTATTTTCCAATTAAAAAAACTATTATTGAAAAATTTACAATTTTACTATAGACGAAAAGAAGTGGTTTCTTACCTGGATATTTAGCTATTTAGCTTAGTATTTTTAGGACATACATTGACGTAGGAATGGGTGACATATAATCATGTGTGCAGCCTAAGGGCTGCTAAGATTAATTTGTAGGTCCGAAATATGTCCGGTACTCATCCAGGTCTTCTATCGCAATAAATTTACTTATATGTGATGCTACCGAATAAAACTGGTGTCGGCCAGATAGGGCTTAAGGGCTGGATGCATATTTTTTCGCAAAATGCATGTCACATTTTCCTCGGACAAGGCGTTTTTAAAGAAGAGTAATAGCAATTATATCATAATAAAAATCGATGAACGATTCTTTGAGCTTTACGATATAATAACGATTATTTATTGCAATTAGAGTATCGTAATCCGTCTCTCTATATTGGAACAAATTCGAATAAATCATTCCTGTAAATTACTCCAACTACAGCTCGAATTTATTTCTATTATGGTCCAATAGTGTTCACGAACTACGCCTTTAAGAAGGAATTCCAAGTTATGCACGAATTGCTCATGCCATGGGTGTTACTAGTCGTAATAACTTTTCAACTTAATGTACGACGATGATCTGTCATAAGATATATTCCTTTTGGTTGTACCTAAGGAGAAGTTTTTTCTGATGATCGGTTGAATTAGACCACTGAGGCCTTCGAAGTCACCATCTTAGGGTATTGATTAGGTTGTTGCAGTTGATGTGTTGGAGTTGGCACCCATATATGCCTAGGGTATATACATTCTATATATTTTACACATTTTGTGGATAACCGGGTGGATTGGAGGGTTGTGAAACCGGTTGATAATATTTATATCTTTGATTATTTTCTATATGTTGAAAAAGTAGATGGCGCAGTTGAAGATTGAGGTAGAGCAGTTACTTTTGAAACAACGGTCGGATCAGATCTTTTTTTGCTTAGAAGTGATAGATGTGATAGAAATCGGAAAATCATCAGCGGATGAGATCGATGGACGTCTCATTTCCAATTAAGGAATTAATGTTTGATATAACATTACCATAAATCGATTTAAATTGTTTTTGAGGAAATTTGGGATGGGAATCTTTGAGACTTTGACTCGATATGTGGTGGTAAGGTTTTTTTGCGTTTTATCATCATCTTTGCGAAATCCAAAAGTGGTCAAACAATTTATGTAAACAATTTTACTCAAGGCAAAGAAATTGATCACTATTCGGCCAAACTAACACCAAAATACCAAAAGGGTATTATTATAGGCTTATTAGGGAACGTGTTTTGTGAAATTCCTGATTAGAATGGTAAAACAGAACTAATCAGAATTTGGGGATTTATCACTTTCCTCACAAAAATCTGAAACATTTTTTGTATCATCTGCCAGCCTGACAAACGGTTTATTTTTAGGTGTGATGACAGACTCTAGTATACTTGTGATCGGGTAACCTCAATATGCCACAGTAAAGTATTTTGCTCCTCATACCTCCACCAAGTGTGGGCTTGACTGCGGCTTCGCAGAGATCAGTGAAGAACCATCTGGTGGGTTCTGCTTAGATTAGGGTACCGCATATTGCTGAAAATTTGTTGTATGCAGTATTTCAGTGACTGGATTAAGTACGATTATATTGTTTTCTAGGTGGGTTTGCCAATCAAGCTAAGCAGGTAGTGGAATCAAATCACAAAGAGACCTATGACTAACTTGACTATTCGAGTGAGTAAAAGAGTGGCACGTAATTCTAAGATCGCTGTAAATCTGCATTTTATTTACGCGACTTTGGTTTTCGAGAATACTATATTCTTCAACATCTCTTCATTCGAATATGAAGTGAGTAGCGTAAACGTTGTTTAAAGCAACGGTAAATCTACACAGGTGTTATTTTTCGCTGAGCTTAGCCGTCTTGATATTTTGATTTTCTCTTCTAATTTCAGTATGTTTCTGGTGGTATTCAATTGGTTTTCGGCATCTGCGGGGAGTTGATCATTTTAATTCAACTTAAGTATATAAAAAATATTTTTATTCTGACGGTCACCGGCGATATCCAGGCTATTGGGTCGAATATTCGAGATGCTTTGCGTATCAAAATTTTCCTATCATCTTCTGGTATGTTTTCCAAGAGTTTAATGTCATTGGTTGCCCATTTTCGAATAAGGTATCCATTAAATCTTAAAAGAGAAGTTAGCGCTCCTTGTAGGTTCCTTGATTGCTCTGGACATGATAGGTCGTCCACATAGAAGTCTCTTTGCAAAACTTACGCTGAATTCAGGTAATTCACGCCAAATGATGCATTGGTAGTTTTTATACGACCTTTCAACCCAAACTTGACGGAACATTTTTTCGATGACTGCAGTGATTATGTTACGATGCTTCCTGAATCTGATTAGTATATCAGTAGTGTTTGGTAAAGACCACCAACACATTTTTTAGTGATATAAGCTCGTGGATGGTTTTGCAGATGCGTCAAACATCACGATTTCGCGAAGCTTGGGATTTTTGGCTAGTCTTTACTCTATTATACTCTAGTATAGTTGAATCGATTAAGTGCTTGGATAAATGAACCAAGGGTCTGTTAGGTTTAAGTGGTAGTGGCACTATGAATTTACCCGAAATATGATTTTTAATTCTCTTGCCAAAATGTTCAAAGAAGCGATTTTCTTCCTTTGCATTCTATTAACCTCTGGTAGTTCTCTTTTCCCAAAACTTTTTCAACAACCGTTGATTCAGACGTGGTAATTGGCCGTAGCTAACAGGCATAGCAGGTAGATTTGATGTTAGTTTTGATAAAATGCATGCCGTTACATCGATGGTGAAATGGTGGTTGAAGCTTTTGATCTGGCTACTTTTCCACACTCGTAAAACATTTAGACGATTTGCGCAATTTTTCGTAATGTATGATCGTATTGAACTTCGGGTAATCGCATAACCGAAGTTGACTGATGCATTGTGTGCTATTCGGGAGTGGCATGTTCTTTGTGTTTACGTAAAAACTTCGATAGTGGGGCAATACTTTTCTGAAGATTTTCATCAGCTGTTTACTCAGCACTCGATATAATTCTTTGATTCTGCACTTTGTCCGAGTCATGCCGTCAAAGCTGACATAGTCTCATCACAGGTATCAAACATTTGACCCATATTGTATCAGCGGAAGATTTAACTATTCGTGGTTAGCTGATAAAAGTTTCGATAATCTCATTTACTATAATACATTTTCTGACTTAATATTTTACCTGCTTTTGGAATGCTTCAATGTCATTGGCGTCTTAGACTCAAAACTGTTATACCAATATCTTGGCTAGACCCAACAGGTGACCCATCAAGAACTGAAACTTCTATAATTCCAAGGTAATTTAGAAATCATATAAGGATGACCAAGGTTCTAAAACGGACATTACAGTGATATTTTTTATGTTTATCCATCTTCTGGGTCTGAACAACGTACACTGGTCGTACACAGTTTGCTTCACAGTTTGCGCTATATTCACCCATTCCTTATTAGAAATCGATCGTACAAATGGGTTTCGGGACACCGAAAGTCTGGTAAACGACTATACCGATTTAAAATCTTATATTTTAAAATATTTTGCCAGATAACCTTATATACAATACGATTTTCACTTCAGCCCACAACATACTTTTATTAAATTAAATTCTTAATCATGTACCGTATTACATTCCTCATATTACATCTCAAAACATAACATAACTGGTTAATTGTTATCATAAAGTATTCTACCATTAATTTAAAAAAAAAAAAAAAAAAAAAAAAAAAAAAAATTGTAAAATATTTAATTAAATTACATACCAGTTTTATGTTCACAACAACATTGTTGGTAATTGTTATCAAAATTATTTGTTTGTCTTACACATTTAACAAGGAACAAGTAAAAAAAAAAAAAAAAAAACAAAAAATCAGAAGCAATTTACGATTTATCTGCTCGTATCATACTTTTACTGGATGGATTCATTTAACAAGGTAACATATTTTATGTTTACCATACATAACATAAAAAAACAGCAAACGGGTTCAATAACCTCTTCTTGCATACGTACACGTATGTAACGAATATAATATGTATATGATCATTTTTCATCTGAACCTTTCGTTTTTGTTTTTTAAGAAATATTTTTAAGACTAAATTTTTCTGTTTTCGATTTTTATTTTTATTTTTTATTATCAATTTACACAATCATTAATTATGCAAATTGCATTAGTCTTCAATCTTTGTCCGAGTTATATTGCAACTTATGTCCAAACACAATAACACATACACACACACACACGATGGATGGAGTACCAAGAAATTTATGGAAATTTGCATGATTAATAATCAAAAATATCTCTTGAGTTTTGTAAGATGTTATATAGATACGAGGAGATAAAATGTGTCAAAATTTTGGAACGCGCTGTAGTACTTAGTACTGTAAATGCGATCGGAAAGACTTCGCGCGCCAATAATTTTTATTTTTGTTTATTTATTCGTCATGCAAATTTTTTTTTCATGACTTTGGGTGTAGAAAGGAAAAGTTGAAAATTTTTATTTTGATTTTTATCAAATATCTAAATCTATATCTATAAAATAGAAAGATTGATGTTTTGATTATAATGAGGCCATATGTAAATTTCTAGCTTCGAGGAAAGAGAAAGTAGTTTATATTTTTGGTGTGTGTAGGTGGATTTGTAATAAAAATTAAATGGTTTTTATAGCAGCGCCAATATGATTTATGTTATTAGAAATTCAAGTCATCCCAAAGATTTAACCTTTTTTTGTATTTTATAGACGAGTAAAAAATATTTTTTATTATTATTGTACGAATATGAACACGCATTTATCTGGATTTGGCAATACGTGTTTATATATATATATATATATATATATATATATATATATATATATATATATATATATATATATATATATATATATATCTATATACTGTAGGGTGAAACATTTAATTTGAAATAAACCAATACTCGAATACCACAGGAAGTCATTTAGATCTAACAACATTATTTTTGTTATTTTATTTGTCAATGGCATGTATTGATTGAACTCTGGGCTGCGGAATTAGTATGTAACTGTATCTTTTATTTATTTATTTTGCCATGCCAACAAAAACTAACATAAAAAATCTAGATAACACTAAGGATTAATATATTTTGACAGCACTTTCTTTTAAAGAAAACCATTAATACTAATTGAGGATGTTGTTTCAAAACCCATTTGTGTTTGGTTATCTCCTCTAGAACGAGGGAAGAGAAATTTTCAATGTCCTCCTATTGCACTGATAAAGTCGGAGGTAGTGTTTGATTCCAGGAGAGCCTTGCTACCCATAGCTGATACATCATTGATTTACTCACGATTGTAACTGGTGCCAGCCCTTCAAGGGGTTCAAAATGTTTTCCACTGTCGGACAGCGAGCCTTATTATACTCTTAAAATTGATGTAAAATAATGATTCCCCTTTGTTTCAGCGATGATAAACTATATGTTGTTCCACAGTACGTAGACCTTTTTTGTATTTAGCTACTTTAGGCTCACAAAAATAGAATGTTGATAGTTTGATTACTACTGTTACACTAACAATGTGTGCATGATAACATGATAACATGTTAATTGAAGTGTTAACAAATTATGGCGACGCATTAGCGGAATTAGAATTCTTTTCATTTACTGAACACACGATAAGAGTTATAAATATGATACAAATAAATAGATTCGAGTGTTCGACCTACGGCCCACCAAAAACTGCAAAACAAATCCTGTCTGCTTACGAATAATGATTCAAAACTTAACAACGCGAGAGAGTCGTATTACAGCAAACAATAAAAAGTTTTAAGTTTGTAAATAGACCCTATACCGATAGAAGATATATAATAGAATAGATTTCAAACTATATCGACGCATATTCCGTGCGAACGGAAAAAGGAAACAAATCTAACTTGCAAGGTGTAATGATCTTGAAAATCTTCGGCATTAAATTAGCCTTGCTAAAACAAATCATTAATATGACCGTTAAAACACAAGTGCAGTCAAATCTTTTTTATCCGGAATTCGATCAACGGAGTATCTAATATTCGCAACTTTTAAGTTTTTAATTTTGTTTTATGTATTTACTATCATAATTTTATGTTTGTAATTTTAATTATGTTTCAATTTTAATTTAATTTTACCGTAAAACCTATATAACAACAAAAACGTTGAAAGAGCTCGAAACGTTTTAAGCATTAAGAATAAAGTAGGTATTTTCATAAGGAGCTAAAAATTATCACCCATTGTAATTATTCATAAGGGTGGCTCAAAAGTTTAAGAAACGTTATGGAATAAGACACTTTAAAATTGTTGGAGAGCGACTCAAAATTGTGAAATATTTAGAAAATTTAAAAGTTTTCAATATTCTCCAAACATATGATGGTAATCCCATCGAAACACTTCTCAAAATTCTCCACAACTCATGATTGTTAGCATAGTATAAATACACATATAGTACTACCATTATGTACTACCATGGTATGTAAGCCATTAACGTATTAGATGTCGCGATTGGTATAGTTTTGCAATAATCAAAATATTTTTATAATCGCCTAAATGTCATATATTTATCCTAAATTTTGACGATATTCTATAGATCTGGAGCTTCAATGGGTAAACTTTTTTTTCTTATGATGATACTACTAGATGTACCTAATTATCAGCAGATTATAATTGCTGGTGATTTTTATATTGATATGTTGAAATCTAATTCAATTAGTTCTGGCTTTAAAAATGTACTTGATTCACAAGATCTTTCATTTTTACCTTCGGACCAACCCACACATGTATGTGATTTTCATTCTAGTGCTTCATTGCTTGATTTATTCATTATTTCAGAAACATCTTCGATCGATAAGTTGTTGCAACTTGACCTATCAATATTTGATCATGATTTCATGTATCTAGCTTATAATCTGCCGGTTCCTCCAATTGATTATTCATTTAGTTTTCGATCCTTTAAGGATATTAATTATAAATTATTGTTTGCTGATTGTCAAAGTCTTAATTGGGATCTGTTGTTTGATTATTACTTAGTTGATGACAAGGTAGCAGTCATTAATGAATATTTGTTTCATTTATTTGACAAGCATGTTCCGGTAAAAAAAATGGTTAAAACAGTGCGGACTACTCCGGTTTGGTTTAGTGCTAGTATTAAAATAGCAATTTCTGATCGCTATTGATCAAGCAATCAATTCTATCAAGACTAATGCTATTGGTGATGATGGCATCCCACTAAGATTCATTAAGCTAATAATTCCTTTAGTTATTCTTATGATTGCTTGATTTTTCAAAGGCGTTCGATATGTTAAATCATGAAATATTGTTATACAAATTAAAGTGTATGTATGGTTTTTCCAATGAAGCTATTAAATTGGTACGAAATTATCTTTTAAGACGAATACAGTACGTGAATTATAATGAAGAGCAATCTTTTCCTATTGTGACAAAGTGTGGCGTTCCTCAAGGGTCGGTCCTAGGGCCGCTACTATTTTCGATTTTTATTAATGATATTGCTAAAGTAATTTCACATTGTAAATACCATTTATATGCAGATGACCTGCAGATTTATTTAAATAGTAATATGGGTTTTATCGACCATACTGTGGCGCTCATTAATAATGATTTGCATTGTATTTCTAATTGGACCAAAGCAAATGGGCTAAATCAAAAGTAATGCGCATCTATAGAGGAAAAAGCAATTTGCCATACCCGAGATTTGAGTTGAATAATGAGTTAATTGAATATACTAACAGTGTGCGTAATCTTGGTTTTATGTTGACTTCTGAGTTTGAGTGGGATTTACAGGTTAATTACATTTGTTCTAATATATATTCTGGTCTGAAGCGACTTTCCAAATTTAAGCACGCTACTCCTATCAAAACCAAAAAGTGTATAGCTTACTCATTACTATTTAGTCATATTTTATACTCAGATTTAGTACTTGGCAAACTTGATTATAACTCCAATAAAAGATTACAAATTGCTTTTAATTCAATCACTAGATATGTGTATAATGTGTCGAGGTTTGAACATATTACACCCTACTCGAAATCTTTGTTGGGTTGCACATTTAACAACTATTTGAAATATAGGCAATGTGTATTAATTTTTAATATTATTAATGGTAAGTGTCCTGAATATTTTCGTAACACTATTCAGTTAGCTCGTTCCAATAGATGTGTAACGTTAATCCCACCTCGACATCGTACCACCTTTCGTGCCTCATTTGTGTTTGTTAATGGAGTTCAAACTTTTAATAGCTTGCCTCATAATCTTAGAAGAATTTCACATCCGTCCCAGTTTAGAATCAAATGTTTAGAGTACTTTTCTTTACGTTAATGTTTCATATTAGAATTTGGCTTAATACACACTTTCATCTCCTTTGTTTATTGTTATTATTATTATTATTATTATTATTATTATTATTATTATTATTATTATAATTATTATTATTATTAATATTATTATTATTATTATTTTTAATTGTAATATTGAATTAGTGATAGTTGATTAATTTTATTAGTCTTTAAATATTAAATATACAATTTTTGTAAGTACTCAATTCGTTATTTTGTGCACATTCAAATATGGACTGTGATAGTCTGGTGCGCACTTTGAATAAATAAATATAAATATATATAAATATGTATGTATCAAAACATGCATCAACATAGGTGGTTAGCCTATCAAAATTGTGAAATCTTTAGGAATTTTAAAAATTTCCGAAATTTTCCAAAACGTATGACAGTTACCCTATCGAAATATTTCCCAAAATTCACCAAATACGTTTGATGGTTAGCCTATCAAAATTGTAAAACATTTAAAAAATTTGAAAAACTCCCAAATTACTCCAAAAGCCTAGTGGTTGTTAGCCTATCAAATTTGTAAAACATTTTGAAGCATTAATAAATTTTGAAAATTTTCCAAAACGCATGAGATTGTTACTCTATCAAAATTTTGAAATGTTTAAAAAATTTAAAAAGTTAACAAGACAAGTTTGTGGTTCGTTTTAAGACTCCGGCTATTGGAAATCGAACCAATCGAACTTGGATGTTAGCTACAATCCTAAATAATTAATATTTTCGCTTCTCCTAATAGATTTATTGCAAAATTCGACAACATTAAATATATTTCCTATTTAAACTATTCTAACATGAAAGATGAAAGATGATTCGGTTTCTTTTAAGCTTAAACAATTAAGTGTTAGCCACTTATGTATTAAGTCCTAGTTATTTTGCATTTGAGTCTTTATTTCAAGTGAACATTCAGCTGAAAAAGCGATGAGTCTATCATCTGCGAATAATTAAAGTTTACTTTTCAATTATCAAATTGGTAGATCATCTGAATTTAGTTCTCAAGCTAGACTGCATTCAATACTTATTTTCGCTCCTTATCAAAAATAAGCTGCATAGGTAATTAATATCTATTTGGTCTGAAGAAGTAGTCGTATTTTGACATTTTCATCTTCTAATGGAGAAAAAAAATTTGCTTATTATTTGTTACGCAAGAACAACTAGCACGTGGCTCTTCACGGTAAAACTTTCAGCCGTTTCCTAAACTAATTTCGGTTATTTCATCTGTGGAATGTTTTAATTTTGGAACTCTATATATCAACTTGTTATATATATATATATATATATATATATATATATATATATATATATATATATATATATATATATATATATATAAGTTCAGGCAGGCTGATAATTACTTTAAAAGGGTCATCGATCGCTAACTTATTTTTACCATGTATCAATCAATCGAATTCCGTAACATTATCATTGTGTGACCAAAAGCAGAGTAACGATGGATAACTATTAAAAGTTTATCAACAATTTAAATGAAATAAAAAAGTTTCCATCGATATGCCATTAAAACGTACAAAAAAAACGAACATTTTAATTTTCCCATCATCACGACATCAATTAAATAATTTTATAGCTATACAACGGGAAGCTTTAATTAGCTTCCGATTTTTTATCGATTAAAAATATTTAATGCGTGCAGTAAAACCAAAATGGTAAAATTAAACGTGGTTTATTCTTAACGAAACTGCACTTAAGAAACATATGAATAACGCCGCGAATTAATCTCAACGTCTTTAAGATTTAATTTGATTTTGCATGATTTGCACAAACGAACTTAACAAATTAGTATAGTGGTACAAAACAAAGCACTTGAGCTTTTTATTTTATGGCCATGAATGGTTGTTTCCAAAATTCATAATTTGAAGAGATTATAGTTTTTTTTTTTGTTTAAAACACGTAAGCAAAATAAAACTAATAATGTTTCTAGTCATGTTTAGCGTCTAATGGTTTGTATTTTAAATTTTGTGTATTTACCATGTGCTAGAATGATAGTCGGAATTTAAGTGTTGGATTAACATATCGTCCGCTTTGTGGTATAAAATCCATTTTAATATTAATGGCACCAGTAAAGTGTTCGCTATCAAAATAAGTGTCGTAATTAACAAAATTTGTTTGCTAATATAATAGGCATGTCGAAATTAATTGTTTAGCAATTATGGTTGCATACAGTAGCTTTTAATAAAATGCCAGTTCTCTATGTGAAACAAAATCACCAAAATTAGGTTTCAAAATTTATCGACGAGTTATTAAATTTTCTTTTTTTCCAAAATAACCTAACTGAAAAATGGCACTGAATAATTTTGTTTTGGCAGTTACTTTTCATAAGGTTATATCTAATATTTTCAGTTTATTTTAAAACCCTTTTAGAAAAAACGGTTTTAAATATTATTAATATAAATATTAAAAGTATTAGTATAGGTAAGAAAAACTCGCTATACTAGTAAAATTTATTGCTTACGTAACGTGTATAGTAATTTAAAATATATATTTTTATGGAAGTAGGGCTGTACTTTTGTACGTATTTGATTCGTTAACAAAAGATATTTGATGTTTATCTTTTATTACATATGAATTATTTTGATTTTAGCAGTTTTGGTTGCATACAGTTTAGTATTGTGAGTTTTATTTACTAAAATTTGTTTATAATCACTTTTCACGATTTAATGAGAATTTTTAATATTTAAAGTTTACTGCAATTGGAGTAAATAAAATAAGAGAAATTATCTATGCTTGCACTAAAAGTGGGGTAGCAAACTCAACTTTTTGATGCGCTTTAGTTTGTGATGTCTTTCGAGGAGAAATAACATTTAGTCACCCAACCTCTTAAAGGTTCACAAAATGTTAGTTAACCTCGGCTTTGCAAAGCACGTTTTTTTATTGATGTTTGGCTATGCTTTCTTTAGCAGATGTCAGTAATGTGAAAAACCAACTAATGCTCGTTCAGACAGACCAACTCAAAATATTTCTTTTTGAAAGTGTGAAATAAAATTAAAGTTTGTCGGTAGCATGAACTCCGTAATGTGTACAAAGATCTAGTCTTTAAGTATCGGATGTGCATTATGGTGACCCCGTAATTTGTATGCGAATATTTTCCTTTGAGGCTATATTACGGATTAAGTTCAAACTTAAAATAGGATGGAAAATTTTTTCACAAAAATTGTGTTTTATCTCTTAAAGTTTGAAAACATGTAAAACCTAATTCGCTACTGCATTAAATCAAAGTCGCAAGCAACAAATTAGATTCCTTTTATACATTTGCACACTTGATTGTCAGACAAACCACTGACTGGCTACATATTATGATACAACAATAAAAGTTTCTTCTAAATTTGTTTTTGTTTAATAATCATAATAAATTAGAATAATTTATCATTGATTTTTATCTTATAGCAAAAAAAAAAAAAAAAAAGAAAAAACTAAAAAATTTTATATATTATGGCGTTTAAAAGAAATACCAAAAATTACTTTAACATTCACAACACGTAAAACAATTTGGCTTATTCGTAGTTTTTGTATCTTATACGTGTATGTTAGGATGGTATGAAGGAAACAAAATATTATAACACACTAAATATTGTGATAAATGAAAGCGATGTGCATTTCCAGATACCAAATGGGGGTGACGTCTTAATGCCATTATATATATATTTATTTTAGATACAAGCAGAGTGAGACATTTAAGTTGAGACATACTCAAACACGACTCTTTATAAAAATGACCTGCACGCCAATTACGGCTTAATTTGAACCTTCCACCCCAAACGTCTTTCACCTTTCGTTTTACCGACTGCGCCAATTGCCCGGTACTACTAAATTTCTGATAAAATTTAAAATTGTCACAAATATATAATTTTTTTACATTTTCACCGAGGTGATAAACCTAGAACCAAGAAGAAGCACATTTTGAAATTTAAAGAATAAAGGTGCAAATACATTTATGCTAAAAACACATAAGCAGAATTCTAAAAACACAAGTTTCCACAAGTGTATGAAACACAAGTATACTGCCTTCCAAGCAGAATTCTGATTTGTGTCTTTATTTCTAATTTCACAGCTCTTTCAAAGACTGTGGTAATTGAACGAAAGAAAAGGAAATAAATATTAGAATCCATGCGATTATTTCAGATTAGTTGCCTATCAGTATTTTTTTTTATTCCTGTCATAATTGTATTCCATTAATTTTTTTTTTTACACAACAACCACCGAATACTTTGAATTTTTGTCTTCTTGTCAAAAATGCTGCTTCTCAAAAAAGATGAGCATGTAGTGCTCCGGCGCTTCTACTGGCAACGCTGCTAGCCGAATCTCTGCTCATGTGTTTCTAGCAAAGCATTTTTAGTTTGAATCTGGCTAAGTTTTAAAAGAAATAAAAATCTGTCTAGTAATCCAGGTTATCAGTAAACCAATGGTCAAACACAGTATATTTGTGTTTATTATTAGTACTGGCTTTAAGACACAAAAATAAATGTTAACTGTCAAATATTTTACTTTTACGTAACTTACCCCCTTAAAGATTGTAGTGCTAAACAAATTCTTGTTATTCTCCTTTTTTACTAGTTACACCAGCTTTTGGTCCAGTAATTAAAAAGTATATTCAGGCAAATGTTTGACAACTTCACAAACTGCTGCTTAGACTAAACTGTGACAAATTCGATACAAAAATCCGACGCCGCATGTAGTTGTCACTTTAGAGGACTTATAGATTAAGAAATTAAAATACTGATTGAAATTCTATTATAACCCTTGAAGAACGTGATGGGTTTCGTTTTGATTGTGTTTCTGTACTATCATAGCTCTAGTGGAATTCGATCTAAATCGCACGAATTTTACTTGTCGGTGGACGAAAATGATAATCAATTTGTCTTCTCTAACTACAATGTCTTCAGAGAAGACAGTGTCTGAGGTCAAGTTGAGGAGTGGTGTTTTATTTGCTATATCTAAGGGTATGCGTGCAGATGTGATGCATCTGCGGTTAGTGAAAATATTAGAGGATCTTGGGACTAAACTATCGTTCAAGGACTATAACGATATTGGCACGAATTCTGTATATTCCATATAGATCCTCATTTGATGTAAGACAGTGGAAAAAATTCATTTTCGCTTACTGGGCTTAACCGCATAAATCGATTAAGATACTTGAATTAATACTTGAGTCTTGATACTTGATATACTTGAATAAATACAAGAACTTTGGTCCTCCCAACAAACAAACGCATTCATTTTTTCTCCCTCTCTTGCTTTCACATCCCAAGAAGGGATTTTGCCGCCCGCACTAAGGTCCTCCATCCATCTCGGTCCATCGCTTTCGTCCTCCAGTTTCGACTTCCTAATGCATGTACATCTTGTTCGACGTCGTCACGCCAGTGCGATCGGGGTCTTCTTCTACGACGAACACCGGCTGTGAAGATCGTGTACTATGGCTGAGCCATCTAATACGATTGGATTTGATGAATCCGATAATATCGCAGCCTCCAAGAACTTGCCTTATCTCGTGGTTCATACGAATCCGATATTCGTTGTCCGCCACTTAGATTGGATCAGCGATTGAGCGAATGATCTTTCTTTCGAAGGTAGATAACAATCTACAATCGTTAGAAGTAGTAGTGGTTCACCTCTCGCTTCCGAAAGCCAGCACAGGTCTTATGAGTGCTTTGTAAAGTGCGAGCTTGCACGACTGCGGCATATGTTTAGATCGCAATAATTTCAATTGGGCGTAGAAAACTCGTTGTCCGGCAGCGATTCGGGCTTTTATTTCTGCCTGTCTATCATTCGACGATGTTATAACTGACCCGAAGTATATAAAGTTTTCGACGCTATCAAAGTTATGGTCGCAAATTCCGAGATTTACCATGGAGATGTTCCTGGGTGTTGATAACAATTTTGTTTTGGTTATGTTCACCTCCAAACCAAGTCTTTTTGCGCAGCGGTCGAGCTGTATGAAACTGTCCTTGATATCGCTAGGTCTTCGGCCAAGAAGAACGATATCATCTGCATATCCAAGAATTTGGCCTGATTTATTAAATATTCAGCGCGAAGTTTCAATGTTGCTTTTTCTCACTACGTACTCAAGCGTCAAGTTGAACAACACAGGCGCGAGTGCATCTTCCTGTCGAACACCAGATGTTATTTCAAAGGGGTCTAACACAGCTCCCTCAATTACGATTCTACATAAAGACCCAGAGGTTGTTAATTTGCACAGAGAAACGAGTTTCTTTGGAATTCCTATAGGCAAATGATCGCGGTTCATAAGTTTTCCCGGTTTATAATGTCATATACCTGTCTGAAGTCTATATACAGTTAGTGTATGGCAACTCTTCTTGGTCCCAAGTTTTCTCCGGCAACTCTTCTTGGTCCCAAATAGAGACGATGAGATCGTATAGATTTGTTGCAAGAGGAGCTTAATCAATTCTGCGGGGATTCCGTCGAGACCGGGTGCCTTTCCATTTTTGAATCTACTAATAGCTTCATATACTTCCTCTACTGTGCGATATTCAACAAGGACCTCTTCACCTGGAGGAGCTATTGACCTAATGGGGGCCACTTCGTCGTTTCAATTTAGTAGATTTTGAAAGTAGGTTTGCCATACTGAGAGAACATCAGCCGTTTGTTCTCAGCTCTCCATTTCCGTCTTTGATGGCTGTACTTCTTGGGTGGCAGTCTTTAGTTAGATTTCTGACGTTAGCAAAACAGTTCCTTGTGTTTCTTATTTCCGCTTGGAAGCTGATGTTTTCGATGCACGATTTTTTATGATCGCGCTTCTTTTGTCGAATGTATTTAGTCGTAGCTTTCCTAGCGCGGAGATATTCTGCTAGAAACGCATTCATTGGCAAGGTTAAATTTACTGAATGCAATTGATTACAGGTTGAAACCTTTGGTAAAGTATTCCGTAAAGTATTTTATTAGTTTTTTCAATTCTTGGCATATCTGTTCCCATATCTGATGAGCTGCTATTTGTATTCGACGTATTAATGCTTCATTTGTTTTCTTTGGAGAATACAAGTTTCCTAAACGTTCTTCACATATAAAAAATATTTTAATAATTTTGGTTTAAAGCTAGTGGAGTCTCTTAGGGCAACTTTTGTTCATTCGTCCATATAATACGTTATATAAAATTACTATAATCAAAATTCCTTTCTATCAACCAATTACAAAACTCCAATCATATAGAATGATCTCCCAGTAATAGTTCAGTAACGCATATTCGAATGGGGTTTCATCCGCGTTTTTGATATTACTTTGATCACACAGAATTCTATGAAACTTTTTCTATGAACTATGGTATAGTTACCTACTCTTGTGTCACAATCCACTGTAAAATCCGTAAACAAAATGAATATCAATGAACTCCTCAGGTATAATACTGTACCATTGTACAATTTATTTTATTTAACTGTTTTGAAATTTTAATGCACAACACTGATAGGATACTAGACAGTCGCTTCAAATGAAAATATTGAAATTTTGTTTTATAATTTTTAAACGAATGAGTTAATTGTCATCGCCTGCTAGTTTGATGATCGAAAAAAAAATTAAATTGTTAAAAAACTTAAGCACTTGGGTAAAACTAATGTATTAGAGGATTCTAAAAAAACATCATGACAAATTAAAATTAAGTTAAAAATAATATTAAAAGTCTATTCAATTATGAGTCAAATAAATGTCACATTTTTGTCGAATAACTTAAGACCGTACAAATTTGGGATCTGCCGACAATATCGGTATAGACTCCATGTAAGATTAGAAATAAGTAATTAGTTCTTTTAAATGTGTTTTTTTTAAGATGGGTTGTCGCTAAAAAAAATGTGTTGTTGATGGATCGAAAGTTTACCATTTAAAAAGAGATAATTTTATATACTGTAATATTTAATATAGCGAAACCGTTAGATTTACTTTTGATTTTCTTAAGGAATTTGGTATATGCGCTTGAGGCAAAAATATTAATTTTGGGTTAAATGGATATCATATTGCTACTATGTTAAACTAAGGAAATAAACATAGAGATAGTGGAGGGTAAATCGTGTGAAGTGCTAATAAAAGCGTTGGCGTAATTCGACATAGTCATATAGCTTAACAAATATCGAAGAGCATCATGGTCCTCCTTAAACGGAAGCTAAGGGAAACCCTTTCTTATTCGTTACGTTACAAAAGTTAAATGAGAACTGATCTTTACAATTTACTTGCAATTGTTTTCGTACGGAACTTCGTGTTATGGCCGAATAAAAAACCTTTTAACTGTAGGACAAAGGTCTTAGTAGTTTTTAATACGAAATTATTCCGGAATAAACTGGCAAATTCTATATTATTTGTTTCCCAAGTGCAACTCTGATACAACAAGAAAACTTAATGTTTTATTTATTCATATCATATCATAGGATATATTCCGCACTAGTGAACTACATAAACAGGTTGTAAGTGCAAAAAAATTATAAATAAAAATAAATAATTTGATCCACGCCTTTGTAAGATTCCTTTAAGAATGGTACAAGTTCCATGAATTTATTATTGTATCGCTGTATAACAACATTACAATGGATTATTGTTATTATTGTTGTAAACGCCTACCCGGAATGGATATACTCGTACCATAGATTTAAACAATAACTTTTTTATAGTTTTTGATTACATCTTAACAGAGCATAGGGTTTTTCTATAAGGGCGCTCAAACATTGAATTTAAATAAAACAACAACCATATACAATTGACTCTTTTATTCTCACAGTAATTGAATCACTTCATTTATTCTTCAATAAATTGATTGATTTATTAGCTGTAAATCACCATTTTGGCATTTAATTGAATTTTTTTCAATCAAGCTTAAAATGTAACAAATCAAACTGTTAAAGTGCAAATCAACACTTGTTCTATAAACATTAAACCAAGAAACACAATTTATAAAAACCATTGCATGGCCGAGCTATTGCATCGGTCAACGTAGGAAGAGTTAGAGGGAAAATAAATTAATTTTGCTAATTACCAATGACGCGCCGCAGAAGGCTTACCAATAACACTTGAAAACTCTTGACAAGGCAAATAGCTTAAGACAAGGTGGGCATCACTATAGATGCAAGTTAGCATTGATTTTGTTCATAAGTGGAAATTAATGTTTAAATTTCAAAATATAGTAACATTTGATAACCTCTTCAATATCCACTTAAACCACATACTTAAACCCCTTTTTTTTAATTAAAACATTATATCCTAAGGTTATAGCTTTCTTCAGACTCGGTTCCATTCATCCATCTATTTTTTGAACATGTCTTTGGTGTTCCTGGATTTCAATACTGCAACCCTGACCAATCGGAATAGACAATTTTGTTTTTGTTGAACTATCTTAGAATATCTCAAAACTATTTAAAATTAACTATGGTGTGCAAACAAGAAGTTTACTTGCCTATTTAATATCACGTTAAAGTTTATTTATCGTTAAAGTGAAATAACCCAGATCCTTATACCATCAGTTTAAGGCATATGCTATCAATAATTTAAGAGGCTACGATGCAATAAGTAATAGCAGAAACCGCTCCATCAAAGCACTTACCGAACACTCTTTAATTATGAAACCATGAATTCGATAAAAAACCTCAATAATTTTTTGATTATTTGAGATCATCTTCCAAGGACTTGATTCTAAGGTAAATATGTATAAATTAGAAACTAAATTAAGAAAATTAGGTTTGCTTGGTTTATTGTATTGTCTCAGCTTTGATAGATTATCGTTTGGAAATCGTTGAACTTCAAGAACCTTGATGGCTCGGAAAGTGGAATTCATGTGTTCTTAGGCTAAATGTTACTTATCAGTAGGGATGACTCCTTCACAACTAGATAATCTGAAGGGTCCCATATTCCGGGGCACGATTTGAGAATAGTGGTAGGTTACTTTAATGTTAAAGCTGTCAAAATCAAACTGACTTAAATGATTTAAACTGAATCCTTACTTACATAAATATCCATTTAAAAACACGAAGTAACAGTTCTTGTGTTTACTTCTAAAGCCAAGTGTCCACTGTAGAGTTTTTTCGGTAGAGCGTAGAGTGGAAAGTGTAGAGTCTCTATAAGAGTGTACACTATAGAGCGTCTTTACGACTCTACCACTTTCCGTAGAGTAGCCGTAGATAAATTTTAAGTAGAGCTCTACCATGCTAGTAAAAAGTAAGCGTTGGGAGCGCGAGTGGATCATGAAAAAGAAGCAAAACTCCGGATTTTATCGTGGACCAATGAATAAAATTAAGGAAAACGTTACAAACGCCTATGATAATTTTCTACGTATGTCATATAGTAATTTCAATATGTTGCTGTAACTAGTTATTCCGATCATTCAATAGAAAATAAGCACTTACGAAAATCTTCAGACAACATATTGCTTTGCCAAACTAATCGAATGAGGTCGAAAAGATAATTGTACGAAGTATCCCTTTCGAATATTAAGTACTCGAGTGAAATTAGTGACGCAAGAATATTCAGGAATTTTGAATTGAATTACGAACAGTACCCTGACCTGCAGTTATACAAGATACTTCTGCAATAGAAATTTCGATTCGTAGGCAACTACCTAAATCAGAGATGTCCAGCTAAAACCTAATTTAAAGAGAACTGCTAAAAAAGGAACCATTGTTTGACAACATATAAAGACAACAGCCTGTGCCTTTTATCAGTAGCTGTAAGGGTTCCTAAGACAGAAATTCGCACTTGTAAGTAATAGTTTTGAGCGGAGCCTAGCTATTAAAGACTGAAACCCAACTAGGATATCGTGTATCCTAATCAGACTAGGATTTCGTGATGGGAGTCTTTTTTGATAAAAAATTATAGCCCAAATTTCACCCGTAATTTACCATGAGTTCAAGATTAAAACTTTTAGTGAATCCCTTTTAAAATCTTCCTTCTTTAAAATCTATTCCAGCCGGAGAAGAATAGGTATAGGTATAGGTTTAAGGTATAGGTGTGTTTTGAAAAAATTCATTTGGTACCCAACCACAATATTTTAAACATTTCATCAATATTGAAAGCGAATGACCATCGAAAAGCAAATAGAAATGTCATTGAATATTTAATTGTCAATGCACACATGCGCTCAAAAGAAATGACCAATTCAATTTTAAATTACGTGGACCATACATTTACTTTATCTACTGTAGAGCAAAAAACTTTATAAAACAGCTAGAAACATCAAACAGCTAGAAAACCTAAAACAATAGCGTGTACACTGTAGAGTTTTTTACACAATAGAACTCTCACGTAGAGTGCATGTAGAGCTCTACTGTAGAGCTCTACAGGGTGTATACACTACTCTACGCGAGAGTTTTCTCTACCTCTACGTAAAAAACTCTATAGTGGATCTGCGGCTTAAGGGATGATTTCGGGTCTTCCAAGATGGGAAATTGGTCTCTGAAAAATTACATTGGAAGTTTTCGTAAAAGTTAAATATCGCAGGAATAATTGTTCACATAAACCATAGTCACTCTTATTAGGAAACTCAGTAAATCGAATATTATCTGGTACGACTTTGTAAAATGTGTATAAAGAGCTGGAAAACAATGGATAACATTAAAATTTACGCAATATTGGCTAATTCCAGGTTTTTTCTTTTTACTATTCAGGTGTGGAACCAGTTTATTTTATTCCTTTATTCCTGACCGGTACTTGAATCTAGCCTACCCATATAAAGAGCAATTAAAAACAAATCAATTTAATAAATTAATCAAATCTAATCGATATATATATATATATATATATATATATATATATATATATATATATATATATATATATATATATATATATATATAAACATATATAGTCATATAGTTATAAAGTAGTTATGACTTCCATTTTATATCCAGATCCAGATCAAGTTTTTTGCACTATAAAAATACCGACGCAACGTAATTCATATAAATTTGTCATAATTTTTATATAAATATTCTCTAAGTCTCTAAACTATATACATACATTAACGAGATGGAAGATAAGAGATGAAACTAGTTTGTGGTACGAATAAAATCTTAGATCCATTTTATTTTTTTTTGCCTCTTAATGACAGTTCGAGTGTGTTAATGGCAGAAAAAAGTAATTTATGGATTGTGATAAGAGTTATACGGGAGAAATGCACAGATAGAGTTCATTGCTATTTTTATTGGTTGTGCGGCTGAATTCGTTACATCTAATAAATTACAACAACAATCGAAATGACTTTACGATCGGTACAGTGGTTATAATAATCGATTTGAATAATTAATGTTGGCATCTTATATTGCAGACATAAATCCTGACGTTATTATTTTGTTCTTCGTTATAGCTCTATGGGCAATTATGAAATCATGCTGTGATTTTGTATATGGATATGTGTGGTTTATTGTCGACAATCGATAAAAATTTTACAGCAGAAAGTACAAAACATATATATTGCAAGCAATTCGTTTGGATGATCTTTTTTTATTTATTCGTATATTAATTTACAAATTATTTATTGATGCATATTAACAGAAATATACGTGTACAGTGAATAAATATGACATTAAATCTTATTTATAGTTTCACTTTAGTTTGTGTGGTCGGGGAGTATTATCATGTTCGTTTGTCATAAATCAGAAAGTATCTAGATCTCTCGGAAATATATCTGGAAAATCAAACGTATGAAAGAATTTTCATACTTTGTACTAAATTTTTTCGTCATAATTTTTGAGTTCATTGGCCCGGTATTACTTTAATGGACTGTAGGATAAAGTCTTGACCCATCTCCAGGATAACGCCGGGCCTATTTCTACAGCAGTTTTAGATAAAACAAATGGTAACAATAGGTTACCGACTTGACGATCGTAAGGCACAAGGCAACACAATGCTTAACTACCAGCAACGGCCTCTTCCAAGAGTATCAGGATGTTTACTAAAATTTCAATTTTCAATTACTAAATTATATAATTAAAATATTAAACCTATCAATCTAAACGCTAAAATCAATAGAAAAGATAGTTAAATAGCAAAATACATCCGAACAATATGAAAACTAAAAACTGTATTCATATATTCATATTGCATTGAAGTTTGGCAATATGAAGTCAGCCTAATGTTAGACGGTTAATATTCAGTGCAGTGTATTAAAAATTAAACATCAAAGTAACATTTTCAAAATATGTTTCGTACATTTTGTTTTTATTTTTCAATATTCAGTGAAAATTTTAAATTGTGCGCGTCAAATATGCAATTTTTGTATATTGTGTTAATAGTAAAATTATTTTTAATTACTGGAAATTATTTGAAATGCCACCCAAAAAACCTAAAATGTCACTTACTGAAGAGCGGGATGCACGATTTGAAACTGACTGGATCAGAGCCTCTACTTCAAAAGCTACTAAAACATCTCTAAAGCGAGACTCACGAACCAAAATTCTGCGAGTACAAGCTTCTACTTCAAGAACTAATGCAATTCTGAAGAACGAGATACTCGATGGGAATGCTGAATGCTCAGGGCAGATTCATTTAAGAACGAGAGTTGATCTCAACAAAGCGGCGTTATCCTATTTAGTACGAATACGGAAAGCATCACGATGTTTCATGGGTTCTTTGACTAGTTTGTGCTTTATTGTCGCGTTATGAAGTTTTAAAAAGAAATTGCTCCAATGACAAAGTTAATATGCTACCACTGGCTGAGCCTGCAAACACATTTTTCACTTATGTAAAAGGAGCTACCATAGGGAGTCCCAACATTTTCTAGAGCATATGCTTTCAAATGACGTCGTTTGGAGCGACGAATATTGAGAGATATTTCATGCCCACATTCAAAGTCCAAGGGGGAGTGTATCATCAGATTTCTTCACTTCTTCCAGTGCCCGAAGAAAATCCATAGTTTTTGTAAATATTTTTCATGGACAATGTGGTGGAAAAGATTGATAGACGATACGCATTTAGTGCGGCAACAGATCGGAAGATTATTTATTGTTGAATTACGAGCATTTTGTCACGATAACAACTGTTTGGTTGTATACAATCATCCGCATCCGGTTCTGTTACTGTGCCATTGGAAGAAATAGTTATTTTTTATGATTCTGATAGCAATGAATCTTTGGAAAAGTATTTAAAAAATACTTGTGTTTCCAATAAATCATTTGCTTGCTTTACCGATGCACGACGAATACAGTGTGCTGCCAAACTTTGCTTGCTGTTTAGTCTGTCAGTAACGCAGTTCGTATTTATAGGACAACGACTGAAAATAAGCACCATTCCATTACTGCATTAGCAGAATTTTACGTTACGATTTAAATCGCGGTCAACCCTCTTATAACTCCAACAAAATATAATTTTTAATCCTTACTGTGATCGGCAAAATTTGCACCTAGGAATATACGTTTAGGCGAAATGTAATAATGGTTGGAGTAACATTTGGTGGACAAATGGAGAGATATAATGCCTTCGTTGACTATTTTCAACAAAAATGGTTGATCAATAATAAACATTGGTATGAAGGGGTACCGCTTTAGTAAATTTTTTAAAACTTCCTATGGAAAGTGAAGAATTGGTTAGATGAGTACAAACAAGAAACTAAATTATTCATGGTAAACACGACCATTTCTTTGCAACTCTATATAAGGGGATACCAATGGGCTAAAATAAACAAAATTATTTCTAAGATCTCCCTAGAAAATGATAACTATTCTAATTTTATTCTCCTGCGAACAATGAAACCAATGAATCTGTCATATCAGTTAATGTAGGGTTAGCGAACCGTCTTAAATATTTCCAGAATACAACAGAAACATATTCAATAGTTAAATTTGTAGTTGCATGAGGAGACACATTAAAACAAATTTGTATACCACCAGAGGCAGCTGTTGTCCTGAAAGAAACTTTCACAAGATTTTATTAAGTTTTACAGAAACAGAATCTCTTCATCCCATTACAGGATTTTCTGCCACTATTAAATATAACCGTGATTTGTTTATACCCACAACTTCGTCAAAGACTTTAATAGCTCCATTATCAAATATGAATATTGGCTCGGTACAGCTTAAACTTTTAAAGAGACAATTTACACTCAAGGAAGAGAACAACACATTCTCAGAGAGAATTACTTATTTTACTTATTCCATTGGTAATGATGGTTGCCTCCGCATGCTTAGAATACAATTAAATCGATTTTGTTTTGTTATTTATTCGGGAGCTAACCATATTTGACATCTTCTTGAAATATTGTGGATGGTATCACCAATTTAATAATAAGAGGTGCCTTTATGTAGAGGGAACTGCTTTTGACAACTTACATTGATAGTGAAAATTTTCGAAAATAGGTCGACACTGGTCCTACCAATTTACACTGGTTTTGTGAATAAAATTCTTCAAATAGGGCAATGATTGTAAGCGAAGATAAACTCGGGTCTGATGTTTGGTTTTAAAATCACCTGCCCATAATTTTCCTGTCTCTATTGGTGTTTTAGCTTCCTGTTCTTTATTGAAACATAAACTGATTTTCCTGTGTGAAATCTTTAACCGACTCTTTTAAGTCTGACTTAATATTAATGTACTCTTGTTATTTCCAAACCTTTAATGTGTCATTGCCACATAATCTGAGGCTCTAATGACTGAACGTATAAATGAGAAGCAAAATATTAACTGAAAAACTCAAAACCACCACCAACTATTCATCATATTGATTTTCTAAACCGATTAAGCGTAACCCCAAAAACAATTACCGAACATTTTAACAGTTAAATATTTTCCCAGGCAACTGACCAATCAATCTCGTCGTCTACGGAAAGCAACAAATATTACCTGATTAATTTTCATATAATAATACTTACTTTAAAAAACTTTTTTCACTCGACGATTCGATAATCACCATCATTAATTTTTCAAATTGATAACAATCTTGATTAACGGCCGGTGTGCCCTCCACAAAAAAAAAAAAAAAAAACTGGTAACAATTTTTTGCTTCTTCTGTTACGCACACAATGAAATAATAATTATCTTATTATTTATTTTCGAATACCCTCTACTTAGTCTAATGTGTTAGAAATTAGAATTTTGTTCATTTTTGTTTTCCAACACAAATTAGAAATTTACTTTCCCGAAAGAGGAAAGTAAATAAAACAACAAATCAAATTAATCAAATATTTATTATTGATTGTTGAAACAACCAAATACATACAAGAAAAAAACACTGTAATCGCCATTTTTGACCAAAGACTAATATTCCCATGCTTCGATGATACAGATCATTAATTTGTGTGGTGGTTTTGTGATGAATAAATCATACGGTGTGGATTTTACATATAAGATGAACTACTGTCATATACAAAAGAATGTTGATACGGTAGCCGTATGCATCATGCTCGCTCGTAAAGGTGTTAAAGAAATTAATTATAAGTACAACAAAAAGTTTTTTGTTTTCCTTCGTTTTTTTTTTTTTTATAAGAAACCAAATCTGAAATTTCTTTTGGATGAAGAACATGAGAACTTTTTTTTTTTTTTTTTGGTTTTTGTTTGATTGTCTAACGATGGATATAGGAAATGGGTTTGAAAGTGAATTAACGCGCTCTGTTCGGCAAACTCGTAAATAGAAGAAGAATTCAACTTTTTTTGTTCTATCGTTTTAGTGATTTTAATTTAATTACACTTTATTTAGTTTTAATGATTTTTTTTTAAAGTTTTTATGTTTTTTTTAGAATTATTATGTTAAATTATGGAAATATGATAAAAGAATTATAGACACACAAATAATTTGTTAATGATTGTTCATTAGTTTTAGTCGAGTTGAATGCTGATAAACTATAACGAATTTTTAAGTGGTTCTGAGTTACATAATTATATTGACGGTTGTATGTTGAGGAGAAAGATAAAAGTAATTTATATATATATATATATATATATATATATATATATATATATATATATATATATATATATATATATACATTTGGATATTTGGTGATTTGGATTGTTGCCATTGCCTCCTTATTCTTCGTTTTTTTTTAACAAGGTTCTGGATGACTCGTAGCAGTTTCTTAACTTTTACTGTAATACTTATGGCGGATGTAGCATTTTTGCTGTCCACTCCAATACTTCATTTAACATCTCTGCAGTCTCATCAGTTGGTGTTCTAAGTGGAATATAGAGAGAAGTACCTTGTTCGACTAGCATTCTATATTGTCCTCATTTCATTCACTTGTTTGTGAGACGTTTTGCTTTTCTGCCTTTAGAACATCGGTATTCAACATTACAATTAGTGAATGGTCAGAGGACATATCATGGTTGCTTAATCATTTGTTCGTGCAATACCTATCATTACACAAAAGTCAATTAAATCAGGAAACTTTGTCCTATCACTTCAAAAGGTTGTCTGCCTTTCGGCGATGTTAGTCTTGATCGCCAGTGATTCTGTTTAGCGTTGTAATCCTCTCTGTAAAGAATTAATTACCAAACTGGTTAAAATACTCCATGAACTATATTTTTATAGTGTTGTGGAGGGCAGTATTCTGTCAATATTATACAGTCCTCAGACTGTTCCTGTAGACATATGTTATTTGATTGAATATGTTATTTCTCGTACTTATTAAGTTCGTATGAAAGTTCTGGATACATTTCTGTTCTCCTACGGATGATTACAGTTTAAACATACGCTGCTTTTCTCGCTGCCGAAAACACACAGCTACAGTGCATTTTTTAGTTAATTTAACATAGTATTGATTTCACTTTTTGCAGGCAAAACCATTTTTTGCACATTCTCATCCTTTTTTTTACAAAGTATGTTGCACGTTTTATCTTATTTCGATTTAATTCGAGGTGGTTAATACTAAATCACCCGAAGACATTGATCTCGGCGGATTTGGCCATGCCTTTTTAGTAGCAGATGGAGATTTAAATATTACTATGAACCATATTTTGAACTTACTATATATTTTTATTTGTTTTCAATTTTGTACATTTGAGACCAGCTGACGAAAATTCTCATTCGGGCTGTACTCTGGTTGGCCTTACAGTGGACAGACATTTAAAGTCTTTCTTTAAATAACCTCCTCGTGACATTCCGCTTTAAAATAACGATAGCTCATAACAGTTTCGATAACGTACGTTTTTATGTCATCTGCATACATCAAAAACTTAAAATTAAGCAGACCGACTTACAGCTCCTAGAAAACTACTAACCTAGCTAGTCTATCAAATGCTTTTGTGAAATATGTGACCACCACATCAATTTGTGAACCATCGACAATTGAATTTAAAAACCATTGTTTTGATGCAACTTAGGTACAAGTATTTATTGCACAAACTATTATACAATCATTAATAATGCCACAGTTGCTACAAGAAGTTGCACACTTGTTCTCAGTCATATTAAACAAATATATGTTTTGCTAACCCAATGTATTTGTTCAACTATTAAACAAAATTTTATCAGCAGAATAAAAGATGTCACTGTTAAAATGGTAGATGGTATAAAAACATTCCACAGTAAACCACACAAAAGTTCTAGAGATGGAGTTCGTAATTTTTATCGAAGATTATTTATTGGGTGGGAAAACTGACAGCTCACAAGCAAAGTTGTTGATAGAATGGTAAAAGACTTCCAACCTTTCGCATAACAGGAGCTACGTTGGCAGTAATTGCAACTATATCTTGTTGTAAATTTAGTCCATTTACTTCCAAATTAGCTTCTAACATATGAATGTCAAAAGTTTAGAAAAGTTTTGGCATCTGTCGTTGCCATTCTTTTTACAAATTCAGCCACCATTTCGTTTCTGATTTTTTTACTATAATCTACTACCATTTGGCGGATAGTATAGTTACTGATGTTGCCAGGTTATTAATACCATGAGCATTAAGTCCTGCTCTCAAATTTAATGAGTTTTTTTTAACGTTAAAACAATTTTTGTCGTTGGCGGTCAGTAGTTTAAACATTTTTGGAAGTTGATCTTCTTTCGGTAGAAAGTTTGTTATTTTACTTGTCTTTAATATACTCGTATTTGCTACTAGATTTGAGGTAGTGAAGCTCCGAGATTTTGCTAGATTCCCTGAATTAGAAACTATGCATATGTAACACATGCGTGATGGCTGTCACTTCGAATAAAAAACATTTTCAGAGTTTTGAAACGTATCTAAATATCCTAGACAACTAAAAATTCTGTCAAATTTTAAATGTACTATGTATTACACATAGACTGTAGGACCAAGCTCTATCACCTGAATCAAAAAAATAACTGTAAAATAACTAACGAGCTCTATCAAAACACGTTAAACATCAGTACACATAAAATGCTAAAAAATGTCTATGAATTACAGATTTAAAATAAACTTACTAAGCATGAAAATTAAATTAAATAACCGTTAAACTGACAAAATACGACATTGTAAGTACAAAAAAATCTGATGGATACCAGATTTTAATACACACAAAACTCTAAAATGTACATATAAAATACAAATTTAGAAAAATTATTTAACACCAAAATCAAATGAAATAATCGTTAAACTGTCCGTAAATCGTCTTCCAATAATTTTAGTAGTAAATTAAAAGTTTTAGTCGACATTACTTTACATCAAAATTTTTTAATGTAACAAAAGTATAATATTGATCCAATTGGGTAGCGTTGATTGGTATATTTACCAAAATGTTTGCGGGAATAATACAGATACTTGTACTCGATTGTACTGTATATACAATGTATGGCTTTATTTAGTGATATTTCTTTATGTTCTTCAGCACTTCCAATGTTTCCAATACTTTTTCGCTGGTTTTGAAATTGTTATTTTCAAAAAACATACTGACAAATTAATTTGGGTTATTGCATCAACTTAAAATAAACCATAAAACTTTCATTACTCATAAATTATTATAATTTAAGCATATAGTTTATTAATTTATTAGCATAAACAAATATATAATTTGTCTAATTAACATTTTCGATGAAATTCATAAGAACCCCCTGCTGATTCGAAAAGTTATTTAAAGTGAAACCATTTTTCAATGTTAAAAATCACTTTCTACAAATCTCCACTCCAAAAACATTAGATTTGCTTTATACGAGATTCTGATCACTTTACAGTTTGTTGTGCTAATTTCTATTTCATGGGCATAACTAACATAATTATAACTGACAAATAATGTGCGTAGGTTGTCAACGACAAAATTACTTTGATTTATATACTATATGAATGAACCGCGCCAATTAAATTCGTTAATTTATATCCCAAATATGGGTTCTGTTTCGTCTCAAAACTAGAGTCGCGCACCGATATATTGAACGTGTAAATGTTTTCGTGTTTTTCATCTAAATCAAAGCATACAGTACACTATTTAGGTACTCCAAAAGTACAACTACAATTTGGTTTTGTTCTTGTAATTTTTTTACAAACTTGAATTATATATTGAGATTACAATTTCTTAGCTTGTGGGCGTAAAAACAATCGCAAATTATTTCTAAAAATAAAAGGTTTTTAACTTGTTTTGTTTGCAGAAATTCTCTCTTTCTTATAAAAGTTATATATTTTCTTTATTACATATTAGGTCGCGCGGCTAAATATTGCAATAATTTATGTAATTTTTTTCTACCTTTCTGTGTATATACCCAAGTTGAACTGAATTTTCTTTTTAGTGGCGTATAAAGTGTACCGTTAGTTATTATCAATCACTAACTGACAAAAGAAATTATCTTGCCAAAAGAAAGTTAAAAAATAATTCAGATAATGCATCGAACTCTGTCAACGGTTAACAATTACAACAAATTCGTCATCCTATATAGACATTTCAGAACTACCTCTCTCTAGTGATCTTAACTCCAAGCACTGTAATCAATAGAATGCCGTCGATTACTCATCTAACAAAAAAACTTAATCAACGTGGTGAACAAGATCAGTGTTTGATGGTAACCAACTGGATATCATCAAAAAACGATAGTTACCCGGTGTTAATCCTCAATCTCGTTTTTGGATTGGCTAATGAAAATTTATACAAATCAATGGTTCCCAACAATCAAGTTTACCGTTAATCTATTTTCAATTACTGAGAAAACATCAATTCTGGAAATCTTATAGAAAAACAAAAGACTTATATATGACTCTTAAAAAACACGGCATGATGCAACCATTTCGTCAGGTTCACAGACAAATTATCTTAAATCGTCATCAACTACCTGTGGATTAAAAAAAAAAAAAACAAACAAATCTTTAGCCATATATACATTGTGTATATGCACCTTAATTTATTAACGGTTAACCTTTTATGGAAATTAATTAAACCTCCCAAAGATTAATGCGATTGACCAATTTTATTTATTTGTCTGTGATTACAAAAACAAAATAAATTTATAAATATACCATGGTTGTATATCTATATAGCATTTCTTACAGATATCTTAAAGACAAACAACAAAAATTCTTATGTTTACAGTAACCAAACATAAGTTGGGTATACCTTGTACAAAATTTCATGAGAATTTTGTTTAATGGTTTAATGTATTTAATTGGTTTCAGTGTAAAGGTCACTTTCAAATTTTTTAATCAAATAAATTGAAGTTGCAACCACAGGAGCTTCTTCCACATTGGCGAATAAACTATGGTGATAATTGTTCATATCATTTAGTACAATGTTTATATATATATATATATATATATATATATATATATATATATATATATATATATATATATATATATATATATATATATATATATATATATATATATAAAGTGCTATAAGAGACATGAAAACTAAAAGTTTTTGATTAAAATCACAAATAAATTAAGTTTTGTCTGAATGAATAAAATTAATTAAAATAAAAAGTTAAATTTAAATTTATTTATTTGGATTAAATAGATACATACATAAATATATTCGAGATACCAAATAAATATATAAACAATTTAAAGTTAAATAAATTTTAAGAACCTGAAACAATAACTCAGCAAAAGTAAACTGAAAGTATTAAGGTATTTTGTGGTTTTAAGTTGTTGCAACTGTAATCGTAAACGGCTAATGTTTGAAATTTTTGAGGTTATCTAAATTACTACGGTGCTGGTGAAAAAAGTTTTGGGCATCAATAGTTTTCGAATTTAGTAATTGTAATGTCTGAGCTGGTCAAAAACAGACCAACTAATGTTAAAATAATTTTTTTTTGCCGTGATTCCTATACCGTTTTGATTGGTTGAAAGTCCGCCATATTATTTTATCGTGCATTGATCATTTTGCATAAGATATCGTTTAAAACTTGGCCAGCTATATGAGAACAAAACATACAAAAAAAATTCTAAAACCAAAAATAATTTAAATTATCTTAAGGATAATGTATCGTGTTCTGTGAATTTCGTTTTTATCGTATAAGACAAAAAAATATTAACCAATCAAAGCTATTATAATTTATATCTATCAGATAAATTTTGTACATGAATCACCGCCTAAGCAAAATCAAAATATTTGAGTAACAACAACAAGTTTGCCCGTGGTTCTGCAAATGTTTGCCTTCATTTGATTCGATACCAACTTTTTTTTTTAATTTGAAAGCAAAAATTAAACAAAATTTATAATTTTATAGTACCTGTTGTATTATCCTCCTAAAGGTCATGTGTGGTTCTGGAATTGCTAACATCGGCCATCGCAAGTGACCTGGTGTTAAAGCAGTGTCGTTCTCTGTGTCATTGCATAGTGGTGTTAATGGCCTTTAGTTCAGCCAAGCTTCGATTTTAGCTAATAGAGTGTAAAGCTCCTTAACGGTTAATAAGCCTCCTCTAAGAATGTTATGAAGATGGTGTTGGATGGATTTTAGCCTCGCTTCCCATAAACCTCCGAAGTACATGCTTTGCAGGGGGATAAAATTCCACTTGATCTCTGTTTAGGAAATTTTTCCGACTGCTTCTGTTGGAGCGGTAATATACCCATCAATTATTGGGAGGTTTGTTACTAAAATCTGGCACATTTTATGCAATTGTGTTTCATGTGAGGGATGGAATTCTTAGCGTGCCGTATCAAGTATTTCTGCCTCAAGTTGGCCAATGTTGCCTGGTTTCCTCCATGCAACGTTGTTTTGTGTGCCTCTCTGATCATTAATTTCGAACATTTTTGTCCTCTTGGCAATATGATGGGATGGCTTTTGGTTAAATGTGAGGATTGAGTTGTTTACCATCTCTTAATAAGTTGGTTTCATCAATAAAAAAAGTTTAGATTGTACTATACGCCTTGGCATGCTTTTATTTGCGTCTTAATGCTGTATTTCGATTTGAAAGGCTGCGTGTTGTAAAATTTTGCTTGTTGGCTTTAAAGATGGGGTTAGTTCCTCTGACGTTAAATGAGTCACGTTTTTAGTTCATGATCTTGTATTGGATGAAAATCGAAAGCAGTTTGCAATACTTTAGACAAACCGTTTTTGCAGTTTTTGATCCGTGCCAATAGATTGTTCGATTCTTTGAGTACCGATAGGTGTTGTTATGTGTAGTTTGAATGTTGTAGCCAGGCCGATTCTTCTCACCATATCTTGTGGGTTAGTATTTGTACTGGATTAAGATTTGTCGCGGAAGCGACAGAGAGTATATTTTATTTGCGTACTATACTGAATAGTGATTTAATTGTAGTTTTTACTGATAGACGTGAGATAATTGATTGATTGGAATTTTTACCAAATTGCTAATGTTCTTTTGGGTTACTAAATTCATGAAATTACTTTTTTTGAATGATGAGACTTCTTAAATGTGCTCATGGAGCCCTCTGACTAAAACGTGCCAAGCTCGATTTTTGTTTAGGTTTCGACTTGCAACCTATTTAATCATCAAGCCTCGCAGAAAGTTATCGATGTTGTCACTGCTCACCGTTTATCTCCATTATTGACCTTCAAATTAGTACACACAGTCTAATAAATAGGATCCGTTACTAATAATCTACGTAGCAACTCGTATTATGTTGTAATTTTATGTATGACCAGTGGTGGAAACCAGACGGTCTAAACCAGTATCTTACAAACCTTACAAAAAGGTTGCAATATCATGTTGTCAGCGCCCAATTTGGTCAAATATTATGAGGAAATAACTAAGCGAAATCCACCCACACACAACCCGTCTTGATTACATCTCTTAGATGCTATTCCCAAAAAATTCGTGAGGCTCTTACTGCTTGTCAACCCCTTTTCATTTTATATAAAGGAGTTGATACTCCATCAAAAACATTTTTCATAACAAACTTTGAACTTTATAAAGTAATCTTCAAGATCTAAAAATTCCTTATACCATCAAAGTATATTATTATCCCGCAAAGAACAAAGGAAGTTATAACGCCAAAGACTCAAGATTTCCTTAAGAATATAAAAAAAAACAACAGAAAACGTATAACAATTTATTTAAAAGCATGGCACTAACAGTAAAAATAATAAGTACACCAAAACCTCGTTCTGCGTCGTTCATTTTGGTTTTTCAGAATTTAATCTTTTAATATTATTTAAATATTCAGAAAAGGAAAGCCATCGCTTCAAATTAAAATACGAAGAGCAGAAACGTCTACGTATTTTGGTCACTGCAAAGCTAAGATGGCGGTTTTCGTACAAGTCAGAGATTACAGAAAAATGAAACCTACGTTTCAACTGTGAAGGTCTGATAATCGAAGTTTAGGTTTATGTGGCCGTCCAACAAGGACGTGGTAATTTGTTTGCTCTGCTTTGCACAGCAAACAAATTACTGTTTTACATACCATTGGAGGAAATAGAAGGTGATTACCAAGGAGAATTTCGCCCGAATCGATCAGTCACTGATCAAGTTTTTTAGTTGAGGACGATTCTTTCTAAATATTACGAAACATCTCGTCAGATGTTATTGGATTTCCAACAAGCTTATAACTTATGGTTTGCGCTACAATGTCTGGGACAGTAATGCAGTCACAATGTTGTGTCAAAGTTCAGAACAAGCTATCAGGAATTTTTGAAATAAGCTCTGGTGTACGGCAAGAAGATGCTCTGTCCCCGATACTCCTTAATCTCGTGTTAGAATTTATCTCTCCTAAAAATGAAAAATCGCAAAATAACATGTTATACCATCAGTCCAACCAGGTTCTGGCATATGCAGATGATATCTGTAATTGGATTGAATGGCAACGATTCTCAGTTTTCGTTGGTCTCAGAATCAATGAGTCCAAAACAAAACATATGATCACTTGATTTAGAGACCAAAACGCAATGGATTTTAGTTTTGGTGACCATTGCTGAAGTGACAAGTTTTAGATACCTCGGGTTCCTTGTCACTCATGATAATGGTCTGGGAGGGGATATTAAAGCGTGTCTTGTAACTGGCGAACACGCTTTGTATGCCTTATGAGTTTTGTTGTATGGGTGTGAGAGATCGACTCCCACGGGTGAGTATGAGAGATGGTTAATGACATTCGAGAGAAGAATCATGCGCATGATATATGGCCCCAAACGAGACGTTAACGAGTTTTATTTAACCGCAAGATCAGGACTTGGACCAAAACCTTGGACCCCAGCGTCTCCTCTTTCTAGCCATCGAGTTTCAAAGAACATTAAATTCCAATCATTCAGTACCAATGAGTTCATTTCATGGCTGATTCAGTACCAATGAGATAACGCAAGTCAAAGTATTGGTGTACACACTTCATATTTTCATTACTAAAAATGTTAGAAGCGATGTGATTTGAATTTTATATTTTCACACATATTGTCTCCTGCGCGTTTATATAAATGTATGTACATAATATTCTTACATATTTACTTTCTTTAACAACTCTTGAAAAAAATAAAAATGAAATCTTACCATGAGTCGTTTTCAGTTTTTATTTTCGTCATAAAAATCTTTCATTCGTTTTTTTCACGGTAAAGTGTTTAGAATATAAAAAAAAAAAACTTGAAGAATTTTATGTTGTCATAATTTATATAAATGTACGAGTTATGTACATATGTTTGTATTCGCAAAAGTTTGATTGGAATTTAAATAAATAAATTTAAAGAGTTTAACAAAATGAATTTTTAAACATACTGTAACGAAAGTTATAGTTCATCGCGATATACGAGATAATTTGGCCTCGAATTACGAACCATATCGGTATAATATACAGCAAACATAAATCATGATTAAATCTGCTTAATTTCCATCTTTCATATTCATCTAACATAAATTAATCTTTTCATTGTTGTAATTATCCATCATTCAAACATAAAAAAAAAAAATCGAAAAAATAACGAACTCATCACTTTATTTTGTGCTCGTTGTTGTTGGCTTATACATGGATGTATATACCGACGAGTACATAACGATAAAATCCCACAATTATTTTAATCTTCTTCAAATTAACCCCATTCAATGTTTCCAGATTTTTATTATCAAAAAAAAAAATTCTTGGTTACAGACACAAAACCACAAACGAAATTTGTTGTAACTTTTCGGGGTACGAAGATTTCGACGTACATATGTATACCAACCGCTAAGAATTAAATTAAAATATAATTAGAAAAAAAAAAACAAAAAATTTTCAATCAAAAATTTGTTTTTATTAAAAATTAAATTTAAAGATTTTTATAATTTGATTACAAATATATTATTTATAAAAAAAAATTATTAAAGATTAAGAACCAGATTTTGTTCAAGGTTCTTGTATTACGATTTTGTGTTGCGCTTTAATATGGAATGGATCGATTATGTTCGTACAATTAAAGGTAATTGTACTTTTCCGGGTTGGTGGTAAGCGAGCTCGCTGGGCCATAGTTCACGGTTGGTAATTATATCAATTATTTGTTTAAGACCACAAAATTCTGGTTTAAGCTTATTTTACCGAATAGAGGAAAAAAAGAGAATAAGTATTCGTAATAAACTTCATTGTAATGTGATAAGCACTGATGAAGTGAATTTCTAAACTTATAGCTGTGATCCATATTAGGATCTATATGTATCTGTGATTCTACAATTTTGAACTCTTAAGTAGTTTTGAACGGCTCCTGTAGTTGGACTTTGCAAAAATACAGCGACAAAATCGAAATGAAAATCGACTGGCTTCATATAGGACGATTTATTTCGTGGATTTCAAGTGATCAGGCAGTTCCGAAGTGAATATGGAACACTTACTTTTTGCGTTACATATTAAACCCAACAGTTAAGAAGATTTGGTTTGCTCTTGATCTCGATCTTGAAACTCTCTGAGGTGAGTGTTTTGAATTTTATTTAGAGCTTTATCCAATATTTCGCTTCAATTTGACTTCCACTTGCTGGTCTGTAATCCATTATTGCCTAAAGTATCGGATTGGTTTTGATGGATCATTTCTCAGCAAAATTCTTTAAAATTTTGTATCTTTGGAAGATAAGAAAACAGTCATTCTAGGAAATCTTGATCTATTTTTGCAGAGTCATAATAAAAAACTCTCTTCTTTGCTGAGGGATTTAATCCCTTAAATATGCCGAGATGAGGTATGTAATAACTAGTGTTGGTCATGGTTTCCTGAGGAATTCCAGTCATGTGGTACTTTTGTTGATATTCTAGAAGAAAACCTTTATATATTTAGCATAACTTCAGTCTTACAATATATCGCCTTTCAGAATTCTTATGTAGGTTACTTTTAAAGTGATCCTAACAAATTGTTTCTCTGGAGACAGAATGATTTCTTGCTCGTTTATCGAATTCGCATCTCCGAAAATCACCTTAAACTTTTATCGATGCAGACAAATTTATTTTTCTGTGGAGTAAGAGCTATGGAAGTAGTTGATGGCTTGTATTGTTGTTTGTTTGCCCCGAGACTATCCAACCAAAAATTATATTTTGCATTTGGAGTAGTGTTAATTTATCTGCCTCTGAGAATGTTGAAAATGTGATTCGCACCAACAAAAAAAAAGACCGAAACTGCCAATGTAATCCATGAAATTACGGGTGCATCTATTTGAAGCTCTACAATGCTATCTAGGTTTATGGTTAAATTCATTACTCCTCTAGAATTTTATGTACCGGCTTCACCTAAGCCCCTCACACAAAACTTTAAACTTTAAATTTTAAACTTTAAACTTTAAACTTTAAACTTTAAACTTTAAACTTTAAACTTTAAACTTTAAACTTTAAACTTTAAACTTTAAACTTTAAACTTTAAACTTTAAACTTTAAACTATAAACTTTAAACTTTAAACTTTAAACTTTAAACTTTAAACTTTAAACTTTAAACTTTAAACTTTAAACTTTAAACTTTAAACTTTAAACTTTAAACTTTAAACTTTAAACTTTAAACTTTAAACTTTAAACTTTAAACTTTAAACTTTAAACTTTAAACTTTAAACTTTAAACTTTAAACTTTAAACTTTAAACTTTAAACTTTAAACTTTAAACTTTAAACTTTAAACTTTAAACTTTAAACTTTAAACTTTAAACTTTAAACTTTAAACTTTAAACTTTAAACTTTAAACTTTAAACTTTAAACTTTAAACTTTAAACTTTAAACTTTAAACTTTAAACTTTAAACTTTAAACTTTAAACTTTAAACTTTAAACTTTAAACTTTAAACTTTAAACTTTAAACTTTAAACTTTAAACTTTAAACTTTAAACTTTAAACTTTAAACTTTAAACTTTAAACTTTAAACTTTAAACTTTAAACTTTAAACTTTAAACTTTATAGTTTACTGTACGATCTTAAAGTCATTATTATATTAAATAGGCACTCAAAGAAAGTATAAGCCGTAACCTAGAAGTTGTGACAAATAAAGCACCAATTAATGATGTCGTGTTTCAAGTCAAAATTTATAAATCAATAATACATGATACCATTTTGCCTGAACCCATGCTATTATAAAATGGTTTGACAACGGGAGGCATCCATTTCTAGTCTGCCTATATTTCGCAACATAAGATAATAAATGGCCCTATTCGTATAAATATTCGACCAAATGGTGATTGTCCATTTAGCCTGATACCTTTTCACATCATACACATATAACGAATTTCTACAATCAGATGAATAAATATCCGGTTAAAGATTGATTAGATGGCATTTAGGTACATACTCACATATACGATTTATAATATATTTCAACATCATTAGTTTTCAAATTTATTTGGTCTCATATAGAAAAGGATACTGACAAAGGACATAATTCATCATTTGAATGAAATATTTTCGCACGATACCTAAGGTGATAATGGTAATATGATGGTAAAGCATTTATTATAATTTCAAAGGTGACTGCGCGCATTATTATAATTTTATGATGATGATGATGATGCTTCTTTGATCTGTGTGCGTTCGAATGAATAATTTATTTAACAGGCATAATTTACCTCATACGGTGTAGAGCTTCCTCTCGATCTCAATTAGGCGCAGCCAATAGTTTTTTAATTAATTTGTAGGCATTTATTTTCGGCCAAATATAATACGTAACCATAATTTATCAATATTTAGACGATTAATTTAATTTAATATTTAAATTTATTTTTGTATCTCCGCGAAGTATAAATAAGAAGATTAAATGTAGAGAAGCGCATAAATTATGCTTAACATTTTTGTTTTTTAAAGAATGTTAAGTGATTTAACGAACACTCACAAAACATAACGAATCTCTTAATTTAGTTTTTATCGATATTGCAGAGGTTACCTGTTTTTTTAGATGACAAGGTAATGGAGTGTTGATTAAAATTTATTAAAAAAAATATTTGAAAACCGCATCCGAATGATTGATAAAATCGTGGTGGTAAAAATCTCAAACAACTTGTCTATCTTTTTGCCAGTAAATTGAATTAATTTCGTTCTATACGTTGAAAGATTAATGGGTTTGGTATTTGGGTGGGTATTTTGGTTTGTACGCGAACGGTTTAATGACTTGTATCATAATACAATAGTCACAACCATAATGTGTTTATTACATTGTTTGTATACCACGAAAAAAATTATACAGCCCATTGCGTGTCCAATTCACACACTAACTAATTGGACAAAGATTAACTTATAATAAATCTAAGGTCAACAATCAATCATTCAATTTCTAAGTACTTACAGTATGTACATAATATATTTATATACAGATACAGTTTGTGCTTCAAGTCGTTTGGTGCACGATTTTATTTTCGAAATCAAAAATAAATTAATCATAATTTATAAAGCAAATATAAATAATAGTTTTAAAAACTATAAACTATTAATATCACCGCACTTATTATATGTATTACGATTATTAATGGATATAATATGTACGTGTATATTTTATTTGAACAATTTTAAAATGGTTTATAAATATGTACGAGATCTAGTTCAGTATTTTATATTTTCTAATAATTTGCAATTTATGATTTTAATCTCGTAAATTGTTTTTTTTTTGTATATATAATAATACACTATGATCTTTCTTTCAATCTTTCTCTTGTAAATAGCATGAAAGAAAATGGTCTTTATGTCTGTATATAAATCGTTTTACACCTACAGGTAATTGAAAATAATTTTCTTATATCGTTCCTCCGTTGTATCTTATAAAGTTGATATCATTGGCGGAACAAAAAGCTGAATCATGATTTAAAATTTAGTTATATGCTCTTAATATAATATCCGTATTTATATGTAAGGTACCCAGGAAGGGGTTGTACGAAAGGTTTGAACTGTGTAAAGCATTCTTATCATTTTACGAAACGGTTTAGTAAGAAAAGTGTTAAAAAGTGTTTATTTTAGTGAAATATTTAACTTAGTGTACACTTTCAATAAAGTGATACACTTTTCTCCATTTTTTTAGTGAATGTATAAATGCGGTTTATAAAATACAAAAATAAAATGTTCAAAAGTGTCTAACTTGGTAACATGTTTAAGAAAGTGTACACTTTTTAAATCAAAAAGGGTTACTAAGATATGGGACGCTGTAAAACATTTAAATAGTTTAACGTAACAGTTTAGTAGGAAAAGTGTCTATTTTGGTGACACTTTAGAGAAAGTGTACACTTTTTTAATTTAGTGCTACACTTTTCTACAACACACGCAATGTAGTCAAAATAATTTTTTATAAAAAGTGTTCAAATCTGAACAAAAAGCTGAATTATGATTAAATTAGTTGTATACTCTTAATATATCTGTATTTATGTGTAAGCTACCCAGGAAGGGGTCAGAAGCCTTAATTGAACTGTAAAAATCATTCTACTAATATTACGAAATGGTTAGTAAGAAAAGTGTTTATTAGTTTTAATTTTAGGGTAATATTTAAGAAATTGTACACTTTTCAATGTAGTGCAACACTGTTCCCCAATTTTTTAGTGAATGTAAAAATGTTGTTTATACAATACTAAAAAGTGTTAAAAAGTGTGTATTGTGGTGAAATATATAAGAAAGTGTACACTTTTCAACGTAGTGTAAGTTTTTTCTACATTTTAATAGGTAATTTAAAAGTTTTGTTTATAACACACTAGGTTTTGGTAAAAATAAAAGTTCATGTGAAAATCTCAGAAAAGCCAAATCGTGATTTCAATTGGTTAGAAAGTTTTTTAGTAAACTTAAATAAGCTGTCAATTGAATAAGCTGTGTTTTAAAAAAAAAATTTTTAAGAAAAAGAGCAATCTACCAAAATTTACCGTTGCATTCTGTTATCAATAGTTTTAGTTTATTAACAGTAAAGTGTAACGGTAAAACCTTTTAAAATTAAAATCTTCAGAACAAAAGCTTATCAAAAAGTTTGAATTTGTAAAACATATTAACAATTTATAAAATGGTTTAAAAGTACGAAAAGTGTAAATTTTGATGAAATGTTAAGAAATTTAAGCTTTTTTTTAATAAAGTGTTACACTTTTCAACACTTTTTCGGTAAATGTAAAGTATTGATCTACTAGATTTTGTTAAAAAAATAATTTATTGTACAAATAGTGCTCATCTGTTACCGAATAAATCATCTTTTACCGATTGAGTTGCTATCAATATATCCGTAAATGTGCATCTTACTTAAAAAAGAGGGTTGCAAACAGTTCAAACTTTGTAAAATATTTTAACAAAGAAATGCTTATATACTAAAAGTGTAAAAACTGTATATTGTAAAAGTAAAATATTTCAAAAAATGTACACTTTTCTCCTTTTAGTGTTAAAAGGTGCGTATTGTAATGAAACATTAAAGAAATCGTACACTTTTTCAACGTAGTGTAACACTTTTTACACTTTTTTGGTAAACTTAAAAATAATTTGTATATCGCATTAAATTTTAATATAAAAAATATCTTTTTGTGAAAAGGGTGCTAATTTGGGCGGTTTTACTTTTGTATTCGATTACTGTAATTTTAGTTTATTTGTAATATACTTAATCGATATATTTTTTTACCATTTTCTAATTTCTTTAATTTCAGGTAAACTAAACATACATTTAAAATATTAAAAGATAGATATTACAACTGGTAAGTGAACGTTTAAAATATTTTAAAATGAAGTAATTTTCTTGCTGATATAATTATCAACAGTTAAATATTAAATATTGAATAAAACAGATTAATTTGACGATTTGAGAAGTAGGAAAAGCGCCTCTAGTGTAAAAAATGTTAAATTTACAATTTGACAAATTTGATGAAATGTTCATTATGTTAGTAGTGAATTTGACATTTGTTACTTTGAAAATCAAAATACGCACAAAATATTAGGTATTATTGGATAACGGTTTCGTTCAGGGAAATAGTTCTAAGTAGGCTATATTTAACTAAATTTTCCCTTTCAATGGGTATTCATTCACTCAAGGAAATCGAATAGTAGGATGCAATGAAGTATTCAAAATTAAAAGATCGTGTATACGGTCTGGGATACTTTCAACTAAATTTCGTAGTTATTCTCCCAACACTTTTTTAGTATTTTTTCTTTTAGTCCCTTGCTGTAGCTAAAAATGTAAAATGTCTTTGTTAACCGATGTTTTTGGAGATATCGTTATCGATATTATAAACAGCAACATTTTCAAATTTTTTTCAATAATAGAGAAGCACCAATCAAATAGAATATAACCTATTGTTTTGACATTTGTGCAATATATTTATTCCTCCAAATGGTTAGATGCTTTTAGTGTGAAAACCACATAATCCGGTTGGGTATAGATTTTGAAAAGATATTTTTTGCAGGAAATAGATAGAGGAGTAAAGAAATTTGACAAAACCATCAGAGCTGTGTCTCGACATAATTTTTTGTATCCGGTTTAATTTTTTCTGGTTCAAAACAACTCATTAGTGACATTAATAAGATAGTTGAAATAGGTCTTTTACAATACATGGAGTCATTAGCTAGACCTATAGACCGTCATGCGAAATACTTTAAATAAACTGCATGTATTCAATTGGCAGCCATATGCATTCGTTGGATTACATAACTTAATATTCTATTTAGTGTTCTACTTCGAGGCTGTTACTGACCATATCGGCCTGTTTTGTAAATAAAACTGTCAACTATGTCTGACGAACAGCGACAATTCAGCTTGATTCGTGTTTACTTTAAAAATACAATTCTTTTGTTCAGCGAGCAGTGGCGGTTTTCGAGCCATTGTTTGCAATATTGAAAATGCTGATTATGAAAACAGTCGCTATACTATTGATTTAACTAAGAAAACTGTATGCAACCAAAACTCGTTAAAATTAAAAAAAAATTGTTGTAAGGCCGAATGCGAGTCGTTTAAAAAGTTAAATATTTTAACTGTGGTAGAAATAAAAATAGATAAAAATAGGTAAACTGAATCGCTAGTATATTTTTTATCTATGATTATATGATGCTCAAAACGTCAAAGGAAAATTTTATAGTGAATAAAAAGTTAAAATTTTACCTTTTTACGCGTTTTTATTTCGTTTCGCATACATACTAAGTATAGCAATAGTATAGCGAGGTTTTTCCACTTATAGTTATGGATATATTCCGCAACATTTAGCAAGATATTTCAATATTATATAGAAATACCGTAGTCTTGCATATTTTTGCCTACGATACAACAAAAAATTCAATTCGTTCGAAAAATGCTGTCAACGTACCAAAAACATGTTTTACCTTCCCGTCTCCATCCCGCAATCTAATCCTCCCCAAAAATATATTCTAAATCACATACGTACACTCAACTTCCTTGTTTGCAATCATCATTTTTCTTCTTGTGTTTTTTTTTTCATGTATTTGTCTTAAAAATCCAAAATCTCGACTAATATTTCTCTGAAATAATATAAAATTTACAAATTTATATTCAAAAAACGAACAGAATATAATATAAAAAAAAAAATTACAAGAAACGACAAAGAAAATGAAAATCTTATTATCAAATCTTATCATTGACATCTTGTTTCTTATCATTTTACCTTATATGTATGTACATAAAGAAACCAAAATTGTTCGAGACATAAAAATAATATTTTGATTCATTTTTTGTTGGTCTATCCATTAAACGAGATAATACTAAAGGAGGAAAAATATGCTGCTCGAGTTATTCTAACATAGAGAACAAGATAATCTAATTACGGTGTGCCAGACATAGATTTTCGAATCTTTTTATATACACTAGGTGAACGAGTATACAGTCTGTTGCACAATATTATTCGTCTACATTCCATATATATATTATGTATACAGTTGATTATATAACAACAATTAAAACGAGCCTCCGACCACAAAACATATCGATTCCATTCTAATCGTAAAAAAGGCAAACCAAAAATTTTTATCATCGCATAAAAATCGATCATGGTACAAAAAATAAATCTAACCTCCATAATTGGATATTATATTTCATTATCGTCATAAATGTTTTTGGCAACAACACACAAAAAATAAAAATATTTAAGAAAATCACTATCACTATAGCCAAAACAGATTCTTATCAATTTTCTTTTTCCGATTTCTACCCTTAAATACATTTTTTCTATTTTGGCGAGGGGATCTACATTTTGAATGGTCATTTTAAGGGATAACGAAAATAAAATGTACCAATCCAACACAGAATACAACTTAAGATATATAAATGCGACACTAAAAGAAAACATTTTCGTTTAAAGATGTATCGGCTAAGATATCGAATTACATGGTCTGAAGTTACTAATCGGGTAGAGTGGTTTTTATGTAAAAAAAAAAAAAAACGAAAAAAATCAAGAATACATTTTACTATGTCGCATTTTGTTTTAACATATAAATGGGAAAATTGCTTAAAGGAAAAGGATTAAGGGAATAAATTGTCTAATAAAATATGTGAATGGAAATCTGATAGTGATTCGCTTTTATAGTCGTTTGTATTGTGGTTATAAAATGAATAAAACTACGGATTAAGGGTTCTTCGGCAACTTATTTGTATTTTGGTTATAGACAAGGGTTTTCTTTAGTGATATAGAGAGAAAGTCTAATTTGGTTGCATCTTTTAAATTTGAATAGGAAGATTAGTATATATGTTTCACATAGTTTAACCTGCTTTGTGTCAATATGTGTGTCTATTTATAAATATATATATATATATATATATATATATATATATATATATATATATATATATATATATATATATATATATATATATATATATATATATATATATATATATATATATATATATATATATATATATATATATATATATATATATATATATATATATATATATATATATATATATATATATACATAACACCAAACATATCTGTTGCGTTCTGATGTTCTGATCCGAAAATATAAGCGACTTCGAAAGAACACAGACTTAACAAATTCTGTCAGATCTAAGAAAATTCTCAGTGACTAGAAGACGCTCCTCTCCATCTTCATCGTAATTCATATCTTTAAACATTTTCTCCAAAGCCTCAATTAAAATTTAAAAACTTTAATTTGCCCATATTAGAAACATTGCGAGTTTAGAACTTAGTTCTGCTTCCATTTCTATAATTACTTGATCGAACTCTGGTCAGTAATATCAATATTAAGATTACAAAAAGCTATTTGCGATATAGTTGGAGAATTTGTCGTTCCCTCTTGTAAAAAAAATTCAGCCTGTGTTCCATTCCAGAATCAAATATTGAATGTTTAGGTGTTGATTGTGTGGTAATATTATTAAATGGAGTAACAGATGTACGATTCATACATTCTTCATCGATACAATTTTGAGCTTTTGAAAGAATGTTTTCGTTCTAGATTTCGTTCTAGACAATAGTTTTTCTAATACATCTTGATTTAACCTATAAGTCAATAAAAATTCAATTTAACCTAACCACTAAGTACCCAACGATGCTACGCGTTCAATGGACTTGGCGAATGTGTTAGAAAAAAAAGCTAGTTTTACTTTCATCCGACCTGGCCCACGGACGTCTAGATGTGTTGCTGTTATTTTGTATTTCGCTTTTAATCCGATGTTAGCTGTCAATTTTAACAACTCTCGAATTGGGTTTACGTTTATAATATTGCCATTATAAACAACACCATGATTTAGGAAATGATTCGAATCGCAGTTTTTAGATGTCGTACATCTGCAAACAGATTTATTTAGTCCTAAACAACAGCGCAAATCTGAAATGAAATCGCCTCTAACGACGAAATTAGGGAAAATAAAGTATCTTTTGTCATTGGACAATCAAAACGATGAAATATTGGTTATTTTCAATCTTTATATAGTCCCCGTATCAGTTCAACTTGAACAAAACTGGCCGGTTCAAAGGTCGAATCTAATTTTCTGTCATACTCATACACTTTACAAATGTTCAATTCGTTCCCCATCATTTAATAGTGGTTATAGATAGAAACAAGAAACCTCCCTCTATTACGAAAAATACAAAATCAATGACGAAAGCATCGGGACTGAATGAATTGTCTGATTCAGAACAGATGATCCCTGTCCACTATGTGTGGATCTAGATTACTGTGGTTCGTGGATATTCCCATACTTCGTAAAATGCGCCTAAACGAGTATGATATGTATTCCACCACAGCATCCTTGGCTTGACGTAGGAGGGGAATTTTTAACCAAATGGCCAAAGTTTTATCTAATTGTTGATGGTTCAAAAGTATTTTTTGGGGAAATTACATGCGCACCGATAGACCGTTTTGATCTGCCACCAGTATTTTATCGATACATACTTTAGACTATCTTAACCTTTTGCAAAACAATGCCACCTTGCAGAAGTTGTGACAGTGGGGAAGTTATTACATTTAATTTACGATTATAGGCTACAAGGTCACCAACCGCTGTCAGCTGGGGAAATGTTTGTAAAGTCAAAGATACACTTGAAAAACTAGGCATGCGTAAAATAAGCTGGATCATGTATTCAATTTCATTGTTCAGTATTTTTGTAAATCTAAATCTAGAAGATGTATCCGAACTCGATTAAGAAATCAGCACCTATAATCTACCTGGTAACTGATCTCATCAATCATAAAAATACAAGCACACAAGTCGTATGTTTTAATAGCAGCACCAAAATGAGCTACCAAAAGAGTACTAGAATAGCGAAGCAAACTGGCTAAAGTTTAAAAGGTCCTACTGAAAATTCAGTTTAGTATCTGTTAAGAAACTAAGGTTTATGGTGAGAAAAAATTATTAACTGACAATGCTGCTACTATTCCCGTTTTCTATTTATTTAGAAAATCGACACATCATTAAATGAACTTATCACAGGATGGTACGTTTATAATTCTAATTGTAAAATTTTCGGTGGGTGGATGTGATGACTATAGAACATGTAAGATCAAAAAGGCGTCGTGTTGGATTCTTGCCAAAAAAAACCGGAAATAGGGATGCTGAATGGCACGTCAGTCGGCGACAATAGGAAACGTTAGATGAAATGCAAGCTCGACGCACCGCTGTAAACGTAGTTTTCAATCCAGTCGTCGGCAACGAGATAGAGATAAACAAAACCCTGGAGTTTAAGTTAAAGTGCTCGCAATTCTGCCCTCCTCGGTTAAAGATTCACCGCCAAATATGGAATTGCGATGTTCGGATGTAATGGCAATTTTTGGAAAACACGGCTCCCAAAGACAACTTTGCAACCGGGCGAACACACATTTGATATAGACACAATTTAGTGGTCAGAGTTTTGTAATATTTTGAAAGATAAAATTCATTGCCACCATTTAATTTCAAATACTCTGCATGGAAAATGAAAAAAGAAGACCTTTCTAAAGCCGTTTCGTATAAAAAAGGCTCTAAACATGAATGGATATTGAGACAATATTGCCTTAACTTCCATTATTTATTATTATAAATCCATTATTTCGGTTGAGAACGCGGTATAATAAGCTGCGTGGCTCAAAATCTTTTTTAACAGGGATAGCTTACTATCTATAATTACACCTTTGGGATTTGTATTCTAATGTGCTGATTTTGAATGAAATAGGACTATCTTTGGACATTTTGCTATATTGGTTACGATGGAAATGAATGATTTTACTTTTAGAAGAGTTTACATTAATCTTCCATTTTCTTGCATATTTAGAGTAGCGTGGTTAATGTATTTTGACAGTTTCTCACCCGACTTGCGTACGCTAGTTTTTTTTTCTTTAACAGTCTGCAAAATATCCTAGTTTTAGGAATCTGTTAAGGATCTCAGTGGGCTGTATAATACATGTATCTAGTAAATATTCTTAGTACTCAGTTAGTTATACTATCGTCAACCAGACCTTTCCTTTTGTTAAGATGCCGAAGAATGTTGGCAACTCCTATTTTTAGACCATTTCAATAGTTGGATTATGAGAAGGAGAATTAAGAAAATGGTTGGCACAATTATTGACTAATTGTTCAAAATGGGGGTCTTTGAAGGACTCGTTCTGAGTACATTTTTACAGTGAGAAGCGATTTCTTCTGCTATAAGAAAGATCATAGATACATATAGTATAGTTGACTCAGTCGATTACGTAGCTTAATCAATGAATGACGTTTAAGAGGAATATTAAGTTTATCTTTGCTCTGAGTGAGAGCTTTAGTTTCCTTGATGGCACGTTGGATAGTTTTCAATGACATGATAGCATTTTTTTCAATTTCAGAAGGGGTAGACATTTAAGAAACATCTGGAAGATACCTTTATAGGAATAGTCTTGAATGAGATTGTAATATCACTGGTAAATGGTCAAAACAAAATTCGTGTAAGACTTGCTAGGTTTGATCAACAAGACTACCAAATAATAGGCATATATTCACATATTCGGCTGGCTTTTATAAATCCGTATTGGCACAATTGCCCGGCTCTCGCATTTCCTTGCTCTTGATGCATCTACGGATTTAGCCACAGTTCAGTGCAGTGTGACCAGATCTCTGACAATTCCGGCATTGAGTCACCTGGGACCGAACTCGTTTCTTCTCCTAGGCGACTCTGTAGCATCTCGTTTCAGGCTCGTTTTAGGTTTAGTATATTTTCAAGCGAAGTGTCTCTATAAATTTACACTTAAAAGTGCGGCATAATTAGGTTTAAGCTCGTTCTTTCAGTACTCCTCTTTTTGAAAAACATTGCCGACCGCGAATTTTCTCGCAGAGTCATCTCGATCTTCTTGAATGAAAATGGATTTTGCAATTTAGTTTAGCATACCTGATCTTCCAAAAAACTTTTAATATGTAAAATAATCAAATTTAACCCGTTACTGCCCTCTCTATCATGTCTCTTCATGATATCTTGGCTGACAGACGATTCTGATTGATATCCGGATTGTTGCAACAATTCAAACTTAAAGTTTAAGTCTGTTCAACCAGCATTAGATACTTCGGTTATCTTGATAAAGAAAATGTAACTGTCGATGAATTGTATATTAAATTGTTGGACCTTATTAAGGAAGTAACATTACAAAAAATAATTCAAATATAATGAAAAAGATACATAAATTACTGACAAAAGAGACCCTAAACCATTTGTCTTCTATGATACGCGGATGTTATTTCATTTATTGTCAATTCCAGTTACTCCAACTTATATATTTACATATTTAAAAAGCTACTTGCGTTTAATGATTAATTGTACTAAATGCGTGGAATATCCCGCCGAGTAACCACCAATTCCCTTTCTAAATCCATCTAAAAACACATACACACGGAGGCGTGAGAAAGAGCTTCCATATCTTTAAAACACGATAACAATTCTATACGAAAAATTTCCAATTAACAAACGTCCAAACTAAACAAAACACAAAAAAAAAAAAAAATGCAAAAAACATGTTTCGTTTATAATTCAACACAATCGTATATCTCAAAAAGCCATCCCACCCACTCAGCAACTAAATAAACATACCAAGAGGTTTTGTTATACGTATACACACACATACACACACATACAGGAAGAAATCAAATGTTTATCTCACTACAAACATCTTTCGACATAGAGCAAAACGCATTTCAAAAACTAGAATTTTCTAACATCATTCCTACCATAAGACTCGAAACGATGATAACCATCGTACATTTTAACTTTATTTAAGTCATTATTTGCTTCTTAAGATTTTTTTCATTGTTCCACACGTTTTCGAAATAATTGTTAGACGCGATGATAAAAATCTATTTATCGTGCACGCGGTCTCTAAAATATAAAAATTCTCTCTCGTCGCGAGTTCTAAAATTTTTTTCATTTTCATTTCAACTTGGACAATTTAAAAAAAAAAAAATTCTTCTTCGTCGACTTGGTCGCCGTCTTAATACCAAAACCATAATAATTGAATGACAAAACATTTTTTTTCGTTTTTTTAGAAAAATGATAGATTGTTCGTGATATATTTGAAGTGATTTTTAAACGATGTTGTGCGGCTCGAATTTAGGGGGTATTGTTACATGCGTTTTGATGGATCCATCCAATCTATTTTTTTTTGTTGTTTGGCTACACCAACAGTGATGGATTGTTCGATTTTGTATATTTCATTGATCTCTTGACGTTTTCACACAACATAAAATTTATTATTGGAAATTTATTACAAATTTCTTAATTCTTAAGTACACGATTGATGTTCTTTTATTTTTTTTTTTAATTTTTAGCACGATATTATTGAAACTGATGACAGTTCCCATTTAATCCCTTTGGTTTTGATTTGGAATCAAATGTGAGCAGCAAAGTTTAAAAATAACAAATGGTGGTACTCCTCATAGAGAGCAAGGTTTTAGACACTTTCATAGTCGTTTTCCACTCCGAAGAGTGTCAACAGTGACCATAACGGCTCTTCAATATGACTTGCTTATGTTAAGCTTACTCTTGGTGAAAGCCATCGCGATTTCGTAGATACCTAGTGTTAGGGGAGAACTCTAAATTGGCTTACTGCGGTATGTGGCGAACCCATGTCGAGTTAAGAGTAGAAAAATAAATCAGAAGAAGTGTTGCGTGTTGCATATACTGTTGGGGTCGCCATTTTAACGACGGCGGATGTGTGTCGTTATTTTATTTATTCAGATTTGGATGTTGTGCAATGGTTCCAACGGTTCATCAACGAGATTGTTAAGGATCTCGACTTTGAGTTTGTCTACATTGACGACATCCTTGTAGCCTCAACTTCGGAGGAACAACACATATTTCACCTGGAAATATTGTTTCAGAAACTTTCTGTATACGAGGTGAGCATCAACAGTGCGAAATGCGTTTTCGACACTAGCTCTCTTGACTTCCTCAGTCACAACGTTACTCCGACTGGTATTCTGCCATCTACTGAACGAATTAACGCCATTCGGGAATTTCCAACTCCACAAACAATCAGGAATATACAGCAATTTATCGGCATGATAAATTACTACCACAGGTTAATGCCTAGGATAACGGAAACCTTAGCCCCTATCCACACCCATTTGGCAACTTTAATAAAGAAGCCCAAAACGCCTATGAACTTCTTCTGGCCCGACGAATGTCAACAGGAATTTGTCCAGCTAAAATTCACTTTAGCTCACATTGCGTTATTGACATCCAATTCACGACGCTAAACTTAGCGTCACAACCGACGCCTCTAGCACTACTTTAGGCACCGTGTTGCAACAATGTAATAACGGGGATTGGGAGCCACTTGGATTCTTTTCGAAGAAACTTTCGAATACAGAAGAAAAATATTCCGCATTCGATAGAGAGCTACTAGTTATCTACCAAGCGATAAGACATTTTCGATACTATGTCGAAGGTCAGCGCAACCCACGAGAAACTCGCTAATTGGATTTTGTGTCTCAGTTTACTACTGACATACAACACATCCAAGGCAAGGATAACGTGGTTGCCGATACACTGTTTCGAGCATCAAACCACGAAACTTTATCTCGAGACCCACTTTGACAATTTGACAAACAAATTGCTAAATCGCAAGAAGCTGACACGGAACTTCAGGATATACTTTCTGGTTCCTTAAATCAATCAAATTCTACTTGGAAATTATAAAGTTGTAAATTAGCTGACTTGAATTACGGCGAAACTTCAACGGTAAACAACCGTCCGTATATCGCAAAACCAGTGCGACGAACCATTTTTAATGCACTTCATAACATTTCACATCCAGGCATCCGAGCCACTCGGAAGTTAATATCTATTAGATATTTCTGGCCCAGTATGAATAAAGATGTAGCTCACTGGGCGGAATCTTGTGTATCCTGCCAAAGATGCAAGACACACTAAGTCCCAACATGGGCATTTCAGCGTTTCCCGGAACGTTTTGAACATATCCATTTAGATATAATGGGACCACATACTTACTCACCTGTGTCGATCGTTTCACACAATGGCCAGAAGCGTAATGTATAAGAGACATCTCTGCAGTTACGATAGCCCAAACATTTGTCGAGAACTACATCGCAAGAAGCGAAACACTTAAACAAGTGAAAATTCCATCAACATAGCAACATTTCAAGTATACTAAAATTAGTAATAACTCTTTAGTTGGGCAAATCTTCTTCCTGATGTTGTTCTTACGTTTAATTTAATTTCATTCGAACGTGGGGAGGCTAAGAGCCCCTGTTCTGATAAAAGAGTTTTTCTCTTAAAAAATTGGTATTTTTGAGCTTGAATACCCATTTTATATTTCCACATTCTTGCCACAAATCGAAATTTCCAAAATCCAGATTATAAATTGTGGTCAGCCCACTAAAAACGTAAAAATGCTTTTTAAATTTCATTACTAATGAGGGTCATTACTTATGCATTTCACAAGGAGGTAGGTCATCCCTTTAATCTATAAATCAACCTATGGAAAGTGATTAAACCATCTGGTTGCATAGGAAAATGTGACATTCATGAATAAATGTCAAACATGCCAAATTCGAATATCTGCGGAAGATACGAACTTCCAACGAATCGTTTGGTGAGAATCCCTAGAAATACCCATGAAGAATTACCAACTGTTGACCGTTACCTTCGGAACAGCCTAATCACCGTACTGGCCAACTAAAAAGTTAGCAACGATTATCGACAATAATGCGGACAGATTCCCCAAAGCGGCGAAAATTATCAAAAAAGATCTGTATTTGGACGATCTAATGTCTGGAGCAAATAATAAAAGTGATGCCAGTATGATATAACGGCAACTTATTAAGATGCTAAGAGCCGCAGGGTTTTATTTACAACAATGGATCTGAAACTGTTGGCGGCGATCCCAAAGAACAGTCAAGAATTGTCACCGATCGAAATTTCAGAGGTAGGCCAGTAAGTCAAGCTGTTTGGGTTAGAATGTTTTGCGAAGAGCGACTCCTTTCAGTTCAAGGTTGTAGTGAATTCAGAAATTACCAATACCAAACGTCATATGATATCAGGGGCCTCCGAAATCTTCGATCCACTTGATTGACTATAGCACCATCGATTATTATGTTAAAGCTCATTTTTCAATCGGTGTCCTATCAACATTTCTAAAAGATGGCTCGAACTCAGACAGGAATTGTGCCAAATAGACCAAAAATATGTAACTAGTATGACTCTTGAGACCAACGAAGACCGAACCGCGAACCGCGAAAATACACAACCTGGAAGTGGTAATTCAGAATCACTGAATTGTTGTACCAAATCCAGTAAAAAGGAACCAAAACCAAGAACCCTGTTAGTTTAGGAATATCAACGAGTAACCAACATCATCTTAAAATGGGTTCAAGAAGATTCTTTTAGGACTGAAATCATTTGTCTCAGTAGTAAAAGAGTCAATCCGAACAAGAGCAAATTGCCGGGGTTAAATCCATTCATCGACGACCTTGGAATCCTACGAGTGGGTATCAAACCAAGCATTCAAACCTCTTGATATTGCAATTTAAGGGATCTGGTGGCTCAAATGGGTCTGGTTTTATAGCGTTGCTGAATGCATCCACGGTTAATTCATTAAAGACATCGATAGGAGCTTTTCAGTACGCTTGAATGAGTTTTATTATTTCTCTTCCATATCTTAAAAACGTTTTCCCTGTTACTGGCGTATGTTATGCATCTGAATTTTGCATAACCCCTGGATATGGGCTGGTTCGTATCTCAGCTCCAACTCCCTCAAGATTCGGTTATAGCTAATTTCTGTGGTGGGTACGGTTATTAGCACATCTGCTTTCTTACTCAGCATAGATCTTGGATCAAGGCACTAAGCAGTTTCTGAGCAGTCCATTTATTATGCTGTGTCATAGCCTGAAACTTTATGGTCTCTATAGGAATTTCGCCTTCAAGCGTTGGTGGTTTCAGGATTCCTATATGTCCTTCGGTAGCTAATTTATTTCCAGTGATTTTTACTCATCTCTGTTGAGGAGTTCCATCAGTGTGCATGAAGAACTTCGTCTGTACAACTTCGAAATCTTTCATGTTGTTTTCAAATTTTTGCGTCATTCTCATTACATCAACTGCGATGGATCATCTGGTCCTGCTGACAGGGAGGATGGCGGCCGCAAATTTAAAACCGCTTCGATTTGCGTTAGCAAGGTTGACATATCCTCGAAGTTGAAAATCGTAAATCCCAATTCGCACTGTAGATGGTGCTTGGTTGATTGTATGGCCGATGTGGATTTCATCAATAATCATTTCCGTGCTTACATGGTTGGCTGGTATGATGATAGGAAATTTCAGAAAAATCCTGTTTGACCTACCATTTTTAATTGGCAACAAAAACATTAATTAACTTAACTCTGTATATCGTGCTCCGTTCACGGTCACTTTATTGCCACCTTAACCTTCAAAGAAAATTGGATCAATATTGACGCAAATCCAAACGGCTGTGTGCAGGTTTTTCTAATCCGTAGTCTTTAACATTGAAACGTCAATGGACAATGAAAACAAATATTGAACTAATATAAAAATGAAATGTTCCATGTCCCCATAATGAAGAATCTTCTAATTTGTATCGAATAAAGAGTTGCAGTGATTTCAGGTCTCCTCCCTATATACGAATTTTACTTGCTTCGAAATTGAAAAATTCGTATTACATTAATGTGATTGTGTCCGATTGAATAAAATTATCGTCCCAAATCAATTTAACTTAATATTTTTATATAAAAGAGGTACATACCCGCACAGCATTAATTTTCTTTGATTTTCTGTATAATTTTCCAATTCTACAAAAGCACATATGCTTCTGATTGTGTTTATATTATGCGGGGAGGAGATAAATTTCGCCCAAAAAAATGACTTTTCGTCTTCGTACACTACAAGTATTTATGTGGAGGGTAAATATAAATATATATATGTACATATATAGATGTGAGATGATTTTGAAGAAAAAATTCTTATCACGTTTTTATGCATATACGACGAGAGTACGTTATATTCCATGTATTTTCGTTTCATTACAAAAAAAAAAAAAAAAAAAAAAATTCGTATAAAAAACGCATGGTATATATCGTCGACGATACATGGAAGAATATTTTAACTTCATTCAAAAACTTCAATTCATATGTAAATAAATTATAATATGATTTGATTATATACCTCATCATTATGATAAAATGTATAATCATCATCGTACATAATACATAAAATCGAATATATTATGTGTATGAATGCGATGAAGGATGTTGATTAAATAATTGGAAATGTTATGATGTCTTGTTGATGTTTAGTTTTTGTTTATGGAATTTCCAATAATTTCAATTACATTATTTATGATTCGATTATTGTACGATAGGAAATTATAGTGGGTGTACGAATGATGAATATCGTCCCTAAATTATATCTATATTTCGACCTTCATTATGTATGTAATGAACCACGGAATCAATTCATGTATAACATTCTAATCAAAATCATTAATCCCTTCCAGTGATTCGGTTCTGTTTTTTTAAAACAAAAATATAATTTTCTTCATGGTCTAAATTTACCACGGTATCTAATATACGAATATAATTTATATGTATATAAAAATAAAGGGGTTTACCAGTCAGAGGTCACGAATTTTAATGAGCAGATTATAAAGTCGTTATTTTGAAAATAAAACGATTAAAATATCTTCATATGTTTGTTTCAATTTTAAATTGCCCGGTGATCTTCAGTTGGTTAGTCCATTTCTAGAAATATTTTTGAATTAACATCAAATTCAACAACAATAACTGTAGCTTGAATTACATTTTGGAACAGTTTCTCTTTGACATTTATTACTTTAACGCGGAATTTGCCCGATATGTAACCAGTAGAGATAATTAGTGTTATTCAGTGAACTAGTATACTCAAGATTACGGAGATACTTGCGCCTTCAATAATCATAAAATAGCTCGATTGAATAGCTCGTAAATTTCCAGCTTGACAAATTCAAAGCTTTTTACGTCAATTTATGCTAAAAACATGTCAGTCCAGCCAAACTGACTCTATTGGTAAGATGAAAACATCGGTTTGTTTTTTGAGGAGTGAGATCATGCTGTAGATTATTACGGTACCTAATGAGTAGAACTAGGGTAACTTTTTTACTGAATCATACATACTTACATTCCTTTGAGTGTTCATAGAAAATACATTCTACAAGAAATACTCACAAGATATATAGAATCGTCTATACTGTAGACATCATTTGGCGGAGTTTTGAGTATTAGCATGATACAAATTACTGGGGTTACGATGAACCATAATCAGTTTGTGTATTGCATTACTGCAAAGAGTCATGTGCTTTTCAACTTCATCACATTGCTCAAGTTGAAAGTTCGACTCAAATGCAATCCCACAAATTGCGGGTTTAAAAGTGATTTGGTACAATTGAATGCATCAATGCAATTGAAATAGTGAGGCACATTGCGAAATAGAACAATAGCACAAATATCCACCTTGGATCTTTTACGTACCACGTAGTACCTTGCACGCTGTGGGTGTGAAAATAATTGTCAGAGAATATTTCCAGATAAACATAAAGTGATCTCTTTTGTTTTGGCTAATTCAAACTTTAACTTAGACTTTAACTTAAACTTCAACTTAAACTTTAACTTAAACTTTAACTTAAACTTTAACTTAAACTTTAACTTAGACTTTAACTTAAACTTCAACTTAAACTTTAACTTAAACTTTAACTTAAACTTTAACTTAAACTTTAACTTAAACTTCAACTTAAACTTTAACTTAAACTTTAACTTAAACTTTAACTTAAACTTTAACTTAAACTTCAACTTAAACTTTAACTTAAACTTTAACTTAAACTTTAACTTAAACTTTAACTTAAACTTTAACTTTAACTTAAACTTTAACTTAAACTTTAACTTAAACTTTAACTTAAACTTAAACTTAAACTTAAACTTTAACTTAAACTTTAACTTAAACTTTAACTTAAACTTAAAATTTAACTTAAACTTTAACTTAAACTTTAACTTAAACTTTAACTTAAACTTTAACTTAAACTTTAACTTAAACTTTAACTTAAACTTTAACTTAAACTTTAACTTAAACTTTAACTTAAACTTTAACTTAAACTTTAACTTAAACTTTAACTTAAACTTTAACTTAAACTTTAACTTAAACTTTAACTTAAACTTTAACTTAAACTTTAACTTAAACTTTAACTTAAACTTTAACTTAAACTTTAACTTAAACTTTAACTTAAACTTTAACTTAAACTTTAACTTAAACTTTAACTTAAACTTTAACTTAAACTTTAACTTAAACTTTAACTTAAACTTTAACTTAAACTTTAACTTAAACTTTAACTTAAACTTTAACTTAAACTTTAACTTAAACTTTAACTTAAACTTTAACTTAAACTTTAACTTAAACTTTAACTTAAACTTTAACTTAAACTTTAACTTAAACTTTAACTTAAACTTTAACTTAAACTTTAACTTAAACTTTAACTTAAACTTTAACTTAAACTTTAACTTAAACTTTAACTTAAACTTTAACTTAAACTTTAACTTAAACTTTAACTTAAACTTTAACTTAAACTTTAACTTAAACTTTAACTTAAACTTTAACTTAAACTTTAACTTAAACTTTAACTTAAACTTTAACTTAAACTTTAACTTAAACTTTAACTTAAACTTTAACTTAAACTTTAACTTAAACTTTAACTTAAACTTTAACTTAAACTTTAATTTAAACTTTAACTTAAACTTTAACTTAAACTTTAACTTAAACTTTAACTTAAACTTTAACTTAAACTTTAACTTAAACTTTAACTTAAACTTTAACTTAAACTTTAACTTAAACTTTAACTTAAACTTTAACTTAAACTTTAACTTAAACTTTAACTTAAACTTTAACTTAAACTTTAACTTAAACTTTAACTTAAACTTTAACTTAAACTTTAACTTAAACTTTAACTTAAACTTTAACTTAAACTTTAACTTAAACTTTAACTTAAACTTTAACTTAAACTTTAACTTAAACTTTAACTTAAACTTTAACTTAAACTTTAACTTAAACTTTAACTTAAACTTTAACTTAAACTTTAACTTAAACTTTAACTTAAACTTTAACTTAAACTTTAACTTAAACTTTAACTTAAACTTTAACTTAAACTTTAACTTAAACTTTAACTTAAACTTTAACTTAAACTTTAACTTAAACTTTAACTTAAACTTTAACTTAAACTTTAACTTAAACTTTAACTTAAACTTTAACTTAAACTTTAACTTAAACTTTAACTTAAACTTTAACTTAAACTTTAACTTAAACTTTAACTTAAACTTTAACTTAAACTTTAACTTAAACTTTAACTTAAACTTTAACTTAAACTTTAACTTAAACTTTAACTTAAACTTTAACTTAAACTTTAACTTAAACTTTAACTTAAACTTTAACTTAAACTTTAACTTAAACTTTAACTTAAACTTTAACTTAAACTTAACGTTTACTTCATTTGCAAAGTTTTTAGACTTTAGTTTTGGACTTTAGTGGTGCTCAAATGCATTTTGCTTTTCCCGTGTCAAAGAAGTCAAAAATTGAGCACCCATATTAGAAAACTCTTTGTACTGTTTATAAGACTGTGGAATATAATTTTTTTTAAAAATATTTTTTAAGCGTAAAGAACCGAAAAAAAAAATATTTCCAATCAATAAGATTCATAAAACGTCTTACCTAAACAACAATGAAATTATAATTAAAGACGAGTTTGTGTGAGTGTATCTGTGTGTGCATAAACTATAATGTACTCGTATAGTAAGAATTTCGCCAGTATTTTAATTAAAATAGTTATTGATGATCATATTTTGAGTGAATATATCGAGCGAAAGGGGTTAACGTACCGTCGAGCGCGCTTTAAATTTTTCGAGAATTAATTTAATTTTTTTTTCGATTTTATTAATGGATGTTGAGTAGAATTTAAAAAGCTTTTTAATTGCCAATGATCGAACAAAAACTATTCAAAACCAATTAGAAAACAATCAAAATAATTATAGTTATAGGGACGGCTATAGCCGTAAAAACGATCAATTAGAGATGATGGAATTTTATCTCAATTGAATAATTTACTACAAATTACGATACATTTAACATTTTTTTTTCATGAATCCTTTTCCTCATTCAGCTCCAAGATAACAACAAAAACAACACCAATCCAATTAAAAGTACAACCATAAAATTATTGTATTTATACGAAAGTACAACAAGCAGTACATCTACCCAATTGCCAGAACTGATTACAATTTAAAAAAAAAAAAAAAAAGTTTATGTTCCACAATCATAACATAATCAACATCAACGTTGTATGCTTTATATATGTATGTACACTAGATTGATCATCGTATAAGAGATGTAGACACCTTTCTTCGGTTCGGTATGTGTACACACGGTAATGAATCTAAAATTACTACGGTACATAAATTATATGCCCAATTAAAAATAGAATTTTTTACGAGCTTTTTTTCTTCAAAAGCTATTTAGTTTAGGATGGTTGATGAGCTTTTTTTTTTGTGTAAATCATCTTGTACGATTATTATTATTGACATGTCTCGGTTGATGATTTGAATTACGGTATTTTTTGCGGGGTTTCATTTCTAATTTCACTTTTACGGATTAATTCGGTGTGTTGGTGAAAAAGGGTGAATTACATTTAGATTTAATAACCTGACCAATTTTGTTATATACTTGTCGCAGGCACAAAAATATACAGGAAGAGTTTTTTTAGTATAGATGATATGGATTTATTTTCGGAACCGTGCTAATAGGAAAAATTAAAATTACTCGTCCTTGAATTTGAGTCATTTCTTAGGCAAATCTCATTTTTATTTTACAGACGCGTAAAATAAAAATTTTGTTGCGTGAGAATAATCGACCTAATCTATTTTGCCATAAATAATATTGGCCCACTGCCAGAGAAAACCATATTATACACAACTCAATTACGAGAAAAAAAAAACTTTCTTCAAACTTTTTTCAAGCTCCCTTTTTGCCATATTTAATTTATAACATTTTGTTGTTATTGTTTTGCTGTTCAATTTTAAAAGATGATAAGAGTTTTCGAAGAAATGAAATGAAATTGTCTTTTTAAACAATAATGTCGACGACGACTACGACGACAACAACGTGCACAAGGAAGAAGATAAATGGAAAAACTTTTCTTTACGATAATAAATTGACATTTCATGTTTTACTGTCTCGTGCTAGACATTTTCGGGATCTATGCAATATTTTTGTGAGTTTGTTGATAAAATCAACTATGACAATTCTCCACTTTAATTATTATTCAATAAAATGTCACCCCCATATACGGGATGTCCCTAAAAGAAAAAGAAAATCATAATTATTTTTTATTTAAAATTAAAAACAGACGAAAATTACTAAAAAAAAGATTTTCGTCTTAGAAAAATGTTTATTTCCCTTTTCATTTATGAATTTTATTACCGCAAAAAGACAAATGCAAAGCAGCCCATCCATCTCATTTCTCTTTGAATATATTTGTACATCGAGTGTATACTTTTAAGGGGTGTTTTGACAAAGAACATACTGTTTGCTTACGCTATCATAATTAAATAATTGAAAAATATAAATTTTCCAACAGCATTGCGCCAAATAAAATTCTTTTTATGATTTTTCTCGCGTTTTAATTGCTTTTCGTATATATATTGATAATTTGTTGATGAGGAAAATTTTTGTTGTCATTACGCGAAATTGACATTTTTATTACGGCCATTAAATCTAAACAATGAACCTCTGAAAAAATTAAAATTCACTCGCCTAATTATGATATATTTGACTGCTATTAGATCGGCGACAATCTTAACCAATTATGTTGATATATGACAAAACATCAAAAGAAATGATCTCACTACAGCGAACTTATCTAGTTTTGCGATCATTGTAAATTGCCTTCATCCGGACGAGTTAATTAAATTCGTCTATACCAACAACACATATAGTGAACGGTAATATATAATTATGTAATTTGTCGGCATCGTCTTATTAATAAGAAGGTTGTATGGTAAGTACCTGGCCTTGAACATAAAAATGATACTATTTTAACAGGTTTCCTTACAACTGTTTAGTAACTGAGAATAAGTTTCCATTTTCAAAGTTAACAAAAGAAGTGGATTTGACCACATACATTCAAAAACCGTGCTTTCATTTACCTTGTTGGCTGACAGGTCAGTTTGTTCCTATTTAATTGTGTTTCGATACGAAAACACTGTAGTATGCTGTTCTATGCTGTTCTGCTATGATTCCCTGTTTCCTTAACATTTCTGCTGATAAACAGCACATTTTCCACGAAAAATTGTTGTTGTGGTTCCCCTGTCTCGCATCGACGGATAACATTCATAGGTAGTGTTGCCACATGTGTAAGTAATGCCACCTCACAGAGAATTTCTAAAACTTGCATGTTATACCAGGTTCAGTGACTGTTTACCAATAAATATCGGCAATCAGGCGCAATGAAAATAAACTTATCTACATGACGAGCTCGACACCAGGCTAACACTAAATCCTTAAAATTCATCTTAATGCAACAATGGTAGCCAGACTCCAAAGATGACTTGATCTTGTACTACAAGCTTTGTTGGTTAGCAGCTTGTAGACTTCTATACAATGAGTTTTTCCAGTAGGTATCCGTATTGTACTAGTAATTTGATGACGCAGGATAGCAGTGTCAATCCACATGTCTTTAAACAACCAAATTGCAGATGGTAATTGTAGCACCCCATCCACGATCCTTTTCATGTAAATACTCTGATATTGTTTGTCAATCAGGTCCTTCCTCTTTCTAACACAAGCGTCTTTTGTTTGACTAACGTTTGGAGTTCCAACGTATAGTCTCCCAACTGTTGCAGCTGCTCATGATATTTTTGAGAATCCTGCTGATCTAGTACACCAAATAAATTCTCTATACTTAATTACCCACAAAATCCATTGGCGTATGTTGAAATTTAAAAACTGGTGCTCGTAGGATTTTATCGCGATCTTCCAGGTTATTCACTAAATGTAATATTGACTGCGTTAAACCCTCATAGTTGCGAATATAAAGTGTATCACTGCCGTTGTCATAACAAGTGACCCGCATATCCTGGAGTGTTTCTTGTATGTGTCTACACACCCTACAACTTTGCTAAATCTGTCCCGAGATATAACGGCTCCAGCGACCCAACATACTGCGTAGTTTAAATTATCATTTCGTTCTTATAAATTGCCTGTTATTCGCTTTGCAGGATGTAGAAAAAAATGCTTTTTAAATTTATCGGTTAACGACGCCAACTCATGTATAGTTCGGGTTGGCTGTTCGACGCTGCTTCTTCGGTTGATATCTTTGGTCTGTTCCGCGAGTGGTATGAACCCCAAGAACTTCGAATTTTGACCGTTTTCCGATGAAGTGCAATGATTGCTGTTAAGCCTTTGCTCCGTAACCATAGCAGAATATTTTTGTTAAGTAGCCGCTAACAATCCATAAATGAATGGGACGAATCCCCACAATTGTAACAACTTAAATTCATCTGCTCACAGAGCAAATTCATCTGCTCACAAATTCATCGTTGAGGAGAAAGGCACTTTTCGATTAAAGATTTAATTCCCTGTTTATCTCGCAGATATCATTAGATCCTGGAACTTCATTTGTAATCCGGCTCGATTTTATCCAGTGCAGCATTTAGGGATGTCATTTCATTAGCCCTCTGTGGTCTAGCTCCAAAACAAAGAAGTCTCTTGTTTGTTACTGGTTAAACCTACCCTCAGAGTTATTTACAAAGCATCGCCACACGTCTTTTTGAGAACTACAATTCCTCATACAAGGTCGGCTAGATTGAGCAAATTTCGATCGTTATGCAGTACCACTTAGAGACGTAGTCATATATTGGTTGACCAGGTTATATACATTTGATTATCTGAGATGGTTTTGTTGGTTTGTGAAGCTAACCTCAGAAACGCTTGGTAGATCGCCTGGAAACGCTCTCGTGGATAAAGTTGCCTTATTTAACAACCGCCAAACATCGTCATCCGTTCGGCTAGTTTTAAACTTCAACAACGTCTCTCTCTCTCTCTCTCTCTCTTTCCCTCTCTCTCTCTTAATTATTGCCCAGGTGGTTCCAGGGTCATGATCTACCTCTGTTCAGAACCAATCTACAAGCACTTCAACTAGATCATAGAGTGGTATTTGGGCCCTTCACGCGAGTTACTCTATCCGAGCAAGGAAATGTTCTATGGTAAGGCTGCTCCTTGGACTAGCCAACTTTACCTTCCAGGTGGTAACTTCTTGTCGTTTTTTATAATCAATTTCTGAAGATTTCACCACTCAAAATCCTCTTGTTTGTAAGCTGGTGCAGCTTTTATAATGATATTTCATCCAACCGCTGGAAAGAAAATCAACCTCTACGCCTGGTTACAGTTTATTTTTATCGGTTCTTGGTGACTCTCTCTTGTGCAGAGAAATTGTTAACCTAAAGCGCTCCAAGTCCAGCCTTCGCTTTTTTTTTCGTAAGTGAGAGTGTGGGCTCTTCTGCAAGGCTTCTGCATTTTTTCTAAGTGCTAGTCTAACCATCGTAATATGTCTTCCCACAACTACTCTATCTAGTCTCAGTTGGAGAATCGTACCTTGCTTATCAAGGTCGTCTATACCTTGCAATTCCCCTAGACGCACAAGTGACCAGCGTTCCAGATGATCTGAACATTGAAATGCTCACCCATCTCGTTAAAAGATGATCGGCAACAACCCAAGCCACCTTTGACACCATAGAAATATTTAATGTATCACAAAACGCTCTTGCTCCAACTTAAACGCCTAGCTAGGATCCGTCCGGGAAGAACTGCACAATTTTTTTCCAATATTGGCGTCCCAAGACTCTCATGAAAGGAATGAGGTTTTAAAACCCTTTTCATCCGGGAGTGACGTTCCCGAAGTCATTTCCACTCGGAGTAAGCAGTAAGTCGAATGACTATATTAGCCACCATCTGTTTACCGAAGATATCGACCAGAAGATTATAGATTAACCTCTAAGGCCTGCGCCCTGATTATGAGGATGCATGTCATTTTTTGCACCTTGTCTTTTTGGGTCTATGATGGTATAGAGCTAGTATCCTAGCTCCGGTTTGAGACCCCAAATATTACCAATGGCATTGCTGTGCGAATAAATCGCTATAGTATAGTGTTATTTGCTCTTTTTGTGATGTTAGGCTTCAAGCTAAGTTTACTGTCTAAGATTACGCTATAAATTACGTCTGTAAGCCCTTACTAACGCCGTTTACGATGAGATGATTCTCAGTCCACACTTGCTGACCAACTATGTAATAATTTGGAGTTCATTCTGCATTACTTCTTTAATTGCTTCTTAATTTGCCGTCAGCGTACGCGATCATTCCTTGATGTTACCAAATCAACACTTTGGAATTTATAACGTATCAAATTAGTAAAATCCAGAAAATACTAACTGGCTACTCTTTTCGGGAGCCGATTCTAATCCGATGGTGCAACGATATCCAAAATGGGAGCTGCAAATTCGTAAAGCGATTAGTCATTGTTAGTATCAATTGCTCATTCATACGTCGCTCGTATTATGATGAAATGCAAATAAGCTTAAAACAAAACCAATTTAAACCGCCAAAGCCTTTTTTCATTTTACTCCACCAAAATACGGAAATTTTTTGTGTTGTTTTAAGACACATTACATAACCAGCAGTATTTATTTACAAAAGTTTAATCAACTTTTAAGACATTACACACACACAAACATAAAGTCCGTAATAAATCATAGAAAAGCCGTTCAAAACTTTAATAAGGAAATAATTAAAGAAAAAAAAACTGTTATGGTTTTTCGCTCCTATGTACTGCCAAGTTGAGTAGTTGTTTGTGTTGTACCCAAGAACAAGTAAATTTAAGTTTTCTTATCACTCTCGTACAATCTAATTATGTTTTGTGTAGTACGAAATAATAACGAACGTTATTACAGTAATAACAGTTACAAATTAATTTAAACATTTTTTTTTTTTGGAAATAATTAAAAAGTCAAAAAGCTTTTGGAATGAAAACAAAAAAAAAAAAAGTTAAAATATTTTCATAAGTTTTATTCCTTTTATGTCAGTTGTGGAAAATTATTATTTTACTGTTGTCTTGAAAATTTTTTTTGTTTTTTAACTTTAACTGGGAATATTAAATTTTTTTTTTCTAAAAGTTTTGACTTTTCAAGTGATAATTAAAAGCGAGTAGAAAAGGTGACGAAAAACAAGTGTTGCTTGTTTTGCATTTATTTCCGTATTTAATCGGGAGTAAATGAATGGCGTTTTTTTGTACAAAGAAAAAATGACACAGAAATTCCGCGGAGCTTTTTATTCCATCCAACTGAAAAGTGCAAGACACTAACAATTTGGGTAATATTAGAGTCACAGAGTCGCCATATAAACTAATTGGTTTTTCGAATTTATTGAAGGGATCATCCAGTGATCTTATGTTTCGGCTTCATCGCCTAATTTCTTTAATCCACGTAATATTTTTTGGAGGTACCTGACAATTGCTTCACATTGACACAACTTGCAACTGTCACTGTTGGTTGAAAATCAACTCGGTCAAATTCGGTCGTGTTCAGCAGCAATTACCGTTGTGATAAGCATATTAAGTTTTCTAATTACCGACAACATTAAATTGTATGAATTGTTTAATTGACCCATCAGAATAATTAAGCTCGACTATAGTGATCATAAGAGATAGTGTTTGAAAAATGCAAAATGTGTGCGATAACCATGATATATTGCTCGAATGATGGTAGCGGTTCCATTATAAAATTTGAAATTTGGTAAAAAACTCGAAGAGAGAACCTTTTAAGAACCTTGAACCTTTTAAAACCCAAACAGAATACCAACAAACATCTTTCGAGCATAACTATTTTGGATGACACTAATATTCTAATAAAATCATAAAACAAAATTTTTAATCCACTTCCGCGTTATTTTATAAAGCCAACACACATTTCAATCAAACGTAATTATTTTTGACAATTCTGTCAATGGACGCTTTAAAAAGATTATTAATGACATTTTAAAATGGTCGCGACATATAATATATGTATATACATATGTGGAGACCAATTTATTCAAGGGTTGTATAAATTTACAAAGTTATAAATTATACATATTTTCAATTTTATAATTTAATTATCGTTATCGTAGGTCTGTCTGTCTGACAGTTCGTTTTATTTTTTACCAGTGATATTTTATACCCAACAAGTTTTGCTATATTACAGCATGTAATAGTTATCGATATCAATATATTTTAATTAAAAGAAACGAGGTTTATTCTCTTCTTCGCCTTGGTACACGGTACACGATACAACAACAAAAAAAGTGAAAAATTATCATAAATTCAAGGTTAGTTAGAGCAAAAGAATTTACTTGAAACGTACATACACACATACACACACACCGACACAATATTCAACTGTGAAAGCACATTATAACGCAGTTAGTGTAATTGATATTCACTGATCCTGTTTTAGATATATACATAATGTACACAGTGCAAGGTGTACGATAAAATGTCGTATCAATTTCTAAGAAATTTATCTTAGTCGAAACACAAAAAATAAAGAAATTAAATTGTCACGTTCATTTGTTAATCTTCGATTCCATTTCAATAAACTAAGATGAAAAAAATTAACAAATCCAGACTCGGATAATTGATTATGTATTTCGAAACCAAAATGTTGAATTGGATTTTATTTCGATTTTGGTTTCACATCAATAATCACTGTACAAGTTCGGTTTTATTTTCTTTGTTGTTGACAAAATGGTAAATTGATGGATCCACATTACATCACCAACGTTAATTTTTATCGATATCGACATCGATTTACACTTAAATTTTAGGTTTTCGACAATTTTACATGTTACTTAAGATTATAGAAACAATTTAAAAATGGTGCGCAGATAACTTCGTGCCAGATGCAAATGAGCTTAAACATTCAAGACAGAAAGCACGAATTCAATTAGTGACATGCATATACATTATACATATATTTACATACTTTTACATTAACATTAATCATCATACAAATTAAATTGTCTAATGTATACAGTTTGATTAAGTGGCCACTGTGGCTGGAGGGTATTCAAAGGACTTGTTGAGTAATACAAAAGAATAAAAATCAACGATTTAAGTGCGTTGTCGTATGCATGATTTTATGTTGCTTTATGTCGAATGAGCAAAATCTATAGCGGATTTAAACCATCACAAGCGTAAATGAAAGTACTTTAGGCATCACAACATAGTAAAATCTTGATGGTTGTTCCGACTATACTGAAATTAAGTATTACCGCTTATTATGACTGTTTACTACGGTGCGTTTTAGATTTTAATCTTGATTGAAAAATTCAATCAAGATTAAAATCAAACAAACAATTTGTTGCGAAAATTTACAATTTTGATTCTTTTTGGGAAATATTCAAAACTGTGTTCTCGTTGCCATCCGAAAGCTGATTTTATACCAAAGGGTGAATGGCCTCTCCGAATGGTCATCTTTACATACAAAGATAAACGTTTATATAAATTTTCTAGCTTAAAATGTTGCTAATGAAGATTTGGAAAGAATCCCAATGGATTAAGTGTGAAAAAACGGTTGAAGATTGTTTAGAAGGCAGAAAGTGGAATAATTTACAAACATCGTTCTATTTTATAGGCATGCATTTTTATATTTGTATTCGAACTTTTTGTTCATCTTCATAAATAAAACCAAAGTTACGACCTCATTAATAAAACCTGTCAATTAAAGGCTAACTCAGATTGAAAAAGAAATTCAAAAAATCAGATAGCGAAAAAATTGAATTGATGACCTTAAATCTATGTCACTGATCACGTTTTACCGAAGTGGTTGTAAACAGTTCAAATCTTCTTTTCGTCATACTACGCCAATAACAAAGCCACAGTGATATGATAAATTGGGTAAAATTCGGCAATAAAAGCTTTTAGTCTTTCTGGTTTTGGCTTTTTCTGTTTTTTCATTTTTTGGCTTTCAACTGAAGGTCTCACCGGAATGGTAACCTTATTTACTTCGACTATAGAAACCTTACAAATTTGTTCTAACTTTTCACTTATTCTGTAGATAATCAATGAAAGGATCAACGCAATGTTTTTACATTGAAAATGTTTTACGGCACAAAACCTATGAAAAAGAGCCAGCTTTATGAGAAATGTGAACCGAAAATGAAATATGTTAGCAAAATAAACTCCCACATATTCTCTCTCTTTGTTTTTTGTTTTGTTTATTTTTGTCATCGATAGTTGTTATATGCCGTAAAGATTTAAAACGAAAATTTTTCATTTTAAAATATTTTAAACTTTTTCGATTATTCATGCATCATTCTGGACTGTCCAAGCCCACGGCATATGTGGCAGATTTAATAACTAACACAAATCGTGGTATTAGAAAATTGCATAGAAAATTAGTACAGATGCAAGATGAGCATCCTGAAGGACTAGTTCAGTAGTGAAATATTTAAGTGTGTTGGAATTGATGTTTTGAAATCTTTTGAGATGACTGTTCATGAGGCCACTTGAGACCAACGTCTGAAACGAGTAGAAATATTGCATTTATTAATAAGGCTTGGCCACAAGAAAGCTTAAAATTGAAAACAACTACGGAGCAATTGGATCAAGAGAACCGGAATATAGTAGGGGGAGATACGATTATCGAAAAAAATGCCAGCGGCCAGATAACATGGTTACGATATTTTTAATTAAGTTCATATCGATTTGGACTAAGCGTTTGAATGGTAACTAACTAACTGGCGCTTTCAACTTGAGTTGAATGATATTGGCCGTTTTTTTTCTATAAATAAACTTGATTTTCCTCTTTTAAATTAGGGAAATTTACATGGAAGGTTTATTGTTGCTCGACAGCAAAGCCAATTAACTGCCACTACACTGATAGAGTGACCTCTAAAAGAACGAGTAAAAATCGAGTCAGACTGTTAATACAATCCAGACCAGCAATGGCCCTTAAAAATCGTTTTATAGTGTATTATTGTATGGTTAAAGGTTTGAATCGTGTTCTGTAAAATGCATTTCATTCATTATACCAATTTTCGTCGTCGTTTATAAATCACAACACACGGTGTAATTATAGGCTTTCAGACTGTGATATCACTTTGATATGATGATTGGAATGCGTTGAATATAAATGATAGTGATTGACATTAAATGTAAATGTTTGAATTGGTAAAGGTGAATTTGATTGGGGTGATTTTAATTTGATGGGAAAGAAAATTCGATAAACAGGGTATTTGTTAGTGATAATGAAGGGTTAAATGTAACAACAAATATTTAAAAAAAAATACGACATTTGCTATGAACATGTTATTAAAACTGGTGTTCTTTAATTAGAGGTCATTTGCAAGAACGTTTATATTAAATTGTCCACGACTTAAAAGGTTAGACTGCAATCACTTGATTGTGATGTTTGTTCATATGTTTAATATGATTGTTAAGGTTAAGGTAAGATTAGCAGCAGTTCAAAAAACTCAGAATCGAATTAAAAATTAGATATGCTACAACTAATAACAGTTATATACAATACAATCATGAGAACCAATTTTTTTATCAAAACTTTAAGATATCGCTGATAGATTATAAGTCTTTCAAACATATGCTAGAGCCAAATTGAATCAAATATCAAATTGAAGCAACCAACATCTCAGCAAAGGGATTTCAACAAAATAAAATCAAACAAAATTCCCCAAGTTTTAAAAAATGCCAGTATTACAAGTTATACGATAACATAAGGTACAATAACATACAATAACATAAGGTACATCTTCTGCGCTATACCTGGCCCTAAGAACCTTTAAACAGCTCGCTTTAGATGAGCTACAAGCATACCCAATTGGTACCCAACTTTTTTTAGTCAAGAGTAAACCCTTCCAAGGCTAGAATTGTGCGGAGCTTCATTATTAGTAAAGCTACTAAGGCAAATTTTAGAGGCCATGCACATGCCTCGTTGTAAGGACACCCAAGTAAATCGAAATCCTTTTTTGGGAATAGAATTTCTCAAATTCATTCTATTCTCAGCCTAGCACATTAGAAACATGTTAATTCTAAACAAAATAACACAATTGCTACAGGTGCTCCAGATTTAATGCTGCTCAAGCGAGTGAGCTAATGGGAAGCCTACTATCACCAAGGATGATACCATTAAGAATATTCATCCATACGGGAGTAGATTAGGCCGGATCCATACATTTTGAAATGTTCAAGAGCAGAGGATCGAAAAGCTAGAAAGGTTACATCGCTATTTTCAACTGTCGAGGCGATGATTATAGAACTATTGTTAGTAATTTGACAGCAGAAGGATTTCTCGCTGCTCTCAAATGCTTCATAGCACGAAGAAAATATGTTGCAAATTTGTTGCAACAAATAAATATCTTTAGGCCATCACCATTCGGTTGATATTTCGGACAACTTGTCATTTCAAGAGATACAGTAGCATTTCATTGCGTCAGGATCTCCATATTTTGGCGGTCTTGAAAGCGGGAATAAAACTAGTGTACGAACATACGAACAGCCACTTCAATTAAAATCACAACTATATTAACTAGGTTGTAACCAGTCGACGGAATGCACAAGAATTTTTGAAAATCGGGGGCAAGGATTTCTACAGTTATGCAACATCGCGCGAAATGGACAAAGCAACAACCAAATTAAAAAAGAAACAGTTAGGTCTCAGAAGGGATGAAAATATATTACCCACTAAATGAATATTAGTGTAAGAGTTATAAAAACTAGTATAAAAACGTACACACTACATGACAAATTAGTTAGATTCGTATCTTTGATAACTAGAAAATGACCTCTGAAAAGATGCATCATTAAAATCAGTCCACTGTCAAAAAGTCAAAAAGTAATATTTGACTTATACAGTATGTATAAAAACTTGTAAAACTTGTCAAAGTCGGAATAGTAAAAGACCCCCATTGTTTTCGGATCTGACAAGTTTTCTAGTTTCTTAACAAACTGTCCAAGCTGAAATCGAATTGGACATAATATTGCTATATTTTGTATAGAATAGTCAGATAGGAGTATTTGTGTTTCCTAAGCTTGACAGTTAGCCACTAACAATGTTGAAGTGGTTTTGCAACGAAAAATCATTATCCAAGACCAATTAATCCTACATAATATCAAATTAGGATAGATGGTTTCGGGAAAGGCCAATGGGGTACGACCGAAACAAACCATCACCATATTACTATTGACTGCTGCGGGACTAAAAAATAGGCAATTGTGGTCGAATAAAAGGGGGCTTGACATTCAAAATCTCGCCAACTGTATTAGGCAACTCCTTTTCAACGGCTGTACCAAGGATGCATTGCATAGAGCGATTATTTGGGAGAAATCCTGATTTTGCTAAAATCTTAAAGGATTTTATGCGAGAATACCTTAGCACACAAGAAAGAAGTCATCAAGGAGTTTGAAAGGAATAATGAACATCATTACAATTTACCACATCATAAATCACTGTTTCATTTGACCAACCAGTGCGTTCAGCATCATTTGTGTCTATACTATCATCAAATAGTTGGTTTTGACGGAACAGAGTTCAAATAATACGTTTCAAGCCAATTAAGCCGTGTTTTTTCCCGTTAAAAAACAATGTTTCAAGATCGCCAAAATAGCGTCACTGAAATCATTGAAATTCAGTATGTTATGGTTCCATTCGTAATGTAATTTTTGACACATATCGTTTTTAAGGTTGCTACGTTCTAAAAATCATAATCATTTTTTTATTAAAGGCACCATCTCTGGGTAAGTTTAGAGACTTATTGAACGAACGTTTATGTTATTCGGTTACCAATAGCGTACTTGCGTTTAAAATTCATGAAACAAAAACTGAACCACTTAATTGTTTTTAAAGTACGAAAAGTGTACATTTTGGTGAAATATTTAAGAAATTTACACTTTTTTAATAAAGTGTACCACTTTTCTACACTTTTCCAGAAAATGTAAAATATTAATTATAATAAGATAGATTTTGTGAAAAAAATGATTTATTGTACGAGACAAAGAGTGCTTGTTTGTTTACTGATTTAAATCGTTTAAAAGTGGCAGTGCAAATAGCTGAATTCTTGAGTAAACTTAAGTGCGTTGCTTAATACCCAGTTAAAAAAGGACTTATTGAGAAAAAATTTGATACCAATAACTTCTCTTTCAAAAAAGATTTCTTCAGAAAAAAGTCGTACAAAAAATTGAACTGTTTAAAATATTTAAACCATTTTATGAAGAGGTTAAATAAAACAAGTCTTAAAAAGTGTATATTTTTGGAAAAATAGTTAGAAGTGTGTAAATTTTTTATCAAAATTTAACACTTTTTTTTAGTAATCTTAAAAATTTAATTAATAACAGGCTAAGTTTTAATTTAAAAAGAATTTTTTGTTGGTTTTCGACTACTTTTACATTAAACTTAAAATAATAAGTTGATAAAAATAGGAGCAAGTGTGAATTATGACTAGAAATTTAGTTTTATGTCTATATTACCCAGAAAGAAGTCGCACAAAAAGTTAAAACTGTAAGAAACATTTTAACAATTTTACGAATTACATAAATTCTATTAGCGTTAAAAAGTGTGAGTTTTGGTGGAATATTTAAGAAATTGTACACTTTTGGAATGAATATTTACACTTTCTACACTTTTTCAGAAAACTTGAAAATATGTTTTATCATTAATTTTTTTTAACATTTTTTCTTTCTTTAATTTCAGGTACACTAAACATCCATTTAAAAATATTATGATTCGTTAAACGGCTTATAAATTGTAAGATAAGTTTTATAACTGGTAAGTTACTTACCTTCAAAACATTATTACCCATTAAATATAAAATGTGGTTGTGTTGTTGTTGATTTAAAACAACAGATTTAAAATTATAAAAACAGTTCGTGAACCATTATTCAAATAAATGCTACAGTACTGAGAGATTATTTTCAATACACCTTTAGGAGCTCTAGAATTTTTTGAATTGTACACCAGCATCGGTTTCATTTTAATATTCCTTGCTGCAACAAAAATTATATAACCAGAGCACGACTTTTTATTCATTTCGGTACCATTTTTAATTATTTCATCTAATTAATTCGGGTATCTTAAAGCAGCCTCTTTATCTGCACTGGCAGATTCACCTACTATACGTACATTGTGAATACTAGTTCGTTGCTGAGTATCGCAGTACCAGAGTTTTTCTTTTTGTTGTAATTTTCATGTTTCTGCATACAATTTTTTTTCTTTTCAAATTTTCAAATCGGACTCTTTCTGGAAGCATTTGATTTTGCTACTGAGAGTGAATACGGCGACGCTCTAACAAACGTGGTGTACAATCAATTGCCCCAGCCAAAGAAGCGTGTGTCTAGATGGTCTACTGTGTTTTGTCCAGTAATGCGGCTGCCATGCTGAAAATGGTAAGTCAATATTTGGAGTTTTGCTTACAAAAGTCATACCGACAAACGTCTAAAAATATGGTAGACAAAGATACAGAAAAAAATAATCTCTGACGTAAAAATTTTCTTCCGAAAAAATTTCCTACATCTGGGAAACGTTAAAATGACATCTGGTTAGAAGTGATGAGTAAATTGAACCTCACTGTCCGGTTTGCCAATTGGTGAACGAATTGTAAAAATCCACAGCGTCAGCCAATGTAGTTGATATTTTGATGAAATCGAGATGATCCGCCATAAAATCGTGTTGAATAAATAAAACCTGGTAGAAAATTTTCATCATCCAAAGTATAGAGGTCTTAGGTTATCAAACGAGCAACTAGAAATTTTCGAAGTGCACCTCCCTTATAAACCGCTTTTAAAGAAAAGACCGGTCGATTTGGTGTTTTTTTTTTGGGAAGAATATTATAAAACATTTTTAAGAGTTTGGAATAGAAAAAATATTTGGAATTTCCCTGTTTCGCTATATTGGCTCTTAGCGATTCCAGCTTATTCAGTGGAAATGATAAGGTTTTTTTTTGGGATGGCCTATTGTGCACAACAATAAGAACAAGCTTTCAAAAAATAGCAACAAGCTTTCAAAAATAAGAATAAAAATAGGAGCACTGCTAAATGACAACATCTTCTATTTGTAAAGAATTGTAGTCGAAGGACAGGATCCAGATCTTCTATATCGGGGGACCTGTAATATTCAATTTTGTACTGGAGTGCACAGAAAGGAAAAATAGTATTGACCAAATTTAATGAGCCAAACTAATAAAGCCTATCCTTACTTTTAGCAACACAAACTAGGCATATGACTTGATCAGATTACAGAATACATCCGTCGATCGAGGGGAAGGTCAAACGAACAATATACGGATAAAATAGGGTTGCAGATAATCACTTCAGGGTTCGTATTATCTATATGAAATCAAAGATATCGAAAGAGAGAAACAGAGCATCTGTACCGTGATCCAATTAATTATTTAAAAAAAATTACACCATCCACTTTACTGTGATTTTTGCTGTAAATAATTTCCTTTTTTTTTAGTCCATCACAATTTTAGTTGTATCCATCTGGCACGTCAAAATATTTTTTTTTAATCAGAAAAGACAACCTTATGCCATTCTCTCTGTCCCATCTTATGTGTTGCTTTGTAAATCAAAAACGCTGGCCCCTGCCTATTTCATTTAACGGCAGTTTTTTCATAATTTTATTGAAATTGTAAATAAGGATCCCGCTGTATTATACGACGGACGGTTTTTAGCTCTATTTTCTTAAGCGCCAGGGTATATTACGAAGCTTCTATAAGAATGGTTCGTCGGTCTTGCATTGTTGTAGCCATACACATACGCCTTTCACGGTTTTTTCCATAGCTGTTACTATGAGGTAATTCTGCATATCGTATGAACTTATTCCAATTTCAGCTGCAATTTGGCGGAAATTTGTCTGAATTTGGGCTTTTTCTCTATATATGAGAACTTTTGTTCAGGCATAATTGCACACACGACAAGGATTAATCACGAACTAAAATCCTACACTATTTTTTTATTTTGTAGCCTTAAAAACGATATATTTTAGATGTTCGTAAGGAAGTGGGACAAATAAAACAAAGTAGCGGAACTCTAAAGTACCTGCCAATTACTGTTTAAGATATTTTCGTATTGGAGTCCTCTTTCGATGTAACTTTATATAAATTTCAATGTTTTGTGTTGTTTAAAATTTATATAAGTTCGTGTACGCGCCTGGTTTTCGCAGGGAAAACATTCGGGTGTTCAAACACAGGGCCACAGGGTGTCGAGTTTTACAATCAAATGATATAGGATACTTGATGATTCTAGAAACCCTCTATTTAGAGTATCCAGAAGAAGATTCCCATTTGTTTGGCAACTCAATGCTTTGTTTTAGTGCTGATGCTTTATCTTAGTATAATTACTGCTGGGTGAAAAATACAGAGCATAAGATTTACGTTGTGAATTTTCACGGTAGTTTCAACCTTCATTTTAAAGAAAAACGACACCTTGGACAGATTAAGGATAAAACTACTGAGCTAAATGTCAGTAATATGAATGATAATTCCAGCTTTCCTATAGTTATTGTACTCTATAATACAAAAATTGTAGATAGGCGCGAGTAAAGATGTTTACACATCAAAAAGTGTTCTTAAACAAGGGAGACGTAGTGTACATTCATTAAAAAATTATAGTTCGGAAGTAAATATTTTTTTAGAAGTGTTGAAATTTACGAATAGTCGGCATTGAATATTCATAATTTCTTTAAATGGAATGGTCATGGCAGTTGGTACCCCAATACATTTCATATGAAAGAAATCCTACCGATATTCCACTCAAGGTATGAGTAAATTTACGATTATTTGATGTACAAATTTCTTAGTATTCTAAATCATTCAATAAATTACCAGTTACCGGCAATATTTCTTTTACCACCATAATATGGTATTTTCCATAAACACAATTGCATGATAAAAAATCATTTGAACATTTTCCGATATTACTCGTATATGTGCATAATACCAATTGGAAAATTAAACGTTTTGATTAATGTAATTAATATTTTTCAATTAATTTTTCTGTACATACGAGTTAATATAATGTACTCGTACATCTATATGTGGAATAACAAATAGTAACACAACACACAACGAAATTATAGAAATAAATTAAAAAAAAAAAAAAAAAAAAAAAAAAAAAATCACCTGTTGTGCTCTGTTACATGGTAACGCGAATAAAACGGTGAAATTTATGAAAATTGATTTTTGGTAAAGTGAAAAATGTTATTAGTTTTTACTATAGTAATATAGCGGTACGAGAAGTTAATAAATTGTTGAAAACTATATATGGTTTTGTGGTTTTTGTAGTAACTATAGGTACTTTTTAAAACTGCAACGTAACACTCAAAAAAAATATTAAATATACTGACCGAACCCTAGAGCATGTGAAATTTTATAAATTTAGAGCGTCTAACCGGTTTATTTTACTTATTTTCCTTAAATTACTATAATTAAAATTTCACTCGGAATTAAAACTCGTTGCGATGGAATTCAGATTTAGTCTGTCGATGCCATGATGCCAATACATGATTTAAGTCATGTAACTGTAAGTTTACGTGAAAAGAATCCCAAAGGTTGCCAACAATTTTTAATCTATTACTGTAGAACTTCTCATTTCCATTTAACCGCATAACGACCGCTGAAGGAATTACAGCATTTAGTCGACGATAGTTTCAGCACCAATCAACACTGCATTTCTTCTTTACCAAGTCGAGAGGGAATGATACCGCAGAAAATGACGGTTGGCAAATACTTAGTTATTTTACAACGCGAGTAAATAATATCGCATTTACTCTAGATTATAGGAAACTCATATCATGCGGATCAATTCATCTTGCAAGACGCTTTTGCACGTCTTTGTGAACATTTCAACACAATGTTAGTAAACATTTTCAGAAGAATTAGAAGACTTCTAAGCTATGACGAAAAATGTTAATTGCTTCAAGATGGTGAAAGTCGTACATCTCGTTTAACATTGTTTGAACACCATTACACCCAGGTGCTTATTGAGAAAAACGATGAAGATCAAGGTGCATTTACAAAAATGATGCAGTCATAAAAATGAATTTAAAAGCCATCCTACGGTTGTTTGAGTGTCAATCTTTAAAGTAATTGAAGACTCCGAAAACTACTTATACAGCCTTCTTATACTTATGTAAGCATTAGTGTCGAGAAATGAATTGTTCAGCGCTTCAAACACGTATACGGCAACTCACAAGAAACGAGACCAACTGCTTGAAAACGCCACTAATCTGGGTAATGCTTTCATTCAGCTGACTAATCGATTATCGACGATGAGAACGATAACTAAAAACAAGGAGACAACAATGTTTGCCGAATGAGAATGACATTCAGTCGTCATTGGCGAAGATGTATGTTAGTCAGAGATATCTCTTCAAACATGCTGCAATGCAATGCTGGAACGGCCCGTTCAACTTCGACTATATAAGGAATAGATTCGGCGCCATTACAATTGACAAAAGAATTCCGTAAAGACTGGTGCACTTACCGGTGTCGCAGCTAAACTGATTTTTGGCCGCATGATATAAAGCTGCTGAGAATATCACAAGAGCTTAGCGTTTTTTAATAGTCCCATACGGGATGATCGATTATTTTAATTTCCGTTTAGACAGATTACAAGATTTCCCTAACAAAGTTGACAAAAACCACACTGACGAGTTTGTTGATGCTTCGGTATACAACCACCAAAAGCGTCATGAATGTCGCAATATGTGAGATTGCCGAAATAATTTGTCTCCTCTTTCGTTGAACTTAATTGTTTACTAAAGATTTTACAAGTGTGGAGATAACATTTTCTGGGATCGGCGACCAAATGAGCTAACCGGCTTGCTCATTTGGTCGCCGATCCTAGAAAATGTTATCTCCACACTTGTAAAATCTTTAGTAAACAATTAAGTTCAACGAATCTTACTATAAAAACTTTTTGATATTGATCTAGCTTTGATTTTTTTAAGCAGTCCAGTGTGATTAAAATAAGTTTATTTTAATCACACTAGTTTTGGAGATACATGGAAATAGTTTGTTCTAGTAGATCCAGTAGTTCCCGTGATAAAAATCAACTGATATGTTTCGCACACGCATGTTGCACTCAAACTGAGCGTTACAGAATACGTAGACTAAACAAACTTCCCCGCCAGTACAAGATGGGTGGATCTATATAAAATACAATTCAAGCGAACCTTTGTCAGTCATATCCCATAGATAAGTTGGATCATCATAAAACCAACAAAAGCAAAACCAACGAGTCATATGGCATAGCTAGTGACTCGTATAAAATCAACAAATACAAAACACACGATGCACATTCCATCGATAAGAGTGATCAACAAAATACCAAGAAATGCACAACACATTTTCCATTCAAACTGTGGGAAATGTCATATCAGCAAGATGCAACATCAAGTACCAATGAAACGTTGTGCTAATTACACAATAAGAGCAACAACACACAATAACAGCAACAACAACACAAGACAAAGACTGAGATAACAGAAACGACGGAAAGAAGACTATAAAAAGACAAAACAGAAAGATAATGACGGCTTTTTCATTGTTAACGATCACCATATCCAGATCAATCAATAAATAAAATTAATTGTAAAATTTAAATAATATTTTAAATAAAAAGAAAAATACTCAGGAATAATTTTCCTGAGTTTAAAAAAATAAAATTCGTTATTCCTAAAAGATATAACTGGCGCAGATTGGTAGCGGATAATTTTTATTATCTGAGCTCGCTCCAAAATAATAACTGCAAATAATAAAAATAAATAATAATAAAGTGTATAATAATAAAAGTGATTTAGAGGAAAGTGTTTTACATAACGTAAAAAATTCAAGTGAATATTGAATCATAGTGCTGGACTCAATTAAATCAGTGTTATGTTATATGCTTTGATTAATTATTAAGTTGAAGGAAAATCAACTTTAGAATAAAGCTAATGGTATATTAGCTATAGTTAAGAACAAAAATAAAATAAAAAGTTAAAGAAAAAGAATAATATATATTTTTAAATTACATATAAATATATAAAAAGTGAAGAAAATTTTTTTTTAAAGTGTACCGTGAAACAAAGAAGGAAGAAACAAGATTTTTAGTAAACAATCATACATAAGTCTGATGATGGTATATCAAAAGATATTGATTGTAATTCTCTGGTAAGTTAACAAATTGAAAATCCCCTAAATAATCTTAAAAATTCCTTTAATTAAAGTAACGTAAACTAGAAAATATAAAAAAAAAAAAAAAGAAAAGTAGACAATTTTAATTTGATATAAGTAAACATAAAAATCTCAAAGTGAATTTAGAAAATAGTGTTAGAATTATACAAATCCTGTCTCAAAAATTTTTAAAAATGAGTCAAGAAAATGTAAACTTGTCGGATAGAAATCCTCAACGGAATCCACAAGAAGAATATTACGCGCAACAAGAACTATTAAAACAGCAAAAATTAGACGATGAAAAAATTAGATATGAAGCAATGAACAGAATGCTTCATCAACTTAAAATCCCCGACGCTGTAAAAGATTTACCACAGTATTCTGGAACAAAGAATGGTCTGTATAACTTTATACAGAATGTGGAAGAAATTCTTTCAATTTGCACAGATTCGTGTCAATACAATCCAAATTACGCTAAACTAATTGTTAGAGCAATTAGAAACAAAATTGTAGGCGATGCAAATGACGCCTTAGAAATGTACAATAGCGATGGATCATGGGAAGAAATTAGAGATAATCTCATAAATCACTACGCTGATAAAAGAGATGAAACTAGTTTAATCCGTGATCTACATAAAATAACTCAAGGTTATAATAGTATAGAAAAATATTTTTCGAGAATTTCCGACATATTAAATTCCTTAAACAACTGGGCCAAATTAAACACACCCATTGACCGCAACCGAGAAGTACTAATTACTGCCAAGAGAAATTGGTACCACTCCATGTGTTTATCTGTATTTCTCGCCGGACTTGAAGGCTCATTAGGACCCATGGTGCGAGCCATGCAACCATCAAATTTACAAACAGCAAGAGCTTACTGTTTGAAAGAGCAAAATACAAGTTATTTAAGAACAAAACCAATTCTGGAAAATCCTAAACCTATTCCAAGACTACCCATGAAACCTCAATCTAACCCAAATTATAAACATTTTAATCATCAACCATTTCAAAGAAATCCGTATTATAACCAACCTCAATACTATAATCATCGTCCCTTTACGCAACAAAATCCAGGACCACCTAACAGACAACTGTTACCTCCTAAACCTCAACAGAATATGAAACCAGAACCTATGGATACTTCATCCAATCTTGATAAATACAAACAACCCACCTATAATCAGAGACCTTTCCAATCTAGACCATTCCAATTCCAACAAACAGGACCGCCTAGATTTAGATCTCAGGAACTATTTAATGTTGAATATTCTCCATACGATAATCATTCTTGGAATGAAAACTATCTCGAAGAATTTGAACAAACCTCTGACAATGACATGCAACCTACATTTAATTCAGATATTAACGAACAATACCCAATACAAGATATTGTAAAAGCCAATTATTATCCTTCATTAGAAACTGAAATACAGGACGAGGATTTTTACCCAGAAGCCTCAGTCAACCAATTGGATACCTAACTCTAAACAACCACTCTGGATATCGATTACCTTTTATAGAAATTCAAACACAAAACAAAAAATTAAAACTGTTAATAGACACCGGTTCGACTAAATCTTTTATAAATCCCATTCTAGTTAACAAAAATTCCATAATACCGATTGAACCAATTAATATTAAAACCTTGTTTAACACTCACACTGTTGATAAAGCTGTAAATATAGAGGGTTTCGACGAGTTTAAAACGAAACAGCCTTTGGAATTTTTACTGTTTAAATTCCATGACTATTTCGATGGACTTATTGGATTAGAATTAATGCAAAAATTAAAAATCCAAATCGACCTCGCAAAATCTCATTTAATTCTTCCAAAAGTAACTATCCCACTTTTATTTAAACTAAATTATATGTCCCAACAATATAAAATCTTACCACGTAGCAAACTTATTGCTAGTGTACCCGTTAACATAGAAAATGGTGAAATTTATATAAAACCCATAATCCTCCACGGAAATCTAATAATTCCCGAAGGTATCTACCATAGTAACAATCACTATGCTAAAGTAGAAGTCATCAACTACAGTAACAAAGAACATACGTTTATGATTGAACACCCAATCGAAGGTGAAAAGTTCGAAAATTATCATATGGAATCTCATGATGAGAAAATGTATGATTGCCGCTCCTCAAACGAACCAATCACTAATCTCATTAGAACAAATCATTTAAACAATGAAGAGAAAAAATCCATTGAAAAATTATGTTTGCAATATGACGATATATTTCAAAAGAATACACAACAACTCACGTTTACAAACCAAGTTAAACATGAGATAAACCTAGAAGACGAAAAGCCTATTTTTACAAAAAGCTATCGTTACCCGCATGTGCATAAGGCAGAAGTAGAAAAGCAAATAATGGAAATGCTTTCACAGGGAATTATCAGACCAAGTTACTCTCCTTGGAGCTCCCCAATATGGATAGTTCCAAAGAAAGCGGATGCTAGTGGTAAAGTTAAATGGCGTTTAGTCATAGATTACCGAAAGCTTAATGAGAAAACCATTTCTGATAGATACCCGCTACCCAATATAAATGATATATTGGATAAACTCGGCAAGTGCATGTATTTCACTACTTTGGATTTAGCTTCTGGTTTCCATCAAATCGAAGTTAGCCCAAAGGATATACCGAAGACTGCCTTTTCAGTAGAGTTTGGCCACTACGAATATGTTCGTATGCCATTCGGCCTTAAGAATGCACCCAGTACTTTCCAAAGAGTAATGGACAACGTACTCGGAGAACTACAAGATATGATGATATCATCCATGTAGCACAAGCAAAAACCTGCTTGTGCTACATGGATGATATCATCATATACTCCACGTCGCTACAAGAGCACATTGAAAGCCTAGGTAAAGTATTCCAAAAATTACAATCAGCCAACTTAAAAATACAGTTGGATAAATCCGAATTCTTGCATAAAGAAGTTGGGTTTCTTGGCCATATTGTAACACCTCAAGGAGTCAAACCAAACCCTTCTAAAATAACAGCAATCAAACAATTTCCAATACCCAAGACCGAAAGGCAAATAAAAAGCTTTCTTGGTCTCATGGGCTACTATAGGAAATTTATTCCTAACTTCTCACATGTAACCAAACCAATGACCGAATGTCTAAGGAAAGGTAAAAAGATTACATTAGACGAAGAGTACATTAATTGTTTTAAAAAATGTCAAACATTACTATGTAATGAACCCATCTTGACGTACCCTGACTTTAATGAACCTTTCATTGTGACAACTGATGCCAGCAATGTAGCTCTGGGTGCCGTATTATCACAAGGACAAATCGGAAAAGATTTACCTATATGCTACGCATCTAGGACCCTCTCTAAAAGTGAACAAAATTACTCCACTATAGAGAAGGAGCTATTGGCAATAGTATGGGCAACCAAGTATTTCAGGCCATACTTATTCGGACATAAGTTTACAATCGTTACCGACCACAAGCCTTTAACTTGGCTGTTCTCACTTAAAGAACCAAACAGCAAGTTAGTAAGGTGGAGACTTAAACTAGAAGAATTCGATTATACTATACAGTATAAAAAAGGAATTCTTAACTCCAATGCAGATGCACTTTCACGCGCAATTCCTATGGAAATAAACACCTTTGAAATAAATACTTCCGATTCCAGCACATCCGATGAAAATGATAGATCCTCAATTCTTTCTACTCCAGAAATCCTAATTCCCGTTACTAAAAGTTCAATTAACACCTTTGACCAACAGCTAATTCTGTACTTATCAGATACTGTTAAAGAAGTTAGTACCAACGAAGAACTATTATTCGATAAAAAGAAAAGGGTAACACTTCACATACCTAGGAAAAGAGGAATTAAAATGGCTATTACTCAATCACTTAGGAAACTTTCGGGTTTAAATAAAAAGCAAATATGCATATATACCTCAAATGAATGTTTTGAATACGTGCTTCAAGCATATCAATCTATGATAGGGAATAAACCTCGGAAAACCAATCCCAAAGCCACCTTATTCAGATCCATGTCATTCTTAGTTGATTTGACCACAGTTGAAGACCAAGAAAGGGAAATTTCAAACCAACATATTCAACAAGATCATAGAGGTATCATCGAAAATTATCAACACCTAAAAAGGAAGTTTTATTTCCCCAACATGAAACACTCTGTACAAGAATACATCAATAAATGCGATGTATGCCAAAAAACTAAATATGATAGGCAACCCCCTCAAGTACGATTAGAATTAACAGAAACGCCAGATAGACCAATGAAAATACTTCATATGGATATATTTCAAATACAGCACCAACAATTCTTAACTATTATTGACAAATTTACGAAATTTGCAGCAGCATACGATTTAAAGGACAAAACTGATAAAACAGTATTAGGCAAAATTATTCACTTTTGTAGCCTTCACGGCGTACCCAATAAAATAATATTTGACAACGAACTTAGCTTTAAGAGCGCACTAATAAGTAAATTCACTCAAAAACATAACATACAAACCCATGCCACCACACCATATAATTCCACTGGAAATTCTCCAGTAGAACGTCTTCATTCTACCCTTAAAGAATTAATTCAGGTCATACATTACAAACAAAAAGAAGATCCAATAGAACAAATAATGAATCAAGCTATCCTATCATATAATAGTTCAATCCATACTTTAACAAAACTTACACCATTCGAATTACTAAATGGACATTACGCCAAAAATCGAGTACCTTTTACAAATGAAATAGATTATCTAGAACAACACAAAACTGATTACGAATTATTATGCAACCAAATTCACACATTATCATTAGACAAAAAGAAAAACTTAATAGCTAAATTAAATAAATCTAAACAAGATATACCAAAATTAGAAATAAATAAACCTGTATACGTAAAAGTAGCTCGACGAACTAAAATAGAACCAGCCTATCGAAAACAGAAAATTCTTAAAGATAACGGAATCACTATTGATACTAATCGAGGAAGAGTACACAAAAATAAAATTAAAAATCTGTTCCAGGTTAACCTACATCGCAGGACAAGACCTAGAACTGACGTCTCTGGAAACCAATAATGGATTAATACCAATAAAATTAGGAACAGCCAGACTATTTAATGGATACACAAAATTACTTCACATAATTCAATTAGAACCATACTCTAGTATAATAGATCAAATGTATACCCAAATAAATCAATTATCTACGATCGTTTCCGCTGACCAAAACTATTTAGCTATTCTAAATGACAAGAAAATAATCACTCAATATAAATTAGACCGACTACGACAAACATTTAGGGAAATCCTACCAACACGTACTAGAAGAGGACTTATCAACGGACTAGGTTCTTTTATTAAAGATATTACTGGAAATCTTGATAATCGAGATCTAATAGACATACAGAATACATTTAACGACTTATACGAGAACGAAAAAACACTTAACCACCAAGTCAACGAGCAAATACATCTTAACGCACAAATGATAAAACGATTGGACGACATACAAAACTTTACTGTAACTAATATTAATACTTTACAATATGAAGTAGAAAAATCCATCCGTAGTAGTAACACTGCTACAATAATACTCTTATATGACCAACATTTCTACAAGTTAAATCATGTAATTGAACAGCTACACAATCATTTAGAAGACTTATTGGATATAATACAATCATCAAAGAACAAAATAATTTCACGACATTTACTAACAGTACAAGAACACAATTATATCGAAAAAATAATGGCAAACAATAATATTCATTTTCCAAACATGAACGCAATCCTCAACTTAGTCACCATAAAAGGATACTATAACAAAACCAATATAATATTTAGTATAGAAATACCTCAATTCACACCCGATGAGTTCAACTATTATCAAATTAAAATTATACCAAAAGAAAATAAAATCATTTATCCCTTTAATCCCAATGATATCATTATATCACAAGACACTTTTCAGTTTGTTAATAAACCATGTAAAAATATATATAATCAATATTTTTGTAATAAAGCCGAAGTCAAACTTATTTCTAAATCATGTGAAGCAGCTATAATAATGCAAAGACCTGCAAATTGTTCCTTTCAATTTGTATCACCTACACTCGAAATTGATTACTTAACTTATGGTCAATTATACGTTCAACCATTGGAGCCGTTACAATACAATTCAACTTGTAAACAACAATCAATATACATCAAGACTCAAACTCTCATCATATTCAAAAATTGTACATTAACCATTAGAGGTGAAACTTTCTCTACAATAGAAAACACACAACAGGAGATCCTGGAAATCAACCTTCCATTCAACGAAGTAAACATCATAACAATTAAACCAGAAATTACTCTAGATAAACTTCACAATTATTCCGTAATCAACCTACACACTATGGAATTATTACACAACAACCATATCCTCCATAGTTCAACAGGACACATATCAGTAGTTTTTATAATATCAATAATTATCTGTTTTATAATTCACAGAATAATTAAAAGGTACAAACATATATCTACATTTCAAACCGTTCCTGTCCCGCTCAACAGAACATGCACTATTCTAAGGGGGGAGGAGTCATATCCCATAGATAAGTTGGATCATCATAAAACCAACAAAAGCAAAACCAACGAGTCATATGGCATAGCTAGTGACTCGTATAAAATCAACAAATACAAAACACACGATGCACATTCCATCGATAAGAGTGATCAACAAAATACCAAGAAATGCACAACACATTTTCCATTCAAACTGTGGGAAATGTCATATCAGCAAGATGCAACATCAAGTACCAATGAAACGTTGTGCTAATTACACAATAAGAGCAACAACACACAATAACAGCAACAACAACACAAGACAAAGACTGAGATAACAGAAACGACGGAAAGAAGACTATAAAAAGACAAAACAGAAAGATAATGACGGCTTTTTCATTGTTAACGATCACCATATCCAGATCAATCAATAAATAAAATTAATTGTAAAATTTAAATAATATTTTAAATAAAAAGAAAAATACTCAGGAATAATTTTCCTGAGTTTAAAAAAATAAAATTCGTTATTCCTAAAAGATATAACTTGTCAATGTTACCTTAATTTGGCTGGCAATGATGGAAAATAAGTCTTCAATTTATAAATATTGTAATCTATCGTTTTTTAAACTGACTTTTTGCTCTTCAATGACCGAATTAGTTGTTTCTAAGTTACTGGTTACTGCTATTAAATCGTTTAAATTTTTCAAAGATCGAACCTCCATCAATGCTCTTTTCTAATAAAAATTTCAACATTTAGTTCCAGAGTTAAAACATGTATCGAGAGATTTTTATTTTTCATTGAAAGTAATTTAAAAGTAATTCCTTTTATTAGAGATATTTTATTATCTTTTATTTTTAAGTTCCGTAGACTTATTTTACTTGTTTACCTTATTTTTCCTGCCTACACAAATGTGTAGCTAATTTTAGTTGATCCGGTGAGATCCGGTGATGCCCACGTTGCGAACGACGTTACGATAGAATCTCATTTAAGTAAAATATTTTCTTAAAGTCTACTTTACTTCCAACTTCAATGTCATTTACACCTAGAACCAGATGACCTTCCACAAACATTTAATTAAATCAAAAAATAGTTTGACACGAACCATATAAATGTATCTAAATAAAGTAATTTAATCGAATACATTTATGACCACAACAAAGAAATCTCATGTCCAATAAGTGTTATAATTTAATTATGGTAAAAATTAAAAATCTATATAATTACATTCGTGCAAAAGATTGCATTTTAATTGCACAACGAACCTGAAAAAAAATTATAAGTCTCTTGCACGCAATTTATTTAAAATTAAATGTAAGTATCTCTGCTTCGATAATTCCATGCAAAATTAATACAATGCTTAATGTAGAAGTGAAACAGTGTAACGCATGACTATATCTATCTCTTTTTTAATGTGTGTATGATTAAACGCGGGTATTTAAATGTCGGACACTTTTATTTATATTTAATTATACCTTGATTACTTCCGTTTTAGCTTAAGTATTTACTTGTATTTAATGGCGTCTGTAGCTAGGGGGCACTCACGTGACTTGTATTATAAATTAAGCATACAAGAATATAAGTAAGAATGCTTCTGCTCTGAGACTTTAGGACTAAAAAGGACTCATTTTCAATCCACAAATTTGATTAATATTTGAAACTTTTTTTGGATTTTTGCTTTGACTCGTTGAAGAAGTTCTCTTTTTCATAGAATTTTCTATGTTTGACTTCACCTTTTGAGCCGATACCTTGTTCCTAAAGTTTTATATGATCAAAAAGGCATTATTTATAAGTGCACTAAAATTTGTATAGGTTCAATTTTAAAAACAACTTTAGTCTTTAGCTTGAATAATAGTTGGAAAAGACGAATATGTCATTGGTTTTCATCATACATTTTGACTGATAAATTCGGAAGTTGTCGTAGCGGATGAGTTAAGTTTATCGGTTAGTTTTGAGTTACTGTCCCTGTGGACGGAGACTTTATTCTGCCATAAAATGTATAGTTCAATTAAGTTTTTAAAAAATTCACATTTTTTTATAAGTTATTATTTTCAAAATAAAGCGTCATCTTGTTTCTTCTTTTCTAAACGTTTACTGGAAAGCCCAATATCAAATAAATATTCAGAAATGTTCAACCGCACAAAATAATGCCAGGATGAGGTAAAGATAGGCCATCCTTTTCTTAGAAGAAAATTGGCAAAATCTCGCACTCTATCATTGTTTTATTGTTGAACTATACTACTTGTGGGAGAAGCCGCGCCATGTTGTTGGAAACAATAATATTATCTCCATAGATAGCGTTGATGTCTAGTTTTTTGCAAAACTTCCTCCGGGCAGTGTTTTGCGTTGATTTCTATAAATTTAAATAGAAATTTTGTTATCTTACTTACGGCGGCTTTATTTACTGATTAAACTCGAGCGTTCTAGGAAATGTGAGATAGTTGTAGCATAAATTATTTCAAAAGATGATTTTATTACAAGCGCGGCTATCAATGACTTCTAACTTTTGAATGAAGTTAATCCATACTTAAAGTAAAGTTACAATTTATAAATTTTTTATTTTTATTTTTATTATGTTGCTTTCCATATCATCAAACGTTTGAGAGAAAGTTTAACCTTTATCTGGCCCTACGTCAGATATATATCATCAGTTAATAGCATACATAATTCCCCTCTCCGATATAAATTTCTGCTACACCTGCTATTAATGTTGGCTATTAAATTGAAAGCGATAGTGGGATTTCTTTTGTTAGAAAACAATACTTACCATCAATAAGACTGTGTGCCTCCAGTCGATTTTTTTGTCTAACTTGTGGACTTTTTATTTCAAACTTACATTTCGCTATTACTCACTTGGCGGCGGAAGAAAAGACTCATCGTGAATTTGCTTTTCAATTATTATTTAACTGGACGTGAAACAAAAATATAAATAAGACGCTGTAATTATTTTATTTTTTTTAGATTTGTGTTTTTTATAGTTTACAATAACGGTAAATTAAAAAGAATGTTTATTTTAAAAATTTGAATAATTAAATTTTAATTTTGTAATTTACTTTCGGAAAACTAAAATGCCACAAATTTAGAAATTTGAAAAGCAGGAATAGTATATTTAACACTAGTACCATCTAAGTATAATTATCAGAACTACACATTTATTTAGTAAAGACAAACATTTAGCCAAAAAACCGGCCGGAAGTATAAGTTGTATTTGTCAGGATATTCTCTAATAAATTGTATTAATGCTGTAAGCCTTAATCGACTAAACTAACTAAACTAAATTATAACCAGTTAGCTCATGCTATTTCTAGATAGAGCTACAGGAAAGTAGACCAAAGTCTCTAACTGTACCTCAACTTGAAACTACAGTAAACCAAAAAGTATTATAGTTTATTTATAGTTTAAAATTATTATATTTTTATACTTTTTATGAAAAGTTACCGAAAAGTTAGCTCAGAAGAATACTTTTCAGCTACCACCTATGAGGCAATAGCGGATGCTTGAACAATTTGAAAAGTTTAGTTGCCAAAGTCGATTAAGGCACACATCAGTAGTCTTCCCTTGAACGAATTTTGGATTTCCTTGGCATTAAACCATCACAAGTTCTTTTCAAAAATTATTCATATAATAACCCACGGTTGGGGTTATTATATGAATAAATAACCCACGGTTGGGGTGGCAGCAAACTTCGTTTGACATCATAATTTTCACTTATTTTTATAAAATTTTGACTTTTTATATCAATGTTTTTCACATTGTTTCAAAATGTGTACAATATTTCATCCTCCCATCGAGCATTTGAATAGTTTATTTTATTGTTGTGCAAAAAGGATGCATCGGGTTACAATTTTCAAAATTTCACTTTTTTCGCCCCATTTAATAATATTTGAATAATCAATTAGTGATCATGTTTCGACATGACTAACTTTGATTAACTAAAAACCAAAATTGTGTCAATTGCCGAAAAAAATGAACATACTAGGCCACGGTAAATATTTAAAAAAAAATAAAAAGAGACAGATATGTTTAATTTATGATTTTAAATGTGCATTCGAACTTTTTGTTTACCGTGTATTTCTACATTCTCCTCCATTATATTTATTTACAATTTAACAAGAGCATTGATTCCTGATTGACGACATTTTCAAAAAATTTAATTGGTTTTATGCTTTACGTTTTATTTTTATAATTTTTATCTTAATTTAAAAAAAAATCAATCTGGTTTCTTTATACGAGTAACGAGCTGGAATACACCACCACTTAGCTTTAAATGTATGTGCACAATCGAATAAATATTTACTTGGTGCAAATATACTTTTGCTTGAATGTTGGTAACATAAATTATTTTACGACTGTACTATGTTTGTACAGTGACAAATACCTTTGAACCGTCGTATTTCGAACGTTTCTTAAAACAATACAAAATCCATTTAGTCGTGTCATCAACACAAATTTGATGTAATAAAAAATCGAAATCATTAACGAGATACACACGAACAACGAAAAAATGTAAAAAAAGATATCCTAATGACATTTTAACTGTCAAATTTACACACCCTAAAAACAACCGTCGTATATATACATAAAGTCGACAATAATCATTATGCGAAGATCCTATAAACAGTGTATGCAGATAAAACTAAAGGATATACAAGAAGTTGAAATCTTTTGTAGATTTTATTGCCTTGTCTTACACGATAATGTTGTAATTTTGTGTAAAAGCGCGCGATTCTATTTAACACACACACACGCAGCATCTTATTGTTTTTATTTTAATCAAGACAAGCCAAATATTTTTTTTTTATTGTTATTTTTATCTTTTTTAATATTTTCATGCAATTACGGTTGAAAATCTACGATGGGTGTGTGCGTTGGGTGGAGGCGGCATATTTTTTTGTGTTTGTTTGTAAAATTCATATTTCAGGATTCAATTAATCTGATTAAAAATCTAAACATAAAAAAAATGTGACCCCCATGTACATTTAACGTACACATACAGACGAGCTTCACGGTTAATAAACAATATAAATGAAACGGTGAATTAATAAAAAGGGATACTTTCGCCGTTTGATTAATATTTTGATTAATTTTCACCAGTTATGTTCCCGTTTAATAAATTAAAAACAAAACTAAAAAATGTAATCCATCATTTCTGATGTTCGGGGTCACGATCTAATCCATCTTACGTTATGAAATTTGACGTTACACGTTGGACACATTGTGCGTTGGTTTGTTCACAACTTAACACTTTGTGCGTATATACACATGCACACTGTCGCATTAACATTATAAAATGGCTTAAAGCGCTTATGATTGGTTCTCTGGTTCAAAACCAACTTTTTTTTTCAAAACTGGAAGAACAATAACAGTGTTTAAAGATCGCAGTGCTATCTGCTGTTTTAACATGCTCTTATATATCACAACCCAATAGTTGAAAAATAAATTTTTGGTATTATCTGCCACCAACGGTTTTAAGTAGTATATTTCGGCTCAAAATATTTAAAACTGAGTATATGCAAACGAAGTTATGACTTTTTAAGTCGTGGTTATGTTCCAAAACTTTGAGTATTAAATTTGAAAAATTGTATCTTTCCATTGCCATCACTAGGTTTGCATCCAACAATAATTGAGAGCGATGACCTTAAACAACAAAAGCAGTTCTTCCGACATGATAGAATTTTAAAACATTGTTGCCGGCTATAGTTTTACCATTTATTTTTATTTTAATTTTTTTCAATCCCTGGAATCTTACGTGGTTAATTTAACGTCCTACTTTACGAGGTCAAAGTTATATTAAGTTTATGGCATTACAAATCAGTAAAAATAACAAGTTTATTTAGTTATTTTCAAAAAGGAACTTACTATATCTTATAAAACGTGTAAGTCGTGAATCGGCTTTCGTAGAGGCTTTTTCCCACGCCGTCAATAATAATACTGCAAACGCACTTAACGAAACACCAAGAGAGGCGTGTATTTGGACGTGCATTGGACGTGCATGGGCGTGAACCATTGGAAGTCACTTGAGAAAAATCTCTTTAATTTTTGTCAATAACCATATTATCTACCACTTTCTGTTAACTTACTCTTTTCACAGTATCTAGAAAGTTCCTCATAACTCAAATAATTAGTTTGGCACTCCTTAGTCGGTTCCTCGTCTATAACTGGTATTTCCATTTTTAAAAATAGTTTTTCACGTAATGCGTTTTTGTTTCTGTTGGTGGTCTAAAATATACTTAATATTATTTTCTCCCAAATTTTGTGAAAATTTATTGGAACAAAATGGAATACGGAGAGAACCCGGCCGCAATCTTTAATTTCTCTGTGAAACATAAATGCTAACATTCCAAGGAACTACGGGCAATCAATCACTGAACTCAAAATGTTTTGACCGAAAATAGGACTTTCTCACGTCTACATTCTAGACACGGCATCCGAGATATTCATAAAAAAATTTCGCAGAAAATGTAGGTAATATTTCTGCAGTATAACATGACGGAATTATTTATTGTGTATCTTCTTTAGTAATTTCCGAAAGTGTATACCAACCTCAAAATAAATTATATTATTTATTACTGAAAAAGTTACTAAAAAAGATACACAAATGTAATTGTGTCATGTTTTACTGCAGAAATATTACCAACATTTTCTGCAGAATTTTATTATGAAACCGGCGTCAGGTTGCAAAATAGTGTTGTCCAATCAACGTTTAACAAAAAAATTTATCAAGTAAGACACTATAACGACGGCGGTTGACGTCATTATTTTTAATTATTCAGAATTTGAATGTGTGGTGGTGTGCGAAGCAAAGCTCAGTTTCGATCTGATGAGGAATCATACTAATTTTTGTTAAAAATTATTTGTCATCTCATCAGGCCATGGCGACCGAGTGCTATGTGTAATAGTCCCAACATTTCAAAGTTATTTTACACCTGTTAGGTCATCCTCGCAGTTGAACCATAAAAATTATGGTACGCCCATCTTCAGGTAATTTATGGTAAATTAAATTCGCCTCCAAATAAAATTTTTCTCATTCACAATTGGTAATAAGCTCGTCTTTAATAAAGTGCCTTTGTATAAACTCTTTGTAAACATCATCCATGCTGCCATATGGAAATCAAGAACATCCAAAAACTTGTCACATTTGATTTTAACAATAAGTGATTCACAGCTACTCCATATCAAATTTACCCGATGCAATATTAAATCTTTTTTTAAAGTAGCCACCAATAATTGTGACGTTCTCGGGCTCCCGATCCTGGGGTAATACAGTGGAAGAAGGCAGAAAATATTCCTCTGAATTAAAATTAAAATTAAAATTTAAAGCTAGGTCTCAGTAAAGCTAAAAATAAGTAAGGAGGTTAGTTAATTTGGGCTAAAATCGGCTAACCGGAAATGGCTTCTTCCATAGGGAGTTTTTCGAGTTTTGTAAATATTTCAAAAAGTACAGCACTCACGAGAAAAGTGTTTAGTGCCAAAATTTTGTACTAAAAAAATAAACAAAAAAACCAAAAAAAATAAAAAAAAAATTAAAAAATTAAAAATTTACGCCAAACTTAATTTCTACGTACTTATCTGCAATAAAAAATAGGGGTTCATATTTTAATAAGTTTCCCTTCGCCTCACCTGCAGAGAGGGATAGATGCACTATTTTTAGCACTAATGTATTTCTCTCGCGGAATGCATAAATTTTGATCTAGGATATTTTGTCCGTAGAGTGCTTATTTTCCGAGGTATTTGAAAGTTTCAGCTTAAAAAAATCACAAGCTATGAATTCTTTATTTTCTTAATAAATTGAATTAGCTGTTTGATCATAGTCTTCCAATGTAGCTAAGTAAAAATAATTTACCAACCTTAATTTGGGCTCAGTGATTGATAGACGTAAAATTCCAGTTTCAACAGTAATGGATGTCTAATCCAAAAACGATGAATTGTTTTCCACAAAGAAAAGTCCAACGGACTCAAATCGCAGCAGCGTGCTAGTTAATCGACATCTCCGTTATGGCTAATTATTCGATCGTCAAAGACAGTGTGAAAATACCGAATGTTATGTTTGCTGTGCAGCAAGTTGCGCGGTCCTTTGTTGAAATTGAAGGTCAAGTGTGCTATCCTCTTGTTCTGGGTACCAAAATCTCAATTATCATGGCTCGGTAACGCTCTCCATTGAAATCCATACCAAACAGTCACTCGTTGTGGATGCATCGGCTTTTCCATGGTTACGTGTGGTTTTCTGAGCCCCTAATGTGTAAATTTTGCGTGTTAACTTAGCCTCTGAGGTGAAAATGAACTTCGTCGAGAAAAATGATTTTTCGCTAAAAATGATCATTTTCTGTCAAGCGTTCCACAGCCCAATTAGTGAACCGAAAACGTTGCGGATGGTCATTTTGCTCTAGCTCCTGCACTAATTGAACTTTGCAGGACTTCATTCTAAAATCTCCATGCAAAACTCTCATCACAGATGAGACGATGGCATGTTGATGTTGATGGATGTCCAGACATAATCTGAGCAACAGCTGCACTGTTCTCGGTTGTACACGCTGTAAATGCATGTGCATGTGTTGGTTTATCAAAAGTTATCAGTTTTACAAATTGATCCACAAAGTGGATAAATAAAACGAATGACGTAAGTGTTTCAACACTCGAAATAACCGGTAGTTGAAATGGCAAACACTATAAAATATAGAAAATTTTGAAATACATACATATTTGGTTTATATTAGTATATTTACATACAATACATACGGATTGTATATTTTACTTAACGTTACTTCCTTTAGAAAAAGATTTGGGTCACTCCTCATATCGTGCCTACAGAAGTTTTACTTCAAAAATAATAGATTTTACCAGTATTGGCAAAACAATATACTAGGTATGGCCACAAGACTTTGTACCTTTTTAAGTTTCACTATAGGGATTTTCCTGGACACCTGCTTAAAATACGATCGTTTGTAGTGTGATATATATATATATATATATATATATATATATATATATATATATATATATATATATATATATATATATATATATATATATATATATATATATATATATATATATATATAGATACGAAATATCGACATATTTTATACTAATAGTGGTAGCCAAAAGTTTAGTGACCCACGAACTTAGTGTACAGTGAATAAAACTGCTGCATTTGGATCGTGACATTTCGAGTACGAATCACGCATTAAAGATTTGTATCAACCACTTACGACTGGTGATATAGTAATTTACAACTTAGATTGAAGAATTCATCGTAACCCTTTTAAAATCCATCAAAACCTTAAAAACATGAAAATGGTACCAAACAATGGAGTAATAAAATCTTTTATGGCGATTTTTATGGCGTCTTAAATATCTGCAATAACTTATTTAATCGCTTCAATTAGGTGGTCTGAATAACCATTTTTTCTTTAAATAAAAACAACTTCATTATTATAAATAAATAATCAAAATTGAATCGAACAAAAAATATAAATAAAAATAATTAAAATATGCAAATTCGAGTTCAATTTTTTTTTATTTCCTGATTGCAATTTGGTTATAAATAAATTAAATATGAATTAAAATGGTTATGTAGATGTGTGTATGTGTTTGCATACGCGATTGGAGACCAATTACATGATTTTTCTTATTTCTTGTACAGACATAGTTAGAGGTAGACTTAACTATACATAACCTCTATCTATTCGAAATTATCAAATTCACGTTTATTGCTTTAAAAATTAATTTAATTGTATTTTATATGTACGGCTTAATGCTAAAATTACCAAACCCAATTGGTTTTCAGGTACAGGCACGTTTTTAGTTATTTATTTTCATTATATATATATATATATATATATATATATATATATATATATATATATATATATATATATATATATATATATATATATATATATATATATATATATATATATATATATGTAAAAAATTATCGCCTTTACTTTGGTATGTTTCGTATAAGTCTGAGATTTAATTTGTATTTTGTCGAAAGGAATTGGCTTCGCAAGGCCTCGTTTATAGAAAGGCACAGTAGGCACGTGTCTAGGGCCCGTAAATTTAAGGGGTCTGAATATCGTTATATTTTTAATATTTAGTGCTCTTCATTTTCAAATTAGAATTATTTACATTATTTCCATACCAATAATTTGGATTTTTCCACATTTCATATCGAAAAAGTGAAATTTTATCATAACTATTTTTGGTTAGTTGAGGTTCAATAAGTAAAACTAAAATATTTTCTTGTTCATTGGTTATAATTGTTGATTGTTCGAAATAAAATAAAAAATTAAATCTAGTAGTTCAATGAAAAATAAAGGAAAACCACAATCGAGTAGGGGAAAAAAATGAAAATTTTGTTACCAGCCATGTCATTAAAACAAAAGAAGTGGATGTTAGTTACCTCATTGCAAATATTAAGACAAGCTTGTTTAAATGAAAATGTAACCGACGTAAATTGTGATTCTTGAAATTGAATTAGGATCTGAAACATAATCTAACGATATCAAATTTCAAACGATATCGCTCGATGGCCAGAAACTATAACTTCGGAAATGCAGGATTGCTTTATTAAAATCGTCACCATTTTGGTGATCTTAAATTCATCTAAGTTGAAGTCTATCGAAGAAACAAGACAAATAAATCGGAGCTTAAACAAAAGTTTATTTATCTGTAAAAACGAGAACGGTGAACAATTTCAACGTGATTAGCTTGTTTATACACAAACTAATTAAAAAGCATACTGTTATGTATACAGGTATCCTTCGTTTAACACGATAGATGGTTCCTTAAAAAGGCCGTGTTCTGTAAAACCGTGTTAAATGATACTCAGATATCATATAATTTACGGAGTAAATTATAATATAATTTATGGAGTATGGAGGTTCCCAAATTTTAAAAAATTTGTCAAAAAATTGTGAAAACAGTAATTATTAAATTTTTTATTTTATTATAAATGCATATAATAAGTAACTCTAGAATAACTAAATTCAAAAAAACTAGTTAAACAAAAATTTATAAAGTAAAAAAAAAAAAAAAAAATTCATTAGTTCTGATTAATTTTCAAAATTAGTAAATTTCACCCCAATCGCTCGCACTACTACTACTACTACTATAAGTATTTGCAGTCTTATTTTTGCGAAGAAATTGTGGGATGTTAGTCTGAGTCTGTTTTTTTACAGTTTAGGGTTTCATCACTTGAGCTTCGTTGCAGTTCGTGCCCTATCTGTTTACGTTTACAAATGTTTGAACTCTGTAATCAATGGCTGCTTTCTTTTGGCGTCTAATTGTTTTTCAATTTCTTTGTACTGTGCTAAAATCCGATCTATTTCTTTTTGGAAATGTAAGCTGCATTCCTTCGAAGGATCATGATGTAACCCATGATCTTTTAAATTGTTTGCAATTTCAAAGATTGTTTTTAATGAAGTCAGTGTAAGATTTGAAATTGCTTCGATATTTGACTTTCGGAATCGCTTGATTCATTTGACAACTGTGATTGATTAATTATATCCAACAGATCTTCTTCTGTTAATTCATCATCTTGCCTCACTACCACTTGAATATCAGAATTTGTAAATCGTCGAAACCTTCTCCACCTACCGCACGAGAAAAAGTTATAATTTGTTTTTACTATTTATTTACTGGTTCAACTATGACATCATTTTAAACAATTTCAGGCCATATTGATTTCCAACAACCGTTTAACGTTGTTGATTTTATTTCTTTAGCGGCCAAAAAAATGATTTCTACACAATTTAGAATCGTAAACTGCTTCCAGACTTGAGGAACTGTAAGACTGTTATCGATATTCATTATAACCAAAACTCGATCAAAAGATCTCCTTATGTAATATGGAAAATTGCCTAGAAGCAGCAACACGTTAAAGGGGCGATTTCTTTTCAACAAGTATTTTCTACCTCTGGAGCAAAACAGTTAAAAAACCAATCTTTAAATATACTAGCTGTCATCCAGGACTTTTTATTTGCGCGCCAATGTACAAGGAGCTTGGCTTTATCAATTGTTTTAAACGCTCTCGGGTTCATTGATTTGTAAATACAAATTTATTTAGTTAGTAGAGTCAGATGCATTACTACAAAAGAGTAATGTTATTCTGTCTTTTGCGGTTTTAAATCCACGGGCAACCTTTTCCCTCTTAGAAATATAAGTTCTATTTGGCAGCTTCTTCCAGCAGAAGCCAGTTTCATCAGCATCAAATATCTGATTTGCTGTGTATCCTTGCTCTTCTATTATTTGAGCTAGATCTTTAGGAAATTTTTTTGCAGCAACTTCATGTTTTAGCATAACTTTATCTCGTGTACGTAAAGTTTTTGAGGGACTTATAGAAGATGTACTTTCAACACGTTTTCTGATTGTTGCTTCATTTTTTTACTGTCCATATAGTTGCTTTATTGTAATTTAAAGCTTTAGAAACAGCTGTTGTACTATCTCCTTTTTTCAGCCTATCTAAAATTTTATATGGACTATCTAAAATTTTAATCTTCTAGCCCAAATGAATTGTCTTCCTCTTAAAGATGACTCTTTTATTTTATTTATCCATTGATTATTGGTTCCAAGCTTCGTGTAAATTGTAATTTAATTTTTTGAGGACTAAATTATGTCAACTGTTAAATCTTATTCATTTAAATCATTTATTTATTTACCAATCCTTACCAAAGCACCGTTGGACATAACAAAAAAAAACTTACAAAAGAGATTTTGTAATAAATTATCAACTCAAAATGCAATGCTCAAATGCAGAATGTTAAAAACATAAATGAGGTGTTACTTTTTCTCATCGTCACTTCTAACGGTATTTAATAATTTTTTTATACAAAATTTATTTACACTGGGTGGTTTACTTAACATTATTTTTGAATATATCTCCGTTTTCAAGTTAATTGCGTTTTCCAACTCAAATGGACCACCCGGTATTTAAAAACAAGTTGAATAAAACAAAATTGTCGGTTACTTTTAGAAACTGTATACATTCAGTTTTCGTCAAATCTAAAAGAGAAAAACAACGTGTTAAACGAACCTTTTGGTCCGTGTTAAAACGAAATCGTGTTAAGCGAAACGTGTTATCGGAGAATTGGTTTCAATTTATCCACTGTGTTATAGTGAATTAGTGTAATGCGAGTATCGTTTTAAGCGAGGAATACCTGTATATATAAATTTTACTCTAGGAAAAAAGTTACCCAAGGAACCCGCGATTGGAAAAATATTATGCAGAAACTATCAGTACATGAAAACTTTGGTTGGTTACAGCTCTAAGTAGAAATATTGACAGTGAGCAACTGTATACTAGAGAAGAGCACTAAAAAATAATCGTAGCAACTATTAAATTCCTGGCTTCCAACGCACTTGCTTTTCGCAGTAAAAAGCAGTAATGCAATAAAGCTGACTAGTAACTGAACTGACGTTGGCTAGGCTACGATAAGATCCCAATATGTCAATAGTTCTTCAACCGAATTTATTCGGTGTTCGAGTCATTCATTAAACTTCATCGGTGTTGCTGGTGCTGAAATTTCATTCGAAATAACGAAGGTTTTTTTGAATTCCACTACATAAGAGCCGATGCCATTAAGGCCGATGCCACCAAGTAAGGTTTTCTTTTATTGTGAAAGTTGGAGTCTCCAATTTAAGAATAATAAACAATTTCGTTCATGTGGCTCCCTTTGTTGATCTTACAGTAAGCCATCCTATGAGTCCAGTTTTCAAGAACTTTTTTAGTGATTTCGGCGCTTATCTCGCAAACGATAGTCGCAATGTTATGTTTTAAAGCTGGAATTGGTTCCAGATTATCTGCATAACATCTTTTCTTAATGAAACCCCATAGAAAATCCGAAGTGTGTGGCCGACGCAGAGAAATGACATTAAAGCGGTTGGTTATTTGCTTTTAACGCTTGAGTCATCTGGACCTTGTAGGCGAATAATGCGAGATCTTTGTGTAGTATACTCCTTATAGGTAGGTGCGACTAATGGCGATCAGCGTCGATGAATTCTGTACTACACTATGGGCCACAGCCGTAAAATTCTCGGACGTGCGTATTGTTCGAGTTTGATGGACAAGTTCTGTTATTCAATAGCAAGTCTTTCTCACGAACTTTCTTTACCAATTTCACTTCAGTGGTTCCGATTTGAGCTCCTTCATCACTAATTATGATTGTTTCGTTCCGCACAACATCAGACTGAGGAGCTGTCAAAATTTCAAGAATTGCCATAGTAAAAGAGTTGCCATAGCCTATGATTTAAAAACAAGTCAATAATAGATGGCCCACTCTTATTAACATTTTGAGACAATATTAATTCAGAACAATTATTGTCATGCTTTATCCGACATTACAGTTTTTTGCGATTCTAGTATAGATATTAATGCTGTGTGCCTTAGTCGACTAAACTAACTAAACTAAATTGTAACGAGTTCATGCTATATCTAAATGGATGGAACTACCTCAAAAGTAACTTACTGTGGCTCAAATTGAAACTAAACTAAACCGAAACGTATTATAGTTTTTTTATAGTTTAAAAGTAGTAGAGTTATTTTATACTTTTTGTGAAAAATCACCAAAAAGTTACATTGGAAATATACTTTTCAGCTACCCCCTATGAGGCAATAGCGGAAGCTTGAACAATTTGAAAGTTTAGTTTGAAAAGTCGATTAAGGCACTCAGAATAAATTCCAAAACCGATTTTTTTTTAAAATTATATTCCATAATGCAGGCACACCATTCAAATTTTGAAAAACAGTTGTAGTGCTTATGATTGAAGGTACAAGATTATATTATGAAAATTAAATTTAATATATGCACAGTTGGAATCAAGATGTTATTTTTATGTACGAGTATCAAACCAAATGTCTACTCTTTAGTAAACTCAAAAGGTCCGGTACCACTGTGGTGAAGATAATCAAGTCAAGTATGTGATGAAAACCACTCATCAACCTTTCGGTATTTTGAAAACTCTTTATACTTTGATCTTAATCAATTTGATTCGTACTCATGACAAAAAACACATTTTTGATTGTACGGCTTCATGATATCGTGTTACCATTCAATTTTGAAATAATTCTTTCAATTTATAGAATTACGGACTGCGGTTGAATTATAAATCAGTCTTATGATTTAATCATATGCATATGCTGATGACCAGAGTATGAAATTACTTTTAGTTACCTAAAAACTTAATTGAATGTAGAATTGGACCGTTATACATTTTATACGGGTATTCCTAATCACGACGTGAAAGTCACGGTATCATGCGTAATTTTAATTCAAGACCATTAAGAAATTAAAAGTTTTATATAGACTTACCCACGTAAGAGGCTGATATTAATGAACACAAATTTGACCCACCTATATAAATATGAGTATTACTATGTTATTTGATGCAACCAACCAACCATCTTCGAAAATTTTGCATAATGCTTAAGCGGTTCGTTCAATCAATTTATCAAGTCGTTTTCACAGTGAAAATATGCAATTTATAGAAACAATTTTTGAAACTGGTAACACCACTAATTTATAATTAAGCGAACATTAACATTAAAACTGTTGTATAACAACAAAAAAGTTTAACCTTCACTGCGCCGATCATAAACGTGCAAGTATACCAATCATCACAGAAAGGTAAACACAATTCATGTTTGTTCATCAAAAACTATTTCTTGGAGTAGAGTGCAGCAACAACATCAACCATAACTCATTTTTAACATTTTTTAATTGAAAATTATAAATATATACGTTTTCTTCTCATTTTAAGGTGAGTCATTGTTTGGAATATATTTCAATTAAAATGTTGAACGTGTACTGAAATCAACGGATAGATGAATGCAATTGGAAAATAATTACTGTATATACGTAAGTTGTTCTTTTGGATTTTATTTATTAGTTTTAGCGCTCGATACAATCAGGTTACCAGCTGCGCAGGACTTATTCATTGTGCACATATTATTATACGCACATATTATTATACCTATTTATGGTGCTACTTCAATTTTTATGTTTTGATTTATTTATACTCTAAAACCTTTGAGCAACACAGGTAACATCATAAACTGCTTAATATATTTAATTTAGTTGCATTACGATTTTTAAGACGATCTTCTTAAAGGAACTGGTAAAATTAATGAGATTTTAGTGGGGTAATAAAAACGTTTATGTATTTTATTGATTTTGTAACGTATACGTTTTTATGTTGATACCATTTTATTGGTCTGAGATTTTAATTAGCCCGATCTAATATTCAGGTTTGCATTTGAACCGATACTAAATCATTCTCATTCACCCTATACGCACAAGAAGTTTTTAATTAATCGAAACAATATTGTTGACAAACCGTTTCACGTCTATATACTGTACTGTGCAATGTAATCCGTACAGGTATACTTTGTTGACCAATGAGATCTCTTTTAAATTCTTCATTTGTTCCACGTTTATTTTGGTGGAATTTTTTCCTTTTTTATACCCTTGTCTGTATGGCAGCATTACTGTGAATTATGGGCTATTATAATGAGTGAATTGGGCACTTATTTATCTAAAGTTTGTTAATATTTGAGCCTAGAATTCTATAAATAAATAATTGAATGTTCATAAACAATGAGTGGAGCAATGATTGAATTCCCAAAACATTCGCCAAACATACAAAAAATCTATACAAAAAATGATTCTAATCTATACAAAAAATGATTTTACTGCCATGCTAAATGGACCCTATATGCCATTAAATGCTCGGGTTTTCAGGCTAATGCCTGTTTATTGTCAATATCTCTAAGACTTTTTGCACTACCATTAGCATGCAACGTAAAGCTTCCTGTCTTGGATTCAAATTTACAAAAAAAGCGACAAAAGCCCAATTTCGAGGAGCTAAACATCACAGAATATGAATGGTTAATGAAGTCAGCTTACGCTCAAATATATGGACTAATGGTACAGTAATGTGCCAATTTCAATTAATCTAGGAGTTCTAGATTTGAAAGGATTGGTTGGTTGGAGTTGGAATACATTTTGGACGTGGTATGGAATTCAACAGGCATCTTTTAAATACAGTTCTGTATACTTAACTAAAAAGGATTCCTCTTTGTGCACTTATTAAAATTCTTCGGTGGTGACAATTCATTGTGTTAGCCTACTCAGCACAAGCATATGTAAGTAATGAAAGCACTAAACACTATGCATTCGTTTATAGTTTTAAGGCCCCAAGTCCTACACGTTTCAGAGTAAAGAAGAAACTTTTAATATTTTCTGCATTCCTTTTGACATGTGACGTGACACCGAGTCTTTCATTAAAATCAACTCCATTCACAAGCACCAAAGGTGTTCTTCTTATACCAAGAGTGCTTTTAGGTTGGATCATAGCTGTTTTCGCTGAAAAAGCTCCATCTTATAGCTGCAACACCAAATAGTCATTTTGTTGATTTACCACTTTGTGCTAGTTCCTGAACGCTTTGTTTAGGAATGAAAAGAACGTTACATATTTTTTCATCCGTGATTTACTCTACTATTATAAAGACGATGTTTCAGAGGTGTGTATTGTTTAATCAAACCTTTGAAGTGTGCCATAATCAATGATTATAGATGCAAACCTATCAGAGAGATATTTGTTTATGATTGAGTCTCCTTTCCTAATGATAATTACTGTGCCATTTTTCTATACCTTTGGCAAAAGGTATTGTCTTTTTACACAGTTGTTTAGGAATCTGTGTTAATAGGCCCAATTTTAGCTCTAAATTCTTTATGCGCTTTTGCAACTTGATGCAACACGTAGTTGTCAGTCAGGCCCTCTCTATTTGTTAAGTCCGTGCTGCACAAATTTTCATTGTTCGGCAATTTATTATGATCTGTATTGTACTTCTTCAGACTTAATTGGCTCGTTCTATTCGTCGCTGAAGTTTTTATTATGGCATGATACATATTTTTCATTTGCAGTATTGCAGTTGGGTTCTTCTCTTTTTGATATATTTTGCGCATCTTTGTTACTGTTGCTTTATTGGTGGCTAACTCATTAGGTCACCAAGGCAGTTTCCACAGAAGTGCTTTTGCCACAGACACCAATGAGCGAGCTTATGATTCTGTGATGTACTACGTCCACTTCCTCATTGGATAAGCAGCTCATGTTTTCTGACCAATCTTGCCAAGTTGTAGCGGTCTCACGATTTCCATTTTTTTGAAGCTGTGGCTTGTTTGCTTGTTTGTTTTTTACACGACTTTTCTAAAAATCCACGAAGAAAATAAAGACCGTCGATGCAGAGAGATCCAGCTGACGAAAAAGCTCTTTCAGAATTGATGCTTTTACGCGGAACTACCAATCAATAATTATACACCGTATTTTAATGACAATCACGATCACTTCCACCTTCATAAAGGAAATCTGTCTATTTCAACCTAGGTAATTCAGCTTGTTGTTAGATGTAGATGGAACAGCAATATTTTGAAGTCATTGTTTAATTGCTAACTGTAACTTATCTTGGTTTGACAGTTAATCAGAAGTTGATTAACTAACATCTGATCCAAAAGTATCATTTAAATTAGGTTCACTGGCTGGCCCTGGTACCGACAATTTTTCAACTATTTGATGAATAAATTTTCTGACATTAACCTTGGCAAACAAATGCTTTTATTGCCACCAGTAAATTTGAGTCTCTACGGCATAGCATTTCTACCATCAATTTTACAGGTACGAGTGCTAAAATTATATCCACAATTAAGTAAGCTCTTCTGTAGGGGAAGAAGTGGTGGTAAACTCCGTGAAGCACAATCTGCCGGATTGTTTGATGAGAGTACATGATTCTTAAGTTATCTCGTTATTGAAGAAATGATTTCCGTGGTTCGATTGCCCATGAATGTGCTTCCGCTTTCAGGTGGCTCAATCTAAAACTATCTGTGAATCCGCCCATGCATGGATTTTAGATATTTCCAGCTAAGTTTCACTTTGTACTAAACTGATTATACTTGTCAACAGAATTGCAGCACAAAGGCCAAGTATATGAAAGAGTGACTTGTCGAATTGGAGTTTCCTTGATTTTGCCGGAAATTAGATGCACGCAGAAGTGATTCCTTCTGATGTGGTTACTTTCTCGAATACAACTGCACCGTATGTGTTTTGGCTTGCATCACAAAAGCGTCGATGGGAAATTTTTGATCCCATTCTAAACTGATAGTTAATCATAGTTTTTGTATAAATATTTTGATGACTATATTAACGGTAGCCAACCTTCCAAGAGGGTCGCATAAACGGCTGGCTTCTGATAATACGATATACGTTTTGGGAAAACATCATTACTTTCCAATTGGGTATTAAAGATATAACTGATCTGTTTTCTGGTTCTAATTGATGTCTAATAGCTTGACTTGTTGTACGTCAGTGTGATGACTGTCATTTATGGGTTTTATGTTGCTAATGGTAGCGAAATTTTTATTTAAAAATCCATTTCCGGAGGATACACCCATATTGTGATAATAGGCCGCTAATACTGTTTTAATTCCATAACTTCGGCTTGAATACCGGCTCCAGTCATCAGGTCATCAATGTAAATGTCATAACGAATAGCGTTACTAGCAAAAGGATGTACATTTCGATTATCATCGGTAATTTTTTTATTACTCTAGTCGCTAAAACTGATGAGGGTGCTAATTCGTAAATAACGGTGGTCAAACGGAAGTGGCGAATTGGTTCGGATAATGACTACGCCATACTATTTGTTGATAGTATTGTATCGATGGAAGTAATATGAATTATGGCTACTATGGTAAATTTATGCTCTCTTAACATCGTGATTATAGCGTGTAGTGAATTTTAAACAGTTGAATCAACAGCCAAGCAATCGTTTAGTGATATTTCTTTTGTTGTCTTTGCAGACCCATCAAAGATAACTCTCAACTTGGTTATCGCACTAGACTGCTTTAAAACTCCACGAAGATGTAAGTAGTATCCATACTCAGTATTTTCGGCTGGTTGAATTTCCCTCATAGGATGCAGATTTTTATAATCACTCAAACTCTTGATAAAGTCTCCGAAATTCTGGTTCTCTAGTGAACCGAAATTTCATAGCTCTTAATCTGTGAACGGTAATGATTTATTCAGGTTTTGAGGTGATTTTTTAAAAGATAAGGCAACAATAAATCTACCATCACTTTCCATTAGAGTTGAAGTGTTGTAAACATTGAAAGTAAATTGTTGACTATGTTATCTTCATAAGTTCCAGAGGCTATCCCTCCTAATATGTACTGTGTTTTGTAGAATTATATCACCATTACTGAATACTGATTTTGATTTGCGCGGAGTTCCAATAGTTCAAAGAAATTATAGCACCGATTAAAACTTGGGATAGAGAAATTGCGAATAAAAACTGAGGAGGTAGATTTGACTTAATTTTGGATAAAATGCCTGTAATTCCGGACGATTTGCTAGTCGTACTATTAACGAAACCGTTCCTTTTGTGGATGCAGCGCTTCAATTTCCTAAGCCATTGATTGATAATTTTGCATTAACTTGCATCAAAGCTTAATCGCTGCACGCAATCTTCTATGATAAAGGTTACTTGAGAACCCAAGTCTAAAAGCTCACGACATACTAGTACTCGTCCATAAAGGAATCCAACATGTTGATAAGTGCTGTGGGTAAGATCGTTTTCTTTACACTACCTTGCGCGAACGATGTATAATACAGTTGTTGTAATTGACGACGAGAGCTGATTTGAAGATGGTTTTGATTCGGCATCTTCGACTGTATGTAGTAGTGTATTGTGTCGCCGTAAATCATTTATCAGTTGTTTGACTCGTGTAAGGCGTGTTTTCAATTCTTCAATATGAACCTCATCCTCATCGTTAAAAGATCTGACTTTAACAAACTTGAGGTTTGTAATTTTACCTTTATTGGATGACCGCTCTTTCTTTAAATCTTGCTTATCAGACATTTTGATTTATGATAATCAACTACTACTAGTTATGATAAATAACTCTTAACTACGAGTTACAATTGATCGTAATTTACAATGACCATAATAGTATTTTAGTAAAAAGTAGTGTCAAAAGATTTTTTTTTGAGGTATCACACTTCGAACGGATCACTATTTCGTGTTTTATTGATCAATTTATGCATATTTGCAATTTTGTGGTCTAACCACTTAAAATAGATTTACTTTGAAAAAATATGACAGGTCTATATTAATGCTCTATGGTAAATTTAGACTAACATTTTTGAACGACTTTCACCAACTGACACTAAAATTGAAAATAAATGATTTCGTTTAATTTACAAATTGTAAATGGCCTACTAAGGAATAAGTTTATATGAGTAATTAAAAGTTTGGATTTGACAGCATCGAATGAAAGTAGTTTTTCTAAACATTTTTCAAAATGCTCCGTTGATCTAAATTAATGATTTTAAACGAAATTTAGAAATAATTGTAACCTTTATTTTAATATCTCCATCTCTATTGTGGCATTTGAAGTTAGATAGGATTTCCTATACTATATAAAAATATGTTTCTTCAAAAACACGACTTGAACGACACTTGAAGACGACTTCAAGAAACACGAGGTAATCGTAAAAGCATAATAATTTTACGACTATGTGAAGTCGCACAATCCAAAGTGTTGAAATGAAAACAAATGATGAACATTTACCACTTTCAAATTAATTTTACATCTCCACTGGTAGATATTTTTTTAAGGCATAAATAATACATAAAACAGGATGATTTTAATGTTTTCAGATTATTTATTTTTAGTATGTAAATGTGTCGGTTGGTTTGTGAGCTCCAATCGTAAATTTTTTTCGATTGTAATCGCACCAAACATTTGTATGAACAGCTAAATGAAAATTGAAACAGTCCGAATTTCATTGCACCATACTGTACATCATAATATAAAATATGATTATGTACCCATGACCAATTATATTCGTCTAACACTCCCAAATGGATAAGACCCCACGAACAAAGTATATAAATATGCGCGTAGAACATTTATGAATTATTGGCTCTAAAATCGTGACAAAAAGTGACAAATTAAATTACGAAAATTAAATTTTATTTCATATGTACATGAATCATGTGCGCGGTTCCAAATATTTCCGCAAACTGATGAACTGGAAATATTTTTTATATATGGGTGCATGTTAAACCGACATATTGGTGGATTAACATGAAAATATGTATGAACTCATTTATGAATTGTTTTACAACACATATTTCGATTGTTTGCTTTCATTAAGTAAATTACCTTAAATTACCTTAAAAACAAAAAAAAAAAAAAAAAACAAATAATTAGAGAATATAATTATACGATCGTAATCAGTTGAACTAATTTTCGTAAGGTGGGGAGATGGTTTAAAAATTACAAATGTATGTTGTTATTATTACTGAATGCTTTACACAGTGTTGTAATGTGTTTATGCTCATCTCTTGCATTAAAAGAAATTGATGGTGACTGATCCTGTAACGAAACATTGAGTTGCTATAATCATTGAACTTAGACAGCAACTTGTTTTTGTATTAGTTAGTAAAAATTATTCTTATGATTATGATCTGATTTGACATTCCCAAAATATTTTTTAATAACGATCGTAATCGATATAAAGCGCCTACAGTCCAACTGTGGGTCTAACGAAACCCATAGGTAAACTATATAGACATAAGAAAAAAATCTTTAATTGGTTATTGCATTTCTTATTGTTAGCTCACATAACATAACAAAGAAACATCAAACTTGTATTCGAAAAAGTCACCTGTCTTTATTTTTTGCGCGTACAATTGTGTGTCTGTGTGTGTGTTATTTTTTTGTTTTAGGTTGGTTCTGTTGAAAATTTATGACGGAATTTTAATGATTGGACTTTTGCATTGTTGTTGCTATTGGTATAAACCACTATACTGTTTATTTAATTCGACTTCAACGTTTTTTTTTCTCTCGCGTTGTGCTGCTACCTTTGTACACACACACACAAATATTGAATGCTGCTTCTGCTTATTTGTTGTTTTAAGCGATTTATTTAATTTATTTTTTGTAACGTGTAGACAAACGAAGAATTAAATAAATTCGCGAATTAAGTTTTACTGTAGATATAGTTGCTCAACAAATATTTGTATAATGGTGTCCGTTTGTACTGCGGAGTTAACGATAGGAGCATTCGACCTTCTACATTCTGCTATTGCATTAAAAAAAATTGTGTGTTTAAAATGGTTTGTGTCACTCATTAAACCAATTTCTGCAACTGAATAATATTATCTTCATAGATTCCCGGGACCGGAGGCATACCTTCCGTGGTGGTGTTCACTGCGCATATTCTGCACAAATGGTCTTTTGTCATCTTTCGCCTCACGCAAGACCGTATCGATTCTTATTTTCGAGCATTGTGATAATAATAATATACGGTTAACGTAGGTCTTCAGCTTCTGTGGAGGTCAGCCTCATAAATGATTCCGATATGTCAAGTAAAGGTACTGGTAGCTTAAAACCACTTTGCATCATGCGACCACCATTTAGTAGCATTGCTGCGATTCCCATTGTAGCACACGGCAAGGAAACTTTGCCCAGACCTCGTAATGAATAAAATAAGCGTCAAATAAAGAAAAGTGTTTTCTGATCCATCGGACACTTCAATCTAATAGATCATCATGATTTACAGCCAAAATAATTTTGCCCAATGCATCCAACTGGATTTTGTTAAGCATTGCAAAACGTTTCTCGCCTTCACGTGCTGCTGGAAATCTGATCGTATGCCTCCTTTTTTGGTGCATCTCCTAGGCAAATGTATTGTTGCACAAGTGAATCCGTGCGGCTTAAGAATTTTGTTTGTAAGGCTTTGTCTTTTCATCATCATTTTGTAAATAATCCAGTATTAAATTAGCGATATGGTCTTCCCATTATTCCAGAATCAATTTATTTAAGCCACTTCATAGGTCCCACATTGCCGATTTGGATGCTTACCATAAGGGAACAAAATCCATATGATGGCTTAAAAAATGTAAATTGATGAGCTATGATCTGTTGGATATCGTGTTTTTTTTGGATAAATGCAAAAGTCGGGTTGATCCGACTGATGATGACGTCTTAACACCATGTTCACCATCGAAGTTTTTTCGCAGTTATCGTGAAAATGAGCACAATTGGAATTGGGCGTATCAGAAATTAATTTTTGCCGAAACCACATGCCGAAACCACATGATATTTATGGAGCTGTGCTCCATAAATATCATATGGTTTCAGCAATTCAATTGTTGCTTTATTCCCGTATACATTTATAAAGTTTTTATAAGTATTTTGCTTGTCTCGGAAGGTGTATGATCTGTAGAACTGACAAATGGCGGAGAGAGAGCCGCAACTGTGTTCTTTGATTAAAGATTTGATTGATTGCTTCATTACGAATTTAATGGTTTCGTCATTCTCGTGCTATGCAGTAGCCTTCGATGTGCTTACTAGCTATTGTTGTTAGAGCATCCCACAATTTCTACCAAATTGCAAAGCCTACTGTCAAATATTTTAGGTGTTTTTTTCTATAAAATGGTTGTTTATTTACGATTAAGTTGTTTGCTGAACACGTATCGGTCCTGTGTTTTGATTCGAACCGCTCATCGTAACGTTGTGACCAATTGTGTGTAAAATCATTTAATATGGACGCTAGCCCCCTCCAACGATTGCCAACTAATATAGTTTAAATCGAGTTGCCTTTAGAGGGTATCTAGTCGTAAAAAGCAGATTGAATCGGAAAAAGCGAGTTCGACTTTATAGTTGCTCTGGATAAAATTTCCTCCTAATTTTTGGAGTACATTTTTTTTGGTTTATGTCCTTACAATATTTTCTATTTGTTCGTCAGTGTACAGTGGAAATCCAAAATTACCTTTTGCTAGATGCACCACACCACGACACCTTCGCGTATTTGATTACTAATGCAAAATGTAATCTTACACTTGAAAAGGGAACCAAAGGCTCACAAGTGCCACTACTTGTTGCAAAGCTTGAAATTTGGCAACTTGACATCCTCTTCTAGATAAAGAGGTTGCAACAGTGGCTTTAAATGGTGCTCACTTCATTGGGAAACGACGTCTCCTTGTCAAGTCCAAGGAAAACATCGGGTTAATAGAATAGGTTGAAGTCAAACCCAGGGGTATTTAACGTTATTACAAAATTTCTAAACATAACGTGACTCCCAAACTTGAGACAAACGGATCCCCGATTGCATGCAAAACACGAAAACTGGCACTGGACAAATTAATCATTACGAGGACAATATTCTAACATATGTTGATGTGATTTGGATTTTCCCGCAGTCCTTAGTCCAGTCCTCTACATCTTGTAGAAAAAAAAAAAATGAAGAGTGAAGACAGTGTGGAGATTTTTGGGCACTTATATTAAAGTCACGATTCGAGATCGGTATCCAATTCCACATCTTTAAGATGTTACTCAGCGTTCCTATAGAACCGACGCATATTCCTAAAACTGCAATTTCGACACCTTTTGGACTTTTTGAATTTAGTAGAATGACTTTCGGTCTTAGGAATGTAGCATAGTCGTTTTAACGTCTAAAGCATAAAGTTTTACGAGGACTTGACTTCTCTTTTGTATATTTGAACGACGTGCTCACTGCCTCTTATCGAATTTCTCGAATACATAAAAAATCTTCGCTAAATTAAGAACAGTCGCTTTCCAATTCAGTAGCAGCAGTTAAAGCGTCCGATAACAGCAAAAATAAATTTACAGACGCTGTTTTACTGATTCATCCATCACCGGCAGTTATTTCGAATACTTTCGACATCTTCTCAAAGGTCGTACGTTCGCTCTCTACTCTGATCACAACCTACTGGTCTATGCTATTAATCAGAATCCGGAAAAAGCATCTCCTCGTCAATTGGATACTTAGATTTTATTAAAAAAATTCACGACTGATATCCAGCGCATTTCTAGCATAGATAATGTCATGCATCTTATGGAGTAACTGTTCTCAAAATTGAGCAATTCCCGGTTTCTTTCAATTCGGAAAATCTTTATAATACAATACTACGATGCCTACATCTCGGCCATTTATTTCGCTAAATTTCCGAAAACAAGCTTTCGATGCGTTTCATAAATTTTCTCATCCTAGTGTTAAAACTTCCATTAAACTATTCAGACAAAATACTTCATAGACGTGCAGATAATAGTTTAAAACTGTTTACCACGCCAAAAGGTTAAAGTCTTACGACACACTAAAGAAATGTTCTGGATTCAGATCCAGATATGATCGAGTTCTGGAACTGAAAGTTAATCCAAATAAGGAACCGAAACCTTATCCGGAAATGTTCCGGATTCAGATACAAAAACAGATCTGGAAACGTAGCTGGAAATGTATCCGGTTTCGGATCCAAAAACGGATTTGCTACCAAATACAAAAATGTCCCGGAAACAGATCCGCAACTATTCTAGATTCAGATCCGGATATGATACAGTTCTGGTACTGAAACTGCAAGCACTACTACAAGCGTGCTTGGCTATCGAAAATACAACAGAAAAATTTTGAATTTTTGTTATTGATGGCTTTCATCTAAAAGTCTCTGTGCAAGTATAAAAAGTAAACAAACTAAAAGTAGGTCTTCGATTTGGTTGGATACGGCGGAAAGTAGGACATTATTAACAACGAAAGAGTTGCGAAGAGCTTATGCCCAGAAAATATTGCATGGATGAAAACAAAAAAAAAACGCTCTAGCCACTTTATTCAATTAGAATGCTAAGTGAGCGCACTTTTCGAAAACCTCATAGGCTGGGCTTCTAGGAAGAAGGTCTTCTAGGCTTTTACTGGCCTTCTCGGAAGAATCTAAAATGTCGAGATTTTGATAAGAAAGGCCGTTAATTTTTATTAGAGGTCAATATTAAGCTATCTTGCTATTGGTCGCTATACCTATAGGCCTAAAACTATGTGTCATTTTAGACATAAAATATAGGAAAATTGGAAATAAATGAATCCCATAAGTAACCTCAAAATCTGAAAACTTGATAATTGATTTTTATGAAATTTTAATGAAGTTTTGAAAACTAATCCCCAACTAATTCAAGCACTCAAAATGTTTAAACTTAAACATAAAATCAATGCACAAAAAGCTTAAAGTTTTCATGAAACTTTCAAATTATGATTTTTCGGTTTTAATAATAAAAAGAAAAAAAAATGTATGTCGGTCGGTGTGTTACTCGACTGATATTCAAGAGTTGGAGAATTTTTTTTTTTATTTGTAATTTTATTAATAAAGTTGCAGGTAAAAACTATAAATTTAATCACATGCAATATGTCATGCCAGGTAATATTATTTTAGTTTTATGTTTTAAGTTTTTAGGGAAGATATTTTAATGTTATATAGGCAATATATGTATGTATATAGCGAAAGAATGTCAGTGTCTACCCCAACGAACTCACAAAGTATAAAAATTGTTATTCGTTATTTACCGACTAATTATAGTTTTGCGTTTTACCATAAATCTGAATTGGTATATATTGATTCCAAACCATAAATTACAACATAAAAAATCGTGATTTGGAAATCAGGAAAATTTTTGTATGAATCACGACATATTTTTTTGGCAACTCGAGATGAAATCTTATTTTGTATGTTGTCATCGTATTTCCGAGAATTTACTCTGAATCATCAGATGAATCAAATGTTGAAATTCTACTTTAGAACGACAAAAGTTTGTATCCTTTACAAAGGCATAATGTATTGGATTTTAATTGTGGAAGTTATAGAAAATCACATTAATCGTGTGTGGACCAGACCCAAAGTGAAAAATTGTACGGTCTATAACTGGCCAGCGAGTGTATGTATCAATCAATATTGATATTGAATCTTAGTTTTGGTTCCGGTTTTTGGATCTAAAATTGGATAAGTTTCCGGATCTAAATTCGGAACATTTTCAGAACTGGTTCCAGTTATATTTTTGGTTCCGTATTTAAATATGGAACCAGATATGAAAATGTGCTAATTTTAAATTGGCAAAAATGTCCAATTCTGGATCTAAAAAGGGAATCAAAATATATTATTATTTTTAAAATTTGTCTGTTTTCTTGATTGTATTTGGATTGTTGATGGGGCGTTTCCAATGATTGCAAAATCAATACTTGTGTCGATGTATAGGTTAAAGAAGTCTGAGTTAGCTTGTCTGATCAAACGGGTTTATTGCAAAAATTGCGCAATTGCAGTCTTAGAACTGTTACTACTCTGTTGTTTCTAAAGTTGTTTCACCGAGTTTCCACCATGTTGTCAAGCCAGTATGCTGTTTGAAATAGTCAATGCCATGTTTTTAATCAGCGATGAAGGGTCCTTCTTTAGCGGACTTTTAAGATACATAAATTGGTAAATTTTGAAATATTTGAAGAAACTGTTATATTTTCCATCATAAATTTTACCTTTTGGGAAGTGTTTGCCGTAAAATCGAGAATTATCATAAATCTTGCTACTTTTAAATTATGGCATTTTAGCCATAAATTCGTATAGCCTATCACCATTCGGTTTAAAGTGAACTACCATACATACTTCTTCAGTTCGTCACAGAATCTTAAATCCATTCTTAAAATTAGTCGTGTTTTTTGTGTGGTATCCAATATTCAAGCTTTTTAACAAAACCAAGCTTGGAAATGTAACTGAAAAGGCGGTTAAATAACGATGTTTAGTGGTATGGCTAACACATTTATGATGGGTTAATATAGAGAACTATACAATGGTGGATTACATTGGTTTGGTAAGGATGCAAATATTTCTATATATTTTTTGCCCTTGCGGCATTTATAAAATCTATGTGAGTCACCTTTCGAATCACTTCATATGTGCCTCTCTCTCTCTTTTATCATTTTTTTTGTATATCTGGTTTAGTCTAGTTAAGCGTTACAGCCTTTGGTGATGTGCCTTGAAAGAAGAGCACAATTTGGTCTTATGTACTATTTGGAAAACCATATAAAGAACTGGGGGTCTTGATCAAAACCGATGCAAGCAGTGGTCTTTAAAAACCGATTATTATTATTTTTTCCCGAACTTTCTATTCTCGTGATTATCTCATGATTTTTATGACTTTCTCTTAGCAGAAAAATCTGTGATGCCACACCTTGGCGCTAAAGTGCTGCTAAATTGCTAGGGGTAAACGATACTTAAGGTCTCCTGGTTAATTTTATTTTAATTAATTTGTTTTAAGTGATTTTCCACCCTAAGCCCCTAAGGGTGCCAAAACTCTGCGCTATATTTTTTTAATTCCGTCTCATTGGATATTATTGTAGGCTCACTCTAAACGTAAATTTTATTTGCTTGAAACGCGGTGGTATGTGTTTAGGTAGGTTGACTGATTGCACTGATACATATTTCAATCAAAGCCAGATATTCAAATTACCAACTCATGTATATCGGTAGCTCTACTAAGAGCCACTCTGTACTAAGGGAGTTTTTCCACATTTGTTTCTCTGAAAGTAATCGCATTTCATGTTAAATTTAACTTTTTCTCAAAATTGGGCAAAATAAAAATATATCATCAAGCGTTTCACAGTTCGGTATAATGATGATCAATGTCACAGTTGATATTCCTTTCGAGTTTTTCTTGAGGTCAGGTTAAAACATGGGTATCAAGCCTGTTAGGTTTTTCTGCTGAGTATCTGCTTCTGAGGTACCAAATTAGTTTATGAAAACAAATACAAAAATTAGGAAAATGTCTAAAATTAACTTTATGGTTATCAAGAATATTTTTATCAGAATTTTCTGTTTCGAATTTTGATTTAAATTTTGTATATCTTTCATACTGTTCCAATTTCTCTAGAGTTTAACCTAGAGACATCTATTAATTAGCATTAGTACTAGTAAAAATTGAGCAAATAAAATAGAGTAGTGACATCTCGAAAGAAGTAGAATGAAACACTAGAAATATAGAATAGTTATACTTTAAACGCTAAAGAGTTAAGAGTTAAAGATTAGTGTCATAGCTCCCACTAGTGGCAAGCGGATAATCTAGTGAAGTTGAAGTGAATTATTGTGATTAAAATAAAGGATAGTTGTGTTGATATTGTAGAAAGTATTGTGTGTGGGAGCAAACATCATTTGATGTAGAAACTGTTGTGTAGTGTCTGTTTGTTTGTGAAGTGTTGTGTACTTGTTTGTGGACAGTGGTAATCAGTGGAAGTTATTCACAATCCAGTGATACGAACTGGCCATTGATATTTTAATGCGCGATGATCCGTAGCAACGTGAAACTTTTATTGAATTAAAAATTATTGAAAGTTAGGATACTGAAGTATAGGCGGAAATGTAATGACTTTTTCAAAGTTTCAAATGCTTCCTCACATTTCGCATTGCATAATACTTCTTTAAGACGCAACTTTGGTAGTATTGCAAACAAGTTTTTTTTAACCCTTCGATAATAGCTTCCTAACCCTAGAAAAGCTTTTATTTCTTTTGGAGTATTTTGTCGTGAGTAGTTTACAACAGAGTCGATTTCCAGCGGTTCTGGTTTTATTTCATCGGATCCAATTATGTAAACTAAATATCGAAGTTCATTTCGTAGAAATTGACATTTAAGCGGATTGAAAAGTATAAGGGGCTCCTTTTAACCCAAATGACATTTTATTGAAGTGGTAATGTCCTATATATCGGTCCTAATGCTGTTTTCAATTTGTCCGGCACAGACATTTGAACTTGCCGATAACTATCTATCTTTTCAACTATCAACTATCTGACTTTTTCAGAACTTCTCTAGGATTGCAAAATTCCAGGGGTTTTCATTTACTTGAATATTTTTTTGTTTTATCATATCGGCAATTTTATTTCAGTTTTTACGCTGAGGCAATCTGTATGGTTTTTGCTAAATAGGCGCAATGTTCCAGGTTTCAGAAGAATCGAATGTTTGAATTTTTCTGGAGGCTTGTCTGGTTTTGGTATCCATCCCATTGTATAGGGAAATATTTAGTTCTAAGTACTGCGTTGAATAACTAGGTAAGAATATTCGATTTCCCTAATCTGGCAACTTTTGTAGAACCGTTCCTGTGATAACATCATATCCTAGCACTTTTTTTGGATTTAACTCTCACTTGGTCACTGTTTTTACTTTAACGGTAGAAATACTCTTTCGAAATGGTCTGTAAACAGTGAATATTCTGTGTTTTCTGTTGGTGAGAGTCATGGTAAATATTCCTGAATTGACTGTTTTTTTTTTTCATTGAGCAGCAGTTCTGTTAACTGTTTAAGCGCCTTGCTTAACTTGAGTTTATGTTCCGTTAGTCGATATCGTTGCCATTGCTGTCTTAATTTTATTTTGTCTTGACAAGATTTGAACATTCGTCATTCTGTTCTTTTACATTTTTTACTGGTGTGGACCAAGCTGCCGACTGAACACATTCATTGAGACGTTCCACTAGTTGATCTATATTACGCTCCGTTTTTAATTTGATTTTTGTTTTTAAATTCTCTGTTACCTTATATTTGAAGTGGTTCAAGTTTATATTCAGAATGATTGAAGCAGGCGAGTGGTCCGATAACAAGCATACCAATGACAAGTACTGCATCGCACCACTTCCCTCTTGATATGCAGCTTTTCAAACAGTACATCTGAATTATTTATTTATTTATTTCTCTCACTCGAAGCTCAATTTTAAAGAGTGGGAGTGACTTTTTAATACCAATTTCAAGCCAATACCACCTGGTAGGTTTGGTTCCCCTTCTATTGGAACAAATGGACTATGGTATTTCGTTTCGCTAGGGCTTTAATGACAGCTGGGTATACCTTAGCACCTTTTACCTGAATTTTACTTACCAGTTATTTTTAGGTCAAATTAGTCATTAATAAGTTCCTTTAACAAGACAGTTAAATGATTGATTTTTTCACGTCGGACACAAGTATTGGAGGCTGTATTATTTGTTTTTAGCTGTGGCTTATCTTCGATTTCATTGGGCAAGTAATTAAAGCGTGTAGATAAAGGCACTGTAGGTTGCGATAACCAATGGTAATTTATTATGAAATATATTCAGCTCAGCCGAAACCAGGAATTCGGTTTTGACTGTAAATCCAACAAATTAAATTGCCGGAAAATCCTCATTCCTCTTATTTTAGCCCGTTTCAAATTATCGTTAACTAATGACAGATGAACTGCATAATCCAAAATGTATCCTCCTCCTCATATACGCCTAAAAATCAATAATGAAAAATTTTAATTTTCCATTCACGTCTATTTCAATTTCGAATTCCAAGCACACAAACCTATGTATTTTTATGTGTTCTAGGCTCGAAATAAAAAAAAAACTACGAAAAAATTTGATTAATAGTTTTCAACGAAGGGAGTTTTCCACCGCTTTTTACAAAACATAAACACAGCATAACAATATAATACGATAAAGTGATTTATTACATGTTGTGCCGAGCTAGAAGACCTTCCAAAAAAATTTAAACCGTGTACATCACCATCGTACTCCTAGACCATAAATTGATTTCCGTAATGCTTCACTTAAACTTTTCCGAAACGTATAATACAAATACCTACATATATACACACACAATTTTAAAGAAGAAGAAAACAAATTTGCATTTCGAAGTAAAATGATAACCAAAACATACAAAACAATGCTGAATTTAAAATTTTGTTTTTATGCTTTGAAAGACAAAGAAAAGCATCAATCATTTCCCATCGACGTACAAATACGAGAAAATAAAAAAAAAATCTGCTTTCAAAAGAATTTTAAATTTGAATGGGAAAAAGGCAAAACAGAAGAATTTCCAGTTTCCGTTCGTATTTTTCCATTCTAAAGATGATCTACCAGTTTGGCCAATAACAATAATTATTGCTCTGATTTACTTAAGATAATTAAGATTTAGCGTGACATTGCATGAATTAGAACATGAACGATTATCCGTTAAAATTTTTTAATTGCTCTTCGAACAAACCAACTTATAATACCTTACACTATCGCATAAATCGAATCTCGAAAATCTATAATCGAAAATTTACTGTATTGACTCATGGTTGCGCACTCTCAATTACAACATACAAAAAATTTAGTTTTCGATCAAGATAAATCGTACATCTATGCATCTGTGTTGCTTATAAAGTTGTATCCAAACTTAAGATGTTGATGTAGCATTCATAAAATGAAAAGATACAAAATTTACTTTCCAATTGGAACAACAATTCAAGTCATTGTGAACTAGTCTAGTATTTATATATTTCCCCTTACCCCTATTTTATTTAATACGCCAAAAAAGTAGCTCAAATTCCCCTCGTTCAACACAATTATGCTGTTTTACATTCGAAATATGTTCCCCTCATTAACGCTATAAACATTCCGGCAAATTAATTTACAAACACAACGATAAATTTCATTCATAACAAATTCGTATACAATCAAATCGCCTGTATGTATACAATGTGCTGAATATATTTTACGTGATGCATGCGTAGAAATATAGAAAAAGTAAAAAACGATAAAGAAGAAAATGTATGATCGAACTGTATATGTAAATAACATTTAGGCGAAATCAGTTTTATTTGTCGTTTCAATCGGTTAACATCTCATCCACTGTATAATAAAAAATTTACGTAAGCTTTCGATACAAGTGTACGGAATCGGTTCGGAAAAGTTAGTTTTTCACGTGATTTATTTATTTCTTTTTTTTTTTTGTGAATTAAAGCAATAGAATTGTTTTATGTGAAAATGTGGCAAAAATATTGTTATGTTGTATATAAATGGGAAAAATGTTTTTTATAAGTTTGGTGTAGTCTGTATAGTGCTTGTGTGATTGTGTCTATAGTGTATAGAAGTGTATAAGTGACTTTGATTTTTCATTTATGGTGGAAATTTTTATGTTTATTGTGTAAGTGATTCTAATTATTATATTTAAATATTTTGTGTGCCATGTTCGGTTTCAGACAACAATCAAAATTCTCAGACAATAGAAACAAAAAACTTTAATGCGAAAATAGTTTTTCATGGAAATTCCATTCATTGTAAAGTTTATTTGCTTCGCTTTGTTATATATAGTCTCTTATAAATAAAAGAAAGTCGTCGAATCGATTTGGTGGTTTAGACTTTGTATACAGTACGTCGCTCGAAGGGAAAAACTTTATAGTTGATGATAATCTTAAGAAAACTATATGTGACAAGAATTTCAATTTTATTACTCTCCGCCATCTACGAACATAAAATCTTGATGCCACATAATGATAGTGATCAATTATACATTACATTTTCCAATCTCGTCGTCGTCATCGATGTCGTTGCTTTTTAAAAATTTACGATGTTGAAAAATTTCCATACGAAACGCGATGTTGATTGAATATTAAATACTTCGAATAGAGATGCTTAGAACATGTGTGTGTGTGTGTGTGTGTTGCAGAATCAATTATAAAATTTTATCGCGAAGCCGCAAGCCAACGAACAACAACGAACGAACTTTGTTCACCTATATGTTGGTTTTAGCGATTATGGGAAAGTGGCAACACGACGTGGCTGCACACCTAATGAATAAATTATCTATATCCATGCCGATACGGTGGCTTTAAGCCGCTTTAATATTATTCATATAATCTACACCGAAACAGGTGTAAATTATTATTTCGCACATAATTCATTTTTCCGTATTTCGCCCATAAAATAAAATTTCCCTGTCACAGGTGAGATTTATAGCTGAAGATGATTTTTTTTTCTTGTATATTATGACTTTTCCTATACTTTAACGAATATGATGAGTTTCATCTCCGTACATAAACATATAATATCTGGAACATCTTAAACCCGATTTTAACACACTTAATATAGATGCAGATTTAGAGCTTTTTAATTTAATAAAAAAAAAAATTTCGAACGTAAAAAGCTTTTCGCATTTTCATCTTTCGTTTTTATGTGAAAATTAAATTAAATTTTTCTTGAAAAAATTATGTGAGAATAAAATTATGTGAGCGGGTGGGAAAATCGAAAGGCGGAGAGTGTGAGAGATGATGGCAAAAACGGAAACTGTACGCTATCATTAAGATGAAAAATTAATTTTTAAACGACGTGACGCTTATGTTTAGTTTTTTTTTGTATTTTTATGTACAGTAGTCGTCTGTTCGTATTATATTATGATTTGAAGGAAGGAAATACATGGAAAGGATTATTGTTAGACTTCAGAATTTTCATTTTCAATTGTAGGTAGATACATTTGCGTCGGATAATAATTGTTTGTGGGTGGATTATCTGTTTGTATGTGTGGCCGGAAAATAATGGCTATGGGAAACTATTCGTCTATTACGTATATGGTTAACGGTCATAATTATTTTATTTTATTTTATTTTAATGTGAATTCTATACGCATTGTTTAATGTGAAAAGTGTTTTTCCACAATTATCGTAAACGCGGTTTTATGGTGTTGTGGATTTATGGGCTTAGATTTTCTAAGTCAGATTTGTCTAATGCGTTCATTATCTTCTTGCATGAAATAGCGTCGAAATTCGCCAATACATTTTTTGGCTTCTTAGTCAGCTAATAGCGGCTCAGGTGTCTCATCTTCTTCGGCCTCCATGTTGTTTTGGGAACTTAACAGTTTTGGTCCAATATTGCAGTGTTTGCTGTAAGAAACTTTTGAATGTTTTTCAAGTAATCCAAATCAGGGCGCGCTTTTTTGTCTTTCGCTGTAGTGCTGCATCCCTACTCTGCCACTATTCCTGAAATATAGCCGTGGTCATCGACGCATTTTGGTTTGCATGATATAAAACTGGCAGTATGTTCAATCCTAGACCTTTTAAGCATCTAGGCTTTGCACTTTCTCAATAACTAGCAGCTTACGTTTATCAAAATTACATAAATAAAATTGCTCCGGAATTCTTCCGGATACAACGCAACCTAAAATAGTTTTTTGCAATACTGGCCCACTCATATTTGTTTTAAATTGCCCAGGTCTCGGTTGTTTGACGTGGTAGACTAGAAGTGATTTTTGACAAGATGAGAGACTTAACCATTGGAAGAATTTTCAAATCCAGAAACATACAATCTTCCATTCATTCTTTTCAATCCTAATCTTAGAACACATTACTTGGTTACAAAACTTTCCTGCCAACTCGAATTCAATAATTTTGCGCGACATAAAACACTTTACAAAATTAAAGCGTTTGGAAGAATTGAACCATTATCGGCGTGCAATATATTTGCATAGTGCTCCAATTAATGCTTACTCTAATAACCTGCGTCGATAATGGACTCACGCAATCCAGTCCTACTTTAAAGAAGGGTCTGGCAAGCTTTACCCTTGTGTTTGGTAAATTGCCCATCACATGGATTAACTCTTTTGCATTGTATTGGACACATCTGATGTGCTGTTGGAAATTACTTTTGAAATAATGTTCTGCAATCAATGATCTAGAGTGGTGCTAACTTAAAAAAAAAATTCGTAGAAATTAGTGAAAAAATTAGTAAGGCAATTACCTCTGGATCAATCTCTTGTGTCTGCAAACTTTATGGATCATTTTACCACTATTTAAAGTTGTTGATTACTTCTGGGGCAATCTGCCGGTTTATCGTTTGACAAGACATAAACCATTGTGATCGGGGCATGTCGTTGAGAATTTCGGAAGTGCGGTTACCAAGGAAACCTTCCATTTTTACGAGCTGTTGAAAGCTTATCTAGGATTATCGTTTAATCAGTCCAAGCGTAGATTGCAGTTACTTCATTTTTCATTGAAATTTTAACTGTAATTAATAGCTTCTTTGGATGAACTGCACCGCAGAGCTCTTGTCAAGAGCCTTGATTCACTGGTGAGACCAATGTTTTCGCTGACGATAATTCTATCTGTCACGTGGTAGCTTTGAAAAAATAATTTAAACGAGAATGTAATTGGTGAGATTTATCTCAAAGGGTCAAAGAGATGGATAGCCTCAGATAGGATGCCTCGTTTGGGCAAATGGATCAGTCCTTTTATTGAACACGAAGCTGAAATGTATCTTTTGTTGGGTTTTACTATAATCCGAGGACTTTTACTTATTGGGATTCTTTGATTTCCAGGTTTTCCTTTAAAGCGTGATCAGTTGATGGCAGTTTTTATTCGCCGTTGCTATAGAATTATTCCAAACTTATATGGCAATAAAATACTCATCTTTGCTCCTCTGCCTCGTTCGCTCTCTTACCACATTTCACGAGCATATTGTTGACTCTACAGTTAGTGAATGATTGTTTTAAACAATTTGATTTATTTCTAGCATACGCTGTGTATTTGTGCTTTTAACTCTTACAGCTGCTCTTCTGTTTATTAACCAATACTGTTGACGGTATGGGAATCCCCAGGATAAGCAAATTTAAATTGTAAAAGGGAAATGATCATTCTGCTAAGGTTGTGAGTTTTTGATAGAATAATCGAGGGGTGTTTGTGTTGTCTTGATGTGCAGCTTTGTGATCTTATATCATTTATTCAAAAAATCGCACCGTTCCAGATGTTTGATTTCAAGAATAGACTCGGCATTTTGCACCAATTTAACAATGTATTCAGTCACTTGATTTATTTCGAAAATCGTTAATGTAGATCCCAATCTGTATTTTGGAATTCCTTATCACTGTATTTAACAGCTGTGGGAGTTGTTTCAATGTTTGCGTGGATCTTGTTCTGAGATATGTGAAGCATCTGTTAGCAACAAAAACATTCCATTTTGCAGAATGCATATAAATGGATACAAAGGCTTAACTGACCCTCATAAAACTCTTTATGCAATAAAAATGGGATCATGCAACGTTCTAAGACTGCTGAGATCTGGGTTCCTCCAAGGAATATCGAGTCAAGCAGATAATTATTTATTCGACGTGTTCGTCTCTGAAAGAAGTCACCTACTTAAGAACACTTATCGGCCTGACCCGATTACATCAAATGCGTAATAATCTAGATTGTCACCTCAAACACGTTCTGTTTAAAATGTTCACAAAGTAAATCGATCAGGTCGTGATCTCAAAGAGAAACTCTTCAATCAATTACGAGACAGCTACCAGACAGCTGTTACAGAATATCTAGACCGGCAATCCCGCATTCAGTTTTTACAACCTCGACACAATCGTTCATTGGAAGAAGACCATCGAGAGCTCAAAAGGAATAGTACAATGACCAACGCCATCTTAGATCACCTGTAACGGCCAAATATCTAAATGCGCTAAAAAGGAAACGAGTAAATTCCTTCGACAAAACAAACTTGAATTTATGAAGAGCTGGGTCCCTTTTATGAGGTCGAAGACCGAATGATATCATAATATCAGACGACTCGGATAAGAAGCTAGAAAGAGAAAAAATTCGCATCGTATCGTATGTTTTTGTCACATTTAGCAACTAATTATGTGATAGTGTTAGTAAAAATTAAAAAATAAATGTAAGTTTTCATGAAATAAATTTCTGAATGACACCCCTCGACCACAGTAGCTTTAGTTACAGTCAAAGATTAATGCTTTCAATTTGATGATTCGATCGATTTTCAACACATTCGAGAATGCATCGAAAACATCATTAATCAAAATAAATTGTAATGCGTTGTTGTGTGTGTCTGTGTGTGTGTAGGTTAAAACTGTTAATTAGATCATTACAATGGAACAAAAAACCAAAACGATTAATCAAAAGATGGCAACATCTAAGATATTATATTTCATGTACAAATTTGTCGAAAATAAACGTTCATGGAACTCATTTCATGCCACTATAAATCCGACTCGCATTATTACATCCCACATGTATATAGATCAAAAAATTCTTTGTCAAAACTAAATAACCGCGCGACTTCAACATCCATATATATAAATGCCAACGTCAACCATTGTCATCATTGTCGTTGCCGTCGTTTTATTTTTATTTTTTTTGGTGGTTGTTAAATTTAAACGTTCAGCTATGCGATTTTTCGCGTGTCATTAAAAAATTCCATTTCGGAATTAAACATACACCAAACTATACGAACATATGTACGTATGTATGACATACAAGCGAAATAATAATAATTTTCTATTGTGCACCCAGCACTCAGATATATATATAGTTAAATGTAAAATGAAACCATCCTAAATAAAAAAAAAAATCCAATCCATTCAGCCAAATAATAAAAAATCCCTTGCTCCTCGCGCTCACGTTCCACTTTCCCTCTTGGGGTGACGAGCACATAAAAACCAGAAACATTTTTTTTTATGTTGAATAAACATAATGACATGTTAAATATGTGAAATTAAATTCTTACGTACACGTATGTATGTCTGCATGTGTGTGTGTGTGTGCTGGGAAATTATTATTAAAACTTAAAATTTATGGAATGTGAAAATACACATATCATCTCTCTAACATTATGGAAGGCTCTGAACAACAACAACAAAAAGGAAGTCTTAAATTCCTTCGGTGTGTCTGTGTAATGTATATATGTACGAGAACGAGTACATATATCGTATGGAAAATCGTTATTTTCTGTTAATTAAATTTAAAGAATGTTCTGTTGATAAGAAAGAAAATGGAAAATGCGATACTTTAGTAGTGGTTGTTGTTGTTGTTGGTACTATACGTACATATTATACGTTTGTGATAAGCAAGCCATATATGTGGAACAATTTGGTTTCTATTTGAATTTTCCAAGAATTGAATTGGATATGTAGGTTACGACAGTGAAAGTGGAAGTTAAATGTGCGGTAAATCATTTTAATTTCAACAATCCTACTATCACAAAATCACATTAAAAAGTGCTGGTGGTAGTTGCAATAAAATTGTCATGTTGTGAAGATCATTAAAACATTACCACCATAATTGCACAATCTTTAGGATCAGCTAAGATTATTATTGGATCTTGATTGTACCTTGCATACTGCGAGGGCGTCAAAGATGATGATATTAGAGGAAAATTTGAAATTGATAAGCCTAAAAGCTTTTAAAGACCCTAAAAGAGACTATTACAGCCAAATCCTTAACCTCCAATTTCCGTTGCCATTATGTCTATCATTTTTAACTATCATTTTTAATTATTAGCATTTCTGCCTCTCTAAGTGTCGTAGTTCTTCATATTTTTTGCAGTAATACTTCATACCATTCTATACGTTCTCTTGGACTCCAGCAAACAGTCAATAATATTTGTTGCTGCCAGGTTGACCCCCGAAGACCTAAATTAGTCAAATCTTTGGTTGACAAAGCGCGAACATTCAAATAACGGCAGTTTAAAAATTCCATCATGCAAGGCGAGTCACAAAGTAGGAGCTAGCACCGACCCTTTTCGAGTTGAAGGTATTTTTGACATCTAATGTGACCACCACAATATTTTTTGAAATCTCCCTTCCATTTGACACGTGTAATTGCCTCTCTAGCGTTACCTATCACGAGCTTAACCGCCCCAATGGTAGAGCAGACCTTACGGAATCCATATTGATTATCAGGGGGGTAAGTTTCTTTTTTTGTAATGGCTCCCGCATTCCTTAGCGTTTGATCTTATCTAATATTTTACCAGATTGGCCGAAATGTTGTGGATTATCCACTGACGGAACTTCTTCCATTGACACCAGTGGAACTACTTTTTGATTGCCCAATTTTCAACAATTCTGGGAACGACGGGCATGAATTGTAAGTACCGTTGAACCTTATCATAACTGTTCTATATAACTTGCTCTAAGGATCCCGCTCTACCTCTCCACATTTTCTTTAATAGAATTTTTAAGTAATAAACGAGAAGTATAATGTTGTTGCCCTAAATCGTATTTCGTTTCGGGTTTTGCACGTTTATATAAGCGTCTAGCACAGAGACATCTTTTGGTAGATCAGCTATTTTTTTAGGCCCCTAGTACTAACCTTCCAGCTATTTATTGATCTCCATGAATTGCTACATCAAAGCTATCGTAAAATAATCTATTATTTGAGAACTCTGCTTTACTGCAGTTCCTTTGACAAAACTCTTTATTCCAACATGAAAAAAAAAAAAAAAATGTTTTCGCCCACTTAGTTCTTGTTTTTTCGAAACATCCATTAGTTGTGTACATCATGTCAAGATGATGAGATATAGAGCTCTAACCAACATCCAGTACTATCACTGGAAGTACCGAAAATGCTTTCAGTAGAAAAAAACCTTTCTTGTAAGGGTAACTTCCCACAAACCCAAACAGCTGCTTGATTTGGCAAAATTGCATTCAACAACAATGTCTTCGTCCCTCTAATGGCTTTATCATTACAAAGCATGCATTTTGGCTCGTTGCCACACCACAATATGACCCTCTTCACAGTTGCTATTAACACCCAATCAATCCATTATTCTCTCTTGGGTATGTGGTTATTTAATATTTGGCAAAGAAGACTAACATCTGCCATTTGAGTCCTCCGAAAAGAAGCATTTGGCATTTTTATTTCTACATGGGGTCCTTTTTCCAATTTTGATTAAATACTTGCTGTTTGCGGTTGATTCCCAGTGCTTCCCAACTCTAGAAAAAGATCTTCTTCAGCAGTTCAGCCTACGAGACAGCTCTTTTTTTAATCATAGGAGCATCCGGTCGTTAGGAGAAGTGTTATCTAGTTTTTGCATGACACTTTCCAACACGAGGCAAAGCATTGGTAATACTCGTCAGTTATTGCACTCAGACACCGTAATTATCAAGCCTTCTTTCCATTTTTAAAATATTCGAGCAAAATTCGGCTTTCAGTTATAAATGTTGAAAATTTCGGTGGCTATGTTGTCTGATGTATGTGGAGTACGTTTGAGGTATTCTTAATGTAGATTCCTTCTGTATACAACACCCAGGAAGTCAAGAAAAGCTAAGAACAACTTCGTTCGCAAAATCGATGCATTATAAGTCACTGTATGCGACCTGTTACCACACCATTACCACGTCAAAACCTGAAACCGTCATGTCAGTGGTCAATCAGCTACAATTACAATCGTCATCAAATGCTATTGTAGTTATATTGACAGTCATGATTTGAGTAGTCGATAGTCATGAAATTGATCGAGAATTTAGAGTATTACTCGATCCCAACGGGCGCAATCCAATGGTCGAATGAATATTAACGGCATTGGTAATACATCAACTAGAACTTTTCGAGACATTGTCATACTTCACATTAAACCTGGATTGAAGAAAAATTCAAATAGAAGCCTCGTTGGGAGCTTTTTAATATTTTGGAAGACGTTCGCCTCAAATCTCCCAATGGCAACTCGATTACGCAAAGTACAAGGTTATGGTAAATAATTGGAAGAAATGCAGCTAACAAACTCTAAGAGACTCAAACACTATGCACTCTCGTCGAGACAACTCGTTGCGCCGTTTCATGGTAGAGCAAAAAGTATTGACCACAAAAGAAGGAGCTTGCATCAAAAATAAACCACGACGAGGTCTGTTAAATTTCTGAGCAGTTATCATACATCCGTTTCTCAGTTAAATGTATCACAAATACGTTTCAAGTGCAATTCTGAACATCATAGAACTTCCTGGCCGAATACCGTCAGCTTGATTACATGACAAAGGTTGAAACTCCTATGCATATTTTATGCCGCATGACGGAGTAGTAGAGGAGCAACATACTACCACAAAACTCAGGGTTGTATTTACCGCTTCGTCTAAAGTTGATCCAAAATCGATGCGCAACAGCATTCTGATGACAGGCCCAACCGTTTTATTCACTAAATGGAAAATTTGTCTGCGTTTTATTTTCTTCTGAATCAGTGGGCCTTCTATTATTCGCAAGTTTATCGATAGGTCACCAAAGCAATCCGAAAAAATGTTTACGTGGATGATGTTCCCAAAGGATCCAATACAGCGAAGGAGCTAGTCTCGGAAACGACATATTTCCGCTATTCTGTGATGTTGTAAATTTTATATAAGGAATTTTGTGAGCAAGCACACAGAACTTCATGGCCTGTCACAAACTGAAAACGTTAAATCGTTGGATGAGCTGGCAGATTTTGCTTTGCGATAGATCTTCAAGTCAGAAAAATGTATAACAACATTTTTCAGCCGTAGTTTTCCTTTACGTCATAAGCTCCAAAACAAAGGTTGCACTGCTAAAATCGGTGAGCCTGCCAATACTAAATATTCAGTCATCATAGTAGTCATCAACAAAAGTAAGCTTAAACTAACAAGCGTTACACTATGGACTAATTCTAAAATAGTTCTGGACTGGTTGTCCAGAAAATCTCGACGGTGGGCGATGTTTGTTGCAGATAGAGTTGGGGAAAATAATAAGTTTGTTCCAAAGAAGTTTTTGGCACTACATTTCTTAGAAATTCAATTCAATATATTGATTGCGCGAGTCGTGGGATATCCCAGTCCATCCAGTCCAAAGACCAAATCATACTTGTGTGTTTTTATATGCATGTCAATTGGAGTCATACATCTGGAATTATGTTTGTAACAACCAAACCCTTTCTTCGTTGGCAGACATGGATACTGTCACAATTTTTTGTGACAATGGGACCAACTTCTTTGGTGCGGTACACTTCTTGCAAAACATGCAACAATTCTTTAAGACCTACAATCTAACAATCATCAATGTTATATCCCTTCTAGATCTCATCTCCTCGACCCCCATTGATATGCCTTATACATATATACAATTTATTGCTTGAGTTGTAGTTCCCCATTCTAGGTCACCTGTTTACTTTCGAACAAAAAGTTTTCATTTTGGTACGAAAATCGTTTTATTCTAAATAAATGGGAAATTCAACAGCTTTCGTTGCGCATAGATACCTGTCCCATTTCATAAATGTTAAATTAGACGTTCATTTGGTCGATTTGGTCATGTCATCAAAAAAATTCATGAATTTTCATGCCCTACAATTTTAATATGAAATCAAAAAGTTTTTCCAAAAAAAAAAAAAAAAAAGAAAACTAAGAACAAAGTTCAAAAAGTTCAAAATATAATTTTTTCGACTTCCTATACCGCATACAAACCCACTTACAGGATATGTGTGCAAGGTGGTGAGACTTGTTATGATTATTTTGTTGTTGTTTTTGTTTTATTTTTGGAAACACAAGAAAACGCAAACACACAACATCATTCATTTTCACCCGTAACAAACATGTTACTAAAATATTTTATTTGCATATTTGTATAATTTAGACGATAGTCGAGTCGAGATGGTAAACTACACGTAACAAGCAGTGGAAGAAAATTTTCTTATTTTTTGCATCAATAATTTAATTCTAAATCTTTTGGGAGATTTTTTTTTTTGCAATTTTTATGTATCCCCCACATTTTTCTATGTTTTGTTTAAGGTAATTTAGATGATCTATGATGTCTGAAACTTGTATTATTATTATTATTAGTATGTGTATTGTGGTTCCATCTCGAGGGGGATTTAAAATGAATAAAAGGAAACCTTGTTAAGATCGTCATATCTTGTATATAAGATGAATGGTTTTGTATACGGATATTAATCATCCCAGTCCAAAAATTTAATAACACATTTTCCCGTCATCACCGCATTTTATGATGCCGAAGTCGAGAGCCTCTTAAAAATATATATATATTTTTAATTAAAAAAGAATTATGACTTAACGACCGCACTGTCGATCTACTTTAAATATTGCAAGTGGATTTTACTCTTGAAAAATTGTATGTACTGTGTATACGAGCTGTAAAAAAAGGGAAAACGGTTTTTCATCATATATTGCTTTTCAAACCATATTTCTACATTTTTTTTTTAATGAAAAATGAATTTCCCGCATTTTATAATGGTCAAATGGGTAAACACAATGAAAGCTTTAAAACAAAATTTTCGATTATTAAAAAAAAAAATTTCGAGTGAAAGTCCAATGAAACGTTTTATTCATGCGTGCAAGTCAAGTGGATTTTTTTCTGTACAATAACTCGTATAATTGACTAATTAGACCAATCAAATTTTTTTTTAGTGGTATCTTCAATTCGAGACAAAAACAAATAAATTTCCGTTGCGATCATTAAAGTAAAATAATTTTGATGTTTAATTTCGCTTAACAAATGTATAATTATGTTTCCGGGATCATTAAATTTATGATCGAATCATTAAAAAATATTTATCGAAAATTACGGTTTATGTTTTATTTTGATTTGGGCGCGGTAAGTGAAAATTATCGAAATTATCGTGCGGGGTCGGATATGAGTTGTTATTATTTATTTTAGTTGTTGGTCCCAGAAACAAAAGCAAATTAATTTTTCGTCTTTTGTTGGAATCCAATTACCAAACTTGATAGACGATAATGGTATGGTAAATATATATGCTCGTCAAAAGATGGCGCCACTAATATCAAAAGTTTGGTTTTATAATGTAGCTTGTCTTTAAAAATAGTTACAACCGTGAGATTATCATATTCATAATACCCCTCGACCACATGCGTAATACTTGGTAGTAGTTAACGTTTGGATTAAAGTCAACCATCAATCGGCACCGACAAACAAATTACATGCGGAAATGATTGATTTTCTACATCGTTTAGAAAAAATATTTACCTGTTACCACACACATCGAAATCAAAATCGAAAATGATGATGATTAGAAATGAAATTGGAATTTAATACAAAACTCCTAAAAAAAAGGATCCGAGACTAATATGTGTATAAATCAAATTTGATTTCATGGGAGACCTATTTAATGAGCCTCTTAAAAAATAAAAAAAAAAAAAAAGAAACAAAAAAATTTCTAAATTTTTTTTTTGTTAAATCCTATCGTTGTACGTAATTGAAAATAATCCTGAACCATTTAGATGAGTATGGAAATATCCTTTTCCCGAGTTTATAAAATATATAAAAGTCATATATAAAGTACAACAAGGATTATATGTGTATGGAAATTTCTCACATATTTTCTCCTTAAATGGTTTTCTTCTGTTTTTTTTTTTACTAAATACATACTCGTTTATGTCTCTATATATAGACGTACCTAGACGTACTGAGTATGTATGAGTTAGGGATATAGACACATTTTTTTTCTTCATGTTTTGGAGTTATTCTTGGTAGAAATGATGTATAAATTTAGGGTTGCAAAGAGTGTGCAAGTATAACTATACGGTTGGTACTCAAGGAAGAATGAAATCCTTTGTTTGTTTAAATAAAGGATTTTTATTCCGTTTCTCAGCCTTTTTACGGAGAATATATGTAAAGTAGATTTTATTAAGATGTTGTGATTGTTCGGCAGATTTTATGGTTAAATGATTTATGTTAAATTTTTTAATTAAACTCGATTAATGTATGTTTTTGGGATTAACAGGTTTGGGTGATTAAAACTTTTTCTTTTGTTTTAATGACTTTAAGATTATTAAGAATAAAGTTATGAGTGGAAATTTAATTACTGTCGACTGAATTGAAAAGTCTTCTGAAACTGATCAAAGACGCCTTAAGCTTTATATAATTATTTTAAAAAGTTAGCTATACTTTTGTAATTAAATGTTATTCAAACGCTTTAGTTTTGCAATTATCATACACTGTCGGTCAAAATTCTCTGTGTGAGACGCATCTTTAGGCCAAGTTAATTGATAAGATTAAGCAGACAATATCACTACTACAGACGGTATGCTTGTACAGATTCAACTATGGTGATAGCTTGGTTATCCATATATCCTGCCTGTTGGAAAAGATTCGACGCCAATTAGACAAGTCAAATAATAGAGAAAAAATTACCAAACATCACTATAGCCACTTGTAAAATCAAATTAGTGAATTTGCGGCAATAATGGTTTGGTTCCGATTGGTTGCAGAAACCAGATTGCGTGTGGTACACAGAATATCCAAACTTACATTTTATCACTCTGTGGTTGGAGAGGAGTCCAATAAAACAAAACTTTACAATTTCGTATTCCAAGCAACATCATAATTTTGCATTGTACAGTTTTATTGTGTTTTAAGACATAAAAACATATAGGACGTATTTTGTCAGTTAAACGGTTATTTCATTTAATTTTGGTGTTAAAAAATGTAATATATAAACCTTTGAAGATTTGGTGTGTATTGAAAGTTTTGTAAGACATTTTAATTTGTTTTTTGATTAACTCACCAAATGACATATTATGTCAGTTAAACGGTTATTTTATTTTGAATTTTGTTTGTATTGGGACTCATGCATATTTTCTTCTAAGTAATCGGGCAAATGGAATCTCCAAATTTTTTTTTTTATTATTATTTTTTCTTTCCAAATATTATTTAGCCAGTTCAACTTTCGGGTGTTTAATTTACTACAGCTTACGTTAGACTATAATACAATTATTTTAGACTATAATACAATTTCGAAAAATTTCAAAAGAGTATTACTCAGATGTTAGAATGGAGAAGTTGAATAAATAGGTGAACCCAGTTCTTTATGCATAATAAGTAGGACATATGCATTTATATTCGTGTATGTGTGTGTAAGTGCATGCTTGGGCAAATTTTAATAATAACTTTCAAATCGTTACCAATCGTTTTATGTAAAACTGCTGTTGGAATAGGCCATTTATTTTTATTAATAATCTTTCTTTTTTCTTTTTTAATTACAATCTAGTCTAAGACTAATAAGCAATTTTATTCTAACTTAAATTACTTCATTTTACTGAAATTTAAGGGTTCATCCATCGATGTACTCCTTAGTTTTGATATTTATTATTTGGTCGCGCTTTTGTTGTGCGCTAGAAAAAGATTTATGTTAACTGATTTTACACTAACTCAAAAGGCTTTACTCTTTTGAGCCTTCTAACTAAATCCGTACTATCCAGTAACTGGATGGCTTCTATATTAACATAGTGAAGTAAGCTTTGTTCATGACTTCCAGCAAATTTCATAATTTCCGTTTTGATGGTTCTATGCCCAGATCTTTGTGGATGTCGCTATTTATGTTTATGTTGGATGTAGCACTTTGTTTTGGAATCGTTACATCCCCACAGCTGTACACCATAAGTACAAACAGGCTACAGTATTTGCTTATAAAGCAAAAGTTTATTAGGAATTTATAGATGAGAGTTTCTTCCCAGTAACCAATACATTTTATTGTATTTTAATCCAAACTCGTCTCTTTTCTTTTTTACATGAGCTTTCCATCGAAGCTTAGCGCCTAATGTATTTCTTGATTATTAAAATATACTGGTTTATGTACTAATCTATTGTTCGTAAAGTCGACATGTACAGATTTAGTTTCATTTAATTTTATGCGCCATTTTTTTGTCCAGTTATGTACTTGCTCTATGGCGATTTGTACTTTCTCTATTGTATCTGAGTTGTTATCACCTACTAACATGATAGCTGTGTCATCGGCGAAAATCGCTATCATGTTATTTTGTGGGATTGGAACATCTCGGGTGTATAATAAATACAGAAGTGGCCACTTCCTTGTGAAACTCCTGCTCTTATTTCCTTAAGTTCAGAATATTCATCTTCTGGTTTAAGCCAGAAATATCGTTCTGTTATATATGATTCCAGTATTATGCTGTACTGTTTAGGTAGGATTAATTTGAGTTTGTAGATTAAACCTTATCAAAGGCCTAAAGGCATCAAAGAATACTGTCAAAGACATCAAGGAATACTGCGGAACAGACTTTTTTCTCTTCAAAAGTCTTTTCAATGATACTGGTTATTCTATGCACCTGATCAATAGTTGAGTGCTCAATACCAAATTGGTGATTCGGAATTAGGTTATTTTTTTCAATTATTAGTTTGAGTCGTTTTAATGGTAACTTTTCAAAGAGTTTAGACATTATCGGCAGCAACGATATAGGCGTTTTTGATGTTATTAGATGCAGGGGTTTTCCTGGTTTGGGAATCATGATAACCTCAGCCACTTTCCAAAGTTTTGGCACATATTTTAACCTAAATGCAGCATTTATGATATTAGTTAGCTTTAACGTAACTTTTCTCGGTAATTGCTTTATTATTTCTCCGGTAATCAGGTCAAACCCTGGTGCTTTCTTAAAGTTTAAATTGTTTTTAATTTCGTTTGCTACTTCAGTAGAAGATGTAGGTGTGGCCTCTTCGAGAATTTGTATTATGTTTTCATCCAATGTTTCTCGTAATTGGCATTCATGAGGTTGAAATATATTTTCAAGATGATTAGCAAATCCTTCTGCTTTTTTTTCCTTGCCCATGTTCCATCCATTTTTCTGATAGGTTGGACTGGCAGTATTGGCCTTTTCAGATTTTTAGTTGCTTTCCAGAGCGAATAATCTGTATTACTGGCATTCTTCAACTTACTTAAGTAGAAATTAACTGACTCATTTCTTAACTTCTGAATTTCTCTTGTTAATTGCTGAGTAAGATTGTTTAGTGTTTTTTTGTCTTGTGGAGCTCTTTGGTGCCACTTTTTTCTGGACTTGTGTTTATCCCTAAGGAGATTTCTAATCTCTATTGGATAGCTATTTCCTTTTAGCCTTGATTTGATTTCTGAAGTAATTTGCCGTGCTGTTTGTTGAATATCCGTGCTGTTTGTTGACGGAACTTTCAAAAGTATTCTTTGTTCGAGGTGAACTTTGAAACTTTCTCAGTCCGTATATTTGTTGGTTAATACTAGATTATTCCCTTTTTGGATGATATACTCGCTTAGAGTTAGGACTATTGGAGAATGATCTGAGCTCATATCTTGGCTTTCTTCGATGTTCATAAAATTATTAGAAATATTTTTGGTTATAAAAAAATCGATCAGGTCAGGTATTTTTCCTGGGTCAGTTGGCCAATATGTTAGGTTTTCCTGTTGAAATGGATTCACATTCATTTTCTTTAATGGCAATAAGTAATTTTTGTCCTTTAGTTGTAGTTAATCTTGAACCTCAGTAAGCATTCTTTGCATTATCCGCGAGATAAGCCTAGAGCTTGGTTCTACCAAATGATATATATTCAACTATTTGAACGAATTGGCACTAACCATCCAGACAGTTAAACACCTATTGAAACAGCTTTGTTGACCAAATGAAGACTAAAACACTACGAAATTGACTACGAAAAGAAATACGATAAAGAGCATATCAAAACAACAATTATTTGTCTGGAGGAGAGGTCTGTGAAATATTATCAGTATTTTGCCCTCCAAAACACGCAATAAAAAGAATTTAATTCATAGATTTATGGGTAGTTAGTTCATTGAGGGAAGTATTTAAAATGCAAAACATACACAATTGGGTTTAAAGATGACGACTCCAAAGGGGAAAAACTTTATAAAATAATAGTGGAATAGTGTTTGGATTATATAATAGCGGGATATTATATTTGCTGGCCTACGGATGTAAATAAAATTGCTGCTCTAAATGACTTTTGTATAACTATAAAATATTTCACGTAGAAATGCTGTGTCAGCCGATTGTTATGATTTACCGTCCGATCATTTACCGATGCTCTAAAGACAGTCACACTAAGCTAAACAAATACCAACAAAGAGACGTACTTATTTGGTACTTTATTATGATCTTTTGCAGTGGTACATAATTCATGTGCCATGTACAATATTAACATCACCAGATTCATCAATTAGAACTATGAAAATCTTATCTTCGAGCAACTCATGTGCATTCCACTAATACCCGTATCGCCTACTTTTACATATTTGAATACCTAATGCCATGCATTTTTCGTGAGCCACTGGTCACATCTTAGCCCAATTCTCTCGCTCCTTACTCTTAGTATATGGATCTAACCAAACAAAACAAATCCACTTCTTTTTACCATGGTTATGTATATCCGCAGTGATTTGTCTGATAATTGTTTTATTTGTTACGTTTTTCTGCAAATATTATCACTCCAGTGCAGATGATCTTGGGTGATGTATTCCAAAAGACAAAACTGTCAAATCAGAAATTAATTTTCCGGTAAAATATCACCATTAATTGGCTAAATGCCATCCATATGTTGTTGAAACAAATGTGCAAACCGCAAAGGTATAATTTCATCAACTTGTTTTACTCCCTTTTCCGTCATGACTTTCGTCAGTTGTTGAACCCTGCTTTATCTAAATTCTTTAATAGGAACGCCCCAAAATTATATCTTTACTGGCTAGTTTACCAAAATAGTCTTGACCTTTCTGCTCATTGTCTTTACAAGACTCGTTGCATCAGACCATTCTAATTGAAAGACGTGGAATTTTTTTTAAACACCGGAAGCCAATATTAACCAGCACACTTAATTTTTGTCTACTATACTCTGGAATATTTTTTTTATAATCAAAAGCACATTCATAAGCCAATTTTTTGGCCTCTGTTGGGTAATCCTAAAATATATTTTTGATGCATGTTTGATATACTCCGACAATTTATGATTTGCTTCCTTTGTAAAAATTACATGGCCAACATTTGCATATCCAACGTTATCGAATAATTGAGGTTTATTGGCATTTTCTATTTTGACATTCTTTCTTGCTTGTTAATAAGTCGAAAAATTAGCACGCTTGGATATACTGAAAATATGATACAAATTAAGACAAGCGTAAAAAATTAAAATTTAGACAAGTTGAAACCCATTTTTCTAATAAACACTTAATTAAACTAAATAAACCATAAAAATAGGTCCGACCCTGGACCAGTGAATCTCGCTACTTACAACACAAATCACACAATAAATGGACACCTAATTTTTTAGTTTGCTACCTGGTCAAAATATTATTCTCTTAAAAATTACTCAGACGTGCTAAACTATTTATTTATCACAGTACTTTGTAAAACAACGAAGATAACATATTCTTCTCTCCATAGTATAAATACACATAGTACTACCGTCATAAGAAAAAAATAGTTTACCCATTGAAGTTCCAGATGTCGGGTCGATAGAATATCATCAACATTTAGTATAAATATATGACATTTAGGCGATTATACATATACAAATATTTTGATTATTTTAAAACAATACCAATAGCGATATCTAGCACGTCAATGGGCTAACATACCATGGAAGTACTATGTGTATTTATATTATGGTCTCTCTTGTAACAAAATAAAGGTAAGGTTGACGTTAAATCGCATATATCACAACGTTGCTTAGCATTAGCAAGACATTTACAAATATAAATTTACATAAATATAGGAACCATGTGTCCCTAGATGTCTTCTACTTTTATTTACCACCTGTAAAGTTCATAGTTTCAGCCATCTTACGTCGTTTGCGCTCAAAAAGATTCCTGAACCTTCAAGAAAAACATTAAGTTTACAATAACTTCAGAGACTGACCAAAATTAGAAACTACTAGAAAATTGTCTCCAAAACTAATAGATTTCTCATCAAGTATTCTTGCCATAGATGATTCTACTTTTTTTGTACAAAAGAAATTGCAAAATGTTTAGAAAGAAACTTCCATTTATCTCCGGTATATGGTAGGCACATAAATCGTTGTCGAAGATGAAGGCTATAGTTTAATTGTAATTCATGTAAAACCGCGCCAAATTTGCCTGTGTGCCAAATTTGTTTTTTCCAAACCAACCAATAAAAAACCCAATCATAATTCAAAATGCAATTGATCGTTATAGTGCGAGTACCAAAAATCATGTACCAACCATAAATCGATAACTTTTTTTTTTTTAATTTCGAGCACCACATATAAATTTTCCGTTTTCTCATATATTCCCGCATCGTATAAACACACTATGCCGTTAGAAAACACGATATCATGATATAAAATAAAATCGCCGGAAGCAAACAGAAACTTTTATGTATCCTGTGTACTGGGTGGAAAAATAGTAGCAACAACAAAAAAAAAACTATTCCATATGTAAGCGTACAGCAACTAGCAATAAACAATGGCAGAAGAAAAATACAATAGAAAGTCGGGAAAATCTCTTCCATACACATTTTTTTATATTACTTTCCTGTGTTCGTGTGAATGTGTGTGTAGTTTTATAATATGTATATAACAAGTAGATTTTGCCTCTGGGAAACGAGCTAGACAATAATATGTAGTATTGTCTCAAAAACAAAATAAAAAAAATTATGTTTTACTACTGCCTTGAGTTTCTTTCTTTTTGAGAATTTCCAATCAAAAATTTTCTAAATATTTAACAACAAAAATCTTTTGTTTTTGTCCTGGATAAATAGATAAATTACATCTCTCATTTAATTTGAATTGAGACGAAATCTAATTTAAATTTATATATTAACATATTTTAACCCTTTTCGAGTATGCCGACAATAAACCAAAAAAATTCATAGTGGTGTTGATATGACAGAGAAGGTGGATGATGGGGATTTAGCACCAAAACGCTTATTTATTCTATTAATTTTTAATTATACAGCAAATAGTTTAAACAATGGATACCCTCTGAATTCGATTGTGTTTATAATAAAGGTATATATAGTTTTTAATTATTCATCGGGAACAAAATAAATTTATATACGGGAAGATGATTATTAGGGATTTTATTTTATAATCCGTTCTCCTACTCAAATTTTTACAGTGGGTGCGAGTACGAGAGTATTATATAAATATATATATATATATATATATATATATATATATATATATATATATATATATATATATATATATATATATATATATATATATATATATCAGAACCATAGCAAGATTTTAAGAGGAAGGGAAGCGGTATATTTTTAATACATTTCAAAATAACAGGTTGAGCTTCTTTTTGAAATTCAATAACTGAAGCTTTAACTGGAATTGATAAACTTTTATATATTGATAACTACCAAATCGGAAATTTGTATACAAATCACTACTCAAAAGTTGGCTACCAGATCATGTCAGATTATAATATATTTTTTAAATTTGAAAAAGGATGCTTTCTTTTCTAATCATAAAAAAATTATCTTAAAGGGTATTAACATCTAACCTTCCTAAGGTATCGACAAAAGTTCTTGAATTTGCTTGAATGGCTTTTGTTGTTGGATTTTAGCGCAACAATTGTTTCCGGTTTATTAGCAACGATTATATTTAATATAGCTCAAAGGAAGAAGTTTAGGCGTTAATCGCGTGATGTCCACCTACCACTGTCTTATTGGAACCACATGTCGTTGGTATCTATAGCTTTCAGTTTTGGCCATAGAAAGATGCTTACCATCAATCTTTTGCACTCGCAGTTACGGTTATGGCAAATGGCAATGATAGTTTAATGCTAATGAAAATAAAAGTTGATGATAGGTTCCTATAACTTAACAAATTTGAGCGCCTCTTTTGAAAGACCCTATAGTTTTGGAATCTTAATAAATCGAAATAAAAGTCGTAAAAAATAATTGATATGGAAAACGGAAATTGGACCTGAAAACGGATATAACGAAGCTGAAAAGTTGTTATGTAATGACAGGAAATCATAAAATATTAGACCATCTTTTATTTTTTAAAGTGGTTCCAAAACGGTTTTTGAGTGTGCCTAAACACAGAAAAATTTCTTTTTCTGATCCATACTCGTGGGTGGAATAATAAAAAAATAGACAACGGCGACTTCTGTGACAAAACTTCTGTAAAAACCCACCGCCTAAATAAACATTTTGTTTATGATTTACGCTACCTACTGACTGTAAAAATGGCTGATATCTTGACAGCAGTTAACAGATGCTCTTGTTACCAGTTTATACACCACATTTAGTTAATGATTTGTTCCCAACACAAATATAGCAAACTTATCAGCTATTGTTTAACTATTAACTCGCAAAGCCGGCTTTTTATATCCAGTAACGTTAAGTTCCTAAGTACAATATTTTAGTAATCTAAGAACCTTATATGATCAAATACTAAAATGACTTCATTGCAGATAGTTTTGGCCGATTAAATACGATTTCCTTAACCAAAACTTATTTCTGCCATATTTCATAATGGTGTCTGCTAAAAATAGATCAAATCGGCTAACGAATTCAATCAGCTCTAAAAATTTAAAGGTAAAATTTAATTTTTAATTCGGAACCACAACAAACCAAACCAGTTAAGTCACGTTACGAGTACGAGTATCCTTAAAGTAATACAATTATTTAAAGTTTTTAATGGATATATGTAAAAAAGGCAATACTGAATATTCGGGGAATACCCGTATTTTATTATGTTATATCGTTTACAATTTAACTTATATGTAGGTTAGGTTAGGTTAGAGTGGCTGCTAACACACACTTAGACCGGTGACGGTCCATTGTGATACCAAAGAATCCTACTCCCCTTTCACTTTCATTGAAACCATTCAGAGCTACTTATGTAGCGTAAGATATCTCGCACATTGAAGTTCTCGAGATCCATAAAGGCGTCGAAACAATACTTGCCCACATATTTGTACCTCCTGTAAGCTAGCGCCGGGCATGAGCAGAGGTAGTGGCTCACAGTCTCTTCCTCCTCCTCATCCATACTGCTTCTACAGAAATCATTTTCCATTGACACAAGCCTCCTCGTATCCTCCCCAATGAGGCAGTGTCCTGTGAGCACCCCCACGACTATACTTAAGTCAGGTCTACGCAGGGATAGTAGTGTTTTGGATTGCTTCAAGTCCAGTTTCGGCCAGACTTGCCGCGCTATAATGCATGTTATGGTGTTATTCCACCTCTTCTGAGCCGAGGCTATCGCCTCCTTTTTAAGCACCAAAAAGCGCTGCTATGTACCTCTCCAGATTTGCCGTTTCCGGTTGCAATTGGAGATTTGTACCTTTGTTTGCCAGTTCGTCAGCCCTGCAGTTTCCCAGAACGTCCGAGTGGTCGAGAACCCAGACTATCTGGATATTGAGATGCTCACTCATCTCGTTAAGAGATTGATAGGTATTCCACAATCGCTTCGACCTCATCCTTTTTAAACACCTTTAGAGTAATCAACCCGAAGCCGAAGCCGATTATTCCTTTTGTTTTAGCTAGAGGGGTTAGGGACTCTTTGTTCACCACTAAAATGGACAACCTAGATCCTCCCTTCGGCTCCTCTTATTTAATGATCTTTAAATTGTTCGTCGGAAGAGCAACATTGTTTGCCCGAATTATCCGAATTATTTCTTCCGGACAGGGTGACTTGATTGGCAGCCATACGCGTGCCCTTGGCCTGCTAGGGATCTCGTCCCTGTTAACCACTGCCAGCTTCGCGCCTCCCCACACTTCCTCTACCTTAGCTAACAGACGATAAAAGTCTGACGATCTTTGATCGGCGCACGTCTTTAGCTTCATGCGCCCTTGGTGCCATCCTGCATTTCTACAAGATAGAGATGGCCCCGGAATTTCTCCGAGAATCGTTAGGAAAACAGAGCTTAGTGCGTTATACACTAGTCTCCATCTATCAAGAGTGATACTCCTGTCAATGACGGCTAGTATCACTGGATGCTCCTTAAAGACGTCACTGAACAGTTTTGCCCCGTGTGTCCTAGTATCTCCTTGGGCTTTCTGCATTCTAGATCGCTTACTATCCCCAGCTTCCAATTCGTCTTGGGACCACTGTCTTTTCGACTCTGCTGGTGCCCTCACGGAATTGTCGCCAAAGAAGTTAACCTTTGCCTATGCCAGAGATTTCTTGTTCTTTCGTTAGCAGCTCCTCAGGGGTGGCAGGCGACCTGTCTAATATCCTCTGCACCGCGCGTCGTTTCCTATACCGCCGCCTTGCCTCAGGGACAACTTTCGCGCCAGTCTCCGGCTTAGGTACCAACGCCGCGTTTACCGAACCTACTGTGAAGGTAGCTTGCCCTTTACCGTTCAAGCTCCCTTTTGCTACGGCAGGCCATCAGCTTCTACTGGTATCTAGCACCACCGTCTGCAAGACGCTTATTATTTCGTTGGTGACTTCACCTTTAAGGTTTGAGCCACCATCCGTTTTTTTTATTGGCTTTTTGAGAGTGCCTGTTTCTTTTTTTTTAGTTGTATTTATTTTCATTATGTTCCCACGAGTTTTGGAGTAATACATGGTCCGCCCTCGCAGAGATCCATATACGAGGGTAAAGCTGATTAAAACTGGAGGTCGCCTGGTATCCAGAGTCCACATATTAGAGATTTATCGACCCACTAACCGTTCATTGCTTGGCATATGCTGTCCCTCCGTGATTTGGGGATTTGTGTAAGGTTTGCTCCTTCAGCGCTGTACATTAGCCTAGGAAGATTGCTAGTTACCAGTAGCCACCACGTAAAGGTAATACATGCTCTTGCGAGTCTCTCCTGGATATACCTGATATACATTCATTCGTGACCACCCACCCCCTGACCTCTGCAGTTGATTTTTACTCAAAAATTAAAGAAAACTAACACTATTAGCGAATCTTTATTATAAATATGGTATTTAAATCTATACTTTAACTTTTAATACATTTTTTGCATGACCATAAATACTTCCCCAACAAATTTCCAAATTTTCATTAATTAAAAATTAAAACTATAAATTTCGTTTTTTTATTTTCAGGTAAATTAATTCATCTATTTACAAAAGAACAACAACAACAACAAAAACACTTTGCAATTTCAGTACATCAGTAGTTTGATTAATTAATTATTATGTTTTAAAAAATAATTTAATTACATAAACGTTAATTACAAATGAAACAGTTTGAAATAAAAGTTAAAAATATGAATCATGGTAAGTACAATAGTTTGGGGAGGTCGAAATCGTTGAACATCTGCGGTCGATTATTAAAAATCAATACGACTCTATAATTTTATATCAGGCGCCCATCTATAAATTTTATCTTGATTTCAAATCGATTTTTTATCGAACTATATATACATAAAAAGGTAGATAATTAAGATTGAAATAATAGTTTAAAACTAGAATTTATGTATATTATTACAAACAGTGTGTGGTCCAATTGTATCGCATGGGAAAAGGTTAGATCAAAGTTTACCAATGTAGGGACCAAATTTTTGCATATTAATTAAGAAAAAAACCTAATTCTCATTACCGACCGACTAACCGAACGACCTGATTCGAGGTTTACATTTCTCCATCCATAATTTCACCGCACAAAATTATCATATTACATAGCATATTATTATAATGTAAATATTAATTATTTTCAATTATGATTTTGGTTAGGTTTTTGGTTACCAATATTTGATTATGATCCAACAAAACTTTTTTTTTTTTTTTTTAATACTCGTACACAATTATTTTTATTTTTTATTAGTAAATTTTGAAATATAAAATCAAAATGTCATCACAAAAAAAAAATTATAATTTACATAATTATACTTGGTAAGTTATTTAAAGGGTTTTTGTGTGAGGGTGCACTGTCCATAAAATCAAATTTACTATCTGCTCAAAAATCCCCATAAAATCGTTTCGGTCATCGTTTTTCCCGGAAATTTATAATAAACCGAACAAATTTGGAAACTTTCTGAAAGTATAAAACATTTGATACTATTTGCAACCGGAAGTACAGTACTTCTTCGAGATTTTTCGAGTTTTCGTTTAGACCTTGAAAATAACTGGGTAAATTGAATTATTGCGGTAAGACATCATCCTTATTGTTTTATAATAATAACTATTATAAAACCACCATTTAAAAAGCTAATTTATTAGCGTCTCACTTTGCTTTCGCATCGACTCTCCCTTTTATCCCTAACCAATCTCCACCAGCATGTACTACTGTTTCTTCATCTATGCCCAAAATTTATTTTCGTACTCGAGTTGTTTCTAAAGTTCTTAAAAATCTGAGTCCATACAAAGCATTTTTCCCTAGCTAAACCTGTTGCCAAACTGTTTAAATTATCATTAAACTATGGCATTTTTCCCTCTATTTGGAAAAGCAAATATTCAACCGGTTCCTAAGAAAGGTGATAAAACTTCTCCTTCCAATTACCGCCTAATTGCTTTGTTGTCGACCTTATCTAAAGTAATGGAATCTATTGTGAATTTTCACATAATGAACTATCTCGAAAGGCATGCGATTTTATCAGATTTTCAATATGGGTTTCGTAAGAATCGCTCTTCAGGTGATCTTATTGCTTATTTAACTCATTTGTGGGGAAAAAGTATTGAAAAATATGGTGAGTCAAGTGTCGTATCTCTAGATATTTCAAAAGCTTTTGATAGAGTATGGCATCAAAGCCTGATCAATAAAATTCGGTCACTGAATCTTGATAGTTCTCTAATTAAATGGATAGAGAGTTATTTAATGGGACGATCGATTAAGATAGTATTAGACGGCATTTCATCCGACTCGTATGAAATCAATGCTGGTGTACCGCAAGGTTCATCTTTGTCGCCTAACCTTATTTTTGATCTATATCAATAATATTTTTAAATTGGCATCATGTGATATCCACTCTTTTGCTGATGATACTACAGTGTCTGCTTCTATTGAGTTTAATAGCCAAAAGGACTGTAATTATCATTTATCTTGCTCTCGTCAAATTATGAATAATTCACTTCTTACTTGCATTGACAAGATCATTGAATGGGACAATTCTAATAGGGTTGAATTTAATCCACAGAAATTCCAAACGTGTCTTTTTTCACAAAAAAAAATTCAAAATTATGTTCCACCCATAATAAACGGAATGTTGGGCTTAAACATTTCGAGTGATCTTTCTTGGAAAAAACATATATATTCTATTGCAAAAAAAGCTAGTCAGTATCTGGGTTTCATTAGACGGTGTAACTTTTATTTTACCCCTATAGAAGTTCTTAAGTTATACAAGGCTTATGTTAGGCCCATTATGGAATTTAATTCATTTGTCTGGGGTGGTGCTCCAAGATTAAATCTCAAATGTCTCGATAGAATTCAAAATAGAGTTATTCACATGATTAACGATAAAAATATTGCTTTATCAATTGACTCATTAGAGCACAGACGTAAAGTAGGTGCTTTATCGCTTTTTTACAAAATTTATTATTTTGGGTACTGTTCTTCCGAAATTAAATCTCTAATACCAGCGGCGTTTGTCAACAGGGCTCCCACTCGTTTTGGTTCAAATCAACATAGCTTCGCCTTGGATATAACCAGATGTAGAACTAACCATTTTAAATCTTTATTTTTCCCTAGAGTCACCTCTCTGTGGAATCAAATAGATCCGTCGGTCTTTCCTGCAATATTTAATTTACAGGTGTTCAAGAGGAACCTACACGCCTTCTTAAAGAAACAAGCAACCCGAGAAGATTAAATATTGTTTTATATTTACTTGTAATATTTTCTCGGTCAGGGTTTTATGTAGTTTTCCCTGACCATAATGCATTGATAAAATTGGTTTTAATGTGTCGGTCGTTGTATTTTCGTGAGCGTTATTCACCTTAAAATGAAAATCAATGCATTACAGAAATCTGAGAAAATAAATTGAAACCGGCATCACGTATGATGAATGTAATGTTTATTGTAAATTACATTCATTCAGTCTTTACATTAATTGTAATAAAGGGTTTTAACCCACCATGTTGCCGTGGCGTAAGCCATTAAGGGAATTATCTCTAGGCAATGTGTTAATAAAAATAAAAATAAAAAAAAGATCGGAAATTGCCCAATAAAAAAATGTTCAGGAGTAAAACACTCCAAAATATTTGGATATTGGACCCATTGGACGCGAATTCAAACATGCTTCAATATGAACAATTACAGTATTTACCTGTTCAAAAGAAAATGCGTAAGTCCCGAAAACACGTTTGATATGATGTTTGGCGATCTTAACCCCCGCCTCCCACAATGCTCCAAAATGGGGAGATCAAGGTGGAAATGTATGCCATTTAATATTTAATTCCAAGAAATATCTGAATCCTTCATTTTGATGTAATCCCGACAAAAACAGACAACGTTTTAGTTCCGGTTTTGACCCAACAAAATTGGTGACATTGTCCGAATATTTGTGGTGAAAAATGTGGTCGAGATACAAATCTGAAATGGACAAATCTGATACCCCTTTCAAAGAATTGCTTTCATCGCAAAACATATAAATCAACATCTTACAGTCAAAACTGGGCCACAAAAAAAATAAAAAATACCGACAATTTGGAATGGTCTCGAAAGTTGGCCTCGATTTTCAGGTAATTGATCTATGATTTACTGTAAAATATAAAGGCGCTCTCAAACACATTGTACACACTCTTTTACCACCTTTCGAGATAGATTTCGGCCTCCTATAATCCAAAACCGTTGTCTTAAGAGGATACTTTGAGGTCTTGCATGAAGAAAATTATCGGATAATCTGACCATTCGACTATATAGATATCCATTCTTTAATTCACTGCACTCTCGACTGATCCATAGGAGATTTCTTCCTTATCTTGTTCTAAGTTTGACTAAAAAAGGTTGATGAGCTATGTTTTATTAATAAACGGCGGACCCTTCCACCACTATTCGGACTTTAATAACTCATAAGGAATGAGCCCTCAGGAAACCAAGTCCGCAGGATTACCTAACGTTGGAACGTATTTCCAACCAATTGGAGAACTTAAATCGTGCATTTTAGAAATTCTATTGGCTACTAAAGTTTCAAACCTTCCTGCGGACTCGACCTGATTCTATGTAATCTCGGAATTAGTATATTACGAAATTAAATTGCATTTTATTTGCATATCACATATAATTTTGTGAATGACTTGGGCCAGCAGAATACTAATGGGTCAAACATTTGTGTAGTTTCAGATAATACCTTTTAGTAGATTCCGAGAACTGAAATTATCGCTTCGTCAAGATGTTCATCATCAGCCATAGTTAAACTAATGTCCGAATGGCGAAGAATCGAGCCTAGCTATTCCGTAGGTTTCTGTTATGAGTTTGTAAATAATTGTTTAACATTAACGGTTCCGCTTCTGACTTACACCATCAAATTTTTCGCTAATTTTGATTACACTAAATTTAAATGCCCCTACTATTAAACCCTCTACAGACATACACTGTTTAGTTCATTTCGTTAAGAAAGTTTAAACCTTTTGTAATTTCTTTTATTTTATATAATAAAAGGCGGAGGCAGAGACAAACAAACCCCAGAATTATAGAGAAAAGAAATTCATTTTAAAATTGCCGGTTTTCGACTTTAATTTGTTTTTCTCGTGATTGCTTAACTCTTGACGGGAGAATTCAATTATAGAACGAAAATAAAAATAAAAAAACTTACCAAACAAATTATATGCAAAAGGATTGTTTTTGTGGTCGTTAGGTTCTAAATACGATAATTATTTGTGGTATGGTGGTTGGTAATATTAAAAAAAAAAAAAAACAATTGAATTTTAAATTTAATTCGAATTGCCACATGCAGAGTGTGATTTAGAGGGTTTAATTTTTTTGTCATTTCAATCGTTAAAACTGGTAAGTTCTGATAAACAGAAAAATCAAATATAGGTGATCGCCCTATAACGAACGTACTTAAATTATTAGTTTTAAGGGATAATACAAATTAAGTCTAAATGCATATATAACTTATAATGAATTGTATACCAAATAGCATCGGTATTAAGTACCCAATTTTACAGATTTCAGTTTCCATTGGTTAATAAATTACATGACTTTTTTCCAAATAAAGAACAGGTAGATCGCGATCTAAATTTATTTATAACTTTAATATCTACCAACATAATCTTGCAATAAGTAATTTGAAACTGGAAGGTTCATGGTTTCGATCGGAATTGTTTACGCGTTTAGACTATTCTCTTTCATAACCTTTCATGGCATATAACCGATTTATTTTGAAGTCAACAGAAATAAACTGAGATCAGTAAAAGCAGATCAGACTAAGACAGAAGCATTGCAAACACCTAATAAGGAAACACCTTAGTGCCAATGAATTTTCAAGTCTAAGTTTGGAATTTTTAGCGTTTTTGATTTTTATGGCACACTGTTGTTGCTTTTAAAAAAAAAATTGCCCTGATTAAAAAAATCAATGTTTTCAAAAATATTAAAATATCTTCGAATAACGTCTGTCACATTATTATGAAAGACAACGAAGATAGATTTTAGAAATCAGTCATGTTTTCAGAGGTTTGATAATATTAAATGCAATAGTTTTCACATTGACCATTGTCTTCTTCTGAAGGTATAGTACAATCCGGTAACTCTTTTCAGACCTGCACAAATGAAACGCAAGGGATGTTTTTGTGGTCCCTGACACGTAAGAAAATAATACTTGGTAGCTGACTGATTTTATCTCCGTTTTGAAATACTCAAACCCGACTCGTAGAAATCAAAACATGGTCAATTTGACTTCGGAAGTCTTACTCTGATATGTCCAAGTGTGATCACGACGTACAGTTTTCTTTCACTATAACTGATGACATTTTAAAATAAGTCAGTTGGATTGTTCATGCCTTCATGAACAATAATGACCTAAAATACTACATAATATATATTCCAAAAAGATTTAGCTTATCAGTTTGCTGTCATTTTATGTCAAGGTCAAATTCTAGGCAATTCATAGTTTTCGTATAACATCAACATTACTTACTCTAATGCTACTGCTTTTAAATTTGTATGAAGCTTAAGAACGTTTTTTACTTTTTGTACTTTAGATTAAGACTTAATACATTTGAAATGGTGGCAAAACTGACCAAACAGAGGTCCCCCGCAACCGGTATTTCCACAATTTTACTAAAGATTTCGCGATTCTGGACTCGACACGTTTCATTTAGGTGTAGCTAAAGATAAATAAGTTACATTAACAAATTGTCCATTGCCTTAACGTGGTCTATCAAACATTCCAAAAAGGAACCAAAGTTTTTGAAGGTAAATTTTAAACCAAACATTCGTTTCGGGGTAAAAGTTTAAAACAGTTCACTTGTCTCCAATTTACCTCCAGAAATTCTTTTGTTTTTGTTGCAATTAAAATATAATCTTCTCTTACGGTGGTGTCACGGAATATTTGTTTCGCTATTTTAATTGAGGAGCCTATTCATCTTCCATCACATTGCAAAATGGCTCTGTTTTTTCGTAATTGCTAGCATAATATTTTTCGGCTGTGAGCCAGGTACCCCATCGTGTGGTAGTTGACAGTGGTGGAAGTGTAAGAGCACGTTCCGTGTCTTTAAATAATTCTACTCTTGAGGGAGCTTTTAGAAAATTTATTTTTAGGTATATATTAGTTGATCAGCCATAGAATAGGAACTACATACTTCTTCGCAAACGCGATGCAGACAATGGATAATAGGTGATACATTTGGATAAAATATTTGTATTGTCCGGGTCGTTTTCTCTGTGCCCGGCCCTGCATCTCGTACGAAGAGTAAAATAAAATCTTTTTTTAAATTGTCCCCTACAATTTTAACTAAGTCATCAAAATGCCGAGTTATATTGTTGTGAATTGCTTTCTCCAGTAAGGCGGTATTTAACCAAAATGTTTGCTTAGAGATAATTTCGTTAGGAGCCAGTACATTAATGATAACATTTCCCTTATACCTCCCAGGAACGTTTTACATGATTTGCACGTAAAGTTGTTTTCGACGGAACTTTGCATTGCGTATATTTGCCCAAAAAAAAAAATTATTTGTGAATTTTGGATATTAAATAATTCGGCCAAGTGCTTCTACTGTTAATCTTATATAGACTGTTAATTTACTATTGCAGTGCTTTCGCAATACAATCTTTTAATCTCAAAAATCTTTCAACCTTTTCCATGATGTTTTCCCACCTTATCTCAGAATCTAATTTTAAGTAGAGCTCTCATCGGTGTTATCTTTCACGTAATTTGAAGTATGGCTTTTTTATTTGTTACTTTTTAAATATTTTAACAAAGCGAAAAACAAAATCAGGTGATTGTTTGCCGATCTCATAATATGTCATTTCCTATAATTTACTATTGATTCTTCGTCTTCAAATGAGGACATTTTTGTAATCGGATCCGATGTCAGTTTTTTGATGAATCTCCTCATCGTAATCATTATTTCTTTGTTTATAAATCACATCAGTCACTTGCAACTGAATGTAGTTGTAGCAGTTATGATGAAAATATAGTAAATTTTTTCCAAATGTGACAATATATCCAATATACAAAAATGGAGGGCGTGAGATTCGTGCGACATTTGATGAACATTTGCATTACTCGTTTATTTGTAATCCGACTAATGTGAGTGTTGCGTCTATCGCCCCTGGGGCGGCGGCATATGGAATGAAAAATGAAAACGTCCGGAACCACAAGATACGTCCGAATTACTTGTCCGCAAAATTTGAAGTTGCCTAGTCTCTTCCAACCTGACAAAGTAAAAAAATAATGTAAGTCAAATAGTTAATAAATAGTTAGGTTTGATAAGAAGCGCAACCAGGTCAAAAAAAAAATTCAACCAAAAAAAACGGAATCTAATACGTTTTCAAAGTGCTCGTGATCATGCAAACCTTATATGTCATACGCAGGTTTCAATCTATCAATAGAGATTGATTGTTGTTTATGTTTGATCAAAATCACAAAGTGTTTGCTTAGGCGGTAAAATACCCTATGTGGTCAATTACTTTGTCATCAGTATCAACTACTTTGACCTATCAATTACTTTGCTATCAGTAAGCAATGGTGATTGAGGATTTTCTATAAATAGTTCATCGGCAAGCATAATCGTCTGCCCATAGAAGAGCTCTGCAGCTGGAAACTTAATATCTTTTTTCATAGCGTAGTTCTAATTCCAAGAAAAACAATTAGAATTTCAGGGGTCTAATTAATTGTGTTGCCTGGGCTATGAAAGATACTCAACAAAAGTACCAATAGTTGTATGCTGCTGGCATATCAGTCACGGAGTATGCCTCAGGTCAGCGTGTGGATCTCAAGGTTAACGTAACGGTTCTGTGATGTAGGATCTATTGACTCATGTGCTCGTTTCGCAGATAATCTCAAAGCCGGGCAATGTAGAAAGTTGTAGTTTTCCGATTCTTGAGCTGAGCTAATTCGTTTGTAGTAAAACATTTTTCGCTCAATCCACGTAAAATTCTGGGGTGTGTTGGGCTTCTTATTAAGCACAACCAACTTCGAGTGAGTTGGGCCAATAATTTCAGCAATTTTAGGAAGGAATCGGTCATAATAATTAATCATACCCTGATACAAATATCAGTCAAAATAAATGCGTGTGTAAATTACGCTTTAGTCCCAAATCAATTTTCAGACACTTATAAGTAGTAATTGTTGTGCCATTGGCGGCTGGTAGAATTAGATCAAAAGTCTTATGTGCACTTCAAAAATGGATGTGCAAAGCTACTGGAATGACCGAAAGGTCAGCGCCCGTATCAATTAAGAATGTCAGGTGGGTTAATTTATCGTAAATAAAAAAGGCGAGACGATTTTGGAAAGTAATTCCCGCCGCGGCTATCTATTATATTAGTTTTTTTTGAAAACTGGGTTGCTTGGAATCAGTTTCCATGGCAATCGATCACGAGAGAAAAATTTACAAAATTTATTTGCAAGGCTTTCACTTATGTGATTTTTCTCCATGCCATTAATGGTAATAACACCCACGATTCCAAAGGGTTTGCCACGGTCTACGGTTCGATATAAAACGCCACCTTGAATTGCTGCGGGATCTGGAACGAGAAGAAACGTTTTCTTCATGTCCGCGTCCTACCGTATACTATAAAATCACCCAAGGCCTGCCCGATATTTGCTAGGTGCACCTCCACAGATTTTGAACTCGATGATATAGAGGTCACTTTCACACTTCCACGGCTCACCCGTTTGTTTACACGCGACGCTCGCTTGATAACATTTATCAGTCAGCTGGCGTTAATTGTGTTAAATATACGACCCGCCATGACAGCGTAATCGTCTGACATGATATTTGCCTTATTTTTTGGCAGTTGATATTTAATTCCAAAACTTTATTTCGGCATGTGATTTTGGACTAGTCACTCCTTTGGTGGTTAGAAATATAATCAACAATGACAGAAAAAACATAGTTTTGAAGGCAAATGTAATACCAATTATATTGGCCTTGGGATAACATTTTTGAAATATCTGTGAATATCTTTTCCCAAAAAATTATTTAGGAAATACCAATTATTATCAGGAACCCGTCATGTTTTGAAAGGTATATGGTCTTCATTTTGCCTTTACCTCTTTTGAAGGTATAATGCTTTCCGCTGGCATCTTTAGATAAATTGTGTGTAATGCTATTCTTTTTGCAAGAATGGATTTGATGTTTCGGGCTCCAAATCTTTTACTCTAAATCATAGAATGTTTATATCGTCGAAGATAAATTGAATTGATAATGGTAAAACCATCCATGTGATTTTGCAGTGAAAGTTAGATGGTCGAGATTAAGTTCCAAAAAATCAATCCCAAAGTTGCTGAAGTCATCTCTATTTGAAAGCAACGTATAACAGCACATCCAAGAGTGACTTAATCCGAGAAGACTTTTATAGATCAGAATTCTTATATCTAGTGACTTAAAATCGTACAAATATTCCAAAACTGTCTGATTTATTTTTCATGACAACCATAAACTAGTCTAACAATTCACTACTTGGAATCCAATTTAGACGTGTATAGTTCACGTAACAGCCACATTACCAATTTTGCGCATTTCGTCTTAAATTTGTATGTCTATAAAGCATTACTTTAGATTAAGGAATTTAATTCATTTCAAATAGCGGCTATACCTGACAGAATGGTTTATACATTTAAATCATAATCTTACGTACTTACATCAACATAAAACCATTTTTTTAATAAAAAAAACTTTTAGTAAAAGGTACGTGATCTCAACACCACAAAAGAATGCTGACTTTTCATTAAATAAAAATGACTTCCATGGAAATTTTTTTTTTTTTCAATTAAAATTAAAATATGAAAAATAATTTCTTGGCTAACGATTTTAAATTGCATTCTGAAGCGAATGAATTTATGCTTTATGTATAGTTACTGCGGACGAATGCATAATTATTCAGACAAAACTGTACCCGTTTTCACTTCACCATGCAATTGTCAATTCGATGTTGTTGTTGTTGTTGAAAAGTTCAGATTTAATTATATCATGGGTGCGCGGGGTGGAACACAATTCGTAAAATAATTACGGTATACGAAGGCAAAGTTCAAAACCAAAAAAAAAAAAAAATAATAAAAATAAAAATGAAATTCTAATGTAATTAACTGGCAGCAACAGAAAGAGGCACCACACATATTAGGCACATTAAAATCCAAAACGATAAAAATCCATTATACAACAAAAATTTCGTAACACCAAAATTAATTATAATTAAAAAATATTACTTAACAAAAAAAATAAAATAAAAAGATAGAAATTAATTTAATCGAATGGAAGACACAACCAAAACATAAATTATTATTAATTAAATAATTATTGCATTAAACGATTTTTCATAATTTTTTTTTTTTTAGTGTTAGAAAATCTAAATTTTATTTAATTATCATTTTCAAATCATAACTAATTTACTGAGATGAAATAGAAAATTAAAATTATCTAAGTGTTAGATTTTAATTGATAGCAAAAAAAAAAAAAAAAAAAAAAACAGAAGAAGTTGAAAATGATGATGATAATTAATTTTAATGTTATAAGTCTCAGAAGATGGTGAAAGTTTTTCTTTTACTTTCTTGTTTTTCGTGTACGAAAACAAAAACTTTTTTTGAATTTTTTGTTATGACATGCGAGATGATTATCATCGATGACGATGATGATTATGTTGTTGATGAGCTTAATTTATAGAACACATCGCAAAAATTTTAATTGTACTTTTGTTGCTTTTGTATATTAAATTTGTGAGCTTTGGAAGATCATCTTTAATAAACTTTAAATTTAAATTGGGTTTTTATTATGTGCCTAACACTTGTGTTATAATGAGGATCTTCATTAACTTAATATCCTTTTGTCAACAGAAATTTACTAATTTTGTAAAGGTTAATTTTAAATTGGTTGGACCCATAAACTATTATATTAAACTATTAGCAAATAAGAAAAGTCGTTCCTTACTTTAAAGAACCATCACCGAGGTTGCAGAACCAGTTGGTCGGATAGTGTTAATATTTCCTATAAAATTAAAAAGAGATACTAATTTAAAATTCACAGATAAAGCAGATTAAATTCTAAGTTATGGCTGATCGAACACATTTAATGATAGAAGATATCTATAAACCAAAAATTTTGATCTTTATCTTACATCTCGAATTTCTAAAAAAAATATTTTCTATAGTTGTAAATTTAGTCTTCAAGTCGATTTATATTGCATCATATTTGGCGTACGCCGAAAATGCTAAACATACATATAGATGGCATTAAAAAATTACTATTAAAAAAATTTGCGGCAGGTGGTTTGTGTGTTTGGTTTATAGCAAATTAAATTCTAATCTTGTGGCTTTAACATCAAATTTTATCTTTTGTAAACGCAAAGGTCCTTAAGCTAGGATATGCAGGGGATATTTAGTGTAATTGGATTGAATTCTTACAATTAAAATGTGACCACACATTTCAGGGGGTGACGAGTTTTCGATACCTCTCTAGTCTCTTGTCACTTATGATAATTGTGTGGGAAGGATTATTAAAGAGCGTCATATCACCGCTAAAACTGCTAAACTCGAAATAAGTTGCTAATGTCGACAATTTTCAGTTGTATGCATGGTGATCCTAGTTGTACCCAGTTGTACCCGCAAGCTACTTGTCATTTATGGTGTGTAAGAGTTAGACCTTGATGGTTTAGTATGAAAAATGACATTTGAGAGAACTAGAAATGGTCCGAAACTAGGTGCACTCACAGTACTTCGAACTCTGTCTACATTTCCGAATACGTGTGAACAAAGATCTAGAGTTGTATGAATGTATATGTAACCGGTTAACTTGTGTCCTTAGGAACTAGAGCTCACATTTTGGTGCAAAGTTGTCCTGCGAAATCCGAAGTATCTATGCTTGGGTTCAAATTTTGATGATTGGTGAAACACTCATCGCGGGAACTTTGATGTTTTAGTAATATGCAAGCTCTCCTGACGTTCAGTTGAGGCATACTTTGATTGAGGTTGAAATTTCCAATAAGACGATTGAACGATTTGAGTTTCCTGCAAAACTAAAACGGGAAGCCAAATCTATAAATATACTTATTATATAAGATTTATATAATAAGTGTATTTATAGATTTGGGGCAGTGCACCATCTATGTTTATGTGGAAGGTCTCAAAGCTGCCACTTAATTGCGGCTTTTAGCAAGATTTAATTTTGTGTGGAGTGAACTTTGGGCTTTAAACATTGATAACATTACTTTGCCTATAGTTAATTGTATCAGTATTCATTCTTGCACAGAATTATTTTCACGATATTAGTGTTCGTGTTGCAAGTATAATGCCTACTCCTGAAATGTTGATGGAGACGAATGATCGTATGTTGTTGGGGACCAAGTGTTTGATTTTTTAATATTTAGCAAGAAGTTGTCTATCGACTTTAGAGTATTTTGATTCTCTAGAGAGATCTTCTTTGATTATTCTTTGAATAATTGAATAGTTACGAATAATTTGGTGATGCTAGCAAAATCGTCGTTGCCTGACAAATCAATTCATTGAAAAAAGAATCGTAAGGTTTCAAACAACAATGAAAGAGTGACAAAAAATGTTAAGTAAATGACTTTTAAATCAAAACACATAAAAAAGGATGACGAAACAATATAGTGTTGATACCACGTAAATTTTGCTGAAAATCAACCAAATGCACTTATCATCCAAGTTAATGAAACCAAAACCAATAAGTCTGAAATCTCAGTAGGCTATGCAGAGATGAATCGCATGTACGTATCAGTCAAAACTAAGTTGACACACTATTTGATCAACGTCTAATACCTGAAAACTGACTGCTGCTATAGGGAAGAATTCGGTACTTAATGTCAATAAGTATTTGTCGTTTATCCAACATACTTTGAGCTACGTCATTGAACTTGGTCAAAAAACAAGATAGCTTGTTTCGTCCATGTGGTATTTACAAGCAGTTACCTTTCGTTCAGAGATTTTCTTCAAATTTATTTGAAAACACTCTGCCCAAACTTTTCACCGTTTCATGATGAAGGCACTATCTAGTTTGAATTTCTTATTCATTTATATAGATGACATCTGAAGCAGATCCGCATGCAAATTAACTCTAACTATTCAATTAACTTCTAACTATTAAATAAATTGCATTACTCAAAATGGTCAACAAATCCCTTCATTTCTCTTTACAACGATAATGGCAGCATTGCCAAACGCAAAAGAAATTGCTTTAACCGAAAAACAACATCAAAAGAAATTATTCGGTAGGTAAAGGATTCAATCGAATAAAACTCCTGTCGCAGTGGTAAAAAATTACAAGGACGCAACACAATCTGAAAAATGAGCTTGCATTAAAGCGTCCAAAATTCCAAAACGTAAACGATCTTACTCTTGACCAGAAAAAAAATAAACTGGATAAGAATTGCTTCATTTTCACGCAAGTGGCCTGTTGTCGAATATTGTCTTTTCTGCTCTGATGAGGCATTTCAAATTTGCAACATCCAAACAAACCATATATCCGATTTTATTTGACAGAGAGGTCATACAAAAATGCACACCTCCGGAAGGGCATCATAAAGCAAGCATTAGCAATAGTAATGGTTTAGAATTCCAAAAAGATTCCGCACCGTCTTATAAACTGCGCGTCAGTCAAGAATAGTTGAAAATAACGTTTCGCACTATATTTCAGCAGAACTGTTTGAAAAATCCAGGGAGGACTTCTTTATCTGCGGCATTTTAAAGAGTAAAATGGGCACTAAGCAATACCAAAGTTTCGATTATATACACCAAGCTATTGGTGGCGATTCTGGTAACTGTGTGACTTTAAAATTATAAGTCTATAGTTTATGCTTTCTTAAGTGGTTTCTCAATCTCAGCACGGAAGATATTGTTCGAACCAACTTTGAGCACATGGAAACTTGTTCCCAAAGATCAATTACCGGGTGATGTGGGTTGGGTGTCGGTCTTTTTTATTTCTGATGTTTCGACAGCACTGCAGTTTAATGGCCTATATTGTTCACTTCGACTTAACCATTCGGGTCTTTTCCACTATAACTGACAATCTACTAGCTTGTTTGTAGTAATTCTTCGAGAAGCTATGTCTGTCGTCGAGGATTTGTGATTCGCCATCCCAAAAATTTCAAATTTTAATCAAAATTTGATTATTCGACCACCATTTTCGTAATATTAACCCAGATTCAGCTAAGAGTTGTGATAGTTAGGTTTTTAGTTTAAGAGCTTGTGTCTCAACATCTGCACCCGTTAGCACATCATCAACATTAAAATTGTTACGAATCACCATGGTCACGTTTGGATATTGGCTTTCACAGTGTTTCGCTATTTATGGATTAAGTTTCGAATTGCTAAAACTTTCGTGTAAAGTCAACCTTCTCATATGGCCTAGGTGTTCGCACTAGCACATACACTACGCACTAAATTCTGGATTGCGGTTTCTCTTTCGTTTTATGGATGTCAACCGTTGTAATGCAGTGTTGTATGATATTCCTAATAAGATAGGTAACTGTACCATAAATTCTAAACTCTCCTCAGTTGGAATGGAAATAATGCAACTAGTCGGTGTTATTCGAGTTAGGTGGTTTACTTGAAATGAGGTACCTACACAAGGTCTGTTGAGCTATCAAAGTTGTTAAGGTGTGTTGCTTACTACCCAGCACATAGAAGAAATAGTCGACACCTAATAAAATATCGATGTTTTTCTTTCGTTAAAAATTAAGAAATGCCAGTGGAAACTGACCCTCGTCATATTGGATTTGGATTCATCGCACCGCGAGCAAATCGTAAGACTGTTGATACTTTTTAAGCATCGATTTCTTCAATTCGCATTCTTTTTTGAATTCGAGTTAACCCTAAACGATGAACGCATTTCTCATTGATGAAGGACATTTATGAGCCTGAATTACACGTTTGATATTGACTATTTCTTGTTTTGGTCTTTACTACTTCTGTTGGTAACAGAGCAATGCCAATTCCGAAAATTATTCGCGACATTAATTTTTCCATTTGACTTGCGTTCTCATTTTGAGCTGGGATTGAATGTCGTTGCTTAAATGTTACCTACACGTTAAAATATTTCTGCTCGTAATCAGAGAACTCGGAGGCTACATCGAATTTGGTTAACTGTTCTTCACAAGCCACAAAGTCCGTGAATGCTCGTTCTAACAACTCCAATCGAGTTGAAATGTCTATACTTGACATTTTTTCTGTCATCGCATTTGTTCTGTCATTGCATATAGTAGTATGAATTTTTACTTTTATTTTTTACTTCTCGAAGCTACCAGATAAAAATATGAATTGCCTTTGCTGGATGATGGTTTTACGAAAATGACATGATAAGCATCTTACAGAAATCAAAAAAATTTCAACAAATGATTGCTACTCCATCGTTGCCTACAGATTTTGAAGTTTTCTCCAATATCTGTTATGATGGTTGATTGGGTGAATTTTTTTCTTGTAGATTATCCTTTACTTGCAAATAATCTTTTTACATTGATTATCATTTGAGACGCCTATAAGTATGAAACTTGAACTTCTCTGAAATTTAGACTCCTGACAGCTCAAAGTGTGTACATATCGCACTTTCTTAAACTGACATTTTAAATTAGGTTTAAGCTTAATGGATGGACTAGTATAACGGTGCGAGTTTCTATCAAGAAAATATATAATGTCGCCTCTAGTGATTGAAACGTCCTTTTTCTAATAAGTAAATGTTTCTAAAATGATTGGATAACAGATCTATATAATTGCCCTACTTACATACATGCAACTACTCAACATTCTAACCCCCTTTAGGACAAATCCATTCAAACCAAACTTTCTAATGTAATTTAATTTAAATTTCTTGAAAAGATTTGTATTACACGATAAGACTTGTTTTCATATACATATATTTTATGATTATGTCTGTAATTAAAACGATAAACTTAAATTAAATATTTTAACGATAATTAATAATGTTACATATCTTAAAAAAAAAAAAAAATTTTGTTTGCACGCCACAAACTGTAACTTGATCGAAGAAATCATTTTGATTAATAAGGAAAAGTTGTTTGATCTGCGATCGTATATTTATATACGATAAAATCTAATTAGTGCAAGTTTTATAGATGCACATGCGAGACAAATTTGAGACAAAATGAAAGTTTACAACAAAAACAAGATCATGTGAATATTTAAAGAGAGATCACTTGATATAGCCTTATGTATGATACATCTCAATTGCGAAGAATTTCTTAATTTAGAAGAACATTCCGATTAATTCATTAAATCTTTCAAAATTATAAAAAATTAAATTAATCATTTCTTATGTACCATTATACGACACCACAATTTTTATATCTTCATCTTAGATATTTAAGTAAAATTAATGAGAATTAAAATCTTTTTGTTCGTCTCTGTTTTTTTGTTTATTTTTTTTTTTTTGTATAAATCTGAAGATTAAGTCCAAAACCATAATAATTTTGTCAACATTTTCTATTCTATATTTCATAAGATGCTTATCTATGGTAAGCTAAGAAATGTTACATAAACGACTTTGGTATAGACGCATTACGTACTGTGCAACTATATGCACCGCACATATTATAGTATCAAGCTGGGAAATTATTCTTATTGTTCTCTGCCTTATATATACACCCAGTTTTGGGCCGTTAAATAACTTTGAATTTCTTAAACATTTACATGACAATAAAAACTGAACTTCAATTTATGGCTTTTTAAAAAGGCATGCACGATGATAAGACTATAAACTATTTGATTGTCCCATTCTTTTATGTATTCATATACTAACAAAAAGCTTTTATCTATAAATAACGTATTAATTACAGATTGATTAATTTCCAGTATATGTATTTAAACGAAACTACCGTTAAGCCGCATTGATGGTATATATTCTTAGATCGCGCGCACAAGAAACAAAGACGCAAGAATTAAAATGTTAATTTAGAATTTGTCAACAATACGATTTTTATATGGGCCCCCACTGCTTGCAGCCGCTCATTAATACCATAATTTTCTCATACCGAAATCGACTATATTGAAGGTTTTCTTACCACGCATACCATCGTACACTAAGATCGAGAAGTTGATTAAAAAGAGAACTGACATTTTTTGTTTTACTTACGTACAAAGTGGTAAGACAGAGATCGTATATAAAAAATGTACGCGATCGCGATCAAAGTCGAGTCCAGTATGAGAAAATATCGTTATGTCGTCGGTATACAATGATAAATTGGCTAAAAATCTGACAATAAATTAAACAAACGAAAACTGTCAAAATTCATTAAATTAAGATATTATTTATATGTGCAAACACGCCGATCGACGGTACATACATGCACACAAGAATAATCAAACTCACATAATAAATCGCGTATGATCAAGTTGTTTTCGTTTGTTTCGTTTGTTTTTTTTTTTTTTTTGTGTTTGCTACAAGAAGTGTCAGTAGCTAAAATATCGTGATCGCGGAAAGGTTAATGTTAATGTTTTTATTTTATTTTGTGTGCATACGACGATCGTGGAATTTATTTAATTTTTTTTGTTAATTTCGTTGTTTTGTAATTATTATAATTAATTACGTATCGATCGCTGATATCAATTTAAATTAATTACATTGGTTTTTTGTGTGTGATTTATATTTGTGATTCGTTGGCGATTTTTGTTTTAAATTGTGTTCGTGATCATAAATATTTTGTTTGGTGTAAATTATGTTGTGTGCGGTGTTACATAAAAAAAAATTGATCAATTTAAATGATCTCCAACTGTGTGTGCGCGTTTTTTAAAAGTGAAAATTTTTGATATTATATTTTAGTGGGTGTTTTGTTCTGTGTACATAATTTCAAAAAAAAAAAATTGTGAAAGTTTTATACGATCGCAGGGAAAAAGTCCTGAAAAATAAATTGTTTTATTGTGTTGTGTGCGTGTGTTTCTGTGCTTGTATCTCGATCGATCGCGGCCGACATTATACAAAAAAGGAATGAAACTGATATTAAAGTGCGGTTTTCTTTTGTTAAATTTTAAACAATAATTTTGTTTGTTTTTTTGTTGGTTGCATGTTTTTCGATCGTACCGTCGAAATGACAACTGAAACACCAATTCGTACAGCCAATTTACTAGCATGTAAACAATGGTGGAAAGTATGTTTATTTTATGGCGATCAGGAAAAATATTATCGACAGATTTATGGTAAGGCTGCCTCGCAACGAATCGCCGCCAGTAGTAATAATAATAGTGGCACAACAACACCGGTGCCAACACATAAATCATCGAACGACAGTAATGAAATTATTTTTCCGATCGATCATAAAAGGCGTAAAACAAAAATTCCATTTGAAAATCGGAAAATTAAACAATTTTCAACTCCGCCGCCGATCCATTTGGGTGACGATGAATTAAAATTGAACAGTCGGGTTACCGTGCTCGACGATCCATTTTTATTTGGTCTAAGCGATGAAAATCTATCGAAAGATTCTGGCATCATACCGGATAATAGTAATATGCGACTGGATTTAATTGAGTGTCATGGTGAATATATAAGTAGTACGAATAATAGTAATCGTGATCTAAGTGATTTGAAAATAAGTGAAGATGAGCTAAAAGTGTTACATTTGAATAATAATCGTCGTGGGAAATCATCATACTATTCAATGGATTTAAATAATTCGCCGGTAGAAAATTCTTCGCCTGGATTATTTTTTATGGAAATGCACAATTTAAATAATAATGAGTAAGTTATTTTTCATCTAAACGGTAGTTTTATACAGTACACTATATTATTATATGTATATATATGATCGACTTGCTGCCGGCGGTTTTATATCAATTTAACGAGTGTGATGATAGGAAATAAGTCGTATAATAATAGCTTTTTAGTTATGGCCTCGATCTTATGATCCGGTGCGCTGATAAAATAAAATAATATTTTGCCGGTCACGATCGATTGCTCGATCTGATCAAACAAAAAAATTATGGTATATACTGGACACACCCGTATATATACCGTACTTTCAATTTCGACTCTACACAATCATATATATGTGATAAATAATTTCCAGATCATTTATAAACGTTAATTAATTATGTGATCACGATTTCACTAATTTTCTGCTTTCTATATACATATTACTCGTAGTATGATCGAGACCGAGATAAAACACTTTCAATTTTCTAAAATCGATCTTGAATGTCATTAACTTTTTACGTATGTACATACATATTTGTACCAATCTTGATCTAGTTACGCTTAAATATAATTTACGCGATCATTTGTTGAGTTCGATGGATTTTTTTTTTTCATTTTTATGGGAATCCAACTGTGAGCGATCGCGATTTTAAAACGATTAAATTTAATGAAGTTAAAATTTTGTGTGGTGATTTTTATCGATCATTGATTATTTATTGGCTAGATGATTATAGGTATAGTGTTAATGAACTTTATGCTGAAATATGATCGGTATGCTTAAAAATAATAATAAAATTCAATTAGCTTTTAAAGATGTGGCAAAAAAGCGACTGTACGCCACAGGAACTCCACAGGATTTTGGAGTAAAATCGAAAGCATTGCAAATTTTATAAAGTACAACATAATTATTGGTCACCAAACACCAAAAATCCCGTTAAAACTGATAATTTATGTAATTTTGTGTTGTGTGTACGCATAATTAAATTACATGCAGAAGTTAATTTTCAATTATGCAAATTCTAATCAATTAAAAAAAATAAATTGTTCGTTTTACCTCTAATAGCCATTATTTTAGTTATACGATTGATCGAATATGTGTACATAGAATTATGTAAATTTTTTTAAAAAATAATTAATTTCACTTTTTAATTTTATACATAAAGGAATATTATGTACTCATAAAAAAATGGAAAAAATAAATAATTAAAGGATGCAGATAAAACGCCGGTGGGGAGGGAAACGCGATGGACAATCAACCTTAAACTAGTTCATGTGAAGATAGGTTGTTATAATGTGTTCGTTCGTTTTTGATATTATTTTATGCTTTTATGTTGTTACAGATTTAATTTATTTTTATAGTTTTTTTTTCAATGAATTTTTAATCAAAATCGTTATTCATTCGCGCTCTAACTCAAGATTTATTTACAGTATGATCTGTATAGTGTTATATTTGTAGGGCTGGAAAAGGAATATTTTTATTTCAAGGGGCATAACTTCAATGATACAGGTTTAGCATATAATATGAATTAGCATAAATTTGTCATATATGACTTGTGACCCCTCAAATCAAAAATAATTGAACGATATTTAAATCAGTGCAGTAATTTTTGAAATTGAGTGAGAGGTTAAGGATTAATAACAAAAAATGTACCACCACTTCACCAGTATTAAAAAATTGTAGCTGTAAATATTTCACCCATGCGTTTTGGTGCATATTTTTTCAAATTTGTTCGGACCTGAATGCACTCAATGCCTAGCTACAACTAAACAATGGAGTGATTAACTTAAGAACCTTATTATGAAGCTTAATAGGACTAAACTTCTTAATGGGACTGTTTAAGCTTTTGATGTCACCATAGATCATTGGAAATAGTGAGTTTTAACATTTTTGCCTCAATAACGTCAAGGTTATTCATTATTATTCTACCTGCCTTTAAATTATACGGAGATAGTGCTGGAAAGTGAAATAGTTAAGCAGAATAACCCGGTGAAATGTTTCGGTATATTTTAATTTCAAAAGAAGATACCGTTTATCATCGCATTTTATGAAGATCTAATCCAAAGTCCACATTAGTGCGTTATCGAGTAAAAACCGTAATCTACGGAATAGCGTCAGCACGATATCTGGCAACTGCATCACTACATTATTTAGCCGACAAGTTTAGTGGCAAATTTCCAAAAACCTGAAATATGATTTCTTTATGAATGATTTAATGTCTGGGGCGGGCGATTTAGTCTTCGTACTTACAATACATAGAGATTTAATCAACCTACTGAAACTTGAAAAATTTATCATTGGAAAGTGGTCCGTTAACCACCCATAATTACAAGTAAATATATCAATTGAAAACCGCGAGTTGTCATCCTATAAGTAGGAAATTATAGATATTCAAATGATTCGGAATAAAATATTATCCAATACAGGATTATTTCTTCTTCAAAGTCAATTTGTCTTCAGTTAGGCAATTCTCGAAAAGATCACTTATGCTAGAAATTGCCAGAATTTCCATGATCCACTGAGTTTATTGTCACCTTGGGATTAAAGATATCATTCCAATGTCTTTGGCTGCATGAATGAGAAACTACCACAGCATATTTTGGACAAATACCTTCAAATTATATAGGCCACATCTATATATTAGCTAGTCGATCTAAAATTTTCGAAATAGTTACATATCACCTAGCAGCTAGAGGACCTATTCATGATGGTTTGCTGATGCTTTTGCTGCAGTCATTTATTCACGTTCAATTCAGAATGAACAACCTAAAGTCAACCTATAATTGCAAAGACGAGATTTTCTCCAATTAAAGCAATCAGAATTCCAAAGCTCGAATTAAAAGCAATGATGCTATTGGTTCGATTGTTAAGATTGTACTAACCTGACTCAATTTGCTGAGTGAATCTAACATTTATTTAAATTCAGATTCCACAATAAAATTGCAATGGTTTTCCAAACCACCAAAATTATTGAAGACATTTGAGACCAAACGTGCCTCCGAAATTATGATATTAACCAAATTAGACCAATTGTACTTTGTTGCGACCGGTGTCGAGCTTCGTGAATTATTCAGCAATTCATCTGGATGAATAAAGTAACCATTTTATCACCGAGGTTAAAGATGACCAACATACTCTTGAAGCAAATATTCTCTAGACCACGAGTGAAGAATCTAATTTGGCGTACTTTACATACATGTTTCGATTGTTGACGATATAAAAGCCAACAGCAGGCCCATTGACTTAGGCCCGTTTTTGCTTAGGACAGTTTTTAATCGGGGTGCAAAATATTTTAAATCATAAAGTGATATTTGTCTGCATGGTACCCAAAGAATTTCGATACATTTTTATCTGCTTTAAAACGATTGCATTAAAAAGACTAAACACGTAAATTGTGATAATGGTACAAATATGGTGGGAGCTAAATTACAGATTATACAGTCCACTAAGCTAGACAACACATTCGATTCGGAATGAACTTAATAAATTACTAGTCCATTTGTTCCCTAATACCATTGTCGTATTACGATTTTTATTAACTTTGCCGGTTTTGGCAAGATCAACGTAATGATCGGTTAACAATGCTTGCCATAATTTTGATAGAATCGGAAATGTTGGACGAGTCTGATATATATTATTAAAAAATTTCGCAACAATAAAGCCACGGAAGCTCAAATATCTTTATTGCTTTTTCTGAAAATATTTATATTGTACAAAAAAGGGCATTCATTTTTTTTGGAAACGTGCGCATAGGAACACTCTGTCTACACCTCTTGTCATAAAACCTCTAATTTTTGTCAAATTACTTTGGCCAATGCTTTTTAGAAATTTATGTTAGCTGCATTTGTTTTTCGTCTTGTTGCCCTTTTTTCTGTGTCACTGATTTGATTTCTTTCAGCTAACGGTTCTTTAATCAGTTTTAATGTCGAGGCCAATTTTTAACTGGGCGAGTTACTCAAAAACACATTTTCCTAAATTTGACAGTTTTAAACTTTAAATTTCCGAACAAATTAAGTGTTAAGTAGAAATAACAGTAGAATAATTTGACTGCTTTGTATAAATTATCAATATATTATGCAAAATCGTCATTACCCTCTCCAGTCAGGTGACTATTGAAATACTACTGCGGTATTTGTGCAAAGAGCGGATAATACTATACATCTCTTACAAACAAGTTATATATTCTGGACCAATTTTCTAGCCTTAAAGAAGATGAAAGCCTAGATCCAAAACTTATGCGTTATCTATACAGTTACTTTACGAAAAGTGGCCAGACGGCAATTTGGGTTTTAGAGTGATTACTTTTATAAAAATCTTTCTCAAACACCTTTGTTGCGTTAGTTGGTTTGTCAAAAATTTTGAATTAATTTAGAATTTATAGAATACACATTTTGTGATCATATAAAACCTTAAACGTCACTATCTAGAGTAAAATGGTGTTTGCGTTCCTAAGATGCCTAAGATTCCAATTGAATTTTATTATTTTTGCAAGTGTTGGCTTTGAGACATGAGGTCTATAATTAAATTGTATAATGGGAAGTTCAAGTGTAAATATCCGTTCTTCGATCTGTCTCGGACACACAATTATCAATCAGCTTTTAGGTACATAAATTGGTCATTAGTGGGTGGTTTTGGTTGATCTAGGCAAATACGACTAGTACTCTTAAACGCACAGCAAATATTTAACATAAAACTACTAAATTGATTGACTGGACTGTATGACCAAGGTGCAAGCTCATTTCGTTGAGGAACTCTTTCTGCTTTATTTCTGCAGCCATTGCAATCGGCTAACAAAATATTAAAATATTACAATATTCTATAGCAAGTAGAGCTACAATACATACAAAATTCTAAAATGTATATATGAATTACAGATTCAAAAAAATAATTATTTAGCACAAAGATTAAACAGACAATATACGCCATTGCAGTTTAAAAAAATCTAATTGATATGAATTTGGTGAGCTATTAAAAAAAAAATCACAGATAAAAAACGCCCAACATTCTCAATACACACAAAATTCTAAAATGTATAGAATTAAGGAATCAAAAAAAATATTTTACACGAAAATAATATAAAATAATCGTTAAACAGACAAAACTTGTCAGAACAATCAAACAGTTACTAAATATATATAAATCAAAATAATTTCAAACTAAAGCAACAGTACATCTGAAACCAATTGAACGCATTATGCAGAACTGTGAATTCAAAATTTATGTGGCAAAACTATTAGTTTGAACACCTTTCTAAACTTTTCCAAGCTTGTTATGGAATGAGATTAGTTATGAAAATGTAAAATTGACAACAAGCAAATTGACAAAAAATAGATTTTGATAGAATAGTTAAAAAAAAGAGACATTTATTAAAAATTTAATATCCCTTCTTATATCTCTTTCTTTGTTACCTATTCTATAGATCACACTGTAGATATGGTGCATTATCTTGTAAGTACAAAGTGTTTGTGGTATCTCTTCAATAAAAAAAAAATAAAAAAAAATCTTTCACATCGCGTTTCTTGTAAAATCATATAAGTGGTATAATAAATTGTTGCAAGCAAATTGGAATTTTAAAGTGTTTATGTATAGTCGTCATAGTCTATGCAAAAGAAACGAATTAATTGGATTTTATGATTATTAATTACACATTTAGATAACCGCATATACGTGATATGTCAAACAGTTACTAAACTATCGACTGTTAATTACCCAACTATCTCTCAATAAATATATAATGACTGACTGTTAGGTAAACTACACAAATTAATTTCAATTCATTCCACAGCCATTGTCATATTTTTCTACCATAATGACTGTTATAATATGTGTTCGATACATTTAACATGTTTTTGTTTTGGTTACAGTAAAAAGTACATTAAGATGTGATAGATGTAAATCTAATTGGCGTCTTTATTTAAAGTTGGTGTCGTAAATTATATTTGATCGAATTTAAAGTCTGGTTACACATAATTTAATCCGTTAGGTGTAAAAAAAAAAGAACGACACATGTAGCATTAATTTGCTTAGAACACTCATAAATTTGGTAAATAATCCCGACAAAACCACATTTGAACCAACATTCATTTCTAATTTATTCCAAAAATTTACGTATTTCGTTAATTTAATTAAACAAAAAACGAAAAACCATTAAGATTGGTCATATTACCTAACAGACATAACGACATTCAGAAGCATTTTTACGATCATATGAATATATGGTGAAATGTCAAAAAGGTTAAACTAAACTTAAGCTAACTGGAATTGATAATAAATAAATAATTATATTATGTGTTAGATAAACAAGACAGGCACACAAACAGTCGATGGTAAAAAATCATAACCGCTTACCAAACCGTGCGCACCGCCTAAGATCAATGACTTATTAAATATTAAATAAAAAATGAATTTTTTGGTTATGGAATATTGAGTCGAGTCGACTTCAAAATTTTGACGTTAATTCGATACAAAATAATAGACAAACCTGTAATCTGAGAACCCTTCTTCATATTAAGTTAATAATAAATTATGAAGCCAATCGTCTTAAATTCTAACATTTCTATTATACATAAAATGTGGTTTCATTGCTTTTCTTGGCTATGTGTGTACACGAACAACAACAAAACGAATTTCTTTCACATTTCTTTTATTATAAGAAATTCGAACAACAATAACCAGATCCACACACAGAACGTATTTTATTTCCGTATACAATTATCAACCTGTTATGTTAGAATTTCTTCATGAACATACTAAAAAAGGTGTAATTTTACGTTGTTGTAATTTTTATTTTTTTTTTATGTCTGTCTGTCGGTTAAACATAAATAACAGCAACAAACAAAAATGTTATGCTTTATGAAGTGATGCGGAGAAAAAATTTCTTATGGTTGATAGCATCGCGCGGTCAAAAAAAAAATGCTTTACTACACAAAAGTTTTAACACAAAAATTCTTAAAGAATAATATTCTCAAGGGGGTCACTTTATATTGTATGTGCATCGATTTAGTTACATAACGATCGATAATTATATCATATCTAATGTGTATCTACCAAGAATCCGTTTGAAACATATATACGCACGCTCTGATCATTAAAAATCGTTAATGAGTACTATGCGGATGATGGTTAAAATGGAAATGTGAGATTGTGGACGAGTTTTTTTTTGTTTTAATCGCACGACTCATAATGTTGATCAATTATCGTACAGATAAACAGTTATATGATGTTGAATTGCCATTGGGACATATCATATTGGCATGTATTATGGGTTGGAAAGAAACATTTCTTAATTTTTATGTCGTATAATTATTTCTGATTTATCGGATTAATCATAAGAAGCCAAGTCTCTTCCAAGTTTCGAATATCGTATTTTTGAATATGGTTTGCAACATACCTAAGGTCACTGAAATTTTCAATACCTCACATGAAGCATTCTCAGTATTGTAAGAAATTTTAGCGTTGAAGAGACCAATTAGAACCTAAAAGTAAAAATGAGATCAAGTGCTATTGCAATGGCTGATATACTATTATGAAACACGTTTGATTTTCTTGGAAACAAACGCAAATGGAGCAGAGGTCGGGCTATATTTTAGAGGTATATCCATGTTTTTGTTTATTTATATTTCTAACAGAAATTTTTTAACGGTTGCCAAAGATCAAACGATGCTGAAGTACAAGTACAGAATACTGTAGTAAAATTTTATGGAAAGCGTGCTCGTTTATTAGTAAATAAAAATATGGCATCATTGGATCATAATCACTGTTTTGCTGTAAAATTAATGTCTCTGCATTTAATTATAGAAATCGTATATTCAGCTTTAGATTTTTGGAGTTCCAGGTCTAGGGTATAAAACCCTAGCAGTTCGTTTATAGTATTAACCGTCTTCTAATATATATATATATATATATATATATATATATATATATATATATATATATATATATATATATATATAAATATATATATATATATATATATATATATATATATATATATATATATATATATATATATATATATTTTAATGATTCCATTGCTAACTTTACAGTTGCTCTTAATCGCCTTAATGCACATATTCTTCAAGCACCAACTCCAATAATCTTCTTCTTTTCCCGTCTACCGTTGGTGATGTTATTGTCATATATGACTGAATGCATAGGCAAACTTACTTTTGTCATCAGTATATGGGTGGGAAATCCAGAACAAAATAATCCATCATGTCTCCATGATAGATAAGGAAGAAATTAAAGTAGATAAGGAAGAAACGTATAGTGCAGGGAACTGAGACCTCGACCCTATGACTGGAGAGTGTTTGCAAGTGAGCTCTCAGTCGTCGTTACCCAATGACCGCAAAGTTTCAGCAGTGGTGCACTTGGAAGCTGAAACCGATAATAGAACAGACACTGCAACTGCTGTGGAAAACTTGGCTGCAGTAACAATAAATTTTACAAGAGATGATATTAGGAAGAAAAATCCATATCTATGATTTAGATGTAATCTAAAGACTCTAGGTGAAATGGTCGACATGCAAACAATAAGGATACCATCGAATACCACACAGATGAAAAAGAACTCGAACGAGAAATTAATTCGAATAAGAAATCTGAAAGTGATTAATAGTCAACACTCGTGACAAAAAACCTAAAAAAAAGTAACAATAAATATGGAAGTTATTGACAAAGACCAATCACCAAGAGAAATTGCTTGGACATTGAAAAAAAAGCAAGCCCACAAAGGAAAGAAAAGCAGAATCATCGCCAGAATATACTGGACAAGCAGAATCATCGCCAGAATATACTGGACCCAACACGAGTAAAACTCAGCAGAAAGAAAATCAAAAGTAACCAGAAAATATTGAGCAAGTAACCCGGACATCTGTATTAGGTAATGCAACTACCATAAACCAGAGAAACTAAATCAGCCACCACCTATTAATATAGTTGGTGTCCAAGACTATCCTACTATCAATGCTTTGATAAAAAATATCACGGATAAAGATTATGAGCTAGTAGCATTAAACTACGATGTCTGAAAGAAAAATTACCAGACCCAGAAACATAGCGTACATTTACCATGAAGCTTAACACTGATAAGTTCCAGTGATATACTTATGAAGATAAGCCAGCTAGACCAATTAAGGTTATGGCTAGAGGGCTACACCATACCTGTTAAAACAATGACATAACAGCTGAGGTACAGAATAAAGGTTTAGATATTCAGGATGATGTCAATATGATCAAAAAAGACAGAACTGAAAGCGATAAAGAAAGCCGCGAACTGGTAAAAAGGGGACTACCGCTTTTTATGCTTACGTTTGGCAATAAAGGAAGCATCCAAAAGATATATAATATTCGGGCAATTCAAAACATGAAAATTAGAAATAGAGCCAATGAGGAAGAATACTTCAAAGATAGTCCAATGTAGAAAATGTCAATGTTATAATCATACCCAGAAATATTGCGGGCGTGACGTAGGATGTGTCAAATGTGCTGGTAAGCATCTTACGAGCATGTGTACATTAGACAGAAACACTACAGCAGCATGCATAAATTGTAAAGGACAACACCCTGCAAATTATCGTGGTTGTGAAGTAACTAAAAAATTGCAAAAAATTAGAAACCATGCAAGAAATTCTGAGAAAAATCAAAGAAACCCTGGTACAACAAACCAAACGAATAATAAGGGATTATACAATCTATGAGGATACGCATCATATGGAGAAGTTGCTAAAAACCAAGAATCAAACACAAAAGTAAATAATACTTGAAGTAAGAAAACTTGTGGCTAAGAAACGTAAAGCACGTAAGTTCTGGCAAATAAATCGAACTACAGCTAAGAAATCTGACTTAATACCTTATGTAAAAAACTGAAATTTATTGTCAGGAAAGTTAAAAAAGAAACAATAGAATCATATTTATCTTCACTTACTGGTCAAAAGACACTAAACACTCCCTATGGAAAGCAACAAAATCGATCAAGAGACCAGAAAACTCAACAGCACCTATTAGAAATGATAACGGTACGTGGATTCGTAGTAGTAAGCAAAAAGCGGATCTGTTTGCGAGACACCTCGAAGAAACATTTCAACCACTTCTCAGATAATCTGCAAATGAAAATGTTATGTTTGTACACAGATTAAATGTGTTTGAAATCCAAGCTGTAACGCTCCGTGAGTTAAAAGAAGAAATAAAAAATTAAATCCAAAAAAAGCTCCTGGATATGATTTAATAACTGGGCAAAATATAAAAGAACTTCCAGGCAAAGCAATACATAAATTTCTGCACATAATCAATGCTGTGTTTAGATTAAGACACGTTTCAAGGCAGTGGAAGGTGTGTTTTTGCCAAACAAAAACAGTAACGATAAATAGCCATTTAGACCAATATCTCTACTTCCTACTATATCGAAGATATTTGAAAAACTACTTCTGAAGAAGCCTATAATAGAGGATAAAGCCTGTAATAGGGCTCTAAAGCCTATAATAGAGGATAATGATCTTATTTATCAGTTTGGATTCAGAGAAAAACATTCGACCCTAGAGCAAGTTCACAGAATCACAGATAATTTTAGGACGTACTCTAGAAACGAAAAAAATATGTTCAAGCCTCTCCTTGGATGTAGCGCAATAATTTGATCGCGTATGGCACAAAAAATTAGAGTACAAACTACAGTGATATCTTCACAAACAGTATTATGAAATCCCAAAATCTTACATAACCGACAGGCACTTCCATGTAAAATATGAAGATGAATATTCGGATCTAAAGAAAATTTCAGCAGGAGTGCCGCAAGAAAGCAGTTTGGGCCCAATCTTATACCTCCTGTATACACGAGACATATACCACTAATGAAAGAAACAACCATAGCTACATTTGCTGATGTCACAGCAATTTTGGCAGTTAGAAGCCATGTAATGCGAGCTACAGAAAAATTACAAATATCGGTTAATACAGTTAGTAACTAGATGAACAAATGGAAAAATAAGCTCAATGAAACAAAATCAGTTTATGTGAACTTTACTAATAAAACAAACTTTGTCAGTAACTAACTCTAAATAAGTCCCTTATGCAAATACAGCAAAATATCTATGGATGACGCTAGATGCCAAACTTAAATGGAAAGAACATGTCAAAAAGAAAAAGAACAAATTAAACATCAAATACAGGAAAATGGTACAGGATAATGGGGCTGTACTAAGAAAATGAACGTTAAGATAATTAAGACGTTCCAAAATAAAGAACTTCGGAGCATTGTAAATGCCCCGTGGTACATTCGAAATGAAGACCTGCACCGTGACTTAAAGATGGCAGGCATCAATGAAGAAATTGCAGTTTATGCTGCCAAACATAATTCACTCCTTCAACAATATGAGAATATCAAAATACGTATGCTGGACTGTCTATAACGACGGTGGTGACGTGTCGTTATTTTAATTATTCAGAATTTTGATGTTGTGCAAAGCAAAGCTCAGTTTCGATCTGATGAGGAATCATAATAATTTTTGTTAAAAATTATTTGTCATCTCATCAGGCCATGGCGACCGAGTGCTATGTGTAAATGCTACTTTTACGCTCTATATATATTTATGTACAGTGTACATGTAGCGTTAGCGAATTATATGGAATTGCACGAAATATCTGAATAATTTTAATTGTGTGTGTAGCGATGGTCGCTACATGTCCGATAGCAATACGACGCCTACAAAGACCAATGGAGCCCAAACCAATGGATCTAGTGATTGCAAACTAAAATAATACTATATTATAGAAAATATGTTTTTAAATAAATAGTTATATTTATCTTTGGGATTAGCCATTACGCTTTATCACAATAAATGTGAATTAATTAAGATAGAAAAATTGCTAGATGACATATAATAAGTCAGTTGTAATAAATCTTCACGAATAAAAGTTCCTCCAACTTCTTTCATGACGGAAGTAAAAGTTTAAAGTTGGCCAAAAGTAGCCAAATAAAAATAAAACTTGTTTTACTTTTAAAACAACGATGACATTTTTACTCCAACCATTAATACTGATAAATAGATTTCGTATAATCTGTTGCCAAACGTAAATTAGAGTGTGTGTGTGTGTAGAAACCAGTCCAGTATTGCCGCAATAAGATTAAGTTTTTAATAATTATATAAGATCTATATCACTAATTAAGTTAATACTATTTATATAAGAGGAAGCTATGAGTTACGTAATTTCAATAATACTATGGTAATGATAGAGGAGAGACTCTTTATAGTTTTTTTGAAACGTTGGCACACAAATTCTAAAATAAATCAGTAATCCAATTTCCCATTCAAAATCACATCTGCTCGTATTACATACCATTTCCACCTATATATAACCCATTTTCTATATGCACAATAAATTTTCAAAAATAGAAAATTCTTTAAACATGTAGATTAAATAGGAAAAGCTCGCTCTATGTATATTTGTAATGGTGTAATAAATATAATTTAGATTTATGTACAAAATTTAGGTTAAAACTATACAATAATCTACTCAATTTATTTTCCTAAAAATCGGAACTCATTCGAGACATTTTGTTAAAAACTCTAATGTTACAGTTATGTATAAGGATTGGATAACAGATGTACAAGACGTATGTACAAGTAGTTTTTATGTTGTTAATCAATCATTGTTTTGAATGATTTTGATTTTTATGTAACTCAAAGCTTAAGTGTTAGGTCATTTCAAATTTTAATGTATGACAGGATATAAAACTTTAAATTAAGGTACACTTTCGTTAATTTAAAAAAATATCAGAATATCTACTTATAATTGGAACCCTTTAATACCGATATACACCTCCTTACTAAGTCGTTTATATATTTTTATACTTGATATGATCAATCAAATCGAATGGCCTTTTTATAATTTCACCAAAATTTTAAATCAACTGGAACGATTTTCATAGTATTTTCAAATTTTTTGATGGAAATTGGAATTACAATTACAAAAAACTGCAGTAACTTCGAAATTAATTCTCAAATTTGTAAATACACGAAACGACGTCATCGCATTTCTAACCAAGACACACATTTTGATATAATTAATTTATGATAGATGGAGTTGTAATTTTCTAAACCCAATTATTGACGAATGAAATAAAAATATAATTCACCGCAATTTGATTTTATTTACTAGCCTATATTCACATACTAACGTATACTTCTGCGTACAGTTTTTGTTATGTGCATATATATGATGTTTTCCAAAAGGTAGCAGCACTAATGAACAAAGAAATCAATCGCCATTTACCCATGTAGTTTCATGTGTAATTTTTGTCTGCGACTCACTATGCAAACAAATGATAAATTAGGAAATTAAAATTAGCGAATCTTATAAAATGTAAACTAAGATAAATAACATTTTAATAAGGGCCAAGAAAACACGAACGGAAAAATATTCTATATGAACATGGTTTATTCAATTGTTTATTTGTAATTTAAATAAAACAGATTTAGTAGTATTTTTTTAAAATTATAATTATATTATAAATATAGGTATATGATCTGCTTCCAGAATACAAATATTTCGGAGATAACTTGCCTCGGAAAATTATAAAGCTTTCCAAGCAAAAGGTAATTAAACCCGCATCAATATTTCGTCAATGTTAAATGATTGTCAGGATGCTAACTGATACGTTTGATTTAACAGAGATTACGGTATAGAGCAATTGGTAACTCTTCCGTTTAGGCCCTGTAAAATGTCGTCGTTTTAAAAATTTTCAAACATAATATTTAATAAAATTTGGTGGTATGTACTTTGATGGTTGCGCAGATTTATCATCACATTTTGACTGTTCAGTATCGACAAAATACCTTTCCCGAATCAGTCATGAAGAACTAGATATCTTAAATATAATAATATTATTATTACAATATCGCAATCGAATTAAAACATTACTATATGCCTCGATTGCAAACGGCGGTATTATTTATCTCAATGCACTACGCCGAGGCTTAGGTTTCGGTCGTTCAAAGCTTAAGGTGGTAAATTTTGAGAAGTAATACTGAGTTTTTTTTTTTTTTGGTTAGGCCTATATTAATAAATTAACTTTTTGAAATAGATTCCAAATAATTTGATTCACTGAAATGTTAAGAGCACAGGTTTGAAGTTTTTGCTATTCTTAATATAAACTTAAACTAGTCCAATTTTACATCATATCAGTTCATGAAGTTATTGCCCTGCGATACACGAAAATATGTTGCCATCATAAATATCCTTTTTTTAGTTTTTACTTCTTATTTTCTTTTATTAATAATTTTTTTTCACACAACTTAAAAAGTTTTTTTTTTGAATAAACTTACATTTCTTTTTTATTAGTAGTGACAACTATCGGTAAAAAATTTCTACATGATCTATTGACAAAAAAATGATTTATAATTTAAACTGCCATCTATTAATAATTTAAAGAACTAAATAATTAAAAATTTAAGGTAATATTGGCTAAATATTATCACAGACATAGTTGTCAAAATAGTTATTTTATTAGTTTTTTGCAACTACTTCGCTTAATAATTAAACATTTCAAAAAAGCCACCATGATTAAATGCAGATTTTTTTCCTGCAACGTTTTCGGCTAATAATTAAGAAAAGTTACATTTTAATTTCATAATTTAGTAAAAATATATGATAATTAAAATTAAATAGCAGGAATACTAAGCGGAAAATTCGAGAAATTAACCGTGGTTATTTTTTTATTTATTTGACTCTAGCTCCAATCAGAAAGAACTGGATTTCGAAAAATTTTCTATTTCAACAATTTACCAATTTTATAAAATTCTAAACTTTTTAATTTTAATTTCAATTACTCATCTTTCACGACACGATCCGCTTTCATACTGCTGTAATATCATTTAATCTAAACTCCTAATTAAACTAAATAAAATTTTTTGCTCCTAATTAAGCAAATTTGGTGCACTTCAGAAGTAAATGTTCAATGGTCTTTAAAATCATATACAAGTATCACACACATTTACTTCACTCAATTGACGTTTATGCCAACATCCCTTCCAATTTCCATGATTTAGTCTCACTCGCTTCAAGGTTCGAATCATTGTAGTTCCTCTTATGTTTTCTTTATAGAAAGGTGTTTTTAAAGGGGCACTACACCACTAAAAAGTACTTTTTGCCTTTTATTTGACTCTTTTCAACAAATTCACTCTCCCATTTTCTCCACAGAAAAAATGTCCTTCTTTCAGTCATTGCCAACTTGACTTCTTCCATAATCAAATCAGCATTCTTTATGCGGATGCTATCATTTACTCTCAACCTTTTCTCTTTTTTTAGTGCTGGATTGCAAATTGCTACACCCACTCGATCTCCATTTAAAGCATCTTGTAAAATTTTCTATTAACTGATAGTTCATTCATCAAAGTTTTTGTCGTACCTTCAAAATTCAACCATAGTATCAGATCTGCAAGAGAAACAGTTGGAACCACTTTTTAAATTTTGTTGAATATGTTTATATTCTCTTAAATAACGCTGGTCCTTTGGATTTCTCTGAAAACTGTGCCTGCCATCTAGCTATCATTTGGAGTACTGTTAATGGCGTGTTTAAAAAAGGGGCTGTGTGATCTATGCGACAAAACCATTTTATTGGCTATAATACTTACATTTAACCACTTTAAAATATTCAAATTTCAGAACTTTGAATTAAAGGTATAATCAGTTGAAAAGCAGTCGATAAAATTTTGAATTTTTTAAAACATATATTTTCAGTTAATTTAAAAGCTTAATTTTTTTGTGAGTCAATTTAAATTTAAATGTTGACAAAGTTCACTTGTAAAACTTCTTTACCTCGATTCCCATAAGTTTAACAATATTTACCTGTTGCAAATAAAACTCAGAATTTTTTTAATTTTACATAGTCCTTATTGAGACAAGTATCACATGTACTTTGAAAGTTAAATTTTTTTAATGCTAGTGAAATTTAGAAAAATTTCGAATTAAAATTGACCAAGGTTTGGAAATTTAAGAATTTCAGGGATACAATTTCCAAAATTTCCAAAATTTCCAAAATTTTAATGGTTTTAGAAATTTGTCAAATGTTCAATAGCTTTGCTCCGGGCACTTTACGTCCGGTTCGGAAACGGTTTATGACGGTGTCAGAAGAAGAAGATCTTGAGACCTATTTGGTAGCATTTGATGGAAGAATGGATGGATGAAATAGCAAATATAGCTAATTGAGCCACTGACAGTTGCCTTTTTATTAAACAGTTTACCCGAGTGCTATTTTTCGTTCGTTATAGCACTTGAATCGAGATCTGAATATGATTTAATCTCGAATCCAGTGAAAGAAAAATTGCTAAACATATCAAAGCAGATTTAAGAAAATATTTAGCATGAAACAGTAAAAATAAAACTGGTAGTTCAAAATAAAAGGACAAATTTGGAACAAGAATATCGTCTCCTATAAATGTCGAACTGAACAAAATTAAAATTAGTCGAGATGTAAAAACTGTCGCCCCATATTTTGCATATTTGTAGCACTTTTTCCATGCATGATTTTTTTCACATTGCAGATTAGATGTTCTGTGGTGTGCAGAATCTAAAGTAATATCAATGCTAAACTCGCCATTCAATTTTCATCCAACAGTGATGCTGTGATAGCTAATGCTATTTTGTTTTTCGAAAGAGCCAAAATAAAAAAAAAAAATCTCAAAATTAATGTAATGATAAATTTCCAGGGAGTCCTGCAAGCAGTGCTGATTTTGCAGTCAAAATTGAAATGCATCATTGCCACATCGGTTTTTTGCAATTATTCCAACTTGATTGAGTGTTTAGTTTTCGTCGGAATAATCTAATGTCGTTGGTCGTGTACTGCACTGCACGCGATGTATACATCACTGAATTTAAATACAAATCATATCATAAATAAATTAAAATTCAGCTGCAACCACCTGTAAAAGATGTGCTCGACGGATTAAAATCGCAACACACCTGTTCATTTCTTAAATCACGGCACATTTTCTTAAAAAAATTTACTTTGAACGTGCAAACCCTAAACCAACGATAATATTATATTGACCGATTACGAATATAACACAAAATGTATGTCGTGAAATTTAACGACTTTCTTTTTATACATATCATGTGGTAGAGTATACGCAAAAAATTCCGTTAAAAACATAATCTTAAAAATGCGCTAATATCATGATACTTACACCTGAAACTTTTTAATTGGTAATTGACTTTTATTTAAAGGAAAGTTAAAAATTCGATAAAATTTTGTATACACATATATACATACCTAGATACATACGTACGAACAATCTTTTCGAATCTCTCGTATTATTACTATCATTATTAGTACTGCATATTACTATGGGAATGGAGTGGATCGACAGGTGGTCGATTCAAAGTTAAATTAAGGTATAAAGTGTTGTCTGTATACAATTCGAGTTTATTTTTAACGTTACACATGAGACAGGTTGAAATTCGTTTTTTTTATTTTATGTTGTGTGTATTTTCAATTTGACTGTCTAGCAGTGCTATCGTTTCGAATGTATTTCCACTTTGTCGATTAGGGTAGATTATAACGATTTTTTTTTGTTTTTTTTTTTCGTTTGTTGTGTGTTGAAAAATTGTGGTTATGGTCAAGTAATTGAGAAAATTATATAAAATTTTTGGTTATAAACGTAAATTGTATGGCTTAACTAATCGAATTGTAACGAGGAAAGAGTTAGATTTTTTAGGGATTGCGGAATTCTATTCGTTTCAATTACAAATTTTTTAATAAACTTTATTTTTTTTTTATATTTTCAGGTAAGTTCGGCACATGAATTTTAAATTTTATAGCAGTTGCATGTGGTGTAAGTATATGTTTATGGTTAGCTAATATGAGATATCAATAAATAGTTATCGAACTAGTTGTCTGCAATATTACTTTAGTAAATTATATCGGTGGGAAGCTTAATCAAGCCTCGAAGGTCAGATAAATTCTATCTGACATAATATAGTGTCCCATACTCTTCAAATGTAATTGTTGGTTATCCAATACTGCGAACGAGATGTCTTTTGATAGATTTGACACCAGTTTTCCATATACCACAAAGTAGAGGCGATGTCGAATGGGTAAAATGCTAGCCATATGATTTGCCGATAAAACTGCTCGTAAATCTTTCTCGGTGAATTTTGTGGTTTCTTGTTGTCGTTTAATTACGCGTTGCGCACTTGCAAAATTAGACCTTTTGTCTGAACAAATTTGATTTTGTAAGCCTCTACGTGCAATAAACTTCCATAAGCAGGCTACAAAACATCAATTAATAGCGATGTAGCTTTTAACTTGTCTAGAACCTCGTTTGGTTTTAGATTTAACCTTGACGGGACCAACAAAGTCTACCCTAACTACTGAAAATGGTTTGGACGAGTTTACTCGATGGAAGATTACCCATTTGTTGTTGTGATGTAGTTAATTTGTAACGAAAGCAGGTGACACATGATCGATTGATTTTCCCCACTAAATGCTTAGCTCCGATTACCCAATACGTCTGTCGAATGATTGTCATTATAGTTACTGTTGATGTGGTTGCAAGAGTTTCCTGTCTAGATGTGCCCTTGATTATTCGGGAGGTGTCATCTCCAAAACTCATGGCTTGAGGCCATTTCACACATACCATGGTTGATTTTTTCATATGAGAAACTGTCAAACATACGGCTTTCATTTTAGTTTTCGCATTGCCAGAAGTCGACAACATTGAATTTATTTCGTTAAATGAGCACGGTGTATAAGTGTTGGTTGTATGGATGCATAGGAGTTTCAAGTTTCTAACATTTGAAGTAACAGGTCCTGGATATCCTCTCTTCGTAAGTTTGGCCAGAAACATTTAGATTTTTTTAGAAATTGAGGGCCATCAAATCACAAAGTATTATTTATCAGATTGATAAACATTTCTCTGCGGAGTCGAGAATGAATGAGATCCTGTTACCGATAAAGGATTTTGATCGTCTCAGCATATCTGATAACCACACTAGGACGATGGTTGAATCTTTTATAGTTGTAGATTATAGGAATATCCAGTGATATTTGTGTTTTGCCCATAAGTTTGACCAACAACACAGCTCCACATAATTCCAGTCAAGGAATTAATGCTTAACCGAGCAATTGGCGCAGTGATTAAAGCTGCGGTGTTTGGGACGGGAGGTACCGGGTTCGAACCCCAACGGGGTAGGGTTGTGAAAGGCATTTTTCATAACCTGATTACGCTCGGTGATGACGATGAACACAACTATGACCCCTGTTATAGTACAGAATCCATGGGCCGAACCATCGTTCATGTCAGTACAGATTGGAGCAATGCAATGTGCAGGTGGATTTTAAACCGTCCTCGATTTGGCTTGGATTTGAGTATAATTTTTCCCCTTTTCCAAATACCTTTGGTGGTAATGAATCGTCCCAATCCAGTTTATGTAGCCAACGATGCTGGGATATAATTTTAGCTAATATCCTTATTTTATAATTATTTTATTCTTCATGTCTGTTGACCTTGCATGTGAAGTGGAACACAATTGAATCTCCATTTTCACATTCTATTAAAGTTTCTTGCTCTTCTTTCCTTTTCTCTTCAGAAACTCATTTTCTAATTCAAAAATAAAAATCTCCGGATGTTACATTCTGATATTAAATCGTCTACATAGAAGTCAAATTTGATAATCCGTTTGATGTTGCTATATTCAGGCGGTAGATCCTCTGTTATTTGGTGTAGCGCTCTGGTGGTAAAGAATGGTACCGTAAGTAACCGTATTCATGCTGTAATGTAAAATGGGAGAGTTGGGCGGTTCCCGCCAAAGCACATGATGATAATCACGATCACATGGAAACAATTTCACCTGCTTAAACAACTTTACCACGTTAGCTACAAACCCGATTTTGAGTTGTGAAAACGATTTAACACTGAAAACAGTTCTTGCTGAGTTGTTGGTTCAGCCCTTAAAATATATCCTTATGTATGTATGTTCGTTGTAATGTAATCCGCAGCCACTATCTGCTTTATTTTTTGGAGTTCCGATATATTCAATCTTCAAGAGTCTTTGTAGCATGTCATGAATGTCAAAATGCCAGACTGTGATAGGAATGTCTGAAGACACATTGTTGTAGGTGGCTTTTCCAGCAATCTCATAACCAAAGCAAAAGCTTTGTGTGAGAAAATTTCCATCATGCTGATGTTTTTCAGTACGCAATAATTAAAATATTCATTCGCAAATTCACAAGAAGTATATCAGCTAGACTTGGAATGTGGAATTCCGGATCAGCCAGTTTGAAAGTTTTTATTTTTTTGCATTCCACTAAATTTAATGCAGTATATGGCCCTTTATCCTATAGTTTCAATGATTGAACATTTTTTTGTGATTGAACTGGAATCCACTTCTGAAACCAACAGCGTAAAATATTTTCAATAATTTCCTGTTGCTAATAATTTCCTGTCAACTAATTATTGTTTGCAAGATGTACTTTATGCGGACTAACCGAATTAGAATTCACCATATTGGTAAACTATTTTTGATCTACAATTGATTGTGACAACAGCTTTCTTCCTCAAACAGCTATCTTCTTGTTAGTGTTGTAATTCTAGAGCACCAAACATGTTGTTTGCGTTGAAGTTAACTTCAGTAATGAACAGTCGACCCAAGGTCGATAATATTCTTTTTAATGTAGATGACAGATCCGCTTCTTGTTCTCTTTCTCTCTGGATGAATAGCAAGGTAAACCCTACGTCTTTTGGTACATGAATACCAATTGAAATGACTTGCAGAGATTAAGACATTATTTTTTGTGTATTTAGGAACATTTGCTGCTATTTCTATACTGCCATTCTAGAGATTGTGTTTAAAATTGAATTAATATTAATTCTTATCTGTCACAATTCAAACTGACTATATACTTGTAATATGACAATTGTTGCTTTTATAACAAATACAATTATGGCAAGTAGAGCTGTTTTCTTTTTGTTTTAGGGCGCAGGGTGCCTTAAAACCGCAAGCAGAACCATTAATATTATGAAAGGGACACTATATTGATATAACTTGCACATTATACTACGTCATCATTAAAAATAACTGTTTGGTATAAATTTTAAACCGCCAAAAGATCATTCCATCCAATGACGTAATAAAACCAACCACAACCACGACAAATAAAAGTCAAAGGCAAATAGTAAAAATGACACCAAAGCTCGTATAATATTATGGTGATGGATATCGAAAAGTCAATAGCATAAAAAAATCAATTTATGAAATATGTATAAGAAAATAAATGTCTATACAATTTTTTTTTTATTTAAATAATAAATAACGCGACAACAATGCTTTGGTTTTAATTTGTGGATAAAACTATCACGAATGTGACATTTCGATTTGTGTACAAATAAAAATTCTTCGCTGTTATACGAGTTAATTAGTAATTTTTAGAGCTATAACCTAGAATTGTCACACATTCATGAGAATTTTTAAATCGTTTCCATCGTCGCAATAATAATTATAGAGTATGTAAAGTACACAAGTAGAACATGATTTGCAGTGTATTCATTTTTATGTTGTACATATACGAATTAGAGCAATTGCAAATTAATTGGTTAGCAAGTGCTTGATACATAATCAATTTGTTCATTCCACACCCGCTACTGAAGAATTTTACACAAAATACACTTTTTCGAAAGAACACTTGACGCGTAAAATATGTAAAAATCTCAAGGGTTCATAAAAATATCATTAAAAAAATAATATTTCAAGTTTTGTACATATTTTTATAGTTAATACAAAAATTGAAACGATATTTGAATATTTATAAGTTTATGTATATATAGTGTATGCTGTGAAAAAATAAAATAAATAAAAAAAAATTTATGTAGATCTTGAGAGTGGCTAAAAAGGTAAAAACTTTTTTATTAAGATTTAAACTAAATAATGACTCATTACATTTTTTATTTGCTCTGTGCTCGTTCGTTTCATTTAAATTTTTTTTTATTTTAATTTTTTTAACAAGATTAAGACTTTAACATTTTGTATTTTGTTTAAAAATTAACCTCCTCCACTTTTTATTCCATTTTTCTAATTTAAATTCGTTTTGCGCGCAGACAAACTACTGTGTCTAATCTAATTTAGTTTTTATAGCTGCGGTATGGTAGTGAATGTTGAAATCCCACAAAATTATTTATTTCCGATCTCAATATGTTTATCCTGTTACACCCCGCCATTAATACTATAGAACAAATCGAGTAGATAATTTAATTTAGGCCATATCGGATTATATAATAACAATAAATTTATTAAGACTATTGCTGGCCATGAATGCATAAAAAATCAGAATTAATCAGAAAATTTTCAATTGTTTAAAATTCATTGCGTCTTGGCTGAGAAATGTACTTGGGAAAAATGTCTTACGCACAGAGAGTGAGACTCGCACCCACTAAAAACCTCCTATTTGAAAGACGGATATCCATCCTGAAATAGGCTTGTTCTGAACTTGAAGTTCTAATAATTTGCCCACTGCATTCAACCTAAGCAAGAGTCTATATGTTGATAGTGAGTTTCGGTCGTTCTTCTTTTTATTTCCGAGTACCAATCGCTGGGTCTTCCATGTTTTTGGGAATACACCTTCCACAGATAACGGTTGTACATGCTTAAAAGTACATCAAGTTGGAATAAAGCTATCACTGTCAACGTTTTCATGAGGATTCTGTCTGGACCTGGTGCTTACTTGTTCCGATGAGAGGCAGGAGTTTATTGGACCTATTTCCTTCATAAAATCATGAGGTCAGGGATAAGGAAGTTATTTAATTGACTAAGCCTCAGAGTCCTGTATCAACGTCCCATTTCAAGTTCTTCCATTTGATACGCTTGCTTCTGTTTATTTCTTGTTTCAGCGTCTTTCTCGCGGCAATCTGTAATCTTCGTGCAGTATTTTAACCATGTATACGCGTCACTTATTTTTGCTTTTGTGGTTGTGCGTTGCGCACAGCATGGCATCGCTTTCTGGGACAGCTTTTCCAGATATTCTATCCTCTATAAAGCGCTTTTTTACCAATGCCACAGTAGAGGTGATATATTGTTGGTCGCTCCCAATGTAATCTTGAATGACCTGCCATCCCGTCATTTCGTGCTATATCACATAGGTCACAAGAGTGATGGCAGGGTCTCTCAGTGTAGACAGCTCTTGTAAATGTTGATACACACTCTCATTCATCACCACAAGTCCTATTCTGGATGCCATGTCCAGAATATTGTGTCCCCTAGTTTCTGTGGAGCTCGTTATCTTCTCCAGCACAAAGTCTTTTGCTATAAGTCAAACACTCACGTTTTACCTTCTAAAACGTCAATTTTTGATTGAAAACCGCCTATTGGTTCATGTAGGGTAAACTAGCAACTGACTTATACGATATCCTTAAATTTGACCCATTCCAATTCCTCTTCGGCTCCATGACTCTCAGTTATGATTGGACTCGGGGCCCAGATAGCGGCTGTTCCTAGATTATCGAAGAATCATTCATCTACTCTTTTTTATAATGCTCACTAATGATAAGAAAGTATGCGCATATCTCGACTCTAAGCAGGTGTAAGAGATGCTGTTGTTCTACTTATTTGATGGTTTGGCTAGTTCAAGGGCCTGCTTATTTTATTTTCAACACATAGAAATATTTTCAGCTTCAATTTTTTTTGAAATTGCCTTTTTCTTCACACTGGAGACAAAGTTCACTCCTGTTGGGGTCTTTGCAGTTCTCCTTATATTTATCATAATCAAAGCATAATATATAGGATCGTACCACTACGGTTTTACGCTGGATTCTGCTATATAGCCAGTCTATTTTATGCAACTTATCCTAAGGAGCTCAGATATTTCACGAACGCCAATATCTACCAAGGCCAATAAATCCTTTGAGGTCTTGTCTGATGGTTTCCTACACTTCCTTTTCATAGGAAAGGTAATCTTAATCCCTGATTTGCAGTGCGGTATTGGGTTGCGAGTTCTGTACCATGGCCGTCTCACCAATAGCACATCTTAATGCCTCGCAGAAGTTCGCTTTGTTGGTTAAAATTTTCTTCGATTTCCAAAAGGACGTCACATATCCTGGTGCGGCCTACCAGCTTAATTTTCGAATTCGAAGCATCCTAGTTAACCTTTTTTTTATGGAACCTAGCACTTACGAGACTAACCCTCCGGTTTAATTAGAATAACACCTGGGTTTTCTCTTGTTTTTAGGGATCTTTTCCTTTGGTTTTTATTTTTAGGTGGTCACATCTTTGACTGAACTGCAGTCCATGTTTGCGAATCGTCACTATCATTTATTTTAACCTGATCCATTTCAATTAAGCTTAAAGCAACCAGTTTTTTCTTGATTTTGGCAATTTTTGCCTAAGCAGGACAAAAAGCGACTCTTTCCTTTCCATTTTTCATTTATGCTGGCTCACAACCATCTCATCGAGGAATTTTTCGAGAACCAGGAGACCATCGTTGATACTTCTTGATTTTTTTTGTCTCGCAGGTGCCATTTTCATTTCACGTAGTATTACCTGGCAACTCCGCTGGCCGTCCCTCTCCTGCTCACTAAACTCAGCAGTAGGATTGTTTCGTCCGTCGATAAAAACAGAGATTAATTCTTATTCGAAGGTGTGTCTCGTTGGCTTAGTGGACTTTGACTGAACTGTCAAAGTACCTTTGCTTTTCGTTTTTAGAGGATTAAGTTGACTCGTTATTATACTCAGGTCTACCATCCTCCTGGTCTCAGTGCCCAAGGTAAATTGCTTTTCCTCACTTGTCGGTTGATCTGCAATCTAGGGCCAGGTGGTGCACCTTCGAGGCGGTTAAAGATTAACAACTGCATGGGGCCCGCTTCTTCACCCCGATCCATCACCAGTACTGGGAGTCCGACTCCCTTTACAGTAAAATCTCCTCCTAACTGACTATCAATATAGTTTAAAATTCTAGATATGCTTCCCATAGCTAGTTTTTGGTCAGCATACTGATGTGTTAAGTGTTTCACTTCCATTCAAGATCAGGGCATTTAAATTTTCCAAAATTATTTTTTATATTGTCTCAGTTTCTACATAAGCTCCACTTAAGGACATTAATTATCATAGTATTAGGCTTGTTAATTTTGATTGTGACAAAACAAAAACTTTTGTCTTAAGTTACTTGCAAGCAAGATACTTTGCCAAATATTGAAAATTGACAAGCTCAATGATTGATTTAGTTTTAACCGATTTACTTCAGATGATGGTCAATCTCCGCCATGCTTATATTGGATTATTTCATGGTTTATGACTAGTAAATTTTACTAGAATCGCAACTTGCTGTTTTGTAGTGGTTTAGATGCTATACACAAACAATATTGAACTATCGACCAACGTGTTTATTTTTCGGTCGCAAGCATAAAAATGTATAGCTTGTTTAAATTTTTTAATTCAAGTAAATACTCCTCGACAACAGTCGCTTGTTTTTTATAGAAAGTTCAGTGAATTTACTATATTCGGATTAATAATAAATGAAACAAATTGATTTGTTAGCCAATTTGTTACGGGCGTATACACGATTATATTCAAATCTCGATGATTGAAAGCTTCTTAATTATACCGTTATGCTAATTACGCCGAAAAAAAAAATAAGAATTAGACTCATACACAACATAATAAAAAAAAAATATAAAGAAGTTCCATCCACTTGATGTGTGTATATACATAACTCAAAAACAAATTGCCTCATCCGTTAGATTTAATTAAATTAAGAATATATATATATTTTGTCTGTAAGCATAAGAAATTTAAATTAATTTTTTTTTGACAAAATTAACATTTTACATTGTTTCTTAATTTAATTTAAATGTTAACATAAGACATCAATTAAAAAAATATACAAACATTTCTTGTACATGTGAACATAAATATGCGCTTGAAAAAAATTAAAAAAAAAAAATTTACGAAGATTTCTGTTTCTTACGTACTCTCGTATTTTATGTGCGGAGTCTGCTGAAAACTTTTTATGCGGAAATACAAATAATTAGTTCATTAAAATTTATTTGTTAATTATTTTATGTTGTACAACCGCACATTTTAATTCACACAGACGCACAACCATTGAAATAAGATCGTTCGCGTGTTTCATTATAATTATCCGCGGCAACTTAATTATTTAAGACATTGCTATTGATCCCAAACGATTGTGTGAATGAATTGTGTAGAAACTAAAATATAAAATCGATAATAAATTCGAACAGAAAGTTGCTGGGGAATATGTCGTGCTGTGGTGCTGTGATATTATCATTTTCTGAATGAACGAAACAAACGAAATTTTTTTTTGGTTTATTTACTGCACCATCTCCCCGTCCCTATCGAAATCGTTTCGCTTTAGTTTATACGAAAGATAATGGTGATTATGTCATGTACATAAATGGTTTGTTGAAAGTTTATGAAAAGCTTTTTGTATGTGTGCCAATATTAAAATGTCATAAAAAGAAGGTAAACCAATGAGTGTGTGACATTAAGTTTTACGATGGTTTTTCACAAATATTATTTTATCGTTTCGAAACGGGAAACATATTTCACAACGAATAATTTGTCGATTGTGTTAATTTTATTATTATTCCACCTGATGTTGGTTGAAAATCGTTAGGATATTAATGCTACGAAGAACTTTTTTCAATATGTCTGTATCATCTTCAAAGTGGGTTACCGTTGGTTTATATACGCTTCAATATTGGCCGATAAAGCAGCAGATTGTTGTAGATTATAAACTCAGAACTAGTGATGCACCGAGTCGTTAAAATAAAAAAAAACGAGTCCGGAGTACCTGGACTAATATAATAATTACCCGGCCGGTTCCCTGGCTAGTTGCTTTGTTGTAAAATAATTGTAAGATAATTGTCATGATAACGGGTGAGTGATCCGATGATAGATACAGATTTTTCGTTTTTCTTGTGAATGTCGTTCTGCGATATACCTCATGTTACAAAGAGGTCTTATAGGTTTGATATATCCTAGCTTCGCCACTGTAGCTTCGCCACTTGTTTGCCTTGCTGCAAATTATATTTACCCTTTGAACTCGTAAATCTAGAACCCTAATTGGTGATTTACGCCTTAAAATTACCTCCAATTATATGATCACGTCCTAGCGATTTATATAATATGCAAATGTCGAAAGGCCTTATTGATGTATCGTTGGACAAATCTTCTGTCAAGTGTAATCAGTGATCTTTCTGAATCGCCTAAATCGCCTAAATCGCTTAAGTTGCATATTATAGACACGAACTTAAAAGGGGTCACCAATAACTTCTAATACTAGAGCTGTGATACTTCTTTTCTTATATGGACGCACTCAATCGCGGCCTGATCATCAATTAGAGGAATCAGGTTCAATTTTTAATAAAGTGAAAATATTAAAGAAACAGCGACGTTATACCATGAACCATTCTTTGACGCTCTGTTAACCCCTGGAGAGCAAAATTCGAAGACCAAATAATTTTCCACACCAGTGCAGGAGGGGTAAAGCAAAACATTTCGCAAAATTATGTGTAAAATTATGCCAAAAATTCAAAATTCCCAAAATCCCGAAAAAACATGATAGTTAACCTATTAAAACTGTAAAACTTATTCCGCTAACCGAAAGCTGAATTCGAGGAAGCTGATTTGCTAAGAAGATAGGAAGTTCATAAAATATTGAACAAATTAGTGAAAAAAAGGAAAATGTTCCAGTCACATTACATCCTTTTAAAAGAAAGATAGATCCTCGACAGTTTGTGTTGACTATGGATGTGTTTAACAAGTTTGACCTGCCTGAGGTTTAGAAATTTACTCTTTGAATTTTAATTTTTCTTTTAAAATTTGCTAATAATAAGTTTTTCAGGCGTACCATTAAACTTTTTTCGGATGGTTAAAATTTAAATTTAGGAAAACATTTTAAATTTTTATTACAGTTTTTCCAGATTTTATGAATATTTTAGATTTAGGAAAAATTTTCTGTTTTCATAGACCATCAGGCAACTTTCAGATTTTTTGAATCCTTATGGTATTGTGGAATTATGAAAATTTTGTATTTTAGATTTAAAAGAAAAATGTCAAGGCCCATCATGCATTTTCGGAATTTTGAAGGATTTTGGATTTGAATTGCTACAATTTTCAAAGCCTAATCATGGTTTTTCCTGATTTTTGATTTAGAAGAAAATTCTTAATTGTCAAAGGCTAACATCTTTGGGAGATCTAAATTTGGGAGAATATTAAATATTGTGAACATTTTTGCAATTTAGGTTATCCATAATTGGTTTTCAGAAGTTTACAAAAGTTTTGAATTTCGAGGAAATTTCTCAATTTAAAAAGAGACCTGAGGTATCGAGAACTTATCACTCCTTCAAATGTGTGGTCACCAGTACTAAAATTCCTTGTCTCTTAAACAATTAATCATATATTTTGTATTGAATTCATGGATTTTGAGGCCAATGGAAGTTAAAAATCGTGCAAGTAGATCCAGTAGTTTTTTGACACCGTTGCCATTCAGCTCAATTAGACAGATAATCATCTACTTAGGTCCAGTGCCTGGTTGAACTGACGGTTCAAACCGTTGTACCTGAGTTGTATTTCACTTTTACGAAAGACAGATTCTAACATGAAATTATAGAGTATCGGGGACAGAGCATCTCCTTGCCATACACTATAGCTAATTGCAAAAACTCCTGATAGCTTGTTATCACCTTTGGCACAGCTTTGTGACTGCATTACTGTCATTTACATAAACGTATATATATTTAGTTTAGTTTATCCTAGATATCGCAAAGCAAACCATAATCCATCCCGATGGATTGAGTCACAGGCAAGTGTATTAGGAAACAAGATGTTTCGTGATATTTTAGAAAGAATCAGCCTCAACAAAAAAACTGCACGAATTTTTTTTTTGCTTTTGACCTTTTTAAAGACCAATTTAGTTCATTATGATAGAAATTAAAGTTAAACCAGATAGCCGATCCTGACTCATATTTGGGCGTTATTAGTTTTTATACGCTTTAATTTAGAAAAGGACTTCTTGCTAATGAAATAGGAGTGATGTGTAAAATGCGCAACGCAACAAACAAATTAGAAAAAATTTCTATTAATGATTTGACAAAAATATATTGCAATATTTCAAATGCCAACTTCCATTCTTTCAAAAATATTAATATCAGATTATAACTCTTTTTCCGAAAAATGTTAATTATTAGGATCATAAAGGTTATCACGGTGGCCTCGAAAGTTAACTATCTTTCAGGTAACATTTGAACAGTTGCATAAAGACGTTCCAGCACCAAACGCTTATATCTTTTTTCATTTTATATCAATCGCTGCTCAGATTTACTGTTATATAGCTTCGTTTATCTTTGAATGGGCTGATAGAGTCATATATTCCTGTATATAGCCAATGAGATCCTTATATGTTTCTATTTTTCCAATCCTAATAACCGTCTGCCGATGATAGAAGCATTTTTCGATAACATGGAGTTATTTTGAATATAATAAACAAAGCCAGCTTCTGGGAACTTCTATAACATTACCAAGTTGTCTAATGCCGTAACTGATATTAAATTTGCGACCAGATTTTCTGCTGTAAAATTATTTTTTTAACTTGAATTGGCTCTTCTTCATTTCATTCTATTCTTTCTTGTTCACAAGGCATTTTAAATTGGCACTTGCCAATTCATTGGCACCTTTTTCTTGTGGTATCGTCCCATGAACCACATGGTAGGTGGTTTTATTGTTAGTTTTTCCTCTTGCAATGATATTACATCTTTTTTCTGTTTTCTTTTATGCTCTTGAAATCTTTTGGATATAATCCTTTCTTCGGAATGACGAAGGCCAACTTTATTCTTGTTTCGAAAACATTTTTGTGCGACCAAAACTTTACCGGATCAACAAACTCGTTGCACTACAGTTCATACATATTTTTTAAACTAAGATGCCACTCTTAATATTTTTTGTTGGGTTGGAAACGAAAGGCGCTAGCAAAAAAACAACAAATTCGATATATGCCAATTTATCTCTGAGTTTTGTTTTATTTACGCTCTTTCCTTTCACACAATTGTGATCTGGTTCAAAATGTCCACAAAATGTAGCGTATTTTAAAATAAAGTTAGCTTAATAATATTTTTAGAATTATAGAAATATTATGGTATATTTTTCATCTTAAAGATACGCGGCTCGAGCTAAGTTGATTGGTACGCTGCTTTACGCTAAAAAAACGAAAACGGTAGTACCGCGGATTGCAATGTAGATAGTACTACAAACTAGTCTCCCCTGAATTTAGCAGCTCCCTATCTGCACTCTATTTTTGACGATTGTTACTACAGTTCACCGGAAAACTGCGAAAATGTTCAAAACTTAAGTAATAATATTCTTCTCACAAATAATCTTATCCTCATCACTTTAATCCAGTTTAAATTAAATTTTTCTCAAATCCAAGTTTTCTTATCCGGTTTAATAAATTTGGTCCATAATTCAAAATATCGCAAATGTCAAAATGGGCAAATATAAACTAAATTTACACAAAATATACAACAACAAAAATGTATCACTATACGTAAATTATTTAGCTTGATGATTTATTTGTAGCTAATTGGAGACTTGTGGAGGTCATTTTAAAATGTATTTTACCTCGAGCTAAGCATACTATAGCGTAATATAAATAATAGATTTTTTTGATGGGTTAGAAACATGGCTAATTGGAAAACTTGGCTATTTTCTTAATTTAGTTGATAGATGGTGTTCGGCAAGAACCTCGATAGACACAAATAGAAGATCGTGTGACCCAAGGCTATATATATTGCTTCAAATGGAGGTCACTATTTTGAACTTAGATTTTTTTTAAATCCACAAGCTAAAAAAGACAGTCTTAGATTTCAAAACAATCCATACCGGCGCAGTACGTCAAAATAGTGCATAAAGTAACATTAAAATTTAAAAATTAGGCTACTTAAGTGCAAGTGTAGGTCCACTCAAAAATTCATGACAAACAACATATTTTCTAAAAATTTGTAAAGATCATCATGTGTTTTCCGGATTTTTTTGAGAATTTTGGATTTTGTAAAATTTCCTCAAGTTTCTTAGGCTACCCATCATGGTTTCTTCTGATTTTAGATTAAGCAGGAAATTTTAAATTTCAATAGTCTAGCAATCTTGTGGTTTTAAAATTTTTAGAAATTTAAAATTTTGTTGAAATTTTCACAATTCAGGTTAACCATAATAAGTTTTGTGAATTTTATAAAAGGGTTTTGCATTAAAGGGAAATTTCTCAATTTTGAAAGGTTAACCATTTTACAGCATTTCTAAAACTATACAAGTATTTAACCCCAATCCATTAAATCTCTAATTTGGCTTAAACTTAGATTGGTGACTTGAAAAAAATATTTAATTGGAAGCGCGTGTGATAAAAGATATCACAAGTTAGTACTGAATTTTGTTTGAACCAATTCAGACAATCTCAAAAAAAATATAAAATTATTGGTTGAAAATTGCGTGGCATGGATCAAAAATTATAAATTCCTCAACAAGAAATAAATTTGAGTCAGCGCCGTGTCAAACAAGATACCGATCGTGAACTCCATCGAAATCAACAAAAATGTCGCCAAATACAAATACAGACTAAAATCGTTGGGTTGAAATAGTGACCCACGCACAAATCGTTTTTTCTATTATTTTACGTTTGATTACTGCCTGCGGCCACAAGAACATATACAACAGAAAAAAAAAACTATTACTTGATTTGGCTCGATATAAAGCAGCCACACGTGCTACAACGTATAGTTTTATTGTTTTTTTTTTATTTTTATTATTGAAACCCACCATCGTTTTAAATTAAAATGTAATCATAGTTTTGACGATTGAATACAGTATATACCCGGCAACATGGCAATGCTCTCTTAAAACTACTCTTCATATTCTGTATATGAAGATAGTAAATTTATTCGAATTGGATTTTTTTTTTTGTATTTATTTAATAAGATTTCCATAAATAAATAAAATTTCAAGAGTTTAACACGAAATGAAATCTCAAAGTGTTTTCTATTCTTAAATCTTATTATTATTACTTATTGTTGTACAAATAATAATAATAAGAAAAATTGAAATAAGTATACACTCCTTATTTGTTATTTATTTATATAAGAAATTGAAAATTGTCGTTTTTTTTTTTTTTTTTGTTTGGTCTGAATATGAATATAAAAGCTTACACACTTAGTCACATACCCCGATTTTTGGGTTAGACGAGTATATACAGAATTTTTTTATTTTCTTAAAGTTTACGCAAACTGATCAAACCTGTTTCAAATCTCTGGTGGTGTTTTGTTCTTGTATTCTGTCTCAAAAACATTTACAAAACGAATACACATATTCATTTAAAACGTAGAGCAAGTGAAGATTATGTAGGCGATCACAATTCAAATTTATGGTGACATTATTATAATTGAAATAGGTACAAAGATTCGGTTTCGATTAAAAAAAAAAATCCATTCCGATGGTAACGCCATCGTATGCACGCACCATTTTTTATTGACTATATAGACCTCTCTAATCGACGACTTGTTATGTGTGCAAGATATACACAGTAATTTTGTCATTGACATAAAAAAAACAATTAATTTAATTATACGCAATTTGTTGACAAAATCTACCTTAAAAACCTCGATTTTAATGTTTACATGTCTTAGAAATGTATATGATAAAGGTTAAAAGTTCTTTGATTGAAAAAAAAAAATGTCTTGTAATACGTTTTTATGACATAATTCCTTATGGCTATGGTAAGCCGGTGGTAAAGTTTTATAAATTTTTCAAAATATATGTTGTATGTAATTATGTACGATTTCTTCTTGTAACATGCATGTCATGAATTTTTAATACATAATAATTGAGATATGCGGATGATTATAGTGGTTTGATAAGAAATTGTGAACAAATATGTTGGACAAACAGGATGACACATTTTTAAATTAATCAAAATGTATAATAACCGGGAATGTATGGCCGCTAGCTGATAGAAATTGTAAAGATGATATCGTTAAATTTTGTTAACCATATAGACTAAAGTGGATATATGCAACATAAAGATTCAAAAAAATTCAACCTGTAGATGTTGGTACTGTATATTAGCTGTCCTTGTTATGCGGGCTTAAATTATAATACCGCCATTTAGTTTTAATGACAAAATTCTGCACCTGACACATAGTTATTTTACACTCTGAAATTGCTGTACCTTCCAATATGGTGATCGAGTACTTCATTGTCATTTTACTTCTTGAACAATAACACTTTTTTAAAATGTAATCAGCACTATTCAGGTAGTAAAACTTCCCTAATTCGGATCACTGCTTGCAAACCATTTTTGTTCGATTTAGGGAAGATTCGAATTATAAAAAATGAAACTAATTTGTTGAAATTGTCGATAATTCAACACATAAATAAAGACACATTATAGTCTACTTTTGCAACGTTTACCGCCAAAGCATTAACCTCTCTTAAAAGTGAAAGTCTTGTTAGACAGGCACTGGAAAAGTTTAGGCTCATCACAATTAAATATGTTTCATAGACAGCAGTTTTCTATTAGCTCGAGTAAGATGTTATCTTTTCAATTTGCACATGTGATAGCGCAGCGCTGGTTATATGAATCACTTTCCACAATTCTCTAACCACCCACTACTCGGACTAAACTCAGAAAGGTGGAGTGATTTTGTATATTCAAGATCTTTCTGTATTATTAATGAACCACCCACCGGGACATTTTATACTATGATACAATATACTATGATCGGTCTGTCAATTTATTCATATTTGCACTGGCAAATTCGCCTTTTTGTTTTATTTGAATTGCAAGCACAAATTCCAATAGGTTTTTCGTGATTTTTTAAAATGGTCGATACGGTACTTTTTGGTCGTAAATTTGCAGCTATGTCTGTCTTAAGCATGCCTTGATCTACATTCAGGAGTAAATCCATTATGTATGTAATGGTTAGGCTTTCGTATTTTTTTCAGAACTGTCGTTGTTAATCAGAATTTTTAAATGGTAATGTTAATTCGTCCGATAGCTATATGAAACTGTCAAAGTGTAATGAAAATATTTTATACATGCAAAAAGACAAATGATATAACTAGCCTAAATGCTTCCTTATCATATGTGAGAATGACACATCAAAAAATAATAATTCGATTTTCCAATTGGAAATGCTTCGTGTAAATATGTATTCTGTTTTCTGTTAAAAATGAAAAAATAAGTTTTTAAAATAACAAACGAAATATTTAAAACAAAAGCACCGAAATATGAAAAATTCGAATTATAAAATTTCGATTTAAGGAGCAAAATTTTCATATAAAAAACAATTTTGATACTTTTGCTAAAAAATTAATTCGATTAATAGAAAATTTCGAATTATAGAAGTTCGAATTACGGAAGTTTGACTGTATTAATAATTTTTCACTTTTACAGAGATAAAATACAATGCGTTGTATCAGATTGTACAACTTTAACTTGTCGAGAGTAAGTCAAGGCAAGGAGTTATTTATTATAAGCTCCCATATAATTATAATAAAAAGCAGGGTTTCGAAGGAATAGCAAACCTAGTACTACTGATGTGCGATTATTAATTTAAAATCGTTTGCATCTTGATAGTTTGGACTTGTGTTTCGCTATAATTAATTGTTTCGTCTTTCTAAGCTCTACCATTACAGTTACTTATATGTATTATTGTGACGTATTGATCCAGTAAGGATTGTTTTGAAACCTAAAATTGCTTTTTTAACTTGCAGGTCTAGAAAAGTTATTTATTCAAAATAACCGAGGTGACCTCCATTTAAAGCAATATCAAGTCTTGAGCCACATGGTCTTCTATATTAGTTCACCACGTACTAACAAAAATAGGAAAATGTCAAACTATTAAAGTAGATATATTTTTAACCTGCAGAATAAAAGAAGTGGGTGGGGTTGCTACAATTTTAAATGATTTGATTTATGATTAAATTAATTTGTTTTACAAATATGAACCATGCGGTTAACAATGATTTCAATCGCTTTGTTACCATAATATATTGTACCTAAAACTTCATGGTTTATTTAACATATTTTCTCGTAATTCTCAAGGAAGGAGTGCTTTAGAGGTTACTGATGAAAATCAATTTGCAACATGTCATAAAAATATATTGAAACTTCATTTTCACTACAAGCTTAATAACATTTAACACCTAACATGACCGGTTCTAATCGGCACTATTAATTTTCGATTGGCATGGTAAATTATGATACTAAAATAAATTGAACATACTTTGAAAACACTTATTTTCAACTTAACAATGGCTAAGTGAGGGTGCAGTTACAATGCCAGGAAAAGTTATTTTTGGATTATTGATCGTCAAAATTAGTCAGCCTATCTAATTTTGTCCTACCAAATGGACACATCAAATTTAACAAATATATACAAAATATAAAACAATCACCTCATCTGGATATCTTATCTCAAACAGTACTCTCGTAGTTCTAAAGGAGAAAAAATACTTCCAATGTCTAGGAACTACTATATTTAACCTATCAAATTTTGTTTAAAAAAACAACAAAAAATGACAGTTCTAAATACTGTACTAAACTAGATGCTAGTGCCATTTACTCTCTGTCTCCGTTGTTTCAAAGAAACTAATTTACTTGTTTCAAATCTTGTGAGATATTCGTTAAAAAAGGTAGTTTACCTTTCAATAATGTATACTGATTTCAGCTAATACAAATAAAACAAAAACTTCACAAACATAATTTTAAAATTTTGTTTATTTAGAAAGACCTTTCGGAATATATTAGTATTTTCTTTTATCATTTTTGAAAGGTTTGAGCCACTCTGAACTTTCAATTTTCTTTTACCCAAACATCCTAAGTGTTCCAGTAGCCATTGTTCAGGATCATTAAGCTGGAAAGGGAAAGCGGGTTCAGAGCAATTAAAGGACGAATAAATTTGAATTATGGTTACGAAATTATGTATACGTTGCTCATTTCTTGATTAATTATTTCCTAAATGAATTAGAATTGTTAATTGTTATTGTGTTGGATGTAACACTTAAAAATGCGAACAACTTACCCAGGATTAATCCCTTTGACAATTGATCATTGTTATTGTGGATTTGACATTATTTGTTGTCTATAATATAGTTACCTATATTATCGACTGCCATAATATAGTATAACACTTGATCAAATTGCCATCTATTGTTAACCATTATAAATATTTTATAAACTTTATTCACCATTTATTATGCATTATTTTGCCGCGATAATCCAATTTTTTTGGCGCACTTTTAGAGGTTTTAATCGAAACAATTGTATTTTCTGTCACTTACACTTAGAAAATAAAACGAAAATCATCTACCCAAAAAACATTGGTCCTTCGAGCCGGATTGAAATATCCAAATATACTGCTACTGTAGGAGTCAAAAAGAATTATATGCCGACCAACCATCGTCACCTCATTGAATGAGCCGAATTTTAACATCTATCGAAATCAACTGCACGGTACTGCAGTGCTAAGTATCCCATCCAAGTCACGCTATTGATTCGAGGTATAATTAAGCACGTGTTAACGATTATCGACATATAATTAAAATTCTGGTAAGGTGCACAAATTATTAAGTGAATTTGCAAAAATCGAGAACTATAAAAAACTAGTAAATAAATTTTACAATAAAATTAAATGAGTGAAAGTGATAATAAGTGTAAAAATGGCCGACTTGTTAGCTCTTAAAAAGGTGCGTTCTGTGGTAAAGGTAGTTTAACGCGAATGGAATATAATAATAATTTCATTATTGCCAATGCCAATAGTAAAGATGAAATGTCCATTGATGAATTGAGGGTTCGCGTGAATACCGTTCAGGGTCTCAGAGGCCAATTTTAGGAAGTAGAAGCCGAAATGTATTCAATTGACCCTGAACTAGAATCCCAAATGGACGAGTTTGAACCAAAATATTATTTGGTGACCGGAAAGCTCAATAAATGGATCCGCCAATTAATTGAAAATGAGCATGTTGCTGGAAGATTTGATGAGTCCATATAGACTCAGCTTTAATACGCCGAGATAAAATTAAAAAAGTTAAGCATACCTCCATTTTCGGGTAAATACACTGAGTGGCCTAGCTTTTACGATTTGTATAATACATCAATTCACAGTAAAGATTACCCAGCTATACAAAAATTCCAATATCTAAAGGGCCTTTTAATCGATAAGGCAGATCAGTTAATCAGATATTTCGCAGTCACAGAAGCGAACTATTACGAGACATTTTCGAAATTGGTTGAACGATATTACCGCAAAAAGTATATTGTTAATGCGTTCATTCAGAGGTTCATGGATAAGCTACCAGTTAGTAGCTCCAGTATTAGAAAATTACGAGATACTTCCGACGAAGTGCTTTGTGGTTTGAAAGCGTTGGATTCCAAAGCAGAAACCAGAGACAGTTGGTTAATTTATATTCTAATAAAGAAATTAGATCAAGAAACCAAAATGTGAGCGCAAGAGTCGACGGCGACAGAATATCCAACCACCAAGGAGTTTTTAATTTTTTGAACAAACGATGCGATGCATTAGAGTCCATATCATCCTACACAAGAGCTAAACCGGTACACGCGAGAGCATTAGCTATTGAAATAGATGACACGAAAAAACCAACATGGAGTTGTCCTGTATGCAAGGATCAAACGCATTTGTTAGTTGAGTGTACCAAAAAACACTAAGCCATTTGTGTTACAACAAGTTATACAATTCTGAAGTTTTGACTGGTCAAAACCAATGTACGTCAAGCCAGCATCTTAGATGTATAAAATATTTAATCTTTTTTTAAACATTCGCATTACTATTCCTGGAGCTTACTTTACCAAGGGTCTCTGTAAATTTAGTTAAGAAAAATAATCCAATCCAACACTTAATTTTTCATTGAAAATCATTTACAAGTTATCAATACAGTTCGCAATTTTCACCTCTGTCTGCTACCTCCGAGATAAGTAACCTCGTTTGCAATTTCATATACACCTATTATGCCTAATTATGCCTAATCAGACATTTGCCTAATTATGCCTAATTATGCCTAATCAGGCTTTCAAGATCTTGTATTTCATGTTTGGATAATTTTTAATCGAAATCTTTTGCTTTATAATCATAATGATGATACAGTTTTATCCAAAAAAAAAATGTTATCAATAGTAGCCGAAGTAGTATCAGTAACTCTATTGGAATTATGACGTACTTAGTGATATCAAGCCAAAGACGTTTGTTAGGTAATTGGAACCTTGGAAGATTCAACGTAGTATTTGATACGTTCGAGGCTATACTTACAGTAGTATCAATATCCACAATTTTCTTGATTTCCAGAAAGACTTGAACTCATTTAACAGTTCCCTATTCCAGACAATTCGTCTCACAAAAACTTTGATTTTTTAAGATGATATTACTTTACCAAGTGCAGGTTATATTTTAAGTTCAGAAAGATGTGTTAGTTAAGACATAAAAAAAAGTAATAAAACCTTTGACTCCCTCCGACACAATTTGCGTATATCTATGTCAATATATCATCATTTAAAAGCGGTTATTATATATTGAAATATTATCACAAAAAATTAAACATTCCAAAACCATGACACCATTCCACCATCAAACACCTGTCGATACTCCAACAAATCTTCAATTAATTCTATTACTGTTCGAATTAATTTCGTACAATATAATACTTCTCCTACCGTGTCTGAGAGCATTCAAAACAAAATCAAATAATACAAAAAAAATAAAAAAAATAAAAATAAAATTTGCAAAAATTTGATTACATTTTTCTTTATTATTATGATTATTATTAATTTCATCTTATAACCACTTTGTTACATTTCTTAAAAAATCATAAAAATTTATTTCCTCAAGGCAATTTTTGGTTTCGTTTGTGAACAACAACTTTAAGAAGAAACCTCAGTGATATACATATATATACAAAACCAAAACGACGCAAAGAACAACCAAACATTCTTTTCTTTAACTAAGAAAACCAATTTGCTTTTGCTGCTTGAATCCGACTGCTTGAAATAACGTCTTGCCGAGGAGAGAAAAAGACAATATAATCATGATTTTGTTGGTTTCGTATTCAAAACACAGCACAACACAACAACAATAAAAAAAAACCACATCAAATTATTTTTTTATTTTTTTTTTTTTTTGTATATTTTTAAGATACAAAATTAGTTTTTAATACTAAAGTGTTCTTTATTATGGATCTGGTCTGCGTAGCTAAGATATATAATTTGAACGTTACATGCAATAAAAATAATAAAAAAAAAAAAATATTTCGTTTCCGTCAGTCAGATTTATATGGCGGAGAGCAAAATATCTTGAAAATATCTTAACCCTTTTTAACCTCATTATTGGTAAATTCGGTATGTTACCTATATACATTTTTATAATTTTTTTTTTGGTACACGACTCGAGATATTAATTATGATACATTAATATTAAGGCGTGACTTTTATTAAGAACAAAAAAAAAAAAAAAAAAAAAAAATGAAATTTATAATAACTTTAATTTACATTCGGTCAAAAAAGTTTTCAATCATTTCGAAATTTTGATCAATGTTCAAGAAAATTGGTGGTCTCAAACACATAATTTCGTCTGTAAATAATATTTGTGACTCTAAATCGTGAGGTACGATTTACGCAATATTTTTAGTGAGCGGCTATGGAAAAGGGTTCTTGGAGCTCTGTAAAATATACCCTCTAAATCTTAAATATAGTTATGGTTCAATTGAGCGTTCCATGCCTGAATTGAATTGAATATTTACAAGAGAATATACGCAAGGGGCATATCAACTCAATATTAAGAGTAAATTTGAAAATGTGTGCACTGGAGCAGTTATCACTGGAACGAGTTTCATGAATGAATTCACTCGGTTAATTTTTCGTGAATTTGGTGTCTGCCATGCATGATGATTTTATAGGTTCTACCGAAACAACAGTCGATTTTCTTCATTTTCTTCATTTTCTGTACACAAATACCATCATCAATTTTAGTTAAGTGTATATTCATTTTGAGCCATATAAGATCGTGTGCAGGAAGAGGGCCTCTTTATTGTCATTCAATGGACTACATATCCAGCATCGAATTTCACGATAAATGTGATCCTTCACAATCGAATCGATCTTTTGTTTTGTGAGTTTGACTGGACAATTCGAGCAGTCATGTCGTGTCGGTCGATTTTGACCTGCATTAAACGCACATTGCACTGTAATTCTGTTTTCAAAAATTAGTTTTTTTTGTTGAACACATTTTTTCATGGCTTGGAATCAACGATCTCCTTCCTGGATAGAGCCTATTTATATTTAACAAAAAAAAGGCTTAATCGCTTTCGAAACAAATAGAGTATTTGTTGTAGTGACATATTCCAAACCGAAGGACATCGTACTATTACTGCTCGTGCTCACCAAGTGTTCGGAACAGGTTACAAAATGTTAATTTAATTATTTTTCTTATTATAAGTTATGTATACACTTTACTTATTGAAGACACTTTTGCTCCTGCAGTTATTGGTCTCGAAGGGAAATTCTCATACTTTTAAATTGTTTCCCAATCAATTGCAACAAATCGTTAAATAATTCTATATATCATTTTAGTTTAAGGCTTTTCCGAATAATTTCTCTAGCATAAAGTCGATGTTTTAAGGCATGCTTATATTATTTTAATCAAGCTGCAAAATGTGTCTTAATTAACTGGCATTCATTAAAGATTCTGAATTCTCCGTTTTAAATCGTTTGTATCCATTATTATTTATTAAATTGACAGTTTATAAAACGTATTATAAAAACTCTAAAAATATACCGAATTATCAATCATTTAAATGCATTGAAGCACGGCGATAGTTGTTCATCAACTATGAAATCATAATAAACTTTAGTACTAAATGTACTAAAAGTAAAACACATTTTTATCATTTTAATTGAAACTGCATTAAAAATACAAAAAAGACGCAAAAAACTCCCAGTAATTTTCTGACATGAGCTAAAAAATAAGTCATTTTAATTAGAAGAAAGTCTAATTGCTATAAATTTAGTGAGCTAATCAAAAAGCAACAGTAAAGAGACTTATCGACGCTCTCAACATAAAATTCTGTAAATTTATATAAATTACTGATTAAAAAAAAATAATTTAGCACGAAAATTAAATGAAATAACCGATAAACACAAAATACGTCATTTAAATTAGAAAAAAATCTAATTGATATAGACTAACTTTGCCTAAACTATTTGTGACTAAAAATTTCAGATAAATATCAAAGAAAAATCGTAGGAGCCACAGCAGATGGAAAATGTTGAGTATTTGGTATTATTGTTTTTAAAATAGGATTATTTGATTAAAACCAACTGTCTATTTTATTGCTACTCTCAATTTCTAACATTGGTAGATCAAACGATTCAATATTCGATCAACCAATTTTGATCCAGAAATACCGGCTGCGTTTGCTTTAATATGGTAAACAAATGTTAATTAATTAACTGTTTAGATATGATTGCTAATATCACCCGAATATATAAAGCTTTTTTTTAAGCAGATCCGGGTCCCAAATTTTGACCACAAAAGTTGTCAGTATTAATCTAAAATGACAGACACTTGTGTTCAATTACATTCGTATACATGCTCTTGATTTGTTGATCCATACCAAAAATAAGGAATTGTGGGCTGTAGTGTAGGTCACTTTCAATTTCTTCATATAAGCCAGCTTTGTATAGTTATACATAATTCTACATGAGTTTCTAAGAAATGTTTTCTTAGAAAAATGTTAACTAAATAAAATTTGTTTAATAGTTAGAAATGTGATAATTACGCCCTTGTTACTAGAAATGGCTACCGATGACTGAAAACGTTGGTGCCTCTAGGTTAAAATTTTTGTAATGTTAATAAAATTTCGTGCCTTTGAAACAATTTGCTTGAAGTATATTGATGTTTATTTTTGAATCACTGAAACTCGTGATAAAAGAAAGCTGGAAGCAATTCCTCGTGATTTTCCCCAAAATGTATTATCTTAGTTTTATCACTTAGTAGTAGATTGTGTTGCTTTAACACGTCCGCTGGCAAGCTCAAATCATGATTTATATTTGTGATATTTCCTAGAAATGATGAAAGTCATCAGCGAAAGCCATTTGAATCCCATTAAAATTCTGTGAAAAAAATCCATATATTTATACTTAAAAAAATAAAGGTCCTAAAATGGAACCGTTGGTGGGACTCCAATTTTAGTCATTAGTTCACTATATTAGTTTTTTGCTATTGATAATTAGATTAATTGGAGCGGAGTGTTCAAGTATTAAACTAGATTTTTGAAACACGTCGTCTTGGTAAACGATACCTAAATATAACCATAAATTAGTCACACAAGGACAATATAATTCTTATCTATTTAAATCAATTAGCACCTGCTTTCTAAAAAAGATGGCCATATTACTCTCCACGGTACTAAATATATTTAGAACCAGCTTTGTCTAGCTTTCTGCGGATACTTTGCAAACCTGGTTGAAGGTTAACAAATTTTTACAGGTTTGTTGACTTAGTGTGACAAATATAATATCATTCGTTATGGGTCGACCACCTACAACGATCGTTAATTGTAAGAAATCCTAAGAATTTTGTAAAAGTTTTCGGTAAGGGTAAATTCTGCTGGTACATCTTTTCAATGTAAGGAAATTTTCTAAATTTTAATAAAATTTCCCATAACTTACAGGTAGGGCGGTTGGGCCGGTTAGTAAAATGTCATTTAATGATTTTCCATTCAACGTCTCATTGTGCAATGTGTTGAATGAAAACGTTGAAAATTTCACTTTGTTTTCCCGATTTTTAAATACTCGTTTAGAAACTCATAATATGCAACTTTTAATTCAGGGCTTCTTTCAAACTTTGGCTTCACTGCTTTGATTCTAGCGAGTGTTATTGATATGAATCACGTTATTCCTCTTGACCTACTTTAAATGGTACTCTTTCCATGTATCTTCCTTCTGGTGTTTGTACAGTGGTTTTTGTAATATTGTGGATCTGCCAAATTGAGTGTCTTGGTGTATTTCCATCATGTAATATCAAAATAGTTTGGCAGTAATTGTGACTCAAGCTTGACAAAATTAAAACCTTTACTGTAAACTTTGTATTTTCATTATAAATGAGATCTAATTGCTGGCACACATCCTTCTTGGCAGGATATTTGAATTTGCTATCCCACTTATAGATGCAAGTATTTTGAGGCGAAAGTTGCAATTTATGAAATCATTTCTTTAAAATTTCTTTAATCATTCACTACTCGAGACCCAAAGTCAAATAATACACGACTTGATATCGACTGCTCACTTAACATTCCAACATTTACACGTGCAGTTAGAAGTAATGCTGCGTGGAACTGAACAGGTTGAATTGCTTGATTATTGTTACCCGTATAGTAGCACAGTTCATGGTTTCGACAAGCGTTGCATGTCTATTATTGATTTCTTTAGATGCCTTGATTATTGGATGTGACAATGTATGATGGCGTTTCCGGTACGTGTTTCGTTCATTTACAAACTTTCTCAGAGAGGATTTTAATTATTTGTCTTCTAGTTGCGCAATTTCTGGATTAGCAGCATCACAATTTAATTTTCTTTTTCCCGAATTTCAACGAAAGCTTTGTCTTCTATAGTCAAGTTCTTATTTCTTCAAGATTGTATCACATGATATGTTATGAATGTTTGAATACTTGTCATGGTTCTTTTTGCAAAACCACGTTTCTGCTAAGCTATCACGATTTTCGAAGCGTTATCCGTTTTTTTATTTGTAACTTGAAACGGATAACGATGGTAAACCACTTTACGAATTTAAATGTCTATAGTGCACTTAGTTGTATGCGTCACGGATGATTGGCACTCCAGGTTTGGCTGGATCGTGTGTTCAATTATGGCACCACAAGCTTAGTATTGTACTCAGTATACAGAATAAACCGGAAGTAATTACTTTGAAAGAGCTTTCCAGCAACGTTTGTGGTTACTTTATTTATATTGTCAGTATACAGTGTTTTAGCGTCAGCCAAGCTTTCCTCTGCCACTTAAACATTATATAACTTACTTAGCGTTTGTTTAACGTGATATCTCAACTAAACCCCTATTACTCATTTTTTAACAAACCCACCCAAGTGTAGGCATTATCAATAAGTTGCTTCTTAATATTAACATTTAAAACATAGTTTTCATTTATCAGGGGTGGCAGAGAAGTCATAATAATGCTTACGTCTACATGTATTACTTGGCTGATGATAGTATATGTATCGAGATCCTCGAAGTTATGGATGACAAATTTGTCATATTAAACGCTTTTGATATTAACATCGGTGGTATTTCAATGTTAGGCAAGTTTATACGACCTAAGACAAATTTGTGCTTGAAGCTAGCGGACCCGTTTTGTAAAGTACATTTCATTACACTAACAGCGTCGGTCTTTCTCTGTCTCTCTCAATCTATTTAATTTTGGTATGTACTAAGTACTTTTTTAGCGTCAACTTCATGTTGTTTCTTGTCATATCCTCCACCACAAAACAAAGCTAAAAAAGACAAGATGTTTAGGATCCAACTACAGGATTAAAAAGTAAAATGGATTCTACCTCAAAACTCTTTGAATAATGCGATATAATTATGGAATATTTTTTACCATTGGCTTTAGCAAAGTGTTTGTTTGTAATCATTTGCAGCTACTCAATCAATCTCAAATCAGGCAGTGTTTTTGTAATTTACTAAGCTACTGCACATGAACTAAACAATTACAAATTAAAATTCTCTATTATAAGCCTTAAATCGTGTCATACTGTTTAGATATTGATAATATAGGCCATCAAATAGCCTTGAAAGAGTAATAATGTGAGAGAAAACCCGCGAAAAAAGCATATACTAAAAGATTAAGAATAAAAACTCGTATGGAGCTAGAAACATTTGCCTAAACATGATAAAGCGATAAATTATTTTGAAATTGAAGCTTATTATCAAGGTCATTCCAAAGTTAATATAAATAGATTCATAAATCCACTATACATTATCTAGTAATAAAGATATACTAGACTCAGTAGACAAGCATTAAACCATACGTAAATGCGTTTACCTACTTTTTATATTAAAAGACGTTTTCAAGGTCATTTGAAATTCACAGTTTTTTACTTAAGTTTTAAATAAGAGCCACCCTAAATTGTGAGTTATAGTTATGTTTAAGTATAAGTTGCAGACTGAAACAAAAATGGTTTAAAAAACACTCTAGCCACTATTTGCAATGGTTTCTGGGATATTGAATTGACAGTCAATAGTTTGTACGATGATACAATAGTATCTGCTGATGTTTTGTGTTATATTTATAGTGCACAGCGATTATAAAGTTCTAAACAGCACAATTCGAGCTGATTAACCTTTAATTATTCTATTCTGAATTTCAGATTTAAGATTATTAAGTCCGTGTACTTGTCTGAGAATTTAACTAATCGCTAGAAATAAATCAAGGGTATTAAAGTTTAACATCGACTTTGACATAACCTTCAAAATTAACATAACCTAAAAAGTAATTATTCACGACATTTTGTATCCTCACAAACAAATCGAAAACTTTATTAACTAAGTGTATAACGATTAGGCGTTAAAGTTCTGATGACGATGATATTGAAATTCTTTGAATGTGGTATACAATAACTCTGGCGCGCACGCTGTTGTTTCAACTTGGTGTGTAACGTATAATAAAATAAAATCGTATTACAATAATAAATTAAAACTCAAATTAATAAATCATGATTATATCCATAAATAAGAAAATGAATTATGTTATGTAATAATCGAAATTTTTTTTTAATGTTTTTTATGTGGTGCGAGTAAAACACCACCATTGTGTCAAAATCAAGGTTTCAAAGATAAGAAAAATGTTCTGGTAATTTTTTTGTTTCTGTTGCCGAATATTAACTTTCACTTTATTGTTATAATATATGATTTTGGAATCGAGACTCCTCTCATGTATAAAAAACATGTTGTTACCAACATTTTGATTAAATTTTTTTTTTGTTTTTAATCACCAGGATTAGTGAATTCACATCATAATATACTACTCGTACTCAACAATATGTCTGTATACTGAAAAGAAATTTAGAATTTAAAGAATTTTGAAGAGTCATGTTTTAGAAAAGTTTTTTTTTTTTTTACCATGTACATGGTTTATGTATATGGATTAGACAACAATGAATATAATTGAAAATCACAACAAGTAAAACTTTTCTCTTACATGTACAAGACTTCTATAAACAAGTGACAGTTGGTTAAATTGATATTGAACTGACATGGTTCGTTCGATTGGAAGATGTTTTGTTTTGTGTGTGAATCAAACTACAGAAAAAAAAAAATCACAAATCGATGTACCATAACAAAATGATCGACGTACATATTGAGAATATTTTGAACAGCCATTCATGCTGTAGATTTTTACTGTAAATGAAACACGTTTCTTACATTGGTTTTGTGCGCTCAATTCAATTTTATACTTGATTTTGATAATTATTAGTTGTCATTAAAGATTTCATGGTTGATATCTGATTTTTTTTATTTTCATACAATAATTTCATAGACAATTTACTTTGTGTACTGTCCGCTAGAGTGGTGGGAAGGTGTAGAGTGAAGAAATATTTTTTTTGTTGGATTAATATTCAACGTATAGATCACGCGCGGTTACTTAATTCAAGGTTCTTGCAATAGTTCGTTTTTGTAGACTTTCCACTAAATTATTTCGCATGTTGTAATCAAAAATTTTGTATCCTAAACTTAATTATATATCATCTTAAGACACTTACCTGGAAACGAAATACCTGAAAAAAGCTTTTTGGGTTCAAATTATCCAAATCATCGTCATTTTTTTTATACACACATAAACACATATATATCTATCACATTTTCTAAATTTCTAAAAATAATAAAAGTTTTTGTTACAGGTTATAATCTAATATTAGAGATCAATCAAATCTTAATATAAAACTTTTATTTTTTGTTACAATCAATCGAGCCACAAAACGAAAAATAAATTTCGTTTTCTTCTTGGGCATAAACATAAATGATGTGCGCCGCTTTTAACATTTAAAGAGTCGTCATTTATTTTTTTTGATTTTTTGTTTGAAAAGATTTCCAATTTTTGATTGATCTGATCAAAAATATTTGTTAAGTAAATTTACTTTTCTCGATATTTTCTCGATTTTAATTGAGATAACATAATAAAAAATTTATTCGTTCAATTTTGCCTGATTGTGGCAATCAATTTTTTATTTGTTTGTTTTCTCCGATTTTTGACTTCGGGACTGAATCGTATACCAATATTTTAAGAGTTCAAGTTTACAACGTTGCCATTTTTACGTTTTGCTACATGTAAGATTGTTTGTGATAGAGCAAGCAAATGGTACTCCCCATTGAATGTCATTAGGGGATGTGTTATCTAGTATCTACATGACATTATCCAGTATGGTCAGGAACAGCATTGATGAAAGCCCGTTTAGTTGCCTTACTCCTTCGTAATTCCTATTGGGTTCAAAAAGTTAGAAAATAGTCACTACCACTAGTAACGACATTTATTGACATACCGCTTTCGACTTGTTCTTCTGCCATCTCTTTATAACGGATGCTGTATCGACATTGGTATTTAAAGATTTTGTGGAAGATTAGCTTATTGTTTGTAACTTGGATTTAGCCGAGTCTATGAATGGTATAGCTTTGCCTAACCGTCGCTTTCAACTTCGAAATCAATGATTTGGCTATCTCCTCCTCATCGAGTTTTTCCATTAATTAAGCTAGTAAAATTGATAAGAAGATCTCGATACTTTCCTTATTTTAATATTTTGCCTTCAACTAGCACAATAACCCAGTCCGCTTTTTTCCAGATATGAACAAATATCTGTTAGGTCATAAAACTTCGTCGAAAAAATGTCGACCAACATGGAATCTACGACCGCAAAAGCATTTTTAACACAGTGCGGGCTAAACCAATGCGCGCGTTTCGACCACTGGATAGTGATGAACCACGATCGGACCCATCAATGCCTGATCTGCATGAAGCAGTTGTTCAAAGTCGTCCACTAAAGCACATTGCTTGACAAAATATTATTTCAAACCGATCCAAGGAATAGCCGAGCTTCCTGTGATGCATATGACTATTCTCCGTTTGCAACAACATTTTCTGACGTTACTGATAGTTCTCCTAGAATCAACTGTAGTAAAGAGCTTTTTCCCGAGCCAACAGTGTGGCCACCTTATTAGTTTCGACCATAGAACCACTTCTTAAGGAAACGAGCGCCTCAGAACCCATTGACAGTGCTTGAGAGTGCATACCAGCGACAACACTGTGCAGTGCATTTAAATACCGGGCTAGTGAAAATACTTTATCGGCACTAATTGTATATTTATAAGGACGAAAGCGGTCATCGTTATAAATAATATCAAAGGTTCAGTAAGCACCACAGTACTGAGTATGTATGAACCATATCGAATCTTTTTGATTTCATTACGCCGAACTTCCGCCACCATAATATTGAAAGGTTTCTCCCAGACAAATACATTTTAAAAACTTTGATTCCCAGGTCGACTATTTCGTTCTTTATGCTAACACGTTTGTCAGTACTCACCGCTACTTTCATACGCAGTTTTGCCACTAATCAATATACCAACCACTCCCATCCCATTTGTTTGCATATCAACCAGCATATAAATGCAGTGACAATTGATACAATTCAGAAATAATGAACATATATCCCGTCTAAATTTCACTACTCGCAGGTTTAGATAATTAAAACACTCTTTACGGTAAATAATCGAACAACATGCAAAACGCATTCGGGCACCGAGTAATCGTTGTCGTTTAAAAATTGATTAGGATTAGATACGTTATCGGTCCAGACAGAGTATAAAACCAAAAATTGGGTGGCATATGAAAAAATGTACTATCAATTGTAATGTTGGTTAGAATGGTGGTACCATTTTTTGGTGTTGATATTACCGGCTAAAGTTGCGCTAGCACCACTGGTGTGAAGCATCTACAATTCACCATCTCGGTGGATATCAGAAACCCGTCAATTGAGGTGTCTTTAGAGGATGTGTAAAACAATGCTGTTCGTAGCCTAGCTTTCCCTAGAAAAAAACTTCAAAATTGTCCAAATTAAGCTACAAGTTTCATCACATGGATAGTTTCATTCAATAGATTGCTCAGTGATTTGGATTGATTTGATGTTGTCAGTGCATTTTCTGCCTATAGTCTGTCACCAGCCTGTTCCTTTGCCTGACAAAAGCGATCATAACGACTATTTTTATTGTTAAGGAAGTACCGCACGAGATTTTACATTGTCTTAGGTCACGTTTGTTTCGAATTCGTCAGCCTTTTTTTAATTGTATTTCGCTTGCAGTAGTAGCTGTACCGCCCTTGCATATTTCGGTGGTAATGTTATATGTTTTAGCGCTTAGCTTCTGTGTGACACGTTTAACTTCCCGTTCCTCTGGTGGATGAGTATAAGTAAAGATTCGTTATTAGTGTCAATTGATCACCAAAATTTTTACTGCTATTGAAGAAGTATTCTTCGAAATATCATTTTCATTTCTTTAACTGTTCTTCATTGGTTGATTAGACTTGACCCGAATAATCCTTTATAGGTGGTTTGTTATTATTTACTTAAAGTACTGTATCTTTGTTTCTGCGATTCGGTGATGTTCGTATGTATTACAGGATAAAGTCGTATGTTGCTACGAATAGCAGAAATGTTGGCCACCGAGTCAAAAGAAATTAAATGAATTTGTTTTTTTTTTGCTTTTTAGTTTCTTTTTCCACCGTTAACTAATTCAATTGCGTCGTTGGCCTTTCCAACTCTGATTAACTCTTTTTTTACGTAAGCGCGAGTCTGGAGAATTATACGATTTTTCTTCATCTTGATCATCTTGATTTCATCAAGAATCTAGAAATTTCCATCTAACTACTTTTGATTTTTCTGCATTTGGAATGTACTTTTTCTAGCTTTTCCAATTTTTTATGTGCTCGTTATGATGAGCTCAGTATTTTCAACCACTTTGTCGACGATAACGACAGTATTTCCTAATCGATTTTTATTATTTGTTCCGTTGCATATAAATAGCATTTAAAATCAAACTATGGACATTGTTGCTTTTAATATCAAATGTCATACCTTCTACGCCTGCTATGGTTGCCAAGTTTGCTATTTCGTTGTATCCATTACCTGCGAACTCAGATGAAATAATTTGCTGCATTTACTAAAAGCTTAGGCGAGAACGATAACACTTTTCTTTGTAACTATTTAATCTCCTACCATAGCTGCAATCCTTCTTGAAGGTGGAAAAGTTTACCACATTCAATTTAAGGTAACTACAGTTTTGAAAACTACAAGCTCTTGTGGTATATAAGAATGAAGTCAGAAAAATTTGACAATTATACGAGTTTTCTTCACCATGACAGTAAAAATGTTTCGAGGGCAAATTATTGACAAGGTGGGACTGTATTATGTAGATTTTTATATAGTCACCTACAACACAAAATTAAACGTAAAAAGTTACCAAGGAACAGAGAAACCGTATTGTAGGAAGCGATAAGATGTTTAACGTAGTATACAAGTCCTTTAGACTGATTTTTCTGACTTAGGGCAGATTTATAAGATTGCATTAGGTGTAACGTGATACGCATTTGGTCGTTATGGAACCACAATCAGCTCACATTATAAATTGACTAACCATTTTTTGCCACTACAGAGTTTGTTTTTGACAGTACTTTTTTTCACGACATGTATGGTTAGTTCCTCAAAATATAACTTTAAAAATTAATTCCGATTTAGCTATTTGTAAAAAAATGGCTGCCAACACCTTCCGTTTAATAAAGAATATAAGGTACAAAATGATGTGGCAGTTCGCGAGCTCTAAATATTCATAGCTGCGTTTAAGGTTGAGATATTGCCTCACTGCTTGGTTGATTTTCTGACAAATTTGGCTTCCCATCATGACTGTTTCTGGACTTCGGAAATTAAATGAATCACATAAAATATTAATTGGTAGAAATGAACTAACAATTAAGTTTTAAAAAATTAAAAAGTAGCAATTAAAAAATCCGTGCTTATAAAAAAGTGTAAGTATGCAGCGTTTCATTTAAACGCTACACACTGTTCTCTTTGGTATGGAAGCCAAATTGGTAACACCGGGAACGATATTTTCAGTGCTTTAATTAAAGTATCAAAAACCATTTTAAATTATAATCCGCGTATTACGAAGCCTATACTATGGTGTAACTCTTGAGGTCGCCAAAATCGCAATCGTATCACCAATTTAGCACTACTTAATCTCTGTAAGGCTACTATAACGTAGTAAATATAGTACAGAAGTTAATAGCAATTATAGTCACTCTAAGATGCTAAAACACGTTGCTTATCAAAAATTATGATATTTCCTGGTTTAAGTTAAAATAATTGGAATCATAACAATTTTCCGAAGCTAACAAGGATTACTGATGATTATGAACTAAGTATAATGAATACCGGTAGAATATAATGATAATGAAGACCATAAATCATTTTAGTCTGAACAATCATCTCTACATCAATATTTCATGATTTACAAAAGAGGCGCCACGATTAAAGTATGAAGTACCAATCATTGCCACAAGATTGTTTAAATTAATCACGTGACGCCTCAGTCAATCAAATTTCTACTAGGGCACATGTGCTGGCAAACAAAATTCCTATTTCAAAATCAAAACAAACCAAAAACAAAGATAAAAATAGCTATCCATATTATATCCATAATAGCTATACATATAGCTATCCGTGCATCTGCTTTTAGTAGTAATTTAATTGGCGAAGGGGTCACGTGATTAAGACTTGTTGATATGATTGGTTGGTCCCCGGATAATTAATGTCAATATAAATACATGCGGCCACTTTTAGTGTGTTTAGAATTACATAGCATTATTCTCACACGATAATCACAAAATATTTTGTTTATATTTTTGGCACTTTGAGAGACATTTGGCGGTATAATCAATACACTAGAGCGTACGTGTAAAACATACATCTTTGCATAAAATGGCAGCATTTTTGTTTGTAGTATAATTTTAATAGTCCGACATGATCTATATCAACTGATTTAAAAGCTTATCATTGTCCAACGATTTATTGTGAATGCTAGAATTATTTCAAGCGGAATTATTTTAGATAGTTTTCTGGCTCAATTCATTTGAGTTTACTCAGTGCATATGTTAAACGATATATATATATATATATATATATATATATATATATATATATATATATATATATATATATATATATATATATATATATATATATATATATATATATATATATATATATATATATATATATATATATATATATATATATATATAACTGTTTTAAGTTACGGCTTGGTTAAAAGTTTACAGTGAACTTTTAAAAAGTGACTCCATCTCTTTCTTATGCAGGGTACTTAACATACAATTATCGTACCAAACATAAATTATTATTATGTTCACCACAATTATAATGAATGACAATCATCATCATTCTGTGATTAACAACAGTGACACAATGAATATTATTTTTTTCTACCTTCGCCACAACATTGGTCGCACACAAATAGCAATTTTCAAATACCTAGAATACTGTAAGCTAATTAAGTAATTACCATCGGCTCATTGTTTATTAACTGTATACCAAGAATTTTTATATGAAAAGTACAAACGATTGTCACTTAACTTCATCTTTGTATGTTCTGTTAAATTTTATCTTTCCCGCATTGGTAACTATATTCTTGAGAAATAAAATATTAAATTTATGTGAAAGTGTTGTAATTGAAAGATAATTTTTGTGCCTTAACTGCATTTTTCTTATAATCTCCTATCAACAACAACATCATCGTAAAAAATATAAAAAAAAAATTAAACTCAAGCATCTTTTTTTAAGTCAGTTTATTTTATTATATTACACACACGGCACACCTTTATACTTCATATTACATTCATTTAGTATTTAGTTACGCTTGAACCTTTAGACTATTTGTCTAAAAAAAAATTTACAAATTAGTTACGATCTAAAAAGAAAACTTTTTTGTCTCAACTCCCATAAAAATGATAAACCAAGGATTTAAAGCCATTACTGGCACTTACTGTAAATACAATCATGTCTTTTAAGCAACTGTATTTTTAAACTCAGTAGGAATTTCATTGTTCAAAAATATTGATTTTATGACCATTTTGACCGAGCAGTTGGCTCAGTGGTTAAAGTTATTTAGGTTGAAAGGACTGGGTTAGAATCCCAACGGTGGAGAGATGTAAAGGGATTTATGACGCATAAAAGTGCCCCCTGACCACAGGGTCTTATCTTCCATACATAAATAAATTATGTCAACCGTATTTTATGTATATGTCCTTTCTTAAATTCTTGATCCTTTTTATTCCTTCTTGTTGTTTTCTACAGATAAGATAAATTCTTTTTTTTTTGTTCGATAATTAAGAAATTCGAGATAGTTTTCTTTTTTTTTAAAGAACAATCATATGTCAATCAAAGTTTTCTAAAAGGACATTAATACGTTTTCCTTAGATTCGGTGCGTATATAAACGATATAATAAAATATTCTGAAGTCGATTTATTAATTTGAAATAATTAAGATGATATACCCTCATCAATCTTATCGAGCGAAAGTCGTTTGACACAATAAAAAAAAAAATAAAAATAAAAAATTTATGTCATTCATTGCTGCCAGACACAAAATAAATTTACATACTTATGTAGTTTATGTAAGTCGACTTAAAAAATAATTACATTAAAATTGGTCGATTTATATTGAGGACATCATGCAAAATCTTATCGTATCTTAACTTACATCGTTTAAACAGATTGCAGACAAATTGTTTCACAAAAAAGTTGACGTGGAAAGTAGTTTTTTATGGTTATTAAATTGTATTTTATCTTAGGCTAGTTTTGGTACATGACCACAGGCACATTCTAATGGTAGTTGATGTACTGGTACCGGGTTATAGAATGCTCATAAATACTATACCTCCGTGAAGCGAATTCCAAACAAGTGATACCGAAAAATTTACATAATTGATTAGTAACATAATTTCCCGTTATTCTGCGAATCCATTAAACATTCACAGATGCCTATTATCCATTTTTTTATGTATTTTCGCAAATTTACATTTTAATGTTTATCGATTTTTAATTAAACATTTTTTTAGTTTATCTAAAACCTACTAATATTTTACTGTAAACTTGTAAATTTGCTGATAAGAAGTTGTTCACATGAGTCTTAGAATGCGACAAGTCAGAATGAAATCACATTTAAATTTTATGATAGACATAATCCGTTTAAAAACTTGTAAACTTATGTAAATCATTTAAAGTTTACAGAGTTAGTAGTTTTTATGTTAACCTAATAAATTTGAAATACATTAACAGAACATAATAATAATCACACCGATATATGTATCGTCCTAGGTGAGCCACTTAATAAAGTAATGATTAAAGCAAAGTATTATGCCAACAAATTATGTTAGTATCAGTTCTTTGGTGGTCGTTCATTTTTACACGGAATGTGATATAAACTGTTGCTTAAAACTATGTTTATATAGGAAGCACTCAAATTGACAGCTACTTTAGCATAATACCAGACATAAAACCGTTTTAAAGTGAATGATTGATTTCGAGGATACGATAACTTCAATAGGCGCTGATGATAGTGATCATTATTGTATGATTTACAAATTACTTACGGGCACGTATATGAGCTCTATCAATCCATCATCCATTTTTTCCTATGGAATGAGTTACGCGAGGCATTACTCAATCGTTTCGATAAAAAATTAAGACTTCGTGTACTCGCCGTATATGATTTTATACCTACCTATATGAACAATTGGTTTTGCGTATAATTACGGTGCATTGCTGCACATTGATTAGAGGTGCAATTAGGTAAATGTAATTTCGCCTAAATTACTATTGAGTACTTAGGATTTAATGTATCTGGTAAAGGAATCAGGGATACATTGGATTAAACTCTTGCTTTCGTCGGTTCATAGCGAAATTTACCCGCACTGTATCACTTTCTTTGATTAAGAAAGAGTACAAGTACAATTACTTATTATTTTTTGGCACACGAGATATAAAATAGCAACTCATATAGGTTAGGTGCACTAGAGATTTGGCAAATAGGGGAGTGAAAAGTGTAATGAAAAAATAAAAGTGCATTATTAGTTCGCAAACATGACGCGGACAAAATTGATAGCTTTGCCAAAAATTGTATTCAACTGAACAGCTCAACGTTCAACTCAACGTGCAATGTGTAATATGCCAAAGAAGCTGCGGTTTCGTTTGATACCATCGATCTCGATCACTGTGGTCCTTTAACTACAGTTGTTGGTGTTAACAATTGTTGATGATTATTGATTCAATAACTAAATATGTTTAAATGTTTTCTGTTAATTCCAAAAGCATTAAAAAGGTAAGTTGTCCGCTTGATAAGTACTTTGATTATTACAGTAGGCTCGCTTGTATTTGTCTAATTTTTTGAAAACTTATTACTCTGCCCAAACAGACAGCACTGCAACCTAAAAATCTTTTGTGCTATTGGGTTTACTAGTCCAAGAGCTTCTCTACCTTCCTAATAAAGGCAAGAATGATGCTTGCAGAGGCCAATTTAATTTTCTCCGGGGTCAAATTTCTCTCTTCAAAATGAAGCTACCTCGCAATGTTTCTCTTCCAAACAGAGTCGGCACTCCGTCTCTGTGGATAGGTTCATTTTATTCAAATGATATCTTAGGTTGCACTGGCCTGGAAGAAAACTCACTAGTTTCCTGATATTTCGTTTACTGAAATTGACCACCAAGTCCTTATGGTGAAATGGTCTGACCAGAGATTTGGCTTATCTAAGGCTGAGAATATACAGTTCCAAAACGGTCAAGCGCTGTATCTTTTCCCATTTACTAATTGGGCAAGCTGCAGAGGTGCTCGGAATACCACAGAGAGGCTTGTCGGCTATCTCATTTCTCGTGATGCCCTTGTGACCAAGTACCCACCACAACCTAACTTTGTTATAGCAAGAGAGAGATTGTAGCAGTTTATAACAACTTTTAACCGACTTAGAATCCAAGCAGTTAGAAGCCAGTACTTTCAATGGTGTTTGGATGTTGAACAAAATGTGGATTGAGGCGCCATTTAGGCCTTTAGTCATAATAGTTGAGGCGCAAGTACACTAGCTGCAATTTAGTTGCAGACTTAGCAGTATATTGTTTGACGTGGATATGAAGTGAAGTGAGTCCGATGAGGGCTTTCATCACCGATGTAGGACAGGTGCGCATAGCGTCTATGATTCCGAGACATGCTACCCTCTGCAATGAGGTTAGGTTGTTCATAATAATTTTTTGCTGTACCTTAGGCCACCTATCTATGGCCCCATAGATTACAATTGGCCTCACTACAATTGGCCCCAACTCTTGCTGTACATTCGCTGACAGGCCTACATAGCTTCAACCGCGCGTTCGCTAGTTAAGTAAATATGAGAGTTTAAATTCAATTTCTTATCAGGACAACACACAGATATTTAACTTTATTGGGGTATCTGATAGTGATATCATTTAGACTAACTGAACCAAAGTTCACATTACGTCTTTTGGTAAAGGGCACCAAGACTGTTTTTCTAGGATTAATCGAAAGGCCCTCATTTCCTAGTTTAGATGTAATCTTCCTACTAACCAACATAGAACTAATCCAGTGGTTAGTCAGATTATCAATACCTCTACGCCTGATTCTCTTAGTAATTAAGTCGTATCCAGTATTGTCAAAAAAATTTCTTTCTAGCGGCCGCTTCAATCTAGCTGACAAGCAGATGCAGCGCCCCGTTTGGGGGTTTGTCTTTTCTGTAGACGAATTGATTAGGATTCAGAGGTCTGCTTACAGTTAATCCGTCTCTGATATGAAAATCTACCAGTCGTTCCTGCCTAAGCCTGTGGTATGTGACCTAAAATGAAGCTAGTTCTAAATAGGGCTACCAGAGCAGTGGAAAGTTTACCTGAAGCAGGGTGTTCAACATCTAAAAAACAATTAAAACATAATATTAAAATCTATAAAATACTGGATATACTCATCCTGCAAGATTGACAGCTATCAATCCATATCATTTGTTTACCTTCGGATAATAGTTTAACGTTGACATACTTTTAGATAAATTGTGAATATGCCGGTGTGTTTTATTCATTTTACTTACATAAAAACATCGACTCAGATGTCGCATTAGTTAACAAAGTATATAGAAAATAATTGTCAACCCGGAAGTTGTAAACTTTTTTTTTCTCTAATTTTTTCTGTGGACAATTTTTTTTGCTACAATACACAATTAATTTGCATCGATACAACAAGAATTATAAATTAATAATAAATACTTTAAATCAAATTAAATTTTTTTAATTATAAATTCAACTTGGGAAGGAGCAATTAAGATATATTGCCCCAACACAGGGTTTCGTGTGACTTTGTAACTTGATGTATAATTACCATCGGATTTGATAAGAACCCCAATCTTGTTGGCTTGATCCTGAGCTAGAACTTTATGAAGTCAAGTAGCTGTATATATATCCTCGATATTACCACAGTTTTTCCCTCGCGTAAGTCGTTTGAAACGTCTTAGTTCAGTGTTCTAATATTTGTTAGGGCTTGCTTATATTCATTCCACTCATTAGAATGCATTGTCCATTAAATTATTTCCTAAACCTTTTACGGAGCTTAGCTGTTCGTTCCACCATGGAACTTTACGATTTAAAAAAAAAGTTTAAATTTTCGGTTTTATTTTGATAGCACAACACTCCACGCCACACAGCTGCTTCCGTAAAAATATAAATAATTTGCCTATAATATGCGGTGAGACATAATACTGGGCATGTTAAACTGAAAGTAACATCTTCTCATGCTAACAGTTTCCTGGACCACTAAACGTGTCAATCGTGTCCTTAAGAATATGTCGAGAAATTTGACTAAACCATTGCAACATTCCAATTACACAAAAAAAAAATAAACATTTTGAATGTACATGGAATAATACGGTGCAGCGTTTTGTGGGAGACATCGAGTGCCAACTTGATAGTTCTGCATGATAAGTGACTGAGTTGTGTTAGTTTACGTTTTGGTTACGTCAATGACTGCCAAAATTGTGGAATTAAATACCACTTGTTTATTTTTTTAAATTGAATTTTGAATCAAAGTCGAAGATTGCACGCTTTAAACTTGGGAATCAAAGCTAGTGTGTTAATATTTTAATATGACTGTCATTTCGTTTGCATCATAAATACACTGCAAAATGTCTGAACTTCATTTATACAAACATCTCAAACTATAGCGTGGAACCTGTAGAGACAAAAATTAGGAGTCACTATATCGTCAACAGGTTTACAAATAAAGGTTAGACTAGTATTGCTGCAAAACGGCAAATAATTGATGTAATGTTCCTTCTAACATAGAACACTAGTAAATAGTAAACTAGTAAATAGTTAATTTAGAATGTCATCGCTCTGGCGACGTTATTTCTCCACCAGAACTGAGACAGAAAAATCTGTCCAAATAAGGCTCTGTCCAAGATAATTTATCTCTCCCAGTGATTAAAAACCTTCCAATAAAAGGAATCATATATCTATTAGCAATATTAAATGCATTCAGTCGTCGACGCTCGCAATACTTTGGATCAAGCTAAAGTAATTCTTATTTATAAACCTAATAAATCATCTTCAGATGTTTTTAGCTAAATGCTGATCATCCTCCTTCTAGTTTTAGGAAAATTCCTTTAACGAACCATTCTCACTAGAATACTTTCTCATGGAGAAAGTTTTAATTCTAACTGACCACCAGTTCGATTACCAATCGGGTCATTCTGCTCAACACCGCCTCGTTCGACTTAGTGTGCATGTTGCGTTAATGTCACACATGAACAAGTCTATTGGACTTAACATATCTGATATTGAAAAAGCATTTGATTCAGTCTGATATGATCGACACCTTTGCAAACTCCACAGGATGAACTTTCCATTCTTCATACTCAAAATTAACAACGGCATAAGCGTACGAATACAAAGATAAAGTTCGGGAACGCTTGATATTCCTTAGAGCTCACACTAAAATCTTGCTATCCAACTGGCTTTTTTTGCAGATGAGACCGCTGTATCACGAAAGGTGGATTTTATTTACTATCCAAAAGATTGGTGGTGGTACCCCTTAAAATTCTAAAGTGTTATACATTTTTTTCGGTAATCAAGGTTAGTACTGCCAAAACCTAAGCTGTCCAATTCACCAACTCAAAAATTGTTGATAACTCGTCCATTCAATGGCAGAACAGTGTGAAATACCTAGGATGTACTTTGGATTCCCATTTGACATTGTTTCATAAAAATTCTAAAGCTCTAAACGCCATTTACGCGCATTTTCATTCACACAATCAAAACTTAACCAGACTAACAAATAATACAAATCCTATCCTTGAACTCCACAAACTAGCAAATATTCCTACCATAATATCCAAATTTATCAATAAACTCTCACCAAAGTAACCTTTTTTATACTGCTCTTTTTAACACTTGAGTTTTAACACCGATACCTTCCATTCCAGTGCCTCTTATCTTTCATCACAAGTCCAATATTGTTCAGCCATAAAATTTTATCAACTAGACATAATTCAAATCAAAATGCCATAAAGCAACAACGCTATAATGCATAGCAGGAACTAAAATTATTAATAAACTCCACATAAGCTTTATGAATTCGACTATCGTCATAAATTGTAACGATAAACCAACTACAGTGTATAAATCCCGGAAATAAATTCAATTCAAATTGTGTGAAAAAAAAAAAAAAATTAAAATTAAAAAAAAAAACAAATGCTCAACTAGATAATAGTTTCCATATTATTGTTATAAATTTATGATTTAAACAAACAACATATAAACGGATAACAATAACTAAACAACATCAACAACAAAAAAATAATAAAATTTATGTTTAAATGACAGCTTTTTATGTGTGCGCTTGAATTTTTTGTTTTTGTTTTTTGGAATGTGTATGGTAAATGGTAATAGTGTTGCTGCACAACATAGTCCAACAATAACATTAACCTAATGTACTTTATAGTGATAAAATAGTTTTAATGTCGTTTTGTGCAAACATTTTCGCGCCATTTTTTTGTTAATGCTGTTGTCACTTTATGTACTGGATACGAGTCAAATTGAATTATAAAACTTTTTTTTTATTTTAATGATATGAAAGTGAAAATTACCATTATGACCACTTAATGTTGGATAAGAGGTGTGACGATCGTTTTTAGTTTTTTAGTTTCGACCACGGAAGTTAATTGATTTTTAATTGGTTATTTCATGGTCTTTTGCATGAGAAAGTTTCAGGTTTGATTTGTAAACCAAAATATTTTTTTTTTTATAGAAAACAAATCATCCACATCATCTTCGTTATAATATATAGTACGTGTATTAAAATGAACCATGTGAATTACGTAAAGATTACAATCGAGCAAGTTTTTTTTTATGTTGCGTTGTTTCTGTTATGTCCTTTCATTCCACCATTTATTAAAGAACATATATGTTCGGTTATAACAATATTACAATAATATACAAAACTGTTCAGATCTGATAATTTTATTGTAAATTAAAAAAAATTTAATTGGATTGAATTGAGATTCTTTGGAATCGAGAGGAAGATAATACGATATGCTACTACTTTGTTATAGATATTCGATGTATCGTAAAAGTAAGATGTTGGATAATTCTCTAAAGCGCTTCAGTAAAAAAATTAGATGGTCCAAAATCTTGATCTTATCGTAAACAATGTCATTAATTAAACGACCAAAGCGCAATTATCCAACTTCCTTTTAACGTTCCAATGTAAACTATCGGCAATATAAAAATAGAACAATGCGTCGTTTATTAAGTTTTCATTGATATCCATCAGTGGTTCCGATCTTCAATCGATGCTGATATACGTACACGACATTTGCATCATTTGTCTCATCACCAAATGTAAATGTGAATATTTTTGCACATGATCGAGTGATCAGAAGGTAAATCATTAATACAAAACTTTGAATTAATTTTCATTTTGTTTCTATTGCTTTCATGAAGCTTTCCGAATTATTTGAGTTAGATTATCCCACTACAATAGTGGGGTCGGAAGGTACCGAGATACTTGTTGATTTTAAAGCAGCAATATAAGAGCCGTCTTCTCCCTCAAATACTAAAGTTCTGTATCATAATTATTAGGTTTAAACTAAATGTTTGCGGATATATCATGTTGCTGTTCCCGTGCATTCAGTCTCGCATATTCAGTGGGTTTTTCAATGAAAATATCACAGAACAGCCTCTTTAAATCAGAGTATGATTACTTTCACAATTACTACACTTTTTCAGTGCTATATCTTTTCTATTCATGCTACAATTTTTGGTCTCATGCAAGCCACTACATACAACTCATATCGAAGAAAATTCTTGTCAATTGTGACGTTGAACTGAGGGAGATCGTTTAAAAGGTTCATCAACCACTATTCTTCTCCATAGTAACCTCTTGAGATTATAGATTTCTGTACTTTTTTGAATGCAAATTTCACTATCTAGTTCAATTCTTAACATTTGTTGAGCTTTTAAGCTGAGAGATGGAAAAATCGCATTTACTTATTGCCTTTAGCTCATTTACCAATACATATTTGTTTTTCACGCAGGTGACTTGGATGAAGTTTTTTGTTCCTATAAGCTTGTCCTATGTTAAAAGTGGAACTGGTGTGTAAATACTAGATATACTAGAAAGAGCTAAACAAATTATTTTGTTGTAGGGTAGATACTTATCATACAACACTCATAAATAGGAAACATAAACTTGATGATTTCAGCACACATAATAATTTGAAGTATCTTGAACTTAAATCAAATTTTATATCCACACCACGTACATAAGTCCGGATAATTTATCATCACTAATCGATTTGTTATAGTCTGATGGCACGACACACCAAACTTGAACGTCCTTGAATTTTAAAAGCTCTCTCTACCGCTCTATTGCTATACCACTTTTTTTTTATAATTTCATGCTGATGTATTTCCTTTTTGAAAATTGTATATAGTAACACAATAAGGTTTTGTGTTAATATTTCTTTGACTCAACTATACGAAGTAAAAAAAAAAACTTATGATTAATGATTAAAAAATGTAATTTTTTATTTTATTTTTTATATTTTGGTTAATCAAAATTAATAATTGATTTCTATAAAATTAAAAAGATGTTGCGCGTTTTGATTGATTGATTTTTTTCATACAATTTGGTAATATTTTTTTTTTAAAGTACAACCGAAATAATAACACTAAGGTTAAAATGTGGTGTTAATTTGTTAAAATTTAATTATTATAAGAAAATGTTAACGAGAGTAAGAGAATATCATAAATTATATAAAGAAAAAATAAAAACTTTTTTAATGAACATTTTCAATTGTTTTTTGCTGCTATTGTTACAATTAAATTGGTTAGTTGGCACCGTACTACCGAAAATTTGTAATGGAGCGGAGAAAGACTAATGGCTGCACATTTATTAATCCTTTGTGTTTGGATTTTCTATTACGCAAGACATTCGATATATTTTTAGCTGAATTCCTTCTTGAAATTACTTGGTTTGATTTCTTTGACGTTCTGGAGTTTATTATCCTCACTGATCTTAAGGATAATTTAAATGTCGATACATTTTCTGCTATTATTACCTCATTTTTTAAGCCAGGCTGTGAAATTACCCAGTTTCTTTCAATTTCACCAGGTTCTAAGAATTTAGTCTTTCCTTAAAATGAATACAGTGACACCTCTGCAATTTTGTAATTTTAACAGCTTATAAAATGACCCAATTCGATCAAAATATGATTAATCTCTTCTGCAACACTTCTTTTGTTAGTTTTTTGCATTTATTGTTCTTTTAGTATACAAATGTTTCCTTTGCAATTTCTTTTCTGAATTTCTTATAACCTCACTTTTCAATCACCTTTTTCAGAGCACCAACTTTTCCACATTTTCTTTAATTCATTGCATAATTGGAAACGTCTTGTGTAAAAAGAGTTGACAAAAACAGACAAACAAATTTAAAGGTCATGTCAACATTTGCAGCATTTGGAAATATAACTCCTCGAATGATCGTTCATCCATACAAAAAGGAGTTTGCTCTATCAGAAAGCGGTTGGATGAAACTGATATATTCATGAACTGCATCAAAAACGTATTGCATCCTCACTAGATTTCAATAAATGTTTCCAAAAATTAAATTTTTAGATAGACATAAATCACATTTGGTGTCCGAACTATGTTAACATTTAATAGTTCTAGTGTATCTATATCTAAGTACTTTGCAACGAACGGATGTTAAAGCAACGGATGCAAACCATTAAAATCTGGAAGGAGAAAAGTAATTTGCGATAAATTTGATTTTCATTTCTATTTTGTGCCTGAAAATAATATATCACCGATGATAAAATTAGTTTCTTTGCGCCTAAATGTTTGTATTATAATTTTTCTTTCATATATTTTATAAATATTGGCAGTACCATCATGCGTAAATACTCTGAACTAATGTAATTTTTTCGTTTGGTAAACCAGAATAGCGGTTTTGATGCTGATGAAAAAGAAAATGATAAAATTAAATGAAAACTTAGTAATAATTTTTTTTTTCACTGTCATATTAACGAAATAGAATCGAATCCGTGTGGTGCATCTCCGGTTCGATGATAATGGTAAATGATAAAGTTATCATCGATAAAACACAAATAGCGTTTCCCTCTTGGTGATAATAAAAAACTTGCGTCAAATATTATTTTCACATCAATTTTGTCTCTGAAAAGTATTTATCACCGATTAAAAAATAAGTTGTTTGCGCCTAAATGTTTGTGCTAGTTTTTTGAAATGAAATATTTTATGTATATTTGCACTGACATCACACGTAAATACTCTAAACTAATGTAATGCTTTCATTTCGTAAATCGGAATCGCGTTTTAAAAAGTAAAAATATTTTACTATGTATATTTTTCATTTCATGTAGTCTTTTATAGTAAATTTGTAAACGCTGTAGGCTATTATAACTAAAGACTCTGGTCTTGTTAATCAGGTTCTTAACTTTTAGTGGGATTAGGCAGCTTTTTGGAGTTTAAGCTCGAAGCTGTGCTTATTTACTATAGAATAGTTGACGCAAGAATGCAAATTATCAAAAACTTTAGAATTTTCCATTCAGTTACTCATTTCGTATTATTAAAATATCATCTTTAAAAAAAAATCACTTTCTAGTCTTCAAGAAACCTTCTCCGCACCATTTTGCCAATGGAACAAGTTTCCTGCGTTTTAAGCTGTTACTTTCAATTTTAGATAGAATCGTCAGTTTAAAAAATCTTTTCTGAATTTTTAATATTATCTTGGCATCGCAGAAGATTCTATCGCATTGAAAGAATTTTTAGGGTTTCTTTAGTCATTACTTTAAATTTTAAACAGATTTGTCAGTTGCAAAACATTATTTGTTTTGTAACATTAAACAAACGTCTGCTATCACTTTAGATTTTGTTAGTAGAAGAAGGATCGGAGTTGCTTTACTCATAACTTTCAATTTTGGAAAGATCAGTCAGTTCCAAAAAATTATATTTTTTATCTATAATAAGATCATGGCATAGTTTTAGATTGCTGTTATACAAGAAGTTTTTGGGTATTTTCAGTCATTACTTTAAATTTTAGACAGTTCCGTCAGATCCGTTGGCTTCACCTTAAATTTTGTCTGAAAAGGCTTCAGTCTCTATAATTAGTGCATGTCAAAGAAAAATGGTTATTTAGATCAACTCTTTCTTTTTGCTACAGTCCATAAATGTGTGCTGACTAATATTTTCTATATAAAAGTCCCATATTTTCAGTATTTTCCTTTCTTTTCAAAAAAACAAAAAAAAAAAAAAAGAACTGACTTTGGATTATGTCGGTATCTTGTCCTTGTTTTCTGAAATTATTTACTAATCCAGGACACTGGCTTTAGTTAAGTGGGTGTTGTTCATCTCAGTTAGCATATTCTACGGGTCGTTGGTTTTCGGTGTTGTTCCTGCAGTTGCCTCTTTCGAGGAAAAAGGAAGCATTACGTGCTTAATTGAAAGTAGTTTTTCGATAGTCGTTGCCTTGTCGAATATTACTTGAAAGAGCAGCATCAAGATATTGGCCTTTTAGATTAAGCTTTCCTGGAAGTAGAGATGAATGTGCTCCACGTATGACCTAAGCCAGATTTTTGTGATCAACATTCGGGTAAGTGTAATATTTGATATGGTCTCCTTTTAAGTTATTTTTAATCTGGACGCAGTCATGCGTCTCGGTAATTATACAGGAGATCGACTTGTCTTTAAATCTTAATGATACTCTACCCTCTGCTAGGTGGTGGTCGTTTTTGAGTAGCAGTTCTGTACTTGCAAAGAAAGTGCGAAAAAACAAGTCGTTTATAACATAGCTTGTACTTTTTCCTCTATATTTTTCGGCTTTGGCAATCCTTTTCAGGAGTGTACAATGTTTCAGGAGTTATTCCATTATTCGGTTCTTCGTCCTCAGATTCATGGCTTCATTTGCTTGATAACACTGGTAAAGTTTTAATTGTCGGATTATTTTCAACACGGAGTTCATGTACTTCGGGTTAGCACTAAAAGCTTCTCTGGGTCATGCTGCCCAACGTTTCAAGTTGCTCCAAAATCATACATTTATGCGATTTTCCATTGCGATGAATCGCTCTATCAGTGGGAAAGAACGATTTAGCTTGCTCCCTTTGTTTTTTATTTTCATCTTTTTCATAAAGTATCATGTTGTCTCTGTCTCAGGTTTGTCAGTAGAAGAAGTTTTAGAGTTTCTTTAGTTTAAAAAAAACTATCTCTGTTGGATATTTAATTAAATCTTGGCATCGACTTATAATTTTGCTAGTGTAAGAATTTCTTGGGCATTTCTTTCCATTTTTAGCCGATTCATTATCTCCAAACAATAACTTCGAGATCTTTAATAAAATTTTGACATTGCCTTAGAATTTTGCCAGTGAAAAAGTTTTCCATTATTTGTATGCCTCTTATGCGATAGATTGATTTTAGAATTCATGAACTGATTTCTGTTTCTCGATCTATCAAAATCGATGTCTGTAAATCTTAGCTTAGTTCTGCCAGCTCTTTATTTGTCAAGCATTGTTGATCAGTTTTTACCAGTTCGTTTACATCAACTTCTTATACTTCTTGGAAACAAATAAGTCAAGCAAGTCATAAAATATTTGTAGCTTCTGTGCGTTTCTCTGAAATAACTGTCTTCTTTTAATACACCATGCCTTTTACTTATAATTTTGTCGTTTTCTTGTCGTTGATAACAAAATATTACCTATTCTATGACTTTATATGAAATTTTGGGTTATTTCTAGTCACTTCTTTCAATTTTAGATATATTGGTCAGCTCTAAAAAATTATGTCTTCTGTATCTTACAAAAAGTTGTCTTATACGATTTTGGCAAAGTCTGAGATTGTCGGAGAAAAAAGATTTAGAATTGTTTTGGTCAGAACTTTAAGTTTTGGACAGATTCTTCTATTCTAAAAAATCGTCTTAGAATTTTTTCATTGGAAAAAGTTTTTGTTTTTTGAACATTTTTTCAAATTTTGAACCGTCCTTTCTATATCCTGATCTAATTACTTTTCCTCTCCTTTTGCCCTTTGAACCTAGTCTGAACATATGTTTGAATCTCTCATCTTTGTTTTTAATACCAAAATTAAATTATCGTTACTGTGCTAATTACAACTTCCGGTGAGTGTCATTAAATAGAGAACATTTAGGGGCACGTAATAGTTGTTGTCATTCGAGTCTTTTAAAGAGCCAAAATAGTAATATAACGTATTAGCGCGTAAATTAACAAAAGAAATTAAAATTAAAACAGAACACTAGGCAACACTACACAATATTGCCCTATTTAAATATGTTAGCTAGAAAAAAACGCTATAACAATGAGATGAAGGGTTAAAAATTTACAATCAAAATCAATTTTGCGATATTTCATCATAAAATTTGTTGTTTTTTGTCGATTCAATTTTGAACATAAAATTTATGTTTAATTAAAAAAAAAATGTTTAACAACACAAATAAAAGCAGGGTCGCCCCCTGACCAAATCACATAAACACCCAAAATTCAACACAAAAAAGGGTACTCAATGTCACAACGATAAAATAAAAAAATGTACCCCAATTTTATTGATTGTGAAAAAATTAACATTAATATTGGCATTGACATTTCTAATGGTTGATATTAATGACGATGATAACATTTATAAAAAGGGTGATACGATTGGTGGTTACATGTTTAAGCTTTGGTGAATGCATTTGTAAACTTTCGCCTAATAATTAACAGTTTCTGAATTTTCTATCGAATAGAAATCTTTTTAAACCGCAGCAATACAGAGCTTAAACTGGCCGTAGTCAGGAAATATTTAGATTGTTTTTAATTGAATCACCCTTTATGCACAATATAGACATAAAAAAAGCTCTGTTTGTTGTATTTTCATTTCAATTTGACATTATCATAAAAGTTTGATAGGGAATAAATTTGTGTGTGATTATATAATGCCGTGGGGATGGCTACGATATTATCACCGGTATTTACAATTACACAAAGATCCCGGTTGAATTTGGATATTCAATTATTTTGATATGGGTTGTGCCGTATATAGAATTTAAAATATTTTTAATTAATTTAACAATGTTATAGTATAGGCACTTATATGTCTGATGTGTCACGAAAATTGTACGCATCAAAATTAATTTTCAAATTGGTCGATTACATTTTAATGGATCTAACCTAAATTCAACATTAGTCCAATTGGACTGACAATATATTTCCTTTTTCTGATTTTTTTACTAACACATTTGCAATACTAAATCAATTTGGTTTTATGTTCTTTTGGCAAAGAAAACGACTTAACTCTCAAAAACTTAAATTAGTGAGACAAAATTTGAGACTAAACAAGTTGATGTCTAGTTTTCTAAATGGTTATTAAAATACATATTTCGAAATACTTTTACCAAATCGTGTAGGGTTGTCGCACATCTTTAGATCTTTTGTTTTAACATAACGAAACGCTATAGGCTTTTTTATCGCTAAAAAGAAAACGTTACAACATATACAACAAAACAAATAAACCCACCTTCGTCATAAAATTACCTAATAAATCATTTCATAATATTTTCCCCACTGTGCACGTACCAAACTATCGTAATAAATATTAACGGAAGTAAATCGCCATATCGAAATGCATTAAGTTAAAAATGTATCCAACCTAAAATCCACTTATCGATTTGGATATACATATACTAGAAAGTATAATTACAGTCCCCATGAGATCATGAGTCTGTGTGTGTGTGTGTTTGTGTATAGAAAGCGTTCTTTCGATTCAAATGTTGAACTTTTGACCATTCTCTCGTCTTTTGAATTTTTTTGTTTTGTTTTCGATGGTAATTCTAATTGCATGATGTATTTAAATTTTAATCGGTTTTTAGAGAGTTTTTGGTCGGTCGAGTAATTCCACAAAATGTGATTTAACTTTTATTGATTTTATATTCCGTTAATTTTTTCTTAAATTATGTTTTATTGATGTAAGTGACCGACTTTTTTTGTTGTATCTATTATCTTACACGATTGAGGTCTTAGAAGAGATGTTGGGTTCGTTACTGATTTGTATGTGATTGGATGCGAACATATGTATATTGTATGCGCGTGATTTCCAAAATACATCCGAATGGAAAGTGCAATCAATCATAATTCTTTGTGTTTCAGTGAAAGTCATATACATTTTTGCAACTCAGTTAGTATAATATAGTCGTTATACTATAACAACAACAACAATAATAAAAAATCGTTAATTAATTTTCCAGCCGTTTGCATTGTCCATCCCTATTAAAAGAGTCGTAAATATTATTCGAATGTTTTTTTCGGCCAAAATTAAATTAAATCGATCTTTTATTTAATACGCCCGTCGAGCATAATTTTTTTATTGCAATTTTTTATTTAAATTTTTATTGGCTTTATATAGATTTTAATTTTATTTTATTTTTTTGCTGAAAATGTGAAGCGCGGCGATACGTTTATTGCTGATAAAAATATGTTTATTGTCGTGCTGGGAAAATCAATTTGGCATATAAAATAATAATGTTATTGATTAGTTTTGTATGTGCAGTATTGGGGTTTGCGTACGGGTGCTCTATCTTTCACGTTTTGCTCTTCTTGCAATACTTAAAATGTATCATTATGTATATAGCACCAAGTCTCCGGTTTATGGGTTTTCGTATCACAGCAACCCTTTTCTGGGTTTCCCAAGCGAATGTGGAATTTAAAATTCTTGCAAAATTTATTACTTTGTGAAGAAAATCTCTAGTTTTCCTAAGGGATTATGATTTGAGAATTTTTGAAAGTTCCCATAATATTATTTACAATGTAAATGTGAACCAATTTTTTTAGGAAATATAAAACTCAAACTGCTTTAATTAGGAGTTTTTTAGTAATGTGCTTGAACCTTGGATTTTCGAAGAACTAGGCAAGGTTGGATTGGATTCTGCTGCAATCATTTTTGCATTGCCTAAGGCTATACGCTTGAACAACTAAAGCTCTTTAAAAGCAAGAGAATGGAAAACCCCCAGCTTATCATGCAAGAGGCTTAATGCAAAGTAAATTAACAATATTAAAGTAACAATAACAAAAATTTTCAATCGCAAATATGCACTTAAAAACGTCTAACTATTAGAAGTATCTAACAGTAAATTGTATAATTTTTGGCTGTTAACGAACTGATCATTGTATGACTTCTATAGAATACGAAAATTAGGTAAAAGTTTGCTATCATTTTGAACTGGAATAAATCTAACTTTTTATTTCCTATTACTCAAAAGAGTATTTTGGTCTATTTCTGATATATTTCCAATAGGTAATGTGTATCTCAGGTTGACTTTTTCGACTAACTCATGGACTAAACTAAAATATGGTGTATGTTTTGTGCAACATTCACCACACCAGGTGACCAAAAAAAGTGTCCTCACGTGATTATTTTTCTACATGTAGCTGTCAATTGTCACTTCCAAATTTAAAGAGCCGTTTCATAGGACCTTTTGGTTGTGAACATAACTGTATCTAGGGCATCGATAGTGTTAGGAAATAAAATGGTATTTGTGCACTCAAGTTAAAATAAAACTATTATTTTTACAAATCAAATTTTAGGTTAGAATATTTATTTATATTTAATATGTAACAACTTTCAAGTGGCACTGTTTCCTTTTTTTTAAATTAGCGTAGATTAAAGTTACATTTGCAAATTTTTTAACTTCCATATCATCTTTCATTATTTAACATTAACGGTAGATTTTCTGTCAATCGACGAAAAGTCGACAATTTAATATTGCGATTTGGAAAAAGTCAGGCACATGTTATTATGTTGATGTTAGTGCCACTTTTGAAAGCTTATAATACACTACTGGGAAACATAGCTTAATCCTTGATTTAGTAGAAAATTTCTTGGTTTTCCCTAAAACCCTTAGAATACACTTAGGGAAAGAAAATTTGTATTTGTGGTCCTGTGGTATAAAATAAGATTATAACAGTTTTGACTTCTATCGTTCACAGTAAATTTTATTTGGGAATTACTAACATAAAAAGCACGGTAATTTTAGCAATAAATTGTTTTCCTTGGGAAAAACAATCAATTGTTTCCTCTTATGTTGGCATTCCCAGGGAATAGGTAATTGGGATTATTACAATTTACCAATATTATTTATAATTTACAAATTCGCAACAAATTTTGTTTTATTTAAATCTCAGAATTGCTGATAACAAAATATTCCCAATAACCAGAATACACTTTTAGCCTGCTAGTAAAATATCTAGAGAGTTCTAAATTTATTATTACTTATAGGTAATAAGATTGAGCCACAGAATAAAGTTTTTTGAAATGGGAACAACAAATTTAGAAACTATAAAAGATACCCTGGGTAAACAGGAATAGATATGGTCACTGGACAAGAAGGCTTTTAAAAATTATCAGCCGTTTTATCCATTTGAAATTGAATGTTTAAATGACATGATATCAAAGAGTTGATCTGGTGTAATTCTTCTCAACGGCTGTTAACTGGAACTCTTGGACACTCTTGGCGTCTAATCTTAGAATTTTTGACGTATCTAAAATCATATTAGGTTTACAGGTATGACGTTGGCTTAATGTAAATAACCCTAGTTTGTCATTTTCTACTTACGTGCCTCAGCAGTTGAACTTTGCATGGTGGCTGATGAGATTGCATGTTATAAATTGGTCAAAAATTCTACAAATACTTCATCGCTGCAATGCAAATTATACCTTCACAAGAAATAAAATATTTTTGCGGAACCTCGTGTGCGGACCCGATAATACCTTGTAAATGTGTCGAAAATCGTTATTATTGTCTCCGTTGGGAATTTGCCGTCTCGTAGCAACGAACTTGTGAATTCTTCTGCTTTTGTCCTTAAGTTGTTGTGGGGCAGTAGGAAGGCTGTTTGAAATTTGCCATGATGAAAACTAAGTATGAAATCGATAATTGCTCTTTGGTTTTCTGCTTATTCGTCTCATAATTTACTTAATTTTTATCGAGAAGGTGGTGACAGAGAAATCGTTTGACTTTGGTGATAGCCCGGAAGTTTTGGTCGTTTAATTCCGTTTCAAGCTTGAATATGTTTAAGGATGCATATGGTCGATGTTTGGTTCTTTATGAGTTTTAATAAATATTCTTAATTAGTTTCTGCCTTTTTAAGCTGCAGTTCTATGTGGGAAGCATCTCTTTGATTCATAATGCCAAATGCGTCACTAAGAATGTACATATCTTTGTTTGTTGATATAAGAATGCTATTTTGTGAGGTAATTTCCTGCATTTGTTCACTCAGATGTTTGATAATGACATCACACATTTTCAACCAGTTATCTGCCATCCTTTTTGACGGACTACATTTGAGTACTCGATATAGTGTTCTAAAGGTCTGATTTCTTCGCAATACCAATAATAATGATTTTGCAATGTAATGACATTAGGTTGACAGTATTGAAAAAATAGATTCCTGCATCGGATGGCAACAGAGTATTAGCCGTGTGCGAAGCTCATTTTTTGGCCTAACCCGTGTGCTAAGCTCATTTTTTGGTTTAATGTAGTGCTATCTCACTTGTTAGTTACACGATGTACTTGATCTGGTACTACATATTCTCCCTCTAAATCTATGGGTATAGTAGTGCTAGGTTGTGAATTGGTCTTTTTAATAGGATTCTCGCAGAACATCGACCCATTTGGTTGGTGGCGGGTTGTGCTTCCACAACCGTCCAGTGAACCATTTTATTGCAGAGCATGCAGAACTATAGGTTATGTTTTACTGTTTTATTTTTGCTGCTAAGTAGTCTCCATCAAGATATACCGTGAATGGTTGATTCTTCTATAATATCTTGTGGAATTGATCCTAATGAAGCACCAATTATTTATTTATTTATTCATTCATTCGCCAACACTATGTAATAGACGTGGCGGTACAATACAAAATACAACATTTACTAATTACGTTATGTAATGATACTGGTAATTCGTTTCTTAAAAAGATCTCTTGATATGTTAAAATCAAAATTATCTGAAAACAAATTAAAAATTCTGGAAGTACGGGCCACTGGATCATCCCTACCATAATTTGTGTGGTGAAAATCAACCTTCAGTATATTTTGTCTTGGGCAAAGTACCCTGCTAGTGGGTACATAAAAAGAGTATGAATAAAGTAAACCAGAAGGGTCAATTTTCGAACATAATACGTCTCGAGTGAACATTGCCTGCATAATATCTCTCCGGGATTTGAAACTCACAATGTTTAATAACATGCAACGTCCATCGTAAGGCGGCAGGATAAAACTATTTGTTAACAGAGAAAGTCGTCTCAGGGCAAATTTCAAAAATTTCTTTTGACTGCTTTCAATACGGTCGCTGTGGCATCCATAACTGGAACTCCAAATTACCGAAGCGTACTCCAAAACTGGTCTAACAAAAGAAATGCATAATGTTTTAAGAGTGTATGGGTCATAAAAGTCGCTAACAAGCCTCTTAATAAAACCCAGCAACGAATTAGCCTTGGCCACCATCTTGTCTATGTGCTTAGAAAAATCAAGATTGGATATAAACAAGACACCCAGATCGTTAATCTCGCACACCACCTCAAGTACAACGTCGTCAAGTCTGTACAAAGAAGCAATAGGTATTTTTTTTGGAATATGTCATAGACTTACATTTGGAAACATTTAGAGCAAGATGGTTTTCGATAGTCTAATTAAAATACCAATTTAGATCCTGTTGAACTAAGAGCACATCCTCGATATTACGTACCCCCGCAAAGATTGTAATATCCTCTGCATAAAGCATACATTTGCAGAACCGAAAGCAGTCTACTACATTATTTATAAATAGAATGAAAAGCAATGGACCCAGATGACTACCCTGAGGTACGCCAGATGAAACCTGAATTTGCCTAGAAAATGTATCCCCAATACGGACAAATTGAGACCTCCGTGACATCCATGATGATATCCATTTTACTGGAACTTTATTCGTGTTCAGCTTTGTGAGTTTATCAGTAAGTAAGTTATGGTTTATTTTCTCAAACGCCTTGCTAAAATCAGGGTAAATTACATCCATTTGAATGCCATTTTCCAAACAACAAACTGTATCTTTCACAAATAACGCAAGATTCGTTGTAGTTGATCTACTCGCACAAAAACCATGCTGTTGAGAAACCATTAAGTTTTTTACGTCAAATATTAAAGAGGTTCTTACTAATTTTTCAAAAAGTTTAGGGATCACAGACAACATTGCTATCTCCCTATAGTTTTCCACTCATTTTTTTAGCCCTGATTTATGTATTGGGATAATATACGAGGATTTCCGTAATTTTGGGAAAACGTCATGCATAAGGCTATAGTTGAATAGATGTGTTAGGTGCCAAGCCAAAGCACTAGAACATTGCTTCAGCAAAATAGAGGGAATATTGTCCGACCCATTGCACGTCTTCGAGTTCATAGCAACAATAGCAGCACCAACTTGATCGACTGAAAACGAGATCCTATGGTTAGTATTATTGAATTCAGTGCACAGATCAGGGGTAGTTGATGATGAATCATCTTCAGCATAATCCGCCCTAAAAAATTTAGCAAATAATTCAATAACCGAGGACAAGTCCTCCGCCACACTATCCTCATAATTCATGGGTAATGAGTAACCACTGGTTTTTCGTTTAGACTCAATATAATGACAAAAACGCGATGGATTTCCCCTAATATCAAAAGTTATAATGGAACCGTGCAGTCCATTTAAGCTGAAGTTGGTTTTTAGCACCGAAAAAATTTGGAACCGTTTAAGTCTATAATCTGGAAAAACCAGATAAAAACCATCGGTTGAGACAGTCACCAGCAAAAAAAACTCAAAGAATCCAGGAAACCAATATTTTCATCAATCACATCGCATTCGCATTCCACCGTTTCACACCAACCGGGGGTTATCCAGGTTATCTCTTTATTTGTACTTTCTACCTACCTACTGAGAAGATGCTATATTTTTAACTATAAAACAGTTAGAAAAGGCCCACAAAGTTATCACAATGAATTTTTCTGCAAATTATGTTGTATAGCTTAGAACAGTTCTAAATGACTGCCAAAGTATAATTTACAATTTAATAGCACAATTATTAGCAACGCCAAAATAACGAAGAATCAAATTGTTACTTCTTCTAATCACTATTATATATCGGATCTCTAATATAATTTTGGTTTATCCAGAGTAGGTATCTTCATAGCTTTATCATATCTTTATAAGGCAAATGGGTGCCAGATTATTACTTTTTGCATATTTGAAAGTCAAATGTAGTCGTCTCTGCCTGAACTGTATAAAATTTTTTAATTGTAACCAACTTTTAATAAGTGTTCCAAAAAAAACTGACGCTTAGCCCTATAACTATAGGGCTATTTATATAATATCAATAACTAACCAAAATGAGACTGTAAACCGGCCTTAGTAAAATTGACTGATAAAGTACGGTTACTAGAGGTTCATATTGTAGATGGTTTAACAAATCTGTTGTCCATTAATTTTGGTCAAACCTCTAATGTTATTTGCATGCACTAACATGTCGTATTTTGAAGTAGCTTTATTTCAAAGCGTCTTATGCAGCTTCCCTATATAGCTAATATTGTAGCTAATTATAGCTAATATTGGTTGAGATTTATTTTCTTTAATTTTATTTTTGAGGTTCATTTACTAGACACGACGAACTACATCCAGCACCGTGTTTGTATACACCACAAATTCATTTATTGCATTTAGCAAATATCTCGAGTTATTGCTGCAGTTTGTTGCAATACTCTTTCCTTCGCAATACCCTTTTTTGTGGCCTTGTGTCCATATTTTAAATTACTAAGTACATTTTTATTTTTCTTATTAAAGCTTTTCGATTAAATTGACCATAATTATGACTGTTCTCGAAACTGACTTACTTGATTTGTAATTTTCCAAATTTTGTCCTCAATGGAGTGAGTAAAACACTAATATTATTGTCGCATTAAAAGATCTTCAAGTTTATAAATCATTTATATGACCTTTATTTTAGTAGCTTGGTTTTGGTGGCAGATTAAATTTCGTTCTTTGATAATTATAGATCAACTGGAAAAATCGTTACTCATTTAATGATCTAGACGTTTTTATTACCCCAATTTGATATTTTTATAAATGTTTTGACCGTGCCATTACCATAAAACAAACTTAGTGCTACGATTTTTAAAAACTCTGTTTATTTAATTTGTCTGTTTTTTGCGCTTAGAAAATAGTGCTTTCATAACCTTTTTGTTAGATAAATATTCTGATTATATTGAAAGCTCCGTATATTTTTTTGCTCTTTAAAAACTTCATTAGACTAAAATCTGCCTTCTCTCATTTTCCACATTGACCTCAGTAGGCTCAAATCGATTGCTGCATTTGTTGAAGATTTGCCTGTTTCAAATCTTGGCAAAACTTAAAATACATGTTTTTGCACGCAGATTGCAGCCAATCAATGTCGGGTTTAAAAAAAGTTCCATTTCAATTTTGTTAGGCATTGAATGAAAATTTTAATACTTAAAATGGATTTCATCACAATACTTTATTGCTGTTGGAACTTCAAAATTTGTTCGTTTTTGATACCGATTACTTTAAGTATACCACTTATAGTAATTGATACTATAGAATTTTAATATTCATATTTGATTCAGGTCAGAAACTGAAAGGACAAAACTCTCTTTAATATTTTTATTATTTTGCATAGATCAAGAATATGAAAATATTTTATCTGAAATTGAAAATTTAATGCCATATTTTTAATTCTTTGGTGTTTATGCCAGATGTTCCAATAAAATGTGTGATACTTTAAAGTCCACCTTTAAGTATCTTTGAATGAGTGGGATTCTTAATTTTCAAAAAACCAAAAACTAATATACTCAAAGCAAGGCTTAAAATGTGCTGATACTTTATTTCAATTTAAGTGAGAGCTTTCACAATAGAACACCCTTTAGCTACATAACATTTGATCCCTATAGTATTTATTTTAACTTTAACCCGTCTTCAAGCTTTTTATGTGTGCATACATGTGTGTATATATGTGGAACCTAAATAACCAGTAAAAACAAAAATGAAAATAAAATGGGAAAAGTTCGGAAACTCATAAAAAACTTATCTATAATTTTCTATTTATTTTTTTGGTAATATTGAATCGTCGTCTATATAATAAAAAGCTATCGGAGCTTTTTTTCATATTTTTAGGGATGTTTTTTTTTTACTTTTGCTCGATCTTGGGGATGTACATAAAATAGAATTTTATGATTTTTATGCTCATGTCCTGGTTTTTTATGGTCACTTAAAAATATATTACATACATATATATATAAAGATTTTTTGTTTTTATTGATTTTATATTGACTATAATCATTTAACATTGATTTAATAAATTTATTATGTTAAAGACGATGTACGATGTCATCGGATATATACATAAATTATGTTTGTGTTTGCGACGCATGTTATTATTTTGTTCATTAAAAATCATTATCATGATGATTGATCTCGTGTAGGATGTTTCTAGGTTGGTGCTCTCGATATAAACAAGACTATTTATATATACAGAACGACAAAATATATGATATACATTCTGAATCAACATCACCATCATTAGCTAAAATCTGATATACAATTATTAATGATTTTACTTTATATTGGAAAATAAAGAAAAATTATGTTTTTCTGGATAATAGCAAGAACAACAACAACAAAAAAACCAGTATACTTGTAATCAGATCTAAAGGTAGAAAATATTGTATTTTACTTTTCTATCACAATTACAACACAGTGCACAAGGAAATCATTAAAATGTTCTATGATTTTGTATTAATAAAACCATTTTTTTTATGTTTCGTTTCAGGCCGGTGAGACGGTCAATTCCAATGTCATATCCTCAACAAATACCAACTCCTCCGAAAATCGGAGGTACATCAACACCCGGTTCCCATACAACCGGGGTACCACAATCAGTACCGACCTCACCTCATCATTCAAATTCATATTTACCATCGTCATCGTCGATTGGTGTTCATCATTCAACATCAACCGTAGCGGATCGTTTCAGTACCGTAAAATCAACGTCTTCCTTGCCCGTAAAAGCGGTTGCATCAAATATACAATCATCATCATCGACATATTCGCATCATCAAACAATTCATCCGAATTATCATCAAAATCATTTAATAGGTGGGCACCAAATAGACATTCAAAGACATTCACAATCGGACGATGATAGTGGATGCGCGCTGGAGGAGTACACATGGGTACCACCAGGTCTTAGGCCTGATCAGGTTAGTATTTTTTTTTATAACGTTATAATAATTATCCAGATAACCTTTATTCAAAAAATACTAATTACTGCGGGATTTAACAATGATTGCTATTTTTGTTTTACCACCGGTCAAATATCGACGGTTAAGATACTTTTTTATTACGTTGTAGCCTTGAGCATTTTTCTCGTCGTTGACCAATAAAATCCGATAAATTTAAATTATATCTTCCACTTCTGCCACTTCTGGTGGCAGAATTGGGTGTAAATGAGCGGTCGTTGGACTAAACTCAATTTGAAGTAAGTGGTTCAAAAAAACTTTTCAAAAACATGGTTTAATTAATTTAATAAAGAAGTTAATTAATCTACCAAAATACTATAGGTCATTTTGAAAGTGATATTTTACTTTTACAAACTATAGCAACCACATTGAAGTGATTAACAAATATTCCAAGTACTCTTTTGTTTCTGAAAGCCAAAGTAAATTTATATTTTAATGTGCTTAAACCAAATCTGCCCAAATCCAGACAAAAGTATCATCTTTTCTGCGAAAGAGTAAAAAGTATTTGTTTAAACATTCGTTTACCTAAACTTCTGCATTTAGTGTTCCAAGAGTCACGAAATCCAAACTGACATATTACTTGCTAAAAAAAGATATTTTGCGTCGAATTTTTTAATGCCAATCTAAGTTTCCGAATCTGGAAGCAGCGCTTTTGGACCATACTTACATTAGTTTTGAATGTGTTGGCGGTATCTCTGACGGACATTCTGTTGTTTTCAACAATGGTCCTTACTATTTTCTGATCGAGTTTTAATTTATCAGTTCCAAAAAACTTCTGTTAGGCTTGATTTTTATAATTTTCAGCTGTCAAATATTAGAAACAATTGTAAAATATGTATTTAAATTTTTAAAAAGGCTACTGAGATTAGAATTTTTAAATTAACTTTGATCTTCGTATTTTATATTTGACATTTACATATTTCATATCAAATATAAGTAAGCCATTTAGATCTTCGGTTGTCATTTTGTATAATCCAGAAAGTACAACTTTAAATGGTTTTCATGATTGGTCTCAAATGTGAAAATTTTTAAGTCATTATTTTTGATGTATTCCAAAAATTTAGAATGTTAAACATGATTGGAAATTATATATTATTGTAAATCTTTCATTACCATTTTCGAGGTCATGTGAAACGAATTTTTTCGAAAAATTACAGATATTTTATAATTCGTCTGTTCGAATTAATTTGGGGCCACCTCTTGTGCTTGAATAGCCCCTTTCGTGACCACTACTTTTATTAAAAACTATTTCGAATAATTAGTCAATCTGCATAATATTAAACGATGATTTCTCGAGAGGTTTTGATTCTGCTCGTATCGTTCATTTCCAGGTTGTTGCTGGACTTCCAACCTAGCTTTTCGTTTTCTTTTGTGTATGATCTTTTGTGCGTTTTTCAACTTTTACAATTATACAGCATTGTCGAATTCTCACATGAACATTCGTAGCTTATTGGTTAATAAGACTAATGAATCCCCTTTTTTCCAGTGTTTGATATTGTGCAGCTCGGGAATACAAATTCGGTGACACCTAAAAAATAAATTTTGATCATAATAAATATAGCAAAAAGCAACAATCGTGTTGTAGGTCACGATTGTTGCTTTTTGTGCATGGTTGTGTAATATTTTAAATAATGTGGATCGTTTATTGTTGTAATTTCTTTTTTTATGTCTACCATATTACTCGTCAACCGAAGTTTATTATCGTTGATCCGTCGGTATTAATTTTTCTTCATTCACAAAACAAAATAGTTGGTTCATATATTTCAAACTATCGTTTTTTTATTATTTACATTGTAAACATAAAAAAGAAAAGATAAACAATATATTAATTATATTATATTGGCCCTTTCGAGACTGGTTAGATTCGAGTTTGACGATATTTTAATAGCTGAATATTCTCATGTAATTAATGGCCATGAAACTTTCATATCTGTATATCTTTATCTTTGGTTTAAGTACAAAATTATTAAAAGAATTAATAAATAAAATTATAGCAGTACCGTTTTATTCAGTATAGTTTTTAGACATGATATATGTTACTTGCAGATATGTTCACGTAATTAGATATGAAAATAAAATACCCACCAATTTTGAAACATTTTTATAGTCCTTCGACATGTACGATCATTTATACAAATGTTGACGGATAATAAATTGGAAATATTAAACTTAATATTTCCGTTGTTGGAGCTGGTGTTTTGAGTGAAATACAGAATGGTGTGCAATCATTAGCATTAAAATGATCCATCAAATGCGGAGTTCGTTTACTCTGTCACAAATATTGACAAATATTTCCACATTTTATAATATTTTTCGGAATATATTTAGTGTTTAGGATAATAGCGGGAAATGATGGGATTTACTTTCCAAAATTACTAGAAAATCTGAAGTTAGTTTAAAAAGGATCAATCCTACTCGGTGGTCAGGTAGTCTTATATTAATTATTTTGATCAAATTTCGAAATGATGTTATATAAAAAAAACTTGTGTGATTTCTAGTAGATGTTTTGTTTTCCATTTTTAAAATGTTTGGATATCGGTATTTTCCCATCAACTTTGATAAACGAGCATTTGTAATTGTAAATCCGAATTTTTAAGAAAAACAATAAAACTGATATGACCAATTTCCGTCCATCTCGCTCCTGTCTCTCTTTTCAAAATACTATGAAATTTAGGATAGTCAAATTTTTGAATAGAAATAGCGGTCTCGCCGAATTGCACTTCGGGTTCATAGAAGATAAGAATACAGAAAAAACACTCTTATCCTTTTTTGACCAAATTACCGATAGCGTCGAAAGTGTTTCTTCCTATCTGTGTGAGTGACCTCAATGTGTAAAAGTGAATGGTTAGTTAAGTAATGAACTAATGGTTAAAGTTGGAGTCCTCCAAGACTTTGTTTTACGATCATATTTTTCTAGACTATATAAATAAAATTTTTGAACAGCATATTGATGGATGCGTTACGGTTTTTGCGTATTAAATTTCACAAAAATAATCATAATTTCGAGATTGCTGGCAGTCTAGTTAAAAGCAGACAATTAACTACTCAGCAATTAAACTGAGATCATACATTTCAACAAAAAACAGAAGGAGTTGGTTCCAGCTGTCTATTATCACGATTTTGGTTGCATTAAAATGGTTTAACGATTTTAGTTATAACTGAAAGTCACATGCTGGAAAACTATACGGTAAAAAATCGAGACTAATTTTAAATCTTTTTGGTTGTATATAGGTCCTAATAATTTTTACACTTTAAAAAATCTATATGAATAAACAAATTTAACAAATCTCAATATAATGTTTAAAACTAATGTTCAAAAAGTTTTATTCTGCAGTTATAAACGTTTCAATTTTAAACCAAAAATGTATAAAATAGTATCTGTTGGTTCAAAACGAAAACCTGTGTGTTTAAAATTTAACAGAGTTGGTTTAAAATATAAACTCGTTAGTTTGAATTCAAATAAGAATGTTTTAAAAAGTTTTTTTTTATTGAGAGTAAAAAGTCAGTAATTTTCTGGTCTGATCAGTTAGATAATGGTTTTTGTTGAACAACTCTATCTTTCCAGTATTCCACCTCCACCATTAAATTTTGTGTGTTACCTAATTGACTAAAAAAAAAGAAATATAAACATTGGTTACAATGAAAAGAGACGAAATTTGCTTCGTTTCATTGTAAAAGTTCGGTTTCGATCGAGCTCATGATAATATTGTCATTTGGAATTAAATTTGAT